>OY776092.1:14155875-15541887 GCA_963675205.1 Catocala nupta | reverse complement strand
TCTTTTAGTTTGATCAGCTAAAACTGTCAAAAGTTGTGACGGTCTGTGACTTGTCTTATTTAGGCACTCATGTGGCTACTGCACATATTGTTTAGTACAATCCACTTTCCTTAAGAACTCTTCAATATAATGGAATTAAGTATTATTCAGAAAATATTGTCCATATCGGATTTTTTAAATATTTAATACAATTTCATCATCAAATTATTCTTGAATGTTGGTAAAAATATTCTTAAGGCTGATTTACACGTATTAAGCTGTTAAGTAGTAGCTACATTTTAACTTAATTTTAAGTAAGTGTTCACACGTATTTAATAGTTAAACTCAACAACGTTCGGATATTATTCGTTTTGTACTCAGGGAGATTCTAGATAAAGTTAAAGACGAAATAATGAGAGAAATGTCGATACCTAAAAGACTGTGGGTAAGAAATTGGATAAATAAACACTAAATAAACAAACTGAACTCGACCGCTCCGCCAAATTGTTCGTTAAATTAAATTTTAACTAAATCATACCTGTTCAAACGTATTATGTAGTAGCCACGCCTACCAACTTAACCGAAAATTTAGAAACATTTTTAATCTGTCTGTTTAGTTGCACGCTAAATTTTAACTTTCTTCTTATTACTAAATTCATTGTTTACATGCATTAAGTGACTAAAAATTAAGTTAAAATTTAGTTAACTGCTTGACAACTTAATACGTGTAAATTGGGCTCTAGCGTGGGTATTGTTCTATTATTAAAAATTTTAACGGCGGACACTACGAGCACCCAGACTGTTAACAATTGTTTGTCACACAAATACCTGTCTAATGAAACCCACAACATTCGGCACAAGCAGAGGCAACTAACCACTTATACCAGTGCATTATACGTGCATGTAATTCTCTTTCTTGACATCATATTATTATTTTCAATTAACTGCTTAAACCTTAATGCTCAATAATAGTCGTACTTTGTCTAAACTATGATTCAAACTTGGAACCCTTAATAATGCAGCTCTGGAAGTCTCATAACTATTACTAAGTTGTAAGCACAACAGTTAACGCCTACACGAATTTCATACGAATAAATACGAGTGCTTCCCCGAACGCAATACATTATACCCAAGTAGTACTAATGTATGTTTCAGTGATTCCACTTGGGATCGTGGCTACTACATCTCATAGGAAAACCGTCGAGAAAATAACTTAGTGATATTCTTGGCAACATAAAGTAGTTGCTACTAAAAGTAAATCTGCCGGTCCGAAACCCAAATATTTACCTACTTACTATACGACGCTATACGCATGAAATCATTTCGCGTACCCACATCAATCAGCTCGCCCCCAAACGAATAATCATAATTTATACAAAAGTTCTTCTATTCAAGGATCTATGTTTATTTTTCTAGTTCGTATTTACCTGATGCAAATTTTCATTGTAATGTAAGCAGCAGAAATTTAATTAACTTTCACTTCAAAGCGCTGTTAAAGGTCAATGAGCGCTCGAGAGAATTCGCCATTTTGTGTAAAAAGGGCCAACTCCAAAGTCATTGGCGACCCGACTTGAGCATTTTATAGCAACATTCTGGTCTTTATTATGACGTTAAATTGCTTAATTGAAGGATATATTAATATAAGTGAAGGAGGATGCTACGAGTATTATTATTTTAAACTTCATCATGCAAATTGAATTACGAGTGCGTTTTGAATTACGGCTGAGGACGGGGATTCAGCCGCCGTAACTACTTAAGAGGCAATCATATCTCTCCGAACTTTACAGTACTGTATTTGAGTTCGTTGCTTCACGACAAGATTTCACCGCGGAAAAACATCTTGCTCAATATTGGTGCGGATTATCAGATATTAACATATCCAAGCATCTTATGGAGCAAGATTTTATTCATCAAGTATTATGTAGGCAGAAGGTTCCACACATCAAGTCATACGCTCCATATATTGGGCTTTTCACAAACATTTTATGTTAATCACGGCTGGTCGGGGATCCGCAAAAAATGTACCCACGACACTCATGTCGGCCAAGAGAACTGCGTCCGCTATTCACATGCAAATTGGAGTGAAGGACCGATTTTTTGTCGAATAGACATCGCCCCAGTCACGATTAAAGTGGATTACAGTACCTAGAGGTAGATAACAAAAAGATACGAACATAAATCCTGGAGTACATTTTACGGCATTTATAAAGTGGTAATAAAAGGGCTTTAGCACTTTTCAAGATAATCATAAAACATAACAACGATAAACCCTTCCACTGAGGAATTATACGATTAAAAAATGATGTAGCTCATGAATATGGAAACATGATCTCCTGTATTCAACATACGCCAAATATTTTATTAATGCGCAAGTTTGGCTGGATCTATATTTGTTAGTCAATCACGCTGTAGGCCGCTGAACACGTCTAGAGGAAGGCAACGTTGAATAGATTAACATATTTATGTATGTACTACGCACCTGTAATTTAGAGCTATTATTGCTTCAATGAAGATTTATGTTTTGAATAGGTACTTATAAAATTATGCTAGAACCAGCTTATGTACAGGCATAAGCTGGTTCTAGCATAATTTTGCAAATGTACGTTTGCAGGTGCGGTGATAACACCATCATAATATGGTCTATGTAATATTCTAGAAAACGCACTCGTTAGCACACAAAACGGCGTCATTTGCCTTTTTAAGGTAAGGCGTACCGGCAGCGTGAGAGTGACTTTACTTTGTGAACGCACAGAAGAAACTTATGATCGGTGCCACGAATGCAATAAGCGTAGCAACATATTGGGCTAATACAATATAACCTAATAAAGATACAAGTCATCGTTACGAGAGAAGGTAAAGAAGAGGACCTAACGAAAGCGTGAGCTGTCCATTTATAATCAATCAGTTTCTTCTTAATAGGCAGCTAAAGCTTTTTATTAATCAGGCTCGCCACATTTGATGTGTCTATATTTAGTAATAAGTTTGACCACCAATAGTCACTGGTCACTAAATAGTCAGTTAAGAGAATGCTTCACCCGCATAGCCTATGTATTCACATTCTATACATATTTGTCTAGAAAACCTCAGATAAAGCCGCTAATGTTTATTTGAATAATATTTCATTAATAATTTACCAACATCGTTATAAAATTTCAACGAGCGAACTGTGCGCAATCTAGAAATTCTCGAATGTTTTTAATGTTATAGTAAAGTATTATTCGTTCAGAATTTCATTAAAACTAGTAACTATTCTTATTGAAATTACAACAAAACATCTTACAATCTCACCGTATGCGACGAAAGGACAGACTTTAAAATTTTAATATAGTATTGTAAGAGCTCGACGGACTATTTCGCGAAGTTGTATAAGAATCTTTTACTTAAGAATATGTACATTTGTAGTCAGTTGAAAATTTTATAATAAAGGAACGTAACTTAAGACGTCTCCGTACACACATGAAATGTTAGGACTTACGTAAGTACGTGGGATTTAGAATCTTCAGACATATATGATAAAAGAAATTGCGGGAGCTCGAAATTTCGCAGTAAATTTTACGCTAGAAGGTTGAAGTTTTATATTTGATTTAATAATAAGATGAAGCTGCACGCTTTGTTAGAATTATAGTCAAGGTATGAGAAAAAGTTTAATGCCAAATTTTCAAGAATGATTTTAGACTGCATCCGTATTTTGAAGTCTGGTGACTGCTACGCATCTAATCCTTCTAGAATAACCAATAACAATCAGACGGAACGTAAATCTGCCTTTTTCCGTTGATTTTTGTTATATCCCGCTGCTGGGTAACCTGTCCCTTGGATTTCTATCACCCTGCCATCTCCGTTCAGAATGTCCCCTTCTTCTTTTTTGCATCTTAAAGCAGCATACCAGTAGTCTTGCAAACTTCGGGTCATTTAACAGTAAAGAAATACATCGTGTGAAAACCTGCATGTCTTAAAAGTCCTCCTAATATTCTCGAAGATATCTGCCAACCTTATCGTGACCAGCGTGGTGGACTATACCCTAACTCTTCTCACAACTAGAAGAGGCCCGTGCCCAGCAGTGGGACACCTTACACGATTCAATACTCAAATTAATCAAAGTACTAATTTGTATAAATTAGTTTATTAGTTAACACCTGAGGCGTAGCTTTAAGTCTTGAATAAACACGCAACTCGTCGGACTCAGAGGGACGGAACTAGCTGCCAGTGTTTGTTCACAAATAACGATACTTGTTTACAATGTACGTCGGAGCACACATGCGACAAATTCAGTGCAAATAACTATTACTGTAGGGTACTCATGGAATTAAACGCTTAAATGTCAACGTTGGGTTATGAATCTTCTTATTAGAGTAATTGAATTTTAACTGATAATATAAATGCGAATATGAGCTTGTTTGTTACGCTTTGATGCCTTAACAATCATCATACTATTTCACGTACAGTACAGGTCAGGGGTATAGAAAAGGCCATAGATCTTTCATCCAAAAAAAGATTATTGCCGAGGCATAGAAATCTAGTGACAAAGTATGTATACTTTGTCACTAGATTTCTATGCGCGATTTCTATCCCGCGATTTCGCGAAATCGCGGGCAAAATGTAGTCTTTCCTAATATTATAAAGAGGAATTTTTTGTATGTTTGTAAAGATTTAACTCCAAAACTACTCGACCGATTTAAAAATTTACTCAACATTAAAAAGCTATATTATCACCAAGTAACATAGGCGATATTTTATTTTTAAAAAGTACTGTTATTAACACAACTTAACCTACTTCTACGCGAGCGAAGCCGCGGGCAAGAGCTAGTATATAATAACCTTCTGTTTCCATCAAACAGTCTTAGTTAAATTATATCTACTTTCTCGGCATTAGCGCAAATGTGTTCCATTTTAAAAACAGTTTACACTAACCTTGTGAATGCGTTTTTTCTTGTTGCTATTCTAGTAGTAGACGAGCTAGCTGCCTATCTGATAATAATCGGTAACCGGTGCTCATAGAAAATTCTAAGTAAACACAATTAAACCGCAGCCCACCGTATATCATTAAGCTGACGAACAATCACAAGGTATAAATATCTGCCATGCATATAAACACTGCTGATCACGGCCTCTGCCCTCTGCCTCTACCTCTTCTTAGCGTGAGAAGGTTTAGGCTATAATCTACCGCACTCGCCCAGTGCGGGTTGGCAGACTTAACACGTCTTTGAGAACATTATGAAGAATTCTCAGACATGTAGGTATATTTGCCTTCAACGTTAAATCATGGGATTATTAACTATTTAATACGTATAATGTACGTGCGTGCATTAGAGTAAAACTACATATACATTTTCCCACTAAACTACCGCAGTTTCTCATGTTCACATGGTACGTCTGTTGGTAAGCATTTTCTTAGCCTATGTAAAAGGCAGGAAGGGTTTTCTTTCCCTCTCCTACCCCCTTACCCCGAGGGGTTAGAAAGTAGGGGAGAAGAAAAGAAAGGAAGAGACCGAGGGGATGATTGAGGATCCAGCACTGTCACTCACCGAACGCAGCTGTACGTGTAATGCTATTTTACGTCAGCATTCTGTTAGAGGATAATTATTCCGAAATCAAGCAGGCCTTATTCATATTTTTCTACTTGTTTAATCCTTTTATGTAAAACGGTAGAATCCTCAGTTGAGGACGTGGGTTGTGAGTCTCCCAGATATATTAGAAATTATAAATTTAACAAGCCAGTTAGAAAGAACGAGCGATTTTGGTCGTATTAGAAATTATTAGAAAATAATACTCATAGGCAATTAAACTGACAGGTATCACACCAAATATTGTTCTCAACTTTATTATACTGATGTTTGGTTATTATCAAAAATTTCATTTACTAACCAATTATTTCCCTGCGCTACCCTTCAAACCCCATAATATAGATAACAATTTTAGCACGCCGAAATCAGCACCAGAATAAATATTCCCATTATATCTTCCGGGAACTTAAAGAGGATTTCGTCCGTTAAAAAATTCCCGGCTACATTGTATAATTAAGTTGGCTTCGTAAACAAAGCAGACAATGTCCAGAGTAACACACGTGTATACAGTACGCAGGCAGTAATATAACTCACGAAATTAAATGCATGCGTTGACTTTTACGATCCCGCCGGGACCGGAAAGTCATTCCGCTTATCCTGTTCCGCCAACCACTTCATTTGGGAGGCTTCCGTTCCTCTAGGTGTTTTTTCGGTAAGCTGAATTTTGATAGAGGATTACGCCCGACCTTTTTGCTTTTTTTACTGGTTAGATAGAGCGTCGTTGAAATAATATTCTCTAATGGCTTTTAAATACGGTAGCTGTGTTCTTAAATAAATTTGAACGCATTAATCCCGCTTCATTTAACCGAGTTGAAGGCTTCAAGATTTCTATCTGACTATTGTTCAGGATACCTTTATTTCAGATTCAATTCGACGGTACAAATTTTCATTTCGCTTTGATGTCTACACGTTATATTAAAAAAGATTTCGATGATTTTGTTCATGTTTTATACACAATCAACTACGTCTGAATAATACTCCAACGTCCTTAAAAAATATACGAAATATTTAATCAAGATCTCAAACTTCTCGCTGGAAATATGAAGGAGCGTCTTTAATAAATTGTAAAGAATGTTTTCATTGCAGACTAGTATACAATCTGTTTATATAGATTGCATCTTGTTTACCTAATTAATGTGAAACTTTAATCCGTGTTGAGCAAAATGTTGCCAAGCAAAACTCAAATATGGACAAAACAAATTTAAATGAAAGTTAAATAGCCACTAATTAAACCAGCTGTCGTTCGTGCTTCGCGTCGGCGCGACGCTTTTGCCTTAGAAACATTATTTGTATCCCATATTGTTCACTTAGTTTACTGTAAATTATATAAAATAATTATATCGGTATCTTGTATGGGCAAATAAATATTGCAAACTTTTTGGAGACGGTACCATACGCTTAAAATTTACTTTCACATTCGTACATAAGCTCACACATATAGTTCTGAAGAGAATAGCTGACGAAATGTGAGTGTATATACTATGGCTATGGTTTTAGACCTCATGTAATAGAAAGCGAGCCTTATGCCGTTACGGGCACAGTTCCAGATTTCGAACTATTATAATAATAATAATAAAATCCTCTGGGGCAGTACTTTAGCTTTAAAATATCACCTTCACCTTACGATATAAACAAAAAATGTATCACCGGGTTCACTTAAAGTACACAAACCGCAGGGCAGCTTGTGGCGCGCTGAATGTGAGTGGCGACACTGCGTTCGTGAATGCCTCAGAGAGTCGGTTAGGGACTCGTCCCGGCTTGCCTTTACTAGTTGACTGGGGTGGATCTTCAAGAGCGCCCGTAGGACTCTCATCTCTGGCTTGCTTTGTTCGGCCGGTCAGAGGGGGGCCGCTAGAGCTATATACTTGGGGGTGGAAGTGTTATTTTCAAGAGCATAACTACGGGGAAACCCGCTCCGGGTCTACGTTGTCATGAGACCCGTGATGGTGAAACCGGCTTCGCACCACTGTCGCACCCCTAGCCGCTCGCACCAGTGTTGCCCCCTGCTGCTTTTAAGGCTTGTATGTCTATGGCGACTATTCAGGAGGCCCATCTAGTGAATCAGCGAGTCACCGTCTGCTATTCCGACTTTATTCTGAGACAGTATATCAGGCAGACGCCGTTTTTTAACTATAGATTACATTTTACCAAACTATTAAACACCCATCCCCATAGACAAGAATAATTAGATTACATATTTAGCGATAATCTCCTACACCTGCCGCGGCTAGAGTCTCGGTAAGTGTCCCATCTTACTTTAAACTAAAACTCTCGAAGGGCCTCTGCATGTTGAACCTATGTCCCCCTGTAAGCCTCCCAAAGGGGCGGGGTATTTACCCAACGTATTTGGGAAATACCCATGAAAGAGAAACAAAATAATAATATTCTATCACATATACACAACACCATCTAGCCCAATCTAAGCAAAGCTTGTACTGTGGATACTAAACAATGGATAAACATACATATATACCTTTTTTTTTGTAAATACATACATATTATACGTGGCAACACCCAGACCAAGACAAACATCCATGTTCATGCGCACAAATGTTTGACTTGTACGGGAATCGAACCCGTGACCTCAGGCGTGGCAGTTGGTTACACTAACCACTACGCCATCGAGGCCTTCAATAATAGAAAAACTCAATAACACTTTGCCTGACTCCGCAATCTCATGCACAACAGTTGCAGTGACAACCGCTATGCTAGTAAAGCAGTTTACTTTTCTGTTATTGTATTTGCCGTAGGTGGTATACAATCACAATGTTCAATAAAATTCATACTGACATGTTAATACTAGGGACAGTATTTACGCACTTTGTGAGTGATAGTAAAACTCATTTGTAATACCAATTGTAAACAATGTCTTTAATATTCTATTCTGAACCAAAGCAGATCTTTTAACAAAGCCTTACGATTTATCAGCTGCTTACAGTAACTAAAATATACAAAAACCCCAAAGCAATCTTAATAAGTACAATATAAAAAACAGCTTTAAAATAAATAATTATAGATTTGAAAACCGTTTGTCTAATTACACAAAAATATATGATAACTAAGTAATATCGTGGTACTTCAAAATCAAATTCTTTGAAACCTTTATTATTACCTTTAGTTTGTTATATTTGCAAACACTTTGTGGTGAATATGGCTAGATAAATATTGAGTTAATATGTATAACGTACTAGAGGAGACAATACAGCTAGATTGGTTGTAAATCTTGTAACCGTGCCTGTTCTCTTACTTGCTTAGTCTGTGACACGTTTGCAAATTTTAATATTTTAAATATATCTTCATGAGTATTATGGTACAGCTTAATTCGTTTTGCACTTCAACGTATCGTTTCAGTAAGCGCATGACACGCACGAAGTGAATTAGAAAGCTTGTACTTTAACACACGTTACGAACGATTTAGTTTAGTTATCTCCTCTAGTCGTAGAACATATTATCCCAATGCAGGTAACCTACTTTTACTACACCGATGACACGTAATGATATAGCAGAGACGTATTAGAAGAACGAACATCAAGATACAGGATTCGGTTTGAATTTCCTTTAATATTGAAAGACGTGAATCCGGCCACGATGTACTACCGATAACAGCAGAAAAAGTACTTATTATTTATACTTATTGTTTTTTTTTGTCAAAGTAGCCATTAATCTGCTAAAACGCTTACTGCGTTTCATCCCGATAATGCGTGGACGACGATACGTATCGATCACGCGGTAACTCGCGTGCGGTCAAGGAGCACAGTTATGATACATCTGGTCAATGTACAATTATGTAAGTACGCATCTTGTTTGCGTCCGATTGGGATGAATACTAATTACACTACTTTGTTTCTTTAGCGTTACAATTTAAAAAATAATTCTATATAAATACTTATATATTTATACTGGTGATATAATTTTATACTGGGGATTAAATCAGCAGCCTGTATAACAGTAAGTAATAAGCTGTGCGCACGAGTTTAATTACAAAATCTAGTTCAAATAATATACACATATTCATCTCGATCGATTATTGTAGGTTGTGTGGCTCGCCAACATTGTCCACGTATAATCCGTGTATCAATTTTGTTCACATAGCTTACCAAGAACAATGAACTACTGATATACTATCTGCATATACCTTTCCTTTCATCGCGAACCAGTATTCAAATTAATGGAAATGAAGCTAATGTCTTTATTCAAGTTTGTATTATAGCAGTAACCGCTACGCTATAGGGTTTTCACTTTCACTTTGACGCTTTGTAGTCTGTTCTATTACTTACGCCATATTTTGTTGTTGATTTTTCATATTAGGTACGTAAGTTAATCTTTACCATGATTAATATTTTTTGTCATATGCATTTTTACCCGACGAGGGTTCGCCCTCGTAGCCAAAAGAAAGGGTAATGATTTTGGCAGTCTGGGTATGTATGTTTGTATTTTCCACCGTAACGCCTACTACGCCGTACTACTGAACCGATTTTAATGAATGA
The DNA here is from genome assembly GCA_963675205.1 of Catocala nupta. Classification (NCBI taxonomy): domain Eukaryota; kingdom Metazoa; phylum Arthropoda; class Insecta; order Lepidoptera; family Erebidae; genus Catocala; species Catocala nupta. Next base: position 15,531,860 of record OY776092.1, on the reverse strand, counting down.
GGTGTCAATAGATTCCTAATAATGACCCAAATGACATATGCTATAAAAAATTTAATTTCGTCCCTTTTAGACCCCTTTTTTTACGTAGTCGGGTTATATTTTAAACTTTTTAAACTGTTACTGTAGTAAAAGATGAAAATTACCATTATTGTGTACTACATTTTGCCCGCGGCTTCGCTCGCGTATAGTTTAAGTTAATAACAGTACTTTGCCTGGATGAAAGGTACTTTATGTCCTTTTCTGTACCTCTGACAACGTGTATACGAAATTTCATGACGATCGGCTCAGTAGTTAAGGCCTGAAAGCGTAACAAACAAACAAACCAATAAACAATCACACTATAATATTAAGTTGGGAAAATAAATCACTTCAAAATCATAGGAATGTTAATCGACTTATGTCGTCTAAAAAAGACCATTGAACAATTATACAAGTAATTAACCATCCTATGTTCGGTGTTTCTTGAGTTACTTACAATTTTTATTTTATTTTAGTGGATTGGAGGCGAACGAGCAGTCGGATCGCCTGATGGTAAGCAATCACCGCCGCCCATGGACACCAGTGATTATGGTGCAATCAGCATCTGTGCTCAGAGATTCACTACACATCTAGTGCAGTTTAGAAAGTGTCATGTACATTATATATTAATATTTGACATCTTGCCGAAACGCCACTTGAAACTGACAATATTATTACTGCAATAATATGTGCTATTTTTCTTGCCATGATATAGAAAAATAGAGGCATAGAGAAAGAGGAAGACCAAGAAAAAGTATACAGATCAACTGAAAGGAAAAGCAAATGTAGAGACATCAAGAACTGAAGGATTTGGCATCGGACCGAAAACGATGGCGATTGCTACACCGACAAGTGCAAAGCACTTAAATATTGGATTGGAATATGTTGGAATAAACTCTGGCTCTCTTAATAACTTATAATGCGTCTTGCTGCCTTAACATATTGATCTGGCTATACTCAGAATAATGCCATGTATTTGCACAGCGTGGGTATTATTGCTGATAACGTCGCAGGCCGCTATATTGCAACCACACATTGCAGAAGGATAATACCTATTTAGAAGCCACTTTAGTGAAATGAACGCCTAGCCTGCTCATAGCTTAAATAAATTTAATAAGTACATCTTACAAGGCTTCTATTATAACAACAGATTGGAATAATTTCTATGAAATTAATTATTGAATAGTCTTTTGTCTTCATAACTGCTTCTTAGAATTATACAATTGTTGTCTAAGACCTTTGACTACACAAAGATTGTAAACGTACTACAATAAATGAAATAAATTTAATTAGCATCGTTTATCGCTGTTAATAAAATAAAATTTGATTTTAGATTGTTTGATCCAATACCATCCATAAAAGTGCTTCTTTTTAATTATAACTTTTTTGTTTGTTGTCTGGGTGGCCGAAACTGTTCCCTTCTTATTAAAATATTAATTGCTCGTACACTTGAGCTAGTAGATAATGTTCTCGAGTATATAGTACGCGCGTTAATACGTTCCCATTTTCATATTAGCAACATAGCAACGACAAGTGAATTCTTGCTACGTAATTGATATTACGACTAAATTGCGCAAGCTTGGGATGCGCTACTTAATTATCTTGCTAAGGCACCAATTTGATATAAATGTGCATGTAAAACTTTAGATGTGTGTGTGAGTAAGCAAACAACGCATGAAACTAACGCGGGCGGCATGAGCAAGCTGCGCGGTCGGCACGCGTCAGGTGCTTACACGATACATGCCGCTCACCCAGGTGCGTTATTTTCTAATGACATAGTAGTCTAAGTGGTTGCCTCCATTTTTTTACATTACACCGTGTGTTGTAAGCTCAATCCTTCGAAACAAAAAAATGTGTGACAAATAGTTGCTCACGTGTTGATGTTTTGTATCCGTTGTTTGAATATTTGTAAAGAGCCTCGTGCCACAGAAATTATTTCGCGACAGTACCCATTTAAAAAATGATAAATATACCTTTAGCCGCTCCATGTACAAGAGCTATAAGTCTAAAGCCGTAGCTCGTAGAAGACAGAAACAAATTGCAACAAGCAGTGTTTTAACTGCACAAACCTCACTTCGTATACAAAATGTTACGTATAACCGAACTTCGTTTCCCTTGTACTATTATATCTTATTGTGTATTCAAGAGGGATTTCAACGCGGCTGAGTATTGGCTTAGTCTAGACACTGTAACAGATGTAAATAAATAATTATAATATAAATAAATCAATGAGTCTTATATATAGACATAGTAAAAATACAGAACAAAAATACATACATTCATGAGTACAGTCTGAGGACTTCGCCAAGTAGGTACCCAGTTCAGGTTAATTAGGTCAGTCTCTGTGTGTAAACACAGTAAGTAATCTAAATGTCGGACAGAGGGATTGCGCTACAGTGTCGCCTGTCTATTGGTAAAAGGCGGCTAAAAGGAATTTGGCTGGCATTTCTGCTTGTCTACAGAAGCACTTAGATAGGTAATGTTCATATTATTGTGTAAGCACGTGTAATTCCATAACATGCCTAAATGTAAACCCAATAGTATGGTAACTAATAGAATTTCAACGCAAGTAGATTCTTTCCTCAGAAGTACGGCATAGGTACTTATTTAAAGTATACTGCGTCGATAGCGGCGGTAAGTACGACTGCTGTGTATCCCAAGTTTGATTTTTGAATGTTATATTATAACACTTTCCCGTCAAAATTTTCTCAGTAGCAGCACGGATTCTGGAACTTTGTTCGGCAATACGTTTTCCCTATATCACGTGGGGCTAAGGTTTTATGTAGCTAGCTAAATGATGGTGTAATACACCTCTGGCTTTTCTTTCGAGGTTGGATTCGTAAGAATATGTATGTATATCTCAAACTGTTAATACTGAATATCAAGAAAAAGGTACCAAGCTCTCCCCGCAAACATGGCTGTTGGCAAGCAACCGAAACGGTCGGGACAAGTGTAAAACTAAATAATTTTAGTTATTTTAAATATTATAGATTTAGTAGCAGGGTATATTTTCAAAATTTTGTAATATAAATGTTAACAAGTAACGCGATAAAATCAGTATATAGCAGTTTAATTTCATCAAAAGGAACCAATTTGCTATCCCGTAAAATATAAAATAGAGCAACCAAAATAACGATTTAAAAGACATAGTTCCATGTATCGAGTTGACTTATTGTGTTGTCTGTCAGCACGAAACACACCAATAAAAGCCTAACACGCCAATAAGCGCGTGTCGAAACGCCTGCTGCTATTCAAATAGCAAAGACATGTTTGACGACTTCGCGTTAAATAGGGTTGTCGACGTACGAACTTCCATTGCGGGAATTGTTTAACGCATTTTGTTGAAGTAGTAGTATAGTTACTGAAGAAATTTGATTGCACGGATCGCATAGTGATTTAAATATTCGCCTCGACACTGCCACTGTTGCTGCCACAGGCCGAGTGTTGTGAGTTCTCCCACACGGGAGAAAAAAAGCTCCGAGTATGGATGTTCTTTATCTCCGTTGTTTGAATGTCTAATTTTATTTTTATACAACTTAGGTGGCAAACAAGAATACGGCCTATCTGATGGTAAGTGGTCACCGTAGCCTATGGACGCCTGCAACACCAGAAGCATCACTTGCGCGTTGCCGACCTTTTAGGAAAGGAAGTGGGAAGGAGAAGGAGTGGCTAGTTAGAAAGGGGGTGATTGGGCCACCGGCACTCTCACTCGCCGAATGAAACACAACAGTAAGAATACGGCTATTTCACGTTGATATTCTGTGAGATCTTCTCACACCAGTCCTTCCCCGGTCGAGCCGGCCCATTGATGCTGAAATCAGCGAGGCTCTACTACTCAAATTCTTCGCGATACAAGTGTCTTTCTACTACGAGAATTTATTTTTAATTAAATATGGAATGTTACTGTAGTCTAATAGTAAAAGCCGCTATCGCCATTCAGCGTCTATTGGCCTATTGCGAATTTTATATTAGAGCGATCAATGATATTTTAAATTAGACATATTATTTTCACAGTTATTACATCGAAATCTGGTGCTCAGACTATTTTGTTATTAGTAACTGCACTTGTTGTGTTTGTTGACAATTTCAAATAATAAGTAAACTTCTCCCATGAAAAGAGCTTAAGTAAAAAAGTAATCATTGAAACAATTGCGCTATAAATGAGAGTTTTACAAGAGATTTTGTTGAACCGTTATTATTTGAGAGCAATAGAAAAACGTCCTAATTGGTACGCTTTGAGACTTCACTTTCCGTACTTTACTAACATATCTTCTTTTCTGTACATAATAATATTAAGAGCGATTATATACAGCAAATTTTTGTAGATATAGAAACGCATGGTTTTAAACGTATGACTGCATTGGACAATAGCAATTTGTAGATGCTTATATCAACAATGCGATTGTACCGATGTAAAGGCGCTATTAAAATGATGTATCACTGCTATGCTTATACACATTGCTTACAACAAACGAGACTATCACGCATGTAACTGTATTGTGACTAAATTGGCGCAGACGCTCTGCAGACAGTCGCCGTATGTAACCGTTTTTAATAGCAGTATGGCATCTGGATCTATCATCTGGTAGTAGCATCTAGTCTGAATCGGCTAGATGGTAATATGTTAACGCTAACATATTACCGTCTGTTACATAGCACCCTGACAATATTGCTACAGTTCAGCTAAATAATTATCCTGTGCAGAAAGCCTGTACTTATTACCAAATGACGTAGGTAAACCTGCATGTCTGAGAGTTCTCTATAATCTTCTAAAAGATATGTACAGGCTACCAACTTGCAACGGGACAGCGCGGTGGACTAGGGCTTAAACGTCCTCATTTTATGAAAAGGTTTGGAATTTTATTATTACATTATTCAATTGAACGAAATCAATTGGAAAACACCTTTAATCTATGTCTGGATAAAAGTACTAATTCAATTATCCTATTTTTAGAACGTGGGCAGAAAAATGGCGTTCCTTCGAATCAATTAGGAGTGAGTTAACAATACTACCAGGAATCTAATTCTATATTAGATTAATAAGAATAAGATAAGTTCAATAAACTTATAATAATTTACGCTTGATCACCGAGCAGTACTCCGATAATATATAAATTTTGTTGTTGTATTTATTTCCAAGAGTATGAGACTTCGTTATCTCTAGGTTTCTTTTAAGGATCGAGCGTAGTGGAACGCGTTACCATGATTGATAATATTGTAATTTTATGCGAAAAGGCGTAAATTGTAACTTGATCAGGTGAAACATATCTACCGCGAATGACTTAACACGCTGTCACCCGTTATCATATACTCTCCTGGTTTCCAGAGAGTTATAACTCTCTTGGGTATACCCAAGACAGAAAAGCAAAATCTTGGTGGAAAGAATGGCCTTTGTGTGAAAACGCATTCACATTAGTCAGTCATGAGTACCATCATATTCTAAATGTGGTCCAATTCCACAGCTAACAGCATAAAACTTGCTGTTATTTAGAAATGATCATAATACACCGCAATAATAGTTTGTTAAAATATGATTAGCGCGCGTACATCACCAGTAATGGACATATACAAGTGATACTGACGTATTTGTTTCAGATGATAAATCAGCGTAATGGAGCGTGGTTAAGCCCGACATCTATTAGTTGCTTCCAGCCCATCAGTGTATGTGTGTAGATACATATTATTGGATTGTGTTTGGCGATGCGGATATCCATATGTCCGCTAAAAGATTTTAAAACATAAATAAATCATATATTTAAGAAAATAAACCACTTTATAAGTATTTTATCGCGTTGTTTATTTTTTTAAACACTAATATCACCTAATTTTGAAATTCTAATCTACTATTCTGCACACTAAAAAGAAAAAGGCTATCTTAAATTAAAAACACGCATTTGCCAGTATTTTATATTAAATATAAAAATACTGACATATACGTCATTTTTCCTTATGACGGCAGTATTGTTAACACAACTCTTTTTATGCTATTCAAATTATAAAAATTCTTTAGATTTAATTTTACACTTTTTGCAACGTTTCGGTTGCTTCCAGCAGCCATGTTCCGAAGAGACTAAGATGTCGGTTGTCTCAATGTGTTAAAGTGTAGTTATTACAAAATACCATTAGTAATAGTAAATAGTAAGTCAGACAATATTAAATCAATTATTATTTTCAATTCTATATTGGACATAAAAACAAATACTACACTTGCCCTCAATTTGTCCACTGCAACTATTATTTGCATTTTGTAGAGAGGAAAATGTATGCACATTGCATGAAAGGTAAGTCGGTAAGGCGCAGTCTTCAGCCGCAGTGTCAGCAGTTTCGCAGTCAATAAGTAAACCAATAGTATTTAGTAACATTTAAGGTGTCGGTACACGACGCATGTAGTTCACATACGCAAGTTACTCTCGTAGGTTACATGCGCGAGTTAATCATATGGGCTCCTTGCGCATGCAAAAGCCATTAGTATTTAGTATACGAGGCGAATAAAATATCTAGGTGAGTCAGTTTTTAAATATTTCCCCATATCTTAGGACGAAGGGTCAAATAAAATGTCTTATAAACATTATATAAATTCATACTATAACACAAAAGTTTTGGAGTATTATGCCTACACATTATCTACTTTATTTCTTTACCGATCACAGAAATATCTCAGAATCTTGGTTAAATAAAATATAAATTTTAGGTAAATGATAAATGAGTTCATTTATTTCTGGAACTCTAATAAGTAACTCTAGCTATGGAATGAAAGCAATTCAACTTTAATATATAACATTCACATAAAAGTATGTAGGACAAATCAATGTTATTCGGCGGGTCAAAGTTAATAGCGACCTATATATACTATATTTGGCACCAAATTTGGAACAAATGTAAGAATATAATAACAACATTTATATACACCTAATAAAATAGAGAATCTAGACGCTAACTAAATAAATATGTATAATACAACGAGTATATATATTTAACACAGATATTGTCACCATATGTAGAACTATTCACACTAAGTGATAAACATACAACGCTATCACGTACTTCCATAATGTTATACTGTGTATAGACGTTACAGAAGATGGTTATTTTCACACAATGTTGTATTATTTTATTTCTAGCAAGAAATATACACGCACTGTTTGCTCACTTACTATGAAGAAAATATTTATTTGCAACTCGTAGATATATATTAAGTATTTTTCAAATAACTAATAATGACGCTAAATTTGTAAATAATCACACAATGCGTTTAAAAAAAGAAAAATGATGTACCGCAAACAACGTATACCATTTAGTAGTATTTAGTATAAACATCGTACACAATCAGCAGTCGTCAACAGCGACTTAATTTTTTCTTTTGCAGGAAGACACCTTCAGCACTAGCAATAATTCCTGTGTCGCGGAGAACTTTATAAAAATTCAAACAACGGACAGAAAGAACACCCTTATTAAATTTTAATCAAATACTGTGAAGAGATTTACAAATTCAATTTTATAGAAAAGATACAAAAAATATGTAGTTTAGACACCACAAATGCAGTGCAACCAAATAAGCAACAAATCATTAATGAAGAAAAAGAATAAATTCACCGAGTTCAATATCCTTTAAATATATTCGCTGCAAAACCCTCGGCAGAATACAGTCCAATACACCCTAAAATTTAGCACCTGCCTCAAACACTCACGCGGCACATCACGCTTAAGTGCATGGAACCCTTTTAACTAGATGTTTAACTGGATTTACACAGGGAATGAGATTGAAATGTACTCAAAGCCGTCTGTCTCGTTGCTACGTTTGCCCACCGCATGCATTTCACGACAATATTCACGTCTATGAACGGCACCTTAGCTTTATCAACGGTAGTTTAACAAAAGATAGTGCTGTATCGCACTAACAGTGCTTCACACTGTAGCGTAATACGCACTCCATTTGTTTCGACAATACAGTATTGCGATTTTGAGACCTCCTTGGGTCGTGTGAAATGTCTTTGTTGAATAATTCACATCTCTTTTGTTGATGTTTGTTCTGAATTTTATAAGTTATTGTAGTGAAACTTCTTTATCTTAAGTTGTATGTGGTGTACATATAAAAATTGGTATCTTTTGATAACAAAGTTTTTTATGTACATTATTACATACAAATACTAATTTCATATCTAATACTACGTGAGATTAATACTTTATGGTATTTTTGTTATGGCTGCTTTGTTATGTTCAATTAGATTGAGAAACCACTCACATCCGCATCTGTATTTTAAATTCAAAAGCACCACGTCACGCTTTTGAACGTTAACGCATATTGGTGACTGAGTTTACAAAAGATACATTAAGGTTAGCTGCTAACTTTAGGTAAAGCGTCAAGCCTACGAGAAAATACCAGTAAGACCCATGCCCATCCTATTTCAATCGCCATAAAGTTGTTTGTATTTACATTATAAAGCATATATCAATAAATCAAGGATGTGAGTGAAGAACTTAAATACATACGAATGCTCACGCGTGTTTTCCATAGGGGTAGATAGAACTATGGATTTTCATGCTCGCTTTATACCTGCAGCTATTTTGGCGACCAATGTTTCATAATAGACTGCATTAAGAAGTCTAGAGGTGAGAGTGGGTGAGCAATAAAAATACGCTACCTGCCCGTCCTTCAAAAAGCCAACCAATCATAACAAAGGCCAAAATAATGGTTAAATAGAGATACGTATGTATATCAATGATGACTGACGCATGACTTAATTAAGTGGTCGCCTCGCTGCTGCCACTACGCCGAATGTAATACTAATTATGTGTTCGAATCCCACACGGGACAAAAATTTGTGTTGACCACAAATGGTTGTTCCGAGTCTGGGTGTTCTTTGTGTCTGTTGTTTGAACGTTTGTTAAGTTCCCCGCGACACAGGAATTAAACCTAGTGCGAGAGTTTTGCTTTAAAAATAGAAAAAATGTGTATTTACAAACATGGTTAAATAAGCAATCTCCCATGTTGGTCTTAAGCACCAACATAAGTTGAGTTTAATTTGTGTATCTATGTAATGGATTGCCATTTCATAATAAGAATATCAGCTCTGTTTTAAGCTGTCCCGCTGCTGGGCACGGGCTTCTTTTCAGTGTGAGAAGGGTTAGTCCACCGCGCTGGCCTAGTACGGATTGGCTTCAAACGGAAACTTCAGATATCTTTAGAACATTATGAAGAACTTTTAGTCATGCAAGTTTCCTCATGATGTTTTCCTTCACCGTTAAAACGAGCGATAATGAACTATTTAATATGCACATAACTTCGATAAGTCAGAGATGCGCCTTAGGATCAAACTCGAGACCTCTGCGTGGCAGTCCAACGGTTTTCCATTGAGCTATCGCTGCTTTATCTGCTGCCATTTAATAGATGTTTAAATATTTATTTACAGAGATTTATTAGGCGATAAATAAATCAAATTATTATTATTAGAAATATACTACTAAAAGGTACTTTTTTTAAAAAGAATAATAATTTACTTTACTTTTACTACTACAATCGTTATTTAAAAATATAATAACGTTTTTATTAAGCAGAACAGCAGGTATGAAACTGTGCCAAGTACATTACAAGTGCTCGTCGGTCATCGCAAACATGTAACCGGGCCATCCAAATGTCAATGTTCGCTCACGTTACTTTTACTGAGATTTCCGCCAGCTCGTACATTCGTTTTGGTCTTTGACCATCGATCCTTGAATGTTGACTTTGCTGAAATCTGTAATCGTGTTTGAGTTTGTACCGTAACTGGTTAAATATATTTGAAAGCTATAACTATTTTAAGTATTCACGGCACATGTTAATTGTAAGTACAAATATGTATGAATATGTTTTTACGCAAAACCGTGTGTTGTGTTATTTTTATTATTTTCTTATATATTATTACTTTGTTTAGTGTTTAACCGGATTCGTTACTTCAAATTGCCATAATTAAACAATGATGGGTACTGTTTTAAAAAAGCTAAGACGAAATCTTGACTTAGAGTGAAGGAAATATACATCCTAATCCTAACTTATACTATTAAAGCGAATGTGAGTTTGCTGGTTTGTTATTTTGACCGATCATAATAAAATTTCGCATACACGTTATCAGGGATACAGAAAAGGACAAAGGCAAAAGTTCTCTGTTACTCAGCCTTTCCTTAGAACACACCCGATTTTAAAATAGTATATCAAACATAAAGAGATAGCATTTCATTATCTTAAAACTTAAGGATTTTATATGGCTTGTGCGCATGGGCTCGTCTTTGTACAGTGAGTCCGATATAAGTAGCTGCACATTAAACAAACATGTAATCGTATTTTATGGATGAAAATTTACTTATTATTGTTGTATAGAAATAAATTGTGATTATAATAATTATCCTTTAACTGTTACTGCAGTGAAACACGAGGAATTACCTTTATTGTGTATGAGAAAGCAATTCAAATCTCACAAATGTTCATCGATAATGTTCACTGTACCTTTGTTTATCTTTGTAAAATAGATGTGACAGCAATACTTTAAATTTAATATAGTTTTGATATTATTTAAACGACTCTTAAATACTTAACACATTAAAAATTTAATTATCGCTCGCTTTAACGGTGAAGAAAACATCGTAAGGAAACCTGTAAAACTGTGAGCTCTCCATAATGTTCTCAAAGATGTGTGATGTCTGCTAAGTGTCTGGGCCAGCTTGGGGGACTATGGCCTCATCTTTCTTACACTGAGAAGGGGCCCGTGACCAGTCTTGCGACAGTTCGTGAACGGGCTGGTATTTTAATATATTACGGTTACAAATTATTAGTCTCTGTTTTTTAGCAAATATCCTCCAGGTTGGTGAGTCAAGTAAAATATATTTGAAGCGAAGTTATTTTATAAGAGTTTCATACATGGGATGAATCGCGTTCAAGTCACGATACTCTTGACAACCTTATATTTTATCTTACGAATAATTTATTCCCAAATCCCAGTTGTACCATGTTAATATTTAATATCACTCATATAGTCTATATAAATACTTAAGCTGTACGAAAATACTTTGAAAACATATTAAAAGTATTGTTTTTCTTCTTAAATTAAATAGAAAGTAATTGCTTAAAAGATTATATATTTATATTTTCTGTTTACTATTTTACTGTTCCATATATAAAATAATCATCTACAAGTTGTCCGGTAATTAAAAGATAACCTTGAAATGTCTTATAGTAGAACTGAAGGCCGTTCAGAAAAATGAAAAAAGAAAAAATATATATATACATATTAGAAAGTGCAAGCTATATTAGCATAGCATACTTTTGACTGTCTATCTATTAGCATAATTAGTGTTTAATAATAAAACAACAAAAAACCGATGGATTTCATTAATTTATGGTCGTAGTATACAAGAAAGTTATCCATGGTAATTAAAAAAATACACATATCTCGGGTAGTAGTTAGGATAATTTTTTTCATATTTTTTTCTGAACGGCCATCAGTTCCACTGTAAGACATTTCCAGGTTATCCATTAATTACCGGACAACCTGTATATATTATAATACGTGACACAAAAACTTTGTAACCCTTTTTACGAAAATTGCGCAGACGGAGGAGTATGAAATTTGGCACAGTTAAAGTTTATATGGAGCAGAAGTGGCAAATTCTAATATTTTAATAAAATATGCATTAGAAATATATTAAATTAATGAAAAAGCAGTCGAATCGCGTTCGTAGTATTTCGGCATTGTTCGGCTGATGTCATAGAATTCTTCGTAACTATGGTTACATATGTATGTGGCGTAGGTGATTAGATGAAATGTGATTATACGGGTGTAATTATAGGCAATAAAACCTTAATAACTATCAAAATTTACATTTAAATCAATTATGGGCGAATTTCGACCACTTGGTGTCTGCTAGTACAGATTAATGCTTCGTTTTGTTCTAAAGTTTTAAGGATATATTTAATACGACAATTAATCCATGAGCATTGGTAAGGTGGAAAACAAGCATAAGATCCACATGATGATTAGCGGTTCATGTAGCGCACTATACTTGCAACGCCGAGGTACCAGTCGCCGGTTAACAAGCCCTTCAAAAAAGGTGTCGCTATGTTGTCAACCCAAAGAGCAAAAAACATAGTGCCTCCAAGCTGGCGGCATACCATCTCTTCAAGGAGCTCTGATGAATATCGGTACCATACTTTAAATGTTCTTTTTGTGGTCGCTTCACCACGCCTCTCTCTCTGTTATTTGTGTACGTTGTTTAAATGTTTGTAAAGCCTCCCGTGAAACAGGAATGATTGCTAGTGCAACAGGGTGAACTTTAACCTTTTGAAATCATTTAATGTGTTTATTTCTATTCACAGTATGACTAGCCAAGTAACCCTCTCACAGTAACAATGAAACGTGAATAACAATCCCAAAAAGAATCAAACTGTGAACGTGCTGGATTTTACCCGAAGTAGTGATTCTGCGAACTGAAATTCACAACAACACAGAATTTAAACAAAGTACAAACAAAGATATAGATACTACATATTATTCATTATAATAATTATGTATGGTTGTAAGAGAATTTTGTGTAGTTAAAACGTCACATGTTTTAACAACAGAAACTCTCAAAGACATTAAAAGTATGTATTACTAGTAAATCTTTTTGTAACTACTAAACAATTTTACATAATAATACTTGTAATTATAATGATACGGACTTTTTTATTTACTTGTGATAACACGGACCTTGGGGTTCAATTTTTGATACGGAAGAACTCAAAGAATTCAAAGAAGTATTGAAAAATAAATTTACAGCTGGTGTTACACACAACAGCCTAGCTTTTCGGGTTCACAAATACTATGTTATATCAAGATATAATATTAAATAGAAGAAGTAAGCGGCATGCTGGGTAATTTCTTGTGCATTGCTTGTACGAGCACAAGTTTGATAGCCTAATATTTGATCCTGCAACTTAAAACAACATTGGAAACTAACAACGAACAAACTCCATTGATTCCCAACACCAACAGTTTCTGTGACGTACCTTGTCAAAACGAAGCATAAAATATGAATGTGAATATAATAACTACGAAATAATTACGAGTGAAGTAGTATAAGCGCTATAACAGGTCCTCAGATACAATAACATAATGTTACAGGATTAGTTAAATATTTTTTACCGATAAATGGACTTTTCTTTTTCCTAGTGTGTAAAAACTATTATCTACAATTTTAACAAATACGACAAATAAGTATACATAGCCTTGTCTAAAGATACTAAGGGATACCACTAACGCGTTACTGACCCTAGGCAAGCAGCTATCACTTGCGCGATGCCCAATTTAAATAGAAATTTATAAATTAAAAATTAAAATAGATGAGATAGATACGTCGTCTTCTAAAACATTAACTTACGAAGCAAACTAAAGAAACTTTAGAATACCAAAACATCAGCAACAAAACAAATACCAGTCAAAGCTACGGATTGAAGCACACATTCTAAAGTCGGCGTATTTGTGTTTACAGAACCAAAATCCGTGTAATATTCAGTATTTGTGTGAGACGATCATAACACAGTGCATTGCGGGCAGCCCGTATTTCCCGAGGGCACAGTACGCATTGATTAGAAGGGACATTGTTGCCAATCTCACCTAAACAAGTCATGATTGCGTGTTCCGGACGTGCTCCAACTGTATGAAACATATATTGACTTTAAATGGGGTACCGCTACTCTTGTGCTTTTATTTTACCTGCCCTTCGGGAGTTGCGTATGGCCAATGTCGGCTGGAAGCGAGCATTAAAATGAAATTTACCGAAATAGCTTTGTAAATTATATATTATACAATTCAATTTTTTCGTGTAACTTGCAACTTTTATGTCGATAAAAATTAACATACATACCCTAAAGAGATAGGCAGAGGTATATTACAACTACATTTCGCCAGCTTTTATTTTAAGTCCCACATATTAGAAAGCGAGCCTATTGCCGTTATAGGCACCGTTCCAGACATCGTGCTACTACTGAGAATTTCTAGACAGAAAATCTAAAAAGACCCAGGATTAGAACAGAAGATCGCTTGCAAGGCATTCAGTACCGCTGCACGATCGATGCAGATACTAATTGGGAGTAGTTATAATCATAGAATAATATAAGATCATGTAAGTACTGGGCTGAACCAGCAATTGGATAAATACACGAGCACGCCTTCTTTATACCTTTTACCTAACCCTTAGGCATAGACACGCTTGTTAAATCGACAACTTACCTTGATTTAACTGTATTACTATATCCTTGTTGTTAGTAGTTGAAAGCCATTGCCAATTATTTCGTCGAGGTGGAATTCGACGACTCTCTATGTAAATTTCCCTTTTTTATAGAAAACGATTATTTTATATTACGATTCACCTGGTAAGTAATATATCAGGAGGATCACATAGCTACAGCTCCCATTTCTTACCCGTTATCCTATTTTAATTCCGTTTTCTCTCAAGTCGACGACACGAAATTGATAACACCGCTTTCTCAAGCAATCATTGGCTACGATAACAGCTTTCTATCGGCGGTTCATATGTTTGTTTACCAGCTTCGTCATATGTAAAGCCTTATTTTCCCGATAAGAATAACCATGAAGTAACTTATATTTCTATAGAGTTTATTGTATATAATTAATAGATTTCTATCTGCAGGGACTGTCCTTTTTTTCTAAGTGAAAAGTTAACCTTATGTCCTTTTCTAGTAAAATTTCGTCATGATCGATTTGTTTATATAGGTATTACCTCCATGCAGGCTTGGCTTGCCTAGTGTGGCTATCAATGTAAATTGTAAATAAATTGGACTGCATAATATACATTATTATTATTATTATAAGTTAGGATGTACCCAAACAAGCATACACTTTCAAACTTGCTGATTGATAGACACTTTCAATACTAGAATCCCTACACTTCCATAAGTAGTTACTACACTTATAGCACAAAGAACAAAGAAGATTAATCTCCCACTGATAGCACATCCCTCCCCTAAAGATCTTTTATATATAAATGTTTTACATAACATAGTTTATATATAAACCAAATCCTTCTTTCGGTTCCCAACAGACAGCTAATTTAATAGAACTGACATTATTGGTTCACAATTATTCGAAGCGATGACTATTCAAGCGTACTATTGACAAACAACACGAATAATTATGTACTGTAATAATACATGCAATGCTAAATTAAATGCGCCTGTTATTTACACTTTCGGTTAATATTAACTTAGTGCCAGATGTGTTTTAGTTCATGAGCTCGTGTAATGAGGATACGTAATGCTGATGCAATTAGTAATGTGAGTGTATCCGAATCATAATATTAGATCAGTTTGTAAACTGTTTCACTGTTGGGTATGGTCCTCAGATATTATACATAATATACACACTATTCATCCTTATATTGGTGCAGTAGTTACTACATTCTATTTAAATATATAATAATTGTAAATAAATACAACGATGTGCTATTTGGGTAGTGAAGGGCCTGGCGATTTGTAATACAGGCTTCGAGCCTAGTACAGACTCCAGCTCTCAACAAGGAACTCTGTATATTGCTTAAGTTTTTATGTAGTTAACCCATTGTGAGAGACTATTGAGTTGACTATTTTTAAAATAAAATAAGTTTATAGTTTAATTAAAGTACCCGAGGCTCAGATACAATGATTTATCAGCGTGTCTGGTTTCTGCAAATGCAGTGGCTGATTAATTAGTTGGACTTACTAATAACTACGAAAAGACAAAAATGGACGTTGTAGTATCTTGGTATGTCTTGATAGCAGTCTGATAATTCTTCTCTACGCTTATATTACTATACGCACAGTATTTTATCAATAGACTTAAGTGTTAGAGTAGTAGAGCCTCGCTGATTTCAGCATGAATAGGCCGGCTCGACCAGAGAAGGACTATCCACTCAAAGAATATCGACGTGAAGTAGCAGTATTCCTACAGTTGTGTTTCGTTCGGTGAGTGAGAGTGCCGGAAGCCCGATCACCCTCTTTCTCCCTTCCCGCTCCTTCTCCTTCCCACTTCCTTTTTGCTCTTCATCCTTTCCTAAGAGTCGACAACGCGCAAGTGATGCCTCTGGTATTGTAGGCGTCCATAGGCTACGGTGACCATTTACCATTAGGTAGGCCGTATGCTTGCTGACACCATTGCAATATAAAAAAAAAATTTCATTAATATCTCTCTGTTTCTCTATCTACCTATCTCTTCCAATTTATATTCTTCCTTTCATCCTATCTATAGTTCCTACTCTTCCTTTTTACGGATGCTTTTATACATGTAATTAACCTCAACACTTGCGTACCCAGTTAAACGCTGTAACTGCATTATAACTCGACGTCGATACAGAGACGAGGATTATACTTCTCCGGGTGAGCCGACACATTTGTGCTGCCACCAAATAATTGGAGGGTTTACTGGGATTCATGGGATTGACTGTTCATCGGCACTCGTGTTTATTACAGCATCACATCGATTCATTTTATCATAAGAATATATGATGTACCTACGTTTATTATAACATATGATAACTAGCTGTTCCCCTTAAATTCGTAGCTTGTAGTGTAATGTTATATAGCCTATTTAACTTCTAGATAAAGGAGCTTTCTAAGAAGGTGAAAGAGTTTTAAAATTGGTTCAGTAATTTATGAGCTTATTCATTACAAAAAAATATCTTCCCTCTTTATAATATTAGTAAATATTAAAAAGTATACACTTATGTATTATTTCTTAAATTTAGAATCTATATTTTTAAAGTATGCCTTGAAAGGAAGTAACAACTATTTCTTGACAATGAATTTTTGAGATATATAAGCATCATAACATAGCTACGTAATATATTATTTATACGTATTGTAA
The DNA here is from genome assembly GCA_963675205.1 of Catocala nupta. NCBI lineage: Eukaryota > Metazoa > Arthropoda > Insecta > Lepidoptera > Erebidae > Catocala > Catocala nupta. Next base: position 15,514,974 of record OY776092.1, on the reverse strand, counting down.
TTAACTTAGTAAGATTGAGTCAATAGTTATTATTTGTGTATTTCTTTTAAGTTTGAGTTTAGCAGCGTTATCTTATACTGATTTTTATTTTATAATCATGATGTGTACACATAGTTCGAATCATTGTTAATAGGTTATAAGTTTTGTACTGTATGCACTATGTTTTGTTTTGTGTGCCTTATTAAATAAATAAATACTAAGCCACCGACGTAAAGCATTGTCTTGATAAAATCGCCTTAAAATTATTTTACGTTCGAAGTACTGACCCTTCGATGTAACGATCCATTGATGAAGTATATCGATGGCGAATTCTTCTATTCAAGTCTCTCAACAAGTCTTTTAAATGTTTAGTTTGGAACAACATTTGACTTAACAAACGTGGTCACTTATCTATAGAGATATATTAACGAGCTTTTGAACAGAAGATTAATCGGATTACACTCGTCAAATAGCAATTGCTTCATATGCATGATAATGAACTCAATTTGAACCAAAGCTAGCCGATGTTTTTTTTAATTCTTAATTGTTGCAAGTTCTTTTTTCTTCTAATAACAAAAAAACTATCAACTCAGATAAAAAAAACATTGTAGTGCCAGTGCAGTCGGCCAAGAAAATGGTTTACCAGTTACGACAAGTTTCTTTGAGATCTAATTATCGCTAAGGTTGACTTGTCTAACTTGACACATGGCATGACGTAAATATAATAGGTACATGATAAACAGAGCAATGGTCATTGTCATAATATTATTGCAAGGGGTATTCGACCTTGTTGTTTCATGACGTTCAAATAGACCTCAACCGCACGGTCGTAGACCACATTTTTGGCCGATTATACAAAGAACGAAGATCACTAATGCCCTCGCTAACATCACATCAATGTCTCGTTATACATCTCTGAATGTTTCCACTATAGAGACAGACTACATTTTTAAGCGCAGACTACAAAGAGGTCTATTGCTCCAAAACTTTTAAAATTACATAATGTCACGCCTATACCCCGAAGGAAAGGCATGATGATGGTGTAATAAAATAACATTTCGCTAACTATGATTCTAGCCCCACGTTACAGAAGGCGATCCTATTTTCGCCTACCGAGCACAGTTCCAGATGCCGTATTGTTACAAATTTTTAGAACACGTAATCTTATAACATTTTACCCGACCTAAAAAACGAACCTGTGAACTCATGAAATACAGTCATATTTACTAACGCTACGCCACCAATGCAAGTCACTATTCATGTAGTTTATCCCTAAAAAGCTCATAGTACAAAAAATCAGCTAAACCAAGTCATAATAGAATAAAAGTAATTACAATAAGCTATCATGGCTTCTTGAAAGGGTTCTTTGATATTTTCCAGTTACAAACCTATTCCTGTACACTTATCTTTTATAGCAAGCTTTATTTATCTTTTCTTCGCTGTGTTATTTTTGTTTTGTCGAAGCGACTGTGAATTGTGCAACTGCCAACGTCTACACATTGTTCCAGTCACACGCACTGCTTCTGTTTTTATGTGAAAGCTGTCTTGATTTTTCAAAAAGATTTCTGCTATGTTTCTCGTTTTCTAGTGCGATCTGAACTTATGACATAGATTAGGTCACCGTGGTTTGCCAAGTCATAAACTAAGGAACAAGTTCTATGAAATCGAACACAACGCAATACAAAATAAATTTAGCCGATATATTACTTGTAAAATACTAACCAATCCGGAACTGCTACAAGGCCACCTATTGATATAGGTTTTAGTCTCCTCACTGTCAATACTCTACGATATGCATATACAAGTGTCTTTGTCTGGTGAATTTGTAGGTGCTTAAACGAATATTATTATATTTTACTAGCTGTCACGACAGACGTTGTCCTGAACACACGAAAAATAAAATAAACCAAAACTAACTAACCTAAACTCTTTATATATATATAAAGATATATCCAAATACTAACATCATAATTAAACATATATTGATTGCATAGATGGCGTAATGGCTTAACTGGTTGCCTTACCTGCGCTGAGTGTTGTGGGTTCGAATCCCACACGGAACAAAAATATGTGTGTTTCTCAAATAAATTTAGTTGTTCCGAGTTCGAGTCCGAGTATTATTTCTAGTGAGGGAGTGGTATTTAAAAATATATATGCACAACAATATTATGCGGTCTTTAATTAATCACTCGTATTTCTCCAACAACTTCATAACTCTATACTGCCTATACCATGCTTCTGTCCATGATTTTATAATAAATAGGGTGCCTAGTGCTAGTTTTTTTTTACGTTAAGGCGACCGAAACGTTTACCGCATTTGGCTCTCTGATTGGTTAAGAGCTTGGAGCGGGCCAATCAGCGCGCCGAACGTCATAAACGTGTCGATCCTGTTAACGTAAAGCAAACTCGCCCTAGGCACTCAGTACAATACATATTACACATACAGATGTACCATACCAAATACACACACACACACACAAAACGCTTGTATACTATTGCTTCTCTTTCTCTGTTTTACCAACTGTTGCAAGGGTTCGGGACCGCCACTCTTCGACACAGATAATTCTAAAAACTAGATACAAAAACATAACTTTATCTACCATATTGTAAAAGTAAAGTACTTAAATACTATGTAAGATATAATGGACTATGTACTAACCATAACAATTTTATTGCGATCAATAAAAAAGTAACTAGTAATTATCTTCTTTAGGATGAAAATGCACTTTGTAAGTTTGTAAAAGTATCTTATTAATGATAATGTGCCTTTTAATGCGATAATGAGGTTTATATCAGAAATCAGCCACAACAATATAAAAATTTTACGAGACAAAGTGAGGACAGAATCTGTATGTATCGGACATATATATACTGCCCTCGGCTTTGCCTGTGTAAATCTATGGTAACGTATAATACCTAATAATGTGTATAAACTTTCCCATTGCACAGGGCTCTTCTCGGTGTGAGAAAGGTTAGCTCGTAGTCCACCAGTAGCCCAGTACGGGTTGGCAGACTTTACAGTACTTTACTTTCTTTGAGAACTCTCAGATATGCAGATTGCCTCACGATGTTTTCCACTACCGCTAAAGCAAGCGATTATTAAGTATTTGATACGCACATCACTAAAAGTCAGAGGTTTTAGTATCGAAATTGAGATCTCAACGTGTCGGACAAACGGATCGGGCAAATAAAATTCAGAACATGACGTCATGCAAATCGGTTTAGCAGTATTCAAACACTGCCATTTAAATATCTTTAAAAATATTTACATTTATAATATTAGTAGTGTTCATAACATAAAGTATATTCCTAATTCTAGCAAAACTTATATTACAGATGTGCGAGGTTTTTGGATTTAATTAATTCAACCAATATGTTGAAACATTAATTTAGATTTGAATAATGGTATTTGTTCACATATTTTTGTGGACTGTAGTCTGTGAAATTAAATAGACACTGTTTCAAGCGAAAATATTCGAAATTCTATACATTGAATAGATGTATTTTGTTTCAAAATTGTTTTCCAGCAAACTTGCATATAAATTAGCTACACTTAATAATTGTGTTTGATTATTAATTCGATTTTGTCCGCGGCATCGTTCGCGTAAATGTAGGTTTTGTCAATGTTCCATCCCTCGGGTACAGTACTTTTTCTGAACAAAAGGTACCTTATTATTATGTCTTATGTTATGTCCTTTTCTGTATCCTTGACAACGTTTATGAGAAATTGAATGATGATCAGTCAATTAGTTAAGGCATGAAAGCATAACAAACAAACAAACAAACTCACATTCGTATTTATAATATTAGTTAGAATTAGTTAGGATTCATTATATGTTTTATAAATCGTGTCTTATTCTGATGTTTATATTATTATGTTCAAGTGATAATAATGAATCAAGATTTAAACTAACCACCAAGTGTCAGTTTTAATTATTAAGATTTATTTTTAACTTAACAGAACATTATGCATTCCTAATGATGACGAAGTGACACACGCATTGTACCAAATGTGTTTAAACCTCCACGCAGTATGGTGTGAGCCTTTTTTACCTTCTATAGGAGTCACTATCAGACACACAGCTACTAACATTTTTACAATATCAAAGAACACTATAAGCTGTATGTACGTATGAGTTATGAAACGAAATCAACTACGCTGTCAAACATTTATTACTGTTTTTCAAGAATACAAACCTACTCGTTTAAAAGTTATGAAACGAAATCAACTACGCAGTCAAACATTTGTTCCTCTTCTGCTTTAAATAATACAGGCACACTCTAGTCGGCCTTTAAAATCCTAATTCTTGGAAAGCGACATTCATTAAACCAGAATAATAACAGCCGCTTACAGAAATTTTATCACCAACATGCTTTGACCTGCGGCGCTCCGAACAATGATAGTGACAACCACTTAAACATATATGTAGGTAAGTAACACTTAATGCAATCTATCCTAATATTATAAAGAGGAAAGATTTCATCTTTTGTTGCAAAACCTACTCAATCGATTTAAAAACATCTTTCACCATTAGAAAGCTATATTATATTGTCACCGAGTAACATAGTATATATATCATTAAAAAAAAAAGACTGTTAATAACATAACTTAACCTAGCCTACTTTTACGTAAGCGAAGCCGCGGGTAAAAGCTAGTTTAATTATACTATAATAATTTTGTACACACTACGTGTTACGTCCTTGTTAAAATTTCGGCATAATTTCGCGCTTCTGTTTACATGTGATCGTAGAGTTTCGAGATCGATTACCATGTTAGGGAAGGTGTTATTCAGCTGTTCTGTTTGGTCATTTATAGAATCAGCAAGGAGTCTAGAACTTTCGATAAAATAGAAACGGTAATAGATTAGCCTATTTTAAGTGATATCTAAAAACATAGTTTTGACTTGACTTGACTGCGCGAATGGCGTAATGGCGGTTTTAAGTGGCCGCCTCGCCACCGCCATTGCGCCGGGTGCTGTGGGTTCGAATCCCAAACGGGAGAAAATTTAGTGTGTTCCACAAATGGTTGTTCTGAGTCCGGGTGTTTTCTGTGTCCGTTGTTTGAATGTTTGTAAAGTCTTCCGCGACACAGGAAGCAGGACGAGTACGGGAACCGCTTTAAAAAAAATAGCAGGCGCTATGTGGTTATAATTTACTTTTGCCTAACCCTTCAAAGATATACAGGCGTGTATATATGACATCGTATTATCTGATTGTTTTCATGTTATGCAGTTGGACAATAACAAAATACAAAATAGGAAAACGTAACATACAAGTGTAAGCAACAAAGCTACCCCTAAGCAACGCTCATTTGTTTCCCGCAATGTCTCTTTCTTCGCGGCTTAGTAACGTTCTTTTGTTTTGTTTCATAGTACCATAACACGTTATATGAATAGAACTTTTGATTTATGTTTATCTGCAATTATCGGTAAAGTGTAGATAATGATGATTAATAGAAACAGATGGATTTTAACTTATAAGGTAATCTACTCAGGAGGGATTCAATATTTGTTTAAAATAGAAATATCGAGATCTAGTAATTGCTTGCCGATGAAAATACAGCCCTATCTTGATGCATTATAACCGGGGTGTAATTACAAATTATTGTGTTCCACGCTCTGCCAAACGAGGCAAATCTATTGTCCGTATAGGCGTTCGCCTCGTAGCCGGCAATAGGTTTGCACCGTATTTATGTATTTATTTATTCATTCGATCTTACAAGCTAAAAGTTGAAACACCCAAAACGTTTACAAGATTAATTTTCCAAGAATTAAATTATAACTAAACACATGCTCATCACATATACATATTTATAAAACAGCAATCATGTCATAGAATATCAATAAGAATAACAATAAATTACATACAATAATGAATTAAAAATATAAAGAATAAATTGTCAGTCTTATAAATTATAATAAGTACGTCATTTAAAAGTAAACGTTTATTATACAAATGTTCTAATCCATCGGCAAATAAGTCCGGTTCGTAGTGCTGAGTAAGTAGCGCGTGTCGGCTGCGCTCGGTACGCGCGGGGGCGCGGGCGCGGCTCCAGCAGCCGCGGTCGGCGGCTGCGCAGCGCTATCTGACTATTAACAGGTATTGCATGACTTGTGACATAGCCCTTCTAAATTTCAACGTTTCCATGTCCACCATACCCGAGACGACTATATTACATTGGTCTGATTTATGTCTGTTAAAATGAAGATTCATAATTATTTTAGAGGTGGCTGATCTTTAACTAGTACATTTTAGGAAGTTGTGTGTGTGTTGTAGAATTACGCATAAACCATTGAACAAATGTTGACTTTTAAACCTTGACGTATTTATTAATACCACGTTACAGAAACATTATCTCGCAACAACAAAAGAACATATAAATGTATGAAAGAACACAACATTCCTTTCATTATTCAGAGGAGTGCAAAGACTATAGTGGAACAAATGGCTCGCATGTCGCAGCACTACATTGTGCAGATAGTGTTTATGATCACTTCCCGTGAGTGTCGTAACAAGCGACTACACGACAAAAATCTATGTACGGTAATAACATACCTGGAAATACTGTTTTTTCTAAAATAAAGGCTCTCTGGGGCGTACTGCTTTTTTGTGGAAAGTAATACATAACTTGAGTGTGTTGGTTCTGGTGTATAAGTTTAGATTTAGGCAGTTTGTGTTTATGTATATGGCCATGAGGTATTCAGATTCGATTCCGAGGGTAGGTAATGTGTTAGATTTTTCTGTTAGAAAATTCTCAATGGCAGTATAATTCTAAAAATATGCATGTTAGATGAAAATAGGCTAAGAAAATTTATCTTACAAATAGTATAAATATTAAAGTTTGTAAACTTGCTTGGGTGTTTAGATTGAAATTAAATAAATGTATATGTACGGATTTTCACTCCCGATACTAAACCACGTGTAGTTGGTTATATACCATTTTATATAAGTATACGTTAATCGAATTTGAATGAAACTTTGCTGAGTTTTATACTGGTGTAATTTACCGTTGGTTCACAGAATGTATACATAAAATTGTATTCCAAATCAAAAGTACAGAAAACATCACATGATAAAACCATATCAGTCGATCATTGCACACTTTTCATCGACTAAACTCGAGAACAATATCCCGTCCGAATCGCTACCGAGTAGATGCAGATCGGTGGTCGGCCATGCGCAAGACGAAATCATTCCGTCCGGCTAGAATCGGGCCTAGGCGAGCTTGTCTCGTGTCGGCGGCGGCGGCGCGTTCGCCCGTGAAATCGTATGTCCCTAAGTGGACGTCATATACACGGATACACTGATTTTGTTCTTGGAACAGAAGGAGACTTTTACGGCGATGCAGATGTGAGGAGACAACGCGATGGTTGTTTAATTTTATAACTAAGAGGAGCTGTGTGAAACATATTGCGGATGCACGTCAGATTTACATTATCATTTCTTTGTGCCTCGCTGACTCAGCGGTAGAGAATGAGGCTGCTTTGCATGAGGTCTCGAGTACGATACCCGGGTCGCGATGATTGATATTGGGTGCTTTTTTGTTATGAAATTCTAAGTAGCAGCACGGTATCCGGAACTATGCCTGGTATATAGCAATAGGCCCGCTTTCTATTACGTGGGACCTGAATCATAGCTGGCTAAATGTATACAGCTCTTTCTACCTCTTTGGATATATAAACGTGAGCCTGTGTATATATGTTTGTAAGCAGGATAAACAGTTAAGCCGGTTGTGACGGTTTGTATGGTGTTTCTATTGGTTATGAGATTACATCGCCAGTAAGCTGTGTCGAATATTGCAGCTCACCTTACGAAATATGTTTATATGAGCCGCAAATTGTTGTTTAAGAATTGGATGTTCTTTATTCAAGTATTTCAGGGACTGCTTCGATTCTCTATAATAGGAAATAAGACTATTTACGTCTATCGCGTACATTACAAAGTTTCGCGATGCTTATGCGAATATCTCAACAGAAAACCCCCAACAACACAGCACCTGATCTGAAAACCGAACTCAAGACGGCAATCGTAGACATAGATTTATGCTAGAATGTCAACAAGGCCTTTTAATATGACGAAACCTTTCCATTACATACAAGCTTAACATTTATTCTTGCCTTTTATACTAATACTCGTCTAAAAGCCCAACATTGACATTCTCTATTCTATTTTCATTGATAGTTTCGGCCCGGCAAAAGGAAATTGTTAGGACAGACTTGCAAAATACCTCTTGATCCGGGTTGAGCCTACCGGCTTTACAGAAGATCGTGTAACATTACGTCAATAAGAGATACAGCTACATAGTCACCAGTAAACCTTTTTCAACTTTTGGTATTACAGGTCTTGGTCAGCTTAAACGACTATAGGGTGAGTTTTAATATGGATTTTATCTATATATATGTATATATATATAAAAATAATTTCTGTATTCCTTGGTCACGCCATATCTTGAGAACTACTTTACCGATTTCATTCATCTTTTTTTAAGTTTTCTAATACTATGTAGAAGGTTTTTACGAAAAGAAAAGTTAAGAAAATTACGCTGGAAAATAGTTAATTTCAGAAAATTAAATGAGTATTTTAACCTTGCAGGTTTGACAGTTCTTCTAAGACAGGACAACGTCTGTCGGGTCAGCTAGTTTAACATACAATCAAACTCTGGGTAGATTGTTTAAATGTTGTATATTATAGAACTCGCTATATCCTAGTGGATGACAGTCGGACTGCCATGCAAATGTCTCGAGTTTAATTCCTAAGCACGCATCTCGGACTTTTGGAAGTTATCTCTGGGTGTTTTTTGTGTTCGCTGTTTGAATATTTATAAAGTTCCCTGCGACACAGGCATTATTCCTAGTGCAAGATATATCTTGCACCAGGCAAGATATATATATGTATATAATAATGCCTGTGTATAGCCTGCTCGAGTAACTCGCGCTAATTACATGCGTCGTATATAACCACCATAAATTAAATGTCGGAAATGTCCATACGCGTTTGCTAATCGCGCAGCCGCCCTAACTAATTGTAAACTACCGCCGTGTATCGTGTTTTAGATACTTTACGCGGTAGGCATTGACGAATGTCAGAGCTTGCCATTAGCCTAGTCATTGTAAATCGCGATAGCTCTTTGACGCAAACAGATGTTAGACTGTACTGTTTACCCGTGTACGAGGGACTAATATCATATGTTATACATACATATTTTCGCGCTTATATTGCTGAAGGTACGCACATATGTATTATACACATTTAGCCAGCTATCTTTATAGGTAGGTCATAATTGGGGTTGAGCCTATTGTTGTTTACCGGCCATAGTTCCAGATGCCTTGATGCTACTGATAATCACTTGTCAATAAAACCGAATAACACTATGCCTGTCCTCAACATTCAATCCGAGAACTCATGAACTGGCTTTGCACTACAACTACGCTAAGACATAGAAGCAATCTAAAACATAGGGTTTATAACTACAATTATTTTACTACGGCGGTGCATCATAGTGAACATTACAGACATTTATATTACAAAGACGTACTCGTACATCTAAACGCAGTTAACAACAAATAACATTTATCTGTGAATCACGTATCATTTTAATGTATTGGCCAGGTGATTACGAAAGATGTAATTTATTAAAGACGGTAAATAACGCATGCACTCTTAAACAAAACATTTTAACGTCCATTGTAACAAAAGTAAATCCAATGGAGGTTAAAGCCAACTAAAGAATCGCTTAAATAAAAGGCAGCATCGATACAATTGTTAAAAAGCCAATCTTTAAAATCGTAATCGAATTGAGGGAGTCGCCGATTGCAGAATCGCCATACGTCATCGATACTTTCGCATTATTGGCAATTACTGATGGCAAAAGTAGTAAAAAACAGAACATGGTATATATTCTAGAGTGCCGTAGCACCTTGTAGCACTGTGTAGTATCGCGTAGCACCGTGTAGCACGTCAAGCTGTGATGTTAATCATAGCAGTACGTTCGTAGCACATCGTAGCATCTACCATTTTCTCTACATAGTCATAATATACTTACCAGACTCGTATTAAAAATAATTATATTAACGATGTCTTGAAATAAATTATGCGAAATACATATCATTATTTTTACCTTGAACTTGAGCCGATTACTTCTTAATGAGAGTTGTCTCAGTTCACTGAATCTTTTGACTGTTTAATGTAGATATAAACACATATACACACATTTATGTACATTAATACAATTTGATTGCTTTCCGGCCGCTAGTTGAAAATACTGTTAGATGGCATCGTTCTTGGGTATGTGCAGGCAATCTGCAACTATAAAGGCAACCAACCAGTGTGGTATTTCATAAGCATTAATAATAACTAAAAAAATGAGAATGTAATACATAAGCTGATCAAAGTGTTAAGGATATTGTCAGTAGCGGCACAGGACCAGAAACTATTTCTGATGAACAAAACGCTGGCTTTCCTAATATTGACTGTAAGAGTACTTAACAAATACCTCAGTCCATCTTTTTAGCAATAAACCGGATTGATAGCATGCTAAATAAATACAAAACATTCAACATCGGCAATCTCGATTCAAATCAAATAAATGCCCTCTCGAAATGTATCGAATTCAGATCGTCGATTTTGATTATTTAATTGGAACTTAAAATACGGGCACGAAACGGGTTCGTTAATTTCTTCATTTCGGAACACGCCGTTAATGTTCAGACATGAACAAACAGTACAACAAATATTTGTTGGCAATAATTACACTTTCAACTTATTTGTTGAGTTTTCACGTAGAATGTAATCATTCCAATGATTGTTCACGACAGATTGACGATAATTTCATTTCCATTACGTAAGCCAACTTTACCTGGCTCAGGCGGTTACCGCTTTCAACTAAAGCTTACAAAAGGTATTCCTGCTATTTAATTGTATTTGTGCGTGGGGAATTAGATTTTTCAATTGGTAACAAGAGGAAATGGTATAATGTAGGACCTGTCTTTAATATGTTTTGATAAAGTAATTTGTACAAGTATATAATAGAAAACGTAGTGTTCCGTCTGTTAACAAGGTGTAGTCGTGACTGTAAATTTTTTTACGGCTTGGCTTTTTGCTTGTTATGGTAGTTTTTAATCCACCCAGAGAAAATAAATGCTAGAGAATGCAAGTTAGGAGAGACAAACAAGTGTAAGCAATTCAAATAAATGTTTCTTACACAATCTGGTTTGGTGATGGATACAACAGATATAAAAATCTTTATTTTGATTGGATCGAATTCTAAAATAAAGATGGCATTGCCAAATACATCTACATCGATAGAAGGGAAGAGCGTTGCTTATCTCATAACACAGAACCCAAAGGTTCTATTTTCGGCAGCGTGACTTAACCAAAGTGCTTTCTGTATAAGTAATCCATTATATATTATGACATGGTCACAATTTTTTAAAATTCACACTTTGTTCAATATATACTAGACTATTTCTAGACTCTATTACAGTAATAATAAATTTATTATGTTAATTTGTTATTAAAATGTTTAATATGAATAACAACATAAATATATTTTAACAATATTATAATATATAATACTGTTCAGTATTTCTCTTAATTAATGTAGATCACACAAATTGCCGACACGTTTGGGGATCGAACCCACAACGTCGAAGTAACCTGTCTAACAACTATGACATTCGCGCAACCTTAAAACTATGCTATACACATCTTACTAAAACACCACTAATAATAAAAATACAGTTCACGACGAAATAAACTTTTATATTGTGTACACAAAGAACATTAGTCTCACATTCTAACAGACCTTTTAGTGTAGACATTAATTGTCGGTACTCTTTATTACTCACCCGGTGGTATATAGACTGCTATATGTATATATACATTTGTAGTGTAACATACGGCCCTCCTGGGTGCACTGTTGAATCGAATTATACCTATTTGTTCTCCTCTAACGTTGTATTGCACAATAACCCATGTCTAATGGTAGTTCTAGTGTCAGTTGCACACTGTAATGGGGCAGTTTTAGCACTGGTATGTTGTCAACATTGTTGTTATGTTTTACTTATAAAAATATCGTTAACTAATACATCGCTGCTCTCAATTGAATAGCTGTTAAATCCTCGATCAATGATTAACCAACGTTTGATCAACGGCTAATTTACTAACGGATCTAACTACGTATTATTCAGCTAACACTCAACGTTTAGTGATATTTATAGATGCTTTTTTTTGGTGTGTTGGTCTGGATAGTTATTTAGCCTTCTCTTAAATACTTGAGAGATTATATCCGACGGCATTCTAAGATAAAATGGAGTAAAGTTCCGACAGTACCAACCAAGCGAGGACAGAGCTAACTAACTGCTTGATTAGGCGGTACTAACTAAGCGTTTAATTATAAACATACTTAGTAGTTGGTACATAAAACCAGCGTCAAACGTTGACTACAATGTGATTATATTATTATGTTGACTTAGCTTATCTTACGTGGAGAATTATTTCATCGGTGGCGTATTGATAGCGAATGTGACTTCAGTTCAAGTGGTCTCGGGTTAGTCTCCCGGGTCGGTCAAGAAAATGTCAGAAACAGCACAAAGTCTAGAAATGTGTCGGCTTGACAGCAAGTTATATACTCCACCACAAACGAGTAAAGTAACTACATACAATACTAAATTTAAGGCCCATACGCCTTAGGACCTGGGTTGTCAGTATGAATATTATTCAATACAAGTCACTCGAGTTACTGAGATCTATGAATGTACATAATATAGCAGTCTAAATATACATGGAAATATTTGAAACGAATTCATGGTATTCTATTAACAATAAACTATTGTTACCCTTACTGGAATTCTATTATTAGTGTCATTTTGATGTGTGTTCCTTAACGACAGCTCAACCGCTCAAGGGGATTTCGAAAAGATTTTTAGAAGAATGCCTAAACAATGAGCAAGAATAAGTCAAGTTTGTGATAAGTTTTAATACTAAATAAATTCAGAACTATACTTGATCTTACTTCGCGTCAAAAAGAAACAACGAAACAGAGACTAAAGATTATTGGCATTTGTATGATGACAATTAAAGTAACGAAAACTAATAATGTTATTTCAACAACACTATTAGATCAAATAATTGCTAAAAAAGTAATGAAACACTTTAACTGTGTTAAAAATCTAATATTGCGAAAGGTTTCACAAACATTCTTGATTAAATCGTGCGTTTAACCGATTGTGCCACCAATATAGATAGAGAGTATAAATCTAGTCCCGTGGTGCGCTTTTACTCGTTTGGAATTTTATATACATGCATTGTCTCACACCTAAATCCCCAAAAGGGTGAGTAGGTGTGTTGTGTATGTTTTTAGGTCTCGAACTATAGAAGTCGCGCCTATATTTACTGGACACAGTTCCAATACTCATTCTGCTACAGTGAATTTCTAGACAGAAAATCTCAATAACATGTTGCCCGACCCGGGCACTGAACCCGGGACCACATGCACATCAGTAACATTTAATACAATTGACCAAACGTGCCAAATAAATTTTAATAAAAAAGAAAAAGGTAAATACATGGTAGTCCAATTACATTAACAAAATAAAATTAATTTCGGTAAATTGCAATACAATGCAATAAACATGATATCTCTGGCAATTATCTAGCCTTGTAATGATTATATAAATCGATCATCATAAGTTCAATATTTTAACATTTTTACGATACACTGTTCATAAATATGTGATTTGATAAATTCATATAACCAGTACCACATTTCTATTTCTTATTTTCCTTTGAAAATACTTTTGCAAAAAAAGAGCAAAAGTGTTTTTGAGGAAAATAATTAAATAACGTCGTTTTCCAAATTAAAAACATCAGAGCAATATTTTATCAGGAACGTTTTAATTAAAACCAAAAGTAAATGAAAACATCACAATCGATGTTAATAAAGTCAGAAGTAAACAAATGGGGAATCCGACTCCTTTTAAACAAATCTCTTTAAGGATTTAAAGGTACCACGCTCGGGATTTACAGGTAAATCTTATTAAGCCTCTACTCAAGTTCCTTATTAAAAGACTCTTAGAACAACGTATACTTTTTCATTAACCATAAACTTGTTAAACCAGGATTAGCTAAAAACAAAAGGTTCTACGATTGAGATTTTATGCGGAAGCCATAAAGTCAAGATACGCAAATAGCATACGGAAGGTGAACCACTTGATCGTAAAAGTTACGATAAGATATTAGAGATGTAAGGGAGACGCTACATTGTGTCACTATGACGCAAGTTTTATAACAACAGCGAATAAAAAGTGTCGTGAAACTAACTCAAGAAGACCTGCACCAAAATGAACAAAAAGTATATCGGAGATCACCGCAGCGTAAGCTAATAGATAAATTAGCTAACAGCAATTTTGTGGGTATCAGAATTTGCTCCGCAGGTAATGTTCCTAACTCAAAGGCGAACTCCAGAGCAAAAGTTGGGAATTCATTAAAAACAATAGCCGTTTGTAGGATAACTCGCTTCTTACAAGGCTGCAGAGTTCGCTAGTTAATTATAATTCAGCCCCGGGCTCCAGAATTTTCAACTGAACCTAGAAGAGTAGAAGTACTCGTGCTCATATCGCCGCTCAAATCTCTACAACTATGAATACTTCTGCTGATTGAATTTCATCACACTTTCATTAAACTGTTATTGATTTTATCTGAAGTTAAGTGTGTGAATTAGGATGAACATATTGTATACGGCACCGCAAAAGCTAGCGGTTGTTATATGCATTCGAGATTTGAAACACACGTATGTGAGCCACATGAAATTTTAAAAATCACCTCTTACTAAACATTTGTTTTTGAAATTGTTTATCTTTATATAGCAATAGTTGAACATATCAGAATGTATCGGTTTGTTAAATCCTTAAAGGACTATTTTACTATACTGGCACCCAACATGGCACCATCCTAAAACATTCCGTAGACATAGACAAAGGCCGAAGAGAGTGAAACCATTCTATTAGATTCCATTACTAAGCAGGCAATAGGACTAAACCATTCCACGCATAGATTATTCTTGTATTTATTGTAATATCTGTTCTCTTTGTTTATAATATAAAGTTTACTTTTAGCATATGGTAGGTACTAATAATTATGGTTTTTATCGACGATATACGTCGCATTTTTGTTGTTGAATAATGTTTTCAAAATACTGCACAGACATATTAGGTTTAATGCCAACGGCTTCTACTACAAGCAATATGAAACATTTACTGCTTCTATGATATAATAATTTTGAAATATGGAAGAAGAACTCCTTTAAAGAAGGCAAACTTTAAAGTTAATAGCTTTGTGAGACATATAATTTGTTAAACTTAGGTTAACGTAACAGCCGCCGTTGTTTGATTAGTCGGTGGTATCGTTTAACTTTAAGAGACCCACCGTGCCACCAGCGGTAAGGCCAGGGGTACGGTGGGTCTAATATGTCGAGAAAGAAGTAGAATTTAATTATTTGCATTGCACTCAGGCAAATCTAAAATAAAAACACTAGTTAATCATTAAAACCGTCTATTACTTTAGTCCATTCGCACCTCAATGGTATTACATTTGCGAAATACATCACAGACGCATTTCGACATCGTCCTAATTAGCCAATGTACCTTACACTCGACCGTGCTTAGTACATACGAACAGTGTAACACTTAACTGGAAGTGGCTTCGGTGAATGTTACAATTGAAACTTTATGACTAGATGCTGAACTAATTTCATAACATGAATTTCAGATTTAGTTTACGGAATACGCTAAGATGGCACTAAACAAATTTAGTGTAATATTATGCAATGTGATTCAGTGGGAAATACAGGGTATTACTTGTACTGTACTATTCAAACAGTTATGGCTACCAAACTGAATAATTTATTAAAGAAACGGCAGTCACAACAAATAATGCCGCCTTCTTTCATTCGCAATTGAAGGCTCTAGTCAAAAGGAACCGTTTTGTACGCTACCTAAAGTAATCTTGGGTAGTCGGAAACGAATTTGACTTGCAAATAACTCCAATTTTATCAAGAAAATGCAACCAGACTGCATTTAATTCTCTATAACGCATTCACGAATTATACAGTCAAAACAACAGTTGCTTTGTCTCAGAAATTCAAAAATAGGACAGTAATATTGTATTACATTACTTACTAACTAAACTTGACTTTTTTTTCCTCTACGTGCATTTAAATCACTCTTAAAAGGAAATGTTACCCACATGCACAAGCGGTAGTTTAAGTGGTCACATCACTACTAATTATTTTCCGATTGTAGTAGTTTCGATCTCACACATGCCAAAAAATATTTTGTATTTGTGCGACCCACAACTTTTTGTTTTGGATTTATTTTATTGCCAGTAAAGTACTAATGAGCAAGACATCTAACTGGGGGTAGCCACAAGTTAGTTGTCTACACAACTAAGCCGCTTTCTACCGTCATAGTAGTACTCTCTTTATATCTCGTTTGAAATAGGACAAGTCATAGCGCTTGGAAAACATTGCGACAGCTTTTTTTTTCCAGAGCCTGCAAGTACGTGGGTGTAATGAGCGCTAAAAGCGCACCGTGCTGGATAGAACCGTTTCCAGATGAAAAAGAAATGAAACCTGCTGCGGTGTCGAATAAGACGACGGTAAATAGATAATAATGATACCAAACTGATCAAGTGACAAGAGTACGGGCAGTGGGACTTAAAGTCTCGTAAGATTGAGATCATCAACAATTTGAACAGCACTTACGCAGAGAGCCTTGATGTTATTATGTCAGTAGTTTCTAGACAAGACATTACTCTTAGTGTCTATTTAAAAGTAAGTCTCACAATTACTGACAAGCGTAAATAAAAAGCATAAAAATATTATAAGAAACTAGGATAACTGCTCATATGCAATATATGTCCAGCAATTTTAACGAAGAGTGATCTCTTAATCCGGCAATGCATTTTTCGGTCGAAACATGTTCTAGCGGCGCGGCCATGCATACTAATATGACTTTTTTATTCTATCCGATTTAGAAATACTTTCATCACTATACATGAGGCCAAAATAATATTAGCACGTGAAGCTCCAAGAAGTAGTTTCGTCAAGTAAGCCAAATCGAAAGATAAATTATTAACGCAGTAGTTGACTGCCTTAGTGTTACTGCGATAGAGAATGCTACTGCTGTACACGAGGTTTCGGTTCGATTTTAGGATCGAGCAACGTGCTATTGGATTTTAAAATCAATAATTTCTCAGTAGCAGTCCTATGTCTAAAACTGTATTCTATAGACGACATGGGCGAGTCCTTTGCTCCTTATAACATGGAACCTTAAACGATAGTTCGCGAAATGTGGATGTAATACAGATCTGCCTACTCTTTCGAGGATCTCTATCAATCTTTGAGTAAAACTACGTATAATCAACTACATGGAGGGCGTACAGGTTAAGTGATTACTTTTTAACTGCCAATGTGGCAAGATTTGTAGATCCAGCTGATACTGAAAATAGTTTAATCTACAAATACATAGTTATTGCAACTGGGTGCCATATTTGCTGTTCGTTTCAATATCCATGAAGCCTATTGCGACAAAAGGATTATGCCTAGTGCAAGCCACAGTTAAAGTGATTATCATACTGATAACTTATGCTAGTAAACACACATACATAGATCTCCGAAGGCAGTAAGAAGGCAGAGGTATACATCCAAATTTCGAAATCAAAAATCATTGTCATGGAATATGTGGCAAGCCGTCATCCACATTTTTTGACTTTGTGTTGCTATTGCTCTACCTGTCATTTGTTAGAATGCCAGACATAAACCTATTGTGTGTGCTTCCGGTGGGCCCCTGCGGCAATTTCACAACAAAATATCCTTGTATTCTGTGGGGAAACCGAATATCACTGGCATCGGCCAGCAATCGAATTTAAACTCACGATTGGTCATAATAGCTACGATCTCCAACCGATTCAGTCAATCAATATAATGTGCGTGTATAAGTATCAAAATAGCCTGTATAGTGATACACTTAACGGCAATTAAACCGTACATAATTATTTCCATATCATGCTAATCTCAGCATACTTAAAAGGACAACGCAAACCCATTAACCAAACTCATATAATAACGCTTCTGTGATATGTTTTTGGGTTTTTCACTGACTCAGCAATCGATAATTACTTGAACAACGATTAATGAAAATTAGTGACATTTACCTTGGGTTTAGTGTGGTGCATAATTTAGCTTTCGCAACCGAGCTCTGACCGTACTTAAAGTGTTAAGCCGCTATGTGATAGCTGCCATTAATAACTTACAACACTTAAACACACCTCCTTATTTATTCACGGATTACCTTCGCTTCGTGTCATATACCTATCTCTTACATAATACTAGGCATTTTAGTAATTTATTGTGAAACATAATATTAATCAAGGAATGACGTCATAATTAAATAATTAACATAATATATACACAAATTATTTATTTATAATAAATTTATACCAAAGAGAAAAATTAAAAAGCGTCTTTATATTCCTCCGCATCTTCGTCAACTGGTAACGTGCCCAGAACACTGGCAGCATTGCCACGTTGAATGGCAATACTTATTCTTTTTCTTTTTTATACTAGGCTAGATTAGATTCCTTTCCAGCTTTGTTAACACTGATCTTGGTGTTACACAATGATACATCGGCTACATAAAAAACAGGCTTACATGATAACATGTAGGTGTAGGTATCGAGGACTCAGTTTTAGTAATCAGCTGGGAATTTGTTTTATTTAATCTATTAAGCGAGTCGAAACTTGTGTAGTGCAGTGCTTCCTAGTCAACTTTGAAGTAGTTGACTAGGACTCGCTTAATAGTAATCAATAACTACATTTGAACATTGAGACAACTACCATCTTAGTCTCCCCGTGACCATGGCTGCGAAACGTCGGTCGTCGTCGTCGTTAAGTATGTAATAAAGTGTTAAATAAACAACGCGATAAAATCCGTATATAGTAGTTTAATTTCAATGTAATCACCTGCTTAATGCTAGTTACAAGATACTCTTACAGGTTTCGATGATAGCATGC
Source organism: Catocala nupta (assembly GCA_963675205.1). NCBI lineage: Eukaryota > Metazoa > Arthropoda > Insecta > Lepidoptera > Erebidae > Catocala > Catocala nupta. The sequence goes on along the minus strand of OY776092.1, from coordinate 15,495,926 downwards.
AGGTATTGAAGACATTTTTAGCAATTAGCTTGGCTTTTTTATACTACGAAGTTGGCAATTAAGCATGATTACACTTAATAGTCTTACGTGCTGGGTTCGAGGGATAAGAATGTAAACTATATTACCGACTAAAACACGTTTTATTCTAGCACACAATTAAATTTAAAACACCACAAATACTATACTATTCATTTTCACTGTAACTGCTTTAAAGTCCGTAGTATTTCGCTTCCGTTCACTTCGATAAATACTTGACCGCTTACGATTGTAAACTGACTCGGCGAGACTTCTCCATTTATACGCGGTTAAAGCGTTTCCGGAAGTTTCTAGAAACGTCATACACGGTATGTAACAATACAAAGATTCGAGAATGTGCCAGCGTTCTCTCTACGGATTCGTCGGTACGAGTAGATCGTACCGACGAATCTACGTAGTTCCGTAAGTATTCAATAGATGGTGCTGTAATAAATTATTAGACGGAACTGCCGAGTCTTCCACACAATGTCGAGAGTTAGCACTGGGTGTAACAATAGTAATCACGGGATACTATTACAGGCTTCGATGGTAAATATAGGTATTGAGGACAAAGTTTTAGCAAACAGTTAGGTATTTTTTATGCTACGAAGTTGGCAATCGCTTGATTTGATTTGCTTGATACAACTTATTAAATAATAATTATCAGATACTGTAACAGGCGAATATGGTTACATATCTGTACTACGGATGCAATTCTAACGATCCACAGGGCATGTTTTTACTATAGAGTTGCTAAAGAAGTAAACCTAGGGCGCTTGCAAAACCAGGGATAAAATTAGCAGCCTACCAATTTAAAGAAAAGGTATATTTCCAGTGAAAGTGGTAACATCACACTGGTTCCGACCTTCTCAACATGCTAATAGTACATGTTCTCAAGAAATCTGAAAACTTAACTCACCGCAGAAACATACTTACTATAAAATTGTTAGCACCAATTTTCTATAAAGCTGCGATGCTTCCCCAGTTGTGCAGCAGTAGTTTGAGTGAAATATTATTGGTTTAATTGGCCTGGTATTTATGACATTCTCATTTAACCTACTTTAGTTTTAGGTTCTACATATTACGAAGGGAGTACAGTTTACTTAGCTTAGTTCCAGATGCCTTGCTGCTGCTGAAAGTTACTCTAAAGAAAAACCCAATAACACTTTATCCAACCAGGTAATGGGACTCGAGACCTCGTGCACTGCAGTCAGATCCACTATTGCTGCACCATGTATTATAAATATGTAGATCAATTAATTTATATTGACAATGATTAATTTATATTTTTTAACAAAGTTATAATGACGTTATGATCTTTATATAAAAAACTTAAAACACGAAAGTCCAATACAAATAATAATTGATTCAACTGCACAAAGGGTACGACAAAAAATAACATTATCCAACATCCAAAAACTCTATTACAAACACCATTTACGGAGAGATTAATGCCATCCCAAATGTAATCCGAGTCAGCGGGTGCCGAACAAAAACGGCGATGTTTGCGCGAGGCCGCAAAATGTTCCGAGTAGAGGTCATGACCGACCAAATCGTAGAAATTTAAGTTTCCGTAGCAAATATACTTTTTAGGGCCGCGGCATCGCGCACTCGTGACCAGTATGAATGTTATACAATTTGTCAGCTTTACGTGGTTATTTGTACTGGCGCAGGTGTGGATCTCGTGGGCTCCCCCTTCCTAAGGAGTAATAATGACGGATTTGACTTAGAGAAGACTTAAAGGGGTATGTCTACCTCGCCCTACCTCAGCCGCCTTACTCATTTGCACGGCTTAAGTTACTTGCCGAATGGTGATAGCTTTTACTAATAGTTTATGTAAATAGTTTTCGTTCAATATATAGTGGACATTAACTTCGCGGCTGACTCGCAAATAGTCTCGAATTTAAAGTCGTTTCTTTCAAAAGACCTCCATTGAAAAATTTATACCGAAAGAAAACTACTTACTGAATCGTTTTTATGTAGCAATTTCAGTTCGCTTTTTTTCTTATTTTCAATATGAACCACAAAGAATTTTCTGTTTAAAATAGTATTACTGCGTTTAAATTTATATTTCAGTTGGTATTCTATGCAAAAACATTTTATAAATAAATTGACAGTACGCACTGATTATATATTCAAGTGTGAATTGTAAAACTCTGTTTGCAACATGTTTTATTTAATATAATTGGACATTATAATACATTCAGTGAAATTAAAAATAAATCTTATTAGTTTATCTGCAAATATTTCTAAATATTTTAATTTATATCAGATCGAAATTACATTTCTTAATTGATTTTGCTTATTTAGTAGCAAACTACGAATCTAAATTAAAATATTATTTATGTTTCATTTATGACAATAATATGGCAATATGAAGAAAATAAGAACGCACAAATGAATATAATAAAACGCATGTTTGAACCGAGCCACGTTCAATATGAACAAATATTCTCGTTTTCCATGTGTTCTATAGCAATGAACTATATTGCATTGAGCATCATAGACAATGATATTGGAGTCAGATTTCCCCCAGTCGACTACGATACGTCTGTAATATTCAAATCTGCATTCCCAAACGTACTTCACATATCAGAGATTTAATAAAAATTCTCCGATATCTATCTCAGCTGCGCCGCCAATCTCGTTCTTTCTTTTCTTTTACATACCTATGAACGATCCCGTGTCTCTATTATCATATCTCTCATAAATACCCGGAATTGTCAGGAATGTCGCTGTCTTCAGTGATTTGGTTCCCATTGGGAAACCAGATCACTGAGCCATTCCAAAATTATATTATTTTATACACGAGATACTATACATATTGGGTAATATTGTAGTTACAGTGCTTAAAATGGATAAAGATTAAAAAAATTAACGTGTATCTCGTTCGTCGACTTTGCAATAAAGCAAATGTGATTTTAAAAGATTGGTTCCAATTTTTTTGGATGTTATCTTTTTTGTATGTGATATAAATAGGCTCAATTCCTTGCCTGAACATAAAAACTATTTAAAATGTAAATTTTGTAAATTTGAAAACTAAGCAACTTCAACGAACATTTTTCAAATTTTCTATTTCATTTATGCGTATAAATGAAATAGAAAATTTGAATAGTGTTCGTTTTTTATGCTTATAGCGTAAAGAGCTTGATTTATTGATACCTATAGATTCTAGATTCTAGCAGTCTTTCTACAGAACCAAATAATATAGGTATATAATCAAATTGCCAGACGTTATTTTTCCAAACATGATGCTACGCAAATGGAACTATAACACGTATTAATATTTCAAACGTACAAAAGCACAACTAGCAAAAGAAAAAGGATCGTGCTTTTTAATTTGGTCACATTTATTGGTAACAGAAAACCGCAAAGTTTGTCCAAATTACGGCCTATTTCAGAGATTTAGCTGGATAGCGGACAGGTTGTTTTAAATTCAGTGCGCGCGCGACGGACGGCCACACTCGGATTTTGCCGCACTGACATGTGCTTATTGTATTTTCACTGAAAGCGCCACCGGAGGCACTGTTTCAACAAGATTTATATGGAAATGGCTCGACGGTATTGTTTTATTTAGATAAGGAACGAGATACTGTCCCATATTTTTCCAGTCAGTAGGAAATGTTTTCAGTATAATTAGTAACATGACATTATGAATCTTCAGTACAAGTTTCAGTGAATATATTTCGCTAGATACTAATACAGTTATTATAAACATTGATTCTACTTTAGATACGACTAAAGGATAATTAAACTAATATGTATTTTTATGACATATAATGTAATATGTTTTTGTAATTGTAAAAGCAGTGGATGTTATAAGATTTTTAGTGGTAGTATATACATTGTAATGTTATCAATCGTCACATTTTCGTGCAATACAGTTATATTGTATTTTCAATGGCTTCATTTGGTGGATTTATAAATAAACAAATAGTTAACATAAGAATATTATTATTCCTTAGGTAATTGAGGTTAGTAGTAGCAGTAGTAGTGACTGTGAGTGATAAGAATTAGATGATTCCTGCCTGTTTTCATCGTGGTGGCAGTAGGCGACTAAAAGTGTCCTTGGGTCACGAACGGTCAGAGATAAACTTCTGGTCGTTGGCATACCGTTATGGGTAAACGCAGCTCTTCGAGGAAGAGTCGAAAGGTATATCGTAATGGAACCTTCAGGTTTCGTTCCTTTTAGATATACTGCAATCATACTTTAGCGACCACCGAGGTAGTTATCGTGGGTACAAATATCTCAGAAAAAGCGGGATTTCTAGAAGATATTAGCCCGCAAAAATAATTTTGGCTTAAGTTAAATGACAGTCACTGCTTAGAAAGCCTGATATTTAGTGGAATCCAGTGATACTAACTAATTTGAAACCGACCAAAACAAGCGATTAATAATATCTGATATAAACTCAACGACTGAACACATACCAAGAATACTCAATTCCAGCAACCATTCAGCTGATCTTTATTTACAGTACTGTATCATATTAAACAAGGAGACTATTAATACAGTTAACTACAAATTAGCATTTCTGACGAAGATCCTTGACACAAGTTCCAAGTAGCAAGTTAAACAGAATCCAGATATCTGTAGGAAGTTTTCCAAGAGCGATACTCTAGCGCTCCTTAGACATAACGCAGTGCTGTTACAGGAGTTTAATTCGACACAAAACTTTTAGTTCACTGTTTTATTCGACTAAAAGTAGTAATGGATGGATTCGTTGGGCCAGTTTGGTGAGCGCACACCAACTTAAGAAAAAGAAAAGCAGACAAAGTAGTGGCACACCTGATTGTAAGCCGTAACTGTCGTCTAAAGATATGGTTGTCTTTTATCTAAACTATGCTTTTAGTTTTAAGGTCTATCCGTCACGAGATTCTCAATAGTAGGATGCTAAAACTGACCTTAGGACGGCAGTAAGCTATTCTAATATGATATTAATTTACATTTAGGTCTACAAATTTGAATGTAATATCTCTTGAATAGACTGCCGTCGCGCTGAGTGCTGTTGGTTCGAATACCACACGGAACGATTATTCGCAAGACTTGATAAACTTTGAGTTTGTTAATCGTTTTTGGCATAGGCAAAAATCGGTAGCGCAGAGATCTTTTAAAAAGAACACTATAAACTTACTTACGTACGTACGTACTCAATAGTGTAATAGAAAATATCTATGCTTTACTATATAATTTAACTATCCCTATAATCACTGAAAGAGCGATTATAATAATGGCTAATAATTGTATTTTGAGCCCTTCCCAAAGCTAGCACATGTAAAAAACTTAGAATTCGGACAAATGTAAAAAATATCAAAGCAAAAGATCTACGGTATTTTTAAGTTATCATTGTAATAAGTGAATCCGCTTTTATTTTATGCGATGTCGGTCTTATTGCATGTTTTATTTAAAATACTTCAATACCGAATTACTTTTCATGTTACATTTGTTAAAGAGAATGCTATTGAAAGCCGATTGTAAACAAAGCAGAATTCGACGGCAAACAATGTTTTCTTTTTATCAAAGGAGTTAATCAGTTCTCGACGTTGCCGTTCTTATCTGAGCACGAAAACGTAGCCATTTGCAATCTACTGATTTATTGCAGATTATTTCATGCTTAAGTCTGTCTACAATCGTAGATATTCGCATTACAACTGTTGCCCGGCTTAACGTGCTTCCATAGACGCAGGGGATCATGAAATGTAAACAGCTATCAACCATCCACAGCTTTACCGAACCCGTTGTTTAACTAGTTACTTGGAGATCAACTAATCTCTGCAAATATTCAGCTCGGCGAGTGAAACAATAATAATAATAATCAACCATGTTGTTGTTGTACTACATTTTACTAATTTTACTTTGCTTAGTTTATAATATTGTACCTGCCGTACTTAATTTTGTTTACAATATTTCATTTGCAGTAGTCACCTTTCAGAATAGTTTTAATGCTCAGTATGTAAAGATACATTTCCTGACACTTCAGTGGTAGCGAATGGAATAGCGGATAACATAGGCTACTTTTATACTATTAGCGCTGCACACCATATAGTCTGTCTAAAGATAAATGGTCTACGGTAAAGTATATTAACCTGTCAATAGCTGACGTGCCCGACATAATTGAAAATAATTCTGTCTGACTGCCAGCCCGGCGGGTCGCTGCCACTCAATAGGTTAAGAACATAACTAATAATAAAAGCATGTCGGCCTTATCCTACTGTTCATCACTGGGTGCATATTTTAGATATGCCACGCAAGTAGGACGTAGCGTTAATTAAATTATAAACAAATTATCATATGCAGATTTAACTTGTAAAATCATACAGGCTACAGAACTCCCATGAAATATGTTTTACGGAATTGTGGATACTGCTTATCGTCACGTGATAGTATCACAGCATTTAAAACTGGATGACAAACAAGGAAGTAACTTAATCAGTTTGTCAGTTTATTAAGACTAAACGACTAAATACATTTGAATTAAATTTACTTTACTTTTACATAGATTACTTTAAATACTTTAAAAACTCCTTACATTATCACTGCTATGTCGACCATAGCCACGTTCGTTCTAAATAATTATATAATTTTTTTTTATGTTTCCTGCTTACAGTTAATAATATATTTAAAATAATGAAATATAAAAATCTGTATAATTTATCTCAATACCCTTATATGAAAAGCCATAATTTGTATAACTGCCCTTACTCCGTTCATTAACAACATTGAGTCGCTCCTATCTTACGTCACAAATAGCCTGGAGTCTATCTTAATTAACCCGAGAAGCTCGATTATTAATTCCTAGCAATTTAGCACTTGATGGAATCCCATCGACCTTTGTACTAAAGGACAGCTCTATTCCAGAGTCCACCCTATAGCAAGAGTAGTGTGTCAATCATTTAATTTACTATCCCGTCATAACAATAAGATGATTTGACAAGTTCTTTAATGCCAGAGATCTGAGATGACATTGCTCTGTTTCTGTCATTAAGTTGTCACAACTACTATTAAAGTTGTATATTTCAATTAGAACTTGAAGTAAGGCCTTTGGGCCTTACTTCAAGTTCAAATTGAAATATACAACTTTACACTTATTCATACGATGGAGGAAAGCGCACACTCGAAAGTCGCTAGTATGACAAACATACTAGCGTTTTTCGAGGGTGCGCTTTCCTCTATCGTATGTATAAGTGCCGCTAGGCGCACGCGGCGTTCGCAATGTAAACGCAGCATGTTTATCAATAGTTACAATACTGTCACGGTAATGTTATCTAAGTAAATCAATTCTGAGTCACGTTTTTTGTGATTCTGTATTAGAAAATTTTTGTGTATTCTGTAGCTGCTGTAAATTTTGTACTAACTAAAATTGTTTCTGTGTGCTCTTGCCCTGTACATTCCAGGGCCGATCTCAGGGCTCTATGGGTCACTAGTCCCATACCTTTTCCAGCTACAGCCATTTTTAGTGGTAACTAGCTGTTGCCCGCGGTTTACTACGTTGATGATTACTGCTCCGCTCCCATAGCTCGTAGCATGATGTTATAAATCCTGTTACTTTTTGATAAAAATAGCTTTTCATATCACTTTTTAATGTTTCAGATGGTTTTCAGCTTACTCATTACAAACAAAAATATTAATCTCGTCTCTTTATAATATTACTAGCTTTTGCTTGCGCCTTCGCTCGCGTAAAAGTAGGTTACGTATAACAGTACTTTTTTTAATCTATAAGTCTATGTTACTCGGTGGTAATATAGTTTTCTAACGATGAAAGAATTTTTATTTACTTTATTCAGGAGTAGCATAGGCGAAGTAGCGTAGCATAGACTATATAGAGATATATAGATATTTCCTAAGTATAAAATAATTTATATAAAGAATAACTGACGAACAAAAAAAAAAGAATCGATCAAATCATAAAAATTAATGAACGCTCAAGTATTCTTTACTTTACATAGAGTTAACTGTTTGTTTTCTCTGTTATTTTAAACATTCGTGAGATAACTTTTTACGAAATTGTATGATATTATTTCTTTTATAGTTTGATCAATTATGTGCAATATTATCCATATATAATGTTAAATAATATAATATTAGCCCTCTATTAAACTTTCCCACTGCTGGGCATACTCATCTGACATCATATGGATAATACCTGAGAAGAGGCCCTTCTCAGTGTGAGAAAGGTATTATCCATATTCCACATATATTAACTTAGAGGCTAAGCCCATCACTTTATGCATGCAAACTTGCATCAACTTCATATAATTTTATTTGTCAGCCTGCTTAAATTCAGTTATTTACATTCAACGAAATTCAATCATCAATCAATCAGCCCACCGCAGTCTACTGCTGGACATAGGCCTCTCCCATTTTACGCTACAACATCTGGTCTTCCGCCTTCCGCAACCAATCTGACCCAACTACCTTTTTCAGGTCATCGGTCCACCTGGCTGGGGGGGGGCGCCCTTCCTTACGTTTACCTAGTCGCGGTCTCCACTCGAGGACTCGCTTGCTCCAACGGCCATCGGTCCTTCTACAGCAGCCCATTGCAACTTCAGCTTGCTTATTCTGCGAGCTATGTCGGTAACCTTGGCTCATTGACGAATAACCTCATTTCTAAGTTATATAGCCGCAGCTTATCTCAATAAATACTCAAAACCATGTCTAAATTTGTTTTGGACATTACTGTGCACAAGCGCAAAGAAAGATAAAAAGATATTGACGATTATTGATTGTAAGTGCCTGTTGATCCCGTGGCAAACATTTTCAATTTCTAATATTGCTGCACAACCGTACAGTTACGGATTCAATACCCGAGTCGGAAAATATTATCATATTATTTAGCAGTAAGAAGTCTTCAAATATATCGAAATAAAAAAGAGTTGACCGCCTATTACATAAATCCTAAACATATAGCTAGCTATATGTTTAGATCTTATGTAATAGGTCTTATCTAAATGTGTGTGAAAAACACCTCTGCTTACCTCCACAAGTATAAAGAGCCGTGAATATGTATTCCGATAGGAATTTTGTACATTTTACTGCAGTGAGTTTTAATTATTGCAGTGTTTCGGTTTTTTGTTTCAAATTCCGTTCTCACCGGGAAAATCACTCGCTACGGGGATCAGATAGCAAATTATGGATTTAAAACTTGAATACAAAGTGGATATTTACTTGCTGATAGCACAATGAGGATTTTATTTTCATTCACGTACTTCATAATATTTCATTGTACTGAAATAATACTTTTTTAATATTTATTGACTCTGCTGAAGCTGAAATAATGCTCATTACAGTTTTTGCCGCATTGTAAGTCCATTCGTCTGTTTTCCCAGGTATTATTAATCAATGATAAAGAAACATGCACAAACACAGGCTTACGTCGACATATCCACAAAGATCCTTGTTTTATATTACCTAATTTTTTAATAACAATCTATTGAAGGTAATGTGATTCTCCCTTATTGTATTTTTGCTGTAAAGGTAATTAATTGTATGTTGTCTGTTTGGTCAGATGTAATAAATTCGTGAATATAAATATATATTGACTGGTACCAGTTACATACAACTAACTGTATGCTGTCTTCTTGAGATTACTGCAGAGCGCGTCACGAGCGCATACTTGCGTCTGAGTATACAAAATTAACATGTTAACAGTGTCCATACATAGCTTCAGAAAATATTGTCTAGTTCTAATCTACCACGTATTTGATTATTGTAGAACACTGTATGAGCCTAAGTGTATTCTAATAGTATAACTGAACATATATTATTATAAAAAGTTGAAAAGTGTATTTAAATAAACAAATAAGTAAAAGTGATATTGCAACAACATTTTGCCACCTGTTTAAGTCCTCCGTAATAAGGGGCAAGTCTATTACCTTCTAACCGGCACGATTCTAGTCCCTGTACTGCTAATGATAATTTTTCAATAGATAAAATACAAATATACTTTGCTCAAGCCGTATCATTGGGTAATAAAAATATGCATAATGCCATCAAATCGCCAATCCCAACAAGCCACATTTTCTGACCAATCAGAATAGAGATGTTATAATCGACTCCTAAATTAACCAATCGGCGTCCAAGATTACAATAATCTTAAGAAAACTAGGATCCTTAAGATCCTGATAATTGCTCGTTTAATTATGAAATCTATTTTAGATGCTAAATCAATTTTTTTGCAATCATCCTAGTGGTTTCACAAAAACCGCACTGTCCGATTATCCTACAATACATACAATTCATTTTACTCTAGTACTATGAAGTGTCTATTTAAAATATCCACATAATACATAGCTAAGTACTCGTAAGCCAGCAACATACGTCACACGTAAGCTTTTTAACAGCCTTACTGCACCGTGAATCCGATAACGATCAAATCTAAGAGCTTGTTCGCACTGCGGCACCTTTATCTGCGGAACACGGATAGAGTGGTCTTGTTATTTACGATTTGGGCTAAGCTATATGGTGTGCTAAACAATGGCTAAAACCTTTGTTTGATGAACCTGTACCTACATCTCTAGGAATAGTATAACAGTATCGTAACTAACATTATAACTTAGAATGTGTAAACTCGGGAGTATGAGTTTGTTGGTTTGGTTATGATAGGTCTAGAGTCCGTTTATGTTTTAAGTGAATTAGATTGTGAAAAGTGTGGGTATTGGCATTTAACGATTGTAATGTAAGCACATGTTAACTTCATCTGTAAGTCCTAACTAATATTATAAATGCAAATGTGAGTTTGTTCTGTTTGTTACGCTTTCACGCTTTAACTACTAGACCGGTCATCATGAAATTTTGCATGTACGCTGTCAGGGGAATAAGAAGCACATGGGGACCTTTCCTCCAGAAAATAGTACTGTTCCTAATCTAACCTAACGTACATTTACGCGAGCAAATCCACAGGTAAAATCTAGTAATTGTATAATAGAATAAGCATTGCCATTCAACGTGACAATGCTGCCAGTCTTCTGGGTACACTAACAGTCTGACTGTGTTGCACAGGAATTCTTTGATGTCTATTAACGGGTTTTACTTTTACGTTTGATTATTTTTTATTTCTTTAATGTAACATTTTAGGTATAAGTTAGTTCTATAGAATAAATTAATAAAATTTTTGTGATTTGGTTGATAATTGTCAATAAAGTCAGTTAACTGAAGCTAATTTGAGGCGAGGTTGTTATAAACGTCGTAAAGTCTTTAGAATACGGCACTTGTGGAGTACTTTGTTGGTAATAAGGCAAAGAGATAGTTTAAAAGCAATTTATGCTTGATTACTTTGATAATGTTCCAAATTATCTTCTTAAAGCATGAGAGGATACACAAAGTCAAAGTCAAAAATCATTTATTCATTTAGGTCTTACTCTTAGAGGGGGCAAGGATGACACGCAATATTGCGAAGCATTTAATTTCTTCCTGTCTCTAATCTCTCTCCGATCGTGTCGGATTACCATCCTATCGGATCATGAGTGTAAGGGAACAGAGAGAGCACTTGTATTTGCGCACACGCTTGTGCACTATAATATCGCCCACGCAGATGGCCAGGCTCTGTTAAAATTGGCCGCCGTGACCTAAATTCGGTCTGGAGCACATTACTCTTAGAGGTTTCACTTACGAAAAAAACGTAAAAAGGGTTTACTAAATTAACCGATTTTACATTTATGTTAGTTGCTACAAATCATATAAAATAACCAGCTATGCCCGCTACTCCGCTCAAGTAGACTTTACGTTTTTGTTGTAGGTATATCATGTACCTACGCCGCAAAATAGTATCGCACTAAAACTTATACTGCTAATACCTTAAGTTACCTATTATAAGCAACCAACCATAGATTTGTAAACTAACCGAAGTTACAAATTCTTAATAATCTTGTTCACAAACCCATTAGCTTACGATAGTATAAATCAAGAACTTGAGTCCTGAGTTAAGTTTTATTTTATTACGTACAGATTAGCTACCTACATCAGAATACTTAAATACCGATACCTTTCACAATCTAGTTCACGTCCAAACATAAACGCTTACTCTAGACTTCACATAACCAACGCATAGCATTGCCCCCACAGCATTTCATAAACTCATACACCCGAGTTTACGTAGTGCTTGCCTCGGAAATTATTGGCAACATGTGCACAGTTTAAAGTCGTGCAAGCGCCGGCGCTGTCAGTGATCATGCAAGCAATCAAATAGATTTATTCCCAAAGCTATGCCGTGTTCGGTCGTATCTACGATAAACTCGGCCCACACCGCTGTGCACTGTTTTGAGCATAAATTCCTCTTGGGAATTGTACCAGAGCATCTGGCAGACAGTATTCAAATCGAAACAAAACTTAATATTATATTACAAGATGTCTTAAGAAGCTGGAATATGAGTCAGATAAGACTAGGGACTGTTTATTGCTTTTTCGAGTGTACTTTATTACAACTATATTCTAGTATTATATTTAATATTATCAGCGATATGTGAGCAGCGATTCTAATAAAAATATTATATAACTCTACTTGTAGTAATTTAGTAGTAATACAGTTTTGCTTATTAGAATGGCAAACATCACAAAAGGCATGAAATCTAATTTTCTTTTCTTTTTTTTTAAAAACAACTAACACACTATGAATAAATCCTATGTCGCGGGGGACTTTAGAAACATTCAAACAATGGACACAAAGAACACCCAGACTCGGAACAACCATTTGTGGATCGCACAAAGTTTTGTCCCGTGTGGGATTCGAACCCACTACACGCAGTGGCAGTGGCGAGGCGAGGCTCCTAACCCACTACGCTATCCATACAGTCCAAGTCAATTATTATTCAATATATTAAAACTTACCCTTATGGTAAGCGGCTATCATAGTCTATTACCGCTTGCAAAGCCACTGCCAGCCGCAGGTAAAAGGAATTAAAGATGTCATGAAAGGAAAGGAATAGGAGAGTTAGGTATCCAAAATACGTACTTACCAGGAGATACGCAGTAACACTGTTACTTTATACCGATATCCTGTAAGAGGCACATACTCATATCGATATAATAATTTGCCAGAACATTCCTCATTAAGAACACTTTTGACAATTTAGTTTTTGAGCAGCTGTTATTCGCAGTGGTTTGCATTTGGTTATAAAGTTACACAGGATTGGATTCCTGCGTCACAGAGGACTTAACAAACGTGCATAACAGAAACTGCACACCCAGACTCTAAACAATTGTTTGCGGATCACACCCATAATAGTTGTCTGAATAACGGTGTGAATTCGAAGCCACAACGACAAGCAATTGCCCGCTGCGCCGCTGCCATCACTTTATAAACTATATCTCGGGTTAAATATTTATTTATTCTCAAAAAGAACAGGTACTGTTCACTTATATTAAGGTTCCATATAATTTTCGTGTGTTCTATTAAATACAGTCTGAGTTACGTTTAGGTAAGAGATGATAAATTAATATTTTTTGTGACAAAATCTAGTAAACGTTTTTTATACAATGCTAGGGTTTTAGTGTTTCTTATTTCATCTTGTAATTTGTTCTACAGCTGTGCTCTTTCGTATAATATGTTCTTTTTTCCATAGTCAGTTCTGGGTGTTGGTAGTTGTAGTTTGCGTCGTCGTCGTGTGTCGAATGTGTGTGATTTTGGACTGAATTCTAGTTGTGTGTGTATTGTTTTTGTGATGATTTTATCTATCAGTATGCATGTTTTGTAAGTGTATAAATGTTTAATATTTAGTATTTTTATACCTTTGTATATTTTACTGGTAGGTGTTAAGTAGTCATAGTTGTATAGTACTTTAATTAGTTTATTTTATATAACTTGTATTTCTTGTAGATTTGTTTGGGCTGCACTTCGCCAAACCTCAACTAAATATTCTAAGTAAGGTTTTACAAGCGAGTTATATATAAGTGGGCGTATATTGTGTGGGATACACTTTCTAATTCGGTGTAATGCTCCAACTAGTGGTGAGATTTTTGATTTAAGGTGTTCTATCTGGGGTCTCCACGTTAATTTGCTGTCTAGTATCAGACCCAAATATCTTTCCTGACTAGATTGTCGGAAATTCTGATTATGTATAGTAAGAGTGGTCTTGTACTTTTTGTTTTTTGCAGAAAAATCTCATAAGCCGTTTTCTTTGCATTCATTGTAAGGAGATTAGAGAGAAACCATTCACTTAATATATGTAAGTCATTCTTAGCCTGGTGTATTATATCTTCTATATGATGGCCAAAGTAAAAAAGAGAAGTGTCATCAGCATACAATGTAATGACTCCTGAGATTTTACGCTACTTATATTGTTAATGTAAACGAGGAATAATCATGGGTCTAATATTGTATCTATAAGTAACTATTTAAATTCTATCTACAAGTAACACCAAATCTTCAATCTCTATTAGTTCAAAACCCATTTAAAGAAATTGCCAAAGGAATAACTCAAATTGGATAACTATTAATTTCACATCTCACCTCACTCCTATAGCGTCACTTTCCAAAACTTACGAAACTAACTATCAATCGTCAAAACAAATCTAGCATATAAGAGGATGCTCGTTTAGCGTTGCCGAAAGTAAACGTACATTCATCCAAAGCAAACGGAGGCCCGCATATTCGAAAGCTTTTACATTCGATTCATGCAGAACTCTATCTAAAGGGAACTCGATTGCAGCAAAGTGCACATGTGAGTTCTTTAGCACACACTCTTTGGGAAATACACTAAGTTGGCTCGCAAGCACCCAACTTTATACATGGAAAATGCTACCCGGTAGAACACAATTTTTAACCGACTTGAAAATGTATGATGACGTCAGAGGCGCACAATTATCTATATATATTCTAAAAATACATGTAGCTACATATAAAATATATTATTTTGCATTCAACCTTGTAATATTATACCAATATTTTGTTAAGTTGATATTAACTGCCTTATTTATAAAAGAGATCTTTTTCACGTGAATACGCGTTTTGTAATAGTGTTATTTATAAACTTTCAACAATATTTAATATCCACATTACAGTATCTACAAATTAGCGTTTTATGCAATTCTATAAATAATACTTTAAAGACATTTTGACGCCGACGTTATAAGTTCCTTGTATGTTTTATGAATGAGGCTGTTAAAACACTAAATCTCATATTAGCAGGAACCGCATAACATTATTATACAAGTCAGTGGCACAGGGCACAAGACGTGCTCGGTTCTAAACCTTATAAAGGTTTAGGGTATGGATAAATAAACAACGAAGCTTTTACTTTTTATATTTTTGAGATTGAAGTAATAAGAGCTGTTTTAACATATTCATCTAAACTTAGATTGTATCTAGCCCATCAGCGAGATTGATAAAATAAGTAGGAAAAGCAATGTTTATTGTCTAAATAATCTATAATTTCTGTGAGGCTGTAAAATTTGATACACATTTAGCAAAATTTACAATCGGTAATATTTTAATGTAACATAAGTATTATATTATTTAAATATTTCGATAATATAATTAATATTAAAAACACTTATTCGTATTTATTATTATTTTCTAACGTATAATACATTCAGTTTCTTTTGAATTTCTTCTTACCTTCTATATTTACATAAAGTTTTCATCATGGCATCCCCGTCTGTCCTCGAACATTCTTTTCCAAACGAACCGATAGGACGCAATAAACTAGCAATATTAACTTTATAAACAATCGTATTCCCCACTCAATTTTATTCAGCTTTCAAATCTATTCACTTCGGCTAATCGAACATCGTAAAAAGTTTTCAAGTATTTACTTTATGGCTGTAGTTTCAATCGTAAAGACGATTGTCCATAGATACTATTAAAAAGTTATATACAACCTTAATTATAAATGACTAGCCGCAACAGCCTCGTTTATCGCTTAGCAACAATCGTGGCCAATGATTCTGAAGTTTTGGGCTCGCTAGCCGGTGTTACAAAATATTGAATTATAATTATTTATTTTATCAGGTAAACGGTTTTGGTCTCGTCTGACGAGCGTGCATGAAAAATATGAAGATAGTGAATAAAATAGCAAGAATCGTAGTAACTAAAAGTGGAAGTTTCTGTCTATCTCTACGGAAAACAGAGGTATACATATATTATAATATCAGTCCCATATAAGGATTAAAGTTCACCACTCTTGCCCAGAGCGGATAATCAGACTACACGCATCTTCAAAATTACTATGTAGCACTTTGAAATCAAACTACCTACCTTATAAGGATTTTACTGCGTTGTTCATTTAACACTAAATTACATAATTTTGAAACTATTACATTATTACTATTGAACTTTACTACTTTTTAGGTTATCGATCTTTTTATAGATTTTTAAAACTATTTCTATCTAAGTTTACACTTGCCCTGACGTTTCGGTTGCTTTTCAGCAGCCATGTTCACGGGCAGAGATGGTAGTTGTGTCAATGTTCTGAAGTGTCTATGTAGAACTGACAGACATGCATGGTTTCCTCACGACCTATATTTTATTCACCGTTAAAGCAAACGAAAATTAACGATTTAATAAGCATAATTTTAATAAGCACATATAATCTTAATCCCGTTCGTAACAAACCAACCGTCTCCCATTAGGCAATCGCTACTGTTTACAAGAATTAAAACAACGAATGCAAAGAACATCTGGACTTGGAACAACTGTTTTTGGATCATACATTTTTTTGTACCGTTTAGTGATCAAACCCACGACACTCGGTAAAGTGGTACTGACTAGACGACCATTTAAACCTAGCGGTTTTGCCATCCGTGTAGCCTAAATTCTATTCTTTCTTGTGCATAGTATAATCAAGAAAGAATCTAACAATACTTATATTTTTACAGTAATTACGATATCACTCTCTTAATGTAAGTACATCATTATCAATGAAAAGAATATTTAATCAAAAGTAACTCAGCATTTTCACATGAAATAACCAATATGGTAGCGTTATATAAATTATAAAGGCAAGGCAAGCTATTAAGAGCGCGTACACATAAATATTCTTATAATAGAACGCATACAGTTCCAGGCTTCTGTTAACATTCACTTACGTACAAAGGGTTTTCATAAACAAAGAAACTGATTAAGTCTAAGAAGTGGTATTGTTTGTTTTTCGTCTAAATACCTAGTATGCAATGGGCAAAATAGGTTGCTTGTATTTGTGTGTTGTATAATATATACAATATTATATAAAGTTTGACTATTAACAATAAAATAATGCTTCGATGGAGCAGCGGTAATGAATGCGACTGCTATACATGTGGTGCCATATTCAATTCCCGGATCACACAAAGTGATATTGAATTTTTCTGTACAAAAAATGTCTGTGGAACTGCGCGATAGGCCACCAATAGACAATAATCCCTCTATTACTTAAGATCTAAAAACATTACTGTCTACCCCTTTGGGGATATGGGCGTGTGATTATGTATGAATGTATAAATGTTGACATGTAAATACACATATGTGTGGTTAATATCAAACCTTGATATTATTTAAATTGGCAAACAGGCAATTACCCGGATAAACACAGGATATTTTTATCCAGGTATGCTCCTGGCCTCGCGCGTATATAATATCTTATACATATACGTATATACGTACGTATGTACCTATACAAAATCTTATGCCTATATTTCTGGAAGGTAGGGTCGGAACCCACATTTCGCCATTATATAGGGCCATTGCCATTTACCGGACACAGTTACAAATCCGTACTAGCACTAAGCATTTCTTGGCAGAAAAATCCATTAACACTGCCCGACCCAGGAATCGAACCCAAGACCTGCTTTACAGCAGTAGCATTCATCACCACTTCGCCACCGAAGCAGTAATATATAATATATTGTAGGCAAAATTGATTTCTAATTATCCACGCAACATTATCGACGGAGGTCATCAAGACTACACACAACATACCTATATGTATGTATATGTAGTAAAATTATAGCAACCTAAGTCAGAATTCTTCGCAAGGCCTGTCAACGTAACCAACCGAACAAAAAGATAATGTCTAATACAAAATATTCTACCGTATTTTGCCTCGATGAACTCGTGGTTAGGAAAACATATGTGTCATCTCATTATTGCCCTGAGCACAATGTAGAGGTCGACTTGGGGAGAGTTTTTGTGCTATGTCATCGTATACATTATGATAGGTTTGTTTGAACACTGTTAAAGGATAAAGACACAGTATTTAATTGAAATCCTCACAATTGATTAAATGTTTAAAGCATGGTGTATCACGGATGAAATATATTATGTCATATGTGTTTGACCGTTCCCTATGACGTCAGGCTGAAGCCCACCACACACAGCAAAGGTGGAGCGGTACCTGGTGGCGACGTTTTCACATACCCGATCTGAACGATGTGTGTGTAATATTTAATACAATTTATTGCTTGGTTTTATTTATAACGCCCGCTCTGGGAATTAATCCTGTGTCGCGGGGGACTTTACAAACATTCAAACAACGGACACAAGGAACACCCAGACTCGGAACAACCATTTGTGGATCACACAAAGATATGTCTCGTTTGGGATTTGAACCCACAACACTCGGTGCAGGGACACTGGCAAGGTAACCACTTAAACCACTACGCCATCCGTGCATTCATAACGTGATTAATTAATTTTTCCAGCGCTGCTTGCAAGATCACCTTTGGTAGACGGAAATTTAATAGCCTAGGCCGCAAAATGTACAAAACCATTAATAAAAAAATAGCTATTGCCAGCCTCAACAGACAGTACTACATGGCTACAACAACTAGATTATAAATTGACTGAGAATCTACTCACACATATCGCATAATTACCTACACCAATTTTCCCTGATAAGTACACAACACGCAATCAAACATACTCCACACACACTTACTCACGCACTGACATTCACACTACCACACATACACACACGTCCACACAACACATACCTTATAAAATAATGTAAACTGTTTTCCAGCGACATTCACGTCTTAAGCCATTTTCGTGTCTCAATCCACGACTGAACACTGGTTTCCAACAACAAGGAACACAGTTTCAGCATCTTTGGTGTAATACATCTCGTACAATGTTTAACATATTGTATCCGCTGAATGTATTTTGTGTCAATAAACATTTTTATTTTATTATTTTAATTCGAACAACATAACAAACATACCATCGATCCCGCTCCGCCTCCGCTGTCTGTGTATGCATAGCTAGTCTTTAAGCAAGCTACCTTGAAGGATGCTGAAACCGATTTTTAACCTGTCAATTGTTTGAATGCCAGTCATATGTAATTAAAATTGTATTGTGTTTGGCCACCGATGTACTGACTCAATAGGTTAATTTAGAATTTGAAAATAAGTAGTAAGATTATTTAGGCAGAATGATCATGTTTTTTCCTGAACTGTAAAGTATACCGCATACATTACAAAAGTCAAGTGTAAATTAGTTACTTGTTATAAAAAGGTCGACCTGTCCATAACCTGTAATGAACATCTATCAATCGATATAAAAGGCTTCGCCTAATATCTTTTTATAGATATATCTCAAGGAAACAGTTTGAAGGTCAGCTGGCAGACACTATGCTGTAATGCGGAATTGCGGAAGAGATGTCGTCGGTTTGAATCCCAGCCATTGGCATCCCAACGTGAAAACCCTAACACGAGTATATTAGTATATAACTGGCGGCAATAATACAATTCATTAGTAACCCAAATGACTAATCCACGACAATACAAACACTTAAATCTACAACATTGACAGTTACGACCTTTGAAATTAAACTACTATATACGGTTTTTATCGCGTTGTTTATTTAACACTGTATTACATAATTTTGAAACTGTTACACTACTACTACTATTGAATTTTACTAATTTATAAGGTAATAAAATTATTAAAACTATTTAATATTTAAATTTCCCGCACAAGTCAAACATTTGTGTGCATGAACATGGATGTTTGTCTTGGTCTGGGTGTTTCTATGTATAATATGTATGTATTTACAAAAAAAAATTATATATGTATGTTTATCCATTATCTAGTACCCATAGTACAAGCTCTGCTTAGTTTGGGCTAGATGGTGTTGTGTGTATGTGGTAGAATATTATTATTATTATTATTATTATTATATTATTTAGGTTTACACTTTCCCCGACGTTTCGGCTGCTGAAAAGCAAGCTTATAATATTAATAAATAATAAGAATTTATTCTTCATTTGTTAAAAAAATTAATGAAATTCGCGATAAAAAGGTCGTCTTACACTTATTTCCCCTCTTAAGATATGTGAAGGCTTGCACCACGTACTAAGGCAGCGAAGTAAGATTAAGATTTACGACTAAGATAAGCCAACAAACGGCTTGTTCACAACCCGTAAGACATGACTATAGAAACTACATCATACTACTTATGAATACATACATGTGATATAGACATTATCTCGGAAGTAGACGATCTATCTCCTAACACTTTCAGAATGTCATCGCTTGCCTGTTCAGTAGAGACAATACTACTACCGGTTGTTTAAGATAAAGCAAGCTATATCGAGCAAGGTTTCCAGCTTTCCTCATTACCGCATAACATGTGACACGTAATACTCAAATCTCTAACCTCCATTAAAGTTGTAAACACTAAAATCCACACAGCTTAATTTCTTTGCACGTTCGTGGTCCCTCGGAAAGTCGTTTCGGCAAAGTAATTGCTTATGAGTGGAAGCGGATAAACGAAACGAGTTCCACTCTGCCGGGGCTCGTAAAATGGACTCAGGGGCTTGCATTTAATTAATACAACTAGTAGAAGTACGTGAGAGCACATCGACTGAAATGAAATCATTCCTTTTGACCGCCGAACTGACTCTTTTCGTCGAAAAATTACCCAAATTACCACGTCTACATCAGCGCTTTACCGACCCAAAGCTAAGTGGAATTGCACTTCATGAATTCGGTAACTCTTGCCGAATGTTTCTTTTTTCGAACCGACTAGCGACTGTACTAACAGAAATGCCTCCGATAGTTCAAAGGAACTTTATCTCTGACATTTTAAGTACATTCGAGAACAGATAATACTTGGTCGCGGAAGTGTTTCCTGTAATTAGCTCTATCTACTTCAGTTACTAATAGTACGGCACGGAGCAATACCAAAGGAAAAAGTTAAGGTCAATAGTCTTTAATTTAAAGACGGAACAAAAGGGACACCAATAATAGGAGAGACAAGAGCACGATTACAGAACGGCAGCATCGCACCGACTTGGAAGATAACGAGCTGCTACTTGTGAGTACTGGTGTGTCACTGACATTTAGGTCTGCCAACATATTTAAAACTGAAACTTTCAGAAACTGTGCATGCTTATACGATATAGATACAGACACATATTAATAGATTATTTCTTAAATCAAATAGAAATATAGCCAATAAGCGTCTGCCAATCATATAGATTCCATGTTTTTTTAAATATAGAAGTAACTTTAAATGTCGCTGGTTCCATATTCAATATAAATAAATATATTACGTATATTAAGGTATGTTACACTGAGTATTACACATATAAATAAAGAAATTTAATATATTTTTTTAAAGACATACGTACTACGTATAATTCCTGTACTGCGCAGGGCTTTACAAACATTTAATCAACGAACACAATAGGTCCAATCCACTTATAAGTGCAACATTAATAGCTTATAGTTTAGCTGCTATTAAACTGTTTGCTTGATTGGTTAATTTTATACATCAGACGTTCGGTTTACGTCACAATCAACTTATTAGCTGAGTGGACGATACAGGAACTAGACACGTAAGTTTTAACGCCAGTAACCAAAGCTAAATTTTGGATAAGTTTTAACTATGTCTACCATATTATTATATGACACAAAGCATCACGAAGGCATCCACAACCAAACAAGTAAAAAATAAAGCAACATTATTTTATTTCATTCATGGTATCAATCTCTCTATATAGATCCCTACTTTTTATCTTGGGTCGTTGTCGGTATGCAAATTGCAAATTCATTAAATGATTGTACGTCCGTCTCAAGTTTTCTTTTATTTTTTTCTTGCTATGCTTGTTAAGAGTCTCTTGTTCGTTCACTTTAATAACAGCGTTTATATATTATGATCCAATAATGAAAAACACATGTAGATGATAATTACATTTTTATTGACATTTATTTACCTGTCGGGCATTATTTAGTACAAGATAGCTAGGGTACTACAGAACTACCATCTATTCCTGGGATGATTTTTCTTCTGAAAAGCTAATTTGTATCATTATTAATCCTTTATAACTTGACTCAACTTTCATAAAACAGCGATAGAGATAACTCTATCGCTGTTTTATGAACGTTGAGTCTTGGAGTGCTAAAAATCTCAAGTTAAAACAGTCATAGCACACAGTTCTCACTTCAACATAGCCGAGAAAGCCACATGTCATAAATATTTCCATAATCCTAACTAATATTATAAATGCGAATGTGAGTTTGTTTATTTGTTACGCATTTACGCCTTAACTACTCTACCGATCATCATAAATACATACATACACGTTGTTGGCGGAACAGAAAATGACATAGGATATCTTTCATTCAGAAAAAAGTACTGTTTCTAATCTTACCTAACCTATATTTACAGGAGCGAAGCCGCGGAAAAATTCTAGTGTATTTATAAATGTAAAGTTTGCCAACCATAGGCTGGTTTATCAATCACAATAGAGGTATGGTATCGCTTAAGCCAGCTTAGATCTAAAGACTATAAACGTTTATGACCCAGCCCTCCTACTTTCCGATAGGCTTAGAAAGCAGAACAAGCAGACAGGCTAGCAAAGTCCAGCAATAAGAAAGCTTACAAACAGGTAGGTACCATTATTATAATATTAGTAGAGTACAAATATTAATGCAACTCCAAGATAGGTCATACATATTTGTTTTATAATTTTATTATACAACGTGTAACAGAAAGGTGAGGTCATATTTTAGGATCGTATGTGCACTAAAACAAACATATTACAAAAATGCGGGGCAGCCTTTGGGGACTGCCGATAGAAGTGGAAACTGAGTAACTAGTAACTAGGTGACGATGACGCAGGTTTCACGCTTTTTGTTCACCCAAAAAGTACACATATATACACAGTATACATATAGCTCATGGAAAGCGTTCGGTGACGATGACGCGAGTTCCATGATTTTTGGTTAACCAAAAAGTGCTCAACGCGCCTAATGAAGCTTTCACTTCAAAAAATTATAATCGAAATATAAACATAAAAAAGCTATGCTGCATAAATAAAATTTATCCACAGCAATAATCCAACAAATACTTGTCCGACGTTACAGACATTTCCGAACCAAGAGTGAAATTTGCGAACTGATGAAGTTCCTAAACGCATCAGTACAACAATTGCAAACAGTTTTGTTTTTCGTACCGTTTCCAATTACATGTAGTGGCTAGACAGACAAACGGACTGAGTCTGGACCACTGCTACATTTCACAGGAGCCGTTTAGATTGAATGCGTCATAATTGAATCGGTCTCCAAGCTTAAAATGAAACAACAAGAAGAAATACAGATTCGTCTTACAGTATATTAAGCGAATTTGAAATTAAAATTTCTGTAAGTGAAAAATAAGCGTAGCCTTGATAAAGAACTGCTTGAATTGTTATAATTGATGTGTCTGGTACAGCTGCGATCTTAAGGTCTTACTACTACTACGGTACTCTTATAAAATCCAAATCAAAGATATGTGTATTCATGAAGGTCACAAAGTAACATTTATGAACGTCAAAGTTACAGTTATTAATGTAAATTTACATTTAACCTGTTGCCATGTTGTATATGTTCTGTGATCTCACGTACCAGGCGTAGGAAGTACAGATTCCGCTTTATCAGTTATAACAACCACATATAGTGTATAATATCGAAAAAAAGTAAATAAATTTATCTGTATTGTTAAGAAACGTATTTGAAACAATTGGTGATTGAAAGGAGTGGCCATGAGTCTCTTTCCTGCTTTTTCTTATGAGAGCTCTACATCTCAAATAGGCTGTATTCAATGCAAGTTTTTTATTTACCATTTTATCATAGTGTTTTATTTATTAATATATAAATTAATTGACTTGTGCTTATGTTACGTTTACACATTATTATGAAAATAAAGAATTGACTTTAACTTCGAACTAAACTAGAATTTTCTAGCAAACGTTATAGAAGTTCTTATTTGAAGTAAACACCAGCCTTACTTATGGAGCACACAAAAATTTAAGAGCCAGCTATTGACTAGCGACTAGTCAACAAATCTACTTCTACGTACATGTTACAGCGGCGGGCCTTTGATTGAAAGATAATCAATGATTAAGGCTTTTAAGCTATTTAGTTAAGACCAAGCAAAGTGTTAGTTAGCAATATTATAACGAGTACGTTTCACATGCTTAGCATTTGTGCAAACGTTCGTTTGCACGACTCGGCCAACTATTACACTCACATTACAAATTCAAAATTGATTTAACAACGCAGGGGCAATGCAATTACAGGGTATGAGATCTTGGGTTCGATTCTCGGATATGTCGAAGTGTTGTTCGGTTCCTTTGTGACGATATTCTTAGTAGCACCAAGTATTCTGAGTATAGCTTTGTGGATAACTATAGGTTTGCTTCTAGTACAGAGCCTAAAATTATAGTTGAAGGAATGTGGCTGTATTACACTAAGAAAGGAATGATGTGGCTCTGCCACCCTCTTTCTTTATGTTGCTTTTTCTTGGGTACATTGGCATAAGACAAGCGTTTCTTAGATCTTAGTAATAGCAAAACAACAATATACCAAAGTAATTATTAACCTATTGAGACGCAGCAACACACCGATGGCCAGACACTATAGACTTTTAATTACGTTTGGTATTCTAAGACTAGAGAGATTAAAGTACCTTGCGTTTGCCGCTAATGGTTTAAGAACAGCCATAAGTAATGGTGACAGTGGCCGGACGCAAGCTCCCCGCCCCCTAACGCCCCGAGGATGTATCACGTGCCGAGAGTCCATCTCGATAACACTAAACTTGGAACGGTTAACCAACCATTCATTATTGAATCAGATTTAACTTGTGCTTTCGGTCGCTCTGCCTTTACTCAGTATTCAGTTAATTACGGAAATTGTCTTGCTTCTGAAAATAATAATATTCTATAATAATAATATTCTACCACATAAACACAACACCATCTAGCCCAAACTAAGCAGAGCTTGTACTATGGGTACTAGACAATGGATACATATACACTTTTTTTGTAAATACATACATATTATACATAGAAACACCCAGACCAAGACAAACATCATCCATGTTCATGCACACAAATGTTTGACTTGTGCGGGAATCGAACCCGCGACCTTAGGCGTGGCAGTCGGTTACACTAACCACTACGCCACCGAGGCCATTGATAATACATAAATTTATAACTAAAGGGCTTTATTCAAAACTAAAACAATTTTCAGTTTTAATAAGCGAATATGTTCTACAATTCAAATGTTTCATTTCAGCATTAGAATATAAGATGCGATCATCTTATATTTTAATGCTGAAACGATCATTCACGACAGCGTTTTTATGAATCCTAAGATTATAAATGCGAAAGTGAGTTTGTTTGTTGCGCGTTCACTGCTTAACTACACGACCGAACATCATGAAATTTCGCAAGCACCTTGTTAGGGGTATAGAAAAGAAGATACGTTACATTTTATGCAGGAAAAAGTACTGTTAGTTACCTAACCTAACACAAATCTAGTCAATTTATAAATATACCGTCACCTATAAAATGAAATATACCCTTTCGATTTGGCTTCAGGTGGCAATGAGGCTGCGCCTTGGTTTTTTTCTTTGTATTCGTAATTGGATGTTCCTATTTTATGACAGCTACTAAGGCCGGCTAACATAACATAACATTTTTGTGTAATGGTTGTAGCTCTCTACAGATCTGATTTGTAGCTTGGGGATTAAAATGCTATGAGTTTCTCGTCTGTTCTTTTCATAGGTTCTACGTCCTTGCATTGCGGAACATGACAACTAGTAAATGTAAATTTACATTTATAAGAGTAACTTTGACATTCATGTTACTTTGTGACTTATATAAATAAACCAGTTTTTTATTTTTATTTTGTTCAAACTATAAACCCTAATTAAGAATGTGCTCTGAGGCAATGAACGCAAATTAAACATACCCAACGGTGGGACACTTCATACAGGGCAGCTATTATATTGTACTGCTTAAAATTAGAAATGTGAATGTTGGAGGTTTGATGTTTGTTACTCAGTCACATTTACAAACAGTTAAACGATTATTTTTTTAGGGGTAAACGAGCGGACTGATCGCCTGATGGTAAGCGATTACCGCCACTCATGGAAACCCGCAACACCAGAGGAGTCACAAGTGCGTTGCGAGCCTTTTAAAAAGGAGTACGCTATTTTCTTGAAGAAGGTCGTAATGGTCCGGAAATACCGCAGGCGACAGTTCATTCCACAGTTTTGTTGTACGATGCAGAACATTTCTGGAGAAACGCACAGTTGTGGACTGCCTACCATCTCAATGATGTCCCCATCATTGAGATGGTAGGCAGTCCACAAATGAAAATGCTGTCGCATAGGACGATGGCGAGAAGAGGCGGCAGGGATCAGTCCGAACAATTCGTTGGAGCACTCCCATAGTAAAAGCGATAGAAGATGCATAGCGAAGCCACATGTCTACGCAATGCCAAGGGGTCTAGCCGATTTGAAACATCCTGGCAGTCGACGATTCGAATCACTCTCCATTGAATTTGGATTGTGTTTCTTAAGATAGATTTTGTACCGTTTTACTAGTAGCACGATGTCTTGACCTGTGTCCAGTAAAAGGCAATAGGCTCACTACCTATAACGTGGGATCTAAAACAATATGGCGAAATCCCCGTGCAATACACGACACCTTCGAAGATACAGGCGTGAGACTGTGTATATTTGTAGATCGGTAAAGATTATGACTAGATAATCTATATATTAAACCGCTAAAGTAAGCTATAAAATTAATTGAAATTAAACACTTTATACGGAATTTGTCACGTTGTTTATTTTACTTTAAACACTGTTATTACATAATTTTGAAAACTCTAACACTTCCTTTATTGAACTTTACTACTATTTAAGCTATATATTTTCTAATTAAAACTATTTATATTTAAGTTTACACTTTGCCCGTGAAGCAAAAACTTTGTACCCCTCTTTACGAAAATTTCGCGGACAGAGGAGTATGAAATTTGGCACAGTTAAAGTTTATATGGAGAAGGAGGGGCGATCCTAATATTTTTATTAAATATGCATTAGAAATACATTAAATTAATGAAAAACACTACACGCACACAACCATACATTTGACACACGCAGTCGAATCGCGTTCGTAGTATTTCGACATTGTTGGTCTTACATCGTACAATTCTTTGTAACTATGGTTACTTATATCTTATTTATATGTAATAGAGAAAAACAGAAAACAAAATAGCAAGCTTAGAAATTTTGGTCGAATTTTGACCACTAGGCGACCGCTAGTATGTGATTAATACAGCATTTGATTTTCAAAGTGCACCGCTTAAGAAACCGTAGGTATAATACGTCACTGCATAAGATCAGTGTCAAACTATAAATCACTGCAAGAGATATATCCCAGACGGCTGTATTTGTTGAGGTTCGCAGGTGGCCAATACAGCCGTATATCAACACTACATGACCTACATTCGAAGCATCGTAACCGAGTTACATTCGATTTCGGGTAATTATGAAGTATCTCAGAATAACATCCTAAAGATCCTAAAGTAACATATTGTTTGTATATCTTTCTATACAGACAAGATGTTATTTAAAATCATGTTGGGAAGGACTATTAAGGAGTGGAAGAACTCAAAACCTTATTGTTTTGTATATTGTGGTTATGGGTTCATGGTTAGGATTTCTCACTATTCTATCATTAGTGTAATATACTAATCATTGTTTTGAGTTTTAGTATACTGTATGGCCGTAAAATTTTAAATAAAATTTGTAAATTAGTCTAGAAGACGGTAAATTACGCTTTTCATTTATCACATACAATTACGTGAATATAAAGACACATATACAGTATCCGATATAATAAGTATCCATATTTCATCTATAGTAATAAGACAATCTCGTTTGATTCAAACTTGTATTTACCGCGATGGCAAATATTATTTGTTTTAACCTGAAATTTAATATTACTTCTAGAAGTGAAAGGGGGAAAAAGACAATTTATTCGGAGTATTATTTAAATTTTTTATAAAATGGTGACTATATATTGCAGTAGTTACACATTTAAGACTGTAAATTATAATGAAATTAATGTACTTTTTGTATAATATATAAAAAGCATATCAGACATGTTGATAATTTGGTTTATTACTGATTGTTTTCTAAAATCGAAAGATATTGAGTAAAAATCATTAGACAAAATTAAAGCATACAAGCTTAGCTTTACAAAAACTTTATAAAATCATTGACCTTCACGTAACTTACAAAAACCGACCGTACACCGAATTCCCCAAATTCACGCGTTTGCGTTGTCACTACTTGCACCCTTAGCCGCAGGTATAAAAAGGTCAGTTTATTGGAATTTTTATTCAGTTGCATACCGAAGGTCAACGTGATAACATCTCTACTGGAAGCATACGGATTTACTGGAAAAATATGGATACCACGCCCGCAGAAGCCGCTCAAGTTATTGCCTTGCTCGAAGCAGGCCATAACCAAAGTGAAGTTGCTCGACGGCTAAATTTGAGCCGCTACTCTGTTCGTCGTGTATACCAGAGGTTCCAAGAGACCGGTGGCTACATTCGGCGACCAGGATCTGGCCGGCGACGCACAACATCAGAGCGTGATGACCGCTTTCTTGTGACAAGGTCTTTGAGAAATCGGCAACTGAACGCGGTTCAACTGAGACAACAGCTTCGAGAAGTTCGCAATGTCAGTATAAGTCGGTGGACAGTTCGAAGAAGACTAGGTGAAGCAGGAATGACTTCACATCGCCCAGCAAATGGTCCCAAATTGACCACAGCTCACCGACAAGCCCGGCTACAATTTGCTAGGGAACATTTAAATTGGACGTATGACCAATGGCGGGCTGTTATGTTCTCTGATGAGTGCAGAATGACTTTACATGGTCATGATGGACGCTCTAGGGTCTACAGAAGGTCATCAGAGCGATTTTCACAATGCTGCATAAGCGAACGTGTGGCTTTTGGAGGTGGATCGTGTATGTTTTGGGGTGGCATAATGTTGGACACTAAAACTGACATTGTATTCATCACTACGGCGAATACCGGCCCGAGATCGAGAAGTTTGACGGCTGCACGATACGTCGAAGAAGTGCTCGAAGAACATGTGAGGCCGCTTGCGTGGCTTATGGGAGAAGATTTTCTCTTAATGCACGACAACGCCAGACCGCATGTCGCTAGAACAGTTTGCGACTACATGGAAGATGTTGGAATCACCGCGATGGAGTGGCCAGCTCGTAGTCCTGATCTCAATCCGATTGAGCATGTCTGGGATGAGCTAAAAAGAAGAGTTCGAGCAAGAAGCCCTGCTCCTACGCGCCTCCAAGAGCTTCAACTTGCCATTGAAGAGGAGTGGAACGCCATACCACAAGATTTCATGGTGAAATTAATACGGTCCATGAAAAACCGATTAAGAGCTGTAATCAAGGCTAGGGGAGGGAATACACCTTATTAAAAAACAATTTGATCAAGCATTTTGAGTTTTATTTTTATTCTTTGTTAAGCTAAATTGGGTAATTTTATCCGTATGTTGGGTTTTGTGCCCTAAAACTCCCTATGGGTACTTTTTTTACACTGTATTTGATATCATTAGAAAGGTACTGAAGTAAACATTCAAATAGTGTAAGTTTTATTTTAATATGTATTCACATTTATGAAAAAAACTGCTTTAACAACAAAAAGTCAACGTGTGCGATTTTATTGCTCTCAAGTGTATATGCATTTATAACTTTTCTAAGCACAAGATCAGAAAGACTGATGAGACGTGTGTAACAGCAGTGGATCACTCTCGTATTACCCGCCTACATACACCATGTTATCATTATGGACCGAGGATCTGCATGTACTAACACGAGAATATTACTTTTCTTGGAACTTCTGCAGTAATAGAATCGTCACGGAACGTGAAGCCACGACAGACAGATAGTATAGAAATATTGGTTGTAGAAAAACAAAGCCCACACTGACGCTGTGGCAATGTTGGCGTTATTGGTTGAATACTGAACGAGCCAAGACTAGAATATAAGCTAATACAGGGAAATAATCATTTCCTATTGGAAAATTCTTTACGTCTGAGATGTTGGAAAGCGTTCAAAACGTCACATCACTCCGCGAAATTGCATCTCCAGTCTAATTTGTATTCAGGAGCATTTGCTCTCAAGTGTTATTTGTTCATAAGGCGAGGCGTTTGGCCTCACGCTCTGATACTTATTCTCAAAGGACATTTTAAATGATCTCTGACAGGGACGATTTATCTCAGCGAATCAGTGTCTTTGACAAGCCGAACTGAAAATGGAGGTGAATATTTTTGCCAAGTTTTTGATTGAGATTCGCAATATAATTTTGGTTTTCCTTATAATTATGAGGCAAACATGAATGTGATTTAAAATATTGGTAAATCAAGCATAAAATAAAACGATTTAATATCTAATGACGATCACAAAACAAACATTGATAATGTTTAGACAACATTATCAATGTTTGTTTTGATTTGTCATATACATACATTTGGAAATTTAAAGATAGTCTCAGAGAGTCGTATGTATATTAATAGATATTTGGTTTGCTAAACTTGGGTAATTATCTCAATAATAATACCGAAAATTCTTGTGTCTCTTTTTATTATCTTATCTCTTTTTTAATCATTCCTATATTATTCTGTCCCATTGCTGCATCGACCACTTCTCAGTGTGACAAGTGTTAGATCATAGTCCACCACGCTGAAATAGTTCGGGTTGGCAGACTTCACACATCTTTGATAACATTATAGAGAACTCTCCGACATGTAATATTATTTGGTATAACTATATCTTCTTATACTCACCCAAAGAAAATGACATTTTAAGGAATATTTAAATATCAAATAATATATTCTATCACATGTACACACAACACCATCTAGCCTAAACTAAGCAGAGCTTGTACTATGGTTACTAGACAATGGATAAACATATATATATACTTTTTTTTGTAAATACATACATATTATACATAGAAACACCCAGAGCAAGACAAACATCCATATTCATGCACACAAATGTTTGACTTGTGCGGGAATCGAACCCGCGACCTCAGGCGTGGCAGTCGGTGACACTAACCACTACGCCATCGAGGCCGACATTGAGTATTAGTAATCATTGAGTTCTGGATCCATTTTCGCATTTTATCATAATTTATTTCGTGTCGTACAATTTTATTTCATTTTTAATACTTTTCATCATTCTTTGTCGAATATATTTAATTTTCGGTTACCTTTAGTCACCTATTGCATACAGGTATTAAATGATTCTGGTTATTTACTTTAATATCCTTGCACACGAATGTTGGTAGAACTCGGTGTAATTTGGATGTATTTATAATTTGCAATAAGTAGATACTAATATAGATATACACAAGAAGATTCTTGTGTAGCGTAGCTTAATCCGGAACGTATTAACAAAACGTATTAATAGGACCAGATTTAAAAAATATTCGATTTAATTACACGATCTTGCCTAGATTTTTGTATGCCCAATGGGCAGGACATAGCTGACCTAATAATTTTAAACTATAACATCTGTATTATGTACCTACCTATGATCCACAATAAAGAATTACTTACTTACTTACTTAGACTTAGAACAACTTTAAGTACATATATATATTTATATACCTACAAAACACTCTGTCCACAACATTCAGAGCATTAACAACGGCGAAGTAATCATCCTTACAATGTAATAATTTAAATTCATTTCAATTATGTGTATATGCCACTGCTGTGCATGTTTCTGTGCCTGGTAAAGGCAGGGTTTTAACCATAATTGGCGAAATGTGAATGTATATTCTTATATACTACACACATACACCTCTGCCTGCTTCTTCTGTGATATTGAGAGACTATAAATATTTCTATCGTGAGACTATAAATATTTGAAGCAACATTATTTGTTTTAGAAATGTTTAACAGTATATATTTTTTAAAGAAAGTTTATATATGTATTTATGATACGACCAAAGTCCTAACACATATGTACATAGCACCCGTAGGTACTTAAAATAACACAGATGTTGCACTTACGAGTACCTATATACCGAAGGATACAGACGAACTCTGGTTTCCAATAAAACACAATGGCTACCAATGTTGAATTTATTTCACAGCTGGAACAAAACTTTTCTCCGTACATTAACACCTACTACACGTCGCTCTGACGGTAATGCATACCGTGAGACAATCCAAGTGTAAAGATAAGAACATTTTACAGAATGAAAATGTGCATTCCATTAAAATGCAAATCATTACTTTGTTCTTTGCGAGCGACCGACCGAAAGTTAAATCCTTTAAGTTCTACAAGACAATTAGGACTTGTGGTTTCTCTTTACATTCAATTCGATTAATCGTTTCCAGCTTTTTATGCGGTGTTGTATTCTTCAGTGGTAATCGAGAAGTGAATTAGTTAATGTTCGGGAAAACGTTACTAAAGTTATAGATAACAAATTTTTATTGATAAATTGGCTGACGTCCAACACTTAATTTATTGTTTTAGCTTGTATGCTTACTTATTTAACTTGCTGCAGTAAAAAATAAAATTTTACAAAAAATTTCAAGTCCCACATAGCGAAGGAGATTGTAGATACATACATTTTAACAACGGGCACAAAGAAGACCTTGAGTAGGAACACCTAATTGCGAATCAAACAAAATTTTATCCAATATAGGAAATTAATCTTCAACATTCGGGGTACTGGCAATGACTTGGTAACCGCCTAAACCACAGCGCATTATGTGCAGTAATATCTATTTAAAAGCAAAACGTATTGTACTTATTCACAAAATAAGTACAATGCTTAAACAATTTTTGAATTAACAGTTACAAATAAAGTACTTTTTTGATACATATAAATACACACAAGTGAATGAAGCAAGAGAGATGCCAACTGGAAGTCTATATACCTCTCCAGGAAATAGGCGTGAGTTTATGTATGTATAAATAAATATATGTAGTAGCCTACATAATAAATACAGCTGCCTTAATTATATAATTTCACATACTAACAGTGCCTTAATACATAATTAATACAATAAATCTACGAACCACATAAGATAAACAATCATATCACAGCCCTCAATTCCATCTCTCAAACATGAATAGTAAGGCAAATTACAAATGGTTGCTGCTTACAGGGAGGTCTAAATTCAGGGTGGTTACTGAGTAAGACGGCAGAGTAACTGTTTGAAGTCTATCTGGACAGGGCCACTTGGAAACAGTTTGACAAGACGTTCAAATTGCCACCAACTAGTTCCTAACAGTAAATCTCTCAAGTTAAGGGATGGTGTGCGGATATAAAATAGGTTGTATTCTAATACTCCTTTTGATTTACAATAAACTTGTAGTATGTATACAGTTGTAAGTAATTAATAATAATATATAATATTCTATCACATACACACAACACCATCTAGCCCAAACTAAGCAGAGCTTGTACTATGGGTACTAGACAATGGATAAACATACATATATAATTTTTTTTTTTGTAAATGCATACATATTATACATAGAAACACCCAGACTAAGACAAACATCCATGTTCATGCACACAAATGTTTGACTTGTGCGGGAATCGAACCCGCGACCT
Organism: Catocala nupta; assembly: GCA_963675205.1. Classification (NCBI taxonomy): domain Eukaryota; kingdom Metazoa; phylum Arthropoda; class Insecta; order Lepidoptera; family Erebidae; genus Catocala; species Catocala nupta. The sequence goes on along the minus strand of OY776092.1, from coordinate 15,462,054 downwards.
CAGGCGTAGCAGTCGGTTACTCAGGTACTAACCACTACGCCATCGAGGCCGACGAATTGTATTATATATTAGATGCAGTTAAGTAAAATAAAACGATTGTATATACATATAATTTGTAGCATCAATATTTTAGGATTCTAAAGTATTGATGCCTAGCTGTCTCCCGTAGTTGCACCCACGTTGATGATTACTGCTCCGCTTCCAACGCTCGCATAGTAATGTTATGTAGCATATGTTACTCATGGATAAAAGGAATTTGTAATGCAGACAGAATCTTTAAAATCGAACCCGTCCTTTTTTATTATTTAGAAACAAAGATACAAATCATACCAATATGATATTACTGTACAGGTCTAATCATTTTTATAAGCAATTTAGCATGTTTGCATATCAATATTAGTAATTTAGCTTCTCATTTTTTTTACTTACTTAAGACACATCTATCTAATCGCACCTTCGAGAATCATTACTCAGTTATTTACATTTATTTACCTGATGTAAAACTTACTATATTGACATTTCTACAAAGACTCATACTGATTTAAAATTATGATTTCTCATAATATTCTGGGAGTTTTACAGAGACCTTCCTCCTAATGACAATTCCTTGACAAAAAATCCCAATAACACTCTGCCCGATCTGAAAATGAAACTCGAGACCTGATGCAAAACAATCTCATTGACTAACGCTGCGACATCCATTTCTGGATTCTTCTAAATTTATTTTCAGGCCGCGCATCACTAACTCAGATCAGTTGACAAGTAGCACTTAATGTTTTTAGATTAGTCGAGTTATTCAAATCACACTTCACCTCCCCATAGACGGAAAAAAATTTAATAATAGAAATTCTCGTGTAAATATCCTCGTGCCACGGACGTACCGTTTTCCTTGCATTACACGTCATAACCCGCGTATCATATGTCAGAAAGCGGTCGGTGTGTAATATGGAAGGCTCGCTCGAAGAATATCTATTGTTCTTAGAATTATTTAGAGATAAGTTGTTTAACCCGTTTGTTTTAGTACTTAGGTACTAAACCGAACGGGTTAAACATCAATATAAAATAAAATAGGTCGGTGTAGGGACTACCAAATATTGAGCGTATAATAATAGATTATTTCATTTACGCCTGGTACCTATATTTAAGAACCGAGTCGTTTTTGTTATGAACTGTAAAATTTTGACATGTTATTTATAGAATGTTAAAAATTAACTGTCCGTAGGTTTTTTTATTTTTATTGGCGAATGAGTGCAAACGAGCAGGCAGTCTACCTGATGATAAGTGATTACCGCCGCCCATGGACACTCGCAACCCCAAAGGAGTTACAAGTGCATTGCCAGCCCTTTAAAAAGGAATGCAGGAGGGAAAGGACAAAGGAAAGAATAGGAAAAGGATCGGGGTAACTGGACCTCCAGCTCTCTCACTCACCGATACGAAACGCAACAGTACGGGTACCGTTACTTCACGCCGGTCTTCTGTGAGAGGGTAGTACTATCCCGGTCGATCCGTTATTATAAGTTTTATGCCCTGTTGACAAAAAAAGGTTTAAAATTTAATACGTGTTCTTATGATGGAATTTTTATTGTGGAGTAACAATGTTTTAATCTTAAAATACTAAATCAATATATATTTTTAACACAATATAAATAAAACTATCCTATAAACAATACATAAACTGATTTTAATACATATTTATTACACTTTAATCATATTATTTCAAATCAAAAACATCAATCCTTTCTATAACCTTTCATTTACATACAAAACATCGTCATAACACATATTGTTTCAAATGATCATTCTCTTAATATGTCTTAATTCATACGAGCCCCAATGCAAAAATGTTCGTCTAGTCACACATTATGAAGAACACATTTTTCTTTTTAACTTTCTTCGTTCCTAGAAAGACACTAGCAGTAAACAATTTATTTAATAAAATACTCCATATAAATAACGTTATTTTGGTACTATTGACAAAAATAATCCTTTTTTTAAATTATGTATCTTAGTTAAATTACCTGTTTAAATGGTTACGCAAAATAATTCGTCTAGTGCTTAATTGATGCAAAATAGTTCGTCTGTGCCTAATGTTAATATACTTTTTTAATTGTTACACCAAAATTTAAAAATAAATTATCTTAAAAATAGAATTCAATTGTTTTTAAGATGTCAAAGGCTATAAAAAGGCATGTTTCAAGTATTTTTTCATTATTTTCGCTAATAATTTTGAGCAATATGGGTCGTGGAAAACCTATCGCGGTAGAAGTTCGAAAAATTATTATTTCAAGCAGTGATAATGGGAAATCTGCATACCAAATCGCCAAAGACTTATTATTGCCAAGATCAACTGTCCAGTCAATAATCCAGCATAGCAAAAACAACGGCACAGTTTCATGTTTGAAGAGATCAGGCCGCCCTCGTATTACGAGTGAAGCTGAAAACCGTGTTTTAAAGAAAATTATAAAGAAAAACCGTCGTGCTCGTGCAGGAGAGCTTACCGTACAATGGCGTCATATGATTAAAATAGATGTCTCGGTCGATACTTGTAAAAGAGTCCTGAAGAGAATGGGTTACGGCTTTTACTAACTGGGCTACGGCTAAAGAGAAACCCTTACTCACATTACTTCAGAAAAAGAAAAGGTTAAAATTCGCTCGTGATCACTTAAACTGGACTGCTGACCAGTGGCGTCAAATAATATGGAGTGACGAGTTCAAATTCGAGGTGACTGTCGGTGATGTACGAAAAAAAGTTATCCGAAATAAAGATGAAGCATTTCACCAAGACTGTATCAAGAGAAAAGTGAAGTTCCCTGCGTCTGTAATGATATGGGGCTGCATGTCAGCACAAGGTGTGGGTCGCCTGCAATTTGTAGACGAGACTGTTAATGCAGTAAAATACCAAAACATTTTAGAAACGAGTTTATTGCCGTCCATTCCGATTTTGAAACATCAAAATGCCTATGTTTTTCAACAAGATGGTGCTTCCTGTCATACTGCAAGGACAACAAAGGCTTGGTTCACCTCTAAATAAATACCTACAATGGAGTGGCCGTCAAACAGTCCAGATTTGTCTCCTATTGAGACAATGTGGAGGAAAATGAAGAAGATGTTGCGAAAAAATCCATCAAGGTCAAAAAAAGATTTAAAGGAGAAAATTAAGACTGTTTGGGATTCAACAACTCCAGAAGAATGTGAACAGTTAGTAGCGACGATGCCACTTAGGATTAAATCCGTTATTGATAGTAAAGGAGATACAACCAAGTGGTAGACGAACTGTTTAGCGTGTTCAACTGCGATAGCCGAACTGTTATGAGTTATAATTGATGGAAGATATCATTTTTTTTTTTTTGTAACGACAAAATATTTTATTTGAGTACTTCACAGTAAATAAACTTAATTTAATTTACTAATCTCATTTTTATTTGTTAGACTCATTAAACCGACATTACTTATCTATATTACACTTACAATACATGGTTACATTCAATTTTCTTAGTAGACGAACATTTTTGCATTGGGGCTCGTAGTAAGTAGGTAGGTACAGTTTATTATTTAATACACAGGTCCGACATTCTTTTATCATTAATATCATAATTATATATATTGATTTTATAGTCGACCTTCATAGTTCATTTCATTTTTAATTATATTAAGGGTCTTTATTTAAGGCTTCTTTGACCTCCAACAATTTTCACATAGAAATCTCGTTTGCACCATGATCAAACTGAAGGAACAGAACCCTTTTATTATCACTTGTGTGTACCTACAAAAAATTATCTTCTAATCTCACAAGAAACCTCATTCATAATCGAAACATATACCTACATCATTTAAACAAACCCAAATAATAATATGGTCTATACGAATCCAACATCGCCTTTGGGTGATCAAGCCAAATAGCTGTCAAAAACATATCAACTAATTATTTCCATTTGCATTTCACATTTCCTAACGTTCGTATCAATCATAATAAAATACTCATACCAATACCTCACTCTTATTATCACATATCTCTATATCTGTCCAATATCCTTCATCTTATTTAATAAACGATACCTAAATGCATTCAAAAGATAAAAAGATTTTTAATATCGTTCTAAAACCTATACCATAACCAAACCACTATACAAACACAACAAACGTTCTTTAAATCATACAGTATTAATATTTTTTAACATTATGTCAAAGTTCAAAGAACTACTTCATTACAAATTCAATCACATGATTTGGTGTAAAATTTCATTACCTTTAATGTTTACTTAAGTTACTGATGTCATGCTTCATACCGATAACATTACGTTCTCACACTATTCATTTCTAATAACGGTGTCAAATTTTAAAACAATACCTTTGTAAGAAAAGTGGACTTGACTATGCAGCTATAGTTAATAAATGCTCATAAACAAAACAAAGTAGCTTTATAATGTTTAGCAAATAATCATTGAATTATCAAATTTATAATCCAAATAACAATGAATATAAATAATATTAATAATACATATAGGCTGCAACGCGGGAACTACTACAAAAGTCAGAATAATTCCCAACTATTTGTCTCATTGACCATACTATAATTTAAGAAGATATTTCATTGGAAAGATTACAAATTAAATCATATATTAACTATATAATTATAATGTGTTCTATAAAATTAAGAGTGAAACCGCGCGCACCTATAGTATGTGTAACGGGTCAGATAACATGACTGCACATTGGATACCTATTGCGACACAATAATAGAATGCACAGTTATAAAAACAATCAGAAATATAACTTAAAATGATAATGGTTTATGTTTCAATGAAGTTAATTAATATGCTTTAGAAAATTATTATGATATATACCAAATTAGAAAAGCACAAACCGAATTTGTATATATTTCCATGCTATCTTAGAACATAAACATGTTTAAAGACATATAAACAACATACCTTTATGCATCCAAAAACGTAACTTTCTAGTATTATGTTTTAATTAAAATCAAAATTTATAATATATCTAATGTGCACAAAAATAATAGTAATTGTCCGCGGCAATATTTATAAAAAAAAAATGTCACATAGTCACCATCAACGTAACACGATTTCAAATTCGCTTCAGCATTTCGGCGTCGGCACCTCCAATACAGATGCTTTTGCAGGCACCAGCTCTTTGGTGTATCTCCATGGCTCCCGGCTGCATCACCTTGGTAGTCTCAGCTCAGGCGCCGTCCAAATAACAAATATACGCCAACATAATAATTTGGCTCAACAAAATTTTTGCGCTTATTGGAAACCCTTCGTTTAACTATATTTGCTTTAAAAAACCACAAGCTCAGCACTGCCTAAAGGCAGCACTGGCAGGGTCGCCATGCAATGTGGGGTGTTAGGTTCGACAAATAAAAGATGTTGTTTAGTCTAATGATTGGTGTATAATGAATGATCTTACTTACTACAGTACAATTGTATATGAGGGGCGATGAGTCACACACTACACCATTCATGCTGAAACCAGGGAGTTTCATTAATATAGGAGTAATATAATAATTGTTTATAATATAATAAATTGGAATTGGGTCATAATAATTGATATTGAATGTTCTTTGTGTCTGTTATTTAAATGTTTGTAGAGGCCCAGTGACACAGGAATGATAAGTAGTAATTTAATATGGTGGGGCAGGTAAGTTCTACATCACATAATCTCACGCTTATATGCCCGAAGATGTAGGATACAGTACCAGACCGAATCCGTACTGTTACTACGGAATTCGTGAAAGAAAAAGCGTATAACATTTGACCTGACCCTGGAATGAACCCATGACCTCATGCACAACACTGCCGTTGTGTCATCGAGGAAGCTTAGTTCTTTTTTAATTATTTTTCTGTCATCTCATCTGACTAATCCTTTTAGACGCTACGATTTTACATATAGGCATACTGTTTTCTAATCAAAAGGCTCGGTAACCTTACCTAATCCTAGTAGAGTACCTACTCTACTCGATTACCTTGGAGTCGTCTCCCGTAGATGCTTATGCTCCTGCACTGGGCACTGCTGGATGGATCGCTAATGCAATTAAAGTTCAAGCAATCGACCTGCCACCAAAAGCAGTGTGCAGTCACAGCGTGGTAGTTTTAGTCGAGAGGAGAACCTCGAAAGATTCTGACAAAACCTATCCGCTCCCCTTAGCTGCAGAGAAACGTAAATACATTCACCCATGTAAAAAGTAGTAAAATACTGAGTAGTTAAATACTGAGGCGGTAGCCATTAGGCTACCGCCTCAGTATTTAACTACGTCTACCAGTTTAATGTAGTCACTGAAATAATTTATTAATTCGTTTAATAACAAACTTTGGTCAAACGCCGAGTCCGTCTGTAAACAGAATTAAAATAGCGTTCTATGGCTCGTCTGTACTGAATGAGTTTCACCGCATAATTAACGTGAACTCCCAAAATGGTGCGTCAAATGTGTTAGTATTCAAACATGAAGTAATTTAAACTATTAAACTAATTCTAATTAGTGTTTGTTTTGTAACTATATAGAGTTTACATATAGTTAATATATTTGGTCTTTTTTTCTTTGTAACAACATGTAATAGATATATGGAGAGCATTAAGGCATTAAAATTGAAAATTGAAAGTTAAATGGAAAAATGTCTGATTGCTTATATCTAGATTAGATTCACTGACTCGACAAAAGTTTATGTAGGATATCGTCACAAAAAAAATTGTTTAATACTCTCGCAATAGGCTATTTTATACTTCATCTAAACCCGGTTCGCTCCCTTGGTTTCCGAATATCTAAACAAAGGGAGCGAAATTTCTGCCTACCAGGCACAGTTTCAAACACCATGCTGTCACTGGAAAATATAAATTTAACAAATATCCGAGACCTCATACACAGCAGTCGCTTCACTACCACTCCGCCAAGACAAGACAGTTAATAGACTTGAAATTTGAAAACCGATACAAACACATAACATTAAATCATAACACTCGATAACTATAGTAGGTATGTAGATCACACAGTTTTTCTCTAATATGCGAATCGAAACCAAGACACTCGACGCATTACGCACCAAGACACTCGACGCATTACGCGTGCCAAGATTAATATTTTAACCACGGCGTCATCCTGGCATTCAGTTGTAGATACACCTTTATAATACTAAATGGGACTTGATGCTCAAGCAATGTCTTGTACAAGAAATTGATTTGGCAACAAGCCCGTCCTTTGTGATTAAATTAATAAAAATAAAACAATTACAATTTTGGTATTATACAGCTTCAGCACCCCACGTCTTCTAGGAAATATCGCCATAAAATCTGTCCTTTTTTAAAGGTAATCGTTTACCAAGAAGTTACCTTTACATAATCTACGTAAAGGAATCAAAACAGTATTAGGCGTATATTCTCTTTACACGCGTGAACAGAATACAAACACGGTGAACCCAAAACCTAAAACAAATTCACCGCAGCAAAGGGAACCGTTTGGACTGTCGAAAAACCTCATTAAGACCACCTACGCCATATTAAAGGTCGCTCTACGAACTTCAATGGGCGAGAACAGAGCTGTGATTGCCCGGCCCCACTACATTGACAGTTCAACTCTCGAAACACTATTAAATACGGACACTTTCCTTTTATAAGTCCCTTGAAAATAATCTATTTCATGGAACGGCTGCTTGCGCAAAATGATGTCGTTTGCGTGGCTCCCTTTCTCGGTCTGTTCGAGTAATTTCTCTTCGAACTCACAATAGAGGCAATTTGATCATAGACATTTTTATGAATAATTTGTACCTATTCCTCCTCGCTTTTTTATTTCTCTATAAATACATCAAAATAAATCGGTTTTCTGTCGTTTATAAGTTGTCGCCATGGAAATGACAGGTTCTTTCTCCCGTTTACCTTTTTCAAAATTGCCATTAGAACTTATTTTAATGGAACTTTGGAAATGCAAAGAAAATCTCATTTAATTTCATATACTTAACTGTACTTAACTATCTCGATTTATTTAAAGATTTATCTGAGTAATATGATGAAAATGGTCATGCGTATTTTTTAAGGTTAAATGTAATCTATGTCATGTTTGACGCTTTACATTTCTTTATCTATTGAAATTAAACTACTATATACGGCTTTTATCGCGTTGTTTATTTACCACTGTATTACATATTTTTGAAAACTGTTACATTACTACTACTATTGAATTTTACTAATTTGTAAGCTAATAAAATTATTAATTATTTATATTTAGGTTTACACTTTCCCCGACGTTTTGGTTGCTTTTCAGCAGCCTTGGTCACAGGGAGACTGACTTTTGACTTGCCTGTTTTAAGATCTTAGCGCTTCCTCGTATGTCTTTCTTAGCTGATATCTTGACACACGTAGGAATGAGACTGTGATCAATACATCTCTTCAAGAAATTTAAAGATGTTACATATCTTGCGCGCTTAGTTTATAGATCTTCTAACCGGCGTATTTTTGTTGCTGATTTACATAATATTGTCTTCTGTTTACGCGAATGTTATTCATTGAAATTAAACTACTATATACGGATTTTAACGCGTTGTTTATTTATCACTGTACTACATAATTTTTAAAACTGTTACACTACTACTACTATCGAATTTTACTAATTTATAAACTAATAAAATTATTTAAACTATTAAAACTATTTAAATTAAGGTTTACACTTTTCCCGACGTTTCGGTTGCTTTTCAGTAGTCATAGTCACGAGGAGACGATTTCTTGACAGCAAAACCCTTTAAAATAACACTTTAATTGTCCTGGTAATCAAACCCGAGATCTCATAGACAGCAGTCGCATTCTTTAGCTCCACTCAGGCAGTCAGTCACCTTACATAATGACTAGCTCAGACAATAAAGACTCTCAACGATACTTTATTAAAAATCCAGTGTCATCCAATGCACATTCAATAGCATTCAGATTTGATACTCGATTTGTTTGAAGAATTTAATTAAAGAAATACAAACAAATATTTGTCGAAGTGGAACGTGATACACACTCTGGGGGTCTAGACAAACAGAATGGATTCAATTTATTTTATTTTATTTGGCGCCTCCGATACTGTATCGTACGGTATTTTATTTAGATTTTCCAATACATTCTAGAAATCGTTGCCCTAGGCGGCTAGCGCCGAATACGTAATTTAGGCACAACTGCTACGAGTCTTAGCTTTGTCATACAGTATTTGTCGTAGTACATTCGAAGCTTTACTTATTGGTACAGTTACAATAAGATACTCGTATTTATTTGCGGTTTGAATAAAATTGATCCTATGCATATTATAGCTGATATATTTATTAGAAAAGGCAAACAAATCTTTAGAGAGAAATTACAGAATATTCCTTAAACGTTAGTCGAAAAACATTTCTCAGAACGGTTGTTTTAGAAGCTTACTTATTATGTTAAACTTTATGTAAATAATATATATGAAGACTATCTACAATCTACGGTTTAACCTGAGTGGAGTGGAAAATTAAATGTATGTTTTATATTACACAAATACACATAGAAATATTTTAAGACTTCCTCAATTAAAAATAATATTTAAAAGGCATGCACGGCAACCATGACCACTTCGTTACAATTTACGGAGTTTCTTTAAATTAAGTCGAAAAAGCAATGCCATCCCATCGTAATTTATTTATGTCAATTTCGTTAGATACTAATCATAAAAATTAAGTACATTATGTTAAGAGGAAAAGCGAATGGTATACTAAGACTTGACAGATTAAAAGAAACCGAAAAACAATTTCAATTCCCTATTTATAAAAATAACAATTGCAGTATGCATTGATTGGAAACACTGCTGCAAAATGTAAAGTAGGTCACAGAAAGAATGGTGTAAGGAAGGCGTCAAGGAACGAACAGCCCGACAATAATTTGTATAATGCATTTCGCACAAAATAACTTGCAGTTTATAAAATTTGTATACAACCTAGGAGTTAAAATGACTGGTTTAAAGTAAGAAAAATAAAGTATAATATGATTCAATACCCGTATACTCACTCGATGCACTTCAGGCATTGTGTCAGCGCTGTAGCACGTATGGAATTAGCTGTATAAGATTAGGTCCTTACTTTGTCGTATGGTGTCCGGATAGTGTTCTAGTCTACCTTAGACGCCATAGACGTTCAAGTAATTTAATCAAACAGGCTGGTTCAAACAGTTTGATCAAATTAGCATGAATGTCTGTGGTAAAATTTTATCAAATTTAATGAGTACTCAAGTGGCTTGAAGTAATATGAACAGTTTGATAAAAAATTTGAGTGTGTGTGTTGTGAGCGCTCAGTTATTGCTGCAGAAGTGTTCTAATGCGGACGTGTTCCATTGCATAATGTCGAACCGCGATGTATAAGAAGACTTCTTACAGATATATCAAAATGAATCCTGTTTATGGAACATAAAAAATAAAGATTACCATAACAGAGATAAGTGGCTTGCTGCTTATTATAATGTTTAAAAAATAGAACCAAATGTACATCGTGATCTAGTGACAAAAAAAATTAACAGCTTTCGAACCGAACTTGCTGAAATATAGTTTTCTTTTTTCTTTTAGCAATTGGAACAAAGACCACTATTATCCTCTATTAACAACATAGAACCTGTTATCCTTGCTCAACGTAACACTTCGCATGTTTGTCTGGCTGCGGTCTTAAGCTTCTATAAGTCGCCGGTTCAGATCCGGCTCAAAGAACCATAAAAGTAGGTAGGTACTTCGGGTTCTTGTTAACCGCGAATACAGTAATGTTAAAATGATACGAATTATTTCGAATAACTTATTTATTAATCAAAACTAAAATATAATGCATAGCGAGCACGCGTGGTCTTCTTGCTAGCTATACGCGAACTGTCGCGTAACCTGCTGAGACGTGTAAGATGTACAGTTGAACTGTACGCAGATACTTTTCCAAGCAAGCTGCTCCAGTTAAATCGTAATCCAACTGGAATGGAAGTACTTCTTTATTCGGGCTGTCCAAATTTGGAACGAGTGGCACTACATATCTATCTGTAATCGACATAAAGATAAAGCAAAGTATCCAGTATGGCGCCTCGTGCTTTTATAATTAGAGCGCACCGCCTTCGCATAAAACAAAGAAAAATAGAATATGTAAGAATATTTAATCACCTAGTTTATTTATATTCATATTACAAATTGTATTAATATTATAATGTACAACATCATCAACTTTCTTGTCGACTCTGATCATTCCTATCTTTTAGAATTCACTGGAGTATTAACCCTTACCGCATAGACTTAGATTATTTTCTGTACATTCTAAGTCTTTCTCAGCAATCAAGCCATTTTTTTAATTATATACCAGCCCATTATTTTATTACTAAAGTATATCTCCTTGTAAAGAAACACTCAGGTATGCAAAAAATTATTATTTACCTTCATTTTGTTACATAAAGTGCATACTAAAACATTATTTAATTCACTCATGCCTCGTGCGTAACTAGCCTACTACCCACATATAACGCACACTAAACCAATAAACATATACATACATCCATAACAAACATAATACATATAATTATAATACTAGACAGACAAAGCCGCAAACCGCACACCGATCATCCCTTACGCAACACAATGTAGGTACAATGACCTCAAACAACCATCTTAAATAACGGACACAAGAAAGCTTAACCAAGTAATTATTACATGAGCACTATCGCAGTTATTGCCGTATTGGCCAATATTCGTACCGTTGAAGATACTATCAGGGACTATAGAATCGTTATTAAAGGCTCTGAGACAAATCATGTCGTACGTGCCCTCGATAACCCAATAGTTATGATAATAGTGCCGTATAAAATATGAATTCGTTAGTTTCGTAATCAATAATAGTCAGTGTGATGTATGGCTGCCGTCGTCTTTTCTAAATATAATAGATGCAAGCAGTGGTATTGTGCTTCCCCCGTTCGAATATTGACAGTGACAATTTTTCATGAATTTTCCAATCTCGTGTGTCGCAGCGCAGTTTGCATTTCATCTTCTATTTTAAATAAGTTTACATCGGTTTTAAACATATTTTTTTACTTATTGGAGAAATATTGAGTTTAAAACGAGTAATGTAAAATGTCATCTTAACCGTTCTAAATGTTTCGCCGTAGATCAAATTCAGGTGAGTTTGAACGTGCCATGAACATTATTATATAAACTTTTTATCTATAATCATTGTATTTATTTTCCTAAAAACGTTTGAATATTTCTTGGATACGTCAATGATAAGTATTTATTATAATTATCAAATATATGAACAATGAAGAGCAAATACTGCGTATTATTAATTATCTTGACAAAGAAACCACTGCTAAAGATGATGAAGAAAAGATTCCATTGTACATAATGACTTATACAACAAATATTAAATGGGAACGTTTATAAAACAGATTTTTTTGCAAAGCTCATTAATATTACGACATCAAACAATCAAGGCATTATAGTTTGTTGATTACTTGAAGAACTTTATGTCGTTTTTTCAAGCAAATACCAGTGGTAGGTAAGTTTTTATAATATTAATCAGTTTACTAGAAGATTTTCTTTAGTTATTTTCTACTAATGATTCAAACGAGCCAACCGCTTTAGACGTACCGCATATTGAAATGGAAAACTATACAATGTGATATCAAATAAATAACAACAAGAACATAATAAAGTACATAAATACTCTATTCTACTTACGTATTTATGTATTTAATACTAACAAATATTGTCATATAGATGCAAATAAATAAAAATACGAAAATGTTTGTCGTAGAAATGAAATAAAACAGCCGTAAAGTTGGTAATAATACTCATATTTCATTGTAACAGCTCCCGACGGGGCGCAGATTGAGACCTCGTGGACAAATCCTTACAACGCGAGACAAAAATTCAACTATACATACCTTCTTAGTTATTCTACTGAAAACTTACGATATTCTATACATTTTACAGTAAGTTTTATAATAAAATATTAATCTGCCATGTCTTAGAATACCAGACATCGTTCAAAATCTATTGTATCTGGCCACCGGTGTGTCGTTGCTACTATTGATTCCCACGTATCGAATCGCACCTGTTAACTTATTGAGGCTAAGTACCCTTTGTTTATAGAAACAGCATGTGTTAGACTTACTTACATCAACATATTTCTAATAAATACATCAATCTTCCATTAAGGTTGTATTCTTTAAGGCAAAAACTTAAAAGCCGACTAGCTTAGTTAGATTATTATAAACTAAATAGATCGTTGGAAGCTCAGAGACAGCAAATGTACATAAATCCATATAAGCTTCTATCAAGTCTATGGGGAAATAGAATTTCTGTTACAACATGGACGTATTCTGGGCAATATGGCTGTCTTCATTATCAGACCATATGCAATAACAAACATGACTGACGTCCCGAAAGGATAAGTACAGGTACCACATCTACATTTCGCTGGCTATAATAATTCAGGTTACACATTATAATAAACAACAAGACTCAATGTTACTGCTTCGAAACTACTAGTCATAAATATAAGCTTTCGACTCGAGCCCATCCAGGCGCTCATCACCAGATCAATATAGCGACTTAAACCATAAAATATTTACAAAAGATATTAAACGAACCGTCCACACTGAAATAATTAACAGAATTTTAATCAAGTTTTCGTATTTCGTTCTGTAGAATGTAATAAACATTTAATTTTAATTTCACAAAAAATACGTGGTCTGTTTCTCTGAGAATTTTTATTACACGTATAGATCTGAGAACATCTCATTACCTTATTTAAGGGATTAAATATAGTGATCATCAAAAATACTATATGCACAGCAAATATTGCACTGCATAACGAGCACTTATACGCCTCAAATCACTGCATTCCGTCTCGGAAGTGTTAGGTTATGTTATGTTCCTTCTTAAACCTCTTTAAATATATTTTGCTGTGCAATTAGTATTTTTGGTAAGCATATTTTGCTGTGCAATTAGTATTTTTTTGCTGTGCATTTAAATACAACCCCTTATTTAATATGAAGCAGCTTGTCGTATATTGATACGCACTGATATTAAATGTTTATATTTACCGAACTAATTCTGTCTTGAGTCTGACTGTACGCTTAATTTGCCAACAGAATTTAGCAAATATTGAATACTCTTCAGAATTCGTTTGTAAGATTTTGATCATTAACTTACAGGGCCTTTACGTTTTTAATTTTAGATGTGCGCCAACATTATTAAATTTTTGTAGGTTTATTATTTCATAGTCACGCAGCATTCGAATACAAAGTTTGAGATACTTAATCAAAGTATTACTTACCAAAAGCGCCATAGATAACGATTAGTCATTTATTTTCGGGCCCGCTACTTTCTCGTTTTTACTAAACCTAGAATTACTAATCCAAAACAAGTAAAAATTTTATATCAAAATTACGTACTGGCGGTTATTTTATATTTCTTTTCTTTTTTAGGGAGAATAGGGCTGCCTAAAATTAGAGAAGAAAATGTCAAAACAAAAAGGGGACGTTCTGTTACAAGTAATTCGAATCGTAACAAATCTTCAATCATCTTTCTCGTCCTGTTTTTCTATATTTCTTAACAACGTTCATTTACCATTTCATTCTTTACATTTACATTGCTGTATTTTCAGTATACTTTATTATCTCCGTCCTCCTTTGGAATACAAGGTAGGTATTTTAGAATATTTATTAAATCTTCGTTGTCTGAATGACTAACCGTCGATCCAATATAGTCGTAGCAGCTAAAGTACTATTACAGTACTGTTACATAAATAGCTCCGTATATGTGAAGATAATTTGGGTAGATACTTAGCGCACAAAATTTGATTAAGTTACAAAAGCAAGTAGTCACTAAATTATGAGTCCGAAGCGACCAAACGCACGACTGCCTAATAACTATAATAAATACAGGTCAATGAGGTGCATAATGGCTCTTGCTATAGTTTGCAGCTATAAGCCTGGTGAGACTTAGTATTAGCTTCTAGATGTTCCCATGACCTATAGTTATATGAAATGTAACCATACTTTTACCATTATAAAAAAAGATCAGCATAATTTTCTAAGAGGGCACGGCAAGGTTATGCACTTGAATGGTGAGATCATGACGTGGCTTTTTTTAAGCTCGCTTGGCCCTCCCTTGTACTTCTCCGTCCTAGAATGTAGACTGGCGTTGCTCTTGAAGAATAGTCTGATGACTTATATGTTTAGCTACGCAGTCAAACAATAATTAAAATTTTATAAATATAATATAAAAATTTAACTGCCTCCATGACGCAGCGGTAGTGAATGTGACTGCTGTGCATAAGGTCTCGGGTTCGAATCCCGGGTCGGGCCAGCAAAAAGATATTGGGTTTTCTATGTAGAAATCTCAATACGAGCCCGGAGTTAGGAAGTTGGCGGTGTTAGACACCCCCGTGCCTCGGAAAGCACGTAAAGCCGTTGGTCCTGCGCCTGATCTCCCTCTGGTCGTGTCGGATCACCGTCCCATCGGATCATGGGGATTATGGAACAGAGAGTGCACTTGTGTTGGCGCACACCTGTGCACTATAATATCTCCTGCGCAAATGGCCAGTCTCCGTTAAGATTGGCCGTTGTGCCCGAAATTCGGTCTGGAGGACATTATTAAACAATAACAACATGATAATATACATAGATACATAGTCTTATGCCTCTGTCCCTGAAGGGGTAGGCAAAGAGGTATTATATCCAAATTACGCCAGCGATGATTTAAGGTACCACGTAATAGATTCCGAGTCTATTAACGTCTACCAGACACAATTGCAGACTCGGTGCTAATAATGACAATTTCTTGACAAATACCAATGTACGCTCGAGACCTCATATACAGTAGTATGAGTATGTATATGTATGTATATAATAAGCAGCGATAGCTCAGTAGGAAGACCAACAAACTGCAATTCAGAGGGTCTCGGGTTCGAACCCACGTCGCGCACCTCTAATTTTCGGAAGTTATATGACTTTTCGAAATTATGTGCGTATTGATTGACAATAATCCCCTGCTCCGTGCCTCGGTGAGCACGTTAAGCCTTCATTCCCGGCTGCCATGAACATCTATGGCAGTCGTTATTGGGATGTCAGTGCCCTATAATATCCTGACACTGGTCTAGCCTTAGGGTATCGTTAGCCTTCGAGTTGCGGATATCCAGACAAATCCGGTTAGACCAGAAAAGCCGACCCCGAGTGACTTGGAAAAATAAAAGCTAGGGAGAAGAATGTATGTACATATATGAGGTCTCGAGTGTACATTGGTATGAGTGCAAGTAGGGCAGTAGCCCAACCGATGCGCCATTGAGGCATAAACATAAACAATAAAATATTAAATAATAGGTACTTCATAAGAGAGAGATACGGCATGAAAGTGGATATAGTGAAAAGAATAGAAAAGGGCATGTCAAGCTGGTTTGGGCATGTAGAAAGAATGGACGAGAAAAGACTGACTAAGAAAGGTTATAAGGCTAGTGTGAATGAATGAGTCGCAAGGGGAAGACCTAGGCGAACATTTTATAACTTGATCAGATCGGAGACGTTCTGGACAAAGACCAGGTTAAGAGCACCTTAAACCTTATAAGGAATGTGATGAAAATTAATGAAGCCAGAGAAGTGTGTCAAGATTGTAGCAAATGGAAATCCGTAGTCACTGCCTACCCCTCTGGGAAACAGGCGTGATTCTATGTATGTAAGTATTTTATTCATCATTAGTGAGATCCTCGGCCTCATATGTAGATAAAATTGTTGTGTTTTTACTGTATATTTTAAAATCAAAAGATGTAAACCAATTATTTCAGACTTGCTAGTATCGTCGAAGGTTAAAAACAATAACATAAACAAACATCAAAAGAAAAGGGTACGATACCTTTGAGTATAAATACCGCAATATCGGGCTTATGTGTTGACAAATTACCTGCTGAAAGCGTCGCGAATTCGTAATAACTCATTTTCCACAGTTGACCCTGACGTCTTGTGAAAATGACAAACAACGGATATACGATGTGTTTTTCTTTTCCCAAAGGACGTTGATATCTATACTAATATTATAAAGCTGAAGAGTTTGTTTGTTTGTATGAACGCGCTAATCTCAGGAACTACTGATTCAAATTGAAAAATTATTTTAGTGATGGACAGCCCATTTATCGAAGAAGGCTATAGGCTATATATCATGCTACGACCAATTGGAGCGGAGCAACAATGAAAAATGTTGTAAAAACGGGGTAAATTCTCTTATCTTATATGAAGCAGACGAAGTTGCGCGGGTCAGTTAGTTATAATATATTTATTATGTGACTTTGAGCTCAATTATTATGATTGCTAACTGCACGGATGGTGTAGTTGCCTCGCAACTGCCACTGCGACGAGTGGGTTCAATCCCCATACAGGAAAAAAGTATATGTGCTACATAAATCGTTACTCAAAGGCTGGGTTTTCTATGTGTCTCTTTGTTGTTTGATTTTTTGTAAAGTCCATTGTGACTCAGAAATTAATACTAGCGCGGGCATCATGCATTTAAAGAAGCATTTCTGTTTAGTAATAACAATTTAATTTTTATTTTATAACTTTATGCAAAAAATAATACATCGGCGGACTTAATACTACGGTAATTGTCTACCAATCAACCGTAAGGCGATGCAGAGATAAAAAGAAGTTGCACAATATACGCTGTTAACTTAAGTATCCAAGATTTGTATCGTTTGTCGCTTGGACTATTACAAAAGATGATCGATGCATTTGGTATTATTGGAACAACGCGATATCATATCTTTTTTAATATATATTACAACAGAAAACTAGTTGCAAAGAAATATACACGTTATAATACAGAAAGGCGGATTCAGATAAAATATACCACATGTTTAATTCTCAAAGAACGCGTCACTCACCGCTGGTGTACCTTCCATATATCAGAAGAATTGTAATATTCTTTTGTTCCAGATTTACCTTATAAATCTTCAGCAGAAACTAACGCTGTCCGAACAAATTTATCTTGGAGTGTTTTACGTTACCTACATTTTCTTCTTACATATAAAATGGTACACTTACTTGCAAATTAATCTTAGTATATTTTGACGTTAGAAGTTCAGAGTACGTTTTAAGTAAATAGCATCATTTACGTCGAGAATATATACTTAACTATTAATAGCTTTTAATAAGCGACTAAGAAACAGTAACTAGTAAAATTGTTTAACAATAGTAGTTTAAAGTTTCTAAATTATGTAATAATAGAGTTTTATAAAAAAATAACAACGCGATGTTTGCGATTTTTAATTTCAATGCAGCAAAAATAACTTAACTGTGATCGAGGATTGTTTTGAATCCAGGAATGGATGATAACAACCCAATATAAAGTTATACAGTAGTTACTTCATAAGCTTAATGACGTCTTACGATAACCATATATATCACCCAAATAAATAAATCACCTTTAACCTTCTTAATTTAGTTAAATATTAAGAAAATTGATCACTGCTGGACACTTCGTTAAAACTCCGACTACAAAACGTTAGTAGTTCAATATCCAGAAAATATTGAACTACTATCAGAAGGAGTCTATTGTATAACTTGCTATCATTTTATCCACTTACAAACACAACTTTGCTGCTCATGAAGTTCGGTCAAGCTGTCAAATTGCAAATGAAGGGATACACAAGTTATCTTGCTTGATAAACCCCAGAGACTAGGTCATGGCGTTCAAACTAAAACCGAGACACAAAATTTACATACCTCAGACTACGCTCGAATACATTTCTGGTAAGGTAGACAACATTTCTACTATCTTTGTTCGCAGTACTTCATTAGCAGTAAATGATAACTTTATGAATATCTAAGTGAAGTGAAGCTTAACTGGGCTTAGCCTTACTGTTAAAGAGTTGTTGTATAGTTTATTTTCTGACTAATTAAAGTTGAGAGCGTTTACGCCTTGTTCCCTTTTCAATAGAATATTTTTATATATGTAGTCTGTTTAGGTTTTTAAAAAGAAATTAGATGCGTAATAAGCATAGTAAATTGACTACAGATATTCCATGTATATTACACTTTTACCTAAGTCTGTATTAAATTAATTACATTTTAAAACTTTAGAAAATGACATTTATGTGCACTGTTGCCATTCGGACCAGAACATAAGACATAAAAACTTTTGAGCTGTGTTACTCCTGAGATAACTTCAACAAAACTTTTATTGGGTAACCGAATCTTCATATCAATGTTTGTCATACCTGCCTTGCTAAAGTAAAATACCGAAATACGTGCATGAAGAATGTGGTAAAAGGGATAAAAATGAAATCTATATATTAATACATGAAGCAAAAACTTTGTACCCCTTTTTACGAAAATTGCGCGGATGGAGGAGTATGAAATTTGGCACAGTTAAAGTTTATATGGAGGAGAAGGGGCGAATCCTAATATTTTTATAAAATATGCATTAGAAATACATTAAATTAATGATATGTTATTGTTTATAGTCGTATCCACCTTTAAAATAAAAATTAGGTTTTCTTTATTCTGAAATGAAACATGTAATTATAGTAGAGAGATAGCTTTTCATTGCCCCTTCGCTTCAGTAAACATTATTACGAATCAAGTTCGAAAATAGAATTACAGAAATAAATGTCGCAAAGAAAGATTAGGTATTACCGAGTGTTTTATTTGATTGTCTTAAAACTGGATGTAGGTATATATTATATAGATATACCTACTGTAACACACCCAAGACAACTCTCCGCGACAAAGTTCTCGAGTGAGTCCACTTCAAAATTCGGAAGTTTCTACTTCAAAGGAGCTCTCCATTACTATAAGCATGGACTTTCTAGAACTCTAAATGGACGGTGGCACCATCTTTTTGTTATAGATAGTGTTTTATACAGGGCAAAGTAGAATGAAACTATAGCATAGATAGACTTACATCTATACTCCTCAAGCGACATTTCGCTTGCTCACTTTTGTAAAATATATTCCATTTTTAAGCTTCGATAATCGATAATTTCGATATTTAATAATTCATGTATTTTATTCATTATTCACACCGCTGTAAATCAGTGTGCTTACACACATATACAAATTTACACTCATACTTGAAATCCACTTATCTACGCGTGATAATATGTTATGAGAAACTGATCTGCCTGCTAATATGTTACGAGACTTAAATACTTGCATATGAGTTAACAGAAGAATTCAAGTATTTTCTGTGATCTCTTCAAACATGTATGGAATCATCGTAATCCATAGTGGATTGCGTTTTCAATTAATATACCTAAATATTTCGTCGTTGGTATTTATTTAGTCTATCTACGAGACAGGTTATATCATACCTACTGTCATATTCTGAACATGTTATGTTACCAAACACGTTTCCAGGTCACATTATTTTTATGCGATATAGGTCGCTACCTATATTGTATAAAAATAGGTTAGTCTTCGCTAGAGCGATCGAAGAGCGATGAGTGGTGAAGTCAGAGATAATCACAATTTATGAGGCGGGTAACTAAACGAAAGTGCGACGCCAACGGTCCCCGAGTGCCAGAGACGATTTGCAAGTGTAAAAACCCATTTTACTATGAAATCATGTTTGTACGTAACATGTCATATAATATGCTATAAGTTATTTAAGCTAAAGGATTTATTGTTTGAACTATGAAGAGTTACGTTGAAGATTATAATTATATTTAAAAGGAGTATACTTTTAAGCTCTGTAGATATGATAGGTACACGCATTTCGCAGGCTAAAGGAAGGATGATTGGGATACATGCCCCGGAAATACATACATAGTCTCTCGCCTATGTCCTTTAACGCATAGGCAAAGGAATACCTTTAATTACATAAGACTTAAAATCATACTTGGCGAAATAAAGGTGTTTTATTAAACACCTATATTTCGCTAAGTATGATTTGAGGTCTTATGTAATAGCCGGCGAGCCTATGACAGTCCAGCAGACATCTTCCAAGCTGCGCGAATTTCACGTCAGAAAACAGGCCATTTTGAGTTGGAAATCGAACCCGATACCTTATGCACAGCAGTCGCATTTACTACCACTGCGCCACAAGAGCAATCAGTGCAGCAACTAAATTCAAATAACTGTTTAAACTTTAAGGGGTAGAGGAGAGTGCATTGAATAAAGTCTTATCACAAAGCAACTGAATATACATAATATTGTTATAGTTTAACATTAAATTACTTTATACGGATTCTGTCGTGTTGTTTATTTTAAAATACTATCGTTACATAATTTTGAACTAAAACACTACTATTATTGAACTTAACTAAAATTTAAGCTATTAAATTAATTAAATTTATTTATATTTAAGTTTA
The DNA here is from genome assembly GCA_963675205.1 of Catocala nupta. Classification (NCBI taxonomy): domain Eukaryota; kingdom Metazoa; phylum Arthropoda; class Insecta; order Lepidoptera; family Erebidae; genus Catocala; species Catocala nupta. Next base: position 15,440,734 of record OY776092.1, on the reverse strand, counting down.
CATTTTTCCTCGATGTTTCGGTTGCTTTACAGCAGTCATGTTCACGGGAAGACTTTATTTCCCGTGAACATGGCTGCTGTAAAACAACCGAAACGTGTAATAAAAGTATTTTAAAATAAACAACGTGATAAAATCCATGTAAATTAGTTTAATTTCATCTCAATATACTTCGAGATTTACCTGTAGTATTATATTGTTTGACAAATCAGTCCTGAACCTCAACACGTAATAAGATTTTATCTTTTCTCATGATCGCGGATTTTGTGTACCTTCATAATCAGACGGTTTATTTTGGTTGGTATTAGATTTAGTATCTGGGTTTGTACTAGTAATTCTCTTGTTTTTATACTACATACATACACGATTATGTCGTGTAATGAGGTCAAAAGTGAGAGTGATTATTTCAGTACTTGTATTTAGTTCACGTAATCTAAAGGTTTTGTTGTGTAGTAAAATGGCAATGAATCATTGCCGTACAAACAATTAAGAATTTTCAAACAGAGAAACGCCGAGACTGGGTATCGAATTCAGAAGCCAAAAGCCAACGACATCCTAAAACCACAGAGTAATTATGTAGGTATTTAATTTTACTACACCGTCGCTTGAACTGTTTAACGATTAATCGTGGGTAACGTTTCCTGTTCAAAGTCAATTATTGTAGGAGATAGAGATGTTGGAGATATTTTCAGGTCGAGAATAAGATCCTAAGCTTCTTAAAAATGGGCTGTAGTATAAGCAGTATTAGATCAAGGGACTATACTTAATATTTGATCTTTGCAGTGACAATACAGCCACTAATTTTCTTAAGAACTGATATCGCGCCAGTCATACTCCTGACATTGCAAGAAAGCTCTTTGACGGCACGGAGACCAATTAGAGAAAGAGAGAGAGAGCAGCGGTAGGTCATGGGTTGCTAGTGGAAGTATAATTATCTGTTTATTTGTTTGTTTGTAAGGATTAAACTTAAAAACAAATCAACCGATAAAAAAAATGTTTTTGTCATTAGAAAGCTATATTCTCATCGAGTAACATAGGCTATGCATATAAACCGAGTAAAAGCTGGTACATACTTTTATAAACCTATTATATTAGGTACATATTCAGAAATAAAACCAAGTTAAATATGTACTTATAACTTTATACGGCAATAAAACAAATTCTTAAGTACCACAGGTGTAAGATAAAAAATTGCATGCGTTATTAATTTATACGGCGAATAGAAAACTCTGAGCTACACGTGCGAACGATAAAAAATAATGACATAAAATCGTAATATAAACAGGAAACGTAACAAATATAAGCTATTTTCTTTTTATTCCAACATTTTCTTAAAAGGAGATCCCATTTCTTGCTTGTAACATATTGGTAATGGCCAATTTATGCGAACAATTTTACGATATAGTTTCGCGGAACAATATTTTATATTATGTGGTTTTGCGCTTCCTTTATTTATTTTTATGGCATAATAATCTACATAATAGGTAATCGAACTGAAATGTATTTATTTTTAATGGTATGTAATAAAACTATTAATCGGTAGAATGCCAGAAACAAGTGCAAAACAATTGTATCTGGTAGTCCTTTCAAAGTCAAAGTCAAAAATAATTTATTCATTTAGTATACAAAGTAACACTTATGAACGTCAAAGGGGTTAACGTTTGACATTCATAATTATTACTATAGCTAAACGTTGGCCGCTATAGCTCAAGACTCTATTGATCAGGTACATTCAACGACGTAAGTAGCTAAACATTAAATAAATTTGAAGCAGTATCTCATGAATAAAAAATATTTTTGTTAGTTCTCATTAGTAATAATTTGTTATTTAAAATAACTATCCTTTAACTAGTAAGAAGTAGTAGAGATTGGTAAGAGATTAGGAATGTAGTAAGTGGAATTTTGTGTTAGCCTATTCTTCCGAAAATTGTCGTCATTCTTTGGACGTATGTATCGTTGTCGTATCGGAAAAAAGATAACGAAAACTTATATTCAGCCACTAGCTGACTCGCCCAACTCGTCTGCTTCACATAAGAGAATTTTACCCGTTCTTGCAACATTTTTCATTGCTGCTTCGCTCCTATTGGTCGCAGCGTGATGTTATATAGCCTATAGCCTTCCTCGATAAATGGGCTATCTAACACTAAAAGAATTTTTCAATTCGAATCAGCAGTTCCTGAGATTACCGCCTTCAAGCAAACAAACAAACAAACTCTTCAGCTTTATAGTATTAAGTATAGATTTACACATGATATCCCCACGGTACTGAGTGGCTGCCACGCTGATCCAGTTGGAAAAGTTCGGGCTTATATGTTTGAGTGGGATCGTGAGGTACTGGGTTTATGCCCTGGTTGGGCGAAGTATTATTGGGATTTAGTGTTAAAAAAGTATACCCGTTCAGGTTTATAGGTATGAGATTATGTATAGGTACGTAAATGTATTCCTATGGTAAATTACAAGACGTTCCGGAATTACAACACAAGAAAATATCATCTGTCTTATGGAAGTAGGTAGTTACCTAAGTAATTACCTTCGTGGATTACTAATTTATGACATAATTTTAAGAGACGTAGAGTACCTATACTATGTAGAACATTTTCTCAAGCCTTAAAGAGACAGCTGGGAGTAATTACTACATACCTACTATAAAACATCATAGTCTTCTATAACGTAGGTTTCAAAATTATGTATGTAGTGTTTTCAAATATACAATGTAAGTAGGTATATATGATATTTCAAGAAAGAAATTAAGTTAAATACTTATAGAACTTTTTACAAAAATTAATCAACTTCTTAAATACCACAGGTGTAAGATAAAAATATCCATGCATTATTAATTTATACGTCGAACAGAAAACTCTGAGCTACACGTGCGGACGATAAAAATAATGACATGAAATCGTGATATAAACAGGAAACGTAACAAATACAAGCTATTTTTCTTTTTATTCTAACATTTTCTTAAAAAAAGATCCCATTACTTGCTTGTAACATAATGGTAATGGCCAATTTATGCGAACAATTTTACGACATAGTTTTGGGAAACAATATTTTATATTATGCGGTTGTGCGGTTTCTTAATTTATTTTATGGCAAAATAATCTACATAATAAGTAATCGAACTGAAATGTATTTTTTTATATATTTTTAATGCTATATCAAAACTGATAATCGGTAGAATGCCAGAAACAATTGCAAAACAATTGTGTCTGGTAGTCCATTTAAATTCAAAGACAAAAATTATTTATTTATTTAGGTCACTAAGTAACACTTATAAACGTCAAAGGGGTTAACGTTTGACGTTCATAAATGTTACTATAGCTAAACGTTGACCGCTATAGCTCAAGACTAAACTGTCCCATGGCATAATAATTTTCGACGGAGTCGACTCCAGGGTCGTACAAAGTGTTATACGATTTTTCGGACATAAAATTTTCAGTAACTAGGTAGTAGATGGCCAACGACTCGTCTCTATTTCGTTGAACTTATTAAATAATTGGCGAAATATGTACGTGGGCATAAATATATACTTCTGCTAACATAGGCGGATATACGGCTTAAGTCTAACTATATAAGTATACGAGCAATAGACGTATATAAGGTGCTAGATGTAACAATTTTTGTGACTTGGGCTGAGGTGTTATGGCTAGCGAAGGCTCAGGTTAATCTATCCGCGATGATAAGCAACGGGGCATGGTCCAATTCTTCCATGTTTTAGAGAGTAGGTTGGTATAGGCGTCGGTTCTATACGCCACGATAGATCAGGTACAGTCAACGATATATGTAGCTAAACATTAAATAAATTTGTAGCAGTGTCTCATGAGTATTTTTTTTCTGATTATTGTTCTTTAGTAATAATTTGTTATTTAAAATAACTATCCTTTAACTAGTAGAGATTTGGAATGTAGTAAGTGGAACTTTGTATCAGTCTATCCTTCTGAAAAATAGTCGTGATTCTATGTACACTAGATGTGCACAACCAAACAAACAAACTCTTCAGCTTATAATATTAGTATAGATATACATATATCGTTGTCGTATCGGAAAATAGAGTATGAAATCTTATATTTAGCCATTTACACATAATATACCTACAGTAGTGAGTGGCTGCCACGTTGATCCAGTTGGAAAAGTTTGGGCTTATATGTTTGAGTGCGATCGTGAGGTTGGGCAAAGTATTATTAGGATTTACTGTTAGAAAAGTGTACCTGTTCAAGGATATAGTTATGACATGATGTAGGTATATGTATCTAGGTTGGTATACCTATAGTAAAATACAAGACGTTACAGCATTTGGGCAAGAAAATATCATTTGGCTTATAGGAGTAGTTACCTTAGTAACTACCTTCGCGGATTACTAATTTATGGCATAATTTTAAGAGACGTAGATTACCTACTTACACTAGAATATTTTCTTAAACCTAAAAGGACCTGCTTGGAGTAATTACTAAGTACATACTATAAAACATCGCAGTCTTGTACCTATAACGTTGCGACAGTAACAACCTAAAATCAAAACAGGGTTTCGATAGCAGCGGATACTCTCAAGATAGTATAGCGGTGGTCGTCTAGTGACTGCTACTGCGTCAAGTGTTGTGAGCCCGATCACTCGATCTCAAAACGGGAAAAAAATTATAGGTAGGTCAACAAATAGTTGTTCCGTGTTGGGGCGTTCTTTGTAGGTATTGTTTAAATGTCTGGAAAACTCCGCGATACAAGCTTTACTCTTAGTGCGGGAATAAAGAAAATATAAAACCAGCAAATACTTACCTAAAATAGGAGCACGTAACTTAAAGTTAGAAAATCATCTCTGCAATACCATCAACTTGGACGCTTCGAGAAAATCTCTGAGCCGATATTTATATACTCATTTCACACTACGCTAGTATCCAATCATACGTAGGAAAGCGATTCGGCGTCGTTCTGTTTTTCTGTTTCTACCACACAGACTTGCAGACCAAGATGTGGTTTAAATATTAATATTCAACAACAAAATATGTAAGTAGATAATTAAAATAGACTTGAATAAAGTAAATACAACTAAGGTCAACCGGGGCCGCCCTGGGACCTGGAAGCGGCGCTTCTGGCATCGCTCTACCGTTGGCACCAGGAAGCGCTTGGGGCGCAGGACCAGGTCTTTCCGCTTTAGAGGAGGTACGGTCCCATCTCCACCAGGTCCTGGTAGAAGAATGCCGAAATCGACTTGTGCACCCCAGTACCGGGCACGCCACGATTGAGGCGGTAAGGCCCGTTTTTGAGGAGTGGCTAGAGAGGTGGTATGGCGCCCTCACCTTCCGGCTGACACAGGTAATGACTGGCCACGGTTCATTTGGCCAGTTCCTGTGTCGCATAGGCCGGCAGGAGACGCCCGGATGTCATCACTGCAGCGACTACCGCGATGTTATTGTGGACACGGCGCTTCATACTATTATTTATTTATTAAAAATTGATAATACTCTAATTAAATCCTCCAACAAAAATATGCAATTATTTAATGATTACTTTGCGACTATAGGACAAGACCAAAATAAACCTAACTCCACCAAGCCGACCGGACAACTAGTTGTAAACCCCCTTATGCTCTCTATACTTACGGCCAGTAGATCAAATAAAAATAGTCAAAATAATTCAAATAATTAAAAATAAACATAGCTGCGGAATAGATAGTATCCCACCTATATTATTAAAGCAATGTGCAACTGAGCTATCTATCCCATTAACACTGTTAATCAACCAAAGCTTTCGAGACGGTCAATTCACAAATTTACTTAAAATCTCCTTAGTAAAACCTATACACAAAAAAGGGGATTTTTTAACTCCAAATAATTATAGGCCCATAGCTTTACTACCGACTTTCACAAAAGTGTTTGAAAAAGTCTTGTGTAACCGCCTGTACACATTTTTAGAGAAGTACAACATACTGGATGATAGCCAGAATGGGTTTAGGAAATCAAAATCAACTACACTAGCAGTATACAAATATGTACAAACGTCACTGCAACATATTAACGACAAAAAACACGTTGTAGGTATTCTATTGGATATGACGAAGGCCTATGACAAAGTTCTTTATGACATACTTTTAATGAAGATCTACGGCTGCGGTATACGTGGAACGGCTTACGAATGGTTTAGATCGTATTTAAATAATAGAACGCAAATAACCCAAATTGAACATTTTGACAGTAATAAAAAAAAATTGAATTCGTGCGGTCACAAGTGAGACAGCTAACTCATTCCATCCCTTAAGGAAGTGTACTAGGTTGTGTATTGTTTATAATATATATTAACGACTTGCCAAAAATATTAGACCCAACTACCTCGCTTCCTGTACTATTTGCAGATGACGTCTCTGTTTTAATAAAATGTGACAACATACAAAATTACAATCATCTAATCCAAGAAACACTCCAAACTATTACACAGTTACTTGCCAATCATAACCTGGAAATAAACTTAAATAAAACAAAACTCATGCACTTCAGGTCACACAAGAAACCTCCCCTCGATATAATTATTCATGCAAATACAGTTTTCGAAGAAGTTAATTCGTTTAGATTATTAGGAATAAACATAGACACACATATCAACTGGAAGGCCCACATTGAACAGATAAAATCTAAATTGTCAAGTTTTACATATGCTCTCTTGCAAATCAAACACAGCACTAACTTAAAAACAGCCTTATCCGCGTACTACGCATACGCATACTCATGGCTACGATACGGCATCATGCTGTGGGGCAATAGCGTAAATGTAGACGAATTATTCATTACTCAAAAGAAATGTATTCGAATTCTTGCTGAAATAAATAATACACAGAGTTGCAAACCATATTTTGTAAAACTAAATATACTAACACTCGCCTCAATATATATACTTGATATTTGTACCTTTGTGTATAAAAATATCCATACCTTCTCTACATAACATGATGTCCACGATGTAAACACTCGCAATAAAGATAGACTACACTTACCACCATCCCGAATAAAGATGTTAAATGAAAGTCCTTACTACATGGCAGTAAAAATATACAATAAGTTGCCTAAAACTATAAAAGATGCCATTACCCTACCTTCATTCGACAAGCAAATCAGAACCTATTTAATTAATGCCTGCTATTATTCAGTTACAGAATTCCTAGAAAATAAATAAAAATTAAAACAACACTGAACATAAACACCTAAATAAATGCGATGACGATCCGCAACCTCGACTAAGACCATATAAAAACAATATAGTAAATAAACCTTTAATAAAGAAAAAACATATTTGTGATGTTAGAAATTTATTTTATTTGTAAGCGTATGTATGTATATTGTGCAATAATAAAATAACAGACTTTGTATAAGCTTATAATATTATATGGTTTAGATTTAAGTACTAAGTAACATTCATTATAAATTGTTAGTGGAAATAATTTTTAAATATTCGTTTTTTATAATAATATTGCAATGCTTGTAAAAGGCACTAAGTTTTAAGCACTATACTTTTACTAAACACCTTATGTATCTATACTTAGTTCGCAATAAACACTTTGACTTTGACTTTGACACTTTGGTGGCATGCCCCGCCTGGGCATCGCAGCGCCGTGTGTTGATCGCGGCAGTCGGACTGGGTGCCCTCTCGCTCCCGGCCGTGGTTCAGTCTATGGTCCAGAGGGAGAAATCGTGGAACGCCGTCGCCTCCTTTTGTGAGGAAGTGATTTCCATCAAGGAGGCGTCGGAGCGGGAGTGGGAGCGCTTAAACCCTGTCCTCAAACACAGAACCGGGCGCCGAAGGGTGCTAGATGACCTCCAGCCACCCTGAGGTTTGACCTGGGGGTGGTGGGCTGTGTGGTGCTCGCCACCCGATCAGTACCAGGTACGAGAGGCGGCGTGCGTGTTCCCACGTGCGCCTCTGTGTCGTTTTTTCGTCCCCTCTAGGGGATAAGTTTTCTGTAGTTGCCTGCCGTTACGCACGGTGGGCCGAACGACGGCGGCGGCGGGGTCGCGATTGCATGGGAAAGCGATTTGCGCGGCCTCGCCGTCTATGGTTATGTCGAGGAACACCGTGGTAGGTTTAGTCGGTATTACCGGGGTATCTTATCCCCGGTGAGCCTGACATAGCTTATCCGTCGCCCCGTGGAGAGGTATGAGTAAAAGTAATGTAAAAAAAAACATAGCCGGAGCAATCGCGTCTTTTATTTGAGATATTATAAAACTTACCCGAAATATAACAACTACTACCATCTGGTACTATTATTTTCTACCAAATTTAATTTATAAAGTGGCAACACAGGTTCTTGCATGAAAGGAATTTGAAATATCGGCCAATTTGTGAATTACGTGTTCGGTGTCAATTTGTGCTACTGCGTGAGGGAAGTTTTCGAAATCGTAATTAATCCATGATTGTCCTTGATCTTCCGTTTTGATTTCAAGTTCATGCGTACATTACATTTTAGTCTAACTATATATTAATTTTCTTCAAAATTCACAGTTCTCGCATATACAGTTTTCTAAACTGTCCCATACATGCTCAATTGGATTAAGATCCGGGCTGCGTGCTAGCCAATTTATCGGGCATTATCATCAGAGTAAAATTTTCGTCTATTAATTCTATTAAAGGTACCACGTTAGCTTCTAAAACCTCTTCTACCGTTTTGACGAACCATGTCGATGAAAACAAGTTTCGTTCGCCCGATCATCGAAATGGCACCCCGCACCATACACAAACCGCCTCCAAAAGGAACACGCTTCTCAATGCAACTTTGAGCATAACTCTCCCCATGTCGACGATAGACTCGTCTTCAACCGTCTGTATCATTTAAACATGTCCTACACTCATCGGTGAACAATATGGAGGCCCATTGCTCTTCAGTCCAATTAAGATGTTTACGCGCAAATCTTAAACAAGCTTGTCTGTGAGCTGCAGACAGCTTTGGACCATTTGCTGGTCTAAAACGGGTGTTTGCCGCTTCCTTAAGCCTCCTTCTTATTGTTCGTGCACTAACGCTTACACCACGCACTTCATTCAGCTCTGTTTTGATGTTTACTGAAGTGAGGAAATGATTTCGTTGGGAAGTTGAAACAGTAAATCGGTCGTCACGACGGGTGGTTGCTCGAGTTCTGCCGGTACCTGGTCTCCTTTTGTAAGAACCTGTCTGTACAAACCTTCGGTATACTCTAGAAACCGTAGACTAGTTAAAATTTAAATTTCTAGTAATCGTTCGTTGATCCAAGCCTTCCCGCACCAATGCCATAATTTGAGCGGCTTGTTTGGACAAAGTATGCATATTTATGATTACGAAACTTTTGTTGAGTTTAAAAGACTAATAATCAATCATTTAAATTGCAAATGAAAAAAAAACTAAATTAATTAATTCCAAACTTTACTTTAATAACACACGAATTTGAGACTATGCATAAATTTTATTTTCCCGGCTATAATTTTATCTTTTAACGCAGTTATATTTTTAAATTTTGTTTTTTTTTATTATTATAGGACAGTTTCGACATTTCATTTAGTTTAATCTAAAAAGATTGCATACCTAATAAAAATATTAATTCAAAAGTAATCCTGAACTTTGATGCAGTTTATGAGTCCGTCAGTGTATTATACGTGAAATCGTTTTAGTTTCATAGAAATGAGCATTGGCAAATTTGAGTTTAATTGTGGTTATTTGAGGTAGGTAAATGCGTCAGTGCCATTCGGCTCAGCATAGTCGATATACCCCAGACATGACTATGACCTTTGAGCTCTGACTTCAAGGTCACGTGGTATCGTGACCTTTGAATATTACTTGAACCATTTTTTCGAACTAAGATTTACGGCAATCCATTGCCGTTTCTCACTTGTTTTGTTTAGTATACTATATTATATGTATTTTAGCACTCCTAGGTTGAGCGCAAATAAATCTATTCCTCATTTAAGTAACTACCAGTCGTATATGACACGGCAGCTGAACCAAAATGATCGAGTCGTAGTTTATGTAAAAATGCACAAAACCCCGAGTTAAGGAAATATCACTATCACAAGCCTCTTGCCTTCAGGTGGACGTATTAAATAACAACATTTTATGTATCTATCGATCTCCCTCAAACACTAACACTGACAGTTTCATAAACTCACGCAGTACTCATTTAGACACTATAAAATCACACCAAAGTATTGTTATCACGGGTGACATAAATATTAATATTATAAAGAAGTCGACTTAGCATTCCTACGAACAAAAAAATAGAACAAACTACCTCAATTTGCTGTCCCTTCATGGTATTCTGCCTGGGCATTTGTTACTGACTAGAGATAAGACCTGTCTAGATCAGTTCATGCTGAAAATAAATAAGAAAATGTTTTCCGCCACCATTGCTACCCTACATTGTATCATCACAGATCATTTCACAACGCTTTTAGTATTGTCCAAGCAAAAATAGACACAGGCTATACCTAAAACTACTACTTCACTTAACTACGAACAGGCTCTAACCCATTTACAAGAAAAGAAAATAAGTGATTTGCTATTTTGTAATGACCCGGATCATTTATGTAAACTCTTGTTACAGTCTCTTACCGATACTGTTAACTCTAACACCATTACAATAAATATTCCTAGCAGCAAACGCATCATCAAACCATGGATCACTAAAGGAATTTTGCGCTGCATACAGAATCGCAATAAACTTCAAAGAAAGCTTCGTCATGACCCAGATAATATAATACTAAAAATAACTTACATGCGATATAGAAATTATTGTAACAATTTGTTAAAAAAAAAGGAAATATGGAAAAGACCTGCTCGCAAATTCAATGAAAAATTCAAAGTTACTTTGGAAAAATATCAAATCTATAACATACGCAAACAAAACAAATCATCAAAATACAGAATTACTAAACTTAAAGTGATCCCCCTGTGAATCCGTAAATTTCATCAATAATTATTTTGCTAATGTAGGCTATGAGCTAGCTCAAGAAATTCAACCTAGAATCATGAATTACCATACTCTACCTAGTAATACACCCACACAAGTTAATTCTTTTGTGCTTCTCGAACCGACTGTGATGAGGTATATAAAACACTACTGAATTTCAAGTCCAACAGTGCTTCTGGCTGGCATAACATCTCTACAAAGTGTTTAAAATATACCAACATGGCAGTGGTCCCCATCATAACACACCTTGCAAATCTTTGCTTTAGGAAAGGAATTTTCCCGGCTCCGTTAAAAGAAGCCATCATCACGCTAGTGCACAAATGTGGAGATAGAGACGATATCAGTAATTATAGACCAATATCCGTTTTAACATCTATATCAAAAATTATTGAAAAATTAATAAATATTAGACTTCCAAAATATTTAAGTAAAGTGATATATTATCCGACTCACAATACGACTTTAGAAAAAGTATATCTACGGAGGATGCTCCTAGTCCTCTATCCTCTTTAATAACCAAACATCTCGATAATGGAAAAAAATGCCTTACAGTCTTTCTAGACCTCAAAAAGGCGTTTGATACCGTCTCTATCTCTATCCTTGTCAACAAACTGAATAAAATTGGCGTTTTCAAACAGAAAGCATAAAGTGAAAGTTGGCCTGTATATTAGTGACGACACGGCTGTATTATACGGCGTTCCTCAGTGGAGCGTGTTAGGTCCTACGCTGTTTTTAATTTATATAAACGACCTCTGTAATATAAAAATACCTAATGCTAAAGTTTTTCTTACGCCGATGATACAGCCATTGCCTTCAATGGGAGCTCTTGGCACGATGTCAAGCAGTGTGCTGAAGCAAGTATGACACATGTTACTGAATGGCTAAAATCCAACCTCTTAACTTTAAATACCTCCAAAACTAATTATGTATGTTTCAGTATCTCAAAGCGTAATGAACCAACTGATGATTTTAGTATTGTTATACATACATATAGGGGTGATAACAATTGTAACTGCCCGAATATCCGTAAAGTAACCAAAATGAAATATTTGGGTGTAGTAGTAGATAATAGACTATCCTGGTACCCTCACGTAGAGCAAGTTACCGCCAGAATTAGGAAGCTAAGCCGGTTGTTCAAAACCCTCAGACATGTGGCACCAATGGTTAAAGCTGATAACAAAACACCTCCTAGAAATTTACTTACACAAATATACCTTTCTCTTGTACAATCTGTGCTCATATACTGTATTCCGCTTTGGGGAGGTACATCAAAGACTAAATTATCAATCTTGAACAAGCACAACGCGCACTTCTCAAGGCCATGCACTTAAAAAAACTTAGATTTTCTACTGTGAGCCGTTATCAGATTAGTGATGTACTCTCTGTCCGGAAGTTGTACATAAGACTTGCTAAATACTTAAATTCTGCAAATATTGCAGTAATAAGGTATTGTGATTTGTAAGATTATTGCAGTTGTGTCATTTTTAATTTAATACTATTAGCTCTTACATCTATCTTATAAAGGCATGAGTCATACTCAGTTTCTTATTTCTAAGTTATTCATATATGTTTGTTTTCATGTTTATTTCAGATTAAGTAAAATTAGATAATAATGGTGATACAGATATTAACTCGATATAAAAAAAAATTGACCAAATATTTTTCCAAAATTAGGTACATAGAACAAAAACTTACCTGGCCATGGCATGACACTTTTTTGTTTGGTCAAACAAATATTATGGATGTGAATTAGGCAGTTTTAGAAATAAAAATAGCAGCTTGAATTCGTCCCAAGCATCAAGCAAGTGTGGCGTATGTATATACGCACAGGCAACATATAGCTTTACGAGAAACCTGGAATCGAACGGAGCATCGTACAACTAGCCGCGCCGAAACCAAGCGACGCGCGAAGGCGATCGAACGGAGCATCATACGTCTAGCCGCAACGATATCAACATTCAAACTGTTGACGCGCGAAGCTTCCCTCTGCTTTTTATACGTGGCACTACTTTTATACTCGCGAACAGATTTCCAAGAAATCATTCGAAAATGTTAGATTTTTGTTTACTTGTCGCTGATTGGTGAAAATGTTTATTGTACACATTAGTGTTAGCATTACTTGCATGACTAATAAATGGGATATAGGATAGGTGAAAAATTGTAAATATATTCTCAGTTGAATCAGTCTGCGTGTTTCATTATAACCCTAACGGTTACCAGCTACGGACCTGGCTTCTGCCCGCCGGCTGGTAACACGTTAAACAAGTATAGAATACCGAAAACAACTTTAGTGAACAGAGCTAATTTGAGGCGAGGTAGGCCTACTGAAAAAGACGCTGAAAATGAAAGAAGATTAGCATCAGGTCTTCACACCATGAAGAAATATGGCTTTGGTCTCTCCTCGAATTTATTTATTATAATGTACTTTATGTTAAAACTCCTTGTTTTATATATTATTAGTACATATTAGCACAAAGAAAATTGAAATATGAGATTAAAATTAAAAATATTGATACTGAACCTTGTTTTTTTAGACTTTCAACTTCGTACGATAAATTTTCAGAATATCTGGATTGTTCAAGGGGTAAATGCGTCTACGCAAACTTAGTCGCATTTGCCCAGGTGTTAAGAAATCGACTGTGTCTCCTTGCCTATTTATTATTTTTTTAATTTACTGACATTTTTATAAAGTTGCGTCCAGGTTGAGGTAAATTAAGTATAATTTATCCCAGAAAAGTAGCACATAATAATTTTATTTTATAAAGATGCTTTTTCTCTATTTTGGGAGAATGCGCCTAAAATTCTCCTTTTTAAAAAACACATTATATACTTTTTCTTGAAAGCTTGCGTAGGAAACCATTAATTGAAGTTTGCATACTAACAATAAATAAATATATTTATAATGAATAATCTGTACTAATATTATAAAGCTGAAGAGTTTGTTTGGTTGAACGCGCTAACCTCAGGAACTACTAGTCCGAATCGAAAAATTCTTTTAGTTTTGGATAGTCCATTTATCGAGGAAGGCTATAGGCTATATACCATCACACTAAGACCCGCGGGGGCGGCGCAGTAATCATAAATGCGGGTGAAACCGCGAGCACATCTAGTTGCCTAATAAGTCTCTGATTTATGTGAAACGAGACTTTAAATATGCGCTTGTTAAAAATATAACGCAATTGCCCCGGTTGACCTTAACTACATTATAACCGCAGGATAAACTGCTGTGATTGGCGGATAGAATTAGCAACAGCCAAGCAAATCACTTAACTAGACATTTACTTTAACAGCTCTTTGATTTGCCTTTTAGAAACGGAGGTTTAATATGAAGTTTCACTTGCTAGAGGGCATGACTTTTTATACCTTTTTACGATAGTAGTCTCTGGTATACCTATCGCAAGACATCTAAAGAACATTGGCGAAATAATTGCTAAGAATATTCGAGCGTCAACGGATATCTTATATACAAATCAAAATAAAATAATTTGTTAAGATTTTTAAGGCTATACTAATAACCTATGTAAGTCTGGAAAAAAAGAAGTAATTATGAAAATAGCAATTGATTTTTAATTAGAATTCGCATTACGCAATGACGTTTTGTACTTACAGTGTTGCCATATTAATTATAGAATATAATCCGAAGTAGGTTTTGTACATTGTCTTTATTACATTAACATCTAAAAAAATATATTCACTACTCATCAGAATAAATGTGAAAAGGTATAACTTATTTTAGACCAAAAATGCACGCATGATAATCCTCATAAAAGAAAATAGCTTCAGAAAGTCATAAATCAAGTATGGCAACAATATTAATAAAAAACATCGTTTCCTTTGGTTCAAATACTTCAAATGTTTGAACTTTGAACACTTTGAACAGACTGACATCTTGTTGTGTTCGTTGTTTGTATATCGTCGTTTTCTCTTGATTTGCCACGATTTCTTGTTAGACCTGACTGTTATGACCGGACTGTTTATAGACTCTCAGATTGCTACTTACTTTGCGTGACCAGTGCTTGCCAAAGGATTTCGATTACCTGCTAATTACGAAGACATTTTGCTGTGACTCTCGGACTACGATTCTGCCTGTTATTTACATTCCGTTTGTGTACGATATATTAAGATGGGAAGCCGTGTAAACCCTACACGTATCATGTGTGTCAATTGTAACATATGTGTCAATAAGTTGCGCCGATACCCTGCTTTGGCACTTGACACGAGAGTTACTGCTGTAATCTGCAGCTGGGTATACCCACAAATTGTAAGTATTTTTGTTTGTTAATTGCTCATCCATAAACTGTTATAATAATGAAAAACTGCTACAAGTAGATATAATTTTCATATACACAATTGTTTTAAGGTCTTGGACGATAACTATGTGTGTGAGGCGTGCAGATATCTCGCGATTGCTGCAGCCAATCATAATTTAAACAGAGAGGTTTCTGGTGGTGAAGAAGCAGGACCTAGTACAAGAGGCCATACAAATGTATGCCTGTTATGTGGCTGTTCAACACTACATAGAACAAGTGACAAAATATACAAAGAAAATCCTATGGAAATGCAGCAATCTGTAATTAATATTATAGAGAGCAGAGTAGCACCACAAGAGGTTTGTATACTTAGCTATAATTTTGACATCATAACCCACATTTACCAATGAGTTTGGTAAATATGGGTTATGATCCTTACAAAAATGTTTACATATATTTAAAGCTTAGCACTTAAAAGCTGTTAATTTAATGTATATTAATCCATAATTTGACTACTCTAACTACTACTCTAGATAGCTACTAAGTTCATAATACACCATTCATAATGGAATAATAAAAATTATGCTTTAAGTGCTATAACTTACTACATACTAGATTGATTAGTTATACTAAAAGTTTTATATAAATACCAGTTATTGTACTTAAAGTTAAAATATGCAAATATAAAGAAAGCACATTGGTTATATCTATGATGATTATTTTCAGATCTCATCTGATCGTGTATGTCATGCTTGCTGGCTACGCACTAAAAGAGAGGTTATACGAATGAGTCGGAATGATCAAAACAGATTAAATGAAGTAGCTCAAGTAGAAGTGTCAATTGATAATGTGCTACCTGAGCCTCCATCGCATATAATACCTCCATCTGAGTCCCCACCAGCAATGGAGACACAAAGTGAAATAATCTTGCCAAATTATAGACGAGCAGCCAATTCCACTCACCACTGTGTGTTTCCAAATTGCAGCAGTAGCACTCTCTCTTACAAGACAGTGTCAATGCTAATGAAATATTAAGCATAATTAGAGAAAATATGAATAGAGGAAATAATCTGGCTAGTATGGTTGATGCTATTAATATGAACAGGCGAACTTCTAAATATATCGGCAGATAGAAATAATATTAACTTTCCCTTACTGGAGTATAGAGAGTTGATTTTATTCGCCTTGGGAACGTACCAGATTCGACAAGCTCGCTCGAATTATGGCGAGCATATACGTTTTCATGGCGGATACAGAATAGATGTTGCTCGCTACAGCGAGCGACTTAATATCACTGAATATAATCTTAGAGGCAGTGGTGATACGACCTTAATTAGAGGTAAAATAAAGTCCCGCCATGTGTCTAGAAGACAATTTAATCGAAAATAATGTGTCCGGTCGAGCGGGCATATTAGAGTACTGTTGTAGTTGTTTAGTTGGCAGACGAACAGTTGGTTGTTGCGCGCATACGATGACAATAGTCTGGTACCTTGGGTCGGCCAGACATCAACAATATATCACAGCACCGCCAGACTTTTTAGATGATATTGTCGTTAGAGACGATGAAAAATAAAAACTATAATTCAAAAAAAGGTGTTTTATTTATTATATGCTTGTTTAGGTAGGTACATTTATCCCATTTTTAATACAAGCCTGTCATATAAGCAAAAGGCCTGCCCGAAGGAAAGTTGTTACTGTAGTGTCTGTAGCCTATAGATGTTAGCATCACCAGAGGCATCTCTATCTCAGCTGGTATAAAGAAGTCGAGGTGGAGAAGGAGTAAGAAGGATGAGGAAAGGGTATGGGCCTCATTTACCGAAACTCAAGACAAAAGGAATACCTAATTACTTTTACTTTACGTCAATATTCTGTGCAAGGCTATTACTACTCCAGTTGAACTGGCCCATTTATACTGGAACGTGCAAGGTTGTAGTCAAATAGCTAGGTTCTGAACATTTTCTACCGTATACGTTTAGCGTGTGTGGCAAAGGGGACATAAAATATTACGCTGTAGAATCACCTGCCGTGATTTTAACCAAATGAACAGGTATTCATTGTATGAGTTTATTCTAAAAGATCATAAAAAGGTTTTCTCTGTGTCGCCAACACGCAATGCTACTTAACCTGATCTGTGCCTGATACCTACCCACATTAAAAAGCAAATAATAGCGTAAATAAATAAATAGGTAAATGAGCCTGTGTCGATACTTTATGTATTTTGCAGTTAATTTTACTCTAAAAAGCATTTAACTGTAAAAATCTAAAAATCTTTTGACGAGAATCGGGGTATAACTTCCAAACTTCAAATCGCAATATCTTTAATTCCTGACTTTATTTTATGGTGATTCTGAAGACAAAATTGTTCAGGAAATTAAACCCTATATTCTGAGATATTTTTCATGCATTGACGCAATAAAATGATGTCAGCAAAAAAATGTATGAGAGTTTGCCAATGTTCTTTAAAAACCTTTTGGCCGGGATGTATCAATTTTGGTCATAGAACATTCTTGGAGACCCTTTTCCAAGTTTCCCATTAACTCTTATTTTATTTTCTTTAATTATCGGTAAAAATTCTTTGTCGTTTTGATCGGAACGATATCCAAATCATTTCACGCTATAACGCTGGCTGTATTTATGATAGCATAGGTACTTGCCAAAATAATTACTTATATTTAAAAACTCCATTATCTTATAATAGAAAGAGAGAAAAGTCATTCTGTATAGGCAGTTAATAAAGTTGTGCCCCTTCACACGGGCCGCTCTCGACATCTGTAATTGCGTCCTAAGCATTCAGCCTCTGAGCCTTTGCTTTGTTCAAACGACAAATGGTTTCCCCTCTTTATTATTATTTCCGT
The DNA here is from genome assembly GCA_963675205.1 of Catocala nupta. Lineage (NCBI taxonomy): Eukaryota > Metazoa > Arthropoda > Insecta > Lepidoptera > Erebidae > Catocala > Catocala nupta. The sequence continues at coordinate 15,422,719 of OY776092.1, read as the reverse complement.
CGAAAACATTCCGACAGGGCCCAACGCGCTGGCAATACAATACATATTTTTGGAGAGCTTCTATTTGTATTTCAATATACACATTATATTGTTTCTGTAAGGTAATTAAACGCTTGAGATTTCGTGGAAATAGGCTATTTTAGTAAATATTTATATTGACTGATTACCTAAATTAATATTTTGAACTAGCTTTAGAATATACTAGTACAAGATAAATATTTGTGTAGAGGTAGAATTGATCAGGTTCATTGAGGTGACAGTTTCGGCATATTTTCGATGCGTATAAGCTCCAATTTTGACAGTCACATGGCACGGGCTTACATGCGTATTTCATTACAATGCATGCATATGTAGGGACGAGCAAATATACCAATTTGTATTTTCGTACGTGTCAATTTGGGTCAGTCAATAGCAATATGGATGACGGAGGCGTTCCTCGCAGCGTGTTCGTATACGAGCTTAGCGCTCCTCCATTCGAATATAGTGACGCGAGTTTTACGAGTGTGCAAAACGAACACGCGCCAAATACATCAAATCTGTAATGATAATGACTCTTACATGTGTGAATATACCACGTATGTTTACTTTACTTATCATTCAACATATATATATAATACAAATCTCTCGCCTATATACTGGCTTTAACGCATTATTATTGGTAACCGTTAGGGATGTAGATCAGCCGGTGTGCATAAGCCAGGTCCGTAGCTGGTAACCGTTAGGGTTATATTGAAACACGTAGACTGATTCAACTGAGAATGTATTTACAATTTTTAAGGTATGTTATATCCCATTTATTGGTCATGCAAGTAACGCTAGCACTAATGTGTACAATAATCATTTACACCAATCAGCGACAAGTAAACAAAAAATCTAATATTTACGAGAGAGTTCTTCGAAATCCTTATGCGTGTGTGCGTGCGTATTAAAATAGTGCCACGTATAAAAGCAGATGGCCTGTTCGCGCGTCGCTAGTTCGCAAAGACTACTATAGTTTACTGGCTACTAGTTCGTAAGTTGGTATCGTCGCGGCTAGACGTATGATGCTACGATCGATCGCCTTCGCGCGTCGCTTGGTTTCGGCGCGGCTAGACGTATGTAACGGAGCGTATGCTAAGTTTGTCACAGTAAGAGCGTAAGCTAAGTGTATCGTCAGTATATAGCCCTGTATCGTAGAATAATATATTAGTCGTCTCCCCGCAACCACTGTGTTAGGTCGTAGCCTCATATGTATATTAGTAATTATAACTGGTACCAGACAATATATATCCATTAAGTATATCGAGTTAAATCATTTAACCATCCGCACTTCTCCACTTCTCAATTAATCCCACATTGGTGACCCTTGACAAATGAAGACGCAGCTTTCGGAGAAAACGTGGCAATGAAGCACATGCACGTGACTTGCTGACGATGGGATCTGCACATGTGACACGTGGCAGCCGAACACGCGCACAAAGGTTTGACGAAGCAAGAATTGGGAGACGACTCGCCTTGTTTGCGAAGACCAACAAGGTTTGGGCTACGACAACCTACTTCAACCAGTAACATCTGCCGACTGGAGCGACCACCTAAGGCACTGACTACACTCGTTATGGCTGCATTGCTTAGCTGACTTTGAAGAAGCGACCAAAGCAGACCATCATAGAGTACGAGCGACATGGGTTTTCCGGGACGAGGCGTAAGGTGATCCAAACTTGGTGGCGAGGTCACATTCCGCATCAAGAACTGGACTGCAGCATACCCGACGAACAAGGATAGATGGCACAGGACGCAACGGTGGCACTCGATAGCACAGTGCACGCGTCGTACTCGCGTATCACACCTGGGGGCGAGGCAACATACCGCACCGGTGTTGGATGGTGCAACCTGCCAGTCTTCACATGGACCATAGCTCAAACGTTGTGTATTGGTGTTAGTCGCTGGCAGTACGTGATAATCGTAAAGTAATCAAGTGTATAATATTGTCTTCTGTTTACGCGAATGTTATTCATTGAAATTAAACTACTATACCCATCGATCAAATATACCATGGTATATTTGATCGATACCTATACGGATTTTTTGGCTGCTGAAAAGCAACCGAAACGTCGGGGAAAGTGTAAACCTAAATATAAATAGTTTTAATAGTTTTAACAATCTTATTAGCATAAAAATTTGTTAAATACAATAGTTGTAGTAGTGTAACAGTTTTTCAAAATTATGTAATAGATACAGTGTTAAATAAACAACGCGATAAAATCCGTATATAGTAGTTTAATTTCAATAATCAGGTGTATGTATCTTCGTACGAATAGCTTCTAAGATAAGCGTCATAAGGAGTACTAATTAATTAAAAGCTTTGAATATTTTTTTATGTATTGTGCATATTTGGTTAGTAAATTATACATTCCAGTAGTTAAATCTAGAGAAATGCAAAGTAATGTTCTCACTTCTCCACTTCTCAATTAATCCCACACGTATGATGCTCCGTTCGATACCAGGTTCCTCGTAAACGTATATGTTGCCTGTGCGTATATACATACACCACACCGCAAAGCTAAGTAGAGGTTAATTAGGCACGCACTAACATTTTGCTAATTATAGTTTTAGGTCCCACGTGTAAACGTATCTAAGAGTGTGGCGGGCCTAGGTATTGCCGTTTACCAAGGACAGTGCCAGACTCGGTGCTACATCAGAGAATTTCTAAAAAAATTGATAGAAATTCCCCTATCACTTTGCCAAACCCAATAATCTAACCCGAACCCTTCATGCATAGCAGTCGCATTCAACACTGCTGCACCACCAAAACAGTCCTACTAACAACATCTAGTGTTAAAATAAGGAACTAAAATTCAAATCGCGCTGGCAAAGCTTTTCGTTTAATATAGGATATAATATTCATTGCAAACATTAATTGTATTTTCACAAAACATTATTGGAAGCCTGATACTACATATTGAGTATATACATCATCGGTATCTTCTTACGAAAATTCTCCAAAAACAACTCCCAATTACGAGTCACTTTACCTACCTATTTTATATAGAAAATATATCTGATACCACTACCACTATTGCTTTTATATTATTATAAAACAACTTAAGCCTTTATATATCATCCAACAAAACTGCAACGCCCTTCCAACTGTGACCCGTAAGCACATCTAGGTTACTGTGATAACAGGCAAATTCATTTTCAATGCCATGTTACGAAATAGCAACTCAGATTTAAAAAAATAATTCCTGCCTATTATATCTTAAATTTATCAACCCCATGTACCACAAATAAAAACAAATAAAACCACCCAACAGACGCACCACTAACACAACACTGATATTTAAAAAAGCGCCATCTATTATTTTTTAGTTAAAATAAATTATCAGACTACTTCGCATTTGTAAATAAAAGAGAGATGCATTTATAAAAAAGCTTTTATTATACATTATTGTACAAAATTAGTACAATGTCTCAAAAGTATATTTTAAAATCACACTACTTATGGCTGCAATACTAAACTTGACACATAAATATCCCAAACCAAATGCTAATATTTTAAACAATAAAATAAGTCATAGGTTTCTCTAATAACAATGACTGTAGTATAACTTGCTACAAATTTAATGTCTACATATTCTATCTCATTTACCTCTGGAAAATAAGACATGACATTTCTAATGCAGCAAAAATGTTTATCAGCAGGTCATGAATTGTTATATATAAAATTCTATCATATAAGTAGACTTATTACCATAATTAATGTACTTTGGTTGAGATAAAATAACAGCAAAAATTTATTTTAAATAATATTTATTACAATAAATCTACACTAAACAAATATAACTAAAAATAATTAAATCCTACTTCTGTTTCGCTTGGACACTTGTTAACTTTGTTGGATCAAATTTGTATGTCTTTTGCAATGGTCCTTTGCCAGCCTTTGTAAACATCATTTCATCAATTCTTTGCCTCTCTGCCAAATCTTTAGAAAGTTTGATATTAGTCCATGATTCTTTTGCTCCAGCGATAAAACCTTTCTTTTTCATAGGTAATGAGTCTGGCGTATGTATGACCATTTTATCAATTTTGAAATAATCTCTCACTGCTGGTATCTTTAGGATACCTACTTGTAAGAGTGATATAAAGTTACTGGAGCACCAGTACACTAAAATTGCACCAGGAAAGTTGATAGTGAAAGGTATCATGATTACAGGTATCGCTCGGAGGAAGTATCTCATCATTTGCATATTTTGAGCATCAAGACGCCCACCATCAACACCAAGCTCTATGGTAGCCCACATTGTGGCACTTGTTATGATTGGAAGTAAGAAATATTGATCAGGTACAGTCAAATCCATAAACCATGCCATTCCACCATATGACATGCTTTCAACTGGACAATTTGCCATCCCTCTTAAACCCATGAAGAATGAAATGAAAAGAGGAGCCTGTGCCAATGGTACTAACATATTTTTTAAAGGATTCAATCCTTTACTCTTCATAAACGCCATCATTTCTTGTGCATAACGAGCAGCCTCCAGCTGATTACCAGTTTGTCTTGCTTGTGACATCTTCATTTGTAGTAGCTGTATCTCTGGCAAATTGTTGTTCATTCGTGCTGTATTTCTTTGCGCCAAAATGACGAGAGGAAACATGGCTACACGAACCACAACTGTACCTATAAGTATAGCTCCCCACCATGGCACATCTAAGGAGACGTGTAGATACTCCAAACAATTCTGTACCAAGCCTACTGGTGTCCATCCTCCTAGACCAAGACTTGCAAATGTTGGCTCTCCATTTGCAGCAAGCGATTGCACTGTTTCTGTTAAATCCACAAGAGTTGAAGGGTCTGGCACGGGCGGTGGTTCCGGTATGCTCTCGGCCAATGTAGCTGTTTTCCCTGCATCTATACCGCCGGTTGATTGAAATCTCACTGATCCAGCTGAAGAATATACGTAATAAACTTTAGCTTTTCTAACCTCAAACCTTTCAGAAAATAGATTTATAATGGCGCTCCGGCGAGCAGGACGATTAAGTAATTTGAACATTTTTACTTCTATAAAATCTTCAAGCGACAGCTACGGTAATAAATCCGTGTTCAAAAAATCTAAAATCCTATTTTGTTACGGCACATTTCTGACATTGATAATAAACTTATTTTGATTTATCTGTGGTTAGATGAAGTATTAGTTATTGTTTAATTATGTATTATTTGGATATTTGTATGAATGGGATGTTGATATTTTTAAACATATTTAGAGCATAATATAGATATAATTAGCTCGTTTCATAAGCTTAGTGATTACCTTCCATAATTAATTCAAGACTACAAAAGTTTTAGAACATGGTGCTTGTGATAACTAAACGCTAATAGTCTTTAGCATTTGTCTTTAAAGTCACGAGAAGTCTATGACGTAAACATAAATGTCAATAATGTCATTAGCCTGTCGTCTGTTAATGTCAAGCTTCAAAACAACGTGCTTCTATTATTGCTCTACATTGCTCTGTTTCTAGCCTCAAAACAATATAAATAAGTGATGAAATAAACACTTTTGACTGGTTTTTAAAACACAAATATGGCTCACATATCTTATCCGTTCAAGAAAACAAATAAGGCTGTATATCAGAAGCCGGCATCTGTTCTCACAGAGGATACTATTTACTGGAAGAAGTTAGGCGTAAGACTTAAATAAATTTTATCAATATGTGGAATTCACTTTAAAAGCTATAGACAGACTTCTTAAACTAACGATATAATATTGTATTATTTCAGTTACCAGTCTTAGTAAAGGAGTTTGGAGCGATAGACTATTTGGACTTCAGTCCAGTAGAACCTTATTATTTTGCTGCAACATGTTCTGTCAGAGTTCAGGTAAGCTTGTCAAACATGATCAGAAACAGCATACTTATATTAATAGAACTTACATTATATACTATTAATATATTTTTAATATGGATATTTGAGACATCTTAATTAAGTTTCTTTTACAGTTGTAAACTGTCTAATACATTATTTATTAATTTTCAAGGTATATGATCCAATAACAAAAGTGGTAGCGAAAAACATTTCAAAATTTGTGGAAGCGGCTTATGGTGCATCATTCAGAGGTGATGGAAGACTCCTAGTAGCTGGTAGTGAGGAAGCAGTTGTCAAACTTTTTGATGTTCAATCGAAGAATGTACTCCGAGTGTTTACTGGTCACACTGGACCTGTAAGTAACATTTTATGAATTCATTCATAATTATATGTTCATAATACCTTATGATATGCCCTTTGCTGAAAACATCCATTTGTAGCCAATAAAAAGCATTAAGCAAGCTTTAAGCATTAAGTTTAGTAAAATAAGGTTTAAAGTGGCGTGCACTTGGTGGCTCGTATCAGAGCCACTGGTAAATAAAGGTACACAATGTAGCAGCTTGTATGTGAGCCGCTATCAAAGGACAGGTAAAATCAATGCTATTGTTTTGTATTTAATTCCCAAAAACATTTTATTAAACAGTCACTCAATAATCACTTTATGACCAGTCATAAACTCACTATTGATTCAGTGCATTCACATGGTTTATTAAAATTCCAGGTTCACAGGACATACTTCACAAAGGACCAGGTTAAAATCCTCAGTTACTCAGATGACAAGTCTGTCAATTTATGGGACATAGCCACAGAAGAAAAGGTTGCTACTTTCTCAGAACACACAGATTATGTCAGAGCAGGTGCTCCCAGTCCAATCTCTCCAGATATCATATTATCAGGCAGTTATGATCATACAGTCAAACTCTATGACTGCAGGTCACATGAAACAGTTCTAACAGTCAACCATGGCAGTCCAGTGGAATCAACACTTTTTTTGCCTTCTGGTGGTATATTTATAAGTGCAGGTGGAACAGAAATCAAAGTGTGGGATATTTTCAATGGGGGCAAACTATTGGCAAATATTTCCCAGCACCATAAAACAGTGACAACCCTTAGACTAGCCAGTAACAATAGTAGACTTATGTCAGCTTCACTAGATCGACATGTCAAGATATATGACATATCTACCTTCAAAGTTGTACACAATATTGACTTCCCTAATGCTGTGCTGAGTATGGCCATTTCCAAAGATGATGATACTCTGGCAGTTGGTATGATTGATGGTATTATTTCTATAAGAAAAAGAGAGAAGCCAGCTCGACTAGCTGAGGAGAAAAGAGGTTTATTCAAGTTTGCCCCAGATCACATTCAATCTTCTGTAGTAGCAGAAGCAAAGAAATTAGAGAAAGCAAACAAAGGACCAGACTCTGATAAGTTCTTAAGAAAAATGGAATTTAATAAAGCTCTTGCAGCTGTGCTGAAAACCTATGTTGCCACTAAATTCCCAGAAAAGACTGCTGCTTTATTACAAGAAATGTTAAGAAGAAGAGTTCTTCATGTTGCTATGGATGGATTAAATGAAAAAGATATAGGATCACTATTAAAATACTTCAAGAAAAATCTTGGAGAGACCAGGTTTTCCAGAGTAGTCATAGATGCGGCTAATGTGTTTGTAGATGTATTTGGAAATCAAGTTAAAACCTTTTCTGAATTAAATCATTGGCTATACACATCACTAATGAAAGACATAGAAGAAGAAATAGAAGTGTGTAAGAGAGTAAGTGAGTTAGAGGGAGCTATTAATCTACTAATGGCTGGAGCTCAGATTAGTAGTAGCAATGACACAATAGATTTAAATGATACTTTACTACCATCATCTAAAGCACAGAAAGAAATTGTAATTGATGTATGAATAAATGTTACATTTGTAATATTATTTGTGTTCTTGCATTCATTTTTTGGTACCTTGTTCTGTTATTTTCGCAATTCAATCATTTTAATAATCTAGTTTGGGATGTGTGATTTTTTTAGTTTTTGTTTAGACAAGAGTTCTATAACAACACATATACATTAGAAGGGATAGGCTTTTTATTAACCCTTTAAAAGTGGATCACCGTTATACACGGTGATGTTATGTAACGTCTTATTACGTCTCATAATGTAAATTAAAACTGCAAATATAGAATCTGCTATTGATTCATTCAACTTATTTTACTTGTGAGATTTCTTGATGGAAATAAATAGTAATTTTGCACTTACATTACACCAATGCTACTAGCCCATTTATTTTTGCGGAGCTAACTTTATTCTGTGGCTGGCATCAGTGGCAACACTACATTAAATGTCAAGTTTGTGACTGCAAAGTGCAATGTAAACATTGTTCGCCTTCATTACAATTCTTGCTTATTTCTCTAAAGTTTTCTTGAAATTATCCAAAAACTTACACAACATTTTAAAATCTATTTGTTTTAAATACAAAAAATGTAAATCAAACAAAAAACTTTTGATGGAAAACATTATTATTAGTATCAAAAGGAAAAAATATTTAAAACTTATGATGGACAATCGTAACTTACCTGAAGAATTGTAAAAAGATATCATATATCTGGATGAAAGTTACATTGACTCATGATATACATTTAAAAAATATTATATCCAGTCAAATCCGGTTAGACTAGAAAAGCCGACTCCAAGTGACTTGGTATTGATAAAGGCTAGGGAGGGAGGGAGGGAGATACATTTAAAAAATGTTGGCAATCAATTGATACCGAGGGAGTAATTCAAGATATATCTAAAGGGAAAAGATCGATTCTTATCAACGCAGGAAGTGAAAAAGTGTTTGTGCCGAATTCTCTTTTCATTTTCACTGGTACTAACAAACAGGAAGACTATCATTGCGAAATGAATAGAACCAATTTTACGAAGTGGGTAACAGAAAAGCTCATCCCAAATCTGGAATATCCTTCCATCATTTTAATGGATAACGCGCCGTATCATCATCTTGTAAAAAATAAGGCTCCCACAACAACCAGCAAAATTTCTGAAATCAAATTATGGCTGGAAGAGAACAATATTAATTTTGATCCGACCCTACCAAAACCAATGCTATTAGATCTGGTGGAAAAAAAAACAGAACCAGTTTATGAAATTGACAAGTTACTGAGGGAGCATGGGCATATAGTCGTAAGGCTGCCACCTTATCACTGCAACCTGAACCCAATTGAACTAATGTGGTCTTTGGCACAAAGAAAAGTGGCAGCACAAAATATTGGGTCCAGAGATATAAAACAATTAACCGAAGAGGCTTTTGCTTCCATAACTCCATCAGATTGGAAATAATGTTGTGAGCATATCAAAAAGATTGAAAAGTAGTACTATGAAAGAGGCCCCAAGCTATATCAAAACATAGAAGAATTAATTATAAGAGTTGGTGACGATAGCAGCAGTGAGTCTGAGACAGAATCAGAAGATTTCTGTCTGCCAAATACTTCTCGCCAAAGTTCTGCTGAGGAGATACATGACAACATGTCTGGTGTCGAATATTTTGATATGTTGGATGACTAATTTTAGAAAATAAATATTGCACTAAAATTATTTTTTTGTTATTCTATTTAACCACAAGCTGTAAAGTGGTTATGTGAAGTACTAAGTTACCTTAGTATCATCACAAAAATTAATGCCAATATTACAGTAATTAGCAAGTATCAAAACCAGTTATTACATAGTATTGGGGATACCAGGTGAACGACAGTGGCGCCCTAATTTTTTGTGAACTCTTTATAGACAGACAAGCTGTTTGCAGCATTTGGGAAAAAGATTTATTGTGTTGAGAATTGCCAGAAAAATAAATAAATCTGCTTTTAGCAAAATAATTTACTTATTTATAAAGGCATCACTCTTGTGTAAGAGGCCAAAAATGTATTATTAATGTTTAAATAATACAAATTAATTTTCATTATTGGTATAAGCATATATGTAAACTTGTTAGCTTTTATTTAGATAATATATTTTAAATAATGTTTTATTACATACTAAAAATAATTATAACTGTTATCCTTAGTAAGGCTGTATGCAAAGATGCCTTTGTCAACAAAACAAAACTCAAACCAGAGTCATAAGAGTAGGATTTAAATTGTCTATGGACGGTTGTTGTCGGACAAAATGACGTTTTGCAGAAGTCTTTACTCCTAATAAAAACGATTAATTTTCTAGTGCACCCTATGTTAGGATTACAAGTGATTACAAATGGAAACGCAATAAATCTATTAATAAAAATATTTACGTAAAACGATGTATGACGCGTTCATGCTCAATTTGTTAATTATAGCAATAAACTGTAAGTTCACTTCAAGGGTTTCTTATTATTGCTTATTTTTTATTTGGAATTTGCATATCAGTGTGTTATGTAAATTACTTTCTTTGCGTTGTTATGTTGTACAAAGTGATAAATATGTTTATTGACCTCAGCTCAGGTTATATTTATTTTTCTTGTAATGCTGACATTGGTATGACCACGAGTTTTTATATCGTAGGTACTTGTACGTAAAATTGTAAATCATGGATGAACGGAGAGTGGCCGATTACTTCGTGATCGCTGGGTTACCGGAGAAACCGGAATTACTAGATGACTCCGATTCTGGACACCTTAAGGGATATAGCACAAAAGCACCCATCACTGACATAGGTGAGTTCTTTCTGTTATTGTGTTTCCGACTGGTGTTCTATTACCAGAACATTGGTCAATGGTCATAGGATCATCTGCCTATATTTCTTTAAATAGTAATTTAAAAGTTTAATCTATCTTTGTTGACAACAAAATGTATATTATTCATAGACATTTTTATTTCATGAATATGAAATAATGCTCATATGCATGGTAATATTTTATTTTTATTTATGTTTGAATTGTTGTTTTCTTTTACAACTTTTTTCTTTTTAACATATTCTAGTCATTAATGCTTCTGAATATTTCTAAGATAAATATACTTACATCCGAATTTAAACTTTATTTCTAAATTAATGTTTAGCACCTTGTTGTAAATTTTCACCAAATATAGCAAGTGAGGAAGGAGGAAGCAATTAATTATAGAAGCTTCAACTATATACTCAATGTAATTGATTCTCTAGGTCAACTCTGTATTGTTATTTTGGTCATGTCCTGTTGCATTATGTATACATTGATCATACTAATCAGAAGTCTAGTACTCTGGTCTAAACATGGTTGTTCTATAATGGTACTATTATATACAACTTAAAGTAACTATGAGTATTTAAGCATTCAATGAGTCTTTTGTGTATTAATTTTGTTCATTAACACAATAGGTACCTATTTAACAATACTAAGGAGTCTTTTATGTTATTGCTTAATAGGAGAGATAAATCAATAATAGACTACGCCTATTCCATCACAGTAAATAAAATATTATATTATATTCAGTTTTAAGAGGGTGTTATGATTGTCAGTTTTAGGTACCAATATTTTTATTTAGTTTTGGGTCTGTTTAGTCTGTTTCAATGTTGTATTCTTACAAAATCAGTTGTTGTTTTGCATTTCAATATTTAGACAATTTATTTATTTAATCTTGTATCTTGAAAACACTCTAGCTAAGTGGCATTGTAAAATGAATGCATAATGGCTTGGATTTAACCTATGACCATCTTTTAATTGTTATTCCAAAGCCTTATCCATTTGGCTATTTATGCCTAGATTTATTTAACTCAATATAATACTTATAATGTGGTGTATTTTGCAGAATATTGATGATTTATTTAAAAATCTATATCCAGCTGCAAAGTCACCACATATTAAATCACAACTTGAATCAAGTTGGTTCTGCCATGCAAGCCATCTCCTGTATTATAAATATGCCATGAGTTTAGTATCATGAGCCATAATCTAAGCAGTTTATATTGTCATTGAGTAGCAGCTGAAGTCCTTGCAATTTGTATATTTGAACAGTTCAGACTCAAGTTACACATAGTCAATAATAATATATTTGTATCAACAAACCACACAGGGAATCATATCTACATTTTATCAAGTTGTAGAAAATTCTTGAATGAGTTGTTATACTTATATGGGCTGTGGTTACATATTGAGTTACTCTATGTAATTGACACCTACTTAGTACCCAGCCATGAGTTATCAACTGATTGAGTAATAACTTGAATATATGTTATTGCATTTATGTAAATTCATTTATCATGTTGAGATTTTATTTAAGTGGAGCTATATATAAAGAAATTGTATTATAAATGCATATTAATGGTTTAACGGACAGTTCAGAACTGACAATGTGCCAAGTACAGTAAACGAAATTTGTGTGATCTACAAATACTTGTTGTGAGTCTGGATGTTTATTGTAGTTCTGCCTGTTGTTTCTGTTTGTAAAGCTCTCTGCAACATAAGGCTCAAATCAGTGTAAGAGCCAAAACAAAAATAAGCTTTCTGTAAACATAATTACAGACTTCTGCTTACCCTCTGGGCACTAGCTATGAGTATGTTGTATTTATTCCGGTGATGCCATAAAGACACAATTACAATATGGCAATGGATCTTCAGTATATACTCCAAAAATGGTTTGTCAGTTTGGTGTCTAGAAAACTTACTGTTTAAGGTCAAAATAAATATTACCTTATCTATAGATATCTCTTGGTCTATCAGACATAAATAATTACACATATCCATATATTTTGAAGCAGTAGTAGGCTCTAGTAGGTTTAACAATCCAAAGATAGGTTGTTAATTTTGACCTTTATTTTCAATCGTCATCTGACTCAGATGCTTCTTAAATCATCTGTCATGATGCCATATGTCATAATTTGTGTAGTGACTACTTAAATGATTGTCATAAACGTAATTATAATGTTAGTGTTGGAACCTGTCATTAATGTTTGCATACAAACATATTTTATAATTGCAGTGTATACTATGCTCCTACTTAGCTTGAGCAATATATTTATATTATGTAGTAAAATTATAATTTGCTGTATATAGTCAATGAAACTGGTTAAGTTGTTGTTTATTTTTAGGTCATATAAGGTCACAATTATGAGACTTATATCCATACAAGTTGTATAACTAGAGAATAAATTAGTCAGTTGACTAGGCAGTCTTATGTTTGCTTTCAAATCAGAATAAAATATTACATTCTCATGTAGATACTTCAGAGCACTTACTATAAAAGTATGTTGTTTTATTAAATTAGTATGCGGAATACTATAATTGCAGTGGCCTCAAGGTGTGAAGGCAATTGCTGTTTACGAGGATTGATTCCCAGGTTGGGCAAAGTGCTTCTGGGCTTCTCTTTCAAGAGATTCTCAGTACCAGCAGTAAGTCTGGAATTGTAAACTGTAACCCGCAATATGCTTATTTGCTCATAACCATGGCTGCCAAAATGTGGTTGTAATACCTCCCTGCTTCTCTCAGAATATAGTCGTTAGACTTATAATATAGTAACTATACTTGCCTACAGTGTTTGCAATTGACAGGTTGAATGATTTTAATTGCACTCAGTAACAGGTGAATTAAATATTTAAACTGATTTACCTTGACCAAGTATACTTGTTTATGACGAACCAGTAGCTATTATAATATTTATGATAATTCAACTGAAATAGTTAAACCATATGTTTTTGGTCGTAATTTTTTGTTGAAAACCTTCACATACTATAGTTATATAAAAAAGAAAATAAGGCAAAGCAAGTAGATCATCTTATATATAAAATTCTCGTGTCACAATGTTCGTTCCCGTCCTCCTCCGAAACGGCTTGACCGATTCTCATGAAGTTTTGTGAGCATATTGAGTAGGTCTGAGAATCGGCCAACATCTATTTTTTTTTTTTATATCTTTTATTCAAAACATTTTTTTATGGCAAAACAACGTTTGCCGGGTCAGCTAGTTGCATATAACAATGTCATTATTTATGCCCCAATATGGTATTATAATTAAAGATATCTTTCACATGAGAAGCTTTACACTCATGCAAATAAAGGTCAAAGAAAACCGAGATTCGGAATTACTATCTATGAATCAAGGCAATATATGTAAATGTGATTGCACGGATGGCGCAATGGTCACTTCGCCATTATGTCGTATACAAAAACACCTAGACTTAAGCAAACAGTCTGAAGATTGTGTATTTTTTATTATCCTTTATTCTTGTAATATTAGTAAAAGGTTTTTTAATGCGTGACGTAGGCTCTTAGACGAAGTAACTATTATAATTTACTAGTGTGTATTTATTAAGAAAAACAAGATGTAATAATGTTTTGAAAGTCAACTACGAAGTTCAAGACGTAGCCTTACATCTTAGATCTACCGCTAAATGAGCAAAACTGGTTTTTCCACCATGCCAACATCTAGGACGTTCCCTTATCTAGTAACTGGACATTAACTTGATTTATTCTATTTTGAACGAAATGATTAGGTAGTTAGCCACCCGCGTATAATCATCTCTAACTACATATACCTACGCATTTTTAAATAAGCCAGCACGGGAGTTGTCTTATTTATAAGTGCGAGAATAGGTACATTGTCGCTGTACACAGAATTATTTAAACGCTACTAGGAAGTATATCTATAATAATGTGAGCTCTGTATATTAGTGAATATGGGACAGTGGTCCCACTGCTGGGCACGGGCGTCTTTGCAGGAAGAGAGCTATCCCTTATAGGGCATTGTCAACCACGCTGGCCCAGTACTGGTTGGCAGATTCACAGTTTCGAGAATATTATTTAAAATTTAGTCATGCAAGCTGCCTAATGAATAAAATTTTCACAATCACAATTTCACCGTTAAAGCAAGCGGTAATTAACTATTTCATCCGTACATACATTCGAAAATTCTAAAGTTAGGATCGAATAAGAGACCTCTGTGTGGCAATCCAACGGTCTTTCGCTAGGTTATCGCTGCTTAAAGGAAAAGTATATCTGTATCACTGTAAAGTTAACATTTCAAGTTTCTGACTCGTTTTCACATTTTTAATGTCCTCTACTCCGATATGTGGTTCTTAAAGGGTGGAGCACGCAAGGCGCCTTATGATATTAGTCATGGCGAAGTAAATATTTAATCCATTCCTGCAGTAATTTTACAACGATAGACGCAAAATCTAATAATTGAATTGGATTCACGGCGTAGTATCGAGGCAATTATATGTTTAGTAAATAAAGTTTTGGTAAATGTGTAATAAAATTGTAAGAATGTTTGTCGTATAATGATGCCAACATTACATTAAACTAAACACAATAAAAATGTTATTGACGGTTTATGTTGGTTAAAAATAGAACTGTTGATAAGCCACTGCACAGCTTTGTTTATAATAATAACAATTATAATGTAATTTGAATATCGATGTTAAGAGTCTCATTATAAATGAACAGTTAGTTAAACAAGAGAGCCGATCGGAATCGTATCAATTAGAAGTTTGACTATTTCTATGTAGACAAGTGTACGTCTAAGGATACTCTTTCTTATACATAGTATATGTAGTTTATTTTCTATAACATACCTACTGTTCAGTGAATAGAGACGTCAAGTTATGTAGTGTTACACAATATTAATAACCAATATTACTCAGGTGCGCTCAGGTGTTCCAATGTTTATTATATTTATAAACTATGTTTACTATTTTCCAAGTGCCGCTAGACGCCGTCCTATACGTTCCGTCGCAGGTGATTTAGTTACATAATGACGATTTTCTTATTTATAATTTTGTGTTTATTATTAATACATTCATTAAAGTATCTGTAGTGTTAATTCCATCTAGTTATAAGTGAAAATTATTATACAATACTAGCAGACCCGACAGATGTTGTCCTGTACAAAGAAAAAATAAAAACCAAATCTAAACCATTCTCGAATCCACTTGAACACACACAAAAAAATTCATAAAAATCGGCCCAGCCATTTAGGAGAAGTTTAATTACAAACACGCACAGAAGATCTGTATAAATAAATTGATTCAAAAGCGGCTCAATGGCAGTACATTTTACCCTGCCTGCCTTATTTAAGTGTTTGATCCATACTTGTAAATAGTTTATTATAATAAATGTAGACTAACATGCCTTTAGTACACTTTAGTGAGAATGAAAGTGAAATTGAAGACCAAAAAAATCCACGTGGATTTCTTTTTATCTACTGGTTAACTACTTTAGTGAGCTTGATGTTTAGAGGCGCCCTTCAAGACCTCTGAATTTATAAATATAGATGATACTGAGATGATAATTGAGAGTAAGGACAGCGCAGTGGTTAACCACTACATATATGGATAGCTTAAGCTAATGCTCGCCACTACTAACGCGCCCAATGTTTCTGCGATGCAAATATAAGAATTATGCTCTGCGTGCTGGATCTATATCCGTAGTTTAAGGCGGATCCAGTATCATAGCAACACGGATTATTCTCAAATGAAAGTGAGGGAAATGTTATAAAATAAACAAAATATGTACTATGAAGTTTCCTGTTTCTATTTATAATTCAATTATATAGTAGAGCCTCGCTGATTTCGGCACGAATGGGCCGGCGCGACCGGGGAAGAACTACCCTCTTATAGAATATCGACGTGAAATAGCAGTATTCCTACTGTTGTGTTTCGTTCGGTGAGTGAGAGTGACGGAGGCTCAATCACCCTCTTTCCCCCTTCCCGCTTTCTTTTTCTGTTCTTCTTTTCCTAAGTGTGGTTAGGGGTTGGTGTGGGGCTCGAGGCTAGCGAAGTGTGATGCCTGGTAGGTCCAAAGGGATTGGGGGGCCGGTGCGGGGTACAGGGAGACCCGGTGGGAATGGTTTCCGTCAGCCACCTGCCGGTTAGTAGGGGACCCGAACCTGGGTCCATCCTGCTCGGGAGGCTGTCCCGCCAACCGGCAAAAATCCCGTCACGTAGTCGTCGTGCCGGATTGGGAGACCGCAGTGGACCTGGCGGCTATGTGCGAGGGGGCACCGGGAGGCCTTCCGTGCTTCGTATCGGCTTCTTGCATAACTCGTGGGCCTATCTCACACTAAGACTTTGCTCTTTCTTTGGGCACCGCCTCGATCTCAAACCATGCATCAATCTCTGTTAAATTATAAAAACCATGAAAGGTAAGAAAAAGAGCAAATTTTCTACGGCGGACACCCCTTCCACATTTCTCGTGGATTTCTGCAATGTCAGGGGTCTACACAGCAACCTCGATGCCGTCT
Source organism: Catocala nupta (assembly GCA_963675205.1). Lineage (NCBI taxonomy): Eukaryota > Metazoa > Arthropoda > Insecta > Lepidoptera > Erebidae > Catocala > Catocala nupta. Next base: position 15,405,706 of record OY776092.1, on the reverse strand, counting down.
ACCACCATCTTGAGACGGTGCGGCCTGCCCTGCTCTTTTTAACTGAGACCCCGGACGACATTTCGTATTTAAAATACCCGGGCTACGAGTTGGAGCATTCTTTCCGTCGTAAAGCCGGGCGTGATCGTCAGGGGCGATATCTGTTGCCGTCCGTTGTTCGCCGCCTTCGGGGCTTCGAGCATCGGGACCTGTCAATTTTATGGCTACGCGTAGACCATGGGAGTCTTACCCGAGTTTACGCATGCCTTTACAGATCCCATGCCAGTGATTCGGAGTCAACTCAGCTACTTGAAAACTTCCAAGAGGGGACTGACCAAATATTGGAGAAAACCAAGGGATAGAATTATTTATCCCTTCTGCCAAAATACCTCTGGGCGGCCGCAGCCGTCCCTGGTTCAGTAACGCCAGCAGGGATGCTGCACACCAGAAACTGTCAGCATGCTTAGCCTGGAATAGGGGTAGGAAGTGTCGGGATCCTGATATCAAGGAGAAAAAGCGAGAATTTAATGCCACTTCAAGATCCAGTAAGAAGGCTATCGCCAAGGCTAAGGCGGAACACGTTGTCAGAATTGGCGAGCGCCTTAGAAGACATCCTTCATGGAGTCGTGCTTTTTGGGCGCTCGCCAAGGCTGCGCAAGGAAATTTTTGCCAGGTCAGTCGCCCACCACTGCGTAAGTCTGATGCTAGTCTGGCTCATAGTGCAAAAGAGAAGGCCAATCTTTTGGTACAACTCTTTGCCTCAAACTCGACTTTGGATGATGAGGGTGTCACACCACCTACAATCCCAAGGTGTGAGAGCTCTTTGCCTGAAATCTGCATCAAGCAGCGTGCGGTTAGGCGTAAAGCTCGAACTCCTGGACATTCATAAGTCGAGTGGGCCTGACGGCATCCCTGCAGTGGTACTTAAGACGTGCGCCCCTGAGTTGACCCCTATTTTAACGCGCCTATACAGTCTTTCCTACAATTCCAACAGGGTTCCATCTTCGTGGAAGGTCGCTCATGTTCACCCGATCCCGAAAAGGGGTGACCGGTCGGCTCCTTCAAACTATAGGCCAATAGCGATTACTTCCTTGTTAACCAAAGTTATTGAGCGGTTAACAAACCGCCTTCTGCTGCGGTACCTTAAGGATCACCAGTTGATTAGTGACCGCCAGTATGGCTTCCGCCATGGTCGTTCGGCTCGTGATCTTCTAGCGTACCTCACACATCGCTGGGTGGAGGCTTTGGAGAGAGGGGGAGAAATTCTGGCCGTTAGCCTCGATATCGCTAAGGCATTTGACAGGGTCTGGCATAGGGCCCTTCTATCAAAGCTACCATCTTATGGAATTCCCGAGGGACTCTGCAAATGGATTGCCAACTTTCTGGATGGTCGGAGCATTACAGTCGTCGTTGATGGCTGTAGCTCCGAAACCAAAACCATTAACGCTAGTGTTCCTCAAGGCTCGGTGCTCTCCCCAACGCTGTTCATCCTGCATATCAATGACTTGTTGTCAATCGAGAACATACATTGCTATGCAGATGACACCACGGGTGATGCGCGTTATATCAGAATGTTCTACGGAGCATGATACAGGAAAGACGAACACAACTTGTGTCTGAAGTGGAGGACTCTCTTGGGCGGGCCTCTGAATGGGGTGAACAAAACTTAGTTCGATTCAACCCCTTGGAGACACAAAGGTGCGCGTTTACTGCCAAGACGACCGTTTTATCATGGCGCCACAGTTCCAAGGAGTTACTCTCCGTATCTCTAAAAGTATTGGGATCCTCGGCGTAGAAATCTCGAATAAAGTCCAGTTTGAGAGTCACTTGGAGGACAAAGCTAAATTAGCGAGCAAAAAGGTGGGTGTACTAAACCTTTAAGCGGGGCGTGAAAAAGCACCTTCTCAGGCCGTCAAAGTAGAGACCTCAACATTGGCTTGGCCGCTATGAGGACGATGTGGAGGCCACTGCTCTTAGACCACACGACTGCTTACCATCAGGCGGAGTGTGGTCATTTCGACGAGCAAAATAAAAAAACACGAAGCGTTACTTCACACCAGGTCAACGTCTTGTGCTTTATAAAGCACAGGTTCGGCCGTACGTGGAGTATTGCTCACATCTCTGGGCAGGGGCCCAGCAATTCCAGCTCGACCCACTTGACTAGGGAGTCAAGACAGTACTTTGTAGGGACATAGACGGGCAGTTCGAATCGTCGATGATCCCAATCTCACGGATAGATTGGAGTCATTGGAGCAACGGAGAGACTTTGGGTCTCTCTGCGTGTTCTACCGACTCTTTCACGGGGAGTGTTCTGAAGAACTGTTTGATTTGGTACCAGCGGCCCCTTTCTATCACCGTACTACTCGACAACGAAGGAGGGTTCATCCATATCACCTGGAAGGGTTTAAATCCAAGACGGTACGCTTTCAGCGATCATTTCTCCCACGTACGTGCAAGGTCTGGAATGAATTGCCTGCTTCGGTGTTTCCCGAGCGCTATGATATGTCCTTCTTCAAACGAGGTTTAAAGAGAGTTCTTCTTTCACGGTAGGCAGCGGCTTTGCTATGTCCTGACATTGCTGAAGTCCATGAGCAGCAATTACTACTTTCCATCAGGTGGGTCACTTGCTCGTCTGCCATCAAAGGCAATAAAAAATATATATATATATATTCTATTGGCGAAGTGCGGCTACGTATACTTTGGCTGGCTAGTATGTTATATCTTGGTGAAGCAAGTTGCCATAGATCTGGTTAGCTAGCTTTGGCCAAAACGATGTTAGCCCAAAGTTTTGGACTTATGACTAAACAAATTGGTATTTGCCCTATATAAATTATATTGATAAAAAGCGGGGCGTTTGGAGGTAACCTTTGTTCTACCATAGGACATAAGACGTTCCCGTTATTAATACGTTACCCTATAACTATTGTCTGCACGGATAGCGTAGCGGTTGCCTCGCCAATGCCTGCCACCGCACCACGTGTTGTGGATTCTTCCAGAACTTACACGAAAACAGCTTATCTATAAGATGACTCCAAAATCTTAAGTAGGTACCTAAAGGTAAGATAACTTAGTTTTCCTTACGGTGCACGAATTTTATTGGGCAGCGCCCAATCAAAGTTTTGTGTCCAAGGTCGCTATAGCTATAATAAATAAGCTTGTTTGCTTCGTACACTCATCGGTTATCTCAGTAGACCCTATAATCATGTCACCTTGAGCTTGAAAAAGGTACTTACTTATACAATTATCTATTAGTAGGTACAGAAATATATCCACAGAAAAAACATATAACGCTGCTCAGTATGGCCTCACGTTTCCAACTATCGACAGAAGAGCTAAAAATGTTGGTATTTTATAGATACCTTTTAAATACATACATACTATCAGGCCTATATTTTCAAAGGAGTTTGCAGAGATGTATTACCTACACCCAAATTTCGCCGGCTAATTTAATTTCCCACGCAATAGAAGGCAAGCTCTTTGCCGTCTACCGGGCATAGTGCCAGACTCCGAGGTGTTATTTAGAATTTCTTAACAGAAAACCTTAATAATACGGCTGATTCAGGAATAAAGCTTAATACCTCATGCACAGCAGTCGCATTCAAATCCGTTGCGTTACCGAGGTTACTTTTTAAGAGATTTTAGTTCTCTCTTCTTGATTAATGAATTGCGTATTTGAACTTAAACTTTGCCAATGTATTTTATTATGATGTATGCATATACACCCCCATTTAAATGAGCACCTTTGTGTCATACGGTCTGCTGACAGACTGGGTAACTTCAGCCTAAAAGAGATCGCAGCGATAAATCTCGTAATATTGTCTTCTGTTTACGCGAATGTTATTCATTAAAATTAAACTACTATATACGGATTTTATCGCGTTGTTTATTTATCACTGTCTTACAAAATTTTCAAAATATTACCCTACTACTACTATTGATTTTATTTTACTAATTTTAAGCTAATTAAATTATTAAAACTATCAAATCTATTTGTTTTTAAGTTTACACTTTTCCCGACGTTTCGGTTGCTTTTCAGCAGCCATGGTCACGGGGAGACTAAGATGGTAGTTGTCTCAATGTTCCAGTGTAGTTATTTCAAAGTACCCGAACATAATTTAATTATTGGTGTTTCTATTTACGCAGAATGAGCTCAAAGTATCATGAAGTCTAGCTGTGGTTTGATAAATCTCGTGTTGTGGTCCAGGGCACACGATATTTAAGAGCTCCATGAGGATAGCACCGTAGTCTTTTATCCTTATGTTGGCAGTGAAGTGATATCTTTTTGCAGATTGCTAAGTATACACTTTTTAATACAAACGTCAATAAGCTACAGTGACTGTTTATTAATAGATCTTGCTGCCACCTAATAGGTAATACTGGTTCCATACCCCATTAATAACAACAATATAATTATTTGCATACTTGACAATCTATAAAATTAATAGTTAATCGTAAACAATTTTTTGTCACTTATAGACACGTGTGACGTACACAACTATGAGTTACAACAGTTAAGTTTGAAATTGATCGTCAATACAGAAGAAATATACAAATAGGTGAAGAAGTATAAGAATGCCTTTTGTATTTAACTTTATGAGTCAATATAAACATTCTAGACACAATGCATTTTTCATTGTGTCTAGGTATCCAAGTCCGTATGCCGATGTAGCCGCTCACATTATTTATTTTACAGTAGGTGCTGTCTAAGTCCTTGGCACATGTTGATTACCTAACAAAGGGCCCTTATTGACCCCCCGTCTGAACACATCATATTGACACCATTGATGTATCAGTTGAACTGCAATAAGGTTCATTGCCACTTAAACTCCAACTACACTCGGGTCAACAAAGCAGCATTGTATGCGTGACGTAATGGAGCGTACGCATTCTTTTGAATATGAATTGTTAATTAGTCTGCTCGTCATAGATAATTAATGTTTACATAGCAAGTACTTAGTAGCCCGCTCATGTTTAACATGGAAGGCATAATGAAGTTTACAAATAGAACAGAGTAGATACAGGGTTTTATGTTTCTTAAACTGTTTTAATTGTATTTTTGGTCTAGTGGCATAATTTTGCGGTTACGCTTATTAGCGATCGTAAAGTCCCAACTCAGGATTTAAATAAAAAATCCGATCTAATTCAAGATTTCCTGTAAGGATATTCTCAGTAGCAGGAATCCGGTACTTTGACTGGCAGACGACAATAGGCCCCCTATTTCCGAATGTGCTTATCTAAACTTTTTGATTTTACCCTTTGGGTTTTCCTTTAGGCTTATGCGTCACTAATTATAACATATGTGTGTATTTTAGTAAAAGATGGCTGCCGCTTTAGGTATAGTCCCTATGTTGCGCATGACATATTAAAACAATTAAAAACCAAGAATATCCAACATCACGAAAACTATTTATGCATTACATAATAAAATTGTCGTCTTGCCATGTAACCAGTACAACATCCGTACAATCAAATTAAAGAATTTTAACGTAATAATTTAAATATAATAAGGAAAATGTTGTATCTTATGCGTAAATGATTACATTATAATTTTGCTAACATAATAAAATATACATAATATAGCAAATGCCTATATAATTTTTCAAACAAGGAAGAACATAATTAAATATTCTAAAATATCTTAAATCACCTAATACTAATAATAATATTATAATTACGATTATTGGGAGGCCATTTTGAAGGAAGTGAGTTTGAAATGTTGCGTAAAAATAAATAAACAAAGAAAGAAGTCAGTCACGGTCAAGGTGATATCAACTAGTGTATTATTTAACAAAGACCATAACAATAGCTTCTATTGTATTTGTGATCTTAGCTAGAAAACTGTTTTTACTCTCGTACAGTTTTATAATTTTGTACTTTGCCTACACTTCCTGTAAAGCCGGCTGTAAATCCTCCTGTACCTCGGGGACTGATTCTTTCGATACGGATCTAGCTTTTCTAAATTAATTCTTCATTAACACGAGGAATAAACTAACGAGACTCTTGATGGTGAACGGTTTCATTTATCCTTACAACATCAGAACTATCCTACTCATTGAAGTATTATACTCGACCCTGCTTACGGTGCCAGCGCAAGCGACAAACATCATTTCCACTGCTGAGAACATTGTGCTGACCTCGACCTTCAACACGGCTCTTGTACCCCATTTTCATCTGGCGTTGCTACATTTTCGTTACCTTCCATGACTTTGGAGCGTATCTTGATATTATAATTTTGTGAAAGTTTGTGAAGATGTTTAACTGTTTATTACTCAATCACGCATAAGCGTCGACCAGATTTGGATGTAATTTGGCACACACTAGATAAACACCTAATGTTGTTTATATCCCGGCAGTAGGAGCCTGTCGGATCTACGTGTGCAAAGCGCTCTCAGAAATTAGTATTTATATAATATTTTGTTACAGGTGTAATATTCCCCGGCCTCGGTGAGACGGTACCAAATGGTTACGAACTGCTAGAATATACCCCAAGTGGTTTACCAGCAGATCTAAATCATGGGTCGGTACGATCTCCAGTATGTTTCCTCTGCATCCGTCGTGGGAGGGATCGGGCGCCGCTCGTCGATATCGGTAAGTCATATTCATTTGACCAACGCCAACCAATTAACCAACGTATTGACCAACGCATACGTAGAGAATTAGTGCGTTATTGAAGTCTATCGATTTATATTGGCAGTGCACAGTTTCGTAGTCACGCTTTTTGCTATTCTATCCTGACTAATATTATAAATGAGAATGTGAGTTTGTTTGTTACACTTTCACGCCTTAATTACTCGACCGATCATCATGAAATTTCGCATACATGTTGTCAGGGGAATAGGACATAGGGTACCTTTCATCCAGAACAAAGTATTGTTACTAATCTAAGCTAACCTACATTTACGCGAGCAAAGCCGCAGGTAAAATCTAGTATTAAATTCATGAGCTTTAAGTAATTTTAATTGAATGAACATAAAATAAAGTTACATTTGGTGCTGCACATGCTACTACTAACTGCGTCATATATTATTCATGAGCGGAAACGTAACCCGATAACAGTTAAATTAACCGATTCTATAAATAAATAGGATTACAGGAGCATACAAAACATCTAATTTGAAAGTGCTTTGATGCTAAGCGTTTGTCAGGACAAACTACAATGTATTAATTACGAAGATTCATTTGCTCATTGGCTGGCAAATCCACATCGCCAATGTGTCGTTTAGAGGCGAAGCACGTGTTAAAACATATTGTATGTTGTCAAAGCATAATATAATAATATTAATAATGCAGTCGTTGGGATTGCCTATAATACGAAATGGTGTATTGGGTGTCTCTTCCCAAAGAGAATTCGGAGAATATTCATACGCGTCGATCAATAATACTGGTTTTAGAATTAGATCGCTATGATATACGAATAAAAGTATATATAGGTTAATTGTAGGCAGTATAAATATTATAAAATAGTACAATTACCTATTTAAAAAAAATATGATCCTATATATAGTTCTATTTTTGTTATTGTTTGGGTTGGGTGTGTACACACAGCGACACATCAACCTAGACTGTTTCGACTTTGAACTATTAGAAGTTGAACGCTGCGAATCGTGCGAGAGAGTGCGTTATATTTTCGTTACGCTCTATCCTTACCATTATATCGACACCACTATGCATTGCCCCTTTCCGACAATTCTCTATTTTGTATCTAGCGTAGCTATGCGTATATAGGGTGTCTAACTTGATGTGTAGCGGTGTGTATCTGATTCTATAAGTAGGTATATGCTTCTTAATTTGCGGTAAGAACTTAATTTGTATAGAAGTAGTTCGGTATAGTATTCCTTCCGAGGCAACAATGTATCACCGCTTGCTTTATTTATTGAATTGCAGCGGCACACTGTGTGCCAGATTCGATAGATTCTTAAGTATGTCTGGTATTCTAACGGCCACTCCTAACAAGTAAAAGTTATCCAAAAGATAACTCGCATGCTCTCTCACTCATGTTAGGTTAAAGAAGAGATGAGAGATGGCGAGAATTTTATCTTATAGATAAATTCAATCTGGAGGTGGTAGTACAAGCCCTGAGACTTCTACAATTTTAACTAATAGATGCAAATATGTTTATTTAAAAAGACAACCCCCACTAGGAATAATTTCTATCGCGTGGGACTTTATAAACATTCGAACAACGGACATAAAGGACACCCAGACTCGGAACATCCATTTGTGGATCACAGAAATTTGTGTTCCGTGTGGGAATCGAACCCACAACACTCGTCGCGGCGACAGTGGCGAGGCGACCACTTTAACCACTAACGCCTCGATGATTTCAATCAGAGTGATTACCACTTTGCGCAATTATACTAAATCCATATATTTATCGTTTTAAATATCTGGTTTTGCCGTACTCTGCAAGTAAAATCTCTACCATAGAAGATAATTATGTTCAATCTCTATACTTCAACCGTTCTCATCGCATTATATTATAGATGTTATCGGTGACATTATATGAGTTATTTGTCCTACATCTGTATCTACCAGCAACTAGATTCACGCTCATTAAAAATCCATATAATATCTTATATTAAGAGTGACCGTAATTATGACTAAAATATTAGATAATGGAACATCAACGAATATCAGTATTGTTAATGTATGTAACGTAAACCTATCGATTCGCAGCGGCACACCAGCGCCCAGACGTAACAGGTTTTCAATTATGCCTTGGATTTCAGGATTTGACAGTATTATTTACGTCCACCCGCTACATAGGGACCATACCTAAAGCGGGGGCCATCTTTTACTACAATGCACACATAATTATACAGGTTGTCCCAGAAGTCGACGTCAAGCCGGAATCAGGTAACAGGCTAAGTTATAATAGCTATCGGAAAAATATAAAAATCAAAGTTAGGTATTTTAAAATTATAGGCATTTTAAAAACATCAAAATAATTCAGTAAGTAAATATCTGTAGTAACAGGAGAGAAAGTACCGCCACAGGATGTAGACATTTTGGATATTTTAAAATGCCTATAATTTTAAAATACGTATCTTAGTTCTTTTTAAATATTTTTCCGATAGCTATTATAACTTACCCTGTTACTTGATTCCGGCTTGATGTCGACTTCTGCGATACCCTGTATTTTAAATAGTTAGACGTTTATAAACTATATTATAAATAGTTTAAACAAAAGCCCGACGTTTCATAAATAGAAATGAATACCTTTAGCTTGTGTTACCAAAATAATGTATTTATCTAAATAACCTATCTCTTATTTTATAATTATAATTGCAGTGATATGCCAATAATAGGTATTTTATTGAATATAATTAATTATTACACTTAAGTTTATACGTGGTAAATGTGCCAGCATTTGGGTATATTGATAAACTTCTGGAACAATGTCCGGGAGCAATAGACTTACCGCCTATTACATGGACATAAACAATAGCTATGAAATGTGGGATAAACGCGTGAAAGTATACAATGTATGTTATTTCAAAGTCCGATAGTTAATACTATGCTCTAGTACAGTGGTCGGCAACCCGCGGCTCTTTGGCTTCTCGGCTGCGGCTTTTCCACAAACTATTTAGCGTAGGCACGAAATATTATTTATTATCTTGCTTTATAAGTATGATACTAAATTTTATTGCTTTTACTGTAACTAAGACTTGTTTGGCAAAGGCAAGCTCGAGAGTGTTCTTTAAATCATAACTAATTCCGTAATTATGGGTTCTGCTAAAGCAAAGTTAAAAAAACGCTCTAGCTCAATTGTGTATTATCTATATTTGGCTCTTTTGGTCGACAAGGTTGCCGACTACTGCTCTACATCGCTCCGATGAACGATTATGAACACCATAAAATGCACGTAATGCTCGATAAGTTTCACGAACCGAACCGTGTTTTTCAAAATAAATTTGAACAATTTGCAACCAAACTAACCTCAAATTGATGTAGAACTGTCAAATCGGCTGTCACAGAAAACAGTGTTGCCAATTTAAAGTTCTCCGCATCTTCCTAATTCTTAGTTCATCTAGATAGCAGAACTTGTGGCACTTTTATTTCCAACAATTTAAAGGTCATTCACCTGTAAATAAGCACAATAATTACCCTAGTTGACTTTAGATACTTGTTTTACAATCTTGGGGCGAACCATTTTTAAAGTCTAGTTATTCAGAGATAAATAAATATCGATTCTGAAATAAATATCTAATCAAGATTTGCCCAACGCTAGATGCAACTAGTATAGCTCTAGACAGAGACGAATTAAGAACTAAAATTGTCTTAACAACAGTAAAGTTCAATACTAGTCTCTTGAGTCCTTTTTACACTATATACCTATCTATACTAATATTATAAAGCTGAAGAGTTTGTTTGTTTTTTTTGGTTGAACGCGCTAATCTCAGGAACTACTGATTCGAATTGAACAATTTTTTTTAGGGTTAGATAGCCTATTTATCGAAAAAGGTTATAGGCTATATAACATCACGCTACGACCCACGGGGGTAGCGCAGTAATAATAAACGCGGGTGAAACCGCGTGCACAGCTAGTCACTAATAATCGCTGTTAGACAAGTGCGGAAGGGATATGCTGAGCCGTTAGTAAAAGCGTATATCGATGTATCATTCCTGTGAAGCATTATCAGATCTTATAAAATGTAAATAGTAGTAAGGATTAGGGTTCATACATCAATATGCGTACAACGCGCTATTGGCCTGTTCTATGCATGTATACAAGCTCACGAGCATTAGTTAAATACTAATACAGTTGAGTACAATATTTGTCGCAAAGAGTATTTTATATTAGAGTTTAATTAACCACAAATGCTTTAATACATTTTCTTATTAACAAAAGCATCGTGGTCAAATTATAAAGACACAAAAACCCAGTGATGACGTTTACTTATATACCGTAAAACAGGTTAAAGTTTGCGAGTTATTAACATAAGAACATGAGTGGCAATACATTAAGTCGTTAATTCGGCTTTAGCAATAACCTGAGGATTCAATTTACCCACGGTACAATAAATTATGTGATCCACGTAAAATTGTTTTAAATCTGAATCAATCTCCTGTATTTTTCCTAATGGTAGACAGAGCTGTATTAAATATTTGTAGTCACCGCTACGGAGAATTTCGTAACAGAAATACCGGAAAACACTGCACTATCTGGTAATCAATCCTGGGACTTTTAATAGTTAGCTAACAGACCAAAGAAGCAGCCACTGTATTAGTAAAATTACTAACATGTACCACTAGTTTTTATTAAGTGTTATTATAATTTGGTAGGTCTTTGACCTTAACAACATAAACACGTGTATCCTAATGCACAATCTCTGTTACTACCGTTATCTGACGTAAGCTTATTAACCAGTTGTACGGTGGGGTGTTGGAGGTAATGAAAACAACGAGTGCCCGAATAATACTGAGTTATATTTCTTATAACATCGAATATAAATGATACATAGATTAACCAATAAATGAGTAACATAAGAGTAATATTATAAGTAGTAGTAGTACATAGTATGTAGTATCTGAACATACATCACATCACCGCATTTATATAAAAAAAAAAAATACAATTACAAAGCATTTTTTTTTAGTATATCATACTTTTTAATATCTTAACAATAAATTTAGTTATTTTTATTAATATTATATGTTTCAATTTTCATAATAAGGTTTAGTGCGATTTTTATGAACAACATCTTTTTTACCATATTTATTTATTATTTCTACGTTAGGTGGTACTTCTTTTACAACTTTGTATGGACCTGAGTATATAACATCTAATTTATTACTAGGTGCTTCATTTTTTACAAGAATCATATCGTTTTCCTTATAGCTTACTGGGTTTACATATTTATCGTATTTCATTTTCCTATTTAACTTACTTTTTAACAAGTTATTTTTAGCCTCTTTTTGGGAAAGTTGCAAACGGTATTTTAATTCGCAAGGATAGCTTTCAAAATTATATAATGGATCTAAATTTTTTGATAAGTTACTGGGTAGACTACATTTCTTACCAAATATTAATTCATATGGTGTAAATCCTGTCTCCGAATGTACCGTTGTGTTGTAAGCGAAACACCAATAAGGAATCCACTTACCCCACAATTCAGGATGGTTATCCGTTTGAATACGTAAAAACGCATTCAAATTTTTATGTGTTACTTCCAGAGCTCCTATTGATTGATGATGATATGCTGTTGAATTAAGCTGTTTAATATTAAGTAATTTACAAACCTCTTGAAATATTTCTGACATAAATTCCTTTCCCCTGTCTGTGGCTATTTCTTTAGGCACTCCATACCTAAGGATAAAATTATCAACAAATGAGCTCGCTACTTCTTCAGATTTTTTAGAAATTAAGGGATAGGCCTCAACATATTTTGTTAATTCACACTGTAATGTTAGAATGTATGAATAATTATTACTATCAGTTTCTAATGGACCAACAAGATCTAAATACACCTTTTCAAATGAAGAATTAGCTGTACTAGTTATAATCATAGGTTCTTTCTTAGGTAATGAATACTTTTGACGCTGGCATTTATCACAACGCTTTACAAATTTCTCAACATCTTTATCGATACCAGGCCAATAATAATATTTCTTTATATTGTTCGACATCCGTCTCATACCAGCATGGCCACTACTAGGTAGGAGATGGAAGTCATTTAAAATAACTCGCTTATCGTCTTTATTATCAATTCTTTCAACATCACTCAAAATACATATACGTGGTCCTAATCTATCTTTCCTACTTTTTATTTCTTCTAATAACTTCCTTATAAAAACATCATTATCTTTACTTTTTAATATGTATATTTCTTCTAGTTTTAATTCAATGCAAAAATTATCTAGTTCTCTCACAAATGCGTCTCGCGTCATTTGTGATTGAGAATTTAGGAATTTTACATATATAGTTTTTTCACATTCAACATAACATAATATTTCATTTTCTTTCGTAATATTTCTTATTTTTCTTAAATTTCTTAAACCATTGGCATTTATAAATCTCAATTCAACTGATTCTTTCGGTTTGATATGAGTACTCACAACTCTTGGTTGCGCATTCCTTGAGTCAGTGGGTACCATATCCACCGTCGAATCAATTTCATTCTGTCTTTTTGCTTGTGTCCTTGTTAATACATTTACTACACTTTCATGCATTTCTTTTAAATCTTCTATGGTAATTCTTGACAGTGCATCTGCAGCTGTATTGTCAGAACCCTTGACATATTCTACCTCAAAATTATATTCTTCTAATGCAATTCTAAATTTCATTAGTCGACTTGAAGGGTCTTTCATATTAAATAAGTAGACTAATGGTTTGTGGTCTGTAAGTATTTTAAAAGGTCGGCCGTACAAATACGGTCGAAAATATTTTATAGCCCAAACGATGGCAAGAAGTTCTTTTTCTATAACTGGGTAGTTCTTTTCACCTTTGTTTAACGTTCTGCTTGCATAAGCTATTGGTCGACCATTTACATTAGACAAAATTGCTCCTACAGCATTATTTGACGCATCAGTTTGTACTATGAATTTATTAGTCTCAGAAAAATCAGGATATTGTAATATAGGCGGTTCTATTAAACGTTGTTTTAATATTTCAAATGACTTTTGACATTCACGATTCCATTCAAAAGAGACACCTTTTCTTGTTAATTTATTTAATGGATATGTAATTTCTGCAAATTTGGGTATGAATTTTCTGTAGTAATTTGTGAACGCTACGAATCTTTTAACCTCGTCAGTGCTTGTAGGGCACGGATAATTCTTTACTGTACTTATTTTTTCAGGGTCAGGCTTTATGCCATCACTTGAAATAACATGTCCCAGATACAAAATTTGTTTCTTCAGAAAGTCACATTTAGCTGGATTTAATTTTAAGTTTACTGACCTCAGTCTTTCAAATACCTCTTGCAAATTTTTATTATGGGAAAATAAATTTCGTCCAAACACGATAAGATCATCTAAATAAACTAAACATTTATCATAATTTAATCCTGCCATTGCCATTGTTATCATCCTAGAAAATGAACTAGGACTGGTTTTCAAACCCATTGGCATACGTGTCATTTGGTATTGCCCTGAATAAAATGATGTAAATTTTCTACTGTTTTCATCTAATTTGACATTATAATAACCTTGGTGTAAATCTAGATGCGTAAAATAAATGCTGCCAGTTAAAGATTCTAAAATTTCAGTTATATCCGGTAATGGAAACTTATCATCTTCTATACAGTTATTTAGTTTTCGGTAATCAATTACTAGTCTCCATTTCTTATCTGCTGTTGTACTAGATTTTTTAGGCACTAATAATATTGGGCTCGACCAATCGCTTTTGCTAGGTTCTATTATACCTTCATGTAACATTTTATTTATTTGACGTTTAATTTCATCTTTTTGGGAAACAGGTAATCTATATTGTTTGGAAAATACTGGATTTGAATTAGGTTTTACAGTAATATTATGTGTGTATATATCTGTAGTGGTTAGTTTGTCTCCTGGTAAATAAAATATATCAGCATATTTTGCACAAATGCTTTCAATAGTATTCTGTTCTTCGATATTTAAATGGTCTAATTTTATTAAAGGTAATAATTTTTTAACTCTATCTGAATTATTTTTCGTTTTGTCAAATGAACAAATATCGAATTCACAAAGTTTCTCAATTTTAGGCTCTAAATCTGTCAAAGAAACATTATTTTCAGTAACATTTAATATACGAATTGGTATCAAACCATTCTTAGGAGTAGCTATAGAACTTGCTAAAAATACACCTTCCTTTATTTCTTTAGATGAAACTACACAATCTTCAATAAAATTTGTATGTATATAATGTATGGATTCACATCTAGCAGGTATATTAAAAACAACATTACATGAATTTAATATTGACAAACAAATAGGTGTTGTGGCAATATACAACGTTAAAATATTTCTATGAAAATCTAATTGTGCTTTGTACTTGTTTAAAAAGTCACGCCCTAAAATACCACTTGCCTTGATTGGTAAGTTATCAAAAACATAAAACTTGTGGCTTATACTTTGATTACCTATAGCTAAAGGTAAAAACACGTATCCTATTGCTTGGACTTTGCCTCCTAATCCATTTATGGTTATGTTGTCTTTATGGATTGGAATGTTATGTTCGAGTGTATGTTTATAATTACACGCTGACAACGATGCTCCAGAATCTACTAGAAAGTAATGGTTTTTTCCACGATTAATTGATGAACACAAAGATATGTAACAATTACTATTATTAGCAAAAATAAAATTCTCGCTATTGGTCACGAAAAAACTGGTTTGATGTTTCTTTACATTCTGTAACATCTTCCGATTTATCAATCATATTAATATTACGTATCCCTTGATTTCTGTTTGAAAATTGAAATTTACCTCTCTGCTGCTTATATCCATCAGCTCTACCTCGAGTCCACTGCCCTCGAGTACCAGACTGCATCCACTGACCTCGTCCTCGTGTTTGTCCTCTGTATGACGAAAAATTACTGTGACCTCTACGTTGTCCTCTATAGTAGCTCGCACGACCTCTATTATAATTAAAATTATTATTGTATGATCGTTTGTACATACCTAAAATTTCTCCTGACGTCGTGGCTGGTGAAGTCTCCTCCTCCTGAGCAGCTTGGACAGCATCCTTCAAAGAGCTATAATTGCGGGCGGAAATAATAGTGCTTAATCTACGATTTCTCAGGCCGTCGGCAAACTGTTTGATTGTCATTTTTTCATTGTGAGGTTTTAAAATTGTATAACATTGATCATTGCCTTCTGCTTGAGAAATTGTAAGATCCACAAATAATTTTGTAATTTCTTTACCATAATCTGCAATAGACATGTCATTTTGTCTAAATTTCTGTAATTTATTTTGAATAGCCGTTGCAGCTTTCTTACACAATAACACATCTCTCATATCTTTAACTAAATCATTAATTGTATCGTATTTTAATTTCATCTTTAACTTAGCTTCTTGAGACAATCGGCTCTTTAAAATGAAATTAATTAAATTCTGTTTACATGCACTATCTTTTAAAATACTATCATAATATTCTATATTATCTATTAACTGTTTTGTATTCGACTCTTCGTCGGTCATAATAGGCAAAAGATTTAAAGCAGTTTTTAAATCAAAAGACGACATATTTGATACGAATTCGGATTTATCAGTTCGACACAACAATAAAATCTGTTCACGTAAATCTAAAAATTTACGACAATAATTTTCTATCAATAAAATATCTTCTTTATTATAATATTTATTTAAAACTTTATCCTTAAAATCTATCAACCAAGTCTCATACTGTTCATAAATGACACGAGCCTCATTTAATTTAGTTTCTAATATTTTTCCTGACCTTCGTTTCGGTCCAATCTTAATTAAATACTCTCTAATTTTCTTTAAACTCTCATAAAGTGTTAAAATAATGTCCATAACTTACCACCATAACGTAGAAAAAAGTTATACAATTATGTACCTGTGAAATACAGCAAAACATTAGTATAAATTCATTTTACCATGTAACTATCATTAGAGAGCGCAATTAACAGCAGAGTCCAAAGTTCAATCTGCACATCTTCCGAATATGGTATGTCACTGCATTCGATAAAGTTCACGGTCACGCGACACGATGCAAAACGAAAACAATTACGAGTATATTTACGATTACGATAATTAAATATTTGCTCTAAAACTATTTATACGCACATTTGATACACTTTCCGCGCATATTATATATATTTGGATATTACGCACATTTATCGCACTTTTCAACGCATTTTAACGCACTACTTTTTCTTTATTTTTACGCACGCACATTTTTTATTTTTTTTTCTATATTTTACCGCACTCTACATCAACTTCTGGATAATGTCTCGGATTGTCCGGGGGTGCCGCTTGTATTTGTCGCCGAAAAAGCGATCTCCTCATGGTCGTTCGATAAATCTCTCTATTTATCCATTTTACATGGCATCTTCTATAAAGCCTGTACACGAAGAATAACACACCAAGTAAAACGATCAGCAGGATAATAGATAATATAATATTGGTGGTAGTCATATGGAAACGGATTTCTTCTGTAGTGGATTTGTTATCCCCAGCAGCCGCATTTTGTACGATGACGGTTTCCTCCTTAGACTGATTTTTTCCCATTTTCGAAAACGATCTTAGCGCGCACGTACTGTCCGTAAAACAAACAAAATTGCACTCTCGCCATTGTCACAAAATAGTCCGAACCTTCGAGATGATCTACGTCCTTATACGGGATGGTATCAAATTCGCGGCGCACTGGAAGATTCCGCTGGCAGGGTCGCCATGTACGGTGGGGTGTTGGAGGTAATGAAAACAACGAGTGCCCGAATAATACTGAGTTATATTTCTTATAACATCGAATATAAATGATACATAGATTAACCAATAAATGAGTAACATAAGAGTAATATTATAAGTAGTAGTAGTACATAGTATGTAGTATCTGAACATACATCACACAGTGTTGCTAATAAGAATTGCGGGCACGCCAATGACTCAATTACTCGTACAAAATAACATATCCATCACGTTACGTTGGAAATTGGGTTAATACTACGGATTACGTCATAATATATCGCTGATACCGATAAATCCTGACTATGCACATCTGATAAGAGCCTCACTGTATTATTTGTTATCACACTTTACTCACTGCAATTCTATGTAATAATATATTCTGTCAGGGTTTTTAATACTAGTGATAATTACTTAGCCTCCCACTCTTATTATCACAGCTTTCTGTTATGCTTTCCTTTAGATATCCCCCGTAGCCCTTTAGTTTGTCTTTACCTGAGTAAACACAAACTGAAGGGCTACGGGGGATTTATATAAAATGCACCAGTCAACTTTTAGTTTAACGCTTTTATTTTCTGGAATGCGAAAAACGTGTCTGATCCAATCACCGACATTTTCAGTCACATCAAAGACATACTTCTTGTAGTTTACGCTTCATAAGATTATCATATTACTTACTATTGTACCCTAAATCGGTCTGTTATCCGGCACCCTAAGATACGCCCCACAGGCTCAATGGTATATATCGAGTGCGTCAAACGCAAATGATGGCAATAGGAATATGTTGGCTATACCGGAATTAGCCAAGAATCCAACATTAGTTCTATAGTTACGCTTTTAATCGTCAGTATGGCTGTCTACCATTAGTTTATTTGGTAGACGTTCTATACATAAGTTATAGGACGGAATTGCGATAAATGGAGTGTTAATTAATTTGCATCTAGACGAGTTAGTCGAGCAGCGAGTGAGCTTACCAAAAATTTAATTTCTTTGTACTGCTGATAATAAATATTCTACAATGATTTTATTGTGATCACTTTTGTTAATAATATTAAGTTTATAATAGATAGTCAACTTTATATTTTCTTTTTACTTTCGAGTAAATTAGCAACAAAAATAATTGAACGGTGGACACTAAACACATTTTATAAAAATATAAATTTACTTTTCCATTTTATTATTTTATGGATAATCTGTCCTTTAACTATGTACATACACGTCTACTACTATCTACCTAAATAGCCTATTGTCTATGCTTATTTTGTTTGATTAAGTTAGTGAGTCTAACTTCAAAGAGAAACCTTAGCAGCTGATGACATAATTCTACATTTCAGGTGTTATGTACGATGGCAAAGAGCGTCTCATGGCTGATGCAGAGATGGTTCTGGAGACCGTGGGCCGTCGCATTGCCAACGTCAACAACTCCTCCGCCAAGACCTTCATTACGTACAGACGGGCGCATTCGGGCGCTCCTTGTAATGCGCTTGTCGTCGTCGACGTGTGTGTCATAATCACCAACAAAGGCGAATGTCCACCCCACGCGTTTTGTATGATACCTAAAAATCTGAATAAAGGTAACTTGTGCATAATTTTAGTAAAATACCTTTTGAAACTACTATAGAAAAATGTGAGAATCACAAAACACGGTAAACGTTAGCTTACTATTAAACACGCCCCGCTTGTACTACTCTATACAATCCAAGAGTATCAGTGACAACTTCACAGGCGCTTACAACGATTACGACACTTATATTTTCAAATTAACGGTTCTACCTCCTTTGCCCGTCTTCTTCGGTTAATTAGAACAAATGTTATAAAAAGATAGAAGTAGCAAGGCGTGTAGTATTTCGTTACAAAAATATACAAGATACCTATTTTGTTTTCAGTTCAGACCAATATAAACAGTCGATCCAATTAATTTTGCTAAAATATCTGTGCTTTAGAAATATCTTTGATCTTTGGTTGGTCGAAAGCACTTTCTCCAGTGGGGTTATATCCTGAAGTATCTTTATACTTATTACTTCATCTTTTTGCGCTAAAACAAACAAGAAAACTTTTGAGAGTTTGGGGTATTTCATTAGAAAATTACTTGCGGCCGTTAAGTAAAAGTTCCTAGCGGCAGGTTGATATGCAAAGTATATTAAAAGTATAGGTATAATACAGTGTTATAAATATAATAGCACACAGTACACAGGACAGGCTTGCCTAGTGTGCCCACTGGCTAACGATTCGTCGACACAAATAAACATTTGTGTTTACGAATCAGCTGCTTATAATATCGCCCAAGTCCAAAGCACTACGGCTGCTACAGTTTCCTTTCGATGACAATAAACTTAAACGAGTGCGTTACCATACATACATATTGATTACCTATTCAAAGTTGTCACTAGACCCATAAATATATGGCAACACGCCAAAGGTAAAGAAGTGATGTGAGACATAACTTAGGTTTTAAGCATGTTGTTATAAATACATGCAACTGATTTGCTGGGCATAAACGCGATTGTTATTGTGTAGTTAGCTGCCCAGGTCCCAAGGAGGTAATGCTTATACTGTAACTTATACTAACAGTTAGTCACATGTATGATTAGGGTGAGTCCGCATTGCCATTTATAAGGAAGGGCCAGGCCCAGAATGTAAAATTTCAACTCAAAATTAAAGAGCATGTAAGATGTCGATCGCTGTTTAGGGGCTGGGCTCACTCTGCAGAATTTGCTCCCTAAAGTTATGATTCTAATCGGGGTTTCTAATCCTGGATAATTCTTACCTAATAGTCTAGCTAGGGAAAGCTATGAGCTAAGTTATATAATTTATAGGTTATCGACAGCAGTTGTATTGTGTGCGGCCTACCTCATATAATATCTTACTAAATAAATCTCAGTAAACTTATCATGATTTATTGCTATTTACTTTAGAGTTGATAAACATTTTATGTAAAAGATCTAAATATAACATGCCATGTTTTATTTAGAGAAACATACATACATATATAGGTACCCACATTTACAACACGATTTAGAAATAAATATAAATATTTCGTATTATGTAACAATTTATTTTTAAATTGTGTGCATATTGTGTTAATAGTATGATGGAAATTATCTGACTATCTACAATACATTTATTTTAGATCATAATACTAGCCGCATATAGCGTTGCTAAAAATAAAAGCAAATTAACCCTTTTATCGTTATTGTAAATCCTAACTTAAATGAGAATGTGAGTTTGTTTGTTACGCTTTAACGCCTGATCTACTCAATCGATCATCATTAAACTTCGCATACATGTTGTCAGGGGAACAGAAAAGTACATAGGGTAGTTTTCTTCCAGAAAAATGGCTTACTAGTTATAACTAAAACAAAGAGAATAAAGTTCATATGTATTTGTTTTAATTCCAGGTCTAGTTGGCAGTAATGTGTTTCTCTGTTACAAAAAGTCAATGAACCGTCCGCCGCTAATTGCTTACAAGCCCGAAGTACTGTTCAGGTATGTTAATAACTGGTACTCATTGACTCTTTCATTTCCTTATCTTAAGGAATAATTAGAGAAGAAAGTGCTTTGTGACAGGTGCCAGAAACAACTCACCCATTAGGAAATCGCTTCTATAATGTTTGGGAATAAGGAGACGAAAATAAATTAAAATGTTCACATCCCCGTTCAAATATGGATCAATTGGACTAGCTGAGTATTCTAGACTAGCTGAAGATTGCGGTACAAAATTGTGTTAACTTCCTAAAGCACCTTTGTTCTTTCATCAACATACATGCTAAAAAAGAAAGCCGTGTTTGCCATAAGTTTAATGTGATAATAACGCCTTAGTAGTGAACTAAGGCATAATCTGTTTTCCTTTTTTAAATCCTTTTTATACTTATCGAATTAGGGAAAATTCTCGTGATAGGGCTTAGGCCTTAACAATCATTGAAAGAAAGAGAGGCAGAAGACACACCCAGATTAGGAATAACTTTTTTAAGGATGCGATATTGTTTCCCATGCGGTAATCAAATAGGGACCATATTTAAATAAAATTCCCAACCTGCTGGTTAAAAATTTTATTTGAATATCTAATGTAAATCATAGCAATTTTCAAATCTCTACCAATTTTCTTAACTATTCAACATATCTGGCCTAAATCAAAGATAAGAATTTGTAACTCTATAATTGACACTAATTATACCTTTCGCGGTTAATGTTAGTGCAATTAGTGAGCCTGAGTATGTACTCACAGCTTTTGTGTTTTAATTAGTCATGCATTGATCATATTTGTGAGAAAATTTGCGAGTGTAACGGTATGCTTTTGTAAGATTATTTAATCCACTCGCTAATGAGTCATTAGTTTTACATTCTGCAGTTTACTAAAATACTTTTCCAATAGCACAAATTCATATCAGTTTTTATTGCATCTGTTACTTTAAATTCTAAATCGGAGGTTTCAGGCTAATTATAAGTATAATTGAATAAATTATGACATTTCAAAGTAATGTAGTTTATAAATATTAACTTCATGAGGAATTTACATGTCTGATTCTCATTGTTTCCCACAGTCACAAAAGTCTGCTAACACGCATACAGTATGGTAAACTATGGCGTAGACTAAAGAAGCCTGAAATGCATTCAAATAACGACCGATTTATTATTCGTATTTGATATACAGCTCAACTAAAATACAGACGACATTTTCATATTAATATATAATGATCTATAAGTCGTCTGGTGTTTAGATCACATTTGAATATATTAATTTAATAAGCATGTGTTAAAAGAGAATGACATTGTATGTACTGTGCTATGTCGTTATTGTATATAATTAATAATAATTGCATATTATTTATAAAATATCTCTGAAAATACACTGGAACTTGCATATGTGTCTCACATAACCTTTAATTGACAAGGACAATACCTATGGTACTGTAGTACAAAATTCAATTCATGAGAATCCTCTTGGAAGATATTATTAAAAAGCTACTAGGCCGACCCGTCAAGAAAAATGCATTTTCATTTCTTATTGATTCGTATCATACATTCGGTAATCCTAACTAATATTATAAATGCGAAAGTGAGTTTGTTTGTTTGTTTGTTTGTTTGTTTGTTTGTTTGTTTGTTACGCTTTCACGCCTTAACTACTCAACCGATCAACATGAAATTTTGCATACACGTTGTCAGGGGTACAGAATAGGACATAGGGTACCTTTCATCCAGAAAAAAGAACTGTTGCAAACCTAACCTAACATAACCTACATTTATGCGAGCGAAGCCGCGGGCGAAAACTAGTCATCTAAATATGCGATATTTTTAGTATAATATAATGTACTCATTCATCTAGCTATCACAATAACAAGAGAGATCTTGAAGAACAATATTGGTGCATACACGATTTTTATTTGCCCTTACAACCAGTAATAAGTGTTTCTTGACTGCCTTATAGTTCTACAGTAATAATCTTTGTATTTCTCGCTTCTAGATATCCAACGACGGAAAGACGTAACATAGGATTCCCAACATCAGTGCCTCTATTCTGTTTGCCGATGGGCGCCACGCTTGAACTTTGGCCTAACAATGCAGCGACGCCTAAACCTGTGTTTTCTACATTCGTCCTCACTGTTGCTGACGCTACCTATAAGGTACAACATTTAGAATAAAATAATGCAATTAATGTTTATTTCTTTTTCTCTTCTATCAACAAACAACAGTTGCAATTGGCATTTAGTCAAGCAGCTTGCTTGCGTTATCCCTTACTCGCTACTCTTCTGTACTTAAAATTATTTTCAGTAATTTACTTACAATAAATACTGCAAATGACATGGATTATATACGTTCACATATTTTGTAAATATACAAAATGTTGTGCCTATAATTATTCTCAATACGTATAAAGAAAAGGACATCACATATCTTATTTTTTATATTGATAAATAACAAATATTTACTGTACACTAAGATTATTTGATTGGCGCTGACAAGCGTTGATGTGCTACAATAGCAAGGAGTACTGCGCATGCGCAGTGTGATATTATTCTCTTCAAAATAGTTGAAATAAATAAAAGAAGATCAGTAAATTTTTGTATGAGTAAATATGTATGTTATCATGACGTTTTGTTTATGTCTTAGTGCAGCTAAGCGAAAATCTTTCAAGAATTTATTATAAGTAACTATTTAATACATTTCAGGTATATGGCTCAGCAGTGACATTCTACGAGCCTTTCCCTCATTCACAACTCACAGAGTATCAGATGGAACTCCTCGGTTGGCGCGAGGGCGTGTCTCAGAGCACGCACTCGGTGCACGCGATCAAGTGTATCTGTCTACTGTCGAGGTGGCCGTTTAGTGATACGTTTGAACGATGGCTGTTGTATATATTGGTGAGTGAATTCGATGTAATTAATTTTTACCGTTCCGAACTACGTAATTTGGTATATCAGCGTGGAATTGGAATTATATACAGTATGATTTTGAGAGATGAATTACGGGATAACCTGATATTCGGGTATTTATCTACAGCTTCCTATCTTCAACAGTTCGCTATACCTTATAGGGACCTTATGTAAGACTCTTAGTATATTTTTATATTCGGACTTAAGTATATACTTCTTATCTTATCTTGTGTGGGGGCGAGTCAGTACAGACGGGCGACACTTTGATCCAGTGGGATTTTTTGTGTCGACTTCCCCAATAACGACTGCCATAGATGTTCATGACAGCCGGGACCGACGGCTTAACGTGCTCTCCGAGGCACGGAGCAGGTGATAATTGTCAATTAATACGCACATCATTTTGAAAAATCATATAACTTCCGAAAGTCAGGGGGGCGCGACGTGGTTTCAAACCCGAGACCCTCTGCATTGCAGTCTGTTGGTCTCCCCACTGAGCTATCGCTGCTCTTAAGTATATACGTACTAGATATCTGCTTTGGTGTTTGCAGCAACAACAGGTTTCTATGCATTTGAGTGTATTTTTTGTGTTGTCAGCCATCATAGGTTCTGTTAGCTTTAACGTATTTTGACCTTGCATATCTTTGCGGTGGCTATTTTAACACTGGCCCCTCAAAGATATTAATTAATAATAATAATAATAAGGCGACCAGCGACCTAATACAGATTAAGCGAGGTATATTTCAGGGTGACAGTCTGAGTCCTCTTTGGTTTTGCCTAGCGTTGAACCCTCTCAGTACATTACTAGAGGGTTCAGGGCTAGGTTACAGGTTAAAGAGAGGCGGTCAGGTCGTATCACACTTGCTATACATGGATGATTTAAAGCTGTTTGCCCGCACTGATTCACATTTGATAGACTTACTAAGAGTAACTGATTGCTTTAGTAAATCTATCAACATGGAGTTTGGTGTGGATAAATGTGCAGTCATGCATGTAAAGCAAGGAAGGATGGTGGAATCTGAGAGCATTGAACTTTCAGATTCCATTAACCTAAGATCGCTTCTCATTACTGATACCTACAAATACTTGGGTATGTCACAAGCCTTAGGTATAAATGAAGCGGACATGAAACAATCGTTGAAGGAGCGCTTCTTTGGTCGCCTGAGAAAAGTACTTAACAGTCTTTTATCAGGCGGCAACAAGGTGCGCGCTTTTAACGGTTGGGTCATGCCGCTTCTTTTATACTCCTTTGGCATACTTAAGTGGACTCAGACTGAGTTAGATGCCCTGGACAGGAAGGTCCGTACACTGTTGACGGCATACCGAATGCATCATCCTCGTTCGTCTGTGATGAGGTTGTACATCCCGCGGAAATGTGGGGTCGAGGTTTTCTTAATGCCAAAACCCTCCATAACCGTGAGGTGTGCAACCTTAGAGAATATTTCCTTCAAACGAACGTGGATATGCATCGTGATGTTGTCGCAGTGGATAACGGACTCACCCCGCTTAATCTGGCTAAAGAGAACTGGCGCATCCCTGTAGTACTGAGCATTGACGACCGCAAGAGTGTATGGCAGAGCAAGGAGCTTCACGGTAGGTTCTACAAGGCCCTATGTGGACCTGATGTAGACCTTCTCGCCTCCGTGAACTGGCTACGCTTCGGTGACCTCTTTGGGGAAACCGAAGGGTTTGTCTGTGCAATTATGGACGAAGTTATCAAGACGAATAACTACCGGAAATACATCCTGAGGGATGGTACGATTGACATATGTCGGGCGTGCCACCAACCCGGTGAATCCCTCAGGCATATAGTTTCCGGTTGTTCTCGTCTTGCTAACGGCGAGTACTTGCACAGACATAACCAAGTAGCCAGAATTATCCATCAGCAACTTGCTCTGAAGTACAAACTTGTAGAGGTCGAGGTGCCTTACTACAGGTATGTAGCGGAACCAGTTCTCGAAAAGGACCATATCACACTGTATTGGGATAGATCTATTATCACAGACAGGACTGTTGTTGCCAACAAGCCTGATATTGTGGTAATAGATCGATCAGAGCGCCGTGCAATGATTGTCGATATTACCATCTCTCATGATGGCAACCTCGTGAAAGCTGAGAAGGAAAAAGAACTAAAATACCTGGACTTAGCACACGAGGTCGTCGATATGTGGGATGTGGACTCGGCAATCATTGTACCGATAGTCGTTACGGTAAACGGTCTAATAGCCAAGAGCCTCGACCAACATCTTAGGAGGCTCGCGTTAGGTGCTTGGGTCAAGGGTCAGATGCAGAAGGCGGTCCTCCTCGATACGGCACGCATAGTGAGGAGATTCCTCTCTCTGGACCCCTAACCACCGACAGCTTGGACCTTGTCTCGATGTCGGTGGGCATCCATAATTTTTATATTTTTAAATGTGTTTTTTTACAATTCTATATTTAAAAATGTAATTTTTATTGATAAATAGTAAATAAATGTAAATAATAATATTGAATTATTTCTCTCTTCACAAAGGTGTTTCTTACACATCTATATACATTAGATATAGGAACTTTATGATCCTTTGTGAGAGGCTGGTGTCCATACTAGGGAAACCCTGTGTGACGGATCACCAGGCCCTCACCTCGGAATATACAATTAAAATTATACACTAAATATGCAATTCAAATTATACCTTAAGAACATGCATAAAGTATATAACATTTTGAAAGACTGTCATTAAGTATGAATGCAAAAGTAAGAGTACATAACAAAATGAGGTATGTGTTCTTTGTGAGAAGTGTGTGCGTGTGTGTGCGTGTGTGTGCGTGTGTGTACGTGTGTGTACGTGTGTGTACGTGTGTGTGTGTGTGTGGGGGGGGGGGGGGGAGGGGGGGGGGTTGGGTGTGTGTTTTGTGTGTGTATAAGTAGGTGTAAGTGATGTATATTGTAACATATGTATGGTGTGGTACTAACACATATACACACATTTACTTGTGGTTATAGTTAGCGAGGGACGATGATGAATTGCTCCGTCTCGTCATAACTTTGTTTTTTCAGCCACCTGTATAGAGTCACTTTACATGGATTTTTGGTTAAATTGTAGATTTTTAGGATTTTGTTTAATTTGTTGTAAAGGTACGCTCCAAGAAAATTTAATTGGTGATGTGAGAAGGTTGTCTTTGTGCGAGTCGTGGGGCAAACTGCATGTTTGCGTCGTTTAGAAGCATGTAGTGAGGGATTGTATGGAAGTAGCGAATGTTGCCTGAGAACCGTATGTTGGATGTAGAGTTGTCGAACAGTTAGCATTTCGGTGAGTTCATATACTAATTTTGTAGGATGCATAAATGGTAGAAAATTGCTGACTTTTAAGACCGCTGTTTGGGCTCTTTCTAATTTTAATAAGGTTGTCTTAGAGGTACCGCCCCACACTGTGATGCAATATGTGATAACTGATTGACAGAGACTTAGGTATACCATATTTATAACTTTTTTGTCCGCAACATGTCGAAGGTTCTTAAACAGATAAATAAACTTTCTTGTTCTCGCTACAAGAAGATCAACATGTGCGTTATGATTGAGCGCTCTGTCTAAAATAACACCTAGATATTTTATTGTAGTAACATTTTGTAGAGCTGGACATAGGCAGGAACTGGTACTGGAGGAACACGAGCTATTATGTGCTATGATTTTTAGATCTACTATAGGATGAGCGGGATTTTTTACAGAAAAACAAATGTATTTGGTCTTGTCAACGTTAAGGGCGAGTCTATTTTTATACAACCACGACATAACCATATTAATTAAATTCATTATTACATAATTACTAAAGTAACTTACCCTAATATTTAAAATATATTTTTATTTTCCATGCTATTTGATTTTAGGTATTTTTGGTTTCTAGTTATAATGCTCTTACTTATTTATATATATTTTGTATTACATATTCTGATTCTACATATAATTGTTTATAGGAAATGTCATGGAGTCAAGAACCGTTAAACATACCTGTTGAAAGGTATATAACACATTTAATAGAAGAAGTGCCCTTCCCTGAACCGAGAATATTATTACAAGTAAGTTGATTATAATAATTACTTATTGTTTTTATAAAGAAAGTGTATCTGCCTATATTTATACACTTTAATAAAACACCTTAATTATGTTCAATAGCCTTATAACGTGCAATGAGCGCAAGTAGACGTCACGTTACACAGATTTAAGGTGATTTATTCCTTCATCGTTTGTTTATTTTACTATAAAGAGTGTATCTTAAAGTGTAAGTTAAATCCTTTTAAAAGTGAAATGCGAATGAAAATATATATTTTTAAATATGTAAAAAGAAAGCATTTCTAGTACTGATGCGCATAATTCAATTTTCGAATACAATACATTGTACGTAACTATTGAAATACTCGGTTTGAAACGTAGCGCACGCTATATGTATGTATATTATTTCTTACTTGTTTAGTAAAAATGCAAATATAGCATACTGGTAGCGAGAACCAATGCATAGAGGTACCCATTCTCTATAAATTATCCTTCTTATTTAGTCATCTCTATTTATAAGAGTACAAATATAGTCTGAACAGTAGGCAGTGACTAAATGATTGTATAATGGTTTGTTTGTTTACTACAAGTAAGAAAAAAATAAATTTTTTATTGTGTTAATTATTGTCAATTCATTCGAATGTATTTAAAATGTCTTTTCTATTTTCTCAGTTATCACCAACGAATCAAAATGATCGCGTGATATTGACGCGGCGCGACGACCAACCTCTGGTGCGGAGCGGCGCCAGCTTTAGACAACTCTTATTGAATTTGGGACCCGACAACTGTCTGCTAGTTCTAGCATTAGCCATCACCGAACAGAAGATACTTATACACTCGCTCAGGTATTGCAAAATTAATTAAATAACTTTATCTTATGATCTTAAAGCCTAGTATACAGAAAAAGAGACGTTCTCAATGACTCTCCTGGTCTGTTGTAGTTACTACTAATCACTGTGGAGCTCATAGCCAGTAGCACTCACTGATCGGTAAACGATAAGCGAGGTTAAGTAACGTTGGGTGCGGTCAGTCTATAGATGGATGACCGCTTAGAGTGGTATGTCATCTGAGCGTCTCCGTGCTTCGGAGGGCACGTAAAAAGTCGATTTCCGGTTGTTGCTAAATTGACAGCAGTCGTTAAGCCATGTCAGAGGCCTACAGGCGGGTTGAACAACTCTTGACAAAAAGTTGGCAACTAACCACACGAAAAGAAAAAAAAAGAAAGAAAAAAGATAGGTCACGGGACCCGATACAACTATAGAATTGAATAAAATAGTTCTCAGTTAGCGACGTGACATGTTGCAACTACTTAATTGAGTAATAAAAAGTGCTAACTGATCAGAACTACGTTAAATTAAAAATTTTAGAATATTGGTGATGGACATCTAGTCCCCATTTTGCTCGACACCCCACCCCACATCTACAGCTCGCGCGATAACCATGTAATTTGGCGCAAGCCCCACAAGATACTTTTCTATCGCTGTCTTATTTAGAATAAAATATTCGTGATCGACGTGAAATAGCATGTTACGGCGTTGGCGCTCGTACTATACATACACCACACCAGAGCCAGACACCATGCCTATGTGGCTTGAACCTAAGGAATCAAATGTTGCCATACTTGTTTAATTTTCTAATTCTTTCTACATGTTTGTTACAGACCTGATACTCTAACAGCCGTCTCAGAAGCAGTGTCAACTTTATTATTCCCGTTCAAATGGCAGTGTCCATACATACCTCTATGTCCTTTAGGTAAAGACTTTTGTTTATAAATATACAATATAAACTTATTATGAGGTAGTCGGGTCAGTTAGGAAGTAAATAGAAAAATGTGCATCACTGGCAATACCTCGTTTATTATTCCAATTTACGTAATATCAAGCACATTTATACTTTAGAACTTACAAATATAATGCTTAATTAACAGTAGGGCTGTACCATACCATATTAATATCAATACAACAAACCTATTTAAACATTCAGTAGCATAGTTACCTTACTAAGCAGATTTATTATGTGATGATGCTAATTAGTCTGCTGCTGTCCACTAAGTTCATGAAATTAAAAAAGTTTGCATTCGAAATTCAAAATATATTCGTACACTGTAGAACTGCATCGCAATCTTATCTTTTTCATGTTACAGGTTTAGCGGAAGTATTACATGCCCCGTTACCGTATCTAATCGGAGTCGACTCACGGTTCTTCGATCTGTATGAACCTCCACCGGATGTGACGTGTGTCGACTTAGATACTAATAATATTACGGTATGTACAGTTTTGATAACAAAAATTATGCAACAAAAAATAAATTCATAGTCAACCAACCGAGTGTTGGTTGTTTGTTTATGTATTTTATTTTAAATATTATGCTTTGTTTAAGTGGGGCTCACCTTGTCACCAAATACAGATTATGTTATTAAAAACATCAGGTCTAATTTATGCCATAACTTTGTCTTACTGAAATTTAATTTTCATTTTATAAGATTAGTAACTAATTATGTTACAAATAGTAACTAATCTTAAACCTTAGCTTTAAATCTAAACGCTGCCAGATAACCTGGAAACTTGCGTTAGGCATAAGAGAGTGGTACATAATGGATAAAACTCCTTTAGCGTCAGTCTGGTGTTTTTTTATGTATTCAATGGGTTACAGTAGTAGCATTGAGTACATAAAAAACGTTCGTACTTATAAATATAGTAGATAAAAATAAGTAGTATTCTCTTTGTAAATGCGGCTCGTATTTATACACTATTTGGTTACACTTTATAATACTCATTGCCAGTTGGTACTCATATAATTATGATGCTATTTCAGATATGTGAATCCCAACAGCATATATCACTTAAACTATTACCGAAAAGACAAGCAAGAACACTGCGGCACACATTAGAAGTTTTGTATGGCAACATCAGACCAGGTAAGTCTAATTCTAAATATAAACTTTTGTTTTTTATTACCCATATCACAGCTAATTGATATAATCATGGTATCTTTTTAGCATCACCGATTCATCAAGCTAGTGAAAGTAAATACAACGGAGAACCAACAACGAGCTTAGATAGAGATTTTCAGAAAAGGAAAAATGAGGTATGATTCACTTAACCTTAGTCTTGTTTGTCTTGTTATCTTTTGTTACAAATGACTCTCCAATAAGCGGGTACAATGCAAAAATTTTAATCACGGATGTGAAATCATAGATCTGACCCTATTGATTGACCCGAAAAATTGTCAACACTAAGAAGAATGAACTCACACATCAGATAGAGAACGATAGTATTCAATACACTTTTCAATATGAATAAGCGTGATAATACTATACCTATTTGTAATTCAGATGACATTTTGGTATTGTGTGTTGGATGACAATTTAACGATCTAGTAAGGTGACCAGGTATAAACGTAATACGGTCGGAACTATGATTTAAATCTTTGGTATGATGGTTATTTAATCCATTGCTAATGATATAATTTTTCCATTCCAGCAAGCTCTTGAGCTAAAAATCCAAGAAGCTTTCTTGAAATTCATGGCGGTGACGTTACAAGGATATAGGGAATTCCTTATACCTATAACGAGAGCACCTACTGTTGGTACCACAGACCCGCACGCTTTGTTTCATATGGACGCGTTCTTGAAGTCAAGGGATAAGGTGAGTCTTAAACTGACATATGAAGAAAATATTTGCTGACTGCAGACTACGTTAAATAATTATTAGTTCATCGGCGTACAATCACCGGCTTCTAGACACAACGTTTTATGTTCCATTATAATTAAGCTGACAGTTTTAAAGAGATTGATTGTATAAATTATTAGCTGTAACCGCTTTCACTCACTTTTATGATTATACTACTCCGCACCCGTAGCTCATAGCGCTTAAGCTTTTTAATAGTGGAAGAATTTTAAAGTCGGTGCAAAGGATTTTGAGTTTCATTACAGACAAATATACAAATCTTCCCTCTTTATAATATTAGTATAGATAACATATTGCTTCAGTTCATATTACCAACGCTTTCATATATGATTTGCCACTTTAGTTAGTTGGACGTGTGTTATCCGCACTTAGCTCCACAATTGGGCCATTGTGCGTAAGTGACCGTCGCGAAAAGTTGTACGGTTACTCATACCACCTCAGCTCCGTTCAGAAAGAGAATATCGGTGTTGCGCAGTACTTCCTTCATCGTTTCTGGACTGTTTAGTAGTTTCGCCCTTTGGTTGCTCACGCTTTTGCAATGTAGCAGCACGTTAGCCGGTGTCTCCTCGGTCTACATGCAGCCTCTACATAAGGGGCTGTCAGTGATGCCGATGTTGCCATACCACTGGACATTGTTTAATTATTTTTTTTGTATGCCTTGGCTAGTTAAGTATAGTTATACTTTGCAGACATAAATATATAGCCGTGTATATCCCCAAAAAGGTAGGCTGAGATGTGTTACATCCACATATTGGCAACTTAGGCTCTAGGTTCTATACTTATTGCCGTTAAACGGAAACAGTATCAATCTTTGTGCTGCTATTGAGATTTCTAGTCAGAAAAAATCCAATAACATTCTATATAAACTAGGAACGAACGTGAGACCTTACGCATAGCAGTCGCATGCGTTCCCACTGCGCAGTTAAAAACGATTATTTAATAAAGTACCTGAATATTCTTACCTCTCAGACCCAACAACGCTTCTTCGGCCTAATGATGCGAACACAGATGTTCACGCGTTTCATCGAAGAGCGCTCATTTGTATACGAGCCGGATCAAGGGCTGACGTTCTTCGACGAGTGTATCGAACGGATGGCGGCCGGCGACGATAAACTGTTGAGCATGGACACCAGTAATGCTTCGGAGAGAACCGCATTTGTTCTACCGCCGGACCCGCCTGATCCCGGTAAGTTTTATATTTTAACGAGTGATAGCTTTGGGTTTTAATATTTTTTCTAATCTTTTGATGATTTTCTTAGGATTATATGACTTGTTAGTATACACAAAACCTGTAATTGCTTTGCTTAAAGCAATAATATATATAGTTATATTTTGTCTTAAAATGTTTAAGTCGGATACAAATATTGTGGCGTTTCTTTATTTTAAATTATTTTTCGTGGCAGATGTCTTGTAATAAGACCTTGTGAAAATGATGTCATACGGGCACGTTTTCTAAATACGTGCACTCACTA
Organism: Catocala nupta; assembly: GCA_963675205.1. NCBI lineage: Eukaryota > Metazoa > Arthropoda > Insecta > Lepidoptera > Erebidae > Catocala > Catocala nupta. Next base: position 15,372,820 of record OY776092.1, on the reverse strand, counting down.
CCTTACATGTTCTGTCTGCAGTAACGCCTCCCTAGTAGTTCGACTCGTGCGCATTTACGCGTCACTCGCTCATGTCGAAGTTTTGGTGACGTGCACATAGGTCACACGCGCAGTTTAATGTGATTATATCTGGACAGAGTGTATAAGCCTCTAGTATCTCACAATAGCTTAATTCACGACGACACAGTCATGACGCCACGCGACTCCTTCTGGACCTTCTATAACTTGCCCTTACCTATAATTTATGCGGCTACCGAACTGGACCTCACTATACATATTGATTTTATATCAACGTAAATAGTTTTATGGCTCTCAATGGTATTGGCAATAACGAAATATTGCCACTAATCATAATTATATACCTAATATATGTAGAAACGTGTGTTGGCGAGTTTAAATACAGCAAGGTATAGATTACCAAATGAGAAAACATTATCGGAAAAGAAAACACAAGGCACCCTGCAATATTTAAAGAGATTAATTAGATCACGATGTACTATCGATATCAGCAAGAAAGTAGGTACTTAGGTTTTTTTATGAAAATATTCATTAGTTTGTTAATACGCAGTCAATCTAGAGAGAGTATAAGGGGAAATGGAATCTAGATCTTATCCGACCCAATTGTGAACCTCACCTGCACGCGTCAGTGGTTCTTCTCAGAATAGCTGGCGGCGGCGCGGCGGCGATCTCGTGATCGCCGCGGATCTCCCTGCTAGACAACGAACGAGGCAATGGCGACCGGTATAACCTAACACCCAGTATAATATAACCATCTGGAAGTGGCTACAGCGCTCTAGGAAATTAAATATTTCCCAAAATGTCTGGTGGAGAAGGCAACGGACAACCACTGCACTATTTAACATTTTATTTTGAAAATTCAATAGGTTCGGACGTGATCAGTCCTTTTCACTCCGAGAATGCTAGCTCCCTAGCCTTCTGGCAGATCTTCAATTTGGACTTCTGATTCTCAGTCAGGGACCATATTTGGGTACTGTAGGTTAGCGCAGGCAAGATACACATGTCGATAAGTTTCCGCTTTAGTCTCAGTGGAACATCATCCTTCAAAAGCTCTTTCATTGACCAGAAGCAGACTTTTTATAACAAGCTGATGAAAAAGAAAATACATATTACATTACTCAACTTTAGCCATTTTGACGTGTTTAAAAGTGTCTCAATGCTGTAGAAATAAAATCTGCACATAAACAAAGTGCACACCATATCTGTATAATCAGTATTGACACATTAAAAGCTCACATTTGCACATAAAATGAAGTCTAGAGACACGTACACTGTCATCTCGCTCTCAGAGCAGTGGCGCGACGGAGGATAAGCAAACGGTATGACGTCATAACAATATCGTGGCTACGCACTTATGCCACTCTCATAGCCACACTTAGGACGCGAGAGGCAATGCTCGGGCGGCAGATTGAGACAACGGCGTATACGACGGGATGTATATATATATAGGTTATAGGTACTCGTATCGCTTAATAAATAGCGGCTGGCCGGCGGCCAGCGTATTATATTGTGTTCAAATTGACCATATTTTCATACATACTGGGACAGAATATAACATGATTTAAAAACTATTGCAATCGATTCTATTGCTGATTTTAAACAAAATATTTTCAGGTTCTTTGTATAGTAAGAATACCGTTGTATATAAAACAATATATTGTTCCAGAGGCTACATACACGTACTCGCTATTCATTCTGGATGAGAGTCTGATGTCTTACTGCGGCGGGCGTGCGCGGGCCGCGGCCTTGCATGCGCTGCCGCCGGCCGCGCTGCACTCGGCCGAGTCTCTTAACGATGCCGAGCCCATGGCACGCCGCACTAAGAATGAGATTGCTGCGGCACAGAGGTACTTATAACATACACCTACCCGAGCTATCCAATTCAACAAAGGCACTGAATGGTATAATACTTAAAAAATATAAACACCAGTATTAACGAACTTAACAACACTTCTATAATTATATCAGCCCCGTATTAAACTGTCTCACTAATGGACACGGGCCTATTCTCAGAGTGAGAAGGTCATAGCCATAGTCTGCCACACTGACCCAGTGCAGTTGCTCTTAAACCTTTCCTCACGATGTTTTCCTTCACCGTTAAAACAAGCGATAATTAACTATTTATTACGCACATAACTTCGACAAGTCAGAGATGCGCACCTTGAGATAGAACTCGAGACCTCTGCTTGGCAATCCAACGTCTACCTAATAGGCTATAGCTGAAAAAAATGTATGCAGAATAAATTAGGAAAAGTAGAAAGATAAATAAGTGTTCAGTCAACATTCACATAAACTTAAGACAAGACTACAATATGCCTTGTAGTCTCATAATACTAGCAACGTAACTTATACTGTGAACATTTTCTTTACAGACTTGCTCGCAAAGCCAGTCTATCAGCAGAAGCGTGGGCTAAATGTCTACTCGGGGCTTGCTACTCGCTCTACTTCTTGTCGTTACCGTGTCGTATGATGTTGAACCGAGGCAAAGAACACGCCACGCTAAGAGCCGCGTTCGAACTACTGGAGCGAGCCACCAAACTCAAAGTACCTTGTGATGAGGTAAGATTTATTTTTTTATTATTGTGTAACCGTTGTCATTTGTTTCTTTTTATATACTTAGTAATTTGAATACAAATATTCAAATATTATTGTCCTTTTTTGTTCTGGATTCATATTCAAATAGAAAGCTTACAATATTATTTATTTTGGTTTGCTAACAAATGTAACAAAAATACCAATGCACAGTTATATACCAGCACATGAGGTTTTAGACAAAAAATTACATGCAATTCAAATAAACAAGGGAGTTTTTGTTACAATATGTAATAAAAACTCCGTTGGCCATTCGGACGTATACTGGGTGTAAAGAACGTCGTACCGAAAACATTAGCAAGACGTCTTTCCATAGTTACTTATCTCGACGCAAACTTTTATTAATCATAAAAAACGCAAGATTAAGATTTTATATTGATTAAAATTATTACGTCGTACGCTATGGATTGCTACCAATACAACGCACCGCTCGCGACGCGGGAATGACCTCTGCGCTCTGCGTGCATAAACAGCTAATTTGTTTAAATCACGACGATTTAATTACATTGCTGTATTTTAGTAAAAAGTGATATACTTACATTTTTTTATTAGGTAAATTGTATGGTTTATGCATTATGTTATGACCTAAACCTAAAATAATTTTCGGCTAACATATTAGCACGTAGTAACGTAGTTTCGACCTGTGAATGTAGTTTTGCAGATAGACACTGGAGACCTTTGACTAATATATTGACTTTTCGATATAATAATATTCATGTCAAGTGATAGACTGTGCAGGCAACTTACTGTCATACTTAATTCCATAAGTATTAGATCTGCATGGCACATGCAGTTGACACTAACACGCGTATGTGTATTGAACGGAATATGACAAACTGCGCGTTGCTAGCAAGAAACTATTGTGCGCCATGCTCCGTGCATAAAAGGATGACAAGTTCTTCACTATAGCTACTCATATTATAATATGAGTTTCAAATAGAGCTGCGAAATATGATTCCTTCTTTCCCTCTGCCTAGCCCTTCAGTAACATAAAATATATTTTGTACAGGTGTGTTACCGCGTCATGATGCAGCTTTGCGGCAACCATTCTTTACCAGTATTGGCCGTCCAACTTCTCTTCTTAATGAAACGAGCCGGCTTACAACCGAACGCGCTTACCTATGGGTATTACAATCGCTGCGTGTTAGAAGCGACGTGGCCCACTGATATGCCCAGGTAAATAACAAAACTTCTTTGAAAATTTTATAACACAATGTTCCATTGTTGCTTAAGACTGCGCCGAGCGTAAGACGCGGTTGGACTGAATGACAGAGCCCGATATTCAAATCGGCGCGCGGCCGCCATAGTAAAATTGTATGGAGGATTTGAAGTGCTTTTTTGATAAATATGTATCTTTATTGTTAACCAATAACTTAAATATTTGGGACGGACAAATTGTAATATAACTATTTATGTTTCGTTTAAGCTGTAAAATAGGATAGATTTTACTGTTATAATCTACAAATCACGTAACACGAGCTTACGTTTTTGCATTTTTCGTGCAAATTTACGTAATTTTGTAGGCGAAAATATTAATTATTTTAAGTTTTTCACACGGAGTAATTGTAAACACATTCATTGTTTTGGTAAATATATATTTTATATTTGTATTAAACTAAAAACGTTGATTTTATCAACTTAACTGTGACCGCATGTTTTGGCACATTTCGCTCGGCGCTGTCTTAAGAGGAATCACCACGGGCGAGAGAATTGAAAAATAGGTATTTGTAAAATCTATTGCTGTCGCGCAGTGCCCGCAGAGCGTGATAGAGACAACTGCACTTTGGACCTAAAATACCTATAAAAGTACACAAAATCAACGTTCCGTAGTCCCTTGATTCCTTCTCCAACACTTGACCGATTTAACTACTTATTTTATTAAAAATTGAAGAAAGGCTTTGGCCGTGTTTCTATGTTTTTCTTTTTTTTATATAATCTACTCAAATTTATTTTCTGGATGTTTGAACACAGCGGAAAACCTGACCAATTTTTGAGGTTTTTGAAGGCTCATATCTATTTTAATAATTAATTAATGGAAAAAAGGAAAACACAGGGACACGCCAATAGAGGCTATACATTTAAAAAAATATATTATTGTTCTACTGGCATTATCCAGGGAGGAAACAGGGGACTACTTTTGTATGGAAAAACGGCCCTTGTATTTCCTCTTAAGACACAGCACAACTTTCAAGATATTTAGTAAAAATTGAATTGAAGAAAAGTTGGCAGGAAACCGCTGTATTTTATTTTACTAATATTTAAAATCCTTAAAACTTTCAAACATTGTTAGATTTCTGTTGCTTTTTAAATTATTTTTGTTTGAACATATCGTACCTCGGTAAGATAACGGTATAAATGCATAAATTCTGTCTTAATTTAAAAAAACATAATTACTAAAAATATTTATCTGTAAAGAACATGCACAAAAGTACAGGCCTTATTTCATACCAAGAACAATTATTTAAAGGCACTATGAGGAAAAGAATAAGACACGAAATGCAAAAAACAAAATTTCAGGTGATATTCCTGTAAAATCACAAAAAGTTACACCATTGGTAAGACAAGGGCATAACTGGCTCATGTCTAGCCGGTGGTGGTGTGATATTCTAAAGGCGGCACTTCACATGGTTATTTGTATTTGGTATTGGGTGTTTGCTGTACTTGGGCGAATATTTGACAAATGGGCAAACATACAGATTTTGGCAACTATGACCGTCTATACATGGAACCAAATAAGGAGTCAAATAACAAATACACAAACATTTTGAATGAGCAGAGGCAATTATTTACCAACAGTATGGACGTCTTCAAAATTGAAGCAGGATTTTATTATTTAAACGCATGCTATTATTATATGCTTTGTATTATAAAATACAAGGTTGTTAAAAGATCATGGAAAGCAAGGCGCTGGTGGATGTCGAGTATGCACAAAAATAATTTTCAAGACAACGGCTCGGGATGTCAAGTTGACAGCCCGCGCATTTGAAATTGACATGACTTGCCGCCAACGCTGGCCATTGTGTGGATGGTTTAGTTGCGTATATGCTATCGCTGCCGTCTTTGATAATATATTTGATGTGCGTCGAAAAACCGACAAGCACGCGGTAACGCGTGTTTGGTATTTGCTGTAGTTGTCGAATAGGCAAGAAGCAAATACTTTGCCACACAAACCATCTACACATGGTTATTATTTGTCAAATTTATCAAATACGCAAATACAAACAGCCATGTGAAGTGCCGTCATAAAAATATAATGTTTGTTGTACAGTGGAGCGCAACTCCTATGGAACAAGCTACGTATAGCCGTAGTGGGTGCGGCGCTGTTCCGCAAGGCGGGCGCGCAGCGAGCCAGCCGCGCCACACTCAACTCTCTCTCCGCTGGCAGTAAGTGCTTCTATCCATACATCTACTAATATATCTTTTTGAGTATGTTGTATTTGATATTAGTAGGTGATTAATGTTCTTAATATATAACAATGTTGGTCGGCAGGCAGCAGTACGTTACCGCGCGTGCGTTCAGCGGCGGCCGTAGGCGAGGGCACGGAGCTGGCCGGCCTGGCGGGGCTGGCGGCCTGCGAGCCCGCGCTCAGCAGGACTAGCCTCGATTCAGGTATTAGTTTACAGCAGCACACTACTGTGTACACTTATAATGTTTACTTAGGTACATTTTTGTGTCTCAACGAGTTTCTACAAATGAACGTAGAAGCTATGAGAAGAAAACCGTATTTTAATATAATATAATATCAGTCCTGTATTAAACTGTCCCAATGCTATGGGCACGGGCCTCTTCTCAATGTGAGAAGAGAAGCGGTGCCATGGTCCACCACGCTGGCCCAGTGCGGGTTGGCAGACTTCACACATCTTCGAAGCTCAGATATGCAGCTTTCCTCACGATGTTTTTCTTTACCGTTAAAGCGAGCGATAATTAACTATTTAATAAGCACATAGCTTCGAAAAGTCGGAGATACGCGATGCCTTGGGTTTGAACTCGAAACCTCTGCGTGGCAGTCCAACGGTTTCCCACTAGGCTATCGCTGCTTCTATATTATTATATTTAATGAGTAAAGGTTAATGAAGTGAGTGCCCACCCGGTCGTGCCCGTAGGCAGCTGCCGCACGGCGGAGGCGCGGCGCGGCGCCTTCGACGCGCTCGTGCGCCGCGGGCACATCGTGCGCGCGCACTCCACCTCGCACGCGCACACCTCCGCGCACGCCATCTCCGCCACCGCCGGGATACTCATATCTGGTACTGTCACCTTCCATTTTTCCATGATACGCTAAGGATGTCACCATATTTGTCGACGCGAAAATGGTTTAAGACGAGTGCGTATCTCCACATTTATCGCAGTCAACCAATCGAGCATTTCGACAACTGTTAATGCGTAATCACAGTTGAGTCCTCCGAAAGGCCGTCTCGACAGCTATCAACACGTATTCGGTATTCGTTAATACGCGTTCAGCAGTCCAATACCCTCCAATAAAAACTTAATACAAATGAGAATCGGCAATGAATTACCATAAATCTCGAGTTCGAAAAAACGGTTCAAATAATATGCAAAGGTCACGTGACACCACGTGAGGTCAAAGATCATAGTCTTTTCGGGGGTATATCGACTATGCTGAGTCGAATGGCGTTGACCGCGAGTCTCTAGCTCTTACGGTTCTTGAATTGTTGTATGTTGTAAAAAGTTGTATAACAGACAGACAAACAGACGGACCGACAAAGCTGTTGTATAAGAAATTTTTCGAACTCGAAAAACTGAACTGACCATCATCACGGCAGCACGACTAGCGCTGTGTGGCTGCCGTTGAAGATATATTTAAAAGTACAGCTGCCGCTGGCGCAGTTCAGCGATTGTGTCGAAGACGTAAGCATACCGACACGGTTGATCGGCGACTTACGGATGTGATCAGCAAATTGTCGTTTCACTGTCTTTCAAATCGAGCCAATCAGAACAATATCACCCATATGTCGTAGACACAAGACTTTGCCGATTCTGCGTCGACAAATCTGGGGACTCCCTAACACGACTAGATATGTATAATATGGTTACTATATAGAACTAGATAGTAACCGTACCATTTAGCGGTATCACTCATAACAACTCTGTTTACTAGTCACTACGTTATCAGCGTAAAACAAAACAATTAGTCCGATGCCGACAATACAACGCATAAGAGACAGCAGACAAACGTATCACAAACTTATTATCAGTGATCGGAGTAGGTAGATTGATTTTTGGTACTTGTATCATAAATGCACACAGAAAGAATAACATGGATAAGCCATTTTCCCGGAAAGTAATTCCGGTATTTCCGGATTCAATTAAATATTGTTAATGTTGGTAGTGATATTATTCCTACTCAATTCATAATTTAAAGGAAGGTATCAAAACTAAATTAATTCATTATTTATCTGTTGAATAATAAAAACAATCGAATTCCGATCGAAGCTTTAATTTTTATTTTTAGCCTTTTATGGCTAGAACTTTTATAGATAGACATAAATTGTTGCACTTAAATTTAAATATTTTCATAGGGGTCACGGTAATTTGCATTAAGGGTAGAATAAATGACGGGGCCCCATAGAGGGCCAATGCCTGCTGGGGTCGTGAGACTGTTCTAAGGATGCACCACGACTCTGAAACGTAAAGGGCATACGAAGGAACAGGTTGATTTTAGTCAGATTTTAGGACCAAAAAAAAGGGGTAGAATAAAGAAAAAAGATAAAAATCAAGATTGTTTATTGTTAAATATGTACATTTTACATTTATTCACATTTTTAATCTTCATCGATTACAATGTCAGCATCCTGGTAATCCTGATCTTTACAATTAAAATATATAACTATGAGTTTCTCTATATTTTCTATTTTCAACCTATTTCTTTTAACAGCTAAAGTCCATTTATAAATGGAAAAAGACCGTTCTACATCTGACGATGTCAAAGGAGCAAATTTTAAAAAAGGTATTAAATTATGTGCTTCATTTTTTTCAATGGCCTCACTATATTCTCTAAGTGTGTCTAAATCTGGGTTTCGTTCCATAACACGTTCTATTTTATTTTTTATATTTTCTGAATTGCACTGATTTATAGCATCTCTGACGTTGTCAAATGCTAAAAGTGAATCTGTCAACGATAAATTATGCTTTTGCAATTCTTTTAAAGACAAATGAATTATAAAATAATTGTCTTTAATGTAATTTAAATCTTCTTTTAAATTTTCTTTTTCTATAATATTTTTTGCCTCTCGAATAGATACCGCATCAGAGCTGCTTAAACAAGATAATACTTCTTTTATTTTTTCAAAGTTTTGAGCGTAATAAAATGCTGCCTCTAACCAAGTGCCCCATCTTGTAACAACTGGTTGGGGAGGTAGCGGCAAATCTGGATATTTTTCTTTTAAAATTTTGACTCTACTTGGGGCTTTCAAAAATACCTTTTTAACATTTGCTATTAAAATGTTAACATCGTGATATTCTAACCTAATTTGCTCAGATACGCGATGAAGAGAGTGCGCCAAACATGTTACGTGCTTCATTTCAGGTAAGTATTGTTTTAAATTTCGTCCTGCAGACAGCATATATGCAACGCTATCAGTGCAGAGGACAAGAATGTTACCTACCTTCGATTCAAAAGAATCTTCCCAAAAGTTTTCCAAACATTCTAACACAAATTGCGTGATTGTTTGTCCATTAACTACAGTTAGCATTTTACATGCTACCAAATAAGGTCTAGTCAAATTGCTAGGATGTAATGGTTTTATTAAAAAATTGACTATATAGCGACCTAAAAAGTCTGTCGTTTCATCTAATGATATCCATAGTTTCTCATTTTTATAATTTTGCCGAATCGAATTGATTTTATTCTTAAAAAACTTGTCCAAGTAAACTTTCCGTAACTGTGATTCATCTGGCAGAGTACGATTAGTACACGTACAACAACAGGTACTACACATATATCTTTTAAAGAAATCTTGAAAAGTAGTATTTTTCATCTGAGACCACGAAATATTGCACAAAATGAGAAATTTTATAAGATCGAAATAAAATTCCTCTTCGGGCCGCTTAAACTTTCCCTGGTGTACTGCTCCTTCGATATGTCTTTTAACGTTTCCTTTATTTATGGTTTTCAAATGGCTTTCACATTTTGAACAGTATATTGTACCACTAGCGTGATCGTAAAGTAGTTCGGGATGACCGGATATCCATTTTTCTACAGTTTCAGCCTTGACGTTTGCCATATCTGAACTTTGTTTTAGAGATGGAACCTCGTATATATCACCTAAAACAAAGACATGAAAAAATTACATTTTATTTAGTTTATTTAGCTTACTCCGTTTGTTTTATTTTTCGTGGATCAAATTTAGTCATTGAAATTTCACCCTCTTCCTGTCAATCCAAAATGGCTGCCGCTACAAGATGGCGGACAATTTTTTTTTTTTTACAATTCCATCAATATATATATATATCAAATGAAAGGGCTTGTTACGTAGAATATTTTGTAGAGAAGTAGATAAGGCCTATAGTAATTTATTTTACCAATACATTGCAAGAGGACACAGGGCATTCAAATTATATACGGATTCCAGTAAAATGTCGGTTAATAGTGGAGTTAGCTGAATTGCGACTACATTACTAGAATATCATAATTTTGTTTCGCACTAAGCTCACTGGTTCATACTCTATTAAAGATTTAACAATATTAAGACTCATGGTATGTTCAGCAGGTTAAGCGAACAAACACAATACTAAAAATATTCTTATAGTACATCCAAACATGCTTTATACTCCTTGTAACTAGTAAAATATTACTTACCAAAGCTTGGTTTAAATATGTAGATCCAATTCAATAGTGAAAAATCTGAGTCCGTATATTCGAGCCAAATCGTGGTTTAGAGCAGATTCCAGAAGTCAGTATGTACACAAGCCAGGGTCAAGTAACGTTTTCACAACACAGTAACAAACAAAGATGCGCACTCTACGAACCGAAGTAAACGAGTGAGCTACCTGGCATGACGTCGGCGGGCGTACGCATTGTTCTGATAACCGGTTATTGTACCACCCATGATCCTTTGTTCTGATTGGTCGTTGGGTTTTGTCAAATCGTGACTGTGTGCCGTTAAAAAAAATATGAAGAATAATAAAGAATAATATTGCTCATTTTATTACAACTCCTACCTTTTTTTGAGGATGGCAAATCATCAAATGACTCCTTCCACTCTGGCAGAATAAAATTCCTACATAAGTTCCGGTTTTTTTTTAATAATCCACCAATTCCGGAGGAATGTCGATATTAATATATACGTTTCGGATCAATGACCCCATTTCAATCTACCTACTCCGATCACTGCTTATTATGCTAGCGACCTTCTTGGATATACTACATCAATTACTTTGCTCATGGTTTGAGTAATATTGCCGCCTTTATGTCCTGTATCAGCGGTCATTACCTTTAACTATATACCAACCGTTATGTTGCCTGAAATACAGGTTCTACCTTCTTCAGGTGCCAGAAGCTACGGTCACTACTACTTTTGTAGTTAACGTAATACTGTTTATTACTGCGTAATCTTCGGTAATAAACTTATTATTATTATTACATACTACAACATTTGATCTAATTACGTTAGGTGTGCCATCAAATCCGGACCTCAGTCAATCGTCGAGGCCAAGAAGTAATTCATTAGGCAATGAAGAATCAAGTACACCCATCACAATACCAGAAAAAATACAGGTAATTCACAAACCAAAGATTTTTACATAAAAGTTCTTATAAAATAATTAGTCCGGTCAAAATAGACATATCAAATAAAAGTAAAATGTAACTCCTTCAACTTTTAGAATGGCGATATCTTAGTAATGGTGATTCTTAGGAAAAACAAAAGTAGAAGGACCATTCTTGTAGATAATTTTATGATCTACAATTTTTGTTTAGACTATATTTTTGATGAAACTTACCGTTTTCGAGAAAATCGATAAAACCGAAAATGTTGACTTTGACCTTGAATAACTTTTAGCACACATGGGATCGATGAAGACTTTTGGCACTTTATTTCTACTGGTGTACCCAAGGTCTCGACCAAAATTCAGCTCTGTCGGAGTTTTTGTTATTTGATCACTATTTTTATGTCTAATTTGACCAGACTAAATATAATTATTTATTTATATTGATCGATTATTTCCAGCCAATACACGTGAGCCCAGACAGTCCGTCGGATCTGCGTATATTGACACGATCCGAAAGCTTCGCAGGAGACGCACAGATAATTCAAAATATACAGAGGCTAGCATTTTCTAATGGTATGTATATCTTTATTTAGAATCCTATTCGTTTGATTACGTTTACTTGTTTAATCTCAGTGGTCTGTTCGACTATTTGCTTTGTGAACAATCTCATTTGAAATACAACGTATGTGCGCAAACGCCGCTGTGCCTACTTAATGATTTGTGTCTTCTATGTAGTTAATGTTTTTTTAATGACAGGTAAATCAGTATGTATTCAATCTGTATAGCTTCATAATTTATAAAATAAAACCATTTTAATGGTATGAATTAAATGTGCCTCATGCATATAATATACAACTAGACTTGAACAACTATATGTTTTTTTTATCATGGTTCGATGAATATATTTCACCAGTATATTGTCAATTTTAGCGGGTACACCGACATCCAAATCCCGGTGTTCAAGAGCGTTAAGTTTTCCTGAGGAGCCTGAAATAGAAGTCACTTCTTTAGAACAACCGGACGTGAACAAATCTTCACCTCTCAAGTAAGTCTTCGACGAGGACATAATAATACCATCTCACCATATTACGATTGATTGGACTGGCCCCACATTGTTGATTTATTTAAATAATTTATCTATTTGGTGCCAGTAGGTATTATTCGCACCTTTATTTTTATTTTCGATATTCGATCGGAAGTTTATTACCTATGTGTTTTATTACGAGAATTACTTCTCAGGGTATAAAGTATCGAGCGAATTACATTAATAAAACGACATTTAAATCATTTATTATATAGGTAATATAAATGTTTTATACATGAGGTATATATAGATAAGTGTGTCAAAATTTTCGTTTTATGTATTAAACTTTGCTATGTATCTTACATATTTTTATATAACAAAGGCGGCAAGCATTTTGATTCTACGGAGAAGGAATTGAAGATGGGATAAAAATAAAGGAATGGAAGACTAGATATGATAGCACCTGGAATCTTTCGCAAGTTCCTGTGGGTATTCTAATCTGTGCCGTTTTTAGTAACTCGTCAATAAGAAACACATTTTTTTACTCATAAAGACCATTAATACCCTCCTAGTAGGCAAATCAACGTTTATTGAAATATTTAAAAAATACAACTTATATCCCCTATATAATATACCAGACTATAAAAGGTGTTATAATTTGCATACCCAGCCGTGTAATAATACTTCACCAGAGTATCGGCCCGCACGCCAGTGCTCAGCGACGACCCGCTCGGCGCGCTGAGCCAGCCCGCGCCGCCGCCGCCGCCGCCGCCCGCCGACGACGAGCCCGCGCTCCCCAAGCACGAGCTCAGCGTCAGCCCCAAGCTGTTCCACCGCCGCAGCAACAGCTTCCAGGACGAGCCGCCCGAACACACTGGGTACACACCTTCCTTTACTGACAACCCTGCTTATCCTATCTTGGCTTCCAGAGTACTCTTATTCTGCCGTCATACAGAAAAAGACCTATCAGCCAATAAATATATATTTTATATAAATATACTAGCAGATACTTTATAAAATTCTAGGTAACGGATCTAACTCGCGATATTGGCATACGAGATACTGGCAGATGTCTCTCTTTTTCAATCAATCAATCAGCCCACCGCAGTCCACTGCTGGACATAGGCCTCTCCCATTTTACGCCACAACATCCGGTCTTCCGCCTTCCGCATCAAGTCTGACCCTTTTCAGCTAACTTTTGCAGGTCATCGGTCCATCTGGTCGGGGGACGTCCTACCTTACGTTTGCCAAGTCGCGGTCTCCACTCTAGGACTCGCTTGCTACGACGGCCATCGGTCCTTTTACAGATATCGCCAGCCCATTGCCACTTCAGCTTCAGCTTGCTTATTCTGCGAGCTATGTCGTTAACTTTGGTTCTTTGACGAATAACCTCATTTCTAAGTTTATCCCTCAAGGTAACTCCAAGCATAGCTAGTTCCATAGCCCGCTGGGTGACTTTAAATTTTTGGACTAGCTCTACCGTTTCCACGTTTCGGCACCGTAGGTCATAACAGGTATGATACACTGGTCAAAGACTTCGGTCTTCAGGCTTTGCGGTAAAGATGATGAGAAAACCTGACGAAGCTTACGAAATGCTGCTCCAACTGGATTCTCCTGTCGATTTCATTCTCAAAGTTGTTTCTACCAAGTTGTCCAAGGTAGACATACTCTTGAACAACTTCGAGCACCGACCCATCGACGTAAATCGCTCTTGGCATAACATGTCTATTAAACATGATCTTGGTTTTATCATTTAGGCTGTGCAGCACCCCGTTAAGCTGTTCCAGCGACTCTGCTATAATAACGATGTCATCGGCGAACCGTAGGTGTGAGATGTACTCACCATTCACATTGATTCCTTGTCCAGTCCAGTGTTTTAAAAACATCCTTAAGCGCGTTGGTGAACAATTTGGAAGATATTACATCTCCCTGTCTCACTCCTCGATGCATCGAGGAGTCATCAGGACCAGAAAACAAATATAGAGCTGCAGCTCTATCGCATTTGTTTTCTGGTCCTGAAGTTGGACAGTCATTGTGGCGGTGTCATACAGGCATCTCAACACTTCTATATAGCGCCAGTCAATGCGACATCGTTGCAGAGCATCCAGAACAGCCTAAGTTTCGATGGAGTCGAAGGCTTTCTCGTAGTTCACAAAAGCCATACACAGCGGCCGATTGTACTCTTCGGTCTTCTGTACAATCTGCCGAACAGTATGGATGTGGTCCACGATACTGAAGCCTTTTCGAAATCCGGCTTGTTCTGGAGGCTGGAACTCGTCAAGTTTTTTAGCGAGACGGTTTGTGAGGACTCTCGAGAACAACTCGTAGATGTGACTTAGGAGTGAGATGGGTCTATAGTTCTTAAGTAAGGTTATATCATCTTTCTTAAGAACAGAACCACCGCACTCCTACTCCACGTCTGAGGTGTTAAGCCCTGTTGGATGGCAGAATTGAACAGGCTAATGAGGTCCTTCAGGATTGCGATCCGGTTCGCTTTTAAGAGCTGTTGTAATTCTGTCTTAGTCTTAAGCTGGTCGAGAGCCGCGCTACCCTCGCTCCGGTCGACACGCGGGCGGCCGCGGCGACGTGGCGCGGCCGCGCTCTGTGGCCATCGCCGCTATGTCCCGAAGGCATCTGTGATGCGTACAGGTGTCTGTAAAAACTCTCGATTTTGTCGAGTATCTCGAATTTAGAGGTTATGACTCTGCCATCGGTAGTCTTGAGTTTCGTCAGATGGGGTCTCCCTGACTGCTGAGCTTTGCGGATGCGTAGGTTCAAGACTCTCCTATCTGACGAAGACGACTCGGTGGATGGCATTTCTCATTTCTCGTCGTTCCCTCATAAGTTCGAGAGTCTCGAGCGAGAGCTTAGACTTCCAGTTATAACACTTTACAGGCATCCATCTCCGAGACAGCTCGTGTAGCGTCCTGACCACTGTGTCGGTTTTCTTGTCAACATTGCCTATGGTTTCCAGCGAATCGAAACTTTAAAGTTCCAATTGAAACTTTTCGGAGCCCAAAGCTATTTGGAGCGGTGTAGGTCGGAGAGTAGGTTTCACCATTTGAACCCTCTCAACTTTGGAGTCAAATTTAGAGTGCCTCGGACAAGTCGGTGATAGCTGCCGATATTGAACCTATTGATCACGGAGACATCTCTAAATATATGCTTCCAGTCCGTAATGATGAAATCTATTTCGTTCCTTGTCACTGTATCGGGGTTTTGCCAAGTCCACTTTCATCGAGGCTTCATTAAGGAGAGCCTCTGCGATTCTAGAAAGTTGACTAGCATTTGCCCCCTTTGATTCCTACGCCCCAGGCCGTGGAGTTCGAGTATAGTTTCGCCGCGTTCTTGAACTCCCACATTGGCATTAAATTCCTCCATCACACTACTGCCTTCAACGCTGCTTACGCCCTCGTCGTCTTATAGACCAGGAAACCGAGACCACCTTAGGAGAGCCGATCACCTTCTCGAAAGTAGAACAAGTCGCCTGATTCAAGGGTTATCGTGTCCTCCCCCTGTCTTCGGGCCTCAGATAACCGCAATATATGCCAGTTAATGTGACTTAGTTCTACCTTGAGTTCGGTGAGGTGTTGGTCGCTGGCCAGACGGGTTGTTATAAGGTTTGATTCTAGATTTCCTTCTCTTTGTAGAGCTGTTATCTGCTTAATGTGCTCCCTTTGTCGGCTCTTACGACACCCACGGGATGAAATAGGGTATCTCTTTTTACTGATTCAAAATATGTATAAAACTCAATTTCGAATAAAATATTTGTTACGTCTTTTTCCCTTATAACGGTAGTATTACTTAAATCTGCCATCCACTAACTAAAAGGGCGTAGAGAGGTATACACTTTCTTATTTTCTTTAAAAAATACGATGTTCGCACTATTAATAATTCCTGTTTCGCGGACGACTTTACAAATGGAACGCTATTTTAATTAGCGGACGGCAGAAATAGTTTAGTGTAGTCATACTAATGTTACTTTTTGATTAAAACCTTCTCTGAAAATGTTATAACAGGTATTTTCTACATTACTATAGATACGTTACGATTTGAATTAGTACTCTTAACAAAAAGTAATTGTGGTATTTAGATTAGATACTTTCGCACATTAGGTAGAACCTTAGCTCGGAATGATAGTACTTCCCTCCTGGGAAGTATTTGCTGTCAGATAATATGTATCTTCGAGCTTGTCTTGCTATAAAGCTACTACAGCCTTTAGGAGCCTCTCCAAATGCCAGTTATACGTCGACGAATCGATGCATGTGCCGTAATTGTGTGATCCCGCACGACCCTATGAAATCCATTCAAAACGTGTGTGCATCTCCCCACCGATATCCACCCTACAAGTTCTGTTACGTTCACACGGCGAGAGCTATTTTCAGGCATAGCATTTTCTCCCATAGATTTTATCACTATTTGCACGATGTAACATTGAGAAAACCAACAAATCTTAGTCTCGCCATGAATATGACTACTGGTAAGCAACCGAAACGTGCAAAGTGTAATTTTAAATCTAAATATTTTAATAATTTAAATACTATCAACGTTTAACAGTAGTTTAATCGTTTTAAAATAATGTAATAAAAGCTTGTTTTAAAATAACCAACGCAATGAAATTCGTATAAAATAGTTAATTCCAACACTATTTGCATTTCAAATCGTATTGTAACTATTTAGCCGTAGTTAAAAAATGAGTTATCGGAATACTATGCCTGTAAATGACGTCAAGACTACAAATCGTGTGAGCGTATACGTTACAGTGCGCCCGCTAACGTTCTTGTATCGCTAGAGCTGCGCCCCGTTGAAACAAGATAACCTCGATAGTTTCCTATGCACAGGAAACTGCACAGAAGTGAGACGGCGCCCGCTGGCACCGTGTCATCTAGTCTCGTCAGCCTCGGGAACACGCTTAAGATCAGTTTCGGGTGAGTGGACTACGAAAAAGATGGATGTTTGATGTTAATTTTATTATAAATAGACTTCGACTATGCAAATAATCTAATGAAACTTACGTTACATCTCATGGTGCTGAATTTATTGAGATTAATTTCGGAAATGGCTCCATGCCAGATATAAAGTAATTATTTTATTTCAAAGACATCCTAAATATACATCAATTGATGTTCATTCTGTTTTCTTAGCTATTTATATTTGAAAATGTGATAAATTTGCATAGCCGTAGACGTCTCGGTGCAACCACTATGATATCAATTAAAGAAGTATATACAATATTATAGAGTACATGCCATCCTGGCTACAGACAAAATGTATGTAATTTACTAATGCATTGTAGAACAATACTATGCTCACATTAATTGCGTAACGTAACGTATAATTAAAGGCTTTTCTTCTATTATATATTTCTTTATTATTCAATGTGCACTGAGACGATTTCATGTAAATATTATACAGAATTCATATTAAATTGGTTGTCACTGCTATATCTTTGGTTCACAAAACATTTTTATCAATGTAAAGCATGTTATAATTCATGGTACTCCTTAGTTTTAGCCTCCGATATTGGCATCTTGAACATCTTGAAATACAGCATAAACTGTGAATGAATTATTTGCTTACAAGGGAGTGACAATGTTACGCTGTGCTTCAAGATGTACAGTAGCCATTATCTTTAATTTTTAAAACAGACTTGCAATGTTCATATTTTATTAACCGCACACAACACGCCAGTACGCTAGCCTGTTTGTTTTCTTAGACGCTATTCGCCCGCCAGACTGTCGTTGCGCAAGGAAAACATGAAACTCGGAAAGGCAATGATCGAGAATTACTTCAGGTGAGCACGCCTATCCCAAACCCCTCCGAAGATCAATATACATACATGTATTTTGAAGTGTCCCAGAGAACAAATATAAGGAACCATAGTGACTACCGCAATAAATATCAATATTTTTGTCGATGATGTATACCAGGTTTATATAATGTGTGTGAATTCTGTTGCTGCCACAACAGAACTTTTAGCGTGTGATCGCGATTAATATATAGATAACACAATGTGTTGCCATCCACCTAACAGTGTAATTGGGTAGTTGCCTCACATTTTTATATTATTTAAGCCAAATAGGTACATATGTAGATACATTATTTAAACTCTAAAAGTCAATGATTTTTGGAAATTACTATCAAATAAATAACATACAAGCGTTTGAATTCTGGTAGTAGGAGTTGAATGACAGAAAAAGGAAGTACGATACAAACTATGATGCAACCGTTATTTAAATGCATCTGTCCAAGGGAAGTGAGATGCAATGTTGATAAATCAAAATTGATTACTTCCTTATAATACAACCGATTTTGCTACAATTTACAAAAAAATCTTTAGATTTCTTTTGTTTGCTATTTACTCTCGCTCGAATGTCACGGTTTTTCAAGTCGTGTCTACGCCAGCCAAGTTCTGCGACGTGCCTTATACATATTTATGGTTTACTTGTATTCTGCCATTAAACAGCTTTCTTAAATCTTCTCTTAAACCAAACCGCCATGGGTTCATATAACATATTTCATAGAACATTAAAACTATCAGAGGCGTGATTTCTTTATTTACATTATCAGTTATTAACATTTTAAAAGATGGTCCACTACAATTTAGAAACAAACTTGCATGTTTTTAGATATTATTTTTACGCACTGTTTTGTAAAAAGCATGAATGTTTATTGTCTTGTAAAATAGTTGTCACATATATACATATATCCTAATAAGATGACATTAAACCTTTATTATTAAACAAATAACTCTGTGACTTAGCTACAATATAGGCAAATATTTTCAGTCCAACCAGTATAGCAGGCAAAAGGTCAAATGAGCTTCTCCAGAGTGGATTCAGCAGTCTCAAGTCAGCGGCTACGAGCATGGCAAAGAAATTCGAAGAAGTTATATCAGCGAATTCTACGCCTGTGAAGGGCGCGTTTGGCAATGCAACAAGTGCGCTCAGCAGTCTTATCGGAGAAGAAGATTCCACCGATGGCTCGTCGGAGATCAATCCAGATGGTTAGTTACAATTACCCTCATTAGTTATAAATATTTAAAATTGATTTTTAATCACATAATTTAAGATTTTGCTCTAATCCGCCAAATTTATGTTAAGGTTTACTTGAACATAAATTTGGTGATTTCGAGGATTTTGTATTCCAAATATTATTTATATGTAAGTTATTAAACTTACATAATATAAATAATATTTTGAATACAAAGGATTTTGTATTCGAAATATAATTTATATGTAAGTTATTAAACTTACATGTAAATAATATTTCGAATACAAAATCCTCGAAATCACCAAAACCAACATGGATTGAAATTAATGGTATTGTAGGTGTATTCTCCTTTAGTAATGTATACGTAAAGTGCAAATTACAGACAGAAATTACATTATTATATAAAAAAATGACTTGTTTACATTCCATTCAGTATTATTAATCATAATTTCAGAATGGGTGGCAGGCGTTGGCTTCAGACGCGCGTCGAGTGACGCCGAGCTCGCGTGCTCCATGGAGCGTGGCTCCCTGGCCACACTCGTGTCGCATTTACCTGACAATCTATATCCAGTGCAAAATGTAAGTTTACCTTTAATTATTCTTATTCATGTCGTTAAATTTTGGCAGATTGTTTATTTTTTTGTGATTAGAAAAATATGCTCAAATTGGCATGAGACAAAATAAATCAAAGCTGGCTTTTAATATAAGCATTTATTAGTCTTATCACAATTTGTTTTATTTGGGATTTGCAAAATATACTTTAAATTAAAATATAAAAATCAATAATAACTGTCTACCTACTTTGATAAAAAAAATTATTAGGCTTATCAAAGGCTGCGTAGCAAGCAATTCATGTGCTACATTATTTCTTGTTACATAATAAGTCCTAATATAAAATACCTAAGAAAAAAAAACTGTTTTCTTAGCAGACAAAAGACAAATAAAATAAACCAACATTACTTTTTAATGATATTCTATTATATATTTTGCAAATTGGTGGACTTAACCGAAAACCTAACTACAGAATTTACAATACTTGAATTATCCTAATTTTCAGGACAATGCAACGGCCGAGAAGTCAACAGTAACCGTCCGCATGTCGTCATGCTCCCAATGCCACCAATGCCTCGCGTTGTTGTACGACGAGGACATAATGGCGGGCTGGGCGGCCGACGACTCCAACCTGAACACGCGCTGTATCGCGTGCGGCAGGCATACTGTGCCCTTCTTGTCAGTACAGGTATGTCACACACTGACTATTTTGCCGTCATAAGGCAAAAAGACTATCTAGAACATAATTATTTTTTTCGAAATTAAGTATTCTCCGATTTGGAATCAGTAAAAAAGACGCATCTGCCAACTGGTAACTACGAAAAGGCTATGGATGACTTAGTGGTTTAAATGGCGTCTCCCCACTGTCATTGCGCTGAGAGTTGTGGGATTTCTATGTGGCCATTGTGTAAATGTTGGAAATATACTGGTAGATACGTCTTTTTTGACGACAGTATTGCCTAGTAAACTTTAGTACCAAATCATTGCACTGTTGGATGTTAAGTGACGAAATAAAAGATTTTACTTTGGCAGTAAAGTGCTATGTAATGACTTACATATAAAGAATATTTATATTATATAGTAGGGAAGGCGCGTCACACACTACGCCATATTAAAATATATTATACTAGATATTGACCACGGCTTCGCTTGCTTAAATGTAAGTTTTGTTAATTTCTATCCTTTCAGTACACTGCTTTTTCTGGATGATAGTTACCTATGTTCTTTTCTGTACTCCTGACAACGTGTATATGAAATTTAATGATAGTCGGTCGAGCAGTTAAGGCGTGAAAGCATAACAAATAAACTCACACACATTCGCATTTATAATATTTAATGAGTTAATAACACGACTTTTAGTGTCCATTCAGTAGAGTAAATGATAAGACTATAAAATTATAATAAGCATCTGAGCTCTTGATTGGGATTTTATAATGCAGGAATTTTTTGTCAAGTCGTCAATTACTATGATGGTTTTTTCTTGCAGATACTGCGTGCCGAAAAGCCAGCTGAAACATTGAGTGTGCCTTATTTAAACCCTCTCGTGTTAAGGAAAGAGTTTGAATCTATATTAGGTAAGTATTATTAAACCAAAATATTTGATTATTTAGGATTTATCTTATTTAATTTTATTAACCTTAAAAATTTACGCATTTTGCTTTTAGTAAATTTACGTTATATTCGACTCCCTTGGTACCGTGAAAGGGAGCAGACGTGTGCACTGTAATATAATAATATACAAATTCTAAATTATAGAAACAAATTCCAAGAAATTAAATATAACATTAATTCGTAAAAAATTCAAACTAAATGCCGAGAATTACGCCGTGCGACGCGCACGTGCAAAACGCTTGGTACAGTACAAAGGCGGCAGCGAGTTGCGGAACTTGAAAGTGATAAAAGTGACTCGGTGCGACGAAACGAGAGTCAACAACATTAGACTTGTATATTTATATCTAATAGTGATCATAAAGTGTTTGCGAAACAAAATAAACAGTACCTACTTTAAAAGTTATAACTGTGAAGCAAATCTAAGTTGAAACCCAGTGTTTTCAAACAAACAGTGAATACAAACGGCATAATACTAATAAAATCACAACAACATTTAAAATACCTGCCATATACGTGTTTAATATGCAGCTTATAGAGTTATAAACTTACAAAACAAGTGTATTTCAATTTGTAAAAAAACTAAGCCGTTAATTTTATTCGAACGTGTGAACTCATTTTTATTGACATTCACGTCGCTCCTCAAACACTTGTTGGTTTACACTCTTTGCGCTGTAGCATGGTGCGGGTGACACTTGCCTGTATGACGTTTGTCAGTACCACTAGGGATGTGACGTTATGCAATTGATTTTTAGCACTATCGATACTCGCAGCATAAATCTAGTTCTCATTAATAGTGTTTTGAAAATTAGTGTGTTATTCAGTTGTGCAGTGTAACTACGCATATAAACTTGTCAATATATATATTTTATGGCTTCATAATAATATCTTTGTACTTATATAAAATAATCAAAATCGTGTTTATGATTGATTTACGGCAAATAAGATGTTGGCCCTATTGCAAGAGGCCATCAACAATGTTCAACCTGAAGACTGGTCGAAGGTTGTGAATAAAACAAAAAGGGACATTATGTCTGATTGGGATCGTGACATCCATATTGACAATATAATGGAGTCATCGTTAATAATATCCGTCACAGATACAGATGATGAATTTAGTGACAATTCGGATGTTCCTGACTCTGATATGAGTTTAGTTTAAATCTATTTTTTTATATATGTTCTGTTGTTTCATTAATATAATTATAGACTTTTTACAATAATAATTGAACTACGCCCAATATACGTTTTTTATTATAAAAAACATCGACTATCCATCGTAGCATTACATCCCATCACTAAATACGTCTATGGCGTTACGTTATACACATAACACTTTGCTTAATTTTTATTTCCATTCGAATTTATTTGTAGACTAGAACATTCTGGTTGGGTTTAATTTAATTTACTACAGTAATTAATGATTTAATATATTACTAATGTGGTACAACTGAAATACTAAGTCATAATTTGTAAATCGCAGTAACTTTCAAGAGTGAAACGAAACGTTACTGAAACTGTCACCCGCACCATGCTACAACGCATGGAGTGTAATTCCTTTTATAAACAACGCACAGATCTATTTCGGACTGTAAGATAACTATCATCGTAGTCGAGTGGCAAGTGATACAGGAATATATTGGTCATATCGGAGTCGATGGTTCGAACCTCAGTGGCGCATTGACAAGACTTTAGCATTCCAGCGGATTTCAATATTAAAATTTATAATATAACTCAAAATTAATTTCATCGAAAATATTATTCTAAGTAAATCTCGAAGCCAACCTGCAGTTGATATTTCTTTCAAAGAGAGTAGTTTAACAAATGGTTCACTAGATGGCAGCACAAGTAATTTACCAAACTTATCGCCTGACGAAAATGCTTTAATGGTAAATAAACTAAAGCAACAACTGGAAGAACTCACGTTGGAATTGAGTGCAGCTCGCGAGGAGTTAGATCTTTAGAAAACACAGACCTTAAAAAATCCATGAGCGCGCTGTCTGAGGAACATGATGTCCATAAAATATCCTTGCGGTATAATCTAACGGACACAGATTTTTTTTCTGAAAGTGCAGATTCCTCTACATTACTAACAAATTCCCAAATAAATTCACAGAGCAGTCAAAATAATCAGCAATCGATTGAATCTCCAACTCAACTACCACTGATAGCAGTACGAAGTATTATGTTGAAATTATGATAGAATTAAGAAACACTCTACGATATATACAAAATACGGATATTATACTGCGTCTTCCAACATACAAGTTAAGAGGCAGAGGCACATTAGCCAAATGACCTTAAGTGTTTGCATTTTAAGCCACTGGGATAATCATTTCGCTAACGTAGCACCACACATTATTACGGAAATTGTTATGAACTATTAAAACTATGCGTTTAAAAGGTTTATGAAATTTGTATAACAGACGGCGATATTTTAAAACATTTTTACACAGAGCTGCAATAAATTAGATAGGACCAAAATTATTTTATATAAAATTTGATATTATTTTTGTTGGAATGACAAATTTTATTTTAAATAATATTTTATGGATATTATTATTTTGGGTGTAAGCAGAGCGCATCCGAAAACAAGAGCGAGGGTAACTGATACTTTAGAACTAAAAAGTCATAATTTTCATTTTCTATCATTTTCGTACCCTGTCATACTTGGACAACCAAATAAAAAGATTTGCACAAAGGAGATCGGTATATTCCTTTTTTTTTTAATGGAGAAGGGCATCGGCGTGCGGCGCTGCGCACAGTGACGCGTGCTGGCTGCCTGCGTGCCATTATAATATTATTCGTTAGTGTTCTTTTTATATTTGTAATATAATTTTAGACGACTGTCGGATGGGGTAGCGGTAGTGTAACTGCCTTCTAACTAGAGGGTGACAAGTTCGATTCTCGCTCAAGTCAACCATATATGTGTGCACGAACATCGATATTTGTCTCGGTGTTTTCTTCATATAATAATTATGTTTGTATTATATATGTAAATATGAAAGTAACGAAGCAATGAATCTATTGTCTGCACTTCTAAATAGACTGCTGTACACAAAAAACAGTAACAACCATTAATAATCACCGGCGATTTTAACATAAATATTTTGAAGAAATCCCATAGGTGTATACAATTAGAAAATGTACTTCTCAGTCATCATTTAAATGTGGAAATACGACAAGTAACAAGAATTAATAGCGGTTCATGTATAGACAACGTCTTCCATAATATTTGAAACTCGTTTTCAGCAGTTCTAGATTGGGCTATTTCAGATCACACAGCTCAATTATTAATATGTCCTTTTAAGAAAAGCCTCATTTGCATTATTGGTTCATTAACAGGCGAGATTATAGTGCTGAAAATGCATATTACAATATATTTATTATTATTACTTGCTGACTATGTTATGCTTTGTCACTATGTTATATATTTTAACATAAAGCATTGCGGAGCAGAGCGACACAGGTTCGTGTAGCAACGCGCTTACGCGCTCACTGTCGGACAGCTATAGGAAAGAAAGGGAAACGCGATGACATGGCGTATGTATTCTGTTATGTAATATACCGAACAAATTTTTTATTACTTTTTTTAATTTTTTCGGTAATAAATAAAATAAAATTCGAGAATTATTTAATAATGTATGACACATGTCTGTAATTAATTTTATGATTATATGTTGTAAATTATTACAGATATCTTTGATGAATAGTCAGTTTAGGACCTTCGTTTAACATTACCTTTTATCGATTTTTTTCGTAAACATTTTTTGTCGTCTACTAAGTGGTCGGAAATATATTCAAGAAAAGTATAAATATCATTGGTAAACAGTAGAGATAGAGCTAAAATTTGGTTATAGATAAGCCGTTTTGCCTGTTGTCAGCGCCTTAAGTAATTACTCGGCTATGTTCAACAGGCGTATAGAAACTTTTAATAGTTTGCTTTATTAAGATTTACAAACTTTTGAGTATGCAACAGCATTGGACTCGAACCTAGATCTACTATATGATTTTACCATGTTTTCGAAATATAATAGGAAACTAAACAACCGAGGTTTGAGAAATGTATTCTATAATTTGAAATTACAAATAGTAAGTATATTCTCTCTTTAATTTGAATGTAATATAAAATTTAGATTAATCCAAAAATAATCATTTGAGATTTTGTCCTCTGATGATCATATTTATATTATGCATCAAAATATTGCTGGATTCATTGAAATTAAACTACTATATACGGATTTAATCGCATTGTTTATTTAGCACTGTACCTATTACATAATTTTGAAAACTGTTACACTACTACGACTATTGAAATTTACAATTTTTTTCAAAATATCATGTAGTCTAGCTGCGTCTACCAGCTTGGGATCCAGTAATTCAAATAGTGAAACCCAAGAAGAAGCCAGACTTCATGATACTTTGAGCTCATTCTGCGTAAATAGAAACACCAAAGATTAAATTATGTTCGGGTACTTTGAAATAACTACACTGGAACATTGAGAAAACTACCATCTTAGTCTCCCCGTGACCATGGCTGCTGAAAAGCAACCGAAATGCGTATCTGTAGTAAACGACAACGTCAATTACTCTGGCAGTCTAGATTAAATCCGACAGATGCAAATAAAACGTTGTTCAAAGCAAAAATCTCAAAATAATTATTTAATAAACCACTCAGAAAACAAATCTAAAACAGTTTGGCAAATCATTAATAATAGGAATACCATTAGAGAACCCATATCTCAAATACAGAAACATAACTTAATAATCAAAGATCCTAGGGAAATAGCAGAAACATTTAATAACTTTTTATCGATGAAATTTCAGACATATCTAAACATCAATCTACAAATATTATTAATGTAAAACACAACCTACAGTTAATATTTTTAGCCCCAACAACGCCTGAAGCCATTATTTCAACAATCAGAGGACTAAAAACCAAAAAAATACCTTGGGGATCATGGTATTTCTACAAAAGTCTTTTATTTTATGTATAGCCGCTCCGTTAAGTCATATAATAAATTTAAGTATATATATATTATTCGACAGTTAAAAAAAACAATAATAAAGCCACTTTACAAAAAGAACTGTAAGGAGAATATGACTAACTACAGACCCATTGCTTTAGTACTGGTGTTCTCTAAAATAATAGAAAATATACGATATGAATATCTTTATTCATTCTTGATTAAATTTAACGTGCTGTGTGATGAGCAATATGGTTATATTAAAATAAAAATATCAACATGGCAATATTTTTGATTAGATTAAATACAAATATGTGCAATTTTTACTGACATGTCAAAGGCCTTTGATCACGTAAATCTTCTATATAAACTGCATGCAATGCATTTAATTTAATAAAATCTTATTAACAAAATATTTATTTACAACACATTCACAGAAATTAGCAAAATTTGTTTAAAAACTAAAACAAGTACAATACAACTCCTAGAAACACACAATTCGGGGTCCCTCAAGACAGTGTACTCGGGCCACTAAATTTTTTATTATATATCAATGACCTGCCCCGACAAACATTCCATCCTATGATCCTATTTGCCGATGACAGCGCAATAATAATAAAATGTCACGATATAGATTCTTACGAAAATTATTTAAACAACAACTTAAACAACATAATAAACATTAAAAAAACAAAAATTATGCATTTCCATCAACGTACATACGCGGCAGATATAAACATTAATTACAATGGACAAACTATACAAAGCGATAATGTAATTCGATTTTTGGAGTTTCAATTGAAAACTATTTGAATTGGAAGGCACAAGCAAATGATATATGTGACAAGATAAGCACATCTGCCTATGCGCTATACAATCTTTCAAAAAAAGTAAATACTAAAACAATTCTTGTTGCTTATTATGGTCTAGTCGTGTCAGATTTAAGATCTGGCATCGTTTTTTGGGACAATTGTCGTGAAAGGCAAGGCATTTTTAAATCTCAAAACCGTTGCATAAGAGCCATGTTTAACATGCAAACAACTGACAGCTGTGCACCTATATTTAAATTTTACAAGTTACTAACGCTACCATGTTTGTACATATATACTAGATATATGATTATTTGTTAAAAGAAATAAACACTTGTTTCCATCTTTACATGATAACAGGAAAAGGACCACCAGCATGAGACTTCAATACCAACACTTATTGCCAACTGGATCATACAAAACTAGTTTGTTAAGAAAAGTGTAATTGTTATGGCCCCTACTGTATATAATAAGATACCCAGTAAAATTGAGGAACAGCCATTAAATATATTTAAGAAACATTTTACAAATATTTTAATTGATAAATGTTATTATTCGATAGCAAACTTTTTAAATGATAATTCTATTTGATTATTATTAATTAATATATGTTGATTATTTATTGTTACATT
This sequence comes from Catocala nupta, assembly GCA_963675205.1. Taxonomy (NCBI): domain Eukaryota; kingdom Metazoa; phylum Arthropoda; class Insecta; order Lepidoptera; family Erebidae; genus Catocala; species Catocala nupta. The sequence continues at coordinate 15,344,894 of OY776092.1, read as the reverse complement.
AAGATTTGTATGCCTTAATGGCAAAATGTACAAGGATTCATATAAATGTATTTAACACCTATTATGTATTACCTACATTTTTGCAAATAAACTATACTGTATCCTTGTCCAAAGCCTGAAGAGGCTGGTAATCTGTCACACAGGGTCTCCTAGTATAGATGCCAGTCTCTCACATAGATAATTTGACTCACTAATGTATTAATTTGATATATACATTACTATACTCTGTAATTTTCTGTGAGAGAACAAATAAAGAAATTTACTATTATTATTATTATACTAATCTATCAATCGCATCATCTCCAAATTACTACTTTGTCAAGTCCTGAAAATGTAGATTCGGTACCCTCTATTGGGTACGTTTATAGTCTCTGTGCTGCAGCACAACACAGCAACACTGCTCAAAAGATGATGTGGAATCTGGGACCATAAACGCAAGCCATGCCACTAGTTCAACGAGGGAGTCCTTTACTCATAATATCAGCCCTGTATATAAACTATCCCACTGCTGGGACCGCGCCTCTCGCCAGTGTGAGAAGGGTAAAGCCATATAGGTCCGCCACGCGATCCAGTGCGAGTTGGCAGACTTCATATATCTTCCAGATGTAGGTTTACTCATGATGTTGTTCAATGTTAAAATGAGCGACAATAATTAATTAATTAACTGGCTGCCTTGAGATCGAACTTGAGACCTCTGCATATCAGTTCAACAATCTCCCATTAGACTATCGTTGCTTACAATTATAATTTATCAAAAATAAAAATTAATGTGTGTGTTTTAGGTAGAGAAGGCGATACATGCTTGGCAGACTCGGACTTCGTGGAATCCCACCCCATCGTGTACTGGAATCTAGTATGGTTCTTAGAACGTGCCAATATTGAGAACCATCTCCCTGACCTACTGTGTCCAGACTTCCAGGCCAAATACCTCAGTACGGACATGTTGAATGATGCTGAGAAAACTGGTAAGTGGCACATAATTTAAGAAGATTTCACACTTGAACTAAATTATAGTAGCTGGGTTAGGCTGGATTCGAGTGATTACGTGTTATGGTGCAAATTGGACAAAGCCTATGTTTAGCTATAAATTGCCTAAGACTTTATTACTTGATCATTACACGAAGATTAATATCGTGCACCATACAACATTTTCTATCCATCGAAAACGTAAGTGTTACTTATCGCTATTACCATTTCCGTTTCTTTAAGTCTACAAAATCCTTCAAATTCTCTTATATTTGATCATAACGTAATAATGTCTCTATTAAGAAGTCGCACATGGCAATCTAAATTTAAATCAAGGTTAGTTATTTGGCTTTTTACAGTTCGTTACAATATTCTAATGAAATTCGAAAATAAATATTTATTTTCGAATTTTTACGCAAGAAATTGCTGTGGTGCCCGCGCAAGAGAATAGGACTAGTAGTGCCGCCGTTTGATTGCACAGCACGAGCTCTTAAAATCGTACTAGTGCTGCGATCTTCTGCTTAATAGCAGTATAAGAAGAACCAGTCGGCAGTGTGGCACGTCTGATCGAGGATACTTCTTTGCGAAAAATCGCGATTTAGTCTATATATCGGCTGATTTTATTATGAGCGTTTTGTATAGTTAACATTGTCCGAATTTCAGTTTATTCAAGATTCATAAGTCATTCTCGTGTTCGAATATACTTCGAAGTATCAGTTGGAAATGAAAAAATCTCGCCCAAAAGACGATTACGCAAATACAAATACCTTCCTTATAATATATTTAAGTGTTAGGCCACGGTGAAGCCGATATCACATTCAGTTTGGCAAGTGCTTTATACTAATATAATGTAGTTGTATGTAGAACATTATGGTAGGTCATGTAGCTTTTAAAATTATTATCATTGTAGGTAGTTACTTGATAGATAAATTACATTCCTTGTTAGTTTTGCCGTCATTTAAAACCAAATCCTTGAATGCGGTGTATTACAATTGTCAAATTAATGAAATGAACTGAACCTGTCTAAACAATAAAGTTACATGCAACGTGTAAATTCCCGCACAAATCAAACATTTGTGTGCATGGACATGGATGTTTGTCTTGGTCTGGGTGTTTCTATGTATAATATGTATGAATTTACAAAAAAAAGTGTACATGTATGTTTATCCATTGCGTAGTACTCATAGTACAACATCTGCTTAATTTGGGTTAGATTGTGTTGTGTGTATGTGATGGAATATTATTATAATTAAAAGGTTGCACTTGTTTTTTAAATTTATTGATGTTAATAAACAATGACACAATATATGGTTTTCAATAATCTGTACCAAATAAATGTAATATAATTGTGACACTAGTGACATTTACCACATATTACATATAATACATTAATGGGTTACAATGAGAACCAGTAAACATGTGCAATATTTAGTAAACATAAGTATTAAGAATTATAACTTTTTTTTTTTAATTTATTTTATCAATCAAATGATATCACAGTAATGATAAAGCACTAAGTAACAATTTTTTAAATATGCTAGGACGTGTTGCAAATAATTCAATACTGTTGAAATTATTTTTAAAAGATTTAATTAGGCGATACATCGGTGCTCGTTTGCCTGAATTAGTACGACAACGAGCAGTAGCAATAAATTTACATAGATTACGGCCATGTGTTCTAATAGGTATTCGGTAACATATTTTGGTTGTCAGTTGAATGCAATCATATTTATTGTGACTAAGGTCGTACAGTAACATTGTTATAAATTTATATTTCAAAAGTAGTTCTTCATATGAACACTTAAAACGATAACACTTGCATGCAGCGCAAACATTTTCTTTGAACCGCCTCTATAGCAGTAACATACATACTTATAATAAAACGGATTCCAGATCGGCACAGCATATTCTAGCTGTGAACAGACTAAGGATCTATATAAGTACAGATAAGTAGCAGGCTGTGTAAAATGTACACTTGAACGCATGATAAATCCATACATCTTATAAGCTTTATTTATTTATTTTTATTTATTTATTAAAGGTTATCCCACAGCATATACATATATACATATATTAGGTAATTATATCAATACACAGTCCTATGCATATGCCAATTACGGGCTAACACAGCTTACACAAAAAGAATACAACGACATTGAAGAGTTTAACATAAGCTAAATTGACAATTCAAATAAAATACAAAAAACAAAAACAAAAACAAAAATAACAAAATAAAAATAAGAAGCACATTATCAAAACAATAAATATTGCTTAAAATTACTTAAAAACTATGATGTAGTGGTAATCCCTAGTGACTCCAGGTACCTATTTCTAAATTTATTTTCGGTGTCATGAAATATGTCAGCATCGAAAACACTTTTTGTGTGAGCATTTAAATCACTACACATTCTATTTATAGGTGAATTAAGTCCAATATTAGTTCTAGACCTAGAAGATGAAAGGATATTTGTGAGAGCATATCGCGGTAACTTGCTAGGGACGTTAAAAGATATTTTAGATATCAAATTGATACAATCCATTTCATTTCTTAAGATTTTTCTTATAAACAACAAGCCATGCATCGTCCTTCTATCACGCAACGAGTACATATTATAATGCTCGAGTCTTGCTGTATATGGGCAGCGTGAAGAAATACTGCGTGATGTAAAGGCAAGGTGCCTAGTGAATGCTCGCTGTACGCTTTCCACACGCTGGGAGTGATTAGCGTAATTGTGTCAATATGTACATCTAAGTTGAGTTTACAATGTAATATAACTCCTAAATCTCGGATGAAATCAAGTTGTATCCCACCTAACCTGTAATAATTGTAATAACTGATAATTTTATTTCTTGTAAAGGTAATGGATTTGCATTAATCAAGACTAAGTGTAAGCTTGTTCTTATGACAGTACTGTGTGAAACGGTCAAGATCTTGCTGGATTTTATAATGGTCATGCACTTGTTCGATTTTATGATACATTTTTAGGTCATCAGCATACAGTAAAATTTTGCTGAATTTGAAACAAGTTTTTACATTGTTAATAAAAATGACAAACAATAGTGGACCTAGTATTGCGCCTTGCGGCACGCCTGAACGCAAATTCAGGCTCGTGTTGAATAACACTACTTTCTGTGCGCGGTTAGTAATGTAAGACTTAAACCAACGCCATAAATGGCCACGAATACCATTGAAAGCCAGTAAACACCTCAATAAAAAACTTATTTAAAAACATTACATAGGCTATCACAAAAATCTTTATTTGAAGACTTTCACTCTTTTTTAAAAACAACAGATGCAAACCTTAAATCCAATATCTTAAGATGAAATTAATTTCTTGATAAGGAAAATATTTTGCAGGCCATGGAATGGGATTTTAAGGTACATTGCAACCCTATAACAATATATACCAAAAATAAATTTATAAAACGTTTTACTCGCAGCTTTTAAGTTTACTTCGATTTGGATCGATTTTATTCGATGTAAAAAAACTGTGTTACTGTGGTAAAAAATATTTTAGTTTGACGTTTAAATTACTTAAGAGCGAAATCAATAGTAATTAATGGCTGGATATAATGATAAATGTGTTGTTGTAAAACAATAACACCATGTATTATGTAGTTTTATTTTGCAATTGATATGAAATGTGCAGAGTTACGTACTATAGAGAGTTCAAAAGGTACTTCGTATTTAAAACTGAGTATGCCTATATTTTTCACTGTCAGTAGTTTGTTATGTAACATTCCGTATTTAATTTGGCTTAAGGTTAGTTTGTTCATCGGCACTCATACAGTCAGTATTAATATGTATATTTTGCAGGTGGGTGTCGCGTCATATGTGCATGGGAGTGGTCGAGTAGCGAGCCGGGCGAGGCGGGCGTGACGCTGCAGCAGGCGTGGCGCCAGCGCCGCCGCCAGCAGCGCTCGCGAGCGCTACAAGCGCTACTGCTCACGGAGGATGACACGCAGACCGCGCGCACGTACGTACTTACTAACCAATTAAAATATATGTACTTATCTATATCATAACTAATTTTATAAACTAGATATTGCCTGCGGTTTTGCTCGCATAAGTGTAGGTTAAGCTAGGTTAGTAACATTGTCGCGGCGAATGCTAGCGCGAACCCCGTGGCACCGACACTAGGTACTGGAGGAACGTCGTCAGGGGTTTAGTGGGTATGGAGCCGGCTTCTCTAGCTCGAGCCCCACACACCCGCGCCCTGCCCGGGCGCGGAAGGTGCGTTAACGCATTCCACCGACGTTAAAAAAAAAATAACATTACTTTTCCTGGATGCATCTGGATGGATGTATGCGAAATTCCATGATCGGTCGAGTAGTTTAGGCGTGAAAGCGTATCAAACAAATAAACAAATTTATATTCACATTAATAATATTAGTTAGAATGCCAACGTGAGTTTGTTTGTTACGCTGTCACGCATACACGTTGTCAGGGGTAAAGAAGAGGACATAAGGTACCTTTCATCCAGAAAAAAGTACTGTTTCCGAGGAATGAAAATTTGTGGGCCCGACATAACCTCTCCGTCGCCCCGCGGAGAGGTACGCGTCAAAGCATTCCCCCAGGTAAAAAAAAAGTACACTTAAAATGTATAGGCACGGTAATGTTATCTATCAGTATTCTATCTTCATACAAACGGTCGGAACGCGAGTCATACCTACGGGCCTCGAGGTCGGTATACACTCGGTACACAACCAGTCGCGAATACGCCGCAGTGATGAACAGACGGTGTAATGGTTTTGTAAGAAACAAGCGTGCGATTTTTTAATATTTTATTGAAATAAGTACAAGTACTAAGATAATAATTATGGCAAAGTGCAATTGTAAACAATAGTATTTTTAATTAAACCTTTTATCCGAATGCGGATATTTTTGTACTATTAAATTTGCCAAAATATCTTTTCGTACGTCTCAGTCGAGGTGCAAATATATAAGTTTGATTTATATTAAATCTACTAATCAAAAAACACAACATGATTTTTATTGAACACATCCTAATTCATAAACAAACTTTTGTTTTTTTTAATAAAAAATTATATTTGCAATAATTAAACTATAAAGAAACTCAAGTAGGTAGATGAAATTAAAATACTGTAGCTGGGCAGCCCTCGCGCGTGTTTTCGTACTGCGCGCCTGTAGGTGATTATATCAAGGATAGGGCCGAGTTACAATACTGTTAGATAACATTACTGTGGTATAGCTAACTGTTTGCCTTTAATATGGAGTGTTCTCTCCGTAATCGAATCCTTATAACTCCATCGTATTACGTTCGCGAGAGTGACACGAACACGAAGATTATCGACATCGTTTATGATAATGGCGCCAAATAAAGTTTCTTAACCTTTTGACAGTCGTTCGTAATTGTTTTCCTAACCCATCACTAGCTGACGTCTCTTCACGTCCATGGCGTGGATTTGCACGCTAAATGATACATTTTGCATGATGTTCTTACATTGTTATCTTTTCCCATTATAGTGTGGCTAAATGTGGCAAAAGTGGCTCTTTCTGTACTAATTAAATATGTCTAAGGAAAAATAATCGGGAAAAAGAAACACAACCAACATATTTATGTATGTTTTGTTTGAACTGTAAAATAGTCGTATTTTCGACGTGCCATGCTGTCGGGGGCGTCGTGTGCACGGTTTAATTTGACGTGAGTGGACTACGACGTCCGTGGTGGTCAAAAGGTTAACTAACATTAATTTTTATTTTTTATTTTTATTTTTATTTTATTTATTTATTTCATGCACAAAACAAGTTACAATTTTTTACGTAAACATATAAAGCTTATAACTAACTTAGATCTAAATTGTAACTCAGCAATATGTGCATACACAAAAACATGATAGTTTCACGTGACTATTAATAAATTTCGGCATGAGTTACTGTGTACATACAAGATTAATAAAACAGAGGGAAAACAATATAAGTATATATGTGTATTTTAAAATATTAAGTGTCGGTCATACTAAATTCAGGCAGTTTGAATATTATACCTTCTGAGAAGGTTGTGGTTTTGAATGGAGGATATCTTTGACAATTTTTATATATGATAGAAATCTAGAATTAAAAATATCTAAATGTAAATTATTTGTCGCCAGTTCGTTATATTGACGTGCCATCCTTACTAGGGGGTTGAATTCATACGCTCTAATCATTCGCTTTTAAATGCGTGACAATAGCACCTTTTCCCAACCCAGTAGAACGTGGATTGAAAAACCTATCGTAGCAGTAAAAGGATATTATTATATTAAAGTACATGTCTATTTCACAGCATCGCAAGGACGATTCTCAACGGTTTGCTAAGCAACGACCTGACGGACCCACTTCGAAAACTTGCCACTTGGAGAGAAAATACATCGAACAACAAACGATACCATTCCTTCTATAGGTACGTTGTGTCACAAGCTAGCTATTTCTAAACCATAGTTTGTTAATGACTTTCAACAATCATTGATAGGTGACAATACTTACTTCCTGATTAAGCCTTTAGTCGGAACTTTACGTGCCTGTCTTGTAATTAAAGTCCCTGCACCATTGTTTACTTTAATGTATTAGACTGCACGGATGGCGTTTAGTTTAAGCGGTCGCCTCGTCACTGACACTGCGCCGAATGTTGTGGGTTGGATCCCCCACGTTGGACAAAAAATTGTGTGATCAAAAATGTGTCCGTTATTTGAATGTTAGTAAGTTCCTCAGAGACAGGAATTGTTCCTATTGGGGGCATTGTACCTACTTAACCTGTCACGCGACATGCGCCCAGACGCTGGCCGCAGAAAATGTTGGCGTCAAATGTCTCCCAATGACCGGTTCAATCAAATGACGACACTTGACTTGATTTTTGTTTCTTTAAGGCAATCGCGTGACGGGTTAAAAAAATATTCAAGTGTATTGACAACACTATTCATAAGCTAGCGCATTTGCGTGAAACAATTGTATCCGAAAAACATTAAAAGCAATTATGCGCATAAATAATCGTTGGCAAACAATAGGTAAATAAGCGTTAGGTACCTACACTATGATTAATAGTTAATATTATAATATAATAGTTATATCCAAATGTATAAAAACAATATTTATTGTTTTGCAGAGATATTCTGTTCCTCGCAATGGCAGCTCTTGGCGAGAACAGTATCGACCTGATAGCTCTACAACGCGAATACGGGCGAGCTTTAGACCAACTAGGCGGCGAAGCCAGGCCACAGGACCTCCCGCCTTCCCCGACCGCCGTATGCTGCCGGCATTACTTCAAACGACTCCGGCTTATCGTGGACGAATAAAGTATTAACATGTATTATTACATAACATAATGCAGGGTTGCACTAGAAAGTCGCACCTTTTAATCGAATCCCTTTATTAGCTTCCAACGCTTTTATTTTCGACGGGGCCTACTTCATTTCCGAATTTGACCCATGTTACATTTACATACACAAAAGGCATTATAGAAAAGTATTGTTGATAAAAAAAAAAGAGTTATTATTTTTCGTAGTTTAGTTTTGAGCGTATTGTTTTATATACAACACTAGTAGGGAAACCGTCCATTTTGTTTAAAAGAAGATAGTTAATCGAAACGACGTACTGTAGTTACGTTATCTGGAACTAGAACTTAAAATGCCCGTCCAATCGGGATCAAGGTACACTTATCTCACATAGAATTGTAAAACAAAAACTTAAATTAGTGTATTGTGGCCTAAGTTTGATAAAAATGCCCCAAATGTTTTATCTAATCATTCACTGAGCAATTGATGTAATAAATTCACATTTCAGCATATCCATTAGTTTAGTATTGTGGGTGCTAACGATATGAGGACGGCGACCGTAGAAACTTGTATGTACATAGAGATGTTGTATAGTGTAGATGTAAGGGACACGAAGGGCAATATGTCGTTGCGTTTATTATGTGATTCCAGTGTAAAACAGTTGAATTCGTAAACGAATTGTGAAGTGTGCGTGTAATAGTCACATTATTTATATCATAAGCACTTGTGTTCAAACACTCCTGCAAACTGTTATATTACATAACTCCAGTTTTCTGTTTATTACAAGAAATGTATCAATATTTCAGAGACAGTAAATAATGTGACTGCCAAAACTCAAAAGTATTCATATACGTGTCAATATAGTTAGTTAATATGATGAAATCATATTCATTCATTTCTACTACTACCCTTGCTTTTTGTTATTACATCAAATATTTACAAGTGCATCATGTTCCGAGTAGCATTGTATGCTTTTAACTATAGTACCAACGTAAATATTGAACTCATAGTGTACATGTTTATAGTAAACAATATTAGTGGTCGAAATTTCGAATTGAATGTATGAGGATGTATATAAAAGTATTCGACTTAGTTGCAATCCGTCATAACTCGCCAATCACAAATACTCAGGATACTAACAAAAGTTTGCGTTTATATCAGTACCAATGATATACAACTTTATTTATTGAAACTAACTTAGATAGGACACAGAGTCAGTAAAACTATTTTCGATCAAATTCATGGCACTATATTTATTTCGAATCTATGATTCATTAAATATTTTAACTGATACTTGGCAAGTTGGCTTATTAACTTTCAGTATCCAATACTACTAATACACAAGTATATTTCATATTTTGTGAAATATGAATTATAAGTATAATCAAGTGATTAAAAACAAGCCATATAATTAGTTCCATATAAATTGTACAATGAAGTCACATAAGATTTGTTTCAAGTTGTTAATTAATAATTGTAAGTGAAATCTAAAATTTCATTGTAATGTATACAACTACGTCATAAAAGACATGCTATTCATTCGTGGGAGTTCTGTTACTGAATATAGATTTATTTTATTTTGACAAGTGTAATGAAATGCATATAATTTTTATAAAAAAATATATAAGGCTTCAATATAAATTGTTTTATTTGATCCTATAGAATAATAATTATTTAACAATTAATTGGACATTCCTAAGACTCTATACAAAAACTTTCCATCATGATCGTAAAAACAGTCATTCACTTTATATGTAGCTCCTTTCTTGTAAGCTTTCTTTGGTATTCTAATTCTTTCAGGGTAATTCATTACTTCTGCTGGTGCTATATTCTTGTCTTTAAACTCGACTAATCTATTGTTATCATTACTTTCATTGACCAATTCTATTTCTTTACTAATTGGTTCTGATTTTTTGACATCTACATTAGTTTTCATTGAGTCTACAATAATTTTGTCGCATATATCAACTTTGTTGCCTGTTTCTAGACGCTTCTTTATTTTAGTTGCTAGTACCTCTAAAGTCACCCTTTTAGGATCTATCTTTCCGCCTTTCATCTTTTTGACTTCACCATCACTTTCAGCAGTTAAATCTGGTAAAGCAAGGTTACTCTCATCACTCACAGACTGTTGTGGTGCCTGTTCTCCCTTAGCTGCACATCTTCGTACAATGCTTTCAAACTCCCCAAGGTTTTCCTCTGGTTTAAGTTCAATTTTTACAGAATCTTGGTTTAATGGTGGTATTACTCGGTCTGAAAACTTCAAAAAATGTTTTCTCAAATCTTGTGGGATGTTTAGGGAGTCTTCTTTTAGTTCCTTCCAATTTCTCATGACAGAAGCGTCATGGCGTGCAATACGTTCTTTTGTTGCTGGTTTCCAAGGATATTTAAGTAATCTCTGTAAATAAAAACAAAAGATATTTACACCAGAAAAATAAATATTTGGAATGTATGTAGGGTGGTAGGTATCTATAAAAACATTATAATAAATACCCCGAACTTAAGCGATAGGTTAACCGCTTAAGTCGTACGCGTAAGTCGGGGTATAGCATATAAATACATATTGGATTTTGCAAATATATAATCGCTAACTGCCGTTATTGTGATGTAGAAGGCTTCATAAAATCGAAGAAAGTAGTTTGACGACTCAAAGACTCTTTCTCCTGCAATATTCCCTCAATTCCTGATCAGTAGTGTTGGGACAGTAAGTCTAAAATCGATAATTAAGAGTTGTGCGATGATCAAACATAGGGGAGACGACGAAATATGAAAATAGCGTAACTTCGAGTTCGCGTATGTCGGGGTAGCATAAGTCGACGTATTACTGTTCTAACAAAATGTTTTCTATTCTCATAATATTTTTTCAATTGTCCTCCTCCGTCATTCGTATTCCTCATGTCTGAGAGTAGTGACTTCCTTAATCTTGCTTAATCTCACGATGTTACGCCATCTTGATCTATCTCTGGCCACTCGGAGAGCAAAGTAGACAGTGGAGTCATGTGGTGCGAATTTGGTCGGATCAACGCATCGGGCTGCTTTGCTCATTCTTTTTCTTTCCATTTTGCCAGTGACCACTGGTTTTTCGAGATTGTCTCAGTCTTTTCTGGCACTGTGTCCGAAGTACTCAAGAATACGCTTGAGGCAGATGGTTGAGAGCCTTGTTTTAATTTTGAGAACACAAACATTCAAACAATGGACATAAACAACACCCAGACTCGGAACAAACATTTTTGAATCACACAAATTTTAGTCCCATGTCCGATTTAAATCCACAACACCATTATAGTTTCCTGACAACTGCTGTTTGAGAATCTACAGTAAGCTACAGTTTGAGATATTTATTGCAATCATTTACCTTTCTACAAAGTAATTTCAGACATCCCTTTTGATATTATAAATGTGAAAGTTCAATAACATGTCTATATTATGTTTGCTGCACAACCACATGTAAACTGTTGAACAAATTTGGATGAAATTTAGCAAACAGGTAGGCCATCTTCTGGATTAACACATATAGTATTTTCATCTTAGTATGCACTTCTCTAGCATTCATGCAGCCAGAGCCTTGTGAGTCCATAAGGATATATAACTAAAGATATGTACGGATTGGTGAAGGCTAACAACATTACCTTAACAACAGGTACAGTTACAGGAAAACTTTCAGCAAGCTTTTCCGGTGTCCACTCATCTGGCTCCACGGAAGCTAAGTGTCTTATTTGTTCCTTTTCACTCCAGGTCAATAAGTTGGGCATATTTTCTTTAAAATATTTATCTTTTACTATGCGATGACGCATATCATATTTGCCCATCAGAGTTTCATTCATGTGTTCATTGTATGCTTCTCCAACCTAAACAAGATAAATAAACAGATAAAAAAATTTTAAGAGATACCATTTTCTTTTTTTTTGTAGTATTTGAAATCAAAATAGCAAAGGAAATGTGAAATGTATTACAATTCAAACAATATTACAATGATAAAATATGCTCCATTAGAAAATATTATATGCCCTGCGTTATTTTCCAAATGTAAAATAATCATGAACAACAAGTATGTACCAAAACAAACATTAATTACAGAGCATATAACCTCAAACCTTCTATTCTAAAATAATTACGCACTTTGTAGAAATCGCTCTCAGATTGTTCTACAAATTCTTCAGCATCATCATCTTGTATCTTTATACCTTCAGACTGAAAGGACTTCAGTCTGTTGTCTAAACCAGGATTCGGTCCTTTAGCTTGTAACCTCCGATTTCTTACTGTACGAACTATAACTTTATCAGTAATGCGGTATATCTGCCTTAGCTTTACAGCAAACATATTGAATTTAATTTATGTTTCACGAAACGGTATGTATATATATTTTCAGTAGGCAAAGAGGTAAGCTTTTTAGCACACACTAATTCAAACAATTACGAATTTATGAGCTGCCAAATTATTTGACATCTGTGACATATGCGCGAAAAACAAACCATAATTCAGTGTTACTGCGCCACAAAATGCAAAATCAGTAGATGTTTTGACCAACAATCGGTAGATGCATTAACTTTAATTAAAAATGTAGTCTAGTTCTTGTTTATTTATCATTCATGTTTAGGTTGCTGCTACTTCAACAACATGCCACTTTAACATTGTTAATATTGTAAGTCCCATACCTGCACACCAAAAATGCTGAATCACCAAAGTATTTTGGCCACATTTGTCTTCTATTACAGAACTATTTATCAACCTTAATACTAACTTCTGCATCATGATATGATAAGTTTGTTATATAATATTATATCATACTAACTTATATTATAAAAGCGAATGAGAATTGCTGCCACGACTTAATAGCATAATTACTTGCCGATCATCATGCAATTTCGCATACACGTGGTCAAGGGTACAGACATTCTACTGATGGTATAGAATAACCCTGACCATATTCTTTTTCTTATTAGTTTTTTTTTTAATATTATTGTACCGTTTTTTTCGTGAAATGATGTCAGATAGTCATATGTTAACAATACGAGGCAATTTTAATATTTTACTAATTAAAATAAAATAACATATCAATAACACAGGTCTGCAAATTTTAACTCTTATTTTCCTCTTTTGGATTTGATTGCTGATCTTGGGGTATTTTGGTGCGCTGATTACGTATATGTACTCGGATTTGTCCTCAGTCATTATTTTTGATAAATCCTTTTGTATTAAATCGGAAAAAAGGCCAACTTTACTGATTGTTTTATTTTTATTACAATTAAGAAACAATTACATTACTTTAAAACATTAAACATACATTCAAGGGACAGTAATAAATAAATTAAAATATTAAATACTTTTATGGTATCTTGCTTTTTTTTCACCGAAGCTCCTCGCTTAAATAGCCTACAATAGTCTGCCATCATTATTTTATTCCACTTTCACTGATAGCGACGTTCCATTTCCTTCAAATCATGGTGAAATCTTTTGCCTTGCTCTTCACTTACAGCTCCCAAGTTATAAGGAAAGTAGTCCAAATGCGAATTAAGGAAGTGAAGTTTAATGCTCATCGAACATCCCATTTTCCGAATTTTTCTTCAATGTGATTCTGAGGTTCTCTCCATAACACAGGCGATAGGAGATCAAAGGTATTGTTCTTCCCTTTTGACCACTTTCAAAGTTCTCGAACGCATGTGGTACAAACTTTATGTGGGACCCACTGTTTATCTTGATTGGCGATTGATAGGCCGAAATGTATATTATAAACGTTACTTATGAATTCGGTTATATTACGCTGCAAAAATTGTCCGGAGAGTTCAAACACTTACGCGATGACATTTTTTAAGTAAGCATCACGAAATGCACTGATGTACTGATTTTTCAAAAACAATGATGGTGCTGTGCTATTTATACAAAAAAATATTAATCTACCCTCATTAGTCATTAACTATCTTCTCACGATTTAAGTTAATTTTAAAGAAAACACAAGAAATGAGGTCTTTAGCAAATGACTTAAAAATCCAGCAGTTTTTTGATAATAAGGGTATGTCACTTAGTAAATTAAAAGTTTTATTTCACTAAATTTATGAGAACTCATTCATTAATGTCTACTTCAACCATTCAATGTGTTTTTTGTTCAATAAGAAACGATTAAAATAAAATATTCATTAATAACTAGGAAGGCTTAGGTAATTTTGGCAAAACTAAAGGATGATTAGTAATTAAACATTCTGACGTGATGGAATTTTAAAATATTTTTCCGTACTTAGCGCCCCAAAATCTACCAAAATAATCATCAAAACTGAAAGGGGATAACCATTGCAGACCTGTGTAATTAATATCATAAATAATAACGGGATCCTTTTTATTGCCTCTTATTATTTACGACATCAGTTATTGTTGTTATTTTATTTATAAAATATTAAGATTGGTCCGGAGTGAGAGGTCGTGGAACGCCATCGCCTCCTTCTGTGAGGAAGAAATTTCCGCGAAGCGGGAGAGGGAGCTCTTAAACCCTCTCCCCAACCGCAGAACCGGGCGCCGGAGGGCGCGTGATGACCTCCAGCCACCCTGAGGTTTGACCTGGGGGTGGCGGGCTTCGGGCCTGCCCGCCATCCGATCAGCACCAGGTCCGAAAGGCGGCGTGCGTGTTCCCACGCGCGCCTCTGTGTCGTGTCCGTCTCCCCTCTAGGAGAGGAGGGGGGGACATGCGCCCGAGATGCGTTGCGGCAGTGAAACCATACTGCCACTTTGCTAAAGGCAACTCCGTGCCTCATGCGACCGACTGGTTCGCACTGGCCGCGTCTGAGTCCGACGCTCGAATGCAACGTGCTTGCCGAGCAAACGAACATGTCGTCCTCAGCGGCCAACCACATACCCCTGCGAGTCCAACACCAATGTCAGGCACCGCGCACTCTAGTCAGCGGTCGATATAACACACCTTTCGAGGCGCAGTGAGCTTCCTGACCCCGCAGTACCCTGGTCCAAAGGGGGAGACCCGTAATTCTTCCCCCGAAACCCTATCTACTCGGGTCCTGAAGATAGGACAGTAGGGATTTTAAAAGTAGTGGTGACCAAAGGGTAGGTCTTATCATACAGTGGCCTGCCGTTTCATACGGTGGGCCGAAACCTCGGCGGGGTCGCGACTGTATGTGAAAATGATTCGCGCGGCCCCACCGATTGCAGTTTTGTCGAGGAACACCGTGGTAGGTTTAGTCGGTATTACCGGAAGGTCCATTCTTATCATCATTACCATCTTTCTTTTACCCCGGTGAGTACGACATAGCCCCTCCGCCCGCCCCCGCGGAGGGGTATGCGTCAATGCATTCCCACGTGTAAAAAAAAGGGTGTTTAACATATGACTATATTGTTACCGGCTAATGCCCTCTGTCGGCACTGTGGGGAAGAGTCGGCGGTTTCTAATAATAATTTATTACAGCACCATCTATTGACATCTTACGGAACTACGTATTTGTCGGTACGAGTTCAGTGGAGAAAGCGCTGGCACATTCTCGAAACATCGCGCTGTTGCGTGCCGTGTGTGACGTTTTCTGGAAAACTCCAGAAGCACTTTACCCGCGTATAAATAGAGCGCACGCGCACCGCCGAGTGAGTTTACTATCGTAAGCGATCAAGTGTTCATCGAAGCGAACGGAAGCGAAAATACTTGGAGTTTGAAGCAGTTACAGTGGAAAAGTGCAGTATAGTGTTTGTAGTGTTTTAAATTTAATTGTGTGATAGAATAAAACGTTTTAGTCGGTAATATTGTTTTATATTCTTATCCGTCGAACCCAGCACGTAACAATATCAAACCATTTCACGAAAAAAATCGGTACATTAATTTTTCCAAAAACAATTCTAATTAAAAATATGTATGGACAGGTTATTCTATATCACCAGTAGAATGCGTGGTTAAAAGGAATTACACGATTTCAAAATCACTCTGTATAGGTAGCTAATAAAATAAATAAGTTTTTTTTTTAAATTAGATTTAGTCATTGATCCTCTGATCAATTATATACAGATTTGTAAATCATGAAACTACACTGATATTCAAGACGCCTTTGAAATAAACATTTTTACCAAGTATGCAAACTTTTTATACAAATTTAAATTGGAACCTATAGTTTGGTTCGTTAACTTCATAACAGCGTAGTATCATATCCTTAAGTGTATGTTTGTATACTGGAACGGACCATTAATTTTTTTTGAACAAAAACGATAGATGTTACAAAAATTGGTTTTGGTTGGTTTAACAAAAAAAATGGTACTTACAATTAAAAAAAAGTTGAAGCTCAGGTTTTTTATTTTAATAAGATGTATTGCCTCCACGTGCCCTTATTACAGATTCTAATCGGTTCCGCATAGATCTGATTAGGGTTATTAAACGGTCTTGCGGAATATTGTTCCATTCTTGTGAAATCGTTGTTCTTAGTGCTGCCACTATTATGGTCACAGGATTTCTCGCATATACCTACAGCTTTTTTAAACTGTCCCAAACATGCTCAATGGGATTAAGATCCGGGCTGCGTGCTGGCCAATTCATGGTACGTATCCCAACCTCTTCGCAATATTGTCGAACTTGTGCAGCGGCGTGGAGTCGGGCATTATCTGGTATTAGAGTAAAATTTTCGCCTATTAATCCCATGTAAGGTACCACGTGAGCTTCTAAAACCTCTCTTATATAGCGTTGTGCCATCAAACCACCTCTTCTACCGTTTTGACGAACCATGTCGATGAAATCAACTTCCGTTCGCCCGATCATCGAAATGCCATCCCACACCATAAACGAACTGCCGCCAAAAGGAACACGCTCCTCAATGCAACTTTGAGCATATTTCTCCCCACGTCGACTATAGACTCTTCTGCGACCGTCTGCACCATTTAAACATGTCCCACACTTATCGGTGAACAATATGGAGGCCCATTGCTTTCAGTCCAATTATGATGGTCACGCGCAAGACAGCTTTGGACCATTTGCTGGTCTAAAAGGGGTGAATGCCGCTTTCTTAAGCCTCCTTCTTATTTGGAAATTAAACACATTATACGGATTTTGTCGCGTTGTTTATTTTACTTATTGTTTTTACCTCCTTCTTATTGTTTGTGCACTCACGTTTACTCGACGCACTTCATTCAGTTCTATTTTGATGTTTACTGACGTGAGGAAACGATTTCGTAGGGAAATTGAAACAATAAATCCGTCGTCACGACGGGTGGTTGATCGAGTTTTGCCGGTACCGGATCTCCTTTTGTAAGAACCTGTATCTACAAATCTTCGGTATACTCTAGAAAAGACTGGTTTA
Source organism: Catocala nupta (assembly GCA_963675205.1). Lineage (NCBI taxonomy): Eukaryota > Metazoa > Arthropoda > Insecta > Lepidoptera > Erebidae > Catocala > Catocala nupta. Next base: position 15,327,390 of record OY776092.1, on the reverse strand, counting down.
AATTTATTTTTCTAGCAATCGTTCCTTGATCCAAGCCTTCTCGCACCAATGCCACAATTTGAGCGGCTTGTTCGGACGTAGTAACCATATTTATGGTTACGAAACTTTTGTTGAGTTTAAAAGACTAATAATTAATACTATTGGTAAAAATAATTTAAATCGCATTGAGACATTGGGTATGAGACAACAAATTGAGAATTTGAAAGAACAATTATCGTCTGCACACGAAGAAATAAATAATCTCTCCCTTGAAAATAGTCAATTAAAGCAAACTATAGAAAATTTAAACAAAAAGCAAGATCTGTTAATGCGAGCCACTAGAAAATTATCATGTGAAATACTTACTCCAAGCAAAAATAAAAAGATGACAACTCCAAGCAGGACTACACAAAAAAAACACAAACGGAGATCGGAACTATCACAAACACCAATAAAGTATGATGAACAACCAACTCTAATAACGACCACACCTGATAATCATCATGAACAAAAAACCATCCACCAACAGCAAACAAAATTATGCATAATAAGCAGTAATAAGAGTAATAAGGTATTGTCTATAGCGCAAAATACCTATCCTGATTATCGCATATGTCATTATCTTTCGCCAAACTGTGGTTTAATTAAACTTGTTGATAATCTAGAATCTAAACTGATAGATTACACTATGAAAGATTATTGTGTAATATTTATAGGCAGTGATGACTTCGTAAAGACTTACCATTACTCTGACCTAATAGCTAATTTACGCGATCAATTATTAAGGATAAAGCACACCAATATAATATTATGTTTACTAACATTCAGATGTAATGATTATAGTACTATGTTTAACTGGAGAATTGAAATGTTTAATTATCTTTTATACCATGACATTAATATATATGGCTATGCTATACCGTTTGACTCCAATTTAAATTTGTCCTACGATTACACTATGTTCCTAAAATATAGTGGAATAATTAATAATAAAGGCATGTTTAATATCTTCCACAACTTGAAATACATTATTGGTCAAACAACCTTGAGATCTGATAGTTTAAGACTAAATAATAAAATTAGTAATAAGAAGAATAGAAAAAGATAATAAGAAAATTGACAAATGTACTCAATGTGACGAGATCAGTGAATGTAACATGACAAGCATAACTAATGACACTTTTTTTCGTAAGTAAATATTTATATATATATTACACCAAAATATTGAAGATTTAATAAATAAAACAGAAGCTTTATCTGTCTCATTGGCTGATTTCTCAGATAAATAAAAAATTTAAAATTTAAAAACCCCCGACACATATTGAGGGAGTTGTGAAAATAAATGTAATACGCCATTTTATGGTGGCGGCCATCTTGGATTTACAATGTATCATAGTGTATAGTATTCTACTAGTCAAGCCCTTTCATTTGATACCCATATTGAGGGAGTTGTGAAAAAATATGTAATCCGCCATTTTGTAGCGGCGGCCATCTTGGACCGATTTACATCAAACATAACTAAGAACACTCCCGACTAAATCACCTTTCAAATAAAAAAAACAAAATTAAAATCGGTTCATCCGTTCGGGAGCTACGATGCCACAGACAGACACACACACACACACACACACACACACACACACACACACACACAGACACGTCAAACTTATAACACCCCGTCGTTTTTGCGTCGGGGGTTAAAAACAGCATGTAGATATCATATGCGTAACTGAACACTTTGTTATGTCGGGATATGAATCTCATATTTGTGTACCTAATTATATTTTAGCTGCTTATTATAGTAGATCTGATAGTAAAAGAGGTGGCACATGTATACTCGTAAGAGTGGGGCACATATGGAAAGCATTACCCGAAATTGCTCTGCTGTCTATAAATGGTTTTCTAGAGTGCTGTGCAGTGGAATTAACACATTACAAAATAATTATCATATGTATATACAGGATGCCAAAAATATGTAATTTAAACGTCTTTTTCCAAAGACTAGAGCAGATTTTACTACATATTGGTAAAAAGAAATATGACAATATAATAATAGCCGGTGACTTCAACATTGACATATTAAAAAATAATAACTTGACATTAGATTTAAATGCTTATTGAGTAATTTTAACTTATTATTAGCTCTAGAGCGCCCAACGAGATTAGCAAGTCAAACATGTATCGACAATATTGCGCACAACTTCAAAAAACTTTGGAGAACTTATAGAGTAGACTTAGCTTTATCTGACCATACGGCACAAATTCTTAAATGTCCAGTAGAAAGTACCTGTGTCTTAAAGTACTGACATAAGAAACAAACAGACTATGCACCTGAAAATATATCAAAATTCAAAAAATGCGTCTCTGACTTAACATTTAGGGAAATATATGAGATTGATGATGCTAACATGGCATTTAGTATATTTTTTGAACAATTTAGTCTCTTCTACAAACTTTGCTTTCCACGTAAGTTTGTTACTGTACAAGCTAACAAAAAACCGAAATGGATTTCGCGAGGTATAAAAATCTGTAGCAGAAAGAAAAGAAAACTTCTATGGATTTCAAGAATAAAACCATCTTCATTCAACAAACTAAATTAGAAAAGAAAAGCAAAACTTTTTAATAAAGTAATAAAGCTAACGAAACGTGTGCAGAACATTCACAAAATTAATACATCTGACAACAAAATAAAAATGACCTGGCAAATAATAAACAATGGTAAATTAAATGTACCAAAAGAGACCATACAAAAATTAACAATAAATAATAGAACTGTAACTGACCCAATAAATATAGCTAATAGTTTTAATGATTACTATATAGATAAAATTATACCGACACCTGGCAAAGGAACAAACGCTACCTCATTGATAGCACATAAAAAACATTCTATGTTCATGGCTCCTAGTACACCTCAAGATATACTAGCAATAATTAAAAATCTTAAAAATACAAATAGTGTAGGCTACGATGGCATTTCCACGAAAATAATTAAATCGGTAGGTAGCCTTATTTGTGGTCATCTTAGTCATATACTTAATATGTGCATATATCAGGGTGTATACCCGGATGGTTTAAAAAAGTCTATAATTATTAATAAAGCAAGTACATAAGAAAGGAAATAAAGATATAATGCCAAACTATAGACCTATAGCACTAACAGCTATATTTTCGAAAATTTTTGAAAGGTATCTCTATAAAGAACTTTATAGATACTTAGAGCTCAATAAAACTATTTGTGCTGAACAGAAAGGGTTCAGAGAAAAAATGTCGAGTAATATGGCTATTTATGAATTTTTACACAGAACCATATTAAACATAGACAAGAGAAATCCAGTTTGCGCAGTGTACTGCGATATGACGCAGGCTTTTGATTACGTGGATCACACTATCTTAAAAAATAAACTCGAGTGCTATGGTATTCGAGGAAATGTGCTAGATCTGCTTGTGTCTTACATATCGAACAGAATACAGTGCACGACCATAACAAAGATAGATTTAGAAACAAAAAAAGAAACGACATCTTACTCAAGTGAGCGTGTAGCTATATATGGTGTACCATAAGGAAGTGTCTTGGGCCCGTTACTCTTTAATTTATATATCAATGACTTGCCCAAAACAACTGACCAACCTTTGACTCTCTTCGCAGATGACAGTACGCTCACAGTAGCATGTAAACATTGGACTTGTACGAAAATGACATTAATAAATCACTATCTGACATTATTTATTGGATGAATAATAATAATTTAAAAAATAATATTAGCAAGACGCAAATTATGCATTTTGGCCAAAGGGCTACAACTTTGCAAGACAACAAACCTTGCATAAAGTACAATGATGTCAATATACATGTTGTTGATAATGCTAAGTTTCTTGGTCTAATTATAGACAACAAATTAAATTGGAAAGCGCATATCGCACACTTATCAACAAAAATAAGTAGCCGAACCTATGCTCTATATAAGCTTGCAACTACAACTGCATTACTTACAGCATATCATGGCCTTGTTGAATCCATACTTAGATATGGGCTTATATTCTGGGGAAACTCAGTTGATAAGGATGTAACGTTCAAACTCCAAAAACGCTGCATTAGAGCAATGTTTGGTCTACAAGTTACAGACAGTTGCAGACCGTACTTCATGAAATATAAAATTTTAACGCTTACATCATTATATATCTATGAAACAGCTGTATTTGTGAAAACCAATCCACAACTATTTAATAAACTATCAGATGTCTCTATTCGCAGCCGACGTGATAATCATAAACTGTGCATGCAAACTGCAAAAACAGCGCTTTTGGGCAAGAGCATTTTCTGCATGGCACCCAAAATATACAATAAAGTACCAAATAAATTTAAGGACCATAATATTAATGTATTTAAACGTAATTTAAGAAATCTTTTATTGCATAAATGTTACTATAATATTAATGATTTCCTAAGATTATCATTATATAATTTGTTTTCTTTGTTTTAATAACCGTTTATTAGGAGCTAATTTAATTTGACATGTTCTTAATTATTGACTTCTTATCTATTACTATTCTATTATTGGAAATTACTTATTAATTAATTATTTTTTATATTTATTGTACAGATTTGAACTGACCTATTTAAAATATATCTCACTTTATTATTTAGAGACGCTTAATTGACATGTTAATTATTGTATTAGATCCAGCATAATTTTAAAACTCTTATTAGGCACATACATTTGCATGTCTGACCAGACAGAGCATGTTGAGACAAAAAATATATGTAACATCTTTTTTTTTTTTTTTACGTGTTGGAATGCTATGACGCATATCCCTCCGCGGGGGCGGGCAGAGGGATTATGTCGGACTCGCCGGGGTAAAAGAAAGATAGAAAGATGGAAATAATAGTAAAGTACCTCCCGGAATACCGACTAAACCTACCACGGTGTTCCTCGACAAAACCACTATCGACGGGGCCGCGCGAATCGCTTTCGCATGCGGTCGCGACCCCGCCGCGATATGTAACATCTGATTGTACACATGTTGAGTCAAATAAATTTATCTTTATCTTTATCTTTATCGCAAATGAAAAAAAACAAAATGAATTAATTTCAAACTTTAATAACACACGAATTTGAGACTATGCATACATTTTATTTTCCCGGTTATAATTTTATTTTTTACTACAGTTCTATTTTAAAATTTTGTTCCTTGTGTCGCTGTGTGTACAGTAACTAATTCGCGTAAATGACGTTTCGGGCTAAGTGAACGTAGTCCACAAGTACGAATTGGCAGACAAAATAAGTAAAATACTAGCACGTCTGTATGGCATCCCTTTATTCAAGCTATTTACCTATAATCAGGTTTTAAAAATATATATTTCCTAATTTAACTTTTGATGGCATTTGAACAGAAGCCAATTCTGTAGTAGGTATATAAACTGCTAATATCACTCAATATTGGGTTTATGCTTGGTGAAAAGGTAGATCTTGTTTACATTACTTCAAAATACCTATTGTCTGGCTTTCATAAAAGCAGAGCCGGAGTAAGTCATATAGAGGCTCTGCACATTTTGGAGTGAAAAATTGTAGACGAAGCCGTGGGATGGAAAAAGGCGATGAAAGATGGAATGGCGATGTCGCTGATACTGTAATGGTGGTATTGCCCAGCCTTATGCTTATCTGAAATGTAATGTAAAATACTTCAAAGTAAAGTATCATAAAATACGTTCACAAATTTGGTAGGTGTTTAGCTTCTTACCTATCTATGTTGCTAGTTGTACATAAGAAACGCATTTCGTAAAAAGATTACGTTCAACGCTATGTCACATTGATTTCAAAGATCGATGGAATCTCCGGTCATTGTTTAGCAACCTCATTGTTTCAATTGCATGCTACTGTAATTAATGTACTGTAATTTACTATACATTGTAAATGCATGTACTATTCCTTACATCAGTAACTACTAATTTACTAAATATAAATTAATTGTTGCAAATTCGGTAGATCATTAACTAATTTTGGCTCATAAATTATATTGAATACCTACCTTAAAATTGAACTACTTTATACGGCTTTTATTGCGTTGTTTATTTTAAAACATTATTGTTACATTATTTTAGAACTTTTAAACTACTACTGTTAAATTTCACTACAATTCAAGCTATTGAAATGATTAAAAGTGTTTTAAAATAAACAACGCGATAAAATCCGTATAAAGAAGTTCAATCTCAAAGTATAACATTCGCGTAAACGTAAGAAAATATTATATTTAATTGGTACGTTGTAGAATAGTTAGACTTATGAAGTTATGATGCAAAGAGGACCTACGCATAGCTGACTCGCGAGTAATGTTGTAAAGCTTAACGCATTTGTAATTCTTTTGTGAAAATTAATGTTCAAAACGATTTGGTAAATGTTTTCATCTTTGTTGCCCAGAAATGTTACACACATATTGATACACAACAACACACATGTACCTACTTCGTTTCTGAAATACCTTCTGTGTCGTAAACCGCACGCTTGTCCTAGTTAGTATTTAACTTTGCCCATTCACGTACAGGCCGGTTTTTGTCCCGAAGCCGGTTGCCAATGTCTGAGTGAGAACGATTCTTACCATATTTCATATATTTCACTTCTTAATATATTTCACCACACTTTACCTTAACCTTGTGGAAAATTATTCGAATTCTGTTTGGAAGGGACATTCTATTGAAGTTGTTATAAGAAATTGAATAGCATTCGAAAATCAGGTTTTGACCTTTTTCGTTGTTAGTAAGTTCCGTTTTAGTAAGACCTTATTACTTTTTTATGAATATGGTTTTCCTTATTGTACAAGGTGATAAAACTACTTTCTGTTGCTGAGTGCTATAAATAAAAAGTTTCCTATAATAATAATATCAGCCCTGTATTAAACTGTCTTACTGTTGGGCACGGGCCTCTTCTCAGTGTGAGAACGGTTAGACCATAGTCCACCACGCTGGCCTAGTGCGGATTGGCAGACTTCACATAATCTTCGAGAACATTATGGAGAACTCTCAGACATGCAGGTTTTCTTACGATTATTCCTTTACCGTTAAAGCGAGCGATAATTAACTATTTAATACGCACATAACATCGAAAAGTCAGAGATGCGCGCTTAGTTTCCTACTTACTTTTAATTCCGCTATAGAATTCATTATAGGTACCTACTTACCTAATGTTCGCGTGTTATGTAAAATAATGAGTGCGACTGCTGTGCTTAAGGTCTCATTTCATCATCTCTTTTTCTGACAAGAAATTCTCAATAGCAGCACGGAATCTGGTATTGTGCCCGGTACATAGACATAGGTTCGCCCCCTCTAACGTGGGAATTAAAACCAAAGTTGGCGAAATGTGGTTGTAATACTGCCTACCTCTTGGTGAGATTATATATATATATTTTTACGTGTGGTAATATGCATTGACGTATACCCCTCCGCGAGGGCGGGCGGAAGGGTTATGTCGGACTCACCGGGGTAAAAGAAAGATGTTGAAACGATGAAAATGGACCTCCTCCCGGAATACCGATTAAACCTACCACGGTGTTCCTCGACAAAACCGTTATCGACGAGGCCGCGTGAATCACTTGCAAATGCGGTCGCGATCCCGCCGAGGTTTTGGCCCGCCGTATGAAACGGCAAGTCACTACACGAAGAGACCTACCCTATAGGCACTCACTTTAAACGCTACTGTTACCCCTCCCCTCTCTCTCTCTGGAGGGAAGACGGTCTCAACACAGTGGCGCGCGTGGGAACACGCACGCCGCCTCCCGGACCTGGTGCTGGTCGAATGGCGGGAAGGCCCACGAAGCCCACCACCCCCAGGTCAAACCTTAGGGTGACTGGAGGTCATCTCGCGCCTACCGGCGACCGGCTCTGCGGTTGGGGAAAGGTTTCAAGCGATCTCTCTCCCGCTCCGCCGCCTCCTTGATGGAAATCATTTCCTCACAGAAAAAGGCGACAGCGCTCCACGACCTCTCACTCTGGACCGTAGAAGACTGAACTACGGCCGGGAGCGAGAGGGCAACCAATCCGACTGCCGCGATCAACTCACGGCGCTGCGATGCTCAGGCGGGGCAATCCGCCTAAGTGTGCAGCGCCGTGTCCTCAACAACGTCGCGGCAGTCGCGGCAGTCGCCGCAGTGGTGACAACCGGGCGTCTCTTGCCGGCCTATGCGACACAGGTACTAGCCAAAACAACCGTGGCCAATCATTACCTGTGTCAGCCGGAAGGTGAGGGCGCCATGCCGCCTCGCCAGCCACTCCTCAAACACGGGACTTACCGCCACGATCGTTGCGTGCCCTCGCCGGCCCCGCCGATTGCGGTTATGTCGAGGAACACCGTGGTAGGTTTAGTCGGTATTATCAGGATATCACTCACCATCTTTCCCCGGTGAGTCCGACATAACCTCTCCAAGTCAACAAAAAAAAAGCTTACTAATGTGAAAGAATTTTGAAAATCGTTTGAGAAGTTTTTAAATTAAATCGTTTCAAACAAACAAAAATCAATCTCTTTATAATATTAGTATAGATAAATGAAGATTGGCTTAAATTTACTACGTTGATATAGTTTGATGAAGAAAATTATAACATTAAAAGACATGTTGTTTTCATTTATTTTCTGCCATGATATAAAGAAAAGCAAAGTATTGTGAATTACTGCTTACCTATTTACAGTACTTTCATTTAATTACAAAAAACATATCTCAGGAAACCGTGCTAACACATTGTACGGTTGCATTTTAGAAAATCAAAACTTTTCTGAGCAAATTTCAAAAGAACAACGTACAAATCAACAAAGTTTAAAATAACGATGGTCATTTGATCAAAAGTTTAGCTGATTTGGTCAGCTAAACTTTTGATCAAATGACCATCGTTATTTTAAACTTTGTTGATTTGTACGTTGTTCTTTTGAAATTTGCTCAGAAAAGTTTGCAATATCAATGTTTATATTATTTATTACACTATTGACCAAATCGTTTAAAGGTCAAAATGGATTACTGGATAAATTATTAATTATCAAATGGATTAACAGTTCTATGGTAGAACTAATGGGAGTTTTGGACGGAGCCCCGCGATGCGGGGCTCCTATTTCCTATTTATTAAAAGAGAACCTAACACAACATACCGCTTCCATCCGTACGATTCCGACTCGGAAGCGGTATTATAAAATTTGATTAGTTTTGATTATAAAAGGAGATGTTCCACTTTTGTATAGGACCTCCTAGGACTCCGGCTATAACTTGTAAATCCTCAGGAAACCTGGGAAATGTACCCCTAAATACATTTAGTTAAGCAATTCTTTATTAATTTCTAGTATTTTCGTTGCGCAAAATAAAAAATATATTGTTTGACGTTTGTCGTGCGGACTATCTATGACAAATTGGTAGATGACATTTATACATAACCTAGAATGCTAGAATTGTCAGAAGTAAAAGAACTCTTAATATTCACCAAAGAATTGATAATTCTTGTAAAAATGAAAGGAAAACGTATGGATTCAGGAAAGTGTAATAAGAAACACCAATTCAGCATTGGAATATTTATTATCAGTCAATATGACATTGACAGTTTATGTCAAACATAAACAAAATGTTTCGTTTCGGAGTGCATCCTGCAAAATCAGTATTATATTATAAAATTAATTTTTATGTTATTTGTTTGTTGAAAATATGTGTATGATGGTTGAAATGAATAAATTATACTCTAAAACATATTTATTGTTAACATATATATTTATATATTATTTTCATTATTATAATTATAGTACTTTCGTACAATTTTCGATATGATTTATGAACGCATACAAAATTATATGACCGAAAACCACCGCCATATTATTTTAAAACTATTATTTTTAAGCGCAAACGTAATTCGACTTAAATTCAGGAAATAATATTTTTCCCTGATTCCTGGTATTTTTTGCAAATTTTTGGATGATAGTACATTTCATAGCCGAAAATGAAACATCTCCTTTGATTAGTTTTGATTTGATATTTTAAAATTTACATCTAGCAACTTTTGATCAGTCGTTCATTTGATGTCACATACATTGGGATTCTAAATTTTTTCTAAATAAAACATTTGGTTAATATTGTCTTCTGTTTACGCGAATGTTATTCATTGAAATTAAACTACTATATACGGATTTTATCGCGTTGTTTATTTATCACTGTATTACAAAATTTTGAAAATATTACTCTACTACTACTATTGATTTTATTTGACTAGGTAATTTATAAGCTAATAAAATTATTTAAACTATTAAATCTATTTATTTTTGGTTTACACTTTCCCCGACGTTTCGGGTGCTTTTCAGCAGCCATGGTCACGGGGAGTCAATTTTGTAATACAGTGATAAATAAACAACGCGATAAAATCCGTATATAGTAGTTTAATTTCAAAAAAACATTTGGTTATTTAAATTCTGTTATTTCGTTTATTGTTCTTTTGAAATTTGCTCGAGAAAGTTTTGATTTTTTAATATGCAACCCATTGTACATACCTACCTGATACCGGACTATCCATTATTTATGGAATACCTAATCTGTATTTAATTACGATATAATGATTTGTTAATGTCCACTCGTGGAAATGAACTTGGATATAGTCATTTTTACAACAAGGATTATTTTACAAAGAGCAATAAGCCGGTTTGCTTGATGGTATACGGTAATAGAAACTTAAGGAACTTTGTATCATTAGGGGATCCTTGCTACTAGAGATCGTTATAGGGATTTAGAGAAAAGGAGTTGGTATGCAGCCAACGGCAATTATTACTAGTTCTAAGCTGACGACATAGCATAGCTTCCTTGTAGAGCCTAGATACCGAAATACAACACCAATGCGATGGCTGCTAAATTATGTTGGATTAAGGTAATTTGCCAGTCAAACTGATCCAGTTTCTTTAACTATCTATGCCACACTTGACTTCATACACTGAACTATTAATTGATTTCATTTAGTGCGTCTCACTTTTCATATTAGTTTAAATTAACAGTGATCCAATTTTTTTAAATATTTTTGCTCTCTTTTAACTGGTATCATATTGTCTTATGTTTACGCGAAATGCGGGTCCTAGAGATCTCGTGTCCACAGCTGTTAAAAAAAACAAAACTTTAAAAAAGGCCAAATTTATTAATATAGTTTTATAGTATGTACCTATGTGGTGTATCTTTTTTTAAATAAACCGCTTTATAAAGTAATCTAATATAAATTCTAAATAGTAATTGCCTTATTTCAACGACATGGAATATTACTAGACATAAAATTTAAATAAAATGTGTTTAGTATACCAACTACTGTTTTTAAATTATAAATAACTATAACTTTCAATAATAGGTACTTAGTTACCTACTTAATAAGATTTGATAATCCTCCTCTTTCCAGAAATGTATTTCTGATAGTAATTTTCCTCTCAAACAGTTCTTATTTCAAGGTCATGTAAGGGCAAATATAACAAAATAATTAATTTAAATACATGTTTCAAAATCGCATGCAGACGCAGAGCGCAGTTGTTCGACATACGCGCGACTTAAACTTGTGAGTGTTGAGTCGCGGGTAACGTCAGTTGGGCACGATAGTCCGACGCATTTGCGCGTACCTTATACTGTTGAACCGGTGTGTTACTTTCGATCCACGATAATTGTTACTTTCGATCAACAAAATATTTCGATCGACAAATACTACAGAAGTATATATTTTTTGTGCTAGTTGCCGCTGTTTCCTGACTTTGTGACTGTGAGTATTTTATATCGTTTATTTTATTTATAAAAAAGCGCTTTCTATGTTTTATTGACAAACTACATATTATAGACTGAATAGGATGACATGGTTATTAAAAAAATAATACAATGCAACAATGTATTTATATTTTCAAAATTAAATGTAACTTGCAGATAATGTATTTATATTTTAAAATTAAAATGTAACTTGCGGATAATCCGCAATAGATAGCGGCACTAATAATTCTTTAAAACGAGATTAATCAATAATTTTGTTGAGAAAATTGTTACCATAACACTGTTGCTTCGGATTAGCACAATACATTGTGTTAAATGATAACTTTACTATATGTATAAGCAAAGGCATTGACATAGTAATTTACTCTGAAATGTCATGTCATTTTATCACCAAATAAATAGTCCTCGTCGATAATTTTAACGATCCACTATTGAATTATAAAAATAAAATTACCTTTAAGTAATTAAGGCTCAAGGTATCTTGAGCTTTGGACGATACATTCATTTTAAACTGTTTTCTGTCCGTGCACAGATTGTACGGTAAAAGTCGCCAAGTTTCAATTTCCTTCACTACAATATTTATGAATTCAAAATTTGTTTTACAAGTCTTTGTAAATGGTCGATAATTGTTATATAGCGGACAATTTACGCACATAATCATATAAACATTGACACAACTACTTGGATAGAAAAGATAATCAGACTCGGAACAACTATTCGTAGCTATGACACATATTTTTATACCGCATAGGAATCAAATCCCCGGCACTCGTCATATTTACAGTTCCGCGGTGACCAATTATTAAACAAATGCGCCAATCGTACGGTGGAAAATTTGTACATGGGTAAGATATGGCGGCAAAAAACTTGTATAATTTCGTCATGTGCGTCAGTAAGCACCAGCTAAACTACTTTCTTATTTCCAAGCCAATAAACAGGATTTTTTTATATATAACCAAACCAGAAATACGACGTTTAAAAATAAATTTGGGTTTAACCCTTATAAATTCATGGCCACGATTAAAATGCTATCTATACTAATATTATAAAGCTAAAGTTTGTTTGTTTGGTTGAACGCGCTAATTTCAGGAACTACTGGTTCGAAATGAAAAATTCTTTAAGTGTTGGATAGCCCATTTATCGAGGAAGGCTATAGGCTATATAACATCACGCTACGACCAAGAGGAGCGGAGCAGCAATGAACAATGTTGCAAAAACGGGGAAAATTCTCTATGAAGCAGACGAAGTTGCGCGGGACAGCTATACTTAATATTGATCAAAACAATACTATTATAATATAATATTCTATCACATACACACAACACCATCTAGCCCAAACTAAGCAGAGCTTGTACTATGGGTACTAGACAATAGATAAACATACATATATACTTTTTTTTGTAAATACATACTTATTATACATAGAAACACCCAGACCAAAATAAACATCCATGTTCATGCACACAAATTTTTGACTTGTGCGGGAATCGAACCCGCGACCTCAGTCGTGGCAGTCCGTTACACTAACCACTATGCCATCGAGACCGAATTTCCGCCACGGTGGCAAATCTTAACGGAGACTGGCCATCTGCGCAGTAGATAGGTATTATTGTGCACAAGTATGTGCGCAAAAACAAGTGCACTCTCTGTTCCCTAACCCTCATGATCCGATGAGACGGTAATCTGATACGACCGAAGAGAGATCAGGCGTAGGACCAACAGCTTTACGTGCTTTCCGAGGCACGGGGGTGTCTAACACCGTCAACTTTTTAACTCCGGGCTCGTATTGAGATTTCTAATCAGAAAAACCCAATAACATTTTGTTGGCCCGACCCGGGATTCGAACCCGAGACCTCATGCACAGCAGTCGCATTCACTACCGTTGCGCCACGAAAGCAGTTATTATTATTATTATTATATATAGAATGTATCAAGGTCCTTATAAGATGAAGTTGTATATGTACGTCTTCAGTGTATTAAAAGTAGTTTCTATTTTCACTAAGATGTACATACGAATAAATATATTTGATTACTTTAGGGTCGTCTAATAAACCAACGTTTCAGTTGCACTAGAATTAATCATTTGATTTATCAACTCTATCAAAGTCAAAACAATTTGTAAATAAGAGCTAATCAGATTAAACTTAAAGAGCAATAAGTGTCACTGTTTGGTTACGGTTGTCATGTGATCACTCATACGATTTATTGTAAAGTATGAATACGAACTTATGTAAGTAGATAGGTTAAAAATTATAATCCATTACTTGGCTATTTTAACCGATCTAATATACATACAAATAAAATAAGACAACATAGTATGTTTAAATGTACAGTTATAAAATGCTAAAATACTTATAATTATAATTAAATTTTATGTATTAATTAAAAGTATTTTTAACGTAATGATGATCTTCAAATTAAGAATACAATAACACATATAATGCTACGCCAATTAAATATGAAAAACTGAAATTATATTCAATTACCGCGGTTAACAAACTTTTAGAGGCATGTTACATATGCCTCTAAAAGTTTGTTGTGTCAGTTTAAATCATTGAATTACCTACAACTACAAGGTTAACAACTTATCTAGCAAACAAATAGGTACTAAAATAATATTGTCTTTTCTGTCTTATTAGTTCAGTAGCTGTAAAAAGTAATGATCTTCGAAAACCAGAAATAATAATCCAGGTAACTGGTATTAGATTATTTTATAGGTATTACTAGCTGTCCCGACAGAGGTAGCCTGTACAGGCGGAAAAAAAACAAATCTAAACCAATCGAATCCTCTTGAACACACACAAAAAAATCATTCAAATCGGTCCAGCCGTTTAGGAGGAGATCACTGTCAACACACGAACAGAAGAATTATATATATAAAGATAAAAAAATGTCATGCTATTTTATAATAGTATTTAATATAGGTATTATATACACACTACTAGCTGTCCTCCCGTGGCTTCACTCACGTTTATAATTACTACTCCGTTCCCGTGGCTCGTAGCGTGATGTTATATAGCCTGTTACTTCTGAATAAAGAAGCTTTCTAATAGTGAACATTTTTTTTAAATCGGTTGTATTTTCTTTTTATTTATTACAAACAAAAAACAAATCATTCATCTTTATTACGTTAGTAAGTTATAAATTTATGGTACTAAACATTTTTTTTATTCAAGTAATCTCCCGTGTTAGGGATAAGTCTTATGTCGCGTAGGTTTACGAGCATAGAAACAACTGTCATGAACAAAAACCAATATTTTGGACTGTGACATTTATGGATCACACAAAGAAGAATGCGCTGGCTTGTATGGATTCCAGTATCGCTTTATATTGCTATGTATAATATATGCCATTGTATAGGGCAGAGGTTCCTAAACTTTTAAGATAACGGAACCCCTACCAAATATCTTTTATTTTATGGAATCCCATATCAAATGATTACAAATCAAAGACACTGTATTTTAAATAAAAACAAAACCTAACTTCACCTCACATATTTTGCGCTATTTCAAAATAATATTTGGTATTATTATTATTTGACTGCCAAAAATAAATAATTTGGTGGAACCCTGGTGACTTTCCAAAGGAACCCCTAGGTTCCGCGGAACCCACTTTAGGAATCGCTGGTATAGGGTATAATAAATACTTTATAGAAAAATAAATATGATTTACGAAAAGCTCCGAGATTTTTAGAAAACTCCAGTGCGCCTTGTGCCACGCGAGACAGAAAGGAGAACGCGCTGGCTTGTATGGATTCTAGTATCGGTTTATATTGCTATAAATATTTTTTGTGCCAAGATGAAAATTACCTCATTGTATAGGGTACAATAAATACTTTAAATAAAACTAAATATGATTTACGAAAAGCTCCGAGATTTTTAGAAAACTCTGAAGGGTGATATTACGATTGCCAATTCTCCTATTTTGTATTGCGCGGGTATCGAACTTGCAATATTGAGCACAGCGTAGTGGCAAAGTGATCACTTAAATGATTGCGCATGATGCCATTTGTACATCATGTTCATGTGGTGTTATATTTAAACTAGAACGGCATCATAACTTCTACTTGGAGAAATATGGGTTAAACATTTCTGCGTAGCCTTTTGGGATATAAGCGTAAGACTATAATTATATGAACTATTCTAGAGTGGTCCTTAGTGCAAGCCAAACTATACAATGATAAACATGCACTGCATGTGCTAATTCATTGCCGCAATCACTTTCTACTTGAACAAAAACAACGGCTATGCGGTTAATGCCACTAGTTAAACAGAACCTATCAGTACTGTCATCGTAAAAATGACAAGAGCGAATCCAAAAAAATAACGATAACACTTACGTAGTAAAATGCTTCTTACGTTAGATCAAACATTAGACCCAAGTAATATTATAAGTGCGAATGTGCGTTTGTTTTTTTGTAACACTGTCACTCTTAAACTTCTCGACTGATCATCTAGTTCTTAATTAAAATGTATAAATATTATAAACATACATATATGTTTTATTCTCTATCTGGATGCGATTCCATTTATTTGAGACTAGCTAACCCGCGCAACTTCGTCTGCTTCACTTAAGAGAATTTGCCCCGTTTTTGCAACATTTTTCATTTAAGCTCCTCTCCTATTGGTCGCAACGTGATGTTATATAGCCTTTAGCCTTCCTCGATAAATGGGCTATCCAACACTGAAATAATTTTTCAATTCGAACTAGTAGTTCCTGAGATTAGCGCGTTCAACCAAAAAAACAAATTTTGCAGCTTTATAATATTAGTATAGATTGGTATAGATAATCATTAAAGGAATTTATATCATTTTGATAGAATAAGCTAATGGAAATAAATAGCAAATAGATTATATTATAGACAGCACGGATGGCATTGTGGTTTAAGTGTAAGTCCCCTTGCAGCTGCAACTACGAAGAATGTTGTCGACCCCCACAACAATTATAAACAAGTGAGAAACGGCAATGAATTGCCCTAAATCTTAGAGTTCGAAAAAATGGTTCAAGTAATATGCAAAGGTCATGTGATACCACGTGACCTTGAGGTCAGAGGTCAAAGGTCATCGTCAGTTCAGGTATATATCGACTATGCTGAGTCGAATGGCGTTGACCGCGAGTCTCTAGCTCTTACGGTTCTTGAGTTGAAAGTTGTATAACAGACAGACGGACAATGCTGTTGTATTTGAGATTTTTCGAACTCTAAAAGACTAATGTGTGTTCAACAAATAATTATTCCGAGTCAACGTGTTATTTGGTATATTTGATCGATGGTTATTTGTATCCGTTGTTTAAATGTTCGCAAATTCCTAGCGACAGGAATTAATCCTAGAGCCGTTGCCTTTCAAAAGGGACAGCAGAATAATACGATGCAAAATAGCATCACATGTACAGAAATCAAATGGGACAGGTAAAGAAAACCCAATATAAACAATGTTTAACCAGATCGGAGAGACTTTGGTAAATGACTAGGTTGTGAGTACCCTAAGCCGACAAGCGTGCATTTATACTCCATTTGGTTAGATATTAAACTAAAGGTAAACAATCTTAATGTGTCTTCTTATCTAAAAGCTCAGTTTAAAAATAAAATGCTGCTAAAGACCAATATAAATACAACAATAACGATTACTAAATCAATTTAACCGTTAGTGTAAGCAGTAGTTTATTTGTTTAATATGTGTTAGTGTAAAAAGTCACATCAAGATTGTTTACCTTTAGTTAAATGCCTAACCAAATGGAGTATAGAATGTAATGTTCGTTCGCAGTAAGTCAAAATCTTTATTTTCTGCTTACCCCAGCACATAAGTAGGTCTATGTATAAACTTATGTAGCACGCATAATAACGTCTCAAATCTAATCTGAAAACGGCTCAGTTTGTGCGATGCATTTGCGTGTTAACAACTGCATTTATCGGTTTGCGTGTCCACGAACAAAAGTAAACGCTCGTTTACTCATAAACCTATGTTGCTTCAATAATAAAGTAAGTTGCCCAGTGCACATAACTTTTATGACTTCATTGTTAATTTGTGACTGTCATTAAGGGTACCGGTACCCTTAATTGTCTTGTAATTATTAATCCTTATAATTGTAACTTGTAATTATTAATCCATGAGTAATTGTAAGAGTCGCAACCAGCGGCCATACACAATAGATTTTTAATACTTAACATGTCTGATTTTCTACGTACTTGACAGGTTAATAAATAACATAATATGATATTCAAATATTTTATATCCATAAATAATTTCAAGAAGATATAAATTGAACACGTTAAAATTCAAAAAAATTAAAAGAGCTGGACGGGAAATAATTGAATATTAAAAAAACAGTTTATGGACTAGAGTTCACACGACAAAAAACGGATAAGAAACTCATAGTCACTCTTTTTAATCGTCGATTTAATAAATAAATATTATAATGTACAATTATTTTAAATATAGGCATGCTGGCCTATAAATTGGTGTGTGATTGGTTACTAAATGTTTGAAAACATAAAAAGGATATCCATTTAATATACATTGTATGTATGGATTGTATTTTTTGTATAAATAATAACAGACAGCAGCTCACGTTCATATGTTTGCTATTGTGTCTGTTATGCGTATTGTTTGACAGCAATAACGTTATAC
Organism: Catocala nupta; assembly: GCA_963675205.1. Lineage (NCBI taxonomy): Eukaryota > Metazoa > Arthropoda > Insecta > Lepidoptera > Erebidae > Catocala > Catocala nupta. Next base: position 15,309,043 of record OY776092.1, on the reverse strand, counting down.
TATTTTAGAATTATAACAGTTGCTTATAAAATGTAGGTGTCATCTCAGGATAAGAAGCGTATTGGAATAGCCTTCTGTATATTCCGTGACCATGGCTGCTGAAAAGCAATCGAATCGTCGGGGAAAGTGTAAATCTAAATATAAATAGATTTAATAGTTTAAATAATTTAATTATTTGCTTATAAATTAGTAAAATTCAATAGTAATAGTAGTGTAATAATTTCAAAATTATGTAATACAGTGATTAATAAACAACGCGATAAAATCCGTATATAGTAGTTTAATTTCAAATTTACGTATTGCTGTAGGTTGATAGATTTAATCTAACTGACACATTTAAAAACTTAAAGGTGTATACGACGGCGATGCAAGTGTATGCCACGAGTTTCTTGCGCAAGCTACACGTGCGAGATCATATCCGTAAGTGCTATTTGAGCAGGTGACTCGTGTCGGTTTTGACTCCATGTATATCATCTGCGTAAGTGCTTGAACTTGTGCATGTTACCTGCTTAGAAATCGAAAATAGTAAGGGCTTGTACTACCACTGCCAGATAGAATTTACCTATCTATAAGATAAAAGTCTCGCCATTTCTCTTCTTTAACCTAACATGAGTGAGACAGCATGCGATTTATCTTTCGGATAACTTTTACTTGTTAGGCCGTAAATCCTGCACCTACTTTTACGAAGTTTTCTCTTCCTAGTGCTACGTAAATTAGTTTCAGATCAGTATTAATAGTTAGTGAAGTTCAATACCGAAGGCTATCATTCAAAATCCTAACTATAATATTATAAATGCGAAAGTGAGTTTGTTTATTTGTTTGTTATGCATTTAAGGCTTAAATTAAGGCTAGTAGACCTCAAATACACGTTGTCAGGGCTATAGAAAAGGACTTAGGCTATCTCTCATCCAGAAAAAGTAATGTTCCCGTATAGAAGTGCTTATAATGCGAAAATAGTATGAAGACGATTGACGATAAACTTTGACGTCTAAGGAGATTTTTCTGAATGTTTTCATTAAAAAGCCTAGGATTGAAAGTGGATGGAAATACGTGTGTTCGCAACGCGTTTATGACTGACCAGTATTAATATATTTTTTAATACACTCGTTTGATTTTTCCTGACTATACGTAAAATAGTCACATGAAAATCATATTAAAAATAACTGCGTATACATTTTATAATTTAATTTTATTGGGTATCATTCCGATGCATAATGGTACATGCGACATTTTGCAATAGTTTATTCTCAATCAGATGTAGGTGCAGTAGGTATATTAAAATATTATGTGCAGTGATCTTGGAATAAAGAGGATTATGGCATGCATTTGATAGATTTACTGTTATAGTTATTACTAAGATAAAGAATAAGCAATATACATATAAGGATTAAATGTACTTGTCTGTTTATTTTAAGATTAAATTAAAAATGTACCGCAGTGCGTTTCTTATAGTGTGACTAGCGACGCCCCGGCTCCGCACGGGAAACCTTAACAAATGATACCTATACTTAAACTTTCCTCATGAATCACTCTGTCTATTTGTGCAAACCGCATGAAAATCTGTTCAGTCGTTTTTGAGTTTATCGCTAACAGACAGACAGACGCGGCAGGGGACTTATTTTATAATATATAGTGATAGTGATAAATGAGCCGAAAAGAAAAAGCCGTACATGATAGAAGGCTAATTCTCGTAATAAAACTGACTATAATTCCAATTTACAACTTCCAAGACTAGATCGGACTAGTCTAATAAACGTAAAACCCCATGATTACTTACATTGCAAGCTAAAAATGGTTTCTCAACATCCCGCATATCTGTCAACTTCAAGTTATTAGTATGATTGTAGTACTGAGTCTTTAGTAATTTTTTATCATTACTCAATATATTTATGTGGTTGAATAAAAAACGTGAGATCGATTCGTACTTATCTATGTATCATATATACGCAATGAATTCAAGGAACTGCAATTGTTGCGTATGCCAATATAATCTTCCGTATCTATTTATCTTTGTTTTGTGTCAAACAGGTTTACAATCTTAATTTTATTAATAACTGTTACCCACGACTTTATCCGCGTGGATTTTAACAAAAATAAAAATATTAAATAAATGTAGCCTAAGTTACTCCTTATAACATCAGCTATCTGCCAGTGAAAGTCCCGTCAAAGTCGATCTAGCCGATTCAGAGATTAGCCGAAACAAACAGACGGATAAAAATTAAAAATAATGGTTTTTTGATATAAGTAGGTACCATATATACTTTTTCTTTTTACATTACATACAGACACTTCAATTTTATTTATTTGTTTATAATAAATATAATCCCTACACAACTAGACTAACAAATATTAAAACAACTATTACAGACCTTATTTACAGACTTGGAATAGTCACACAATGTTTTCCCGTGCTAGGGTTGAACCCACAAGACAGCGGGTAGGTTCTGTAGGTGTATTTTTGTGGTAGACTAGCGCGATAATCAACTCATTCAGTCAATGACTGATGAGGATATAAGTATATCAAACAGCAAGTCTGAAATTGAATGATAATAACATTGTGTTTGGGCTCGTGGGTCCGAAAGTCGATATATAGTATACACAGTACTTGCCTAATTGTCCATAAGGTTACCAGTCTCGCCTCACTTAAAGGCGAAATGTAGCGGTTTCGATTACCTTGGTATAAACCGCTTGGATAATGATAGATGATACTTTGACGAGTCTGAGTGTTCATTGTTACAATTCTTTCTGTGTTTCTACAGCACAGAGTCAAAGATGTTATGCATAATGGGAAACAGTCTTTTAGTTTTTTGATAGTTTAACTCTGATTGGTAAAAAGTATAAGTATTAGCCTATTTAGTCGCAGAGGCTCACCGGTAGCCAGAAAATATAGATTTTCAATTATGTTTGGGATGCCAGCAATTGACAAGTTAACCCATTAGTTGTCCCGTGATAGACACAATAGAAAATATCATATAATCACATATCATTATATATCGGACAGAGAACCTCTTAATAATAATATATAAAAGATCAATACAAATATTATAAAGCCTAAGAGATTATTTGTTGGAACCATTGATCACTAATCTCAAACTGCCGCTCAGATATAATAAAATATTTTTGCATTTTGTACCTCACCTATTTATTTAGGAAGCTTACATTATGTTTCGAATTTTGGGCGTGGAGCGAGTCGCTCCGCAGAGCTTTGCTAGTGATATTATAAAAATAATAAAATATAATGTCAGACAGACAGAGTTACTTTTAGCAGTTATATGGCGTGCAACTGATGTTTAAAATATGGCAATAAAACCTTATGAATACTTTAATTGCACGTAATCGACTGGTGACCTAAATATTGCGTAATTGCCTAGTTAACATCACATCTATAAACTATTCAATGCTAGTCTAGAAATAAACTGACATTTTACAACATTTGTATAGTTACATGCCAAACTAGTAATTTTACATCTTCACAATTATCATATTAATTATACCCGGTTTTTGAAAGGCTAATCAACGACTTGTCAAATTCAAACGCAAATCAAGTGATCTGATTGGCCGTTTGTAATTAGTCAACCAATCTCGATAGTTGAATTGCGTTTGAGCATCTGTTAACGCAACTCAAGAAACCGGACGTAAATAACAAAATTTTATATATTTACTACGAGTCTAGTTCACATTACTTTTCCATATTTGTTTACAAATACAAATTTAAAGTAACTGCACGCGTGCCGCACGCATGCAGCTCGCGAGCGGGTCGCAAACGGCGCATTCGTGGCGCATTCGCGGCGCGTTTGCCAGATTTTCGCAGCCTTAGAGCCATAAATTTTACAAATGGTATTCTACTAAATTAAAATAAACATAAAATGTGATCATAACACCACATAAGCAGTATCGTATCGAATCGTAAGAATGGATAAACCTCTATAGTATATCGCGCATTTTTAATTAATTTTACCGTCTCTGACCGAGTAAGATGCAAACTTTCCATATTTTCGATTTTATGTATTTGTTTGGAGTTCTACGTTATATCTCTCTTAGGGTATAAATTCTTATTAACCTTTATATCCCTTCCAGTAAATCTAAATACTAGAGTTAGGAGTTAGTAGCTCGTGGCTCGGTGGGGACTAAACCTTCGACCTCTCAATGGCAAGACCGATATTTTACCTATCAGGCTACCAACGCTTTTTTAAAAGTAATTATTCTAAGTTGATATATAACGAATGCTTTAAACTGTAATGCACTTGCCTTAAATGCCACACATCAGAAACGATAGAAAAGCTATTGTTCAGGGACGACTATTGACCGCGGTGTTGCTCAACCTATATTCATGCAAGACGGTTATCTCAGAGATTTACAACATGATTTTACAATTAATCTTGCATAGATCGATCTCCCAGCAGTAAAGCCCTCCAACTAAAACAAAAAATAACCAATGTATTCACAAGCAGTTCTTCAAACAACGTATATGTTTTATTTATTTTACGACTAAAACCTTCCGTTTACGTTCGAATTCTGCTCGTAAGTATATACACGGTCTTATTTACATGGTCAAAGGATGTATGTTCGTCAATAGTTACGACTAAATTACTTAAACAACATATCAAAGAGACAATATTTACAAGTCTCTTGAAAAAATGCTTATAAGGATAGATTTAATTGCGCGGGATTACCTATTGTTCACTTTATGTGTTGCTTGCAAATGTCTGGTTTGATGACTAACACCCGGAATACTTTAAAGCTTTTATCTTTTCGGTAGTCTATAAAGTCTTCTATATTTAACACTAGCGACCCGCCCCGGCTTCGCACGGGTGCACAGCCGATACTAAATATATCTCTATTAGAACCAACTAAAGGACCGCCCGCAAAGCGCTAACTAAGTCTTGCTCCCGGCAAAAGTGTTCACTTCTGCCTGCAGTCCCGCAGTGCAACCTGTTGTTTTAGGATACATAACTAAATTATTGTAGAGCTTCTCTATAAACAACATTTGACGTTAAATTATTTTCAGCTAACAAAATATACTGATGGTCGGGAGCCCCGACCCGTGATAGGGCAACGTAAAGTTGCCCATGCGTAAAACATTCTTTTCGTAAATCAATTCCTACTAATTTGAATGTTTGGCCTTGTGATTTGTTTATCGTTATTGCGAAAGAAATTTTTACTGGAAATTGGAGCCTTTTGAAAGGTATTGGCAAATCAGTAGGGATCATGGGTATTCTTGGTATATGAGCTAATTCACCAGCTGCAGGGCCGGTGATAATCTTCGCTACTATTAAATTATCTTTTAGCTCCTTGATAAGAAGTCTCGTACCATTGCACATGTTGGGGGGGCTCAAATTTCTGAGAAGCATTATCGGTGTGCCAACTTTTAACGATAGTTCATGAGGTGGTAGCCCAGCGGGGTTCAGGGAATTTAAAAATTCCTGGGGGTAGTGCACTGCGTCCTCGATGTTAGTGACGGTGTCTATGGATTTATAGCACTTAACTTCACCCGGTACTTTCTGCATAATTAAATTGTTTATTTCGTTGACTGTTTCATTCCTGGGAGAAACTATTGCTCTACCACACAGCCAACGAAAATCATTTTGATCTAAGTTTTCGATGTCAGGATATATAGCATCTATCAGACTATCTAAATTATGGACTATTTGGCCTAGAGACTCATCCAAAGTAACCGCATAATCGGTGCCCAAATTTAAAGATGGAAAAATTCCTTTTCCAAGTTTCAGCAGCTGTTGTGGAAAGTTGCTATGCATATTTCCATGTAGATGAGCTCTCATATTGGTGCGCAAATTCAAATGTTGTACAGATGTCCAAAGGTGAGATGATTTTAAACATGCCTTCATAATATCTGCTCGCGTACCTCTGTTGACGACTGGAAGCGTTTGTCGGAAATCTCCAGCAAATACAAAAGTGATACCACCCATGACATCAGCAGAGCTTCGGAGGTCTCTTAAAGTACGGTCCACGGCCTCCACATGAGCTCTATGACTCATGGTGCATTCATCCCATATTACCAACGACGCGTCTTGCAGCAACTTACCAAGAGGCCCATTTTTCCGAATAGAGCATGTAGACCGTTGATCTAAAGATACGGATAGCGGGAGTTTAAACGTAGAGTGAGCAGTTTTTCCTTCGTTCAAGAGAGTTGCAGCAATTCCTGACGAAGCAACTGCAATCGCTATCTTCCCTGATTGCCGTATCTTAGAAAGTATCAAATTTGCGAGAAAAGTCTTTCCAGTGCCTCCTGGTGCGTCCAAAAAAAATAATCTCCCCATGTTATTGTTCACGCTGTCCACAATAGTCTCATGAGCATGTCTTTGATCCGGTACTAATTTGGGCACATTGTCATTAACAAACGCTGTTAGATCATTTCTGTTATACTGTTGTACCATTGTGTCAATAGTATTATTCTGGGTACGAACGGGAGAAGGTAATCCAAAATCACTTAAATTTTTGTCGTTTAATTCTAGAAGTTTGTTTTCAATTTCAATTAATCCTTCATTATAAATGACTTCAGTGAAGGGTAAAGTGTTATCCTGATTATGTTGTCTGATCCGATGTCTAATATCTTCACAGAACTGATCTTTGAAAGTATCCCATAACTTCAATGGTTCCGATGGTTGACAAAATAAAAGTATGACTACAAACAACTCCCTTAGTTTTTTTTGGACACTGTGACAACGAAGCTTCGCTTAAAGTGTTTCCCCAATGGTCATCGTTTTCAAGTAAACCTCGGTCACGGCATGCTGCTTGATACGTCTCTTTGACAATACCGTTTACAGTTTTAAGGTATGCAAATGAGGTCGGACCGCGTACGTGGTGCAGTAGAATCCTAAGATAAAAACACTCTGATTGGGATGGATGTATCCCGTAGACTCTACCTAAAGCGGCATCTTTTTTTATCCCCGGATGTCCAACTACATCTTCACCACGCCTCTTTCTAGTGAATTTATTATTTGCCCATGTATAGTATTGCGGGACTTCATGATACAGAAGAGTTTTCGCAAATTCATCTTCATTACAGAGAGAAAAAAATGCCAGTAATGTGGTATTGCGTGGGTTTTGGACAATTTGATGAGCTGTCCCTGGTGTAAAATACACCCTTTGACCGTTCTCTAGATGAACGGCCAAATGCACTACAGTAGGATGCCGCTCGTGAATAGGAAATTCAAATAAGCGCCAGACAGCTTCAGATGTGCTTATGTACCTTCCATTTAAATAGTTTTCGACCTCATCGTGTGGGTTTCTAAGGCTAAAAGTTGCCTGATCTGAACCTTTATTTATATATTTACATATATATTTAATGGCTTGGACAGAGTGGCAATACTCCACGTTTATATGAGCATTAAAAGTCTTACATAGTAGCGGGGAGTATGGAACAATCCACCTATTATCTATTGTCACCATGTTGCCCCTGAGTTGTAACGTAGTGCTCCGACCGCCATTTTCTGTATCGCGCCTACGATAAACTGGATACCCATCCTCTCCGGTCTGGGTGTCGTTAATGAAACGGCGAGGGTATTTTTTTGTGCAGACACCGTTCTTCATGCATGGTGCAGCTAAATTATGTTCTCCGCAGGGTCCATGTACCATATTTTTAGTTATAATGTCGTGTAGTACCGGATCAATTTGTTGATCGGGTAGCTCCGCAACTATGACACTGTCGATCTCATCTGGTTGTATTTTAGTTTCTAGCCAGAACAGCAAATGACAATGAGGTAAACCGCGCTTCTGCCACTCTACACTTGCCATATAACATTTTACTTTACCGAATATCTGTTCTTTGACAAATAATTTGATGAATTTCTTCATTTTTAAATGAAACACACGTGAAATTATGTCATGACGGTCGAAAGACCGTTGTCCTGGTAGCAGCTCTGCTTTAATTTCAGGCCATTCGGGGTTGCATGTAAAAGTGACAAATAAGTCAGGTCTACCATAATTTCGGACGTACGTCATCGCGTCCTGCGTTTTCTCGTGCATGAAACGCGGAGAACCCGTAAATGATGATGGCAATATGACATGTTGACCGATATTTGATGGGTCAACATTTGCGTCATGATTTAAGGCATCTCTGAGATGGATGTAGTCATCAGCCCTCAGTCTTTGTTGATTCCGCGAAATATAATTTAATCTTTCCGATATCATTTTCGTCATCATGTCAACACAATATTGACTAAATAAGTCTCTGTAATAATGTAACGGATTAAAAGAGTTAGTTCTAAACATTAATCTAAATGCATAAAATTGCATACACGAAACAGTTTTATTACGCGCAGAACCCTGCTGAGGAATAGTCAAATAATAACCGTCTTCACCTGTCACAAACATTACAGGATACAGTAGTGGATCATAGGACCGATGTAGCTCAGAAACTCTTTTGAGCTGTCCGTCTCTACCGTGTAAGACTATATCCCTGGGACCTTTGTCTTCATCGACTAAGAGAACGGCTACCTCGTTTACAGTAGGAGCATTGTATCTGCCTCTGTGTGCTGTCTGTGGAGTGCGATCAGAATGAATAATTAGCTTTAAATGATGTGATGAGTTAAGTTCTAAGTTTTGTTTAAAACTTCGTATATACACGTTATGATTATTCAAAGTGGTCTGTAATCCGCGAATTAAATCCATTTTTAAGGTTGGTGCGATGCTTGATCGCAATGATAACTGGTCTGCATCCGAAATAAAATATATTTGCAGGAACTGTGGGTTTTGGCCTGATGATGGTAAAAGGCTACCAATGAGATGATACACCTGTCCTTCAATTTTAAAAGTGGGCATAAAATTTCCTTCCCTGATTTCTTTTGCGCCAAACGAAGTCATTTGAAAAATACTATTGTATTTACGTATGTTTGTTAAAAAATGACCAGATAATGGATGGTTATTAGTTAAAAGATTTTTTATTGGTTGTGGCGGCTCCTGAAGGTTAGGAAGACACACTTTACCTGAAGCACAACACATACCATTAGGTTCGTCCTCCCATTTCTTGGCAGAGCAGTTAGAGCAGATCTTATTCATGACTCCGATTTGGACGGACGCTTGTTGTGCATAATCAAGCTGCGGATCATATCTGAAAGCCAGTCTGTTCCTGTTAGCTAAAATTCGATTGCGCACTCTATTTGTGGACAACTGCTGTTTCTCTGCTTGAGCTCTAAGTCGCTGCAAACGCTCGACACTCGACTCTCTTTCGCGCAACTGAGAGGTCCTTATATTTTGTTCATGAAGACGTTGGGAACGCTCCAGCCTCGACTCTTGAGCGCGTAGCTCAGAGGTTCTCAAGCTTTGTTCGGCAAGAGGTTGCGAACGCTCGACACTTGACTCTCGTTCGCGTAAGTCAGAGGTCCTTATATTTTGTTCATGAAGACGTTGGGAACGCTCCAGCCTCGACTCTTGAGCACGTAGCTCAGAGGTTCTCAAGCTTTGTTCGGCAAGACGTTGGGAATGCTCCAGCCTCGACTCTCGTGCACGTAACTCAGAGGTTCTCTGATTTTGTTGCGCAAGTCGTTGCGAACGTTCGACACTCGACTCTCGTACGCGTACCTGAGAGTTTCTCTGATTTTGTTCAGCAAGGCGTTGTGAACGTTCAGGTAAAGATTCTCCTATACGACGTATTTTTGCTGCTCGTGCTTGAGAACTATGTTTAGAAAGTTGAGACCTGGCTCTCTTAGGCATTTTCAAATGTTTAAGAAAATGTTAATAGCGTGTAATATTCTAGCTCTGAAAAGAACTGTTGTTTAGCCTTGAAAAGAATTGTTGGTTAGCCCTGAAAAGAACTGTTGGTTAGCCCTGAAAATAACTGTTGGTTAGCCCTGAAAAGAACTATTGTATAGCTCTGAGAAGGACTGTTGTTTAGCTCTGAGAAGAACTTTTGCGTAGGTGTAGTTTAGAGAACAAAATCTAAAAAAAATCTCATGAAAATTATTAGACTTCGCGCACGACCGCTGCGTAGGGAGCCGACCTCGCGTCTGAGCCGCGCGTGTACCTTACTCATAGATCTAAACACCCCTCTCCCGCACGCGCACCCCTGGCCTTGGTGACGCCCACTTCGCAACGGGCCGTGCAGCAGAAATCGTAATATTTTAATTTCACCACAACTTCAAAACCAAACGTCCAATTTTAATCATTCAAAGACCAAATATTATCAACATAAACTGTACTTATTGATGAAATAATTTATTTTGATTAGGATTAATAGCATGAGTAAAATAAACGCGTTTAAATGTAGTCCAAAAAAAATTCAAGATTTTTAAATAAAAATGTGGTTGTTGTGCCTCACTCGACATAGATAGGTATAGTGTTTCGCGGACTTTTTTGTAGATATTTATAAGATCTACAATTAATTATAACATTTTATGGTTCTATCTTTTGTAGTTTAGGCAGCGTACGCAAAATAAGTAACTTCTTTGGTTGATTTTTTTCAGTTTGTGTCCGAAAAATCCAAATATCTTACGGAACCCTATTTTTTTCCAAAATAAAATATAGTCTATGTTACTCGTGGATAATGTAGCTTTCGAATGGTGAAAGAATTTTTACAATCGGTCCAGTAGTTTTTGAGCCTATTCATTACAACCAAACAAACAAACAAACAAACAAAGTTTTCCTCTTTATAATATTAGTGTAGACTATCGTGTGAGCAGCCCAATCTCAAAATCTTAATGCTGAAGCGCAACTTTACCTGCTAATTTATACAACTAAAAATATTGGAATGTGTTTTGATGCATGCAAGATGCGCTTTAAGAATTGTGTTCGAGACGTCTGGGGTGTTTAAGTATGCAATCTAAGGACTTGCGACGCTGTGCTGTTGCATAAATGTCTCAATACGGCACGCGTCATCGCAATCTCAAAATGTTGCTCCTGCGCTCATGTTAACTCTTCGACATTATTATGAATGACAATGCTATAGAGATGCGACGCGATATAAAATAGCTAAGCCTTTAATGTTTTGCACGGCCTAGATGGACAAGTTATTTATGCACAAGTTAAAGTTAACAAAAGTTATTATTTCAGTCCAAACTATAGGAATGTATTGAAATTAAACTACTATATACGGATTTTATCGCGTTGTTTATTTATCACTGTATTACATAATTTTGAAAACTGTTACACTACTACTACTATTGAATTTTACTAATTTATAGGCTAATAAAATTATTTAAACTATTAAAGCTATTTATATTTAGGTTTACACTTTCCCCCACGTTTCGGTTGCTTTTCAGCAGCCATGGTCACGGTCCACGGTCCCGTAATAACTAAAAGTTATAATTTTTATAAACTGAACATTGCACAGACAAACACTCAAACAGCCAAGTATAGACAACATTTTATCCAATAACCGTCCGTGCCTTAATTTGCGCATGTTACCCGTGTCGTTTTTTAGAGCCATTAGCAACAGCATCAGTAATTACCATTATCTGATCTTTGTAAAATGTAGTTACAAACTATATTAATTACAGAAAGACGGATGTTTTATTAATCGCCTTCAACTATAAATGTTGGTGACGCATTTCAGCCGTCACCGTAAAAACCCGGATAGAGCGTTTTTGTTTCATTTTTATGCAACCTGTTCTTGCTAAAAATACATTTTAAAAAAGATCATGTGAAGGGTAAGAATATTTCTATGTAGCATTTAAATCATAGTATGTAAATAAACGTTATGCTTACATTTCTGTAGGTATATAAAGTAGGAACTTCTGTGATAACTGTGATAAGTTTAGATTAATAACTAAAGACAGTTTAGGAGATTTTAATACAGATTTGTAGATCTACATGCATGAATACAAAAAAAAAGTGATGGGCATCAAAATATGTTTCATAATTGTAAAATTAAGAATTCCTTTGCTGCTAACATTTTAATGAATTTTTCGTTTTGATACTAATTACCTAACTGATATTAAGCAGACACTATTTTATTAGCGTTATGTAAAGTTATATTTAAAGACAATTTTGTTTAAAGTTGTTGTTGTGTATTATTGATTAAAGCCTGCTTACTTACATAAATAGATATTTAAATCAGAAATTAGGTTTTAATATTTTGCAAAGTACTAAGTTACTGTGATTATATCTAATGTTAGACAACTTATGGGTAATTAAAATATTGTACGCGTTTTCAAATTATTCTCCATTTAATATTTGTATACACGTTTTAACCTAAACATTTTATTTTAACGACCTTGGTTATCCCATTCAATTAAAGTTCGTATTTCCATTCGTTGATATTAACATTAATTTGTTGACGATTACTCGTAATGTTGCGACAACTTTTAATGGCAACAATTAAGTACTTAGTTATTTTTATTATCCGTTGTCGAACATATTTTTTTTTTAAATCAACTCTCCCTCTCTTTTTTATTCTTATTGGAATTAACACACATTCAAACAACGATCACAAAGTAAATCCAGACTTGGAACAACCATTTGTGGTTCTCACAAATTTTGTCACGTGTTTCTTTTTTAAAGACACTAACTGTAAATCCTGTGTCGCGAGAGAGTTTACAAACATTCAAACAACGATCACAACACCTAGAGTCGGAACAACACACAAACAACAACAAAGCATAAATTGAGTTTAGTATATAAAATGTGTTTAGTATATGCCAATCTATTGTCACATACTGCATTTCATGTTGGGGTGGTGCTGCTAAAACGATTATAAAACCGTTAGAGATAGCACATAAAACAGTACTAAAAGTGGCTATTTTTCGCTCTATTATATTCCCTACCAATGAATTGTATTGTAAATGGAATATTCTAAATGTTAGACAACATTTTATCATACAAGCAGTTCTTCTGCAACACCAGAAAACTTCATATAGGATGATCCATAAACGTAGAAAAACAAAATCTGTACTCTCCCACATGCACGTTCGTCATTCATTAAAAGATTCTTTTTTTTTTTTTAACCCTTCATTATACAATAAAATAAATAAACATTGTCCAGTATACGGCTTAACATACTATAACTGTAAGAAAATTATTTTCTCATTTCTTCTACACCATTCATACGAAGGAACAGAGGAAATGTCTATTTAATTACCGACAGATGCGTAGCACTCAGGATATGTAACACAACAACCACACATATACACATACTTATACCTACACCACACACACTCACACATGCACACACAAACTCACACACATACACACACATACTAACACACAAATGCGCACACACACACACACACACACACATACTAACACACAAATGCGCACACACACACACACACACACACACATAAACGCACACACAACACACACGCACACACAACAGAGACGCAAATACAACACACACGACCATATAGAAATACAAATACACATACATACACCACACACACATACAAAAACTATTTCTAAGTCATAAAATCCTACTTTTAAAATTTTGCTCTTATATTTTTTGTTTTTTCGTTATTTGTATATTTTTGATTATACCATAGTTTAGTAGCAGTAAAATACAAATTTACGTAAATAGTAATATTACATATGCTTGTAATCAATTGGGGGAATCGGAACTGTCATTCCTTCATACAGGTTATACTGTAACCTAGTTAGGAGACCAGAACTGCACCCACTATAATTGCAGCAAATCAATAATTTTACCATGTATAAACTGTATACCCATGTACCTACTGCAATATTTGAAAATGATCAATAAACTTTATTATTGTTATTAAAATAAACATGTTGGCGGCTTAGGGCCGGCGCCGCTCCCTAAACTATTCTTACACTATGGTACCCAAGTTATATAATTATGCCTTATAACTTTATGTCAATCAAAATTAGGGTAAAAAGCATTAGCCTAAATTATATTTATGCCTACTGAAATAGTACATATTATGCCAAAAAACAATGATGACAAAGTATACAAAAACAATATGCCTAACTCGTTATGCCAAATTAAATTAGAACAAAAAAAATTGGCAAAATAAAGGGTTACCGTCGGAACAACTATTTGTCGATCACACAAAGTTTTGTCCCGTGTGGGATTCGAACCCACAACATTTGGCGCAGTGGCAGTAGAGAGCCGACCACTTAAACCATTACGACATCAATGCAGTCGTCCGTGGGAATGTGGATTCGATATTCACAAGACTCGTTGAAGTTGCAAAGGCGAAGTGACCACTTAGGCCCGGTTCTTGTATTCGAGAAACAGGTCGTTAAGTTAGAGCTTGACATATTTTACATAAAATATGTGTCAAAAATTAACGACCCGATTCGTTTTTGGGGTTGCATACCTCAAAAGGAAAAAACAGAATCCTTATAGGATCACTATGTTTTCCGTCCGTCCGCCCGTCTGTCTGTCAAGACCATTTATCTCGGGAACGTGTGGGAGGTATCGAGTAGAAATTAAAACGATATACTGAGTATATCGTTTTAATTTTTAATTTCGAGTACAGTCTCTTGAAGCTGTGAAAAAATCAAACGTCTAAGTTAACGTAAAAAAAAGTATACGGCCGTTTATGCCGCAAAATACGTATATTTCGACACTCTCAAGGGAATCAAAATTCATAGGGTATTTTCTGTTGACCTAGAACTATGAAATTTGGCAAGTAATACCGTCTTATACGACAAGAATAGGGAAAAACTGAAAACTATACATTTGTAATTAAATCATAAAAAACAGGGTCTTTATGCAAGTACAATTTTATTTTATTTTATGCGGAACCCTCTCGGTGGGCGAGTCCGACTCGCAGTTGTCCGGTTTTATTTTTGTATATTATACTGGCCATTAAACCACTACGCCATCCGTGGATTCAAATTGGAAGAACTAACACGAGATTGGACGAGGCGAGGACTACGTACTTCTATTGCATTTATATTTTCTAATCGCAATACTCACCTCGGTTGATTCGGTATTCGGTTCAATGTAAAATCAATTTACCTCGTTTTAGGATGATGGTCTAAGTACTTGCGTAGATTCGTAGATTGAAATAATCGATTGGTTTAGGTATTCATATTTACTGCGTGGGTGATGCAGCGGTAGTAAATGCTGCTGTCGTGCATGGGTTTGAATTCCGGGTCGGTCAAAGTGTCTTAGAAAAACCCAATAACACTTTGCCCGACCCGAGAACCAAGTCAAGAAATTATCAGCATGGAGTCTTAAAACATGCATGGTGGACGGGTCTTTTTTCTGTGGGACATAATGCATTACTTGCCGAAATGTGGGTGTAATACACCTTTCTATGTATAATATGTATGTATTTACAAAAAAAAGTATATATGTATGTTTATCGATTGTCTAGTACCTATAGTACAATAGTAGTTTGGGCTAGATGGTGTTGTGTGTATGTGATAGAATATTATTATTATTATATCTAGCCCTTCCCTTGTATTTATATTTACTTACATTTATTTAAACTTCAAATCTCGCAATAGACCTCCATATTGTTAGCGAATACATGAATGTAAAATTATGACTGATGAGTGTGTTTCAACATTTTATAGGTAGTTGTTTACGTGAGTAACATTTTCAATCTACTAGTTTTAGTTAATATTGTGGGATACTGGTGCCTAAACTAGGTGTGGACCTGTGTTTCAGGTCACCTTCCAAAAGGATCTTATATGGTTTTCCACTCAGAACAAAAAATAAGGCCACCACGAATCTGAGCGTTTAGTGCGAGTTTGTTTAACGTTAACGCGATGTACACGTTTATGACGTTCGGCGCTCCAATTGGCCCGCTTCAAGCTCTTAACCAATCAGAGAGCCAAAGGTGGTATAAGTTTCGATCGCGTTAACGTAAAAACAACTCAAACTAGGCACCCTGATCCATTAACATTTTCACATGTTGTATTCTAGGAGATAACGATTAATATAGGGAGTGAAGTTTGCGTACATATGTGTGTGTTATGTGTTAGGAGTGACTGTGTCTGTCATATTATATCAATACTAATGTATACCAAATTATTATTCTTTGAATACAATGAATAACTTGAAAAACTTAGTTACTTTTATTATTATGTACAAACAAGTCCAATATTGAGAGCTAAAAATTTCGACGTCACAATTTGTGAAATTAAAACGATATTGATACATCTATATTTCTATCATGTTTATTGCAATACATGTCATTTCATAAAAGAAAAGCATTGCAAAACCAGAACATAATCCAAAATAAATATTAATAAATTTCCCGAATCAACTCTGCTCACGTGAAAGCATTTAATTAATTCAATAAAAAGTCATATAAACATGTCATAAACCATTTTACACATTCAACATAAAAAAGAACATTCCCTTTTAAACGTGTTATTACTATCCTTGACCCTATACTTATCTTTAACATGGTTAAAAAGATATCCATCATTTCGTTCTCATGGTTAACAGCATAACAGACTAAAGAAATTAAGTAAGTTTAAACTTTTTAAGATATTAAGTAATCAGAAATGTAATCATTGTAAAAAGATCAAGACCAGTCCAATTTGATTCGTAACATTATTTATATATAAGCTTATCGGAATGTGCATGCACAACTGCCAACTGTGAGGTCATGGGTTCGATGGCCTGGTTTTTTTAGTTTATAGTAGAAGAACTTCGCGATCTGTGACCGTTATGATTTTAGTTGGTTTTATTATGGTGGTATATAAATGAAGATGGCGTTTCGTAAAAGTTCCTCGAAGCGTGTGCCTATAAAACAATATAAATACAGTTTAGTCTTTACGAAACGAAAATTGCACCAAGAAGCCTCCTGGAAAGTAGCTGCATCGGTACGGGATCGAAATACGATGAGTTGTTATAGAGATTTTCGTGAGTAAAAGAAAATACATACATAAATGTCGAACTAAACACCTCTTTGTTAAAATCTGCTGATAAATAAATGTAAATTTTGTTGTTATTATCCCACCTGGTAAAAATGATGTCGGTGTATTTTTTGGAAAGTCTTCAATTCATTCTTCCAAAATAATACCTACTTAAGAATAGGAAAAGAAATCCATTACAAGCTCCTGGGTTGAAAACCCCAAGTATTGCAATATATGTATAAAGTATTACGTCGAACTCCTAATGTCGACAACCTACAAAAATTTTACTTCGGTTTCAAAAATCCTTATATGCCAGAGCCTAGCAATGTTACTCGACTAAAGAAATACTTTTACACCATCTACGCAGTCTTAAAAAAAGAAAGAAAGTTATCATTTTTGTTGAATCCTAAAAAATATATATTCCTATCCCACTTTAACCAATAGACGATCTTAAATGCAGTTCTACTCTGTTCTCGTGTAGCTAGTAGTAGTCTGGACTTCGGACAATGGATAGTAAACAAGTAATAAAATAAGCCCAGCTTATAAATTGTCCTATTTATTTAGTACCTAGTATCAAGTGGGTACTAGACACTAAAGTAATAGGACCTATCATCTATAATAGTATAAAGAGGAAAGATTAGATTTTTTGTTTGATTGTAAGGATTTAACTCAAGAACTACTTAACCGATTTTGAACATTCTTTTACCATTAGAAAGCTGTATTATCACCGAGTAAAATAGGCTATATTTTATTTTAAAATGTACTATTTTTAAGCTAACCTACAAAATCTTGTATTGGATAAAAGTAATCTGTGAATACATCTTTATTAATCACCAAACCTAACATGTGAATGTTAGAGCCCTATAACATGCACATGTTCTTTAAATGTCATTCGTCTCTTAAGAAAATCTGTATACCATAAAGCTCTAACATTCAAACTTAAACTTTTAAACACAACTATGTAAAAGTAAGAAGGCATACGTTCGGAATAAATTTTTACACGTAATTAGAAAATACATCCTCCACAGACATAGTTGCTTCAATAAATAAACTATTACGTACTATTAAATCGTCGTAACCAGATTCAGCAATATAAAAAGTAGGTACTATTAACTTATAATGTAAGCAGAACAATTAATAATACAATGCAAGGTGCATGGTTAATGGCGTCTGATTTTCTTGCATACAATAATTATAATAAAACAGCCTTTTGACCTAGCCCTTTATACACGGTAGAAGTTCAGAATGTCAAATCTTGGTACAAATATGGTAAAGTCAAAATGCAGTAAGTTTACTCGTATGTCGTAAATGTAAGCTAAAGGTGTGTATAGGAATTCACCTTTAAATGTCCGATGGGTCCACGGCCTTGCGGTGTGCACCAAGCGACAAACTGGTTAGAGTTACTTTCGAATAATAATTAGCGGAGTAAGTTTCGTGTGAGTGTTGTAAGAACGAACTTTTTGTATGTGGCTACTAGTCACGTGTTTTTTGAGTGCATAAGATGCAACCAAATGTTTTATTTAGCATAAAATTCGGATAAAGTTTATTAATGGTGCCGCGATCAGATTATATAAGGTTATTTTTATTACTTTTTTCGTAGGTATTGTGTGGTTTTTAATATTAGCATTCTACATGTATAAATGTTTTTTGTAGACTCTTACTTTATTAACAGTAGGATAAAAATGTAATATTAGAAACAGCCTGAAACACAGGTCTATGACCTAGTTCAGGTAATACAATGTAAAAGCAGACTTCATAAAAAGTATTTTTGTGTTGAATATTTAAATTGTAAATGTATTCCTTTAGATTAAATATAATTTTAATGTGAATTTAATGCAATAAGTAGCCTGTAATGTGTTTTTAAAGACTTTTATTTATTGAACAAAAGAATATATTACCTATTATTATTATTCTTGCCAAAATATGCATATCTACTTTTTAAACAACTATGTATTTGTATTACGATTCAGTTTATGTTTGTTTTGTGTTGGAATCGACTCCAACCGTTAACATTCAGGGTATTACTCACCAATATCATGGATGGGTTTTTAGGACAATATCGGTATATGTGGTGAAAATTGTTTTTACCCGACTGCGTCAGAAGGAGGGTAATGTTTTTCGAGCGTATGTATGTATGTTTTGTCGATACTGTGCGGATTTCTAATCTGTAAATCATAATAGGTGCCAGTTCAAAACTAGCGTCAGGTTCCTGTAGTAGCTAATGGAGAGCTTAAGCGATTACTACATTTATGAACACTTTCTATTTTATTTTTAATGTCGTAATTTGGTATGATTTCGTGTCATTTATGGCATCATTTCTCAATAACGACAACTTTTTTATGCATGCATAAATAAATATTTAAAATAGGTATAAAATATCAATTATGACAGATTGCAAATAACTTTAAATTATAGCTTTCTAACCATTGATGCAACTCATCAATAAAATGGAAAACACACACAATGAAAAAAAGTATTACGTTTGAGCCCCAGGGTCCATTGGCCAAGAACTTAAATAAACATTCGATATATGTAAGTATCAACACTGGTTAGCTCATTATTACTGTCGCCGACCCGTCCCTTCGTATAGGCAGAATAACTTGTTTTCTTTGACATACTTTATGTTTACTTTTCTTTATCTGTTCCAAAGAAACCATTGTAATGTGATTGAGTTATATAAATCAAGTAATTATTAAAATTATTTATGAAAATGTGTGCCTGTGTGTTGCACCAATAAAACGTTGGTGTTTTTTTGCTATAAGTACCTAATTACACAAATAGGTACTTATAGCAGAAACTCAAGTATTAAGTACTCATTAATTTGTATTTCAACATATGCCACATATTAGCCAGTAATCTAATGTTTAGAAATGCTTTACCGTTTCTACATGTTATTATGAGTTTTTGGTAAGATTACCTACTTATTTGGTAACAAGCAATCCTCTCCTATTATAAAATTTATCCTTGCAAGATCTTAAGCACGATATTTCTACATGAATATAATTGGATGTAAATGTTGCATATGTAACATTTATAATTATCTAATACTATCATGCAGGTAATCTTCGGTAAATACTTGTATAATGTTTTCTTACGTATACGTTAATGTTCTAGATTGAAATTCGATCGATTTACTTCGAAACACTACATTTATATTAATTCTTAGCTTCATCAAAAATTTTCGTAAACTCATCCGCGAAACAGAGCTATATGTTCATATAGTCTTTTTATCCAAGAAATCTTCATGTAGCTTTATTTAAAAACAGGAAAAATATTGTCAACTGCGCTAGGCACTTGCCATCACTCAGTACGAATATAAAATCTCTAGTACGAATCTTAATTAAAAGCGCAGCTTGCTGTATTTCGTGCTTCGTGGCACGCAGTTTAATACAAAATATAGGTAGGTACTATAAAGTTAACGCAATATCGTATCGCCGGAATAAATCTCAACTGTATGCGAAACACTTAATAGCGATTACATACAACGCCATATAGCGTTACGGTATAATAAAAATACTTACGTAGGTATAGGTATACTTTTCTAGCTCAAAGTACTTAAACTTGTCGCATAAATGTAAGAGGTGATATTGTATTAGTCAATACACATTTTTTTTAATCTTTTATTTTTACCAAAAGGGTTTAGTCATAATTGACTACGACACCCTCATTATTACAAAAGTACAGAAATAGGCTTATGAATTAAATCCTTTTCCAACCATCTGAAGAAGTAATTTTGCTTCTTGCGATGTAGGCGCAGCAAGAATGCTGTTACATTTACCTACATCATTACATCTTAAATCTAATTTGACTCTTTCTGCTTCGTTCCTGACACATTCCATAAGTACATGATAGGTATCTTGAATTTTGTTACAGTCTGGGCAATTGGGTGAGGCCACTTTACCCATTAGATATGCAAAACTGTTTAGCGGAATGTGTCCTGAACGAAGTCGAAGAGTTCTCACTACATCTTGCCGATCCATATTGGTTTGCTCAATCCAGGACATGCGTGACAATGTTGGTTCGATTGTTCTGTACCATATGCCCTTAGTCAATGACCTCTTGTCGTAATATTCGTGCCACATATCGTTACATTGCTTTTTAATTAAGTACAAGACGTCACTGAAAAAGGGCAAGTAATGGGTCTCAATACCATCAACCGTAGCTTCTCGCGCTAGACCATCCACTACTTCATTACCCCATAAACCAATATGGGATGGCACCCACTGCAATACAACAGTCTTATTTTTCGAAACGATAGAACCAATAGATCTCAAGATATTATACGCAATCGGGGTTCCTCTATAGGTTGATGTACATCGTAATAAATGTTGAAGAGTGCTTTTTGAGTCTGTGAAGATCACAAAACTATGATATTCTATAGATTCTATGTAGGATAGCGCTTCTGCGATCGCAATCAATTCTGCGTACATGATACACATGTTAGCTTGAATATTTAGTCTAACAGAATCTTTAGTTTGTAAATCAAAAAACGCTGCTCCAACTTTATTTTCATTTTTAGATCCATCTGTGAAAATTTTGTAAAATTGTGTATAGCTTTGATTTACGAATTGTGAACACGCATTTTTTAAAAACGTTTTATTGTAAGCGTGTTTTGATTTAGTGATTAATTCTATATTCAGTTTTATGTAAGTTGATAAATCTATATTGTTGACCCAAGTGTCTAATAAAAACATTTCGAATTGAGGGCTGACGTGGATGGGAACGGAAGTGAGAGATTCGTGAATTTTTATTAAAATGGGTTTCTTTTTACGCCTTCAATAAGGTTTTAGACAGTACAATTGTAATTCCGCTAATGAAGGTAAAATATTATTATTGGAGCAAGACTTCAACTTAAGCCAATATTTACCGCCAAGATGGTGTCTACGTATTTGTAATGGTTGAATATGCAATTCGTTTTCCATTACATGGATGGGAGAGTCAATACACTTTTGTTGCACTCACTGGTCGGTAAACGATTAGCGAGGTTAAGCAGCGTTAGGTGCGGTCAGCCTATAGATGGGTGACCGCTTATGGGTATTTTCATCTGAGCGTCTCCGTGCACGGAGGGCATGTAAAAAGTCGGTCCCGGTTGTTGCCAAATTGACAGCAGTCGTTAAGCCATGTCGGAGGCCTACGGGCGGCTTGAACAGCTCTTGACAACAGGTTGGCCACTAACCACACGAAAAGAAGAAGAAGCGTTATTTAGGTACTGATACGAACTTTCAGAAATGCAGCGCCTCTTTTGAGGGATATTTATGAAGCTCTTTTATGAGTACCCACAATACCATGATTTAGATTTTTTTATGACTAAGTGTCTGTGATAGACACTTAGTCATAAAAAAATCTTAATACGCTTAGGTTTAACAGCAATTTATATAGTGTAGTCGACTTATGAAAACTTTTAGGAACTCGAAGAGTCGTTCATGATCACCCTAGTGACAATTTAGACTCTGAAAATTGGCAATTCACGTCAATTTTCGTGATTCACAAATATAGGCATACGGTCTTATGCCTAGATAAAATATGTACTTAGTTGTATTATTATATCTCCCTGTTCCTAGCAGTTCTTGTGGACAAGCTTGAACAACTTGTTCTTGAACAACTTGCGTGTAATATGAAGATTCTATAAATCAGGGTTACACGCTCTTTTCACGGTAAGATTCAATTTATCGCGATTCACTTTTCGCAATACAAAGTGCGTGACGAACGTACCGTGGGATATCATAAAACATATTGTTCAATTTGATTTGAATTGTGTAACAAGTTTATATACAAATGTATTTTGTTTTATATTCACTTGCATACATGTTTATGAACTATACCTAAACCATTTATTTTATCCCATACAAATACAGAATATAAATTGTGGACTAATCCTTGTACAAAATTGTTATAAGCGAAATCTTTTAATTAGCCATTATTTATCTTTTTCTTAAAATTGTTCAATTAGAAAATTAGATTGTGTGAAGAAGCATCTGGTCAGACCGGCTTGACACTGACGACGGCTAGAAAACATCTATCTTCTCCTCGTCGTCACTGTCTCTGGACAGTAATTGGGCTTTCCATCAGGTCCGTTACAATCACATCGCCGTGACAACACAAAAAAAAACTGTGTGTTTTCTGAACTTGAAAATAAAATAAAATAATCATAGCTGGAACCTAGTCGCACATATTGGCTATATTTATGTTCAGCGAATACTGATACGCTGTGCATAACGGTACAACATTTATAATTAGCTCGTCTCTGATCGTAGAACAACATATAGTTTGACTGCTCGGATGACGTAGTTGTTTAGTCGCCTCGCCTGTCAACCACACACGGGCAAAATACTTATACGATCTACAAATGGTTGTTTAGAATCTCAAATCGTCGAAATTGCTCACCACACCGTATATAATCACAGAGCGAAAATAAAAAAAATATAATAGAATATTACCCAAGATGTTACAATAGAAATAAAAGAATAATCGAAAACAAAACAAAACATAAACATTAATATTAAATTAACTTCTACATCTATCAAATTATTTGTGCAATTTTGTAGTTAGGTATATAATTATGTACTATTTATATGATGAAACAATATTGCAAAGTAATTTTGTATGCAATTTGCAGTCTGTCTACTATAGAGCTTTCTTAATACGTAAGAGATCTATAACATGTTTTTAATAGTTAATCCATGCTGCATATGGAGTACGGTTCTCTTAATAATGAAATAAAATGTTTTTTTTTTAATATATCTCAAGTTCTTATAGTGAAGGCGCACTCATAGTGCAGCGTCAGAAAATATAGATTTCACGCTAGGTGAATCGAGCACGAGCGAACCGTGAAATGAACTAAGTTTGCGCAACGTAAATGCTTCGAATGTTCGGATTGTGTTTGGTACGTACTGTCCATTGTCAAGTATATGAAGAACAAAAAAGGTTATTTGTTGTAAGTTCGTCATATTATGTCCATAGATGTTGCCGCGGACAAAATGCCTGTGTTTGTACTTGGCTTGGCTAACGTAGCGTAAACCCACATTAAGACAACGATAGTACTATGTGGTATACATAGTACTACTAACGATAGTACTATGTATACCCTCTCAAGACTTTTACTCTAAAACTCAACTATAGGAGGCTTTGATATACCTATCGGTGATAAAATTCATCTTTACATCGGAATGCCACTTATATCTACACAACAATATTAAAATATAAATAACACCAAAAATAACATCAAGGCACTCCTCATAGTACCTAATTGACATTTATTACAAAATATGGCTTTATTCGTTTACTGCAATTAACAACGTCATAAATAATTATATATTATAGGCAACTATTGTCGAAACCTTTATTTCAAACTATAAACGCAGTACCAATAAAAGCGCCTAGTACCGTCTCTGTTCATCAATTGACACGAGAATAATGTTGTAACACAAATAACTAAAGTGAACTGTAAATGTCAGATGCCAACATATTATAAGGAAATTCGGCATCATAGTGTAGGCTTTTAAATACTAGTCTCGTATTCAACTCATGTATAAAGTCCCGCGCATGGGCACAATGCCATACATTAATGTTTGGTGAACTTGGATCAATGCGTGTCTATGTCTTCTCAGGTGAATGAGTGGAATAAAACATTGCCCTTTTATTTATTTGTTTTCTAGCTTTGCAGCTTCGCTTGCTCTTAAATAGTACTAGTAAATTTGGTATACACGTTGTCAAGTGTACAGAAAATAACATAGAGTACCTATGTTATTTTCTGTACACTTGACAACGTGTATACCAAATTTCATGATGATCTGTCGTGTACTTAAGGCGTAAAACCGTAAAACTAACAAACAAATCGCATTTCTTATATTAGTTAGGATACTTAGGACCAGAGAACACTGTTGCTCAATACTAACTCTTGGCCTAGCTTGGGCATTATGCGTAGGCGTAGAAGTAGTTCTAAGACGGGTATATTTTACTTTAGTATCTAGTGTCGGGAAAACATATTTATTTATAACGATGCTTACCAGAGTTACTAGATACACACTTTAATTATGCGTGACAGCGTAACAAACAAACTCACGTTGGCATTCTAACTAATATTATTAATGTGAATATAAATTTGTTTATTTGTTTGATACGCTTTCACGCCTAAACTACTCGACCGATCATGGAATTTCGCATACATCCATCCAGATGCATCCAGGAAAAGTAATGTTATTTTTTTTTTAACGTCGGTGGAATGCGTTAACGCACCTTCCGCGCCCGGGCAGGGCGCGGGTGTGTGGGGCTCGAGCTAGAGAAGCCGGCTCCATACCCACTAAACCCCTGACGACGTTCCTCCAGTACCTAGTGTCGGTGCCACGGGGTTCGCGCTAGCATTCGCCGCGACAATGTTACTAACCTAGCTTAACCTACACTTATGCGAGCAAAACCGCAGGCAATATCTAGTTTATAAAATTAGTTATGATATAGATAAGTACATATATTTTAATTGGTTAGTAAGTACGTACGTGCGCGCGGTCTGCGTGTCATCCTCCGTGAGCAGTAGCGCTTGTAGCGCTCGCGAGCGCTGCTGGCGGCGGCGCTGGCGCCACGCCTGCTGCAGCGTCACGCCCGCCTCGCCCGGCTCGCTACTCGACCACTCCCATGCACATATGACGCGACACCCACCTGCAAAATATACATATTAATACTGACTGTATGAGTGCCGATGAACAAACTAACCTTAAGCCAAATTAAATACGGAATGTTACATAACAAACTACTGACAGTGAAAAATATAGGCATACTCAGTTTTAAATACGAAGTACCTTTTGAACTCTCTATAGTACGTAACTCTGCACATTTCATATCAATTGCAAAATAAAACTACATAATACATGGTGTTATTGTTTTACAACAACACATTTATCATTATATCCAGCCATTAATTACTATTGATTTCGCTCTTAAGTAATTTAAACGTCAAACTAAAATATTTTTTACCACAGTAACACAGTTTTTTTACATCGAATAAAATCGATCCAAATCGAAGTAAACTTAAAAGCTGCGAGTAAAACGTTTTATAAATTTATTTTTGGTATATATTGTTATAGGGTTGCAATGTACCTTAAAATCCCATTCCATGGCCTGCAAAATATTTTCCTTATCAAGAAATTAATTTCATCTTAAGATATTGGATTTAAGGTTTGCATCTGTTGTTTTTAAAAAAGAGTGAAAGTCTTCAAATAAAGATTTTTGTGATAGCCTATGTAATGTTTTTAAATAAGTTTTTTATTGAGGTGTTTACTGGCTTTCAATGGTATTCGTGGCCATTTATGGCGTTGGTTTAAGTCTTACATTACTAACCGCGCACAGAAAGTAGTGTTATTCAACACGAGCCTGAATTTGCGTTCAGGCGTGCCGCAAGGCGCAATACTAGGTCCACTATTGTTTGTCATTTTTATTAACAATGTAAAAACTTGTTTCAAATTCAGCAAAATTTTACTGTATGCTGATGACCTAAAAATGTATCATAAAATCGAACAAGTGCATGACCATTATAAAATCCAGCAAGATCTTGACCGTTTCACACAGTACTGTCATAAGAACAAGCTTACACTTAGTCTTGATTAATGCAAATCCATTACCTTTACAAGAAATAAAATTATCAGTTATTACAATTATTACAGGTTAGGTGGGATACAACTTGATTTCATCCGAGATTTAGGAGTTATATTACATTGTAAACTCAACTTAGATGTACATATTGACACAATTACGCTAATCACTCCCAGCGTGTGGAAAGCGTACAGCGAGCATTCACTAGGCACCTTGCCTTTACATCACGCAGTATTTCTTCACGCTGCCCATATACAGCAAGACTCGAGCATTATAATATGTACTCGTTGCGTGATAGAAGGACGATGCATGGCTTGTTGTTTATAAGAAAAATCTTAAGAAATGAAATGGATTGTATCAATTTGATATCTAAAATATCTTTTAACGTCCCTAGCAAGTTACCGCGATATGCTCTCACAAATATCCTTTCATCTTCTAGGTCTAGAACTAATATTGGACTTAATTCACCTATAAATAGAATGTGTAGTGATTTAAATGCTCACACAAAAAGTGTTTTCGATGCTGACATATTTCATGACACCGAAAATAAATTTAGAAATAGGTACCTGGAGTCACTAGGGATTACCACTACATCATAGTTTTTAAGTAATTTTAAGCAATATTTATTGTTTTGATAATGTGCTTCTTATTTTTATTTTGTTATTTTTGTTTTTGTTTTTGTTTTTTGTATTTTATTTGAATTGTCAATTTAGCTTATGTTAAACTCTTCAATGTCGTTGTATTCTTTTTGTGTAAGCTGTGTTAGCCCGTAATTGGCATATGCATAGGACTGTGTATTGATATAATTACCTAATATATGTATATATGTATATGCTGTGGGATAACCTTTAATAAATAAATAAAAATAAATAAATAAAGCTTATAAGATGTATGGATTTATCATGCGTTCAAGTGTACATTTTACACAGCCTGCTACTTATCTGTACTTATATAGATCCTTAGTCTGTTCACAGCTAGAATATGCTGTGCCGATCTGGAATCCGTTTTATTATAAGTATGTATGTTACTGCTATAGAGGCGGTTCAAAGAAAATGTTTGCGCTGCATGCAAGTGTTATCGTTTTAAGTGTTCATATGAAGAACTACTTTTGAAATATAAATTTATAACAATGTTACTGTACGACCTTAGTCACAATAAATATGATTGCATTCAACTGACAACCAAAATATGTTACCGAATACCTATTAGAACACATGGCCGTAATCTATGTAAATTTATTGCTACTGCTCGTTGTCGTACTAATTCAGGCAAACGAGCACCGATGTATCGCCTAATTAAATCTTTTAAAAATAATTTCAACAGTATTGAATTATTTGCAACACGTCCTAGCATATTTAAAAAATTGTTACTTAGTGCTTTATCATTACTGTGATATCATTTGATTGATAAAATAAATTAAAAAAAAAAAGTTATAATTCTTAATACTTATGTTTACTAAATATTGCACATGTTTACTGGTTCTCATTGTAACCCATTAATGTATTATATGTAATATGTGGTAAATGTCACTAGTGTCACAATTATATTACATTTATTTGGTACAGATTATTGAAAACCATATATTGTGTCATTGTTTATTAACATCAATAAATTTAAAAAACAAGTGCAACCTTTTAATTATAATAATATTCCATCACATACACACAACACAATCTAACCCAAATTAAGCAGATGTTGTACTATGAGTACTACGCAATGGATAAACATACATGTACACTTTTTTTTGTAAATTCATACATATTATACATAGAAACACCCAGACCAAGACAAACATCCATGTCCATGCACACAAATGTTTGATTTGTGCGGGAATTTACACGTTGCATGTAACTTTATTGTTTAGACAGGTTCAGTTCATTTCATTAATTTGACAATTGTAATACACCGCATTCAAGGATTTGGTTTTAAATGACGGCAAAACTAACAAGGAATGTAATTTATCTATCAAGTAACTACCTACAATGATAATAATTTTAAAAGCTACATGACCTACCATAATGTTCTACATACAACTACATTATATTAGTATAAAGCACTTGCCAAACTGAATGTGATATCGGCTTCACCGTGGCCTAACACTTAAATATATTATAAGGAAGGTATTTGTATTTGCGTAATCGTCTTTTGGGCGAGATTTTTTCATTTCCAACTGATACTTCGAAGTATATTCGAACACGAGAATGACTTATGAATCTTGAATAAACTGAAATTCGGACAATGTTAACTATACAAAACGCTCATAATAAAATCAGCCGATATATAGACTAAATCGCGATTTTTCGCAAAGAAGTATCCTCGATCAGACGTGCCACACTGCCGACTGGTTCTTCTTATACTGCTATTAAGCAGAAGATCGCAGCACTAGTACGATTTTAAGAGCTCGTGCTGTGCAATCAAACGGCGGCACTACTAGTCCTATTCTCTTGCGCGGGCACCACAGCAATTTCTTGCGTAAAAATTCGAAAATAAATATTTATTTTCGAATTTCATTAGAATATTGTAACGAACTGTAAAAAGCCAAATAACTAACCTTGATTTAAATTTAGATTGCCATGTGCGACTTCTTAATAGAGACATTATTACGTTATGATCAAATATAAGAGAATTTGAAGGATTTTGTAGACTTAAAGAAACGGAAATGGTAATAGCGATAAGTAACACTTACGTTTTCGATGGATAGAAAATGTTGTATGGTGCACGATATTAATCTTCGTGTAATGATCAAGTAATAAAGTCTTAGGCAATTTATAGCTAAACATAGGCTTTGTCCAATTTGCACCATAACACGTAATCACTCGAATCCAGCCTAACCCAGCTACTATAATTTAGTTCAAGTGTGAAATCTTCTTAAATTATGTGCCACTTACCAGTTTTCTCAGCATCATTCAACATGTCCGTACTGAGGTATTTGGCCTGGAAGTCTGGACACAGTAGGTCAGGGAGATGGTTCTCAATATTGGCACGTTCTAAGAACCATACTAGATTCCAGTACACGATGGGGTGGGATTCCACGAAGTCCGAGTCTGCCAAGCATGTATCGCCTTCTCTACCTAAAACACACACATTAATTTTTATTTTTGATAAATTATAATTGTAAGCAACGATAGTCTAATGGGAGATTGTTGAACTGATATGCAGAGGTCTCAAGTTCGATCTCAAGGCAGCCAGTTAATTAATTAATTATTGTCGCTCATTTTAACATTGAACAACATCATGAGTAAACCTACATCTGGAAGATATATGAAGTCTGCCAACTCGCACTGGATCGCGTGGCGGACCTATATGGCTTTACCCTTCTCACACTGGCGAGAGGCGCGGTCCCAGCAGTGGGATAGTTTATATACAGGGCTGATATTATGAGTAAAGGACTCCCTCGTTGAACTAGTGGCATGGCTTGCGTTTATGGTCCCAGATTCCACATCATCTTTTGAGCAGTGTTGCTGTGTTGTGCTGCAGCACAGAGACTATAAACGTACCCAATAGAGGGTACCGAATCTACATTTTCAGGACTTGACAAAGTAGTAATTTGGAGATGATGCGATTGATAGATTAGTATAATAATAATAATAGTAAATTTCTTTATTTGTTCTCTCACAGAAAATTACAGAGTATAGTAATGTATATATCAAATTAATACATTAGTGAGTCAAATTATCTATGTGAGAGACTGGCATCTATACTAGGAGACCCTGTGTGACAGATTACCAGCCTCTTCAGGCTTTGGACAAGGATACAGTATAGTTTATTTGCAAAAATGTAGGTAATACATAATAGGTGTTAAATACATTTATATGAATCCTTGTACATTTTGCCATTAAGGCATACAAATCTTAATGTAACAATAAATAATCAACATATATTAATTAATAATAATCAAATAGAATTATCATTTAAAAAGTTTGCTATCGAATAATAACATTTATCAATTAAAATATTTGTAAAATGTTTCTTAAATATATTTAATGGCTGTTCCTCAATTTTACTGGGTATCTTATTATATACAGTAGGGGCCATAACAATTACACTTTTCTTAACAAACTAGTTTTGTATGATCCAGTTGGCAATAAGTGTTGGTATTGAAGTCTCATGCTGGTGGTCCTTTTCCTGTTATCATGTAAAGATGGAAACAAGTGTTTATTTCTTTTAACAAATAATCATATATCTAGTATATATGTACAAACATGGTAGCGTTAGTAACTTGTAAAATTTAAATATAGGTGCACAGCTGTCAGTTGTTTGCATGTTAAACATGGCTCTTATGCAACGGTTTTGAGATTTAAAAATGCCTTGCCTTTCACGACAATTGTCCCAAAAAACGATGCCAGATCTTAAATCTGACACGACTAGACCATAATAAGCAACAAGAATTGTTTTAGTATTTACTTTTTTTGAAAGATTGTATAGCGCATAGGCAGATGTGCTTATCTTGTCACATATATCATTTGCTTGTGCCTTCCAATTCAAATAGTTTTCAATTGAAACTCCAAAAATCGAATTACATTATCGCTTTGTATAGTTTGTCCATTGTAATTAATGTTTATATCTGCCGCGTATGTACGTTGATGGAAATGCATAATTTTTGTTTTTTTAATGTTTATTATGTTGTTTAAGTTGTTGTTTAAATAATTTTCGTAAGAATCTATATCGTGACATTTTATTATTATTGCGCTGTCATCGGCAAATAGGATCATAGGATGGAATGTTTGTCGGGGCAGGTCATTGATATATAATAAAAAATTTAGTGGCCCGAGTACACTGTCTTGAGGGACCCCGAATTGTGTGTTTCTAGGAGTTGTATTGTACTTGTTTTAGTTTTTAAACAAATTTTGCTAATTTCTGTGAATGTGTTGTAAATAAATATTTTGTTAATAAGATTTTATTAAATTAAATGCATTGCATGCAGTTTATATAGAAGATTTACGTGATCAAAGGCCTTTGACATGTCAGTAAAAATTGCACATATTTGTATTTAATCTAATCAAAAATATTGCCATGTTGATATTTTTATTTTAATATAACCATATTGCTCATCACACAGCACGTTAAATTTAATCAAGAATGAATAAAGATATTCATATCGTATATTTTCTATTATTTTAGAGAACACCAGTACTAAAGCAATGGGTCTGTAGTTAGTCATATTCTCCTTACAGTTCTTTTTGTAAAGTGGCTTTATTATTGTTTTTTTTAACTGTCGAATAATATATATATACTTAAATTTATTATATGACTTAACGGAGCGGCTATACATAAAATAAAAGACTTTTGTAGAAATACCATGATCCCCAAGGTATTTTTTTGGTTTTTAGTCCTCTGATTGTTGAAATAATGGCTTCAGGCGTTGTTGGGGCTAAAAATATTAACTGTAGGTTGTGTTTTACATTAATAATATTTGTAGATTGATGTTTAGATATGTCTGAAATTTCATCGATAAAAAGTTATTAAATGTTTCTGCTATTTCCCTAGGATCTTTGATTATTAAGTTATGTTTCTGTATTTGAGATATGGGTTCTCTAATGGTATTCCTATTATTAATGATTTGCCAAACTGTTTTAGATTTGTTTTCTGAGTGGTTTATTAAATAATTATTTTGAGATTTTTGCTTTGAACAACGTTTTATTTGCATCTGTCGGATTTAATCTAGACTGCCAGAGTAATTGACGTTGTCGTTTACTACAGATACGCATTTCGGTTGCTTTTCAGCAGCCATGGTCACGGGGAGACTAAGATGGTAGTTTTCTCAATGTTCCAGTGTAGTTATTTCAAAGTACCCGAACATAATTTAATCTTTGGTGTTTCTATTTACGCAGAATGAGCTCAAAGTATCATGAAGTCTGGCTTCTTCTTGGGTTTCACTATTTGAATTACTGGATCCCAAGCTGGTAGACGCAGCTAGACTACATGATATTTTGAAAAAAATTGTAAATTTCAATAGTCGTAGTAGTGTAACAGTTTTCAAAATTATGTAATAGGTACAGTGCTAAATAAACAATGCGATTAAATCCGTATATAGTAGTTTAATTTCAATGAATCCAGCAATATTTTGATGCATAATATAAATATGATCATCAGAGGACAAAATCTCAAATGATTATTTTTGGATTAATCTAAATTTTATATTACATTCAAATTAAAGAGAGAATATACTTACTATTTGTAATTTCAAATTATAGAATACATTTCTCAAACCTCGGTTGTTTAGTTTCCTATTATATTTCGAAAACATGGTAAAATCATATAGTAGATCTAGGTTCGAGTCCAATGCTGTTGCATACTCAAAAGTTTGTAAATCTTAATAAAGCAAACTATTAAAAGTTTCTATACGCCTGTTGAACATAGCCGAGTAATTACTTAAGGCGCTGACAACAGGCAAAACGGCTTATCTATAACCAAATTTTAGCTCTATCTCTACTGTTTACCAATGATATTTATACTTTTCTTGAATATATTTCCGACCACTTAGTAGACGACAAAAAATGTTTACGAAAAAAATCGATAAAAGGTAATGTTAAACGAAGGTCCTAAACTGACTATTCATCAAAGATATCTGTAATAATTTACAACATATAATCATAAAATTAATTACAGACATGTGTCATACATTATTAAATAATTCTCGAATTTTATTTTATTTATTACCGAAAAAATTAAAAAAAGTAATAAAAAATTTGTTCGGTATATTACATAACAGAATACATACGCCATGTCATCGCGTTTCCCTTTCTTTCCTATAGCTGTCCGACAGTGAGCGCGTAAGCGCGTTGCTACACGAACCTGTGTCGCTCTGCTCCGCAATGCTTTATGTTAAAATATATAACATAGTGACAAAGCATAACATAGTCAGCAAGTAATAATAATAAATATATTGTAATATGCATTTTCAGCACTATAATCTCGCCTGTTAATGAACCAATAATGCAAATGAGGCTTTTCTTAAAAGGACATATTAATAATTGAGCTGTGTGATCTGAAATAGCCCAATCTAGAACTGCTGAAAACGAGTTTCAAATATTATGGAAGACGTTGTCTATACATGAACCGCTATTAATTCTTGTTACTTGTCGTATTTCCACATTTAAATGATGACTGAGAAGTACATTTTCTAATTGTATACACCTATGGGATTTCTTCAAAATATTTATGTTAAAATCGCCGGTGATTATTAATGGTTGTTACTGTTTTTTGTGTACAGCAGTCTATTTAGAAGTGCAGACAATAGATTCATTGCTTCGTTACTTTCATATTTACATATATAATACAAACATAATTATTATATGAAGAAAACACCGAGACAAATATCGATGTTCGTGCACACATATATGGTTGACTTGAGCGAGAATCGAACTTGTCACCCTCTAGTTAGAAGGCAGTTACACTACCGCTACCCCATCCGACAGTCGTCTAAAATTATATTACAAATATAAAAAGAACACTAACGAATAATATTATAATGGCACGCAGGCAGCCAGCACGCGTCACTGTGCGCAGCGCCGCACGCCGATGCCCTTCTCCATTAAAAAAAAAAGGAATATACCGATCTCCTTTGTGCAAATCTTTTTATTTGGTTGTCCAAGTATGACAGGGTACGAAAATGATAGAAAATGAAAATTATGACTTTTTAGTTCTAAAGTATCAGTTACCCTCGCTGTTGTTGCCAAATTGACAGCAGTCGTTAAGCCATGTCCGAGGCCTACGGGTGGCTTGAACAACTCTTGACAACAGGTTGGTCACTAACCACACGAAAAGAAGAAGAAGCGTTATTTAGGTACTGATACGAACTTTCAGAAATGCAGCGCCTCTTTTGAGAGATATTTATGAAGCTCTTTTATGAGTAGGTACCCACAATACCCTGGTCACTGACAGACACTTAGTCATAACAAAATCTTAATACGCTTAGGTTTGACAGCAATTTATACAGTATAGTCGACTTATGAAAACTTTTAGGAACTCGAAGAGTCGTTCATGATCACCCTAGTGACAATTTAGACTCTGAAAATTGGCAATTCACGTCAATTTTCGTGATTCACAAATATAGGCATACGGTCTTATGCATAGATAAAATATGTATTTAGTTGTATTATTATATCTCCCTGTTCCTAGCAGTTCTTGTGGACAAGCTTGAACAACTTGTTCTTGAACAACATGCGTGTAATATGAAGATTCTATAAATCAGGGTTACACGCTCTTTTCACGGTAAGATTCAATTTATCGCGATTCACTTTTCGCAATACAAAATCCGTGACGAACGTACCGTGGGATATCATAAAACATATTGTTCAATTTGATTTGAATTGTGTAACAAGTTTATATACAAATGTATTTTGTTTTATATTCACTTGCATACATGTTTATGAACTATACCTAAACCATTTATTTTATCCCATACAAATACAGAATATAAATTGTGGACTAATCCTTGTACAAAATTGTTATAAGCGAAATCTTTTAATTAGCCATTATTTATCTTTTTCTTAAAATTGTTCAATTAGAAAATTAGATTGTGTGAAGAAGCATCTGGTCAGACCGGCTTGACACTGACGACGACTAGAAGACATCTATCTTCTCCTCGTCGTCACTGTCTCTGGACTGTAATTGGGCTTTCCATCAGGTCCGTTACAATCACATCGCCGTGACAACACAAAAAAAAACTGTGTGTTTTCTGAACTTGAAAATAAAATAAAATAAACATAGCTGGAACCTAGTCGCACATATTGGCTATGTTTATGTTCAGCGAATACTGATACGCTGTGCATAACGGTACAACATTTATAATTAGCTCGTCTCTGATCGTAGAACAACATATAGTTTGACTGCTCGGATGACGTAGTTGTTTAGTCGCCTCGCCTGTCAACCACACACGGGCAAAATACTTATACGATCTACAAATGGTTGTTTAGAATCTCAAATCGTCGAAATTGCTCACCACACCGTATATAATCACAGAGCGAAAATAAAAAAAATATAATAGAATATTACCCAAGATGTTACAATAGAAATAAAAGAATAATCGAAAACAAAACAAAACATAAACATTAATATTAAATTAACTTCTACATCTATCAAATTATTTGTGCAATTTTGTAGTTAGGTATATAATTATGTACTATTTATATGATGAAACAATATTGCAAAGTAATTTTGTATGCAATTTGCAGTCTGTCTACTATAGAGCTTTCTTAATACGTAAGAGTTCTCTATAACATGTTTTTAATAGTTAATCCATGCTGCATATGGAGTACGGTTCTCTTAATAATGAAATAAAATGTTTTTTTTTAAATATATCTCAAGTTCTTATAGTGAAGGCGCATTCATAGTGCAGCGTCAGGAAATATAGATTTTCACGCTAGGTGAAGCGAGCACGAGCGAACCATGAAATGAACTAAGTTTGCGTAACGTAAATGCTTCGAATGTTCGGATTGTGTTTGGTACGCACTGTCCATTGTCAAGTATATGAAGAACAAAAAAGGTTATTTGTTGTAAGTTCGTCATATTATGTCCATAGATGTTGCCGCGGTCAAAATGCCTGTGTTCGTACTTGGCTTGGCTAACGTAGCGTAAACCCACATTAAGATAACGATAGTACTATGTATACCCTCTCAAGATTTCTACTCTAAAACTCAACTATAGGAGGCTTTGATATACCTATTGGTGATAAAATTCATCTTTACATCGGAATGCCACTTATATCTACACAGCAATATTAACACCAAGGCACTCCTCATAGTATCCAACTGACAATCACATTTATTACAAAATATGGCTTTATTCGTTTACTGCAATTAACAACGTCATAAATAATTATATATTATAGGCAACTATTGTCGAAACCTTTATTTCAAACTATAAACGCAGTACCAATAAAAGCGCCTAGTACCGTCTCTGTTCATCAATTGACACGAGAATTATGTTGTAACACAAATAACTAAAGTGAACTGTAAATGTCAGATGCCAACATATTATAAGGAAATTCGGCATCATAGTGTAGGCTTTTAAATACTAGTCTCGTACTCAACTCATGTATAAAGTCCCGCGCATGGACACAATGCCATACATTAATGTTTGGTGAACTTGGATCAATGCGTGTCTATGTCTTCTCAGGTGAATGAGTGGAATAAAACATTGCCCTTATATTTATTTGTTTTCTAGCTTATGCCCGCAATAGTACTAGTAGTACTCTATGTTATTTTCTGTACACTTGACAACGTGTATACCAAATTTCATGATGATCTGTCGTGTACTTAAGGCGTAAAACCGTAAAACTAAAAAACAAACCGCATTTCTTATATTAGTTAGGATACTTAGGGCCAGAGAACACTGTTGCTCAATACTAACTCTTGGCCTAGCTTGGGCATTATGCGTAGGCGTAGAAGTAGTTCTAAGACGGGTATATTTTACTTTAGTATCTAGTGTCGGGAAAACATATTTATTTATAACGATGCTTACCAGAGTTACTAGATACACACTTTAATATAAACCTTTTCTTAAATTAGTAGCATTTTATTATTAGCGCGTTTTTTAAAAGCTTATATCCGTACATTACATAGCTCCAGTTTACTTTACAGAACATCGGTGTTTCTTATCTAAAAAAAATTAATAACTGTATAAATCAAAATTGATTAATAATATGTAATACTCACGACGTCAAAATTAAAGGTACATACATAGTATACAAGGTGCATACATATGTAAGACTACCGCCGCGGTTCTTGGGTAGCAGTGTTTTTCCATAAAATCATGTGAGCGAATGCGCCAATTAGTAGGTTATTCACCTGGTCCCCAGTATCTAGGATGAAATGATCGGTCGCTACATCAGTACAAACGCACTAACCCTCTAGAAGTAACAGGTTTGCGGCACGGATTCCACCGTGGTTTGACGTCAATGATGGGCTTATATATGTGAGATTGACGCATGTAAAGTCAATTTATGATAGATCGTTAATATTTGTTGTTTTGTTTACAACTTATTCCTAACAAGTAGTTTCTGCGGGAAAATTGTGACATTCGCTTACTAAAGAGCTGTGAAGTTGGGCAATTTTCATCTCGTATGTAAAAGTCACTTCGACTTCAAATTCAAAAGTTATATTATTTATCAGTATGGTTACTATAGATAAGCTTTAATTACAGATTTGAGAGGCGTAACATTCGTGGTAAACCATCAATGCAAGATTACTTTTCGTTTCTGTTGTATTGATGAAATTGTTCATTACATGCCCCGTAAATAAATAATCCATTTTGACTATGACTGACATGCGTAAATATAATTATCAAAATGCTTTATTTATGGTGACTTATTAAATCATTTCTGTATCGTGGTAGACTGTACAACCATTTAAACAATAGACAAAATTATTCCCCAGACACAGGACAACAAGTTTAGGTCACATATTTTTTTGTAACGCGATCGATTTTACCCGCAACTCTCTGTGCATTGGCGGTGACGATTTGACTATTCCAATCACTGCGTCGTAGGTGCAGTTTACTTCAAATCAAGGTCGAGATGAATAAATATAAAACACATTATTTTAGATCTCAAACAATACAAAGAAATACATGAACATAATAATGTATTGTACAATTAATGATCCACAGATAAGTAATGTAATTATTTCCTGCAACGTGATTCAACGTTAAAATGAAACTGGCAATTTTAACGATTGGTCATAAGATATGCCATTAATTGGTTGTTTTGATTGAATATCCACCATGAATGACGTTTCAACTACTAGATTATTGTAGCATTTATTGCCTATAAAACATATCAATTTTATTGTAATAAAAAATAATGCTGTCTGTATAATGGTTTTTATACAACAACAGTGGCAAGCTTGCTTATAATCCGTCTGATGGTAAACACGGTTAATGTGAAGTATTGTGACTCAATTTGTTTTATAAATAAAATAATTTCAACAGTGTAACAGAAACGTGTGATAAAATTCAGTATTCGTCGATCAGCATTATCTTGTAGGAAAACATCTGCAAAATATATTCTTTAAAAAAAAAGAGCTTAGGAACTTACTTGTAATTCAAGTCTTAGTAAAAGTTTTTTTTTTTAGTAACATGCGCAAGGTCTCTTGCAAACAGCCAGGTTATGATTTTATCTTTCGGTTGTCGTCGTGACA
This sequence comes from Catocala nupta, assembly GCA_963675205.1. Lineage (NCBI taxonomy): Eukaryota > Metazoa > Arthropoda > Insecta > Lepidoptera > Erebidae > Catocala > Catocala nupta. The sequence continues at coordinate 15,270,587 of OY776092.1, read as the reverse complement.
ACGCACCTGCGACATGGCATGCATTGTGTAGATATATATATATATTTAACACACAATGTCACTTCGGCAACAATGTATCCATAACAATTTTGAACAATAGGTATAACGTCACTGCACCACAAGAAAATGTGATCTTAGAACAATGAACTGGAATTTTATTTATTCGCTAACAAGATCACAATGCTGTCGATATAAAAAAAAACTATACCTATACGGAAAGACTGCCTTGCTAATCTGGTGTATAATCTGTGACTACATAGAACATAGTTTCAAGCTTTTTAAACGATAGGCAAAGACGATGGATTCCTTTTTGCTACAATCTGTCTTACTTTAATCTGTTACTGGTTACTATAATACAAATGTTTATTTGTAAAGTCTTGGAGTAATCGTGAGAGCTTTGCTTGACTACAAAGTCCTATACGTTGTCAATCGAAACATTTCAAATAAAATAAGGAATATTTATTCGCTTAAAAGTTATAATCTATAGATTATAACCTTTAAAGCGAATAAATATAAATTATATAATAAGTATAGATCGATGTGTAAGCAAAGATGGATCACAACCACATTTCGCCGACTACGGTTGTAGATTCCAAGTAACAGGGGTCAAGGCTATTCTCGGGCACAGTTCCAGATTCTAGTAACCGACTGCCACGCCTGAAGTTGCGGGTTCGATTCCCGCACAAGTCAAACATTTGTGTGCATGAACTTAGATGTTTGTCTTGGTCTAGGTGTTTCTATGTACAATATGTAAGTATTTACAAAAAACAAGTATATATGTATGTTTATCCATTGTCTAGTACCCTTAGTACAAGGACTGCTTAGTTTGGGTACCAGTATAATATTATATTATCTGTGGTTTGGGCTAGATGGTGTTGTGTGTATGTGGTAGAATATTATTTTTATTATTAATAGCAATAGCCTATTGCCACCTACCTAGCAAAATCTAAACTCCGTGCTTTCACAGAGAATTTCCTGACAGAATCGACACAGATAAAATAATACTATATTATTACTGATTGTATACAAAATATGATATCGATACCGGGAATCGAACCCGAGATCTAAGTTCTAGAGATCTAAGTTATTAGAACTTAGATCTCGGGTTCGATTCCCGGTATCGATATCATATTTTGTATACAATCAATAATAATATAGTATTATTTTATCTGTGTCGATACTAACATTAAAAGCACATTAAGACCGATTTAAATTAAACTGGCCAAGGCGATAGCGCTTATTTAAAAATTAAAGCAATATCGTTAAATATAATGTAACTAATATCAAGCTAGGTGTCTTTCTAGTATCATTCTAGATATGTTCTAGTTATGAAGCAGTACAGAGTTTACCAGACAGTATTTGTCTCTACCTCTTTAAATAATAAGTATTGGTATATAAAAATACACGACGATTTAATTTATTCTACCTTAATATTATAAATGCTAATGTGAGTTTGTTTGTTACGCTTTCACGCCTAACTATACTACGGGTAACTATTTGATCGATCATTATGAAATTTTGCAAGCGCGTTGTCAGAGTTACAGAAAAGAACATAGGGTACCTTTCATCCAGAAAAATTGCTGTTACCGAGGGATAAAAGTTGACATAACCACATTTAAGCGTATTTAACTACATATAAGCGAGTGAAATCTAGAGCTTGTACAATTAAAGCTACGAAATCTCTTAATACCTACTGATGAATTATGGGCCAAATATACTATACTATTGTCAGGACGAATACAAAGTACTGATATGATCTAAACTGCCATCTATACTCATCGCACATGTATTAATATATAATAGCGTACCTCGCAGACATTATGCAGCCCTAACAAAGACTTAAAATAAAAAAAAACATCCCGGTACACGAAGCAAACAAAAAATTCATTAATATCGGTCCATCTGTTTAGGAGGAGGTCAGTGACACAAACGTTTAGAAGAATTACATAATGAAAATATACCTCTAATACAATATTTTATTAACCTTAAATATTAGCTACCAACACGTATCCAGTCACTAAGTATATAAATCATTACGTTAACATGAATAGGTAAGTACCTACTTATCAATAATCTCGTGTCTCTCGTGATGAGCCAATCCAGTCAGACAACCGGTTTAGACATTACGATATATTTAACCTACTGACAAGACCTGTTAAACTATTTATAACAGATAATACAAGTAACTACATTAAATATAAATATGATATATGTAGGTATGTCTATATTTGAAGACAATTTTATTTTTTCTATTTACAAATTTTTAAGAACGGTCATAATCTCGCGTACATTTTAGGCAATCGTCTGTCCACTTGGAGAACGCATACGCATACATTGGGAATCACTGATTAATGGAAATAAATTATATATAGCCATTTTCTAAGTCAACAAGTATCTACTAGACAAAAACAATTTTGGAACAGTAAAGATTTGCATAAACGGGTCGTCTTGGCCGGGAATGTACTGCCGTCTTACAGAAAGATAGGTAACATATAGTTGTGAAACAGCAATTTACTTACGCTGGAATTCGGTCACTAAATCGGTATAACAGGTTGTAAATAAAGCCAACGTTTTGTAAACGTTAAGATGTGTAAATGGATATCTGAAATTGATCTTTAGAGAATTTTGACTTTAAAATTTCGATATTAATCACAAATTTGGCATATTAAACAACAGTCTGGGAGTTGAATTTGATGACATAAGTGAGTAATTATACGTATAGTCAGACAAATTTCTAATTAAGTATATTGTTTGTTACAGAAAAATGCCTGAAGTCGACGATTGTCAAGAACTCGTCCATTTTAAAGATTGGCTGTCCAAGCAGCCCCATTTACCTCATGATGTCGGTAAGTGTCTTTTTGTTTTCTATATTTGATCAATATATCGCCAAAACATGTGTACGTTATAATATTTAAGTATTTGAAGAATAATTGCTAAGTCTCTTGCTTAGCCAACTTTAAACAATGTTGTCGAAATGACTCCAGTTTATTTGACGTTTAGCCCTAATTATCTCCAAGTCCTAGAGATCATCGAGAAGGCAAAGTGAAGTAATATACTGCAAGAAACCTAAAGAAAAAAAATCTTTATAAAGGGAGAATTACAGTTGTAGACTTTAGAATTAGGGACGTTTGGTTGTATCACGAGATCCTCACGTTTTTTTATTCGATCAGATTAGACTGCAAGCCCTTTTGGTGCCCAATCGTAATAATACAAATGTAACTTGTAGGGAATATTCTGAATATATGTAGATAATATAACTTTTCTAGCTTACCCAAATTAGATTAATTAAAGGTTTATCTGGTCTATATTCAGAATGTTCCCTACAAGTTACATTTGTATTATTATGATTGGGCACCAAAAGTGCTGATCTTAACTACTATGCACACACACAGTTGGTATAGGTACGAAACTACTAGGGCAAACTGGACCACCTTATGTTTAAATGCCTTACCGTACTCATAAACTATCCGCAGACCACAACCATTTAATAAAGTACCATAGATTTATGTAAAGCGGTCAATAGCCTCTATCATGCATATCAAAGTTCTAAATAAAATCAATGTTTTAACTTTCAAAAGCGACCAAAATATTGCGACATGCATTGGAATCGGTTAGTTTATAACGTGTTGTTAATGTTACGACATACAGAGACCAGTAAGTACTTCGTCTACCTGAACAGTGACTGGAACTGAGCTAAAGATATTTAATTGACACCAAGGACCATTGATTTAATACTGTTTGGCGGAAACATTATTTTTAGTACTGCAGTTAGCTTTTCAATTTACTTTATCGACGGATAAAACGCAGTGATTCAGTTGCTATTATTGGCGATTATTTAATAATATAAAAACGAATATTAGCATTTGAAGTCATATAAACACATGCTGCTCTAAAACATGAATATAGACAACTTTATTTTATAAATAAAACATATTTTGCGTTTTAAGGCAAAATACATATGGATTTAAAAGCAATTGTAATTTATACTTATTTTATAATAATAATGTCATATCAAACAGTGTTAGAATTAGAAGTCTTGTATCCATCGAAAAGGTATTGTCGGTTAAGGTAATTCAAAATTAGCCCTTCTGCCATATAAAGCTTTAGTTAATATTTAAATTGATTTTATAGAACGTTATTTTATACGTCAATGGCGACCTTGGTTAGAAAAGCATATCTTTTACGAAATGCACACTATATGAAAGTACATTTCTTAAATCGTTTTGGTTGAATTTAAATCCCTTTAATCTGTCAAGTCTCAGAATACCAGACATCATTAAAAATCTATAGTGTGGCACAATAGATTTTTAATGATGTCTGGTATTCTGAGACTTGACTTTAATGATGTCTGGTGTGCCGCTGCGCCTCAAAAGGAGAAAATATTTTTAAGAAAATTTCAATGCATTACAAAGGAATAATTTATTACCCGGTCTTTTGGATACTGAAAGTCCCAGTTGCAATGGGTCGAGTAAAAATACATTAGAACATCTATTATATAGGAATAGCGCGGTAGATAATAATTGGCTCGTGCGCTGGTGCGGTGCGTGGTTTCTGAAAGGCAGATTGTTAGAGATTGTTGACCGGGTGCTAAACTCACACAGATTCAGAACGCAATAACAATATTTTCGCAACGATTAAAAGTAAAAGTCGCTTTGAATTCAATAGAACAGCCGGAGTCGTTGAACTTACTCAGAATGCTTGTCAAATTATTTGATGGACACAAAATAGTGAAGCAATATCAACGAGGCGTGTGTTGCCGGTGTCGGCTCGTGACGTCATTGTCATATTGCTAGTCAAGACGTGTTCGCACACAACTTTGTGAAGGCTGTTAAAGTGTCCTCGCTTACGCAGTGTTGTAATACGCTGGGTGTATAATATGATACCCCATGTATCATATTGTATTCGTGTTTCCTCCATCTTACAAAGCAATAAATTGATAAAAATATGACTGTTAAAAGTGCCTCCCTAATATGTTATAATGACTACTGAGGACTAGTTGCGTTCTGAGAATCATGAATATATTATTTTGAATGTTCTCCATATAAAAAGCCCATAGTCAAAATCTAACAAAATTCTAAACCTATATAAGTTTGACCGCGATTTGAAGATAGTCATTGATTGCGAATGCCTTTGGCTTACAGAAACCTGAAAACTGTTTTCATAAATATTGTACCTTGACATAGGTACTTACATAACTTACACTTACTTGTTTTGAATCCTAATTTAATCGAGTTGACGTGCCTATATGAACAAGAATCCCTTATTAAATAAGATCATAATTTAAGAAAATGGATCACAGGAAGGAATTTAGGAAAGGAAAAGATGAAGAAAAGATAAGTTTGCTAAATTAATGTCGTAATTCACAGTTTTGCTGTTTTCATGATTTGGTAATAAGTGAAAAGCCTTCAAGTATGAATTCTTATATTTCCACAGCTAAACAATTGCGCTAGAACGGTTGCGCTTTTTATTGCATTACAACAAACACAAAAATACTTTATAATGATAATTGCATATAAAGTACCAGAACCCTTTTAACCATTCTCCTTGTCTGTTGTATCTACTTTGAATGACATAATGATCATTGTTTGTATAATCTCTTTGTTGTTAAGTTCCATGGAAAGTTGACTTAGTAGTTATGCAAACAATTTTATTGTTTTGATAACAATACTAATGTTTGATACCGACAGGCTAATTTTCGTAATAGCAGGTCAAAATCGTAATGAAATATGTACAAAATGAGTTGCGAGGAAAATAATGCCGATGTGATCCGTATGTTATATCCAAAATATTAGCTATCTATGTGTTCAAATATTTCATAAAATGAATGTCACTTCTTTCCTAAACTTTTAAGCATAATTTTATCAATATTAGTTCAGCGGTTTAGCAGTGAAAATTCGACAAACTGTTTCGTACCCAAATAGCTGTAATAATGTAATTTATTTAGTATTCATTATATTATGTACCTAATTGGTGTACAACCGTTATAATTAAACAAATAAATAAATATTTGTATAGATTAAGTAAACACAATGCAAAAACGTTTAAATATTAATATCATAAATACGAGTGAAGTCGTGTGCTGCCTACGACATAATACGTTTATTTGAAACTCCAAGCCTATTTTTATAGATATTTGTTTATCTGCTATTTGTAATTATTTACGTGAATTATTAAGATAGGTTGACATCACCGCAATAATATTTGTAAAGTCGGGTTTTTTGACAGTACTGTACCTACTTAAATTATTTATGAATATTCCGTGCTCGTTCAAGTATGTCCATGATTCACAGTTGACAATATAAACTGCGTAATCTAAGATTGCCAATATACATACAGCTTACATAACATAACATAACCTTATGCCTATATATTTCCAAATGGGTAGCCAGAGAACATGATACAAAACTTCCTGCAAGGTATATTGACAATTCAAACCCTGCAGGGCTGGACCTAGTTTGAGAGGCCATCCCACTATGTTACTTACTCTAAAAAAATGTATTAATAAACCATTGCAATTCTTAGTGACTCCAGTCAAAATAAAGGCTAAGTCGATAATGTTTTGGAGTATGTATTGTAATTTGTATGTGTCGATGACCTTCACATTCAACGCACCAAGAATATAAAGCAACTGATTTGTAAAGTAAGACTTAGAATGCAGTTGTTAAAATAAAACAAGATAATATTTAAAAATAGAACAATAGTAGGAAAAATCAAAATAATGATAAAACAAAACAATAAAGGTAGAAAAATAATAGTAATTGAGTTGAGCTGTTATTGCCAGCAATGCTGCTATCGGAAGAAGATTAATCTTAATGTATTTCTGTTTATTAAATCATCATCCGTTGTTATAGTATAGTAACGGATACTGAATTCATTATGTATAATATAATTTAGTCGGCATTGTAAATTATTTGCATATGTAACGTAGATTATACATATTAATTCAAAGTATTTAATACCGTTACAAATAATAAAATAGAGTTTAGTTTTAGGTTTTTTTAAATATTATAGTATATAGAAATTTATAATTTTGCAGATCTACTTTTGATTATACTATGGCTTAGGGTATATGTAAATATATACATATATTTAATACACTCGAGTTATAATATATGTCAATCATCAATTCAAAAGTGAATGAGTGGTTGTATTGACAGGTTTTGCTATTGTGAATCATAAGAAAAGACAATTTCCACTGTATTTTGTTTCTGAAATCGTTTTTTGATGCGCAATACTGCATGTTTAAACTTCTGTCTCTTAAACACAACTGGAAACTAAAATTATTTTTGGCTATTTTATATTGGAGCTTTACAATGTTCATGCCTGCGCTAGTCTGCTCGCGGTGTTGGAATCATGGAAGCCTAATAAAAAACCGACTTCAAATTGTAAGATGCCCGCCATGGCGCATCGTTGCAAATTATTTAGTATTTTATGCTAGTGGTTGTTCGCCCGGTAGTTAAGAGTTTCTAGTACTTACATACCTAACTCTCCCATCCCTTTCCCTTTATTGAACTTATATCCTTAATTTCCTTTTCTTTTTGTTACTAAACGACTATGCTATGTATTGCAAGCGATCATGGGCTGTAGCCCATTTTTATCTGAAGTATCCATGATCTCGCCTTATAGCTGGCGGTTACTTCAGTAACCTGTAAGCCTTATACATATTTCCTACCTTTGTTGTATAAATTTGAACTTATCTATATAAGTAAAGTAATAATATATTTTACGTAGCTACTTAATTATATATCTAATATAAAATATTACTCTGTTCTAATTTGGCAAGCCATACAAAGTAAGCTTGCAAACAGTCGTAAATATGAAAGACGTAAAATTGTTAACTGTGGCTTATTAACAATCTCTGATCTTCGTCTTCATAAAAAACATAGGTAATTATGAAGATGAATATCGGTTATCTTGATTCTACATCTACCGTGTTACACTTTATGCTTTCTCTAATGTAAGTAGTTCTGAGAACGGTATCTGGTCATGGTACCGTTGGAGTACTTGTACTAAACAGTACCTTAGGTAGAGAGGTACTTTAGGTGTTTTTATTAAAATTATTATAATTAAACCATCTTAAAAACATAATAAAATAAATTAAATGTATGAAAAGTAATAAGTAATAAATTTATAACAATTGTGTAAATCACTAGATATAAATATTCTGCAAGAAACTAATACAGTTTTTCGCAATTAAATTTTATGCGTGGCACAAACAACATTAAAAGTAAACTATTATCCATTTTTCAAAATCATTAAGAATTTGTTCTCTAATAAATATAATAAATAGAGATGACAAATAAAAGAAAGACGATACATAAAGACTAGCCACCAGTAGGTATACTATATTTGTTTACTAAATAAGATAAGTAATAAAATCTGTGCGTTCTTATTTACGCACTATATCATAAAAATAACAGACCGATACCGATAACTGACTTCAAAAAAGGAGGAGGTTCTCAATTCAACTGTATTTTTATGTGTTAAATCGGCGCACCTAGAAAAATGTTATGAGGAAACCTTACTTTTTGCTAGATGAAACAATTTTGATGCAATTTTTTTATTTAAGAGCTGGTGCTTCCCATTTAAATTTGATCAAAATCAGATGCAACTGTAAAACTCAAGAAGCAACAAGTTTTGATATAACGCTGAAGCCATTAGGCACCGGAACTCCGGAATAAAATATAGCATCCTAGCCGTATTTGATAATATTATGAGATGCAATATGGCCAAAAAAGACTAGCTTGTTCAAAAAACTGTTCATGTAAGCCCGCATTTTTGAAAGTCTATTTTTGCGCTCTTCACAGGTTTCATTTGAAATGGCCTTGCAGGTAGATTTCCTATTTTGAGATAGGGGTTTTACCCTTTCTTCGTTTGTCTCATTTAAACGGCGCTGTCTCAAGAGCAGCACATTTAGTAGGCCTAATATTCAGACAAATAAAATCAGTTATCGAACTTGAGATTCACTAAAAATCGAGAAATAAGCAAAATTTTAACAAAAAAGAAAACCGACTGCAACAAAGGAAATTATGAAACAAAAAAAGGCATTAAAATTAAAAATGAAATATAGCATTCAGCTACTACAAAATTATTAGGATAATATAATATACAATTATTGTTAAATTTGGAGTCGGTGTCAGCTAAGGAAATACGAATATACCTAGCAATAATAATGCAACAATACCTTATAAAATCTATCTTACAAATTGTTTTTACAAATGAACTTTAATACGAAAATATGCTTAAGCCTCACGTTTATGTAGTTACAAACCTACCTTGGCTTACAACTATTTACTATCAGTCAGTATGACTACCTACTTAAATATTCCTATTATTTACAAAAACAGAATCAATAATTTGGTTAGCGGATATAATTCCTTGTTTCGTCAAAACATCAGAGCCGTTTTTATAAAATTTATCTATTACTAGCTGTCCCGGCAAACGTTGTTTTGCCATAAAAAATGTTTTGACCAAAAGATTTAAAAAAAATTTTAGGGATGGACAACCCTTATCACTAAGGGGTATGAAATATAGATGTAGGCCGATTCTCAGACCTACTCAATATGCTCACAAAATTTCATGAGAATCGGTCAAGCCGTTTCGGAGGAGTACGGGAACGAACATTGTGACACGAGAATTTTATATGTAAGATGTAATGCCAAAAACTTTGTAATTTGTGTTCATCGTAAAAACTTGATTTATTCATACGAACCGCTTAAATAATCATTAGGTACAGTTATACTTGCATTATCATCATCGTTTTTGTTGCTTGCAGACACGATCTACCACTCAGACAATTACCTGCGAAAATTATACATAATTGTTTTTTTATGGATGAAATACAACCGCTGATCGGTAGTTTTGTTTTTGGAATTGAATTTCTTACTTTTATCTGTACCCACCTAAGGAATATTATTTACGGATACTCCGCAACTTATCTCCCATTAAAGCCTGATTTGTCTTTCTTTCATGCAGTAACGAAGGTACAGATCGACATGATTAAAGATGGTTATGGAGAGGCAGGTGATATTGGTCTTTAACACGGAAAATTTAAAAGTCCTTTGTATAGTTATTTTTCTAGAGCCACGGGAGCGAAACAGCTGAAGGAAGATAGCTAGAAAATATTATTTAAAAATATGCTGGTGGTATCTACCTGCGATATCTATTCTTAAACATGAGACTTCGTTTGGCGGTAGAAAGGTTACAGCCAAAAATCTTGTCTTGTGCGTGGGGCTCCCTATTGCCGGTTAAAGCACGATTCACCCCATAGCTTACGGTACCTGCATAGTATCAGATAGCCATCACCTTATTTGCCATCTTCGCAATATAAATAAATACCATATATCTAAATGCTAATCATAGGTGTTAACACTCGCCACCGTTAAACCTCAAAATACTCCAACTCATGTTTACTTACACTGTACATCCAATTAACACGTAAGTCATCATGAACTGATTTGCGAGTATATTAGTTTGTCCAAAAGCATACTTGATATTCGTGCACCATTATTGTGACTTGATAAACAAATATTTTGCTATGTAATACCTATATACCTATAGATGTTTTTAAAGACACTAAAAATTGATCTGTTGTTTTTCTATTACATCATGTTTTTATATAGGTATATATATATATTTGCTATATATATAAATATATTGCTTGTGTTCTGTAGAATAAAATTTAAAATTAAACCACTTTATAGCTTAATTAAACATGTATAGTATAAAGTAAAGTAGTTTAATTTCAATGTATAACATTCGCGTAAATGTAAGACGGTGTTGAATTTCTCGTAGCGCTTGGAGATTTAACCCACAACGCTCACTAGAAATGGTGGGATCCTTATTGCCCATTATAATGGCGTCAAACCTCATTTTAAATGCCATCGTTGGCAATATAAAAAACGTCCAGTTCAGTATTTCCAATACCAGCGATAATCATTAGACTGGATTTACTCCCTTACGCGAGACGAATTGTCAATGATCTAAAATCATGTATTTTTTATTCAGAGGAAATTCTTCTCCGTCGATTCCTGACATGCTGCGGCTACAGCATAGAGCGCGCGAAAAAGACCATTGACCTGTTCTTCACGATCCGTGCCAACGCGCCCGAGCTGTTCTGCAAGCGAGACCCCTGGTCGCCGGAGATTAGACGCGTCTTCGAGATCACGTAAGTCAACCATACTTATCTATTTCCTAAAGGAATAGGTAAATTTGAATTTCACTTGCTAGGACCTTGAAATAGATTTTTACTTTATTATTTAGTCTCATTACCGTCGTCATGTCCGGAGTAGTTTTGAAGACTATAGCACCTAATTCTGCCATTTTCTTCGTCTTTAATTCCTTTAGCCTAGAAATGCAATCTAGGATACAGTAATTCCTGAAAATTGTTTACCACCTTTGTAGTATAAAAAGACATATACAGTACTCCAATGAATAATTATTATCTATTTTAAAAGCTGGCTAATACGTAATCTTTTAATTATACCTCTTGTATCAGGCAGGCATCTGATAATAATATTTTATGTATAAGTTACTTGTCGACACAGTAAAAGCATTTACTTATTTTTTGTATACCATGACGCATAAGGTAGCGACATCAAAGCCCTTTCTAATGCACGCACGTAACCAAAACAGAAACAATATTATATAACACAGCGGTGACAGTACAGCAATTTTGTTTATTTGTGCGAAACGAATGAACTGAATTTGACGTAACACTGTCTGCAAACGATCTTCAACGGGCTATAGCTCACAATACCATTTTATAGCAGATGCACATAGTGTAAATAAAGGAACGATACATAACTGCACAAAAAATGTGTATAGGTTTGTGGTCAGTAAATTATTTGGAGAAGAAGTCCACTGGCCAACTAACTGTCTTAATATCCTTAGATTGTTTATGAAATATAATATACCTAGAATAGCACGCATTGTAGATGGTTCGCTAATCACAATGGATTCTCCTCGCCAAAATCAATCCGCATATGTAGACAAAAACGGAGATCATTCCATGAATATTACGGTAGTATGTGGACCTCGACCTCGTTTTAAGAATCTTCTACAAAAACTTACATTTTTATATTTGTAACTTACAATTACAAATTTGTAGATACCATATTGTCATCGAAATCTACAGGCATTTTTTGCACATGTAAACGTTTATTGAACAGCATTTGTAATGTAATAACAAACTATCACTTGGAAATAAATCAATTTCTAAAAAAATAATAAGCCACATTTCGTTCTTATAAAAGACAAAAGTAAATGAACATATTCTTTCTTACAGAGACTTGCTGCCTCTTCCCAACAAAACAAAAGACAACTACCGCGTGTTCATCTACCGGCTAAGCATTCCCGACTTGGACAACTTCAACTTCGTCGACGCCGTGAAGACGTTCTTCATGCTGGCAGACACCAGGTTGACAGAAGACGATGATATTCCTTCAGGAGAGATCCCGATATTCGATGCTGCTAATGTTTCACTCAAGTTCATTCCTAAAATTAACCTGTCAGCTCTAAGGAAATACATGATGTACACACAGGTAAGACATACCTACTCCTACGATGTATCCCCGAAAGAGAGGGCTGAAGTGCATTACCAGTTACCACCCATATTTCGACCGCTATGGTTTTAAAAGTGCCACATAAAATAAGGGGCAAACTTATTGCCGTCTATTGGATACATTTTTCGACTCCGTGCCATTATTGACACATTTTCCAAAATACAAATAAGTAACAATTTGCCCTACTCGGACGTTGCTCTATCATGCACAGCACGTGCATTTCCTACAGCTATGCCACCGACGCAGTCACACAAATAAAGAAATGCCCTTATTTTTTGTGAACTAAAACTGTATGGCCCGTTAGAAAGTTGTTTTTTACTATAGTAATTTTAATGCTGGGTTTGAAAAGGTAATGTAAATATAGGGTGCGTAATAATTGGACAAAAAGGGTGATGATAAATTAGTGACAGTTGTAATTGATTTTAGCTTTCACGGTCTGTATACGTATGCTTTGTGCTTTTTATACGATACTATACGTGGTATCTATTTCTTTAATTAATTTTATCTTAGTACATCAGCTCTCAGTTGTGTAATTGAAGGGCACAGATATTTACTGCCAATGTGCGGTGAACTGTTTACGAATAAATTGTGAGTTTTGCGCCCCAACGTATTTTGCAAAACTGCAGACTTATTGTGTTAAAAAAAAACCTCCAGTGATCCAAGATCCTCTATCAGGCGACTAAAAGTATAAGCATGTAGGACATTTATATAAATGCCTGCGCCATTCAGTATTACTTCAGCTATATGCAAAATGAAGCAAATTTTACATACAGACCTTTATTATCAGACAAACCGCTCCTAATAGAAGCATTCTGTGTGAATACATCACATAACAAAATTAAGTAACCTTTAAAAATAAATGTCAGGTAACTTATCTAACTAACATATTACATGATAGAATTAAAATATACTTAAACAATATTCAAATCGTATTAATTTAGTGCAATCTTAAATTTGGAAGCCGTGTTTAAGAGATGTAAATAGATTCATCGGTATTACATAATAGCGTAAAATATATTTAAATTATATTTATGCGTAATTGTTTTAGCGGCAGCCAAATATTTCTGTCGAAAATGTTCTTTAAATTCGAAGCTGTGTTTACAAGTGTAAATAAATTCTGCCGCTATTACATTAGATTTAAACAAATAGTGAACCTGAGGTGTAATTTGAATGGGTGTACTTGCAGTGCGCATAATTTCAATCAAATGATTTTCGTACTTATACAATTGCGCACAGCGCGACATCTACTTTGCATGTTCAAGGGTGTAGCGCATTCACCTAAATATAATATCAACATTCCGTACGTGAGATGGAAACCCTTTACTTAGAAACTGTTTACTTTGAACACTATTAATCAACAGTTCCATATTGCAATTGTATGGCTCGTAGTTTAACATTTGGATCATTAAATGACTACTGAAACAAACATGAATCTTAGTGGATCACACAAAAAACCAGTTCAGTCAATTTTAGTTTTTTATAGTCAGTAATATATAGTATAATGCTGCAATACCTTGTTGAATATGAATTGTAAAATACTGAAATCATATTTCATTGGCGATTTAAAAGAATGGCCGTGAGTTTCTCGCAAGTTTCTTTACATAGGCTCAACCCTTTGCCTGAACCTAGCAACTAACCTAAATATGGCTTCAGTAACCTAGTAAACTCACTAACCTATCTACTTTAACGTTCATAAGTGTAACTTTGTTACCTAAATGAATAAATTATTTTTAACTTTGACTTAAATCATTCCGTGTAACTCGAAAACTCAGCGCAGTGGCACCGCAGCGACAACGCCGAGGCGACTACTTAATACAATTAAAAAGGTCTTTGCCCAACAGTGTGTTGAATTCCAGACCTTTGGGCTACCTATTCTTTTTATATTAATAATAATGTGCCTGATCGCACGGCTGCTTGCTTACCCAATAGCATTTCATATTTCTTTTCTCGCTTGTGGTTGTCCAATCTTTCAAAGAGGCATTAACGTCTATGCATTGATTTTAAGCATAATTCCGAAAGTCTACAGTAGTATTCTCGTATCGCTGACCAATGCATACTTTGGGGCTCAATGTAACCTGAGCCAACGGAGTAAGTAATTAAGATCTCAGTTTGTATCACTTAAACACTTAGTTGTACTAGACATACATATAATTAGTGATTTGACTGATCATAACACGGTTTCACTTGTTTTGACCGCAATAAAATCATAAATTGCATGAATATAGTTATTATTTACTTACATACATACATAGTTTCACGCTCATATAAATATATACCCAAAAGGGGAAGGTAGAGATGTACTAAGCCCACATTTTGCCAGACATAGGTTTAGATCCCTTGTAATTGCCGTCACAATTCCAGACACACCAAAGAGAATTTCTTGCCAGGAAAACCCAGTGGTAACCCTTATGAAACGTACCCGAACATTCATGCACAGCAGCTGCATTCACAACCGAAGTGCCTCTGAGGCAGTCTATTAAATATTATTTCTTAAACGAATTAATAAAACTACCTTGTTGGTCCTGTGTATGGACTTGTGTTTGTGTCGAAATGTGAAAATGTAATTTCCCGATCTGATACAAAAATACTCAAAACACCTAATCAACCAATTATTATGTTTTGAGCAGACATTGAACACGCAAAATTTTATGCTGAGCCTGAATTACATGATCATTTCGTTAAACACAGCAGCATGCAACAGCATTCATATAAAATGAAAAAGTTCTGCACAATCAATTATATTACACAGAAAATGTAACAGTAATGTTGCCATTCCAAAATCAAGGTTGTTTATAATCTGCAACATATGAAATATGAAAGAGCTTTTGAAATATCATACGTTTCTCTTCTTTGCATCTGAATACGATGCAATTTGCATTATAATTTAATGGCCAATATAGTAGAGTAGCGAGTCATTTCGCAGTTAGTGTCTGCAGATGTCTATTAGGTATTACCTAACAGACATCTGCAGACACATTCACTACTTATTAGTAGTTTTTGATCACGTTTCAAAATTATCTTATAACCATATTTCAGACGAAAGCATAACTATTACCACATTCGTCCGATTAAATAATAAGCGCAAGCGAGTATGCTGATATATAATTGCGATGTTTTGGTTTGATTTCCGCGTCGAAGAGAATGTAATATTTCTCAAAGATTTCTGAGTAGCAATATGTCTGACCAACTGTGCTACATTAACTGTAATACACTTGCAGCTTATTCGTTTTATTTCAAGGAACTTAAAGAAACTGTCGAATTGACTGCTCTATATCATACTGAGCAATTATTTAATAGGGATTAATTAAGGAAATTTACTAAATTTACTTTAGCGTGATCCATCCATCCATTCTATCCAACATTAAATGTTATTCTAATTTCAGGAGGCGATGCCGATCAGGCTAAAGCAGGTGCATGTTATAAACGTACCTTCATACATTGGCAAGATCTACGCCATCTGCAAGCCATTCCTCAAGCCTGCAGTCGCTAAACTGGTTAGTATTCTATATTCCCCACTTGTTCTATATATGGTCAACACATACACACGGTATCTGCATACCGGTCGTCTTTAATTTAGTTAATTTTGGATGTTTATATAACTAAGTTTGTTACGTAAATAGATTTTTGGCAATAGCATATAAAATACTAGGTAGCTAACCCGCGCAACTTCATCTGCTTCACATAAGAGAACTTTCTCCGTTTTTGCAACATTTTTCATTTATGCTCTGCTCCTATTGATCGTAGCGTGATGTTATATAGCCTATAGCCTTCCTCAATAAATGGGCTATCCAACACTGAAAGATTTTGTCAATTCGAACCAGTAGTTCCTGAGATTAACGCGTTCAACCGAACAAAGAAACAAACTCTATAATATAATATTAGTATAGATATTATGTCAAGGTCAAAAGCTGATTGTTGTTGTCATAAGTTGATTCTCTCAAGCTGAGTAGTTTTGGTTTAACCTGTTGAGTCGCAGCGGCACACCAACGGCCAGACACAATCGATTTTTAATTGTGTCTGGTTTTGTAAGACTCGACAGGTTTAATAACGCAATATTTAAACAAAGTCTCTAATACTGCTGCACAGCGTTATTTAAAAGACAAAGAATAGTAACTATCCTTACTATATAATATAAAAAATTCGAAAGTAACTCTGTCTGTCTGTTACCTTTATTAATTTAGATGACATTTGGTATAGATATAGTTTAAAACCTGGGTAAGAACACAGGCTTTTTATTGATGTAGGTACCACCCAGGCGGAGCCGCACGCAAAAGCTAATGACTATATCAAGAAGCGACTTTCACGAACGTAGCAGTACGACTAGCAGTACGCCACCGCCAGCGTCATTCAGTTGTCACTGCTCTCACTGCTCGCGAACTAGTAATACTAACATCGAGACCTGGACAGCAGTCGCATAGACTACGACTATGCCATCGAATCAATATATTTTCCTTACCTATTAAAACCATGGTAACTACTATTACAGATTAAATTCCACGAGCCGAACTCAGACACATTATACGCAGACATCCCACAAGATGTACTGCCGTCAGACTACGGCGGCAAGGCTGGCTCCGTCGAATCTATCAAGCGTTACTGGATTAAGAAGATGGAAGCTAAAAGGTAATATGACGTCACACTTACATGAGTTCTATCCTATTCTACAGGTAGTTGCACTATTGTATCATACAAAACACTGGTCATTATAATTCGTACAGTCGGCAAAGAATGTGGTCCACCACCCTCGGGTTGAGGTTCATTTGATCGTCATGAAATAACAAGGTCTATTTGCCCTTGCAATAATATTATAACAGTGACCATTGTCCTCTTTATCATGTATTATATTTACGTCTTGCCATATGTCAAGTTAGAAAAGTCAACCATAGCTATAATTAGATCTCACAGAAACTTTTGTCAAAACTGGCAGACCGCTTTCTTGGCCGACTGTACTATGTACTTAGAATAGTTTATTTTTAAAGTTTTCAAAAATAAGTCTTGTCCTTCAACTTATGCAGCTGATTCTAATTCTCATTTAGTAAATTATTCTTACACCCAGTTTGTGAAATGCGGATCAAGATATATAAATTTGTTAACAGACCGTCAAACGCATGTTAATTCAGACAACCAAAACGAGCAGATTTGACAGATTGAATTGGCCAATCAAAATTACTTGACATTACCATACTCGTATTTTGAAAGAACTTCAGCCTTTAAAAAATTGACCTTGCTATATTTTTATCTTTATTTGCATGAACTATATTTTTTTGTAACACACATTTTGAACTCAGATATAGTTTCAGTTCTCTAGTACTTAGTATAATTACCTAAATAACTAGGATGGACAAACCCTCTAAAGTACATTTATATTATTTTTCTATGATCATTGTCACATAAAATTGTTGATTTTAAAATGAGTTTAGTATGTAACACAAGAATAGGCCCCACCATATCATGAATAATAAAACCATTACGTATGTATAGACAATGATCGAAAACCAACGTGATATTATTACTAATTATATACTTGTTTTGTTCAAGTTACATTAACTTTAAGGTTCTTACATTCCCATTGATTTTTATTCGGTTTTAGTTGTTCATTTATTTTCATCTAGTTTTTGCTGTTTGAAGTTGTTGTTCGTGGTTTTACCCATGTTTATAATTACATTTCTTTCAGCATTTTAAACATAAAGCACATTACTGTAATAATTATATGTAAGAGATATTATCTCTGCGGAGGCTTAAAAAAATGGTTATGATTTGCCATTTTTTTACAAAGACGACTCCCCCCGCCTTTGGCGTAATTACTGTGTCTATTTGCGGATTACACAAATTTTTGGTAACTCATTGTAACTCATGAATTCCCTACTGCTGATGCAAACTCGGTGCATCAGCAGTAGCGAATCCAGCACTTGAACCAATATGACATCCATGCAGTCAATTTATATGTATATAAAACGTTGATTTCAGGGATTGGTTCCTGGCAAACGACAAGAGATGGACAGTAGAAGAATCTTTGAGACCATCAGCTAATCAAGACAGCAGAGTGGATAAGGTTCGGGATCTGCCCGGCTCGTTCCGGTCGCTCGCACTAGACTAACGTTGGGTACCAGTGATAGTACATTAGATATAGGAACATAGTTTTAATTTACTTAAACGTGGTGTTATATCATTCATGCATGCTAAACTCTACAATGGCGATGCAATTAGGTGCATTGGTGCAGGGTACATCCGCAAGATACATGATGGCTTTATGCGCGAGTTTTTAAAACGGGCTACCAGAACAGGTGGTTCGCCTCGAGCCATACAGCTCGCACATGTTTCTTAATCTGCGCATGATACAAGCGTCATGTACAAGATCCATTAGCGTATGTTTTAGTTTCACTGACAAAAACTATTATGGTACCTAATAAATAAATTGAAGGTGTGTTAAGATACTTTGATTATCTATGTACTCGTTCGTTCATTTATATGAAAGCGCGAGGACATACTGCATTACCGTATTGCATAAATAACTACAATGTTTAAATTATTATGTTTCGACTGCTGCTATGATGAGGGACGGGCTAATAATTTGCATATTATAGGCCAGATGAGTCTTGGTACAATACAACATAAAATAGATTCACAAAATGCAAAGACAAGAATAGTGGTAAAGACAGCAAAATATATCTAATATGTATAAACTATTTTATGTTATGTATTTTGATTGAAGGATTCTTTTGAGGGATTACAATGTAACTATTAGGGTAAAGTAATTGTGCTAGTTAGTGAGTTTAGTAGTATTTAAGGAAACAAAGTAGTATATATATATATATACTATCAAACACGTCATGTATAAAAGATAGGTAGAGATTTATTCTTGTTCCAAAATAGGCTTGCCTTAATAGAACTGTCGTGCCGGAAAAAAATAAAGGAAGGAAGGAAAAATAAAAAGGAGTACCTCACTTCAGTTATAAGGACTTAGCTGAACTAGTTAGTGAAGTGATCAGGGCCCTTTCACAATCTTCAAATATTGTCTTGTTCTATTATATATGGTTAATATATGGTTAATAGGTATGGTTGATATATAGGGTACGATGGGGTCTACGCCTAAGTTGGTCGAAGAATATTACTGATGACAAATTCTGCAAATGTATTTAACATAATTATTGTTGTCTACCTTCATAATCATGTTCGTAGCAATGTTTACTGAATGGCGTCATGGAGTCAGTATTCTCAGATGTTTTCATAATCACTATTTATCAGTCTCGTTGGGAAATTTTATTCAACTAAATACATCGTAAGGACCAAGGAAATATTGGAAATATTGAATCAGGGTAGTAACAAACAATGCACTTTGTAAACTTAGAATAAGATGTAACTGTATATAGGGAAGTACTTTATATTGGAGTGTTTAGGTACCTATTTGTATGTGATACATTTCAGTACATAATTAATTGTATTGTAATTAAATACGAAAATTGGAATGTGTATTTTATTTCCTCTTTACTTTTATACTTACAAATAGTATGCTTAGCCTAGTGGGAAACCATTGGACTGCCACGCAGAGGTCTTGAGCTCAATCTAAGAGCGCGTTTCTTGCTTTTTAGTGTTATGTGTGTATCAATTAGTTACTGTTAATTATCGCTTGTTTTAACGCTGAAGGAAAACATCGTAAGGAAACCTGCATGTCTAAGAGATCTCTATAATGTTCTCGAAGACATGTGAAGTCTCCCAACCCGCACTCGGCCAGCGTGGTGGACTATGGCCTATTCCTTCTCACACTGAGAAGAGGCGCGTGCCCAGCAGTGGGACAGCTTAATACAGGGCTGATATTATTATATTATTATTATATACATACATATGTAGTTTATTTAAGAACAACAGAGAAAATGCTTTATTAATTAATTTTGTTATTTTCGGATTATTGTCCTTCCGGAATCAGAGACATTTACAGTTGAGTTATTTTTACAAGAAATGCAACCTATTTTACCATTTTAATATAACAATGTTTTTAAACTTTAGCGATTTGTACACATGATATACCTAATACAATATTGTGGTTCCCAGGCGCAATTCCAGACTCTGTGCTGCTTTTACAATACAATACAATAATAATATTGTATCATTTGTAGTTTGTATGTGTGACAACAGTTCTTAATATAATCCTTCATAACTCATAATGGATAGTCAAAGAATTGTTAGACTCATTTCTTTTAACTGCAAATCTACAGGAAACGTGGCTTCTGCCCCATGACTTATCAACGCTGGAGACGATCAATAAGGATTTTGGTAGCACAGGTACATTGGCGGTAGATACCTCAGCAGGCATCTTGAGAGATAGGCCATACGGTGGCGTTGCTATTCTATGGAGGAAAAGAGTGTTCCGATTAGTCAAAGTTATCAACTGTGACGATGTCCGTCTGTCTGCGGTGAAGGTGGAAGTAAGTGACTCGTCTATCGTTATATTTAGCGTATATATGCTAACAGATTGCGTCGGAAATCTATCTACCTTTACGCAATGCCTGAGTACTATTAGTGCAATTATGGAAGAGAATAGCGTTGTTCTGCTGTTTATATTCTGAGTGACTTTAATGCGCATCCAAATGAGCTATTGTGTAACCATCTTTTAGATTTTTGTGAGGATCAGCAGTGGACATGTGTACATCTTAATATTATGAATATATCAGATACATACTCTTTTATTAGTGAGGCTCATGGCTGTGTGAGGTGGTTAGACCATTGCATAGTCACGAATGCAGCGCTACTTACAGTCAAGAATGCTGTACATTGAGTATGACGTGCAGTGGTTTGATCAATTCCCACTAATAATTGATTGCAACATAGGCCTAATCTCATGTAACCAAATAACAAGCGGAACACCGCCGCTCAACAGGGTTGTTTGGGGTGAACGTACTGCTGAACAAATACAGCACTATCATAAATTATGCCGCACTCAATTAGGTACGAGAAATTCATTTTCTTAACGAAATTAGTGAATGTTGTGATGGGATGTGAAGAGCACAAATTATTGTTAAATGACGTATCTAAGACTGGTTACCATACTGTCGCAGGCAGTGATAGTTACGCGCAAACGGGTAAAGATGCGTAGGAGAGGTGGCTATGTCGCGGGGTGAACAAAATATGTTGCAGGTTACCATAGGGAGGCCAGGTTTAGGTTTTTAACCTGGGTGAATGAAGGTAAACCGAACTATGGTCAAACATATGATAAAATGAAAGAAAGTAGGATATTGTTTAAGTGAAAGTTGAAATGATGCCAGGATAGACAGGAGCAAATAAAAATGGATGCAATTGCCTCTCATCATTCTGCTAACAATTTCTCACAGTTCTGGAAAGAAACAGGGAGTATGAGCCAAAAGCCCGGCCTTTCTGTGAGTGTAAATAATGTTAGTGATCATTATATCATTGCTAACTTGTTCAGTGAGCACTTCAGGGTTAGACCAAAGTATGACACAGGTGTGTCTCGGTCGCCCGATATTGAGACGATCATCCAGAAAAGAAATATAAATTTTACAGCGAAAGATGTTAGAAAAGCTATTAATGGCATGCAAAGAGGCAAGTCGCCTGGGCATGATGGTCTCAGTATCGAGCACCTTAGACATGTCAGTGTTCATTTGCCGCGTGTACTGTTCTTATTCTACAATCTTTGTCTTTGCCACGGGTAGGTACTTGCCGGAGGAGCTTACGAAAACTATAGTAGTGAAGTATAAGTAAAAATAGAACTGGGGATATATCGGACATATAAAACTATCGGCCCACTTCGACGATAATAGCCAAGGTGCTTGACAGCTTGCTTTGACATTCTAAGCCAGCATATAAAATTGCACGAAGTCCAGTTTGGTTTCAGAAGTGGGCTTTCTACTGGAAGTGCGATATTATGTCTTAAGCAGGCCGTACTATAAAGACAGGAAAACACCGGTATACGCGTGTTTCCTGGATTTATCTAAAGCTTTTGATACCGTTCTATATGACAAGCTTTGGGGCAAACTAGGCAATGCGGGTGTGCCGGTGGAGATTATAGTCCTTCTAAAGGAATGGTATCGCTGCCAGCGGAACTGGGTGAGATGGGCGGGGACGTTGTCTGACCCATATCGCATTGAATGCGGGGTTAGGCAGGATGGATTAACCTCTCCTCTCCTATTCAATTTATATATAAATGATCTAATCGGTGAGCTCAGCAGCACTCATAACGGTTGTCACATTGATGATGTGTGCGTCAATAAAATTAGCTACGCGGACGATATGGTGCTGCTGGGACCATCGATAGGTGATGAGCGTAAATTACTGGCCTTTTGCGAGTCGTATGCGGAGGAGCACGGTCTCACATACAACGTGCAAAAAACCAAAGTACTGCTTTTCAAAGGTAAGCTCAGTTGCCCGGTTATGTGCCGCCAATTATGCTACACGGTGAAGAGCTGCAGATCGGGACCAGTTTTAGATATTTAGGACACGTAGTTAATGGTGAACTAACTGATGACGCCGATCTGAAGCGTGAGCGTAGGGCTCTGGTGGTCCGGAGAAATATGATACCCGTAGGTATGCTCGATGCTCTGCTAAAGTTAAAATCACCCTGTTTAAGGCATATTGCCAATCCTTTTACTTGAGCAGCTTATGGGTAAATCATACCCGTCGGGCCGCCAGTGTGTTACGTGTGCAAAGAAATAATTAGAAAGTTTACGAGTACAATAAGGTAATTGCATATGTTTAATGTTATAGATTATTTTACAAAGGAACAAATAGCAAAAATTAATGTTTTATTGTGGAAAATGTATTAAAATTGGTTGCAAAATGAGGGAGTTATAAATGTTTCAAAATTTGGATACAAGTAAAGTGGATACGTATTGAGATATCCCGCTATGTCTCTCGGACAGCTGCATTTAAATAGCCATTACGTCATAATTTGTATCATGTAGGTATACTTTGATATTTGACAATTATCACCAGATTTCTTACATTCTTTGTATATTAGAGTTTATGTAATGTAACTATCTGACTAAATAAAAATGACAGTCAACTATATATATATATGCGATTGTTGGGGTGGAAAATCCAGGGGTGCACATTGAGTGCCTCATTTTAATTTTTTTTTATCATAATGGATTGCTTACAAGTAACGGGGGAGTTTATACGTAACGCTACAGTCAAACAATCAATTTATATAATAAATTGCATATATTACTCTAAACTACAAGATAACTTTACAATCATATAACTAGGATATTTAGTTTACAAAACCTTAACCAATTCACAACAAGTAATTGTACTATGTAACCATATTTTCAAATAATATAATTATAATCTCTTCAATCAATAGCGAGTGTTCTAAAGGACCCGCTCATAGAGTTCTCTACGTCGCCATTTTTCAATTTCTTGCTGAGGTCTGCTTTCCAATAGCTGTCATCTAAGAACCATTTTCTGGAAAAGTACATTAGACGATTAGCAGCTACGAATAATTTAAATACATAAATAGTCTCACGCCTATATCTCCAAAGGCAAAGGCAGAAGTACTACATACAGCATACTGACTGGGAGCGAGCCAAATTTGTTTTTCGAGCACAATTCCAGACTGCGTGCCGCTACATAGAATTTGATTATTGAAAAACTCAATAATACTTTGCCCCACCCGGGACTCGAACCCAAGACATTATGCACAGCGGTATCATTTACTAACACTGCGATAAATTATATGTTTAAATCGATAATTGAAGCCATTGTTATTAATATTATCTAACCTTTTATGTGATTGTTGAATGACAGCTGAATCAATTTTAATCGTGATTAACTTTATGAAAAATATTATGAAATAAGAATATTATTATATAAAATATAGGTTGGCGCAACACACTTGTTAATATTTGGATAAGTAAGAACTGTGTCCAACCCTACACTTCGCCAGCTATGTTTCGATTCACGTAAATGTGGCCAAACTCAATACCGTTTACTGGGTATACTCGTACAGATCTCTTATCCAGGTCTCAAGTTTCTAAACTGAATAATTTGATATCACTTTACCGACTCCGGAATCAAATCTACGATTGACAATAGTATATCGGCGATGTAGAAAGTGTTATGAGACAGTGAAAGTTTATGTCAAATTACCTTTTTTCTTCAACTTGTTTAACCCACATTGCGTGCTGTTCAGCCAAACCCTGACTTTCTCCATTAAAATCTTTGGGTAGATATTTCTTGTCTATAAACTTGTGTAAGCCCATGTGGTCGGAATGAAAATGTATCTGTAATGTAATAATTGCATTAAGTTTATCTTTTATACTATATCACCTACAATGTGGAGATCATGCTGTTTAAAGAATTGAAAACTTGTCTACCCAACATTATTTTAAAACGGCGCTAGATACCGTAAAATCAAAATGTATGCAAAGTCATGACGATGATTAAATGTCTCGAGGTTTGTCTAGAGCCAAAGAAACTATATATATAATATGTGGCTAGGTAAAGGAGAACTGCCTGTCTAGGTTTTTAGCTATGAAACCTGGCTAGGTTAGCCGTAAGGTTTCATAACACTCAGGCCTCATAAAGCACTAGAATTGAACAAAGAAATAGATAGTAATTGAGTTAAAGCTGTCGGTAACTTCGTTACGGTACGTAATATCACTAGAACATAGGGATATATATGAGAGAAATAAGAATTAATAAAATATTTACCATTTTACAAAGATACTCGGGTAACGCAGGCTTGACCAAATTATACATGTAGTCGTAGAACGACGGACAATTTATTACATGCACCTGTTTTAGTCGCACTGGCAGGCTCTCCTGTAACACCAGATGATTATTTTAATCTTCATCTGCCTAAAATCTGTTGCACCTTATAAGTCAAATAGAGCGTCAAATTATACTTTATTGACATCTCCCGGACCAGGAAAATTCTTGCATCCCGGGAGACTTTACAAACATTTAAACAACGGATACAGGGAACTAGATTCGGAACAACCATTTGTGGGTCACACAATTCTTTGCCACGTTTTGGTTTTCCAGCCCATATCACTCGGAGCAGCGGCAATGGCAAGGTGACCAGTTGAATCACCATGTCACCCGTATTGGCAAGAAGTTTGTGTCTAATGACCACCACCTCATTGAATGCTTTTAGACTTTCGCGATTTGTACGTAAACTTAATATAACTCTGCCTACTTCTTTTGTGAAACAGAGATGCATGTAAAAACTTACCAATAGAAACAGGACAAACTTTTGGAAGAAGAAGACATTCGATTTGGCGACTAGCGCAAGGGTGTATTGTTTTATATCGAGTACAACGATATGGTTTTCTGGTAGATCATGAAGTTCCTGATTGATCCAATGGTCAGCTAAAATTCCGAAAGCCTTTAAGCTGTCATAGAAGTCAAAATTGCTTGGAACTTGGGTGATCTGGTGAATCATTACCTCGTCGACGCCAGCCATATACGTTGTGACCGTACTGTAAAAAATAAATTAGGTATATTGCAAAAACAATATCTGCAGTTTTTATTTTATTTTCACGAGACATTTTAACAACATTTATGTATCTGCCTCATATCGCCGGTTCTATCGACAGAAATAAGATTAAGTTTGATCCCAAGCTGTTAAATTGTAGAAACCGCATCAGAATTTGTTCTATAGTTTCTGCGAGATATCTTAATAAATTGACAAATGGACGGACAAATAAAAGTTGTAATAAATTCTAATCAATTCTGTATGTACTGGCCCTCTGTTGAGCTCAGGCCTCTTCTCAGTGCGAGAAGGGTTAGGTCATAGTCCACCTCGCTGGGTTGTGCGGGTAGGCAGACTTAACATATCTTCGAGAATTTGATGGAAAACTCTTAGTCATGCAGTTTTCTTCACGGTGGTTTTCTTCGCCCATGAAGCGAACGATAATTAACTATTTAATACGCACATAACTTTGAAAAACTGAGGTGCATAGATCGAATTCGAGACCTCTGCGTAGCAGTCTAACAGTCACCCTATCTTTGCGTCTTCTAGGCCACTCAATTGTATCGTAGGTTACTTATTTATTTATTAAGAATCTCCGACCAAGAATATACACAAAACTGCACAAGCAAATGAACACAAGTTTTGTATAGTGTACTTCAGCTATAAGAGACTATAGTATGCAGATACATATAACAACAAAGCCTGATATAGAAAATGTTGAATTTGTTAATTAAAATAAGAATGTAAAATTTAATAAATTCTTCTAATCGTCTTTTATATGGGATGGGAGGCTAACGAGCAGACGGACAACACCAGAAGAGTTACAAGTGCGTTGACAGCTTAAAAAGTAGTACGCTCTTTTCTTGAAGATTTGTAGGTCGTATTGGTCCGGCAATACCGCAGGTGACAGTTCATTCAGCAGTTTAGTTGAGCAAGGCAAAAAAATTCTGGAAAAACACACAGTTGTGGACTGCCAACCATCTAAATGATGGAGATGGTAATTCTGTGAAAAGAGGTGGTAGGCATCAGTCCGAACAATTCCTCGGAGCACTCCCCATAGTAAAAGCGATAGAAGATGCTTAGCGAGGCCACATCAATACGCAGCGCCAAGGGGTCTAGCCGATTTGAAGCAACCTGTAAGTCGACGATTAGAGTCACTCTCCGTCGAATGCGGTCCAGAGGGAGAAGCTGGTACTGGGGTGCCCCTGCCCAAAGACGAGAACATTATTTTTCCCTTTTGTTATTGACTAAAAATTTACAATAATAATACCATGGCTTAGACCACTCGCTTAAACCACTAGGATTTCTATGCGAATGAGAGTTCATATGTTATATAATTTAAAATAACAATTTATACTTTAAGTATAAATTGCAATTAGTAATAGGTACTAATAATTCACAACGACAGTAGGCATCTATAAAAATTAATAAATTAAATGTTTATTTGAAAAATGTGTTACCAACAAAGTAATTACAAAATAGTGTTGTTTAATGTTTACAAACGGTACTGGTCCTGTGTCCCAAACTAGGCTGTAGCCTGTATTTTGGGAGACAGTGCTCAGTCAAAAAGTTATACGCCAACACAGTGGATGACGTAGTTTTATTGATGTCGGTAGGTCATAAACATAGGTACTTTATATCTAAATAATAATATAATTACTATAATAAAATTCTACATAATATGCAGAATGTGTGTAAGTGTGTGTGCATGTGTGTGATGGTGTGCGCGCGCGCGTGTGTGTGTATGTGTGTGAGTGTGTATTTGTGAGTGTGTGTTTGTGTGTGTGAGTGAGAGTGCGTGTGTGTTTGTGTTAACACAAAAATGTTTGTTTACAATTTAAATTAAAGGGTTTGTGTGTGTGTATATAGTGTGTGTATTTTTAATCTATGAACTTGAGGAGCACTTCCATGTCATCGTAATCTAGCTGGAGTAGCCAGCTGGTTGTGATCGACTTAACCTCATGGATGTTGAATCCCACAATGTTTTGGTTTTTGTTAAGTATGTTATATAATTTGCAACCAAGGCTCTTATACTGTCGTCTGGCAAAGGCGGTTCTACAGCGAGTGCTCGAGCAGACCGACTGCTTGCTACGTTTTTTAGGATCCGGAAGGGGAACAACTTTATGCACTCTTAAGATTGTTCTGAGCACAAAGAGTTGTCTAATAGTTAGTACTTTGTTGTCAGCGTACAATTGTTTAGTAGGGTATCTTATCGGCTGTTTATTCATTACTTTTAACACATCTCTTTGTGCCCGTTCCAATTCAAGTAATTGTGTCTTTCTGGAACCCCCCCTATACCGGAATGCAGTATTGAACGGTGGATTGACATAGGACAATATATATTATTTGTACTTTCTCTTGCGAGGTGATAGCGCGTAGGGTATTGAAGAGATGTATAAGTTTTCTTGTCCTGCCAACTGCACACCTAGGTACTTCGCATTTGTTACTTTTATCTAATCGGGGCAAGTACAGTTATTATTAGCAGCACAGGTGTGGGCTTTAATGGAGAAATCCTGGGATGGAGAATTAATTTTAGATAAGTAGAAAGGAAGATAAAGAGATATATTCAAATTTAGAGTAAATAAAAATTATTAGAGAGCCAAGCCATGATTTTTTTATCGAGTATTCCGCTCTCTCCTTAACTATGTTCCAATTTGGACTACTCACTACAATTGCGGTGTCATCAGCATAAGTGTAAATATCTGTATAAGGAAGAGACATTGTGCAGAGGCCATGGACATACAGCTGAAATAGTGTGGTGTCATACATTTTACTAGAATCATATATAGCTCACAATTAGCTCCTTTAATTATAGTGTTATTTTATTTTTATTTTCTTAAATTTTGCTTTTCAACGGAGAGAAGTGTAATTTCTTTTTCAAGTGCCTGCTATATTCCTCCTTTCTGTTTAAATTCGTTGCGAGTTCCAAGACAGTTCAGATCGCTACCGGATTTCACAGGTGTCAATATTCGGCGTTTTCCATGGTCATCAATCCTAAACCTGGTTACACAGGTAATAGTGGTGGGAGTGCGGGTGGGATCGGACCCATATAACAATTTGTGAAATGCTATAAAATAGTAAACTTATAACTTAGGTAAGCGCAAGTTGATGATGGTGCACGAAGAGGAAATATATGCCAAAATTGCTTAATAACATTTGAATCTTGTCTGTCTGTCATGTCTTTTACATTTTATTTAACAAAACACAGACGAGTTTATCACGCTGGGATATTTAATTTTTAAAATGTAAACGGTCAAGGTGATCAAATGCTCTACGCCAAATTAAAATTTATATGGGTAGTTACTTTTTGTATTAATTCTGTTTTATTATCATATTATATCAGCCTCTACATAAGGGACTGTTAGTGATGCCGATGTTGAAAATGTGTTTGTTGAGTGAGCAGTGGTCTCTTATTATACCCACTAGGTGGCGTAGGTTTTTCTTTGTGGAACGTAGCAGTATGCGTAATAGATGTTTGTCTAAGGTTGGAAGGGCTTCCTCCGTCTGTCTACATTCCTTTTTATTTCTGCCCACTGTTTTTCGTGTAGTTCCGTCGTTCTGTCGCATAACCATGTTTTAAGTTGGCAGAAGGGTATCGGGACAACTGGTCCGGGTCCTACCACTTTAGTGTACAATCCTCTCTTTGCCAGTTGATCTGCAGCATTATTGCCAGAAGAGTTGCTGTAGCCGCGTATACCTTGCAGCTCACGGTGACACTCAAGGATAAGCCCACTGTTGAAGCAGTTGCTCTTAAGAGCTTGTAGTACTACGGTACTATCCGAGATAATGCGTATCGACTTATCGCTTATACCCCTTGATATAACTGCTGTTGCAGCCCTGGTGATTCCAACACATTCTGCCTGGAAGATATTGTTGAGGTTTCCCAGTGTCGTTGCGTAATTGATGTTTAGGTCGTGGGAGAAGACTCCGACTCCTGTTCCTGATTTTGTTTTGGATCCATCCGTGTATATTCTCACTTCATGTATGTATGCCAGAGCCAGATCTTTAGATTCTTCATGAAGTTGGATGTGGTATTTGTTGTCGAAAACGAAAGGTTTTGTGATGATATCACATGTCGCCTCTATCATTGAAATTTTGTTGCACAGTATAAAGCAAAGACTGGCATGTATGCCATGAAGGCGGTTATACTTTTCATTTTGAGTTGCAACCTGTATTCTGCAATGAGCTAGTGGATATTGGGAATCATATTCCTTTTGCATTATGATATAACTGGATATTCATAAAGACGGGGATCTTTAGACTAATCATTTTCGTCGACTTATTGACTAAATAATACATTTTTATTTTGTGTGATATATATTGATACTGTAATAAATAATATGCGATTCATAATTTTTAATGGATAACTTGCACACAAAACTTCTTATTAAAATTGTTTATTTTAGCTACTGTGGTTTAAATGTCTATGCAAATATCTTAAAGTACACGATTAAGTTTCATTTTTAATTTCATAAACATAATATAGTTTCAAGCTATATTGCACAATAAATTAATTTAGCTTCATACAACTTTAATAATTTTAATTGTACTCAAGACGAATAGATTATTATTTTTATGACTTTGTTGTAAGATTAATTACAGAGCTAGCTAGCAACTTAGGTTCAATTAAAATGTATGATAAGTGTTATTCGCATGGTTGTGAGACGTGTAACAATGTATAAGGGATTAGACGAACTGCAACATTTGTAACATTGTATAAGTATTTAATTTTTATTGATTTAGATTTTCTGAGTGAAGTGGAATTTTCCTTTAAGGATAATAACGAACTTTGCTTTAAATAAAGACTTTGATCTAAGAGATCTGTACACAATATTTTAATTGATTTTAGAGGCTTGGATACAAACGTTACATTTTCAATACAATGTAAATTTATTTTAAGAAATACTAGCCATTCGAGGTTTCTTACGGGTAGTACAAAACCTTGACAAATTATACTACTAAACCTTTATGAAACATTCTGTCTATTGGTGGAAACCGCATTAAAATCCGTTCAATAATTTTTGAGTTTACATATAGCGAACAGACAGACAGCCGCGGCGAGGGACTTTGTTTTATTTTGAAGACCTGTGTTGCTGGGGACCTTACAAACATACAATTAACGGTCTCCAAGTACAATTAGAACCAGAACAATCATTTATAGATCACAAAAATCGACGCTTGCCTTCTTCGCCATTAGAAAACGTTCTTTGTCTTATCTTGTTAAGTCTGTTTGAAAAGTTGACTACATTAAACTACTTAGAAGTAAAATTTATACCTACTTGCTTAGGCATCTCTAATTTTTAAGTGAGATGATATCACATACTTGAAGATTTATTTAATTTAAACGCAGTTATCTCGAGGTCGATCTCAAGGCGTCGCATCTCTGACTTTTCGAAGTTTTGTGGGTAAAGTTAATTATCACTCGCTTTAACGGTGAGTGGTGACGGAAAACATCGTGAGGAAACCTGCGGTGTTTGCTTATTAATTTGTTGTACATTTATTTAAAAGCCCTGTATATGTTACACGTTATAAAACAATGTATTTATTGTAAGCAATCCATACAATAAATAAATAAATCTGCATGTCTAAGAGTTCTCCATAATATTTTCGAAGATATTTGAAGTCTGCCAACCCGCATTGGGTCGGAGTGGTGGACTAAGCCCTCACTATTCATATACAGAGAAGAGGCCTGTGTCCAGCAATGGGAAAGTTTAATTCAGGGCTGATATTATTATCTATTATTAAAAGTACAGTTTATAGAACACTTGCTGTGCTTTTCAGTTTCACCCTTTGTTAAATGATATGTAGGTTCAGTTACAGATCCGCCCTATATCTTATCTGTAGTCTAAGCACTTAATAATAAATAGTAAAAATAATATTAGTTAGGAGTAAGGAGTATTTTATATTCTTTAAAATAAAAAATCTTCTTCTTTCTGATTGTACTTAATCAATGCACTAATAAAACTACTTACATGTACGAGAACATGTTATGCATTCTCTTAGACGTGGGATCTCTGTTGGTGTACACTTCGGGCATAAGCGCTCGTCGCGTGCAGAACTCTTCGAGACATTTCTTTGTTCTTTCCAAGCTGCTGTCACAACTGTAGAGAAATTTCTGTAATATTTTGTCATCTGTAAACAGTAACAAATGTTATTGTTACACATTTGCGTACTCATACATCGGACCAGTTAGCTTGTGACCACGGTCGGTGTAACTGGTCACAACGTGAAGCGTCAATAAGGTAAATATTATGTATGATCGCGTTAATAACCGTTACGAATAATACATATAATAGAGTATGCTTGCGGCAGCGTGTCCTTAAACCCGTTAAGCTTCATCAATCTATCCATCAAAAGCCGGAATTGATACACATAGGAAAATTAATTGTTCCCTCAAGCACTGCGCGTTGGCCAAGTGATTAACAGATAAATAAATAAAAAGTTAAGTTTAGTAAATGGCTGATAATTTCGATACGCATTATTTAGTTATTTACAACCAAATAGTGGCGAGCAGTAAGCTCGTAAAAGTATTTAGCGGCGTTCAAAGTTATGTGCGTAAAGAGTCTTACGCCTCCTTTTATCTTTATTGGATAATAGGTTTTGCTTGCGGCTTCGCTTACGGTTAGTTTAGGTTAGATAACTAACAGTACTTTTTCTGGATGAAAGGTTCCCTATGTTCTTTTCGGTTTCCCTGACAACGTGTATGGGAAGTTTCATGATGATCGATCGAGTAGTTAAAGCGTGAAAGCAACATACGAACTCACATTCGCATTTATAATATTAATTAGGATTTCTGATCTGCTTTAAAACATGGTAAGATTTTTAAGTATGTATAGGAACTATAGTATTACTGATTAAAGAGAACGCCTTTCGGTAATAAAGATACTAAAAATAAAATGTTTTGTGGCCTCTGTGACGCGTTATCATAGCATTTTAAGATAACTATTTTAAGAGGGGGCTTGGTAATCTGCGTGACAGGGTTTTCTAGTGCAGATACCAGTCTCCCACAAAGGATCCGATTATATTCTATAATATGTATGTACATATATTTGTTAGATATAAGATGCCTTTGTGGAAGATAAATAAATGTTATTATTATTATTATTATTTGATAAGACGAACGTCATAGATAATTTTCCGTTCATAAAAGCCGCTGTACTATACATATACATATATGTCATATGTGTGCATTTGTTTATAGCGTGCTACTATGGCATATGTGTATAATAACATATAATTATTAATAAACAGTTCAAAAGTATGGAAATCGTCACGGTTATATTATTATCACATCTAAACAGGATTTTGATAAAATGTTATATTTATTATTTTTATCGGATTAGAATAAAACTTGAAGGTCATAGGATTTTTAAGAGATGCAAGCTAAAGAAAGTCTTATAATAGGTAAATAATTTTAGACAATTAATTAGTGCTTCACTATGTATCATAAAACAAAGTTCCCGTCGCGTCTGTTCGCGATAAACTCAAAAACGGCTGGTCGGATTTTCATGCTGTTTTCACCGATAGACCGGTCAGTCAAAGTGATTCATGAGGAAGGTTTAGGCCTGTGTATTATTTGTTACGGATTTGTACTACCCGTAAATGCATACCTGTATTATTAGATATTTAGTCTTTTATAAAATGAGAGATGAACCGAATTGTCTTAACTTTTGGTGTACCAATGTATGTTAACTATTTTTTAGACCATTAATAAAATCAAATCAAATACGTAGGTATTAGACTTATAATAGGTACTCTACGTATGAATATAGGTACGTGATATTAAACGTATAAACAAAAAAAATGGTATTACTGAATAATTATGCGAATGATTGTTGTCGATACATAATATCAATTGCTTAATAGGTACAGTTATTAACTCATTAATTAGACAGATATAATTAAACACAATTATAAAATAGGCATCGTGTCTGAGACTAGAGGGTCCCAGTGTTTACCAACTTCTTATAATTAATATCCAGTTGGACCGAACTAAAGGTATATCTATACTACTCGTAATATTATAAAGCTAAAGAGTTTGTTTGTTTGGTTGAACGCGCTAATCTCAGGAACTACTGGTCCGAATGTAAAAAATATTTTAGTGTTGGATAGCTCATTTATCGAGGAAGGCTATAGGCTATATAATATCACGCTACAACCCCCCTGCGGGGGCGGTGCAGTAATCATAAACGCGGATGAAACCACGGGCATATCTAGTTTTATATAAAAGTATTGAAACATAGAAATAAGCATTGAAACACATGCTTATAATATAAGCCAACTCTAAACATAAAATGTTGGTAATGATTTGTATAATACCTGTTTTAAATTTACTTTGCGTTTCAGTAAAGAGCAGAGTAATTGCTTTCTACCCAAAACTTGTATTTTTTTAAAACAAAGCAAGAACATTTAAAGCTTACAAATTTAACCGAACGTTCTTCTTCTCTTTCTTTTATATATGAACATAGCATATAATAATTATAAATATTAAGAATATTAGTTAGGTGCGATCTAAATAGATTCTATATGTTAAAACTCGACTTAATAAATGCTGTTAAATGTGAGTATTGAGATACGTGGCCAATTATAATACAAAAAGCTACGGTGAATGATGTACCTACCTAAGATATAATTTGCATGACTGATTATTATTTTTCAATTATCTTATTAATTCATAGACACAATGATCTTTTGTTTGAATAGTACAGGTATCCTATTAATAGTTGGATGAACAGTTTATTACTATTGGACCTTGTGACCTTCGTATTTATGATAAATACTCATTTTATGATTATGCCTTCTATATCATTTGAATACAAAAGGATATCCGTATCTATCCTTGTACCTATTCATTTTTTACAATACTAAAAAACGCAACTACCTCGTACTTAAGTGGGGAGGCGGAAACATACTTACGTGTCGTGGCGTGTCGTGACGCGCCAGAAGCATATCGGTTTCATACATTTAATATGGTTAGGGGCATATTTGCATGTCGTGTCGTGTCGCGACGCGTTCTGTCGTGGCGTCGACTGCTCGCCACCGATTGCGCCAGAGCGGTGGTGGGGGTTATGACGCGACACGACACTACAGGCAAATGTGTTTCTATACCGCGCGTGACTCGTGGCGCTAACATCTAGCGGACACTTTTTATCTTATTATATTTGCAGCATATTTCTGAAAAATGACTGACGAGCTTATCGAACTTGTACGTCATCGAAAAGTTTTATGTGACACAAAGTGTCTCCTTCAATCAGCGAATGGACTTCCTCATATTGTGCTTTGTTCATTCTAAAGTACTGATGAAATTTCTATTCATCACTCTCTAATTCTTTAACAAGACGATGAAATTCACATTTTTATTCTATCTCCCTCTGTTTATAGGGTTAACCCAGTACCTTCTTTTCTTTTTATAGCCCTCTAAAAGATTAATAATTGCTAACAAAAATTTAAGGTCTTCATCAAAATCGCTATCCGAAACAGAAGAAAACATTATGTACGTTTAAACGCTGCAAAGGTTCGATAAGTACTATTCAGAAATAACGATAGAGCACGCCACGACACGACACATTAGTGTGCACACTCACCGACACGACAGTAAGCAACACGACACGCCACGACACGTAAGTATGTTTCTGCCTTGAGTTTGTGCTAAAGCTCTATAAGGTCATAAGTTAGGTAAGGTCGATTTTTGATTTGGTCATATTTTCCAAAAATAGACAAACAGAATGAACAAGACGAATGAATGAATGAATATTGCAAGTCTATGACTGTGACTGTTAACTTATATTTATATCAACTTTTACGCTCTGTGATATACTTTGTATGGGGCCTAACCAATATCTCCTTACGCTTTATAATGATTCTATTATTCTATATCGGAAAATTATGTTATTGAAGAATGTAAAGCTTTGTCTCGATTTTGCGCATGTAAAGGCAATGCTTTTATGGATGGTGGTACCTTTGCCCCCTGGGTGTAATTCAGTTTGTCCGAGGTTTTAAAGGGTACTACTTCCTTTCTTTTCCTAAAATTGTTTGTCCAAGAAACATCTATAATACGTTTGCTATAAACTTCAGTAAGTAACCATAATTATCAAAAATTCGAAATTTTGTTTTAGGTAATTATCTTTATTTCTAAAACTACTCCGTCTTAATATCGAGTACTATTATAATTGAATCTCCTAATTTTGCATGAAATAAACTTAAATAAAGTCATATACCCTAAGTATTGTATTATATAATGTATTTATGCCGAATGTTCATTTATAGTAAAACTAGCTTTTGCCCACGACTTCGTCCGCGTGGAATAGTTACTTTGGGCAGTATTTTTAATTATAGGAAACTTTTTTGCATATAATTCGCATATAAATGCTGTGGTTTACTGCAAATAACTTATTGTAATACATTTTTATAAACTACATTTTTGTATTTCCTTCCTATGCTAAAACATAAAGATTTTGCGGGTTTGATATTCGCGAGCCGCCACATAGAGATGCCTATGGAAAACAGTTTTGTTTATTATTATCGTGCTTGCTGTCTTTAGGGGAATCTGCACTCTTTTAAACTGAAATGGCAAATCGGTCAGCATTATCGGAATACAGGGAATCAAAATATTTCTCTCCTTTTGCCATTCTAGTCATGATTGTAGCTTTTATAATATTGCGTCCTAGATGAGTAATTTGTTGCCGTGTACCATTACATAGCCTTAGTGCGTCAAAATTTCTGATTAACAGAACTGGAATACCAACTTTTAGCATTAACTCATGGGAAGGCACTCTTGATAATTCTAAAGAGTTAAGAATGTCTATAGAGTACGATGTCACTTGTTCAGTGTCCATAATATTGTCTACTGAGAGGTACATGACAATATCTCCCTCAACATCTGACATAATGTGTTCGGTTATCTGACTGTCTCATTTGTCGGCGCCAAAATTATCCTGGCCCACAACCATTCTCGATTGTCCATACTTATTTGTAGATCTGGATAGACACTATTATTTAAATGTGTGTAATGTGTTGTGGACAATTTGACAGAATTCACGTCTTAGTGAAATTATGTCGTTACTTTCTGTTAGCATTCAATCTTCTCCGACTTTTAGAACAGCAGCCGCATATTGCACTGCGTGAGAATCGTTAAGTAGGTGTAGTCGCATATTTGTAATCAGACAAAACTTATTACGTGTACCCATAATACAGACGCCTTCAAACAGGCATTGATTTCATCTGCCAGTGTACCCCTAGTAATAACCTGTCTGTCTAAAGTCACCAGCTAAAAGTACCACCATCCCTCCCATGATACCCAGATAGCTCATAATATCTTTCATGGTGCGGTATAGTTCCTCGATTGCTCTTTTATGGGACATCGTAAGTTCATCCCAAACCAACAGCTTACACCGTTGTAACATTATTCCGCGCTTACCGCTTGTGCTAATGTTACAGACTCCCTCACTAGGTCGCGCTGCGCCGTCGTCGGTCGGCGCATCGTTCATTGTGTATGACGCTCGGCGTGTCCCGCGCTCGCGCTGCGTGTATATATTAAGACGGCATTTTTATTAATTATAAATGTTTCCGATAAATATACGTACTGTAAAAATAGAACTTTCGTCGCTTATTTCATCCCCATGTAGGTACGTCGAAATTTCAAAATCGCTGTAAACATGTTTACATAAGTAAACAAGGCAATAATTATTTCTTATAAGTGCCTAAATACAAAGTATCATGGTTTTATCTTGGATAATAACGAAATCCCATACAACCTTTCATCCCTTATTTCCACCCCTTCATACCCTTTTTACAACTAAATGTTGCCTTTTTCCTTTCAAAAGGTCTGGTCTATCTCTGTACCAAATTTCATCTAAATTGGTTATGGTTTAGGCACGATAATGACGAATTGTAATACAATCTTTCATCCCTTATTTCAACCCTTTCGTGCCCTTTTTACAAGAAACGGTAATCTGTGTCCTTTCCCAAGGTTTAATTTGTTTCTGTAGCAAATTTCATCATAATCTGTTGTGGTTTAGGCGCGAATATGACGAATTCCCATACAAACTTTCATCCCTTATTTCAACCCTTTCATGCCCTTTTTACAACAAAAGGTAACCTATGTCCCTTCTCTAAGATCTAGTCTATATACTGTACCATATTTGTGAAAAATCTAAGTGAAAGCGTAACAGACAGACAGACAGAGTTACTTTCGCATTTATAATATTAAGTCGGGATTTCTAAAGCGGAGCTCTCGCCTTAGCGTTCGTGGTAATTTTCTTTTTATATAACCACCCTGTTACTTAAGTATACGATACT
Organism: Catocala nupta; assembly: GCA_963675205.1. Classification (NCBI taxonomy): domain Eukaryota; kingdom Metazoa; phylum Arthropoda; class Insecta; order Lepidoptera; family Erebidae; genus Catocala; species Catocala nupta. Next base: position 15,232,301 of record OY776092.1, on the reverse strand, counting down.
AAAATAATAATTAATAATATTCTACCACAGACACACACCACCATCTAGCCCAAACTAAGCAGAGCTTGTAGGTACTATGGGTACTAGATAATGGATAAACATACATATGTACTTTTTTTTTGTAAATACATACATATTATACATAGAAACACCCAGACCAAGACAAACATCCATGTTCATGCACACAAATGTCTGACTTGTGCGGGAATCGAACACGCGACCTCAGGCATGACAGTCGGTTACACTAACCACTACGCCACCGAGGCCGTCAAATTTTGTATCCTCTGATGCTCGATGGAACAGAAAGACGCTTAGCTAACGTTATTTATGAAAATTTAATACTTTTATCGGTATTGAGGTTAAATTATTAATAATCACAGACAAAAGTGATAAATTTCTTACTTTTACCTCGCCTTTCGGTAATTATTAATAATGATAGACAATTATTAATCATTTTCAATTAATCACACTTACCGTAATATATATATGAGACAAACAAATTTAGGGCTTATTGTATTTAGGGCTTTAAATTTTATGGCAAATCATCATTCGGACAAATGATGATTAGGAGAAAATAAATTTTAAAGGTATAAGGCTATGTTCTATATTTTAGTCGAGGCACAAACTAATATTTACGTACATCTACGTGTAGGTCATATCTATCACATCTAATTGACCGTAAACAGAATTATTAACAGCCAAATAGAAAAATATTATCTAATTTATTAAAATGCCGAGTTAAGTAATTTCATATTCGTAGACTAGTAAGAAAAAATATATAAAATAAAATGAAAGGGAATAACTTTGAATAATAAGTTATCAAAAACAAAAATCTCTTTTTATACTACAGGTAGGTTAGTGTCACTGCGGGCACGCCACGATCGTGGCGGTAAGTCCCGTGTTTGAGGAGTGGCTGGAGAGGCGGCATGGCGCCCTCACCTTCCGGCTGACACACGTACTGACTGGCCACGGTTGTTTTGGCCGGTTCCTGTGTCGTATACGCCGGCAAGAGACGCCCGGTTGTCACCACTGCGGCGACTGACGTGACGTTGTAGAGGACACGGCGCTGCACACTTTGGCGGTTTGCCCCGCCTGGGCATCGCAGCGCCGTGATTTGATCGCGGCAGTCGGATCGGTTGCCCTCTCGCTCCCGGCCGTAGTTCAGTCTATGGTCCGGAGTGAGAGGTCGTGGAACGCCGTCGCCTCCTTCTGCGAGGAAGTGATTTCCATCAAGGAGGTGGCGGAGCGGGAGAGGGAACGTTTAAACCCTCTCCCCAACCGCAGAGCCGGGCGCCGGAGAGCGCGCGATGACCTCCAGCCACCCTGAGGTTTGACCTGGGGGTGGCGGGGTTTGTGGGCCTGCCCGCCATCCGTTCAGCACCAGGTCCGAGAGGCGGCGTGCATGTTCCCACGCGCGCCTCTGTTTCGAGTCCGTCTCCCTCCTAGAGGGGAGACAGTAGGGTATTTATAGAAGTGAGTCCTTTGGGTAGGTCTCTTCGCGTAGTGGCCTGCCGTTTCATATGGTGGGCCGTAACCTCGGCGGGGTCGCGACCGCATGCGAAAGCGATTCGCGCGGCCCCGTCGATAGTGGTTTTGTCGAGGAACACCGTGGTAGGTTTAGTCGGTATTCCGGGAGGTACATTATTTCCTTTCCATCTTTCGTTTACCCCGGCGAGTCCGACATAATCCCTCCGCCCGCCCCCGCGGAGGGAGATATGCGTCATTGCATTCCCCCACGAAAAAAAAAGGAAAAAAAGATTAGTGTCACATATTATGTATATACCTATATTTTGTTATGTTACCACGAAACTAGTACAAACAACTTTTATAGACCTAGACCTGACAAGATAAACATCTGTTGACACTGGTGTCATATAATTAAGTAACAACCTACACGACCGGTTTTAGCGCTACCGGCGCTTGTTGCGGCGCGCGGCGTCTCTTATCTACTTTAACGATGTGTGATTTGCGGAAGCGAGCTAAATATAAACGTCATGTTTGCCAAAGGGCACGACAAGGTGTTACATAAATTGTTTTAGACCTAAAAGAAGAACTGACAGCATTTTTAATGCATGTAGCCCGTGCAAGTGACTTATTTATGTAGCCCGGTCGAGTAGGATATCCTTGTAGCCCGCGTGAGCATCTTAGGCATGTAGCCCTCTGAGTAGCCTACGCATGAAGACCGTACGAGTACTTTATGCATGACACCCGCACGAGTAGCTTACGCATGTAGCCCCCATGCATAAAAATATACATGTAGGTCATGGAATCATGTTGTGTACATTTACATTTAATGTAAATGTTCCGCTAATGGTCAACAAGCGAAATATTTATATAAGAAATTAAAAATAAGAAACTGATTAATTAAATTCACGAATTCAAATATTCAATGTACGATAGTGTCTTGTAACATTTTAATAGCAACTATTTCTAACAACAAAATAATACAAATACGAAAATAACAACTTACTTATTCCTTGTTTTCTATTAACCTATTCTATACATATTTATTTTGTTACTTCGTTGTATATAGAGGTCACAATGTATTTCAAGTTATTTTCTTATTATTTCTTTTTATGGTACTAGTATCTGCCCACGACATATCGAAACATATCAGGATATAAATAAAAATGTTAACAAATAAGAAAACCGACTTCAAAAACGAATATTCTCCTTCAAAAATGCACTATAAAGCTAAAAATAATTGCGTATTCTTGTGAATAATTAAATTATTGTTATTAACGAAGTCGGTGTCAGTCAAGGTAGGTTTGTAACTACTTAAACATAAGATGTCTTATTATAATCATAACATAACATTGGCATGCACAATTACACACGTAGACGCAGCACGCGGCGCGGGCGGCTGACACCAACTCCAAAAATAACAATAATTTAATTATTCACAAGAATACGCATTCATTTTTTAACTATTTAGTGCTCTTTTGTTTTAGAATATTATTTTTTGAAGTAGGTGTTTCTTTGTTAATTTTTTTTGTTATTTCTCAGTTTTTAGTGAATCTGAAGTTCGATAACTGATTTTATTTGTCTGAATATGGGTAGACCAACAAAACGCGCTGCTCATATAGCGCTGTTTAAATGAGACAAACCAAGAAAGGGAGAAATGCCTATCTCAAAATAGGAAATCTATATAGGCTTGTGAAGACCGCAAAATTAGGCTCTCGAAAATGTGGGCTTACATGAAAAATGTTTAGGACAGGAAAAATCGGGATATACCGTTTAAATCATTTTTGCCCATAGTGCATCTCATGATAATTCCAAATATGTTGGGATGATATGTTTTATTCCGGAGTTCCGGTGCCTAATGGCTTCAGCGTCATATTAATTAAAAGTTGTATTATAGAAATAATTTTGTTATTAGCTTTTTTATGTATGACTTGTTGAGTTTAACAGTTGCACATAACCCTATACTATTAAATGCTATCAAAACCAGTTTTGAATTGTAGCAATCACGACAGATTTGCTGTGATTTATTCAAGAATTCTGTTGTATAAAACTGAAGATCTTTATCAGAACATCACCAAATTAGAATGGGGCTACCTCGAAATACTACGAGGGCTTCCAAACCATCCTACACAGTTGTTTATTTAGTTGTTGCAAAAAATGAGAACATCATCAATGTAGCCGAAGTCAACCAAATACGTATTATTAAGGATAATTCGAAAACTTATCGTCAATTTTTTATCAACATTAAATGGGACTAAATGGAAAGCATCAGCTTTTAAATAAAAAAGAAGCATCAAAATCGGTTCACGTAGAAAAAGTTATGAGGTAACACACATAAAAAACAAAAACATAAAGTCGAATTGACAAACTCCTCCTTTTTTGAAGTCGGTTAAAAATGTAGCCTTTTCTCCTTCACCTTAATATACTGTATTTTTTTGCCAAATTTCGTCAGAATTGGTTAAGTAGGTTAGCTTTGAGAGCATAACAGACAGAGTCACTTTTAGTTTATAATATTTAGTATGTATGGTTTACTTACCAATTGTATTTGGCATAAACGGTTCCTTTATAAGCCAGTCCTTGATGGCTTCTACATCCCGCTGACTTACTTGAGACATCTGCAATGTAATTATAAATGTATTATATTTATTTTCTAAAGCGGGGATACAGGGATTATACATCGTATGCGAGCTCGCATACGATGTATAATCCCCGTACGCGAGATACAGGGATTACTAATGCTTTACAAAGGCAGACATTAAAACATATTATTAATTACAACATCTGATACAAAGAACGTCTATGTTTGTTTGTTACGCTGTCAAGGTTAAACTACTCGACCGATAATAATGAAATTTCGCATAAACGTTGTCAGGGAAACAAAAACGGAACGTACCCTATGTACCTTTTATCCATAAAAATTACTGCTACTAACCTAACCTAAATTTATGCGAACGAAGGCGCGAGCAATATCTTGTAATGTTATAAGGAAACCTATATAGTAATAAACACCAAAAAAAGTACTTCTGGTCTCGAACTAACCAAAATTTTAGTGCCATATGCACCGGTAAGATCATTATATAATAAATCACCCTTCTATAAGGCTTGAAGTACAATGAAGTAAAGAACGTAGATATATACAAAATGTTAGATCGATATCCCCAAAGAGGTGGGTGGGTAGAATTGAATGACATCCTCTTTTAACACCTATGGTTTTAGGACAAAGGATTTTTATTTTTTTACTAAATCCTCCGTTTTTCGTTAGGACTCTGGCAACTTTTTAAAAAGAGCACTTCCTCCACGTGCTGTTTCTCTTATTACTTTATCGGGTAGAGCTTCAGACTCCGTACTACCGAGCCTGTTTTAGCAAGTTTACAGATTCAGACAAAGTAAACTATAAGTAATTTTAATAAAAAAGAAACGATCCTAACTAATATTATAAATGAGAATGTGAGTTTGTTTGTCGCGCTCTCACGCCACGCCTTAACTATTCGACCGATCACGATAAAATTAATATTAAAATACACTTTGTAAGGGGAATAGAAAAGGATATAATGTGACTAACCTAATTTACATTTACGCGAACGAACCCACAGGCAAAATCTAGTTTGTTATAATTATCAAAATATAATAATATTAGCCCTATAATTAAACTGTCCCACGGCTGGGCACGGGTCTCTTCTCAGTGTGAGAAGGGTTAGGTCATAGTCCACCACGCTGGCCTAGGGCGGATTGGCGGACTTCACATATCTTCGAGAACATTATGGAGAACTCTCTATTATCAAAATAATTATAACAAATTATTTCGTTGCGAATTACAAATATAAAAAAAACAATGTAATTAATGACAATACAAACTTTTTATAATAAAGCTTGTCTTCCGACAGCCATAATAAAATAACTTAACGTTTCTATTATAATTCTCGTATTTTATTAAGGAGATGCGTATCTGAAGGACGCATCTAAATATAAAGATATTTAATTTATATACGTATATAAACTTAGATGTACTGTATACTATCTAATTATAGTCGACAGCGATGCTGACGAATTCTACGATGCCTAAACTATTTTTGTAAATATTTTGTATTATAATTATTAGTGTTTTTGTAATTATGTTATCTTTTTTAATACGTTTGTAAATTATATATTAGATTAATTAGTTTTAAAATTTATAATGTAAAGATTATTTTAATTATATACAGTGATTTTGAAATCGTGTAATTCCTTTTAACCACGCACCTTCTACTGGTGATATAGAAGAACCCTAAACATATTTTTTTTAAATCAAAATTATGTTTTTGGAAAAATTAATGTACCGATTTTTTTCATGAAATGGTTTCAGATAGTCATATGTTAACCACCCGACACAATCTTAATATTTTACAACTTTAAAAAAAAATATAACAATAACTGATGTCGTAAATAATAAGGGGGAATAAAAAGGACCGCCTGCTATTATTTACGACATTAATTATTAATACGTTATTTTATTTCAATTAGTAAAAAATTAAAATTACTTCGGGTGGTTAACATAATAAAAAAATGATACATTAATTGCCCAAAAAAATAATTCTAATAAAAAAGAATATGGTCTGGGTTACTCTATACCACCAGTAGAATGCGCGGTTAAAAGGAATTACACGATTTCAAAATCGACCTGTATAGGTATAATTAATTGCCCGTCAATTCCGAGCACAATGTAAAATATAGTGGGTTCGATTATTCTGGACTTATGGTTTAATTGTTTTTTATTTGACTGCTCGGATAGAGTATTGATTTAAGAAGTCGCCTTGCCGCTGCTACTATGACGAGTGTTGTAGGTTTGAAACCCACACGGTACAAAAAAAATATGATTCACAAATTATTATTATATAAGTCCTCCGGAATACAGGCATTGACATTCCTGGTACGAGAGATGCCGTTTTCAGAAATAAAAAGTATTTCAAAAACTTATCAAGAAATATAATTAGTTGGACAATTATTGTTTTAGTGATTACCTACGTATAATTATTGTATACAGGATGTCTGGTAATTAATGGATAACCTTGAAATATCTTATAGTAGAACTGAAGGCAGCTCAGAAAAATTAAAAAAATATATATATCAAAAAGTGCAAGCTATATAAGCATAGCATACTTTTGACTGTCTATCTATTAGCATAATTAGTGTTTAATAATAAAACAACAAAAAACCGATGGATTTCATTCATTTATGGTCGTAGTATACAAGAAAGTTATACATGGCAATTAAAAAAAAACACATATCTCAGGTAGTAGTCAGGATAGCTATTTTTCATATTTTTTTCTGAACGGCCATCAGTTCCACTATAAGACATCTCCAGGTTATCTATTAATTACCGGACACCCTATATAATGTAAATTTTGAATCTCACTATTCCGAGTTAAACTTAATATTTTAATTATGACACAGTCATGTTAACTAAAAAGTTAATTTGTTCTCTGTATTCCGAACATATAATGATATATGATTACAGTTCATAAGTACTTTGCAAAATCTCGTCTACGATAAACATTAGATTATTTTACCTTGAAGGGACCATAGATTAATGTTTAGAACCAGTACCTTGTAGCTAAGTATACATGGTTGATTATTTAAAATATGGATTTTAAACTATGGTTGTTTAAAATATAGATGAAGAAGTCTTAGGTACTGAGGTACCTGAGTAAGACTTTGCACTTGGCCTGTAGGCAATAGCAGTTTTCAACACAGCTTCTTATGTACCTATCAGCTCATGATATGTATTGCGCACATATAGTGCCCCTTGTACTCGCGCATGAAATCCACTAGAGTAGTAGGTATGCGCATGTAATCCGCGCCAGCCGCGTTATATACAAGTATTCATTGATAATTTCACATTAATATTTTATTATTTAATTAAAGAGTTATTTTTATTAAAGTGTCTTCCGCATATAGCATTCGCAAACTACTTGCGTCGTGTACGCCTTAGCGCCAACAGTAAACGTCAATGTACGACTGAATAACAACACAAAGCGTACTCTTAACTGTACATCATCGAGTAGTAACAGTTTTGTACCGTATAGATAATTCTGGTCAGATTTTAGATGACTGTATAATCTACATGTTGAGCAGAGACACGAGACTATTGAAAGAGTTTACAGTTCAAGACTAAGATTAGAAGACGGAGCGCACCACCATCACCATCTCTTATAACATTAACTAACAAGGCATAACTTAAACTTCGGCTGTCAAGTTATTTTGTAAGTTTAAGAAGAATTTTATATTGCTTTAGTATAACTCAAACTGTAAGTAAATGTAATTGTTTTGAATTGGTTAGTTCTATAGTTAATCTGGGTGTTCCCAGTGCTTCCGCTATATTCAAGTTTAGCCATATAATGCGATTCGATCAAAACACTTTCCGTCATTTTATATTTATATAAATCCAGGCTTGGTTTTTTATACATATGTATGATATTGTATAAATAATCAAAGTAGTACTTATTATTATTACGAAACAAAGACACAATATTCACACAAATCAAAAATATATTTCTCATACGTGTGATTCAGCATGAAACTTAGCTACGAGACGAGTGAGTAAGTTATCAATTAAATCTTAACGACATAACAACATTACAGCAGTACAAAGATAATTTAAAAATAATGCTGATGTTGCCAATTAAAATAATTCACTACACAATTGTCGCCACGAAAACTGGTTACTTGTGTGAAGTCAATTTAATTTATTCTAGTCTGCTCATATTTTGGACTTCAGAACTGGCCATTTCCTTATATAACAATACTAATTCTTACTCATGTTATAGGTAAATGCGAATATGAGTTTGATTGTTTGTTATGGTTTCACGCCTAGCTAGTCGACCGTTCATTATGAAATTTATTTCTGGGGTACGATAAGGATATGCACAGTCCCAAGGGATGGCTTGTAATAGCCCTGTCCCACTGCCAGTGCGCCTTAGTGAGTTCCTCAACGAAATGAAATCACAAAATAAAGAGGCAATAACAAAGGTTTACTTTATGTTTTATGTACTGTTAAAAATGTCTGGCTGCTGTCACGGACTTGAACTTCATTAGCTAAGGCGGATGCAACAAAATGTTATTTTTCCTAGATTATGTAACCGGAGTTAGGATGTTGAAGGAGTTTCAAATGCATGCCTCTGGAAGCACGTAAGACGTATCAACGTTTTTAGGATCACCTAAGTCTAATCTCGCTTCAATCGTATTGAATTGCCGACTATTCGTATTATATGGCTAACGTAAATTATAGCCTTATGTTATAGTAATCTGTTATAGCAAACGTAATAAGTAATTCAAATAATCACCATACTTTATGGTCATTACCAGATTGTGGCTTCAATGTCCGTGCTGCTTGGTACATGGCATTAAAAATAAATAACCATGATATAATAATTGTTAACTAGGTACTTGCTACGAAACCATATTAAAATCCGGTTCTGATTTTTTGTGGAATGTGGAAATATGTGGTTAACATTCGAACAACAATCAGATCAATACCAAGTCTCTCATATCATACACGTAGTATTATGGATTTGTTTCAAATATTATAACTTCTATCAGCATTCATCAGCATAACATTCAGCATAGTTGGACATTTACTGTAGTCTGTGAAACATTTACAACAACACGGATAATAAATACATGCTACTTTTATACTTCCTCTTTTATCACTTATTTTATTAAAAAAATTAAAGCTGTTATTTATGGTAAACCACGGCATCATTACTCTGTGTAACCTTTGTTATGGAAAGAGTGGGGTATCCTAACACAGGTTTCATTTTATACTTAAACTAATGAAATATGTATGTATGTGTCTTAATAAAACAAAACAATTTTTTTTTTAATTTTAGTGGTCTATATTATGATTAATTTTGAAATTAAATACTTTATACGGCTTTTGCCGCGTTGTTTATTTTACTTTAAAACACTGTTATTACATAATTTTGAAAACTCTAACACTACTATTATTGAACTTTACTACTATTTAAGCTATATGTTTTTAATTAAAACTATTTGTATTTAAGTTTACACTTTGCCCCGACGCGGACGTTTCGGTTGCTTTACAGCAGCCATGTTCACGGGGAGACTGACCGTATAGTGTTTAATTTCAATATATAACATTCGCGTAAACATAAGACAATATTATGATTAATTTTGTTAGTAATAAAAATTAAAAATATCATTTCCACGTCTATATATCAGAAGGGGTAGCCGAGTGTATAACACCCACATTTTGACAGCTACGGCTTAGAATGCACTTAATACTGGACGTGCATTTCCATCTTTCGGACACAGTTCCAAACTCCGTGCTGCCACTGAGAATTTCTTAACAGAAAAACCCTATAACAACTTTATTTGACCCGGAAATCGAACTCGAGGTCTCATTACCAGCAGTCACATTCACTACAAGCTACGACACAGAGCCAGACAAATCTATACAAATAAATAAAATGTAAGTGCCTGTTTGTAATGCCAAAACAACGGTTTTTACTAAATGCATATAAAAGTATAATATACGGTATTTATATAAAAAACAATATTAAAATTTTTGTCTTTTTGTCTGTCTGTGTGTTTGTTACGGCTAATCTCTAAAGGGCTGGACAGATATTATCGGGATTTTCACTGGCAGGTAGCTGTTGTTATAAGGAATAGGTAGTATTTTTTTTTTAATAATTATGTTCATACTTAAAAAAATATTATATATAAAATGAATAATTATTGTATTGTTTGAACAGAAATCTGGCATCTATAATGCAAGCATTTATTCGTTATTACTGGACAAATTCAACAACCTTAGTTAGATTTAAATACTCAACTGTAATAAAATAAAATAATGAGGATAGAAATGGGTTGCGATCGAGGTTCGAATCCTATCCATTGCACTACCGATATGAACTCACTCCCAACAAAAAGGTGGATTGGTTAACAAAAATGCTAGTAATTTGTAACCCTATTTTCTTATATTAATTTTCTACTAGATACTATATAGACTTACGTTAAAATATTATTTAGACAAGCACTAAGCATTCAACTTGTCAATCGGACCACTCGCGCCAACGCGGATGCGCGCGCTACAGGTTACAAACTATTCATTCATAATTTCATGCGCTATCAAACTTATATATTATACCAGCTTTTGCGCGCAGCTTCGCCCGCGTGACACCTACATCAATAAAAAGTATATACATATATGTCCTTCTCCAAGGTTTAAACTATATTTGTATCAAATTTCATCCAAATCGATTGACTAGTTTAGCCGTGCCGAGCCATAACAGACAGACAGAGAAACAGAGTTAATTTCGAATTTATAATATTATAAGTAAGGGTTAACGTTTCTAGCCCTTTCCAACATAGAATATTTTAAATCCACATTAATAAAAATATATGTATATGGTCGACTGTTCGCTCCCGGGATGATTTATTTTCACATCATAAAACCAAAGCTGTAAAAACCGCATCATATCCATTCAGTGATTTACGATGTGACACAAACAAAAAAGATTTTTATACCATTGTTTTGAGTTGAGACCTCTGTAAATAATAAAAGCCCTCAATTTTCAAAATGTTTTCAATGTACGTACTGATATGGCTTCGTTACAGTTTTAAATGATATTAGCTAGTTTATCGTAATTAAAATTTTGTTACTAAAATGGACATCCATATAATAGAGAACATTTAATAAAATTTAAATAATATATGTTAACGTTTCAATCATAGACCGATCTGATAAGAACCTTGTAAGAAGACTGAGATAGTCTCCCCGTGACCATGGCTGCTGAAAAGCAACTGAAACGTTGGGGAAAAGGTAAAATTTAAACAAAAATTAAAAAAATTAATAGTAGTAGTAGTAGTGTAACAGTTTCAAAATTATGTAATAAAGTGTTAAATAAAAAAACACGATAAAATTCGAATAAAATAGTTTAATTTCAATACCTAATCTAAAATAGAGTACTATGTTTTTTATATGTTACATAGTTTGATAAAAATATCAGTATTTATTATAGAAAAATATTTTAATTAATATTTATGAAGTTACTACTTATTATATACTAAATATATTTTTTTGTTGAGCGGTTTTAGCTTACCTTTAAATTAGGATAGTCTGTACAAACTCAGTCCAAAATAGTCGTGTTCACTTGAAGTTACTCTTTGCGAGATGACGCCGCGGCGGTGAGTAGTCCAGTAGACTCGATAGCGTCTCACTTGTTACTAACTAATATTATGTTATAGGTACGTGACAAGATCTGCTGATAGTATTACGACGTATTACATTAATATAAGATGAAGCGGACACAGGATACGCTACGCAAGCGAACGACTCACAATTCTGAAAGTCTACGTCGCAATCAAAAATTTGTATTCAAAACTCGTTGAAATAAACGTATAAAAGTCCAAAGTATCAATAAATTTCAAGGATGAAAGTAAATACGATAGGTAGATTGAAATTAAACACTTTATACGGATTTTGTCGCGTTGTTTATTTTACTTTAAACACTTTTATTACATAATTTTGAGAACTCCAACACTACTATTATTGAACTTTACTATGCTATTTTAATTAAAACTATTTATATTTAAGTTTATACTTTGGCCCGACGTTTCGGTTGCTTTAAAGCAGCCATGTTCACGGGAAGACTGAGATGGTAGTTGTCCCAATGTTCTGAAGTGTAGCTAGTTATTTCAAAGTAAAGCTAGTCCTAGAGTCCTAAGTCGGAGATCTTGCTTTTGCGTCAATCGAATTTCTTTAATTTTCGCATTTGTAGCTTAACTCCCACTTGGTGGTGGGATAAGTTTGCCTGATCTTCTGCATCACGTACTATCTTCGACCTCGTCTTCAGTCAGTTGGCACTCACTCATATATTTTTGTACTACATCTGTAATTTAATTTTCGCATTTATATAAAATATTTATTAATAACCAAGAAATTAATTACCAGTCACGTTTGTGAATTAAATGGATGCTTGCGTCATATGGCACTCTGTAGGTCCGATTGCCCTTGAAGGTGAATAAAATGAGACCTTTCATTTATTATTATACTAGTTACAATCATAAAACCGTAGCTTAAGGATCAGCGGTATCTTCTTTTTGCGCGGGGCTGTCTAGCAAGATAAAGATAAAGAGGATCAGTATGTCATCAGCCATAGGATGAGCTACCTGCTTAAACACAGGGTATCTTTAAGAAGTCCTAGAAGCCCTATTCATCTAGCACAGGGGTTCTTAAAGTTTTAGCTCCAGGAACCCCTGTTAAAGCTTCCAGATGACAGCGAACCCCTTTACTAACTAATTAAATCCCCCCACACCAAAAAAAATAATAAAATTGACTGTTTAAGAAAATAAGGTTTTTATTTCAATAAAAGGTAACAAATACAGTGCCAAAAGAAATATCTTTTTAAAATTAATGTGATGGGTAGGCTTGTTTCTTGTCGCAAATTGAGTCAATTTTAGGAACAACTTTGTGCAATTTTAACCTTAATTCTGACTCGGTATCAAGTCGATTTCTGTATTTCGTTTTTATCATAACCAGGTGTGAAAACCCACTTTCACATAAGTGTGTTGTAGCAAAGGGTAAAAAGAAATTTACCGCTTTGCGTGAGAGTTCGGGATACTCTTCTTGTCTAGCAGCCCAAAAATCTATCAAAGACATCCTTTTTAAATTAGCTTGGAAAGTTTCATCTACGGACATTTCTAATAACTGGCGGTCGCCTAGTGGTCAAAATTCAACCAAAGTTCCTAAGCTTGCTACTTTGTTTTCGGGTTTTCTCTATTACATATATATATATAAGGTATATGTAGGTAATCATAGTTACAAAGAATTGTACGACGTCAGACGAAAAAGGTCGAAATACTACAAACGCGATTCGACTGCGTGTGTCAAATGCATGGTTGTGTGCGTGTAGTGATTTTTCATTAATTTAATGTATTTCTATATATGCATTATATTTTTTTTAAATATTAGGATTCGCCCCTCCTTCTCCATATGCACTTTAACTGTGCCAAATTTCATACTCCTCTGTCCGCGCAATTTTTGTAAAAAGGTGTACAAAGTTTTTGCTTCACGTATCGATGACTTCTGTTGCTTAATATTCAAACTGGAATTTATGCTCTCGTTCGTGACTGCAAATGGGTTACGAATCCAGCTATCTTTAGCATTATCAATATCTGGAAAATACCATTTCAGTTCGTCGGAGAGCCGAGAAAGATGAAGAACAATTTCAGCCCTTATTTTGGAATCAACGGATAAGGCGCTCGTCGTGATAAATTTATGCAAAAGAGGAAAACATTCAAAGATATTTGATCTCAAGCAAGTTACACAAATTTTTTTTTTATAAATTCTTTTATTTTGTTCTGCACAGTGTATACACTGCACGTGGAACCTTGCATTGAAGCTTTCGTTTTACTGAGACATAAAATGTCAGCTAAATAGGTTATTCTTTTAAGCCAGGTTTCATCTTCAAATCGGAATATAAGGTTGAAGTCACTGTCTTTCAAAAATAAATAGACTTCGTAGCGAAGTTCAACAAAACGAGCTACTATCCTGCCTTTTGACAGCCAGCGTACTTCACAGTGTAGCAGTAATGAAACATGTTCACTACCCATGTCTCGGCATAATAATGCGAAAAGAAGTTTGCATAATACGGTGAGCTGTCTTGCCGCGTTCGGTCAATTTGTTTATCATTACCCACCTTTTTTTTGTTTTTGTCCGTGGAGAAACGCATACAAGGGAAGGCGGGTGGGTTATGTCGGGTATCTCCCGATACTTCGGGCCTACCCACTAAAACAACCACGGTGTGCCATCTCACTGCTTTGTATAGTGGGTGGGTCGCTGGAACTGAAACTACATCAGCGACCCACCCAGCAGTGCCCAAAGCAGATAATTATTGTTTATCACTCACTTTACCTATCAACCTCACAAAAAGCTAGTCATTATAAAATTACTAGCTTTTAGTACCTACTACTATTTATTCGCGATTGTCCTGAACACGACCCATTAACAGTTAAATAAAGTTAAACTTAGAAGACCACTTCCGCCCTATGGATAATTCGTGTGTCGCGGGGGACTTTACAAGCATTCAAGCAACGGACACAATGACATAGAACATCGAGACTTAAAACAGATATTTGAGGATTACGCAATGTTTGTCCCGTGTGGGGATGCAAAGCATAAAGCCTGCAATACATGTTGGCCAAGCGTAGACCAACGCGAGCGAAGGCAAACTGATACAAGGCAAGTACTACCGTCTACACGTTCGGCCAGTTTGAAGAAAACCAATGCAAACGGCCAATGTAGACGAGCTTTGTGGAGCTGTCCACACGTTGGGCGTTGTCAGTCTTTATTGAGCATTGAAACAATATGGACGTCGTAAAAGTTATTGGAGCTGCTGGTATTTATTTAATTATGGCACTCCAACAACTTATTCACGATTAATGAGCGTATATAATTATTATATCAGTGTACATTGTAGTAGACTTGTAAAAATAATACATTTTGTACGCATAACGGCGACGTTCGCCAAGCGCGAAATGGCAGCCAGACCAACATGTGGACGCTATTGGCCGAGCGCAGGCCAACGCCTTTGATTTGTGCAGAAAATCCGACACCGCTCCGAAGTGAGACAAGTGGTCGCGAGCGACTGCAAGTTGTTACAAGCTACGCCAATTGAGCTCTATACACGTTGGCGCTTGCCTTCACTCGGCCAGCTAGGCGAGTGATACCAAGCACTGGCAAGGCAAAGCAAATACACCGTCTATACGTTGGCATTGGCTGTCACTCGGCAACGTTGGCCTAACGTGTATTGCCGGCTTAACAATCGGCGCAGTGGCAAAGCGAGGCGACATCGTAAGCTACTACGTCATACGTGCAGACATTTTATTGTTATTTGACTTAATGAATAACGCGGCGCCACCGCGGAAGCGACTACTATTAAGCTATTAGGTAAGTAGTCGCTTTGCCACTGACAGTGCGTCGAGTACAACATTTGGCATCCAAGCCAAACACTTACAGATCACTGTAATAGTAACGCGTATAATTGTATTCGATTTATAGTCGTGTTTATCGATTGAGAATTTCGAATCGATTATCGCTTTCAGTCGGTAATACGAAGTACGCTGTTTCGTGTCTATCTATGCCTAAATACGGTTAGAACACTATAACAAGGTAGTATCAGCACTTACATTTATGATATTGTTGGAAAATTAATTGAACTTGAGTATTTCATTAGAACCCATGCTTACAGAATATTTGGTTCTTTGTTCGTTAAAAGTAGTTGAACAGATTTTGATATAGTTTTCACTGTTTGATCTTGACAGATTAAACAGTGGAAACTATACCAAAATTTGTTAGATTTCGGTTTTAAATAATTTTTTTCAGGCATTTATTCTAAAATTGAGGTGTGCCGCTTCGATTTAATAAATTACTCATTTGAACTCTATGCTATTGCATAGAGTTCAATCTACAATTTAAACCCCATCTTCATTCATCTAATTCTGTTGCGTAGAAACGGAGATATGGTGTATATTATAATCCAATTAATGACGTCATAAGTAAATAGTTATTTATTATACTTAATTACAATTCGATCTGCAGAGCCTGTGGTGAACAGGACGAGTCCATATTACACCTACTGTGTGAATGTGACGCGTTGGCCGGACTAAGGATGGGTCTGATGGGATTGGCATATCCGAACCCTGAAGACTTCAGGCTTCTCCCTCTGAAGTGTACGCTGCGACTGATGCAGTACATTCATAGGGAGATAGCTCAAGGATAAACCTCGGGGCCGACACAAAAGATCCCACTGGGTCGAAGTGTCGCCGGTCTACAATGACTGGCCCCCGGATCAAGATAAGATAAGATAAGATACTTAATTATGACGTCGTAATCGAACTTAGTTAAAGTGGATAAAGTCTAGAGTGATTGCTAGTTCTATATAAATTGTTTCTCCGATTCAACTAAAATTAAAAACAAGTTAAGAGTCATTTTTAAAATGTAGTTTTATTTTTGAATATTATAATTTTGTTCACCTGTACCAACAAGGATATATAAATACTTTTTGGTACTACCTACTTCCCAAAAGGTATGCAGTCAGGTAAGACTAAAGACGTATAAAAATAATATATATAATACTGATTTTATAAAATACTATTTACAATATTTCTAGTTTAAAAAGTTGGAAACTAGGTTCTGGGTTCCAGGGTTCAGGGTTGGGAACTAGAACTGTTGAACTAGGGTTCAACAGTGCTATACCGTTTAAACTGCGCCTTACAACGTAAAAAAATGTATAGACTCCTTTCTTGACGTTAAATTGACATTTGACACACATCGCAACATTAAATCTGAGTTATAAATATAATACAGCAGGACCTCTAAAATCCGAACACTGAAAATTTACCTCCTTCGGACTAGTGGAGCGTTCGGATTACAGTACAAAGAATCTGTACGGGACTTTTTGGAAATAAAACCTTGCGTAAAAATTTTGGGAGATCAAGATTCTTAAGGATACAGTGCATTCAGAATCCAATTCTTGCTGTGCAAAAATGTGCAGGAGAACAAAGGCGCGCGTGATATGTACTTGACATTTGGTAACCAATTGGCGTGAACCAGCAGCGATAGAAGAAGAAACGCGGGGCAGGTAGGCGTTCGGATTACAGAGGTGTTCGGATCAGCGAGGGTTCGGAACATTGAGGTCCTGCTGAACTAGATTTTAACCGCGGCTGCGCCTGCGTCAATTTAAGTTTTGTTAATTTTCTATCCCTTCGGCACAGTGCTTTTTCTGGATGAAAAGTACCCTATGTCCTATTCTGTACTTCTGACAACGTGTATGATCGGTCGAGTAGTTAAGGCGTAAATACGTAACAAACGAATAAATAAAAATTAGAATCACGCTGACTCACATTGGAAACTAGATTTTTCCGCGGCTTCGCTCGCTTAATATGGGTTATATCAATAACAGTAACATTAACATTAACATTAACATTAACAGTCGGCCTTGATGGCGTAGTGGTTGGTGTAACAGACGGCCACGCCTGAGGTCGCGGGTTCGATTCCCGCACAAGACAAATATTTGTGTGCATGAACATAGATGTTTGTCTTGGTCTGGGTATTTCTATGTATAATATGTAAGTATTTACAAAAAAAAAAGTATATATGTATGTTTATCCATTGTCTAGTACCCATAGTACAAGCTCTGCTTAGTTTGGGCTAGATAGTGTTGTGTGTATGTGATAGAATATTATTGTTATTATTATTATTATTATTTGGATGGAATTTCACACTCGCACTAATAATATGTTTAGTAGTGGATCGTACACTATCCTTCCATATCTAATGTGTGAGCTCACACTTCTTAGCATGTACATTTCGTACAATCTAAGTACAGTGAGGACATTTTAATGATAATCTTTGATCTTGAACTTTGATCATTAACTTTAGTATCAAACTGTTATTGTCACGGTCACTGTTGAAAATCTCATATAATAATAGGCGACTCCGATGTGAGTTTGGCTGTGAGAATTAACAGAATTGCAAGGTGCTACGGATAATTTCCTAACGAATAAAAATTATACTTCGCTCTACTCGGGAAACTAACCCGGGGCACTACGCAGCTGTATAACACGGAACCTACGAAGTATGTTTTTATTTTATGTATATTCTCCACTTAAGTGACTGATGAATAAACAAGTGAGAAACGGCAAAGAATTGCCGTAAATCTTAGAGTTCGAAAATATGATATCACGTGACCTTGAGGTCAGAGGTCAAAGGTCATAGTCATTTCGGGGTATATCGACTATGCTGAGTCGAATGGCGTTGACCGCGAGTCTCTAGCTCTTACGGTTCTTGAGTTGAAAGTTGTATAACAGACACGGACAAAGCTGTTGTATAAGAGTTTTTCGAACTCTAAAATGATACTTCGAAATAAGTCTTCTTATTTTATGCATATTTTCAACTCGACGACCTCGCAGGCGGAAGCGTATGTTTAATAATAATTATATTTACCTGTTATGTGTGATTATGGGTTAATGGCTACGTTGTGTAAAATAATATCTACATTGTAACGCATAAAGTAGCTGTTGATTCAATGTCATGCCACTAGATCTACTAAAGATTGCCTCGGTGGTGGAAAAGTGCATAAGGTGTCGGATTCGATTCCTGGTTCGGACACTGTTAATAAGCTCACCTAGAACTTAAAATGACAGTTGGCGAAATGTGTGTGTAATATACAGTGATCGGAGTAGGTAGATTGATTTTTGGTACTTGTATCATAAATGCACACAGAAAGAATAACATGGATAAGCCATTTTCCCGGAAAGTAATTCCGGTATTTCCGGATTCAATTAAATATTGTTAATGTTGGTAGTGATATTATTCCTACTCAATTCAAAATTTAAAGGAAGGTATCAAAACTGGGCACGCCACGATCGTGGCGGTAAGTCCCGTGTTTGAGGAGTGGCTGGAGAGGCGGCATGGCGCCCTCACCTTCCGGCTGACACAGGTTCTGACTGGCCACGGATGTTTTGGCCGGTTCCTGTGTCGTATACGCCGGCAAGAGACGCCCGGTTGTCACCACTGCGGCGACTGCCGCGACGTTACTGAGGACACGGCGCTGCACACTTTGGCGGTTTGCCCCGCCTGGGCATCGCAGCGCCGCGATTTGATCGCGGCAGTCGGATCGGTTGCCCTCTCGCTCCCGGCCGTAGTTCAGTCTATGGTCCGGAGTGAGAGGTCGTGGAACGCCGTCGCCTCCTTCTGCGAGGAAGTGATTTCCATCAAGGAGGCGGCGGGGCGGGAGAGGGAGCGTATAAACCCTCTCCCCAACCGCAGAGCCGGGCGCCGGAGGGCGCGGGACGACCTCCAGCCACCCTGAGGTTTGACCTGGGGGTGGCGGGCTTTGTGGGCCTGCCCGCCATCCGTTCAGCACCAGGTCCGAGAGGCGGCGTGCGTGTTCCCACGCGCGCCTCTGTGTCGAGTCCGTCTCCCCTCTAGGGGGGAGACAGTAAGGAATTTTTGAGGGAGTCCTTTGGGTAGGTCTCTTTGGGTAGTGGCCTGCCGTTTCATACGGCGGGCCGAAACCTCGGCGGGGTCGCGACCGCATGCGAAAGCGATTCGCGCGGCCCCGCCGATAGTGGTTTTGTTGAGGAACACCGTGGTAGGTTTAGTCGGTATTCCGGGAGGTACATTATTTCTTTTCCATCTTCTTTTACCCCGGCGAGTCCGACATAATCCCTCCGCCCGCCCCCGCGGAGGGATATGCGTCATTGCATTCCCCCACGTAAAAAAAAAAAAAAAAAAAGGTATCAAAACTAAATTAATTCATTATTTATCTGTTGAATAATAAAAACAATCGAATTCCGATCGAAGCTTTAATTTTTATTTTTAGCCTTTTATGGCTAGAACTTTTATAGATAGACATAAATTGTTGCACTTAAATTTAAATATTTTCATAGGGGTCATGGTAATTTGCATTAAGGGTAGAATAAATGACGGGGCCCCATAGAGGGCCAATGCCTGCTGGGGTCGTGAGACTGTTCTAAGGATGCACCACGACTCTGAAACGTAAAGGGCATACGAAGGAACAGGTTGATTTTAGTCAGATTTTAGGACCAAAAAAAAGGGGTAGAATAAAGAAAAAGATAAAAATCAAGATTGTTTATTGTTAAATATGTACATTTTACATTTATTCACATTTTTAATCTTCATCGATTACAATGTCAGCATCCTGGTAATCCTGATCTTTACAATTAAAATATATAACTATGAGTTTCTCTATATTTTCTATTTTCAACCTATTTCTTTTAACATCTAAAGTCCATTTATATATGGAAAAAGACCGTTCTACATCTGACGATGTCAAAGGAGCAAATTTTAAAAAAGGTATTAAATTATGTGCTTCATTTTTTTCAATGGCCTCACTATATTCTCTAAGTGTGTCTAAATCTGGGTTTCGTTCCATAACACGTTCTATTTTATTTTTTATATTTTCTGAATTGCACTGATTTATAGCATCTCTGACGTTGTCAAATGATAAAAGTGAATCTGTCAACGATAAATTATGCTTTTGCAATTCTTTTAAAGACAAATGAATTATAAAATAATTGTCTTTAATGTAATTTAAATCTTCTTTTAAATTTTCTTTTTCTATAATATTTTTTGCCTCTCGAGTAGATACCGCATCAGAGCTGCTTAAACAAGATAATACTTCTTTTATTTTTCAAAGTTTTGAGCGTAATAAAATGCTGCCTCTAACCAAGTGCCCCATCTTGTAACAACTGGTTGGGGAGGTACCGGCAAATCTGGATATTTTTCTTTTAAAATTTTGACTCCACTTAGGGCTTTCAAAAATACCTTTTTAACATTTGCTATTAAAATGTTAACATCGTGATATTCTAACCTAATTTGCTCAGATACGCGATGAAGAGAGTGCGCCAAACATGTTACGTGCTTCATTTCAGGTAAGTATTGTTTTAAATTTCGTCCTGCAGACAGCATATATGCAACGCTATCAGTGCAGAGGACAAGAATGTTACCTACCTTCGATTCAAAAGAATCTTCCCAAAAGTTTTCCAAACATTCTAACACAAATTGCGTGATTGTTTGTCCATTAACTACAGTTAGCATTTTACATGCTACCAAATAAGGTCTAGTCAAATTGCTAGGATGTAATGGTTTTATTAAAAAATGGACTATATAGCGACCTAAAAAGTCTGTCGTTTCATCTAATGATATCCATAGTTTCTCATTTTATAATTTTGCCGAATCGAATTTATTTTATTCTTTAAAAACTTGTCTAAGTAAACTTTCCGTAACTGTGATTCATCTGGCAGAGTACGATTAGTACACGTACAACAACAGGTACTACACATATATCTTTTAAAGAAATCTTGAAAAGTAGTATTTTTCATCTGAGACCACGGAATATTGCACAAAATGAGAAATTTTATAAGATCGAAATAAAATTCCTCTTCGGGCCGCTTAAACTTTCCCTGGTGTACTGCTCCTTCGATATGTCTTTTAACGTTTCCTTTATTTATGGTTTTCAAATGGCTTTCACATTTTGAACAGTATATTGTACCACTAGCGTGATCGTAAAGTAGTTCGGGATGACCGGATATCCATTTTTCTACAGTTTCAGCCTTGACGTTTGCCATATCTGAACTTTGTTTTAGAGATGGAACCTCGTATATATCACCTAAAACAAAGACATGAAAAAATTACATTTTATTTAGTTTATTTAGCTTACTCCGTTTGTTTTATTTTTCGTGGATCAAATTTAGTCATTGAAATTTCACCCTCTTCCTGTCAATCCAAAATGGCTGCCGCTACAAGATGGCGGACAATTTTTTTTTTTTTACAATTCCATCAATATATATATATATATCAAATGAAAGGGCTTGTTACGTAGAATATTTTGTAGAGAAGTAGATAAGGCCTATAGTAATTTATTTTACCAATACATTGCAAGAGGACACAGGGCATTCAAATTATATACGGATTCCAGTAAAATGTCGGTTAATAGTGGAGTTAGCTGAATTGCGACTACATTACTAGAATATCATAATTTTGTTTCGCACTAAGCTCACTGGTTCATACTCTATTAAAGATTTAACAATATTAAGACTCATGGTATGTTCAGCAGGTTAAGCGAACAAACACAATACTAAAAATATTCTTATAGTACATCCAAACATGCTTTATACTCCTTGTAACTAGTAAAATATTACTTACCAAAGCTTGGTTTAAATATGTAGATCCAATTCAATAGTGAAAAATCTGAGTCCGTATATTCGAGCCAAATCGTGGTTTAGAGCAGATTCCAGAAGTCAGTATGTACACAAGCCAGGGTCAAGTAACGTTTTCACAACACAGTAACAAACAAAGATGCGCACTCTACGAACCGAAGTAAACGAGTGAGCTACCTGGCATGTCGTCGGCGGGCGTACGCATTGTTCTGATAACCAGTTATTGTACCACCCATGATCCTTTGTTCTGATTGGTCGTTGGGTTTTGTCAAATCGTGACTGTGTGCCGTTAAAAAAAATATGAAGAATAATAAAGAATAATATCGCTCATTTTATTACAACTCCTACCTTTTTTTGAGGATGGCAAATCATCAAATGACTCCTTCCACTCTGGCAGAATAAAATTCCTACATAAGTTCCGGTTTTTTTTTAATAATCCACCAATTCCGGAGGAATGTCCATATTAATATATACGTTTCGGATCAATGACCCCATTTCAATCTACCTACTCCGATCACTGGTAATATACCTCTGCCTTTCCCTTCTGGGATATATGCGTAAGGTTACGTACCTAATATTATACATAAATGCGAATATGATGATATTTTTAATGTTTTTTACGCTTTTATGCCGTAATGATTCATCATTCATGATGATCGGTCGAGTAGTATACGTATCCCAGAGTCATGGGAAGAAAAATAAGACTTCCAAGTGTAGACACAGCTGTTGTTACAGTTTTGTCTTTCAAATAATAACTTGTTATCAAGTAGTATTTTCAAGGCTGTACAAAAATTAAGGAAGTAATTTTAACCGGTCTTTCATTCATTTTCACAAATGACATGGACAGCAAGCGGTTACTTTTAACCGAAGGTCCCAAACCTGCATCAACAACGCCTCAATAAAGACTTTGTTATGCGAGTGATAAAAATAGCGGAATCCTGCTGAGAGTAAAGCGCCTAAGTTCTGCTCTTTAGGGCTGAAAATCCTGCTAATCACAGAAACACAAAACCCAATTTTATTTGTTTGTGAACGCAAGGTTGATGTGTTATTCTGTACGGTGGATGCGACTAATCAGGCCAAGTGTTATCGGGATATTCTGTCAAGAAATTCTTAGAAAAGTACGGAGTTTAAAACTTACTCGATAGATGACAATAGACGTGCTCACTGCTCCTATTACGTGGGACCTATAATAATTGTTGGGCAAATACGGGGGGTAATACATCTCTGCTACCCTTATTAAGGATGTAGTAGACTAAACAGCAGTGGGTGTATAGGGGTTGGTAGTAGGAAAAGCCTTATGTTTTATAAACGAATCTAGATTTAATAAAAGTGTTATTTGGTCGATTAAAATCAAATGCTTATATAATTAGCCGGAAAACTGTATTCACTACAAGAATACAACTAAAACTACTAAACTTTACTCCGGCCTTATAGGGTAGTAGCTACTTTGCCAGCAGGGCTTCTCCAATTTAAGTCAAAGCCCAGATACAAACCGAAGTGCACCTCCTCCTCTCAAAAAATATATTATAATAGTTCTACCATTAAATTATTTTTGCCCAGTTCAAGGACCAAGATACCCTTCATCGATTAGCGCTCTTTTTATCTGAATTTTGTTTATTAATGTAGCTTCATAAGAGAACATTCGCACTTAGAATCATGCCCTGCGTCGTGGCGGCCTTAACAAACATGCAAATAATGGATGCAAAGTAAACCCAGTCTCAGGACAATCATTTGTGGATGACAGAAATAATTGTCCTGATTCACAAATCACAAATTAACACTAAACACAGAGGAAGCGGCAAGTCGATTAATTTGACATGGCGCTTTTGCCTAAGTTGTTCTCTCGCTATTGGCAATACGCAACGCCGACCCTGCCATAGGGCAAACTGAGCGCCTGCTCTACATGTCAAGTACCAGGGCTGTGGCGCTCGGCGGTAAACAAAAATAATAAATGTATATACTAGAAACAAGCAAGAGGCAATCCTAAAACGCACCTCGGACCGGCATTGTCACGACGCCAAGTGTGACGACGACGACGACCATGTGAGTCATTCGACCTCATAGGTCGAATGACTCACATCGTCGGTCGTTCACAACCCGTGCAAGTAACTCAATTTACTTATGTTAGACGCTTCGCATACACGAGCCATTATATAAATTCATTCCACGTGAGTTTACCTACAAACGTTATATCATGTTAAGAACTTATCTATACTTATATTAAATGTTACTACTTTTACATAGAGTCGTATACATTATTTATTATCACCATAAGGTTTAATCTATACAGTATTTGCACAATCCTGATGTTAAGAAATATTCCTTATTCAATATACTTAGTGATCGTAAACTTAAATGAATAACTTGTAGCATTAGCGTATTTGTTATAAATCGTTATAAATGTTATTTATTATAGCTGACCCGGCAAACGTTGTTCTGCCACAAAAAAATATTTAGCCAAAAAATTAAAAAAAAATGTTAGGGGTGGACAACCCTTATCACTAAGGGGTATGAAAAATAGATGTTGGCCGATTCTCAGACCTACTCAATATGCTCACAAAATTTCATGAGAATCGGTCAAGCCGTTTCGGAGGAGTACAGGAACGAACATTGTGACACGAGAATTTTATATATAAGATAATCTCTTTATGTAGGCACTCCATATACCTACATCATAGCTAACCAAAGCAGAGCCTCTCATTTGGTGTGATATTTAATTTACATCTTCCCTATGCATATCGACTAGCGATTGGAGTTTGCAATGAAAAAAGACTTTTCGAATACTTAATAATCCCTACTTCCCTACTTAATATTATAAATGCGCAAGTAACTGTCTGTCTGTTACGCTTTCAAGCATAAACCACTAAACCGATTTTGATAAAATTTGGTACAAAGACAGACTAGATCTTGGGAAAGGACATATGCTACCTTTTGTTGTAAAAAAGGACATGAAGGGGTTGAAATAAGGTATGAAAATTTGTATGGGAATTCATCATTATCGCGCCTAAACCACAACTGATGTTGATGAAATTTAGTACAAAGATAAACTAGAACTTGGGAAAGGACATAGGTTACTTTTTATTGTAAAAAAGGGCATGAAGGGGTTTAAATAAGGCATAAAAGTTTGTATATGAATTCGTCATTATCGAAGATTAAACCATGACACTTTGTATTTAGGCACTCGATTCATCCAACGATTTTGAAATTTCGACATATGTACATGTTAATGAAATAGAAGACGAAATTTCCTGTGGAAGCCCAAACAAATCTGTCTATTTTTGCAATACGTATATTTATCGGAAACACTGTATAATTAGTAAAAATGCCGTCTTACTACATACACGTCGCGTGAGCGCGGAACACGCCAAGCGTCATACAGAATGAACGATGCGCCGGCGGCGGAGCAGCGCGACGTAGTGAGGGAATTTGTTACATTAGCAAAGGCGGTAAGCGCGGAAAAATATTGCATCAGTGTAAGCTGTTGGTTTGGGATGAATGTACGATGTCTCACAAAAGAACAATCTAAGCAATATATCACACCATAAAAGATATGGTGGTACTTTTAGCTGGTGAGTTTAGACAGACCCTGCTGGTTATTACTAGGGGTACATCGGCAGATGAAATAGTAATGCCTGTTTGAAGGCGTCAGTATTATGGGTACACGAAAAAAAGCTTTGTCTGACTACAAATATGCGAGTACAACTACACAATGATTATCACACAGGGCAATAGGCGGCTGCTCTTTTAAAAGTCGGAGAAGATTGTATGCTAGCAGACAGTAACGGCATGATTACACTAAGACGTGTCAAATGGTCGATAACACAGATGATTTAAATGATAATGTCTATCCAGATCTACAAATAAGTATGGGCAATCGAGAATGGTTGTGTGACAGGTCAGCTTTGACGCCGACAAATGAGACAGTAAGCCAGATAAACGAACAAAATGCCAACTCTCAGTAGACAATGTTAAGGACGCTGAGCAAGTGACATTGTACCCTATACAGTTTCTCAACACTTTAGACTTATCAGGAGTGCCTTTCCTTAAGTTAAGGCTGAAAGTTGGCATTCCAGTCCTGTTAATGAGAAATCTTGACGCACGAAGACTATGTAATGGTACACGGCAACAAATTACTCATCTAGGTAGGTAAAGCTATAATCATGACTAGAATGGCAAAAGGTGAAAATGTTTTAATTCCCCGTATTATGATAATTCGGACCGATTTGCCATTTCAGTTTAAAAGCATTTACGGTAATAATAAACAAAACTGTTTTCCATGGGCAACTCTATGCGTGTTCACAAATTTCAAACCGCAAAATCTTATGTTTAGCAAAGGATGGCAAAACAAAAAACGTATTTTATAAAAATGTATTAAACAAGCTATTTGCAGTAAACCATGGCATTTATATGTGTATTACTTGCAAAGTAAGTTTCTTAAAAATTTAAAATGCTGCTCATAGTAACTATTCGACGCGGGTAAGTCGCGGGCAAAAGCTAGTAATAAATAATTATTTATTTGCCCATCTCAAATGTTTGTACAGTATATTATGCCTTAATCTAATATAAATAGAACAAAAAATCTGTGAGAGACAAGTGCCCGAAATAGGTATAGGAATACCCACAGACACATCACCAGAATCGCACGATACGCGATCCGCGTATCCGAATGTTGATCAATTCGTTGTCACTGATTATTATAATTCGAATCATAATCGCTTTTTTTAGATCATTTAGATTAATCGATGACAGCGTCGCATTTGTAATGGCGTAGGTACGCAGTCCAATAATAATTTAATCGACCAATATCAAAGTTTCGAATATTTAGAATTGATTGAGGATTTGAATATTTCGGTTTTTGATGGATAATCGGTAATTTCTGATATCGACTGTATTAGAATTATGTACAATACATATTATATAGTCGAAATTCGCAGTCGTTTAAAAGGTTAAATTTTACTTTTTAGTTACTACTGGGAATGGTTTAAGTGCCATCATGAAACTATGACATGTGTTGTTAACAGATAGATATTTTAGCCCTTTGGCTGCAGAGATAGTTATAATCACAGTTATTTATTTCCTCATGCTTGTTTGGAGTTTAGTACAGTCAGCGACGTAAGTCAATACACACTTGCGAGATGTCGATCGCCTCTATCATTCAAAATTATAACAAATCTCAGTTTTTATAGCATAGTTAGCATTTACCCAATAGTTGAAAGGAAGTTTATTTAATTATAGTTGAAAATACAAAATAATCTTAAACATATCTTATTCCTAAGAACCTTAACAGCAGTTTTAAATATTCAGCTACTTATATTGCTGTCTGATTATCCATAGACTATTAAACACAAAAAGATACTTTTCTTTTACTTTTTTTTTACACCGGGATATCTGTAAGTCATGGTTCATTTCAACCTCTACCTACAAGTTCTTTACATCAGCATTGTTTTAATAGCAATAAAATAAAGTAATAATGACTGAAACTGGTTAGAGCTGTGAATATATTAAGCAAATTATTGGACGACTTTCATAAAAAACTGTCAAAGTCCTTTGAAGGAGTTTTAAAAAGGTACTATTTTAAGAGACACGTTTTGCTGGTTAATGTTGCCACGTTTTTGTGAGAGACAATAAAGTTATGGGTATAATTAGCAATTAAATAGTTCCCAGTTCTGTCCTTATCAAAACCATTGTGTCAACTTAGTTAAGTGACATAAATAACAATTGTAATCGACAAGTTTAGTGAAAAATTCATGATGCAAACTATAATTACCTTCTAATTAAAAGTAATTAAGTAACACTTTTGTGATCACTTTGTAATGACAATGAAAAGTCTTTTTAGACTTTGTTGTAGCATGACGAACCACTATGGTTTGTCTAGAACAAGCTAGCTGGACAAAAACGACCCTTTAATTCCTAATAGCTAATTACTAAATACGAACTCATAATCCTATACATTAAGGAAGACACACAATTTTCATTACTACCCTCATTAGCAGCGCAGATTAAGGTAATTATATAAAATATTGATAATTCAAACTCATGCAATGGAAATTCACTTCCATTTTTACACCATATTTGATAACATTGTTTATGCCACTAAAAGAAGTTTGTGATAGAATTTTTGTGATGGATTGTGTATATAAGGGTAAGTAGTTTTGTTTTAGTTAATTTTTATCATAGGAACTTCATTCTTTAATTTTATTAAATTAAATGTATAATAGTGGACGAATTCGCCTAGTTTTTTTAAATTAAATTGTCAAATAATTACATGTCCACTCATGTCCACTCTGTAGGTGTCTACAGAGTGGTCATGAGTGGACATGTAATTATGATAGTTTTATCATATATGATTTTCATAAGCATCTTGTAATAATTTAAAAAAATATATATTGCCGATTATTTGCACAACTATTTTTATCTTTTTTTTCTTTCAACAGTGAACATTAATGGATTTTTTTTCGAATAATGGCTAAAACATCCAAAAGAAACGCTGAATGAGGAGCTCTTTCGTTTTATATCTTTGAGACATGATTTTGATGGTGTTATGGAGCAGTCTCTGAGAGACGTCAAGGTCATTATCTCAAAATATTCATCAAAATTGGCTGAAAAGTAGGGCAGCTGTGGAAGAAACCGAGAGCGGTTCCTAGAGAAGAATTCGACGTGGCTGAAGGGTGTTGACATATCTTTCACTGTATCCATTTATTCATCCGTGCCAAGTACATCTACAGAACTGGGACCTGGAAGACCCATTAAAGAGTTTGAAGATTCCAGTATCAAAACGAAAAGATGACGTGTAGATGACCTCTTACAGTCCAGGAGTGCTAGTGAATTAATTTACGTTGGAGAGGTGTCAACGCGATTGTCGGGTCAGAGAAATGTAGCACATCAAATTAAAGATATAATTGGTGGCTCTTCAATAACCGTAACATCGAATGAAACAAGTGCCCCGAGGTGTTTGACAAGCGAGGAAGCTTTAGCGTACTATGTTGACAGTAAATCAAGTAGCCATAGCTATAAGCAGACTCGGAAGTGGAGCATTAAAGCCGGGCATAAGGTATTTTCGTCAATGTACAGTGTTAGGACAGTTAAAGTAGCCTGCTATCCTCCAGATGAACAGATTATTGTTAACGAAACGCGTGCTTAAATCAAAGTTCAGGCAGTTCTTGATAAAACTGCAGAAAGTTTAGTTTCAGCACCACAAGAAGTTGTCAGTAATCTTTTACATTGCACGTCATTCACATTAACCGGTAATTGAGGTTGTGACGGAAGTTCCGGTCATAGTGTGTACAAACAAAAATTCACCAACTGTGACGACAGTGATGAGTTTTTGTTTGTATTTTCCTTCGTTTCCCTTCAATTGTGAGATGAAAAAGGTAATATTGTATGGCAGAATCCTCGGCCCTCCTATACAATGTATTGTCGTCCAAAGTTTATCTTTTCTAAGGGAACCAAAGATTTTACGATCAGTGAAACCAATAAGGTTTTAGAAGAGATTGTTTTATTGACGACAACATGCATGACCATGGTTGACAGAAAAGTTTGCAACGCTCTAACCGAAACTTCTTCTTCACAGAAATGTTTTATTTGCGGGACAACTCCATCCATTGATGAATCATCATTATGAATGATTTGTCAAAAGAGTTTGCGGCAAATAAAGAGAATCTTGGTTTTGGTTTATCTGCGTTGCACGCTTGGATTAGGTCCTTTGAATGCTTGATTCACATTAGCTATCGATTTAATGTAAAAAAAATGGCAACTTAGAGCAGCCGAAGATAAAGCTAGTTGAAGCAACGTTCAGATGACATTTGAAAACGTTTTAAAAGCGAGAAGGGCTTGATTGTAGACAAACCAAAACCAGGGTTCGGTAATACTAATGCCGGGAATACAGAGCGAAGATTTTTTGAAAATCCTGACCCAAATGCCGATATTACAGGGTTAGATGTTTTACTTATACAAAAATTTGGCATGCTGCTTCGGACTTTATCGTCAGGTCTTCTCCCTAACCTTTATTTTTCCTAAGTCACTTGGGGTCGGCTTTTCTGGTCTAACCGGATTTGACTGGGTATCAGTTTTTACACGGAGCGGCTGCCACCTGACCTCCGCAACCCGAAGGCTAACGATACCCTAATGCTAGACCAGTGACAGGATATAGTGCACTGACTTCCCAATAACGATTGCCCTAGATGTTCATGGCAGCCGGGACCGACGGCTTAACGTACTCTCCGAGGCACAGAGCAGGCGATAATTGTCAATCAATACGCACATAATTTCGAAAAGTCTTAGATAACTTCCGAAAGTCAGAGGTGCGCGACGTGGGTTCGAACCCGAGACCCTCTGCATTGCAGTCGGTTGGTCTCCCCACTGAGCGAGGACTCTATCGTCAGGATATGACATAAATATAAAAAATTTGTAAACTTAGCTCAAGAAACCAGACAACTTTACTTAAATTTCTATCCATGGTATTTTATGCCCGCGACTGTTCACAAAATACTTCTACATAGTGGTGAGGCAATTAAATCGTCAGATCTGCCTATAGGCCAGCTTTCCAAGGAAGCACAAGAAGCTCGGAATAAGGACTATAGAAGATTTCGTGAACACAACACAAGAAAGCGATCGCGATTTGCTACGAATAGCGATTTACTTAATATGTTATCTGACACTGTAATAAACGGTTTAAGAGAAGTTCCCCGGAGGAAAATAGGTACGCTCCCTACTGAAGTCCTAGATTAGATAGTTCAACCTAGTTGTTAGGAAAAAATATTGATGTAGTTTCTAGTTTGCATAGTTCTGCCACTCATGATCATGACTATTCAATGGATGATTCATCTGATGATAGTGATGATTATGAGTGATAGATTTAGTTTTTAGTATTTTATGTATCTGTTATTAGATTTTATGGTTACATTTATAGATACATTATTTTATAAAAATGTTTAAAATATATATTGTGTACATATTCCTGAACTTTGCTTTTTTACAATACCTGCTCAATTGACAAATCATCCTCAAAAAGTAAAAAAATCTTATAAAAAAATCTATGCTTAATAACATCATTTAGATATACAAATCATAAATAATGCTGTCCAGCTAGCTTGTTCTAGATGAACCATAGTTTGTTGAGGACACGACGCTGCACACTTTGGCGGTTTGCCCCGCCTGGGCATCGCAGCGCCGTGATTTGATCGCGGCAGTCGGATCGACTGCCCTCTCGCTCCCGGCCATAGTTCAGTCTATGATCCGTGAGAGAGGTCGTGGAACGCCGTCGCCTCCTTCTGCGAGGAAGTGATTACCATCAAGGAGGCGGCGGAGTGGGAGAGGGAGCGTTGAAACCCTCTCCGCAACCGCAGAGCCGGGCGCCGGAGGGCGCGAGATGACCTCCAGCCACCCTGAGGTTTGACCTGGGGGTGGCGGGCTTTGTGGGCCTGCCCGCCATCCGTTCAGCACCAGGTCCGAGAGGCGGCGTGCGTGTTCCCACGCGCGCCTCTGTGTCGAGTCCGTCTTCTCTCTAGGGGGGAGACAGTAGGGTTTACTAGTGGCGTAAAGAAGTGCCTATTATGGGTAGGTCTTGTTGTGTAGTGGCCTGCCGTTTCATACGGCGGGCCGAAACCTCGGCGAGGTTGCGACCGCATGCGAAAGCGATTCGCGCGGCCCCGTCGATAGTGGTTTTGTCGAGGAACACCGTGGTAGGTTTAGTCGGTATTCCGGGAGGTACATTATCTTTTCAACATCTTTCTTTTACCCCGGCGAGTCCGACATAATCCCTCCGCCCGCCCCCGCGGAGGGATATGCGTCAATGCAATCCTCCAGGTAAAAAAAAAAATGATGAACCATAGTGCGAACGTCAAAGTATGCTACTACATGCAAATAAGAACTGCATTGCCATTTAATAACTCATTGGCAAATTCAATTTGATGGCATTGTGAGCAGAAAGTATTCTGGTATTCAATAAATTCAATTTGAATTGTAATTGGTATTACAAAGTAAGATAGCTACTCGGTTCAAAACCTGATTCGGATTATTCCGGTGTGTAATATGCGATTTGAATATGTCATATCATAAATCTATACAAATAAATAATAAAATTGAGGTGTCTGTTTGTAATGTCAAAATAACAGGTTTTTACTAAATGCTTAAGGAAGTAATATATACGGAATTACATAAAATATCTGTTTTGAAAATTTGTGTTTGTCTGTCTTTTTGTTCAGGCTAATCGCTAAAACGGCTGGACCATCTTTCACGAGACTTTCACAGACAGATAGCTGAGTTTATAAGGAGTGACTTAGACTATTTTTATTTTAGTTTTTCTTTTGTTATATTCCTCACTGACAAAGTCGCGAGTAATAGCTAGTATTAAATAATAAAAGTAGTTTATAGCCGCTGAATGACTAATTCCTTACAATTTACTCTAGTTTCTGAATTTTTTAAAGGAAATATGTACTGCCATCATTACCGAGCTGCTGACCGTGACAAAACGCCGAGATCGTCTCGTCAGGTACTCGTTAGAGAATGCTCACGACCAGCAAACGCGAATGTGTGCTCTAATATAGCAACTACGTCATTGTCATCATTTTAGCCAAAAGACGTCCACTGCTGGACATAGGCATCCTGTAAGGTTTTCCACATAGACCGGTCTTGGGCTACCTGAATCCTGCAACCTTTACCAGGTCGTCGTTCCACCTTCTGGTGGGTCTATCCCAGCTGCAGTTGCCGGTACTTGGTCACCACTCTAGAATCTTTCTGCTCCAATGGCCATCGGAACTATGTGCCCTGCCCACTGACAGTTCAGCTCTGCTATATGTGGCTTTATTTATTCGTAAATTAAATAAATTTGTCAGTGACAGATTCATCCCACCTAAGCAGTTATCCGGTAAAATACGGTTTTTAACAGACTCTATAGGGATATTGCTGACATATTCATTTTGTATGTACGCAAGAACAAGTACAAACCAGTCAATATGGTCAAATAAAATATGTGGTAACTTTATGAAAAATATCCTTACTAATATTATAAACGCATATTATCACGCAAAAACTATTAGACCGATTTCGACGAAACTTGGTATGTAGATAGCTGGAGACCTGGATTTACACATAGGCTACTTTTTATCCCGATATTCCCACGGGAACAGGACTTACGCGGGTGAACCCGCGGGGAAAAATTAGTAGATAATATTAGTCACAAAGATTTGTTTCTTACACGTGGGAATACACGGGACGAAACTTTTTGTGATCCACAAATGGTTGTTCCGAGTCTGGATGTTCTTTGTGTCCGTCGTTAGAATGTTTGTAGTGTTCTCCGCGACACAGAATTTAAAAATAGTGCGGCAGTCGAACTTTAAAAAAAACTTAGTAAAAACCCCTATAAACCTATTATTTTTGTAATCTTTGTACCAAAAAAAATCTAAGATAATATTGTCTTCCCGTGACCATGGCTGCTGAAAAGCAACCGAAACGACAGGGAAAGTGTTAAATTATACCTAAATAGTTGTATAATTTAATTAGCTTAAATTGAAGTAAAAAGTAACTAGTAAAAGTGTTTAACAATTATAGTGGTTTAAAGTTTCAAAATTGCGTGATAATAGTGTTTTTAAAGAAATAAACAACGCGATAATATCCGTATAAAGTAATTTAAATGTATAACATTCGCGAAAACGTAAGACAATATAATTTAAGATTGTATTTTATATAGCTTGGTGAAATAAAATTATAAACCTTTAACTGGTCAGTGACATTTAACTTAAAGACTCTGCTATAGATTCACGTATATTGAATATTTTGCTTATGCTTATTAAGAAAAAAAACACATTTTGCAACCAACATCATATATTATAATATTTATTTTCAGATCAACTCTTACATCGCTTTATTTTGCTAGTGGAATGTTGCCCATCCGTGGCTTACAATGTTGTAGAATAATTATATGTTGTAAATATTTATATTATATTTAAAACATTTTGCCTGCAGCTTCGCTCGCGTTATTCTGAATTTTGTCAGAAAATTTCAATCCCTCGTGAACAGTATTTTTATGGATGCCAGGTACACTATGTCTCTTTTTGTACTCCTAACAACGTTTATATGAAATTTTGTGATGATCGATGAGAATTGCCTTTAAACAAGAAATCATTTTTGGAACAACGTTGCTTATTGTATAAGATATCAAACCCGATGTAAAATGCACTCAAGGAAAATGTTTTACAAGAGACACACTCATCGTAACACTTAAATTGCTTTTAAGCAGATTTGTGTAAAAAAGAGTCACGAGAGGCCGTATCTATTTATTGTTTTACTTTTATCGGTATTATAAAACAGCTTGGCAACTAGTGACAATAGGTCAAAATATAAGTATAACAGTTTGTTCTAAATCTCTTCGAATCTATGTATGTCAAGATTGTTTACAAGTTGTCTAAAGCGTGTAGTGTAACTTGCGCCGAATTACGATTCTTTACCAGCCTTCGATGAAAAGCGCCTTACAAGTAAATTGCATAAAATATGTAACTTTAATTAACAAATCTTGAAAAAGTCACATCACACATTACACTTACTTTCGCCTTTGTAATTAATAGTCTGAATTATGATTGCCTAGCATCCTTTTAAAGTGCTACTATGCACATGCAAAAGCAACTACAAATTTGACTATAGGAAATCAACTATACAATTGCTGATCAGGGATTACAAATCAGAATATCTACAATTTTTACCATTAACGACTTCAAGTAGGATTATAATACAGCCAATAAATCAAAATTCACATAGCATACAACTGAATACAAAAACAAGACAAAATATATAATTCTAAAATTGTAAGCAATCTTATTTTACCAATGACATTGGCTTAATACTCTTAATTAAAAATAATAAAACATGAAGTTTAAATATTCGCAAGATGGTGGCAAAACGTTACTAAAATAAAATATATTAACAAAATAAGGCAAATAAATAACACATCCACCTTTTTTAATAGTAAATCTGACAGTAATCATTATAGTTGCATCTAGGGATCCCAACTTTTTGTACGAGAAATCTATACTAATATTATAAAGCTGAAGAGTTTGTTTGTTTGTTTGTTTGTTTGCTTAAACGCGCTTATCTCAGCAACTACTGGTTCGAATTGAAAAATTATTTTAGTGCTGGATAGCCCATTTATTCAGGAAGGCTATAGGTTATATAACATCACGCTATGACCAATTGGAACGGAGCAGCAATGAAAAATGTTGCAAAAACGGGATAAATTCTCTTATCTTATATGAAGCAGACGAAGTTGCGCGGGTCTACTAGTAAAGTATATTAAGGTCGGTGAAATAATATGACCAGTAAGAAGAAAAGAGTCTTAGAAAAGTAAATATTATTTAAGTCCTTTAGGTGAACTTATAGCTCATACCAGCGGTCATGAAAGCAATTTTTTGGAAAAATAAAACAGTAAAAAGTATTAACGAGCTAAAAACAGTATGATACTGTTTTTAGCAGTATGGTTGGGAACCCTAGTTACATCATTTACACTATTCATTCAAGTACATATACCTATACATTTAACATTGTCTGTCGTACATTGCATGTCTTGTGATATGCAATTCTGTTAAATCTTGCTACTAAACTCACATTTGAGTCGGCTGACATCATTTGTTTTTTCTCTACGGTATCCATAGCTAAACAACTGTTTTGTATATATGTATATAATAGTAACCAGTTGGTTACTATGACTATTATTTGCGAAGCGACAATCAAGTTTAAGATGAGATTTTAGCAGAATAATAGCTCTTTGTCAATGATGTTGTCTTATACCTACTTGTTCAGTAATAAAAAACAAAATAACTGAAGCATCCTTCGCATTAAATGTATAACCGACCATGTTCTGAAAATATAGGTAACAGTAAATACATACGTACAGTAAACTTATCTAAAAATATAAATCTTATCCATTGATATATTAAATTAATGTCGTTATCACATATCTTCAGATATATTCGTAGAATACATATTTTTCTATACTTAACATATTATCTCTAGTCATTTTAGTCTATGTCCAATGTTCTAAACGTGCCGACTTCTATCGCACCCTTTGCCTTCTTCTCGGTCTTCCAGAAATTCTCGTCTAAGAACACTTTCCTGAAACACAAATATACCTAGTTTGTTAAAAACTTAAGATGCGATATTCATAACGGCAAGTTATGGTAAATAATCTGTTTTGCCTGCCCGTAAGCATATATCGTCTGTTCTGACAAGCTATTTATTGTAAAATACAAAGGTTTTCACTTATCACATGCACAATTAATTAAAGAAAACATCCTAAGGAAGCCAAAGGTTCTCTGGAAATCCTATTCGAATATCAAAAGCCTTATACTTAAGTGGCATATTAGCAGGTTCCCTACAAATCTACTTATGACCGCCTATACAGGTTGTGCATGGGTTTGCTAAGAATTGTGGAGCAATAGCAATAGAAGACAATAATTTATAACACAAATAGCGCAATGTATTAAATGGCCGTCTCGCCGTTATCACAAGGACCCTCGTACGGGACAAACATTTGTGTGGTCTAGAAATAGTTGTTCCGAAAATGGGTGATCCTTTTGTCCGTGCATATATTTGTTATGTAGATACCCTGCGATACAATAACTATTCCTACCGCGTAAGCAGCCAATCTTTTAAAATAAACACTTTTCTTTTTACTTCTGCCCTTTGCTGCATCTCTATAATTAACGTTTTCCTTAAGCCTACTCCAGTCTAGTAATCTTATTATTAAGTAAACTCACTTCTGTTCCATGACAGTCTCCACAGTTTTATTCATAAATTCGTTCATGCTGGACAGAGTGCCGCCGTAGTCTTCTGGAAGATCCTCTTTGCTTAAATAATTGTACAATGTTTCTGATTTAGGTGTGTGGAAGTGGATCTGAAAACGAAATGTTTGTATTAATTAATTTACTAGCTTTTGCTTGCTCACGCATAGAAATAGGTTAGGATATGTAAGAAACACTATTTAAAAAAATATATATAAAGCCTATGTTACTCGATGATATGGCTTTCTAATGGTGAAAGAATTTACTAAATCAGTTTAAAAAGTTTTTGAGTTAAACCTTTCCTCTTTATAATATTACTTTAGAATAACAATAGGCTATTTATTGCGTTCATCTAGTGTTTGTTTCATAAATATCACAAATGGTATTCTCCTAATTTCAAAATATAACTACGTCAAATGGCAACAGTGAACATTTAACGTTTATTAGATTAGATTGAAACGTTATTTTGAACAACTTTTCTTGTGGCCTTCTGTCTAAACCACTAAACCTAACTTGATGTAATTTTTTAATCACAGCAATCCTAATTGGATACTGTTTAAACACTAAAGGACTTCTTAAAAAAGCGCTAGTGACTATAAAATGCGAACTCATAGAATAATATACAGACATAAATATCTCTACTGTAATTTTTTGACTTCATAGCCACTGTAGATAATTATCTGATTACCAACCATTTCAGTCATCTCTTGTTTTATGAAGGGTTTCATTAAAGCATACAGTTTATCGATGAACGGTGGCGCGTTCACTATGTGCACTTCCTTCAGCCTAATGGGCATCGCTTCCTGCAATTAAAAAATATAATTACATATGTTACTAAACATAATGGAAAGTAAATCTCGTTTACCGCGTGGCACAACTTTCAATGTAAATTGAATTAAAATTACTATAAACTGCTTTTATCGCGATTTAATTTATAAAACACTATATTTACACTAGTTTTAAACTATTGAATTTACACATTTCTCACTTTTCCCATGACCATGGCTACTGAATGAACGACAAAGGAAAAAAAGAGGAATTTATAAATTTAAATAGCATAAACGGTTTGAAAATAGTGTTCTTTAAAATTAACATTAAAATTAAAATAAATT
This sequence comes from Catocala nupta, assembly GCA_963675205.1. Classification (NCBI taxonomy): domain Eukaryota; kingdom Metazoa; phylum Arthropoda; class Insecta; order Lepidoptera; family Erebidae; genus Catocala; species Catocala nupta. Next base: position 15,194,212 of record OY776092.1, on the reverse strand, counting down.
TATATTAGCGATAAAATTGGTACAAAGTATTTTAATTTTAATGTATCGCGACCTGCCCCGGGGCAGGTCGCGATACACATTAACAAATTATAAATTATACTGTTTAGGTGTATACACCTAAACATTTTTCATGTATCACTATGTCTATTAGTGAAAACTGCATGAATATCCATTTAGTAGTTATTGAGTTTATCGAACAGACGCGGCGAGAGACTTGTTTTATAATATGCAGTGACATTGCGTAAACGTAAACCAATTCTTATGTAAATAAATAATTGTTGACGACAAATTCTAAGTAGATGCCCAAAATCAGAGCAAATCAGAGAAACAGGCTATGTAAAATGCAATTTATATACATTATATCACTGCTTATTCCTGCTATGCCATACAAGCCCGATACCATGTTCGATAAATTAATACAACTGGATCTAAGACCTCGATGAAGCAATTTACATCAAATGCCTATTATTACCTTGAATTATGATTCGCTTGCACGATATACAATTGATTTGTGACGTAATGAACATCTGACCTGAGTTCAGTTGCTAGATTATCTAGGTCAATACAGCAGCTGCGCTTGTTTGTGAGTTTTAAGTACGTTAGGTGCAAATATATCAGCCATTCTAGAATAAACAAAATGTCGATGGTGTGCCTATGCAAGCCTTACATACTCAAGCCTGCTTCCGTACGCAGGGGTAATAAATACGACTGCTGTGCATGAGGTCTCGCATTTGATTTTCTGGTGAGGCAAATTGTTATTGAACTTTTGGGTCAAAACCTTCTCAGTAACAGCACGGAGTCTAAAACTGGCACAGTTCCAGACGCCACTAGTGATTCTGCTAGTGAAATTTATAAATGGCAATAAGCTCAATCTATTCTACGACTTACGAGGGACCTGAATCATGGCTGATGAAATCCGGGTGTGATACATCTCTACCTAGCCTTTAGGCGAGTATATCTGCTGAAATACATACTTGTTAACAGTAAATGAAGTAGAAACAACCTAGTACCGTCTTTATTTTTCACTTTCACTTGCTTGACGTAGACGAACTCATCAAAGAATGCTAAAGGCATGCTAGTACTAGATTAAATATAAATAATTATCTTCTGGATGGAGCATTTTAGTAGCCAGGCTCTCGAGTTTATATACCTATCTATATCTAACCCAAGAGCCGGGCAACTAAAATGTTCCTTCATTGCTAATCACAATACATTACCTCTTGATACTTGGCCAACTTTTTAGCGACAGACACATTGAACTTTGTGATGAATTTGAGTGTGATGTCTTTGACGTCCAATATAACGATATCACAGTCTAAAAATTTGTCATTTCTCAGAATCCAGGCATCTGAGCTCATAAAAAACAGTCTAGCATCTTGTACGTAGTCGTACTGATCCAAGCCTGGATCGTTTAGTTGCCAAATCCACACGTTCTTGTTACCAGAAGCTTCATACTGCGCCAAGTTCCTGAAATTAAAATTTTATTGGTTAACACTTGAATAAATGAAACAGTTCAAATTGTTTAGTAGGTACATAGTCTCACGACTATATTCTCAAATGAGTAGGCAGAGGCGTATAATAACCACATTGCTAATTACAGTTTCAGGTGCCACCTAATAGGGGTTGAACTTATTGCTGTCTACCGGCACTGTGCGTTCCAAATATCGCACTGCTACTTTTGAGAATTTGTAGACAGAAAACTCGAGTCCTCATACACAGCAGAAATGGACACAAATACCAACACCTTCACACTTCGATGGCGTAGACTGCTACGCCACCGAAATGTTGGTATTTGTGTCCATTTCTACTTATTGCTTTACTGTCGATATGTATAATCAACCTATCCTAAAGTGCTGATACCTAAGATTTTTAACATTCAGCATTATGAAGATCTTGCATCGAGCTATACGGTAAACTATGCGTGGAGTTTCTTAAACGACAAATTTTGAAAACTGGTTGCTCAACAAATAACTACCTATGCCAAAATCCCTTGCAGGACAAGTATATACCTAAGCAAAAATATAGCAATAGTGCACTACGTCTTCTAAAGGATTAACATATGACTCCTTTAGAGCAAATAAATCAGCATAGAGACCGCTAGGTAATTGGTAAACGATGAGATGAAAGATAAAGTGATCCACGAGCCACATAATATGTATTATTACCGTCACCATAGCTGCCGAGCTGGTCGAGCTAGCTTGCAATAACTCTTTAGAAAATATGTATGTATATCGCAAGCGGATTTTACTATGGCTAGTCCAAATATCCTAGTACAGATAGTATAAAGATTACAAATAATAATTGGAAGTTCTATTTATATTATTATTATTCTCGTTGTTATCAAATTATAATAAGGTTCTTTAACACTAGAAGGGCCGGGCTTCATACTATACCTACAAAGACCGCAGCGGTCAATTTGACGGTACTAGAGATTCAGTCAGAATACTTATGAAATTATTGCGTATATTGCATTAAAATAAAATAAAAATAATATCAATATATTTATTTATTAATTATAAACAGTTTTAGCACTTAAACTGAGTAATATTTGTAACAAGTAATAGTTTTTTTTAAATCTTTTATACATTTTCCACAAACAGCTTTTTTACAGATTATGCAGTTTTCACACGTTTTATTTTTTTTACAATTACGATTGACTTGACATTTCCTCCTCTTATTGTTTGTAGTACATCGTTCACTTGTTTCAGAATTATTTTCTTGTCTTTGAGTCGCAGTTCAAGTAGATTTATTTTTCACATACTCTGCACGTAGATCGCTCACTAGTTGAAGGATAAAATCATGCCGAGAAATTGTTATTCCTGTGACTTTTCGGTATAGAATCCACGAGTTTATAGCTGCTAAATCAAGTATATTGTAAAAAACGTGAACTTTACTTGCGTGCCATTTGATCGATGATGTCTACACCAAATTTTTCATTATAAAATACAATTGTCTCAGGCAGCTTTTTTTTATCAGTACCTATGCTCACGTTGGGGTGCAGAGTACTCATAATAATAACATTTTTCCTGGTTTTCCTTGATAGACAGTAAGGGTTGTATCGGTCTCAGTATTCATTATAAACGTTTCATATCTTGTAGTACGAATACCTCTACAAATCGGCGGTACTTCTCGTAGCATAGGCTCCACGAGCATAAATCAAAGTATATAAAATAAATGCACCTAGTTCGTCTAGGGATAAGTTCCAACTGTCATCTTGACTCTTGTCATGTGCTTCCTTTTCAGTACATTCTTTTATACGTCGTAGAATGTACTCATGAACAAATAGTCTCCACGCAGAAATTGGCTTGTTATTTTCAATGTATCGTTTGGCGTATGGTGTAGGCCCTGAAATTTCTCTAAGTATATTTTGCTGGCTTCGACGTCCTACTCCACTAGCGTCTGCAGAAATACAAGTCCATTCTGCGCTGTCACTTGCTACTTGTAACATACCGACTTCCGGTACTGATATCCTAGCTGAACGTCCACCGCGCGCTGTTCGCCTGCCGCTAATGGATCTATGAGATACCCCGCGTCCTCTGCGCGAATTTACAATAATACTTCGGAGTTTTCTGATGAAGAAGTGACCTGTTCCGGCTGAAATTCTGCGTCACGGGTTTCACAAACACTGTCTGATAAATCGTCACCACTTTCATCACCTGACACATCTAGTTGTATATCCCGATATCGCAACAGTGCTTGTTCTATTTGAGAACTACTGAGACGGCGACTCATTTTTTTATAATAAATTACGACTGCTCACTAAATGAAACCAATGTCTACTAAGTGTAATGTAATCAAGCTAGACAGTGACAACTTACTCAAAATTCAACATATGTAAAAACAAAAGTACTTAATTAGTTTGAAGAAATCGTTGTTTACTATTCTTATCGCTGCCTTTATATGCCGTCACATTGACGGTCTGTGGTCTTAGTAGGTATTTGTAAAGGAATCTCATATACAACATATAGTTGAATTTTTTTTTTATCTAGATTTAGCCTAACAATAGCAAATTAGGAAAAGTCATAAAATATGAAAAGAAACAAAAACATAGTTTGTAAAATATTTAAGAATGAAATCACCGTGCGGTCAAATTGACGGCCTTGGTCTTTCTAGTTACAAAAACACAAATAATTATAATACTAAATATTTACAAAAATGGTTTAGGCATCGTAGAATTTTTCAACATCGCTGTCAACTGGTAACGTGCCCAGAAGACTGGCAACATTGCCATTGTTCTTTAATTGCGTTTAATATACCGTTAGATGAATATAAAACAATAAAGTATGAAGACTATGTAGGATGATTGTACTCGTCTATAAAATCTAAGCGAACCTGTTTATAATCGATAATTATATTACCTAAACTAATATAATAAAAAGAAAAATTGATTATTGTTTGTTTGTAAGGGTTTCACTCAAAAACTACACAACCGATTTTAAATATTCTTACACCATTAGATAACTTTTTATCACCGAGTAACAAAGGCTTTGTTTTATTTAGAAAAAGATATAGTGACATCTAAGTACATAGTCTCAGTCATGTATAATGATCGATTTCTGAAAGATAGATCAACATATAAATTCATTAAACAGACGGTCAAATGCACGTCAATTAGTGAGATTGGCTAATTGTATTAGCAACAGCAAATCAAATTACTAGACATGTCAATTTTAAAAGTCATATATTTTAAACCCTTTCGGTTTCCCACTGATGACTTATACAAACTAAGTAACATTCTTTCTGTCAGGCATCTTTATATTTTACTCACTGTCCTAAAATAACATAAAAAAATTAAATTCGATTCCCAACTTCTTATGAAAAGACACAACTATTATGTTATGCCTATCTGCACCGTTGCTACAATATTCGCAAGAAAACAATTTGATAGGCAATCAGCCCATTTATATAACAACATAAATAATATATTACATATATACACTTTGACATATCATGAGTGAAAAAAACATTAATGCTTTGGCTTAATAATATTGCATACACATGTACACACTCACAAATACACACGCATACTCACATGCACCCACACACACATACACACATACACACGCACACACATGCACACGCATACACATTCACACACCCACAGGCATACTTACATATACATACATACACTTATTTAACTAAATTTGTTGAGTAACAACAAATTTAGTTATATACCTAAGTTTATATTTATCACCCATTTGTTTAAATATTGTGAAACTTGTGCAATTATCTTATTACTGTAATGTGAAGAGCGAGGTCTCCTAACACATATATTGTTTACTTAAAAGGAGTACCTACCCCAACTACTGATTATAAAATAGCATATAAGAAAATGATAATAAACAATTTTTATTTATTATTATTTATTATGTGTTGTTATTTATTAATTTTTAAATGTTTTTGATTAGCCTTTCAGAAACCAGGTGTAATAGACGCGGTTAGGAAAGACAGACATAAGAGTAGCCTTATTAAGTAATGAGCTCTATTTCAATCTTAAAATTATAAGAATACAGTTGTGCACAACGCGGCACATTTACTTTGCATGACTAACGTCGACATTACGAAGTACAATTCGAATGTAATTGTGCTCACAACTTGCCTAAATAGAACTAGTATTTATTATTTTATTTATTTAACTTATGCATATATAACGTATGAAGTTATTATAATATAATATATAATATTCTACCACATACACACAACACTATCTAGGCAAACTAAGCAGAGCTTGTACTATGGATACTAGACAATGGATAAACATACATATATACTTTTTTTTTGTAAATACATACATATTATACATAGAAACACCCAGACCAAGACAAACATCCATGTGCATGCACACAAATATTTGTCTTGTGCGGGAATCGAACCCGTGACCTCAGGCGTGGCAGTCGGTTACACTAACCACTACGCCATCGAGGCCGACATTATATTGAAGCAAAAGTGATGTCAGGTCCATAGCAATAATCTGTAGTCTCTCTATTATTTAAGAAAAGTATATATTTCAGTTCAAGTTTGACGTTTATTAAACTAGATCAAAACATAATTATAGTTTTGATCTAGTTAGCTAGCTAAAGCGATTTCATTATAATAATTTGCGGTCAGTTCTTATCGATTCGATCGATCGAACACAAATTATAATTATTATATTATATTTATCCCGTATGTACATGTAACGTTGTAAACAATGTATTATTATTATTTAAAAACGTTTGTTACTAGCTGCCGACATTCGGCGAGCATTGTTAATTAATTAGCAGATATGCCAGAAAAATATAATAACGCAATTAATTTATACAGATTGCTATACCTACTTAAAAATATATCTTTTTTATATGTCCATACATAAGTCAGTTAAGTCTAAAATATAACAAAAATAAGTCTAAAGTTTTACAAATATATTATTTTATTTAATAATATTTGAACTCAGATTATCTATTACATGTTAATATAAAAATAGAATACCTATGACTATACTTCTACATTAATACAGAAAATCAAAGAAGTACCTATTCATATTCTTTTTCCTCGTCCAATAATTTTCTTTTCTGTCACGCTTAAAACATAACCAATAGGATAAAAAGAACGAAAGTAAAGAAAACAAATAAATACTTACACAATCTTTAACATTTTCTGCATCTGAGGAGAGTCCGGGTCTCTGAAGTTTACCAGCTCAGGCGATGACGCTCTTATACCGAAGAACAGCTCCACTGTGGTCTTAGTGGCATCCATGTCATAGTAGCAGCTGTGGAGAAATCTTCGAACAATCGTGTCACCTGAAACGTAAAATATTGTGGCGAATTAGATAAATAAGATAGCATTTTGGATTGCATGTTATTTGAATTTTTGTCAACTGCTTAAACAAAAAGCCATCCTGAACCTCACGTCAATAAAGGCAAGGGCTTTCTGATTATACAGGGTGTCCGGTAATTAATGGATAACCTTGAAATGTCTTATAGTAGAACGGAAGGCCGTTCAGAAAAAATGAAAAACTAAATATTAAAAAAATTAAAAAGGAATATATATTAAAAAGTGCAAGCTATTATAGCATAGCATACTTTTGACTGTCTATCTATTAGCATAATTAGTGTTTATTAATAAAACAACAAAAAACCAATGGATTTCATTCATTTATGGTCGTAGTATACAAGAAAGTTATACATGGTAATTTAAAAAAAACACATATCTCAGGTAGTAGTTAGGATAGATTTTTGTCATATTTTTTTCTGAACGGCCTTCTGTTCCACTATAAGACATTTCCAGGTTATCCATTAATTACCGGACACCCTCTATTACCTTTTAATTACCTCAATATTAAATCGTCAATCGTTGCATATTATTATTGTGGCCAGTTTATTATACAAAATGTAAATTTTCCTAAATTAACACTAGATAAAAATGATTTCATAAAAACCAAGTACCTACTATTTTATTTGTCAAAAATCGGCTCCGAGATTCCGTTGGGTATCCTAACTAATATTATAAATGCGAACGTGAGTTTGTTTCTTACGCTTTCACGCCTTAAGTACTCGACCGATCATTCATGAAATTTCGCATACACGTTGTCAGGTTAGCAAAAATGGACGTAGGGTTTCCTCCCAAAAAGGTACTGTTTCTAACCTAACCTAAACTACATTTACGCGTAAAGTGAAGCCACGGTGACTAAGAGTTATGAATTTCGCCATGCAAGAAATGATCTCTAGTCCTACTTAGTAAATGTGTGTTGTTTTGTTACTAACTATATTTGATATTGCATCACATCGGTTTGCTAGATCTTAGATGATAGATTAAGGAGCCTATGTCAGTCGATAAAGCTAAGTTAGTCGGTTCATCTAGAAACTACTTATAAAATTATATTGGTATTCTATTTAAATACGATGGCGTGTGACCTTGCTATCTTTAACTCTTTTCAGAATAAAACTAGTTATCGTTATATCAGACAAATTAACAGTTTTTGTTCTAACTAATCGGATTTTTATCTAATTAATTGCTAACGTATAATTAACAATGGAAAAATTATGACAAGTATAATTTCGATATAACGTCGAGCTTGCCATTTTTTGAGCTCACCATTAATAACAGTCCATGTGATGGATAATTGATCAGATAGCGGGTATTTTTATGTAGGTAACTTTTATTATCTGAATAAAATTTTGTTAGTTTTATAACATACTAAGAATATATTTATATAAACGTAAATGCTCATCGATATCTAAACGGAGTGGATCGTAGGCACCTATAATACAATTTGAAAGGAGCTGAAAGTTTTTGTTTTATCCATGAACCACTTGAGAATCATTGAACAAAATTTGGTAGGTACCTACAACAAATTTGTTTACCACAAGAAAATGTTATAGTGAGTCAACCTTAAAAAATAGACATATGCCATGGCGGACTTTTATTTAGAACTTTTTAAGAGGAACAATTCTGTGATACATGGTTGTTGAGTAACTTTAACCGTTTACGCAGTACACACAATGGAAGTTCTCAAAAGGAATAAATTTTCCCCGATTTGCAACATTCGTCATTGATGCTGCGCTTCTATTGGTCGTAGCGTGATGTTATATAGACTTATGTAGCCTTCCTCGATAAATGGGCTATCCAACACTGAAATAATTTTTTAATTCGCACCAGTAGTTCCTGAGATTAGCGCGTTCAATCAATCAAACAAACTAACTCTTCAGCTTTATAATATTAGTGTAGATAGTATAGAGTTGTATAGATTTGATTCTTTAAGTGTATACAACTAGACGGGATATGACGATAAGTAATAGTTGCAGAAACGATCAGCAGGTAATATATACTCGTAGAAACAGTAAAATGTACACCGCTTAGCGAAAATTACAGCTTTTTACACATAAAGACTTTAATCACTATTTTACTGACATGAATACTAAGATCATTAAGCTATTGTTGCCTGGTTTTAAGTATAATTTATAATAGTCGCAATAGACAAAACCTTTGACAGTCATAAATATGACTCTATAAATTAAATACTAAAATTATTTGATGTGATTAATTACTTGACTACAAACAGCTTTAAAATTCTTAACATGAATATTATAAACAATATAAAATAGTTTTTAAGCTTGCAGGCTCCTTGAGTGCTACACTTCTGACGTCATAACACATCAGCAACGTTAAGACAAAATTTATATATTTATAACAATTTACAATTTATTCTTTTACTTAATTTCAGTCTGAAATAACTATGTATGTTCAAATTTTTATTTTCATTAATAATTAATATTATGAATATGAATTTGAGTTTGTTTGTTTCTTGACGTAGTCTGTCAAGTTTTAGAATACCAGACAAAATCTATATTAAAAATGTAGGTATTGTGTCTATACACCGGTGTGCGACTGCGACTCAATACGTTCATTACTCGACCGACCATCGTGAAATTCCGTATAGACGTTGTTAGAGGTACAGAAAAGGACTACGAGTACCATTTCCTCCTTTCTTTTTAAAAAAATACTGTTCCCGAGTATAGCCTCGGGTAAAAGCTAGTGGTAGAATCAAAAGATAAGATTAGAAGAACAATAATCATATTGTGCTAATTGATTAACCTTATACGGAACAGTTATCTATGTGTAAACAGTTTATAAAACAGTACAGTTGTATTTTGTGAACAGCACTTGTACGAACAATAAACCAGCTCATCACTCCTATATGAAGTTCATACTATCTTTTATAGCCTATGAATTATGAAAAATAGTCTTTGTATGGCTAGTTACTGAGGAAGCCATGACCCATTTTTATTTTTGTTACTTTGAGGAGTAACGTGTGCTGAAAACTCGCAAAACATTTTAAAATAGCTGCAATCCTTGAATATCACAACCTCATTCCGCTAGTAGTAGTTCCAACGTAGGAGAATTAAACCTATTATTGTTGACCGAGCTTAGACAAATTCCTATCAATAATAGCAATGGCACATTCACCCAACTCAGAAAATTAACGTTGTACGGCACGATCGTCAAGCACGCTTAACCAATTTGGTCCCAGCGTCCAGACACAATAGATTTTTTATTATTTCTGGTATTCTAAGCCTTGACATATTAAGATGACTATGGCTCATTACCAACTCTTTCGGCTATCTAGATAATTAGGCTGCCATCTGTCTCATCGGTTTTTCAATGGGGCATAACATAATGAACGCCAACCTAAGCTTATCATTAATACTGAGTGCCGCGAAACAGACACAAAACAAAATCTAATAAAACCAGTCACGCACTAGTCAGACTCACACAAGTAGGGCTCCGTACTATCGTACAAGATATATCACTATGTACTTCCTTATTATTTGTTGTTATAGCGGCAATAAAAATACACACTGTGAAAATGTCTACTTATTGCGGTTCATGAGATACAGGCCGTCACTGACAGACGAACGGACGGACAGCTAGACTTAGTAATAGGATCCCGGAAGCAGTACGGTACCCAAAAAAATACCGATTACTTGTCAACCCTTAAAACAAAAATCCATTTTCATATTATATTTCTTTTCATTTATTCATCAGTTCAGTTGCTTCAAATGTGGTCCAGGATACATTGTGTCATATCATTAGCATACAAATATTATTTATGTAAGTTATAGTTTATATAATTTTTCCTGTTATTGACACCTCCAATGTTATGTTAATGTCAGTTGAAATCGGCACATTATTATTATGCATAGCACATGAACTCATAACGTCTGCCTTTTGCTTATTAGGTTTTAAATTACAATATTAAAGAGTGGTCCCGAGATAAGATTGCGTTTATATTCGTTCGATCATGATGTCCCAGGTTTGAATTGCAGGTCAGACATCGTGTTATTAAATTTTGTCGTGTTGTGTAGTGTTTCTCAGTATCAGTACCTACGGACTCCCAATTTTTAAAAAAGAAGTCCTTGCTTGCTTTTATATAGTTTATAAAGAGGACTGATTTTATTATTAGATATAACTAAAACGAAATTAAAAAGCGTCATAATATTCCTTCGCATCATCGTCTATTGGCAACGTGCCCAGAAGACTGATAGCATTGCCACGTTGAATGGCAATACTTATTCTTTGTGCAAAGAAAATACCAGTCCTCTGGTCAAGTTGCCAATTGACGACGTGATGCGGAGAAAAATGATGACGCTTTTTAATTTTGAAGTTTTATTTTCTCTTTATTTTATATTCCTTGTAAATAATTTGTGTATATATTTAGGTGTTCTTAGATAAGTAGATTGAACCTCTGTGTAATAAATATAAAGAAATAAAAAAAATATTAGGGTACGCAGTAAAAAAAAAACTAAAACGAACAAAACAATCTTTATAACATACAGATGTTAACCGTATCGTTTAATGTCTTAATAACGATGCTCTTTGAATATCATAAGACGGCCTTTATTTTATCTACTCGAAGTGGCCCTCCATTATTTGTGCTTTGAACGCTTGTCTCAACTAAACATACAATAATATCATTATACTACAAAATGGGTGAACACAATAAAACTAGAATTAGAAAAATTATCACTTTATAGAAAACTTGATGTGCGCGCGTTTTCACCCGCGTTTATGACTACTACGCCGCCGCCCCCGTGGGTTGTAGCGTGATGTTATGTAGCATCCTCGGTATATCGCTTTAGGGAAAACTTTTTGGCGGCGGCTTCGCTTACGTGAATGTAGACTTTGTCAATAAATTGCCATCCCTCGTGAACATTTCTTTTTCTAGGTTGGATATTTCCTTTTCTGTACCTCTGACAACGTGTATTCAACATTTTATGATGATCAAGCGAGTAGTTAATGCGTGCAAGCGTAACAAATAAACAGATCACAAATGCATTATCACTTTATAAAAAATTATGGCTTTGGAAATGTTTGGAGAAGACGTATGATTAGTAGAAGGTCGTCATTTAAATAATTTTCCGGTTCCGGTTTCTGAATCGCCAATCAACGATGTGACGAAATCAAACTCATATCATGTGATTTAATTGGCTGTTGCTAAAGCAGTTAGTAGATGACATGCATTTGACCATCTGTTAAACATTTTTAGTTTAGATTTATGATCATCGATTATACATACAAATGTTTGAGTGATTTGAATCCTAGCTTAAGAAGTAAAAAGACAGTCGTTAAGCCACATTTATATTGTATCGAAACATCGTGATTTAAATATTCGATTATGATGCCAATATTAATTAGCAACAGCACTCGATTGCACAATAGAATCACAGTTATACGGTTTTTTTAATTTTTGTCATTGTAATCTGTTGACAGTTGTTACATAGAGTAAAAAAAGATTGAACCTCTTTGGAGTATGAAATGATAACTTACTTAAATCATTGGGTAAATGCGGCTGTCTGATGATCCAATCTTTAAGTTGCACCACCAGCTTTTGAATTTCATGCGGAGTTTTCTCCATTTTGAATACCTGAAAATAATAATACAGTTCGATTTAAAATTGTAAATGCTTGTGTTATATTTAACCACATATTCAGAGGTATCTTTTTATAAGCCCAAAAACTCGTCTAGCCTAAATAAAATGATCGATCCAGAATACATGATGGTTTAAAATATAAAAATAATGTAGAAAAAGATAGGATTCCCATATTGTCCCATATTTCACTGGCCATAAATACAGTTACAATTAAAAAAGACATTATTACATTTGAATACGGAATCTCATTCATTATTATCATTCTGATATGAATATTCATTGTGTTTTCTTATTATCCCGCCAATCGGTGTTAAATATTTTTGTGATATTTAAAATGGAGTGGGGTTATAAAGAGAACCGAATTGCTGTAATAGCACTACACAAAGTAGAGTATGGAGCCAAATGCAATTTTTGAAACTCTACATCCACTTGGTATTAGTCAAATGTTTGTGTACCGGGAAGGAAAGAAAAGAATTTGATGAAATTCTATCCGAAAGCAAAAGATTTGATCTCGGGAAATGAATATAGCACCATGTCGCGTATTTTGAAATATCACTTAGGACTTGCAGCCTATAAGAGAAGCACTCGTCATTGTTTATCTGATAATTACAAATGAATAGGGCTGTGAAATCAATCTTCTAGGCTGTTTCAAATACGAAGTTCGTTATAACACTTATTTACTATTCACATAAATTGCTAAAATAAATAATGTGATATTGGAGAGAAAGAGTAGCCGCCTTGTCAATCAAAATCTGTTATACCACATTTATTTCACCCTTATACTAAGTATGGAGTAAGTATGTTATACTTTCTTGTACAAGTAAATACGTTATATTAACTTTGATGTAACTATTTTTCTATGTGTATGTCAAACTTGAATGGACTCCTTTTATGTTTTTCTGTTTCTATAATTTCTGTTTCGATTTTAAACTCAGGATTACAGTTTGTTTGGAAAGTTATTCGGTAATCATTTTCTTTATGTGTCGATTGAAAAAGTATCTTCACTATTGCTATTCAACGATCATCTGTCAATTAGGACTTCGTATTTGAAACGGACTATAACGGTGCGCAAAGGGAGGTCACAGAAAAAAATATTTACTGACGAGTTTTGATTTGACTATTGAGCAATGTTTTAACAAGCAGGATGACGGAAATTATGTTCAAAGAAAGAAGCTTTCCAATTAGTCAGCAGTGTACAACGTGGACATCATCCGACTTTAGTGATGGTTTGGTGGGGTATTAGCTATCAAGGAGTGACTGAGCCATATTTTTGTGGAAAAGGTGTTAAAACATCAGCATAAGTGTATCAAGATACGATTCTTGAGCAGGTAGTTAAACCTCTTAACAACACCGTGTTCCATAACCAAGAATGGTCCTTTTAGCAAGACTCAGCAACGGCGCGATCCACCCAAGCGTGGTTGGAAAAGATCGTTTTAAACTCCATCAGAGCTGAAGACTAGCCGTCATCTAGCCCGGATCTTAATCCGATGGATTATGATTTATGGTCAGTTTTTGAGAATATGCCGTTCTCTAAACGCCATTGGAGACCCTAAAACAATCCATAAGATTGGCAGCAAAGAATTTTCCCATGAAGAGAGTAATAACTGACTTCATCGTTTAAAGGACTGTATTAAAGCCAAGGGTCAGATCATTTTGAATGAGCTTCATATATTTTTAATGTTATAGATATTAATGTATAAACTAACACACATTACAGTAATAAATGTTTTACACAATAGAAAAAAAATATTTAGCTTGTTTATATTTATGGCAAGACTAGGTATAAGCGGGCAGACATCATCGTCCTTACATTATAATTTATTTATTAAGATTCACCAACAGTCACTACTATATCACATACACATAAGAAAAACATTTTGAGTCTAACCAATTGTATTACTAATTAGGTGAATTCAGCATGCATTAATTACATTTTAAATATTATATAAATAATATGACATAAGAAACAAAGATAAATATTAAAAGTAAGGAAATATCAATATAAAAGTTGTTTAAAATTAAATTATAATAAAATTATATTATATTTAAAATTAAATTATATCAAAATCCAGTAAATTTCATTTGTTTTACAGTCACATAAATTTGTATGAATTACTTTAAATAATAAATTCTAATTACATTAACAATCAAATTAAAATATAAAATTAATAACGTAAATATATTGTAAATGTTATATTACTAATAAATCAAATAAAATTAGGTACTGCAATTAAAAAATAACAATAAAATCAAAATTTCAGAATTAAAATATAAAAATTATTACAATTAGAACTAATAACAAAGTGAGTAATAGAAATTTGTCAATATTCATGCGGAAATTATAACGTAGATTTTCTTTTAAATTTCATTAATTCGTCATCAAATATGTCTATGTCTACCGCGATTGAGGCCATGCTATTATATTGCCTCGACAGTCTTGCAATGGGTGAGTATTTACCAAGATTCGTACGATGACGAGGAATATTGAAAAGAGAGCTAGGATGACGCGGGACTCTGTAAGGTGGTACATTGATGGAGAATTTGCTCAGAAGATTCGGACACTCAACTTTATTGTTAAGTAGCTTGTGTAGAAACATTAGGTCAGTATTATGTATAATTATAATACCATAAATAGGGTATTATTTATAGGTATATTCTGTGACGTCAATACCGGTTATTCTAATTTAAATCCAGACTTGCTAAGACGAAGTATTGTTGAATAAATGCCTTTGTTCTTTCACATGAAATAGGCAACATATTTTACGTAGTTGTAAAAACAGACCAATTTTACTATATTTTCCATTATTACGACAAATTGTCGTGAGATCTGTGGTAATAACCGATTCACGCTATTGTTCTTAAAAGTACCTAAGCGATTTCAAGTATTATTTATTTATATTTTTGCACATTCTACGGTTATCAAATATTTTGCTAAAAGTACGTACCTACTTATTGTTTATATACCAAAATATACCAAAATAAAAACACCGTGGTAAAATTTATTAATACAATATTTTAAATTATTTACTAAATGATTACAGATATTGCTCAAGGGTAAATGTATTCTAACCATTAAACTAGCCAAGCGTTATAACCTTGCCTAAAGGTTAGTAAACAATAATTTATTAAAGATTATTTCAAATACATAACTTGAAACCAAAAGGCTTAAATATTCACAGTCGGACATTGGAAAACGTATCCAAAATAGTGGCAAGTGAAGCCTAACTCTCATTAAATGAATTTTGTATTTTAAAGTATTTTACTAATTTGCAGTTTATTATCGCCCATGCAGAATCTTCAGTGTTTTTAACCTGCCAGTTTGCCAATTATTACTCCATTTATTTGAATCAAATCGGTTTAATAAAGGTATTTTTTAAACCGCTTAAAATTAAATAAGACAGAAGCCTTTTTAAGGAAAAGGGTGATTGTCAATTGACAGTAAAACAGAAAAGAAACGCAGAATACTATTGTGACGTAACGAATTTATGATTGCGGCCGTGCGAGGGAAATAACGATACACTTGTTTTGAATCCCATTCGGCCCCACTTTTCTCATAACATATTAGATTCAGCTTTATTTTGCAATCCAAACTTCTTTTAGGCAACATCATCTTTTGGCGCTATTTCCTTTTGTGTACAAAAGCAAACAAATAAAACTGCCTTATTAAAGCTACAGTACATAAATGATGTGTGGAAAAACCAAAAATGAACACGCTGTAATAGGAAACCAAACAAAAAGTAAAAAATTATCTTAAATAACTTTAGAATAGAAATAGAGTGATTAGCAAAATATTATTTTTATTGTAAAAAAGTGTGGGTGCCTTTTATTGTATTTTTATAATAACTCTCAAAGTAGTACTTTATACCGATTCTATCGCGTTGTTTATTTAACACTTTATTACATAATTTTGAAACTGTTAACACTACTACTAATAAAGTTTAATACTTGTCAAGCATATACTTGCTTGTCAATATTATATTTTTAAAAACAACGCGATAGACTCCGTGTAAAGGAGTTTAAGTTCAATGAATAACATTCGCGTAAACGTAAGATAATATTATCTAAAAGTATTAATTTATTGACAGGTATTATATATAAAGATATATAATATCTGTCAATAAATTATTCGTTGTGAGCCTTTAAGAATTAAGAAAACAAATAAAATATTTTTGTGACACAGGTAAACCTCGCAGCTAAATGCACCTGAATATAGAAATAGCAGTTTAATATGTATGTAATATCTGTAAGAAATATACCTAGTTGTTAGTATGTACTTGCAACTAGGTATGAATGTCACAGCTTTTTCTTTCGCATTATTTGAAAGATTAGCTGTTTCGTCATGTTTGAGCTACTACCGCATTAAAATTCTATATAATTGGGTCAAGCAGTTAAGCCATGTAACAGACTGACAGAATCACATCTGCATTTATAATATTAAAATAATAATATGGATAAATTCATGTTATACAGTCTCAGTTTTACTTGTCATAAAACTAAGCTCGTACACACGGCTACACATCAAGTTAGACACCCTATATACACATAACTAGGCTACATACAAAATAGATAATTGTCGGAAAGGGACAGTGCATAGTGGTGTCGATGTAATGGTAAGGATAAAGCGTCTCAAAAATATAACGCACTCTCCCGCACGATTCGCAGCGTTCAACTTCTAATAGTTCAAAGTCCAAACAGTCTAGGTTGACGTGTCGCTGTGTGTACGTAAGTATACAACATAAATTCTAAATGATTAACCAATATCTTGATATTTAGATTATAATTATAAACTTTACTTATGGCGATCCCGAACGCCAACCAATTAAAAATTGCTTAAATTCACATACCTTTGTGACGTATATTAATATTTACATAACGACGTATATTAACATTTTCAAGAATTTGCCTATTGTTAAAAACATTTATAACATAGTTTGTAGTATATTCGTATTGTCTAATCTAGTAACGATAGACAAAATCAAATCTTGGTTATTCATTTAGGTTACAAAGTAATACTCATAAACATCGAATGGAAGTTATTAGTAAGTTTACTGAGGCAGATATTGCGTTTACTACAATTAAATGTAACATCGAAACAATAACTTAGCATTAAGTAGGTAAGAGTAATTTTAAAAGTAAACAATGTAATCTCTAAAACCTACATAAAACTACTAAGCGTAAATTAAAAAGAAAAGGTGTTTATTGATAAAAAACAAAGAGAAAGCAAATACTTTCATTTTGATTTGAAACGTGTAGAGACTACCATCCGCCCACGGGTTCACTTTTGGGACATGTCATGAAAACATAGCCTATGTGTCCCTCAAAGATTTGAGACTAAGATCACTTTAAGAATCGGTGTAGTAGTTATATAGATCTGCATACAAATAAAATATTCCTCTGTATAATATATGTAAGTACCTATAGCGAAACTATCCTTGGTTTAATGAGGTAACGTTCTTTCGTATGCCTCGGTTACAGAAAAGCATCGTATCTGTATCTGTCTACAAAGGCAAAAGTAGGTACCTATCTATGTTACATGAATATTTTACTAGCTATGTAAGTCCTACGTAATAAAAAGCGAATTTAGACATAGTGTGCTTACTATATTCAGCTCAAGACACCACGCTTAGACTAAACTATGGTATAATATTTTTTATACAGTTAATCACAACAAATATACCTCGCGCCGATGGCAAGAAATATCTAGCGTATTAAAAAAAATTATAACTGCTGAGCTGGCAGCAGCGTGACAATCAAAGATGTCTCATGTTGACAGTAAAGCTTCTCGTTCATATTATAATGACATTAATCACTCATTCCAAAAAATACTAAATTATAAACAAAATGTAGGATTCGTACATATTCAAATTTACACTTTTGCCAACTTTCCAATTGCTTTTAGTGGCCATGGCCACAATGATACTTTTTTATTTAGTTTGATGTCAAGAAGTAACGTTCACGTAAACGTAAGGCACATCTAGATGTTTAGACACACTTCACTCAAAGCACAATGGTTTGATTGATCCAATGGAGATAATAATTAGTGGGAATTACTGTGACTAATTGATACCTACTATGTCATATCCACGACGTAATGACTGGCTTCTTTCAATTATACGACTAATTTCACTGTCAACTTGGGCGATTTCCTCGTTCATGGAATATTACTAAACAACTGTTAAAAAAATAAATATACACGGAAAAATAGTGAATATTTATTTACATATTATAATATTAGCCCTGTATTAAACTGTCCCACTGCTGGGTACGGGCCTCTTCTCAGTGTGAGAAGGGTTAGGCCGTAGTCCACCACGCTGGCCTAGTGCGGGTTGGCAGACTTTATATATCTTCGAGAACATTATGGAGAACTCTCAGACATGCAGGTTTCCTCACAATGTTTTCCTTCACCGTTAAAGCAAGCGATAATTAACTATTTAATACGCATATAACTTCGAAAAGTCAGAGATGCGTGCCTTGGGTTCGACACACTTCACTCAAAGCACAATGGTTTGATTGATTGACCTCTGCGTGGCAGTCCAACGGTTTCCCACTAGGCTATCGCTGCTGTATATATATATATATATATATATATATATATTTACGTATTATGTAGGTATGTAAATAAATATCTTTGTTGTAAAATAAACTATTGATTTACACGAGAAAGAATAGAAAGAATTATATGGCTTAGAATGCATGATTTATCTGAGTTTGATCCAAATCCGATCATCGGTTTACATCTTCACAAACTTTCACGTTCATAATAATACTAGGATTAGTAGGATACTAATAAACATAGATTTTTTTAAACACGTTTTCCCTTTTTATAATTCATCATGTGTCACGGTGGACTTTACAAACAATCAATCTACCGACACGTAGAACACCTAAAATCGGAACAATTACATAATATATTACATACATTTTTGTGTTTAAGCTGGTATCTTCTCTCTAGCCTTTATTATTCCCAATTCACTTGGGGTCGGCTTTTCTAGTCTAACCGGATTTGACAGGATATCAGTTTTTACACGGAGCGGCTGCCACCTGACCTCCGCAACCCGAAGGCTAATGATACCCTAAGGCTAGACCGGTGTCAGGATATTATAGGGCACTGACTTTCCAATAACGACTGCCATAGATGTTCATGGCAGCCGGGACCGACGGCTTAACGTGCTCTCCGAGGCACGGTGTTTAAGCTGGTATGTATGTTTAATTTTATTTAATATTAGCTGATATAGTCACTTTTATGATTATTGCTCCGCTCCCGTGGCTGGAACTTAATGTTACATATCCTTTAACCTTCCTTAAGAATTGGGCTATCAAAAGCAATGAGAATATTCAAATCTGGTAGTTCCAGAGATTAGTGCATTAAAACGAAATATAAACAAACTCCTTAGCTTTATATTATTAGTACACAAACATGTAATAATACCAACTTATTACAGTTGCACTCGCTGTACCAGACGTAGTATCTAGTACTATAGCTTTATAATACGTTGTAACGAGTGTACTGAATGTACCGATCAAGACCGCCTAGCCTATTAGTATGAGTAATGTGACAAATAGAACGCTGGCTAAATTGGACCAATCATTACGCTGAGGAATCGAGGGTCAATATTATGAGAGCACGAGGGCATATGCGAAAACGTATTAGAAGATTACTTTGTATAGATATTGTTTCATGATTTCTATCATATAGATGATACCTATCTGCATTAGGCATAAGCCTTATTATGTCGCTGAGGAACTTAATAAACATTTGAAGAACACGGGCGCAAAGGGACGCCTAGACCTAGTTGGTACTTCACTATTTGTGAACCGCACAAGTCTTTCGTAATAATTACTAAATTAGCTGAAAGCCAGACAATGTAAGTAAGCATTATGTCTGGACCCGGGTCTGAGCCTAGAGCAAGGGTAAAAAGATTTTTGTCTGCCTTTTCTACCTCCTGTTCCTAAGTGTCCCAGAGCTCCTCCAATGATAGCAATGCAATGAGATCTAGAGTTCCGGGACAAGCAAAGTGTTATTGGACATTTCTGTCAAGGTTTTCTCAGTAGCAGCATGAGTCGGAAACTATGCTCGGTAAACGACAATGGGCTAGGTCCCCATTATGTGGGAAATCTATAGCTGAAATGTGGACGTATCACGCGTATGCCTGCACCTTTGGCGATATATGTATACGTAGTAAGACAATGAATGTATGTACTACCCAGACCACAATCTTTATATATATAATTCTTCTGTACGTGTGTTGACAGTGAACTCCTCCTAAACGGCTGGACCGATTTGAATGAATTTTTTGTATGTTCAAGTGGATTCGATGATGGTTTAGATTTGGTTTTTTTTAGCCTTTACTGGACAACGTCTGTCGGGTCCGCTCGTATTGTTATATATTGATATCCGTGTAGAAGATTATCAATTAATTATCATTGATGTAGACTAGACGTATAATTAAATATATAAATTAAACTGTTTACGTACATAAACGTGGAGAAGCTTGCTTATCTAATCGTTTATCCTATCGTTCACAAATGAATGAGGTAAAAATCGATATAATACGTATCTACTTCAATGAACGCTTTTTATCGCTCGTTATAAATAATTGCAACTTTATATGAAAAGCACATTAAAATTAATAATGCTATGAATAATATAATAATTCTAAAAATAATAAAGTAAGCGTCCATTAGTACCATGTCTACAGGTGTCAATAGGTCTGGATTTGTCTGGTTTTCCATTTTATATGACCGAAATAACAAACCTGTATGATAATGATTTGTTAAGTGCCAAGTGCCTATATTTTTATAGTTTATTTACTATTTGGACTAAAAACTAATAAATATAACGAAACTAGTAAAATAATAAAAACATATAGACATTACCAAAACTATTCTCATAGTTATTCGAGAATATAAGATGATGTTTTTGTTATATTTGCATAGTCCAAGCTCTAGTAGTCAGTCATAGCTCTTTCGTACATATATTTCATTCAGGCACAGGGTGACAGCAAATATAGAACTGTAAAAAAACTTTTATTTAAATGTTACATGACCGCATTTACATCTAATAATGCATTATGTAAGTATATTATTGCATACGCCGTAGCTAGAATCAGTAGGTACCGATACATACACATACGATACGCACTAAATAATATGTAATATGAAGTGTCAGTTTAAAGACACAAAGGAAAGTGGTGTATCACACTCGTATTTTGTCAGCTAGATGAAGTCCCACGTAATCGAGAATATGTATAGCTCCAAATTAGTTCTAGTACTGAAAATCTGACAACACAACTCCAGCCTACGAGATCAACTGTACGTTTAAAATAACTTTAGCCAGATAGATAAAAAATAATGCAAACAAATAAAAAATAAATGGTGTAAATAGATTTTCTTATACATGAAGCTCAAATGGCCAGAATGTCGATAAAAAAGGCAGGCTGTCGATCCACCGAAGGCCAGAGCCAGATGAATGGCTATTTATTAATCTTGCTACGTTCCATTATATTTTTACAAGAACAAGCCAGTCTTGTACTGGAGTCGTATGCTTCGGCTATATAACGCAATATACTGTCACGACGATTATAATGTGTGAAGGTTGTTGCATTGCACATACATTTTACCGCTTAAATATAATTGCTAAAATGCAACACCTTTTTGACTGGTTCCAAGTAATATGGTACTAATCTATAGACGTCTACCGAACAGTTACATACTGTGGCGCCTCCATCGTGCTGCAACGTGCTTCCTCATAAGAAAACGGAAAATCAAGATAAAGTTTTTATTATGATGAATTCTTAGAGTTGTTACCGCAAATTACCGTAGACTGATAAGCATCTAGAAATTTCCATAATAGAATCGAGTTGAATGCTATTGAGGATTTATTTGAAAAGGATACGTGATTTAACTTCTCTTAGTGAATACGACCGCTTTGCATCAGACTTCAGGAATTATTCCTGGTTAAGCGGTATTGTTGTGCTTTCCACTAAAAAAATCTTAATAGTCAGTCTGGAACTGTGATCCCGGTAGACGGAAATATTCCGTACAACATAAAATCATACTTAGCAAAATGTGGGTGTAATACAACATTCCCTTTCGGGGATATAGGCGCGGTAACCGACTGCCACGCCTGAGGTCACGGGTTCGATTCCCGCACTAGACAAATATTTGTGTGCATGAACATGGATTTTTGTCTTGGTCTGGGTGTTTCTATGTATAATATGTATGTAATTACAAAAAAAAAGTATATATGTATGTTTATCCATTGTCTAGTACCCATAGTACAAGCTCTGCTTAGTTTGGGCAAGATGGTGTCGTGTGTATGTGATAGAATATTATATTATTATTATTATCTTATATATAAAATTCTCGTGTCACAATGTTCGTTCCCGTACTCCTCCGAAACGGCTTGACCGATTCTCATGAAATTTTGTGAGCATATTGAGTAGGTCTGAGAATCGGCCAACATCTATTTTTCATACCCCTTAGTGATAAGGGTTGTCCACCACTAAAATTTTTTTTAAATCTTTTGGGTAAAACATTTTTTATGGCAAAACAACGTTTGCCGGGACAGCTAGTATTATATATAATTGTATTTTATAATTTAAGATTACATTCACACACAGACCACATACCGCATCCACACAACAGCTACACACAAACACATTCACACGCGCACACACACACACACACATACACACATACTTTTATATTACCTATCTCTTTTTAATATTTTGTTTTTATGTTTCTTTATGTTTTCCCTTTTTAAATACATTTTTTCATATTGTTATTAAAATATTAAGACTGTTATTTTTACTTTAGTCACAGGCTATGTCTAAATTTTAAAGATATGGAAGAGTGGGGTCTTCTGTCACAAGTATTTATATACTTAAAAGAAGGCCTCTACAACGTTTGTGTTTTAACCTGTTGATAAAGAAATAAAGGATTTTATTATTATTATTATTTAAGTTATATTTGAGGAGCTGGCGAACAGAACCGGATTAGTCCACGAAAATAAATTTTACACGGTAGCTAAAAAACTTTTTAAATCTTTGTGTTGGATATCGGACTAGTCCGGTTTTGTATGAAAATTTACTTTTTAAAGCCTTTTTTGCCTACTTCTAGCCGGTTTTGATTGAAAATATTAACAGGGATCGACGAAACTAGGTCAAGACATCACGATTCGAAAAAAAAACATTTTTTGAATAGTAGTGGACAAGTCCGGTTCTGTTCGCCAGCTCCTCATTTATCATACGGACAAAGTTACTAGCAAGAACTTGTCCAAATTTAATTGCCTTTTAAAATTCTTACTTCTTTAGTTTGAGTCGGAAAACGTTAAAAGCGCTGTTATGTTGCCAACCGCTTACTACTTTCTTTTTTATAAGCCTTGGCCTGAAAGTTACAAAATCAGCAATATGAAACAATGTATCTAAAACAGGTTTAAAGAGAATTACACAAGACTACTAATTCTGTGTCAATTTATGATTGAAAATCCAAGATTGAGTTATAGATACAACTATGTAATTAATTTTATTGTATCCTTCGTTGGGTTTCGGATGTCATGGTCACAAATAGATTTCCTTGTATTTTAGGTTTCTATGAGATAATGGTAAAACCGGTTCCCATATGGAGCGAATTTTTTGTCTAACTGTCACAGATGCTTTTTTAGCATCTGCTAATTCTATCTACTTACAGTTTTAGTACTTAGTTATAAACCTATATCTGCTCATGCTGGCATTATCTTTATCGAAACAAAATAAACAAAAATTGGAGTTTGCTTTATTTTTATTAAATATTTAATAATAATTGTCTTACGTTTACGCGAACGTTATACATTTAAAATTAAACTACTTGATACGGGATTTGTTGCGTTGTTTATTTTAAAACACTGTTATTACATAATTTATTGAACTTCTTACAATTTAAGCTATTTAAATTATTAAAACTATGTATTCATATTTAAGTTTACACTTTCCCCGACGTTTCGGTTGCTTTTCAGTAGCCATATTCACGGGGAGACTCTAATAACTGTTTAGTTATTCATCTGTAAGTCCTTAAAATTAAATAAATTAATCATGGAGTATTTCATGAAAAATGTAGTGGCAATAAGTGTGATTAAAACAAAATAGCTAGATTACGATCACGGCTCAAGTAACCGTCTTTCCCAGACGTAATTATTAAAATATCTATCGTTAAAGACAAATCGATGAATTTAAAGTCACTAGCAAAATTATCTCTAATTTAAAATTATCTTTAATGACGTAAAACATTAAAACGATTTAAGTAATTGCAACTTAAAATCTTTAAACTTTATTTTTAGTACAAACCCACATTCTGACAAGTCGATACTTAGTCAGTTTTTAGGGATCCGTATCAACATTGTAATAAACTAAACATGAGGAATGCCGTTTTTACCATTTACTACATCTGACTGTCTGTCTGCTATAGCTGCTTATCTCAACAATTACTAAAGCGATTGACTTGAAAATTAGAATAGTCCTAAATTACGCTGGACAAATAAGGCACTTTAAAAAAAATATGTTTATGATTTTTTATTTTGTTTGATTCACGGTTTGAGCAAAGTACCTATTATTGTGACTTTCAGTCAAATAAATTTTCGGTAACAGCGCAGTTGCAACTGTATCTGACTGGCGAAATGAGGGTGTCATACCCCTAAGCCTTTGAGATTGAGGTGTAAGACCGTGTGTTAAGGTAACAACTTAACAGTAGATTTTCTAAAGTACGGATACTACGAAGTGCGAAGCCGACTCTCACTTCACCGATGTTTAAAACAGAAACAAAAAAGCTAGTAACTTTGCATATACCTACATAAACATACGTCACGTCCGCCTCAAAATGATAAACCTGTTTGACTGGCTCATTCAGTAACACCGACATTTATTTAACTGCCGCAATCAAGTTCTATCCTATAACGAATTAAACTATTAAAACTAAAATGTATCGCTTGTATGTTCAATAGGTTGGATACCCAGAAACTGTCAACTAGATTTAAGTCCCTTATTCAATATTATTACTACTTACCTTCATATCGCCATGAAGAAGGACTTTTGGGCGAAGGGTGTGCTTTCCCGTTGCTGTCGAGGACAAGTACTACATGAACGCACAACAGAATGCAAGTAAAGCATTACTAATATAGTTAATAAGTTATATTAATACCAAAACAAATAGTATGTGTGTTTGTCTATAAGGCATCTATATATGTATTGTCAGTGGCACGTTTATTACAGTATAACGTGCTATTTTCTGAATATAAGCTGCTTTTGACAATTTCTTGAAATAAAACCCACTGGCACTTTGCCTGATATAAAAACCAAAGAGACTATTTAAATATACAAAACAATTTGTTTGGCTAATATTTAGACCAGCAAAAACAAGATATTAGGTATTAAGCATCCTTGTCGGCTGACTGTAAGAAATGCTAGTTTAGATTTTAAGAATGATCTGTATTATGTAAATATACATATACGCTTATAATTTTATTTTATGTAGTTTTTAGAGAAAATCCAGTTACATATACTCAGTGTGTTTAAAGATTTCTAAATCTAATTTTGTAAGCACATAACCCACATCATTGCCCACAGTCATGCAGGAATATAGACACAACGAAACAGACTATACTAGCATCTTAGTATTAGTATATAATTATATTGTTGAATTTAATAAGCGACGGTTGGCAGTGCTTTTTTAAATATATGTTTAAAGGCCATAATATGTCTTTGAAGTTAATTCGTAGAATTCTACAATAACTATAAATTCAAATAGCTATTTGAATTTATGTGACGCTTCTACAGAAAAAATAAATAGTAACATTGACGACCTAATGAGATATGACGGACTTGTGGACACACAAATTTATGTGAATGACATTTTCATTCTGACTGAAGGGCGGAATAGTCGTCTCAGGCAGCGGCTCTCTGTTTCCTTGTATTGCTTCTGCGATGGGAACACATCCATGTCCATAAGTGGCTGTTACTGTGAATCGCTAAATATTCTAAAACTATTTTGGTATACGGTTGTCTAAAAATAAGAATCTCTATGGTGTGTACCTAGAACATACCATAGATATATCCAATATCCGCTGTGTACATACACATTACTTTTATTATGGACAAGTACATTTGCGGTTATGATAAGTCACGACGCCATTTATTGAAGAGAGTTGTTTCCTTATTGTATGCACTTAGGTTATATGAGTGTTATGACACTCGTTATCTGCTTTAAACGCTTCATTAGTAATGTTAGAACTGCCTCGTTTTATAATGAGAAATAAATTGAAATGTAATCGACGTCATTGTATTCAAGTTATTGTGTCAATTAAATATAATTTGGAATATAGCAGGTCACCCGTGTATCTTGTGAGATGTGCAAGCAATCAAATGTATTTTAAAATCAGTGGCAAAGAAAAATTATACAACACGAGTTTTATTTACCCGATGTAAATAAAACTCGTGTTGGATAATTTTCTTATTTTGTTTTAGATAAAGGTTGATATATCTAATACAAAAAATATACTACAGGTTAAAATTATATTATTATATACTTAAATTATACTAAAAAAGGTATATCTTTGGAAATAAATCTTTATCGGCGGCTTCATGAATTTCCAAACGCCAAACCAGTTCCAAACTTTTTCAATCAGCATTAGACATCTCTTCGACTAGTTTTCAAATCCAATCAGTGTAACCCGGTGCAGAAAGAACATTCATTTCCATTAAGTTGATATATTTAATTTGAGTAGTAAAATTAAGTCTAATGGTCCTTACAGATCCGACGTAAAGAAGAACAAAAGATGTCCAATTCATATATACTATAATTCTTCATCTGCCAAAGTATAACTTCCAAATTCGCTAACCAGCAGTAAAGAGTCGCCTGACGTCATAAGGCCATTTATCTTTAAACGCCATTTATCATAACAACGTATATCAAATGATTCTTCGAGTCTAAATCGACTGAAGGAATAGCACAAAATAATCTACAGAAGAACGGATTTCCTTGTAATCGCAGCTTTCTGACGATTTTATAGACTATTATTTCAAGAAATCTAATGTTCCAATATCGGCATGTAACCACTGTTAAATGCCAATATTGGAACATTAAATTTCATTGGAACATTAAACCTCTTTGTCTACCAATGTCCTACACTGCAGGTATTATTAAAACACATTTTTAAGTAGACAGTGTAGTATATATGCGTTTATCTCTCTGCGCTACACACAACACATCTGTCCACGTAATATCAATAAGAAATTTTAGTACAGATATTTTAGCTCAAACATCACAACACATCGACACAGGAAATGTGTCACTTTAACTAAACAATGAACCAAAGCCATACAAAGTTATGTGAGTAGGTACTGACATATTTAAAAAACGGTTATCTTACTTGTTGTTCGGTTTGGTACGACTAATTGTAATGTCACAAGTCTTTATTCATGAGCACAGTTACATTGTACGACGATTTGTTAACCAGTTTTTATCTATATAATTATACTAGCTGTCAACCGTAGTTATACCTGCATACGGTTATATTGCTGCACCGCTACTATGGCTCATAGCGTGATGTTATTATATAGCCTATAACCTTCCTCAAAAATCGGGCTTACAAATTCAAAAAGGATTTTCAATCCCGGCTTGTCGTTACTAGGATTAGTGCGTTCAAACAAAAAATCAAACCATCTCTTCAGCTTTTTTTTAAACTAACTATCTCGGTAGTTCCATGGTGGTGCCATGGGTGTGCTTAATTTTAACTGATTGCAAGATCCACGGATCGAATTGTGGAATTGAGTTTTGCTGTTAGAACATTTTCAGTCGGACGACGACGGAGTCGGAATAGATAGTATTAGGCCTGCCGCCTATTACGTTAGACCTATAAACATTTCTGGCAATTATAGTGCAGTCTCTGCCTACCCTTTTGGGGGTACACAAACGTCTCTTCTTTTTGCTCTTCAAAATGACTGCTCTCCCTCTGATGGTAAGCACGCATATGGTTCCAGAGCAGTGGCCTCCACACCGTCCTCGTAGCAGTTGAGGCCATGTTAGTTTTATTTCTTAGCCAGAATATTACAACTTATTTATATTGAAGATCGATTATGAGCATAAGCTCATTTACATCATGCTAATGTTAGGGATGTTATGTAAGCAAGTACGTATGTCATTAGTCACGACTTCATAAGCATATCGTAATTGATAACAATTAAGACAAAAGCTGTACTGTCCGCTTAAATGAATAATGATTTGATTAATGAATCAATTAAATTAGGCAGCGCATGACACATAACATCCTATTTTAATAAGATCGGGCTTTACTTGTATAGTAAAGCCCGATCTTATTAAAATAGAATGTATACCTAAGTAATTGCGGTACAAAACAACTAAATACCTCATAATTGCATATATTCCTTTTCTTCATTTACTAACAATTTAGTTTACAAATAATTAATATACTAACTAACTCCTGCAGGTAAGCTAGTAGCTAGGAGAGTGTTCACTCCTAACACTCTAATAAGTACTTGAGCTAGTTTTAACGTCAAAGTCTGAGATTATAATAAATACTTATAATTAATTCATTGAAGCCGTAAAGCAACTTTTAATTATGTTGTGATTATCAAACTTATATAGCGTTTATACAGAGTGTCCGGTAATTAATGGATAACCTTGAAATGTCTTATAGTAGAACTGAAGGCCGTGCAGAAAAAAAGAAAAAAATTAAAAATATATTAAAAAAAGTTAAAAAGTGCAAGCTATATAAGCATAGCATACTTTGACTGTCTATCTATTAGCATAATTAGTGTTTAATAATAAAACAACAAAAAACCGATGGATTTCATTCATTTATGGTCGTAGTATACAAGAAAGTTATACATGGTAATTAAAAATAAAAAACATATCTCGGGTCGTAGTTGGATCAACTTTTTCCATATTTTTTTGAACGGCCGTCAGTTCCACTAAAGACATTTCCAGGTTCGCCATTAATTACCGGACCACCTGTATACGTTTAATAATTTGTAACATGTTCGGTCATTTGATTGTTTTGCACAACTTTAGAGGCTTAAAAAATGATTCCATTTTTACTTGATTGATTACCTCGACTAGCATTATGTGGCTAATAAATAAATTGAAACAGTGTCGAATTTTTTTGTACCTACATAAACGTAATAATTATAGATTTTAATATAACTTATTACTTTGTAATTAAACTACTTCATACGGATTTAATGACGGTTCATTATAAAATGCTGTTAAATTTACTTAAAGGTAGGTAGTTTGACATACACTACACTACACTGCAATTCATTGGGACGTCGACGATCTTAAATTCTCCGTGACCATGGCTGCTGAAAAGCAACGTGAACGTGATTCGAGGAAATACTACATTTAAATAGATTTACAAAGAGGTACAACCAGTGTTTTAAAAATAAACCGCGATTAAAGCCGTATAAAGTAGTTTCGCCTAAATGTGTACACTCGCGTAAACGTAAAACAATAAATATTAAGAAAAACCTAAAACGACGATTAAGATAAGGAATAAATTATATAAGTACAACAAATTTCTTAATTCAATTGTCATCATTTAAGGTATGTAGCCTAAGATTAATTAGGGAGATTGTGAGAAAATAGGTATATATGATGTCAAGCTATATAATATAGCCTCTTCTATAGAAAATGGCTATTATTTTTTATTACTGTTTTATTATTATTTGATTTTGCAGATTGACTTTAACAAAACATGGATTAATACTTAATACTTTAAAATATCAAACTCAGGTATATGATTTAATTAATTATATGCCGACCTGGAGAAGGTCCAAAATTAACCAAATATTCGAAGGAAGGAAAATAATTGCTATACATACTACTTACCTACAAGAAATAGAATAAGACAAACCTCAAAATTCACAAAGGAAAGCCATGGTGTTCATTTTAGTTTCACATTGCTCTACTTCTTCAACAATATTCTTGACCTCTGATCGTTCAATTAAGATCATTGTTACAGGTCAATTGCAGCTGCCTACAAAAACAACGCGCCGAATGAACTAACATCATTGGCAGTCAATAAAAAAAACTGTTCTACCACAAACAATCATCTCACGAGGAAGGAGTCAAAAAAGCAAAGTCAAAGCTTAAAAGATTACAGACAAACAAATTACACGTGCATTATAAAAAATCTTATTTAGTCATTCTATTGTTTTAAATATGGTGTAAATATTCGCTACCATTTTAACCTTTGTCTTCTCAGATTATATAAAATAGCTAAGTATACTTACGCTCATTATATGATTTGCAGTATTTGTTCGCTTTCAAAGTCATGGATATATGATTTACTTACTTGTATTTACGTAACAACTCAAGAGCAGTGGAGTGCAGTTTGAATGACTAAAAACAGAATTGTAACTGCTACCATAGTAACACTGAAATTGCATAGATATGTTTCTATAAAGTACAATGCTGTTGTCAGGATGGATGGTTGGTCATTATTTTCTTTTGGGTTTAAAATAGGTAAGTAGGTTAACATATAACAAAAGCTCATATAGGATAGGACGCCTTTTTGGTACTAATATAATATAACTAATTATAGCTGTCAAAAATGTTAACTCTTTTCCTTTCGTCTTAAGAACTTAAACACGCGGTACAAAATGCACAATTTGCTACCAAAAGCAATGTAGTAATCAAATTTCGTTGCGTGCTGATTCCGTCTATGGAAAATTTTAAACCTAGATATTTTTATATCTACGTAATATAAAAATATCTAGGTATATAATATATACGTATAATAGTAATATGTAACGCATATATGCGCAAGCAGCGAACAATGTATCATAATATTTAAGTACCTATATAAGTCATGGATTATGGTGAACTAAACCGCAAAGTGCAGAGTTATTTAATTGACCATTATAATGACTCTCTAGACACTGCTGCCAGCCATCGGATATAATAAATTATTATTCTACACACCACTTATAACGAACCTACATGATTAATTTAAGCGCCCCATGTGTCTTTTAAT
Source organism: Catocala nupta (assembly GCA_963675205.1). Lineage (NCBI taxonomy): Eukaryota > Metazoa > Arthropoda > Insecta > Lepidoptera > Erebidae > Catocala > Catocala nupta. Next base: position 15,162,779 of record OY776092.1, on the reverse strand, counting down.
CGCTTGAATTAACTACAACTTGCTGATGGAATCATGGTCACTCGGTCAGCAGGGAATAGTTTGATGGTCAGCGTTGATAAACAATGATTAGCTTTTATGCTACTAAGTACTAACTTCCGTATCGCTTTGTTTGTGTGGTGTATCGTTACCATCCTCTATGAGATGGTTTACCATGAATTCGCATATCTCTCGACACGCCTCGTCACGTTTGATCGTCGGCATTAAGGCTTTTAGTCACGAGATTTTCGAGAATCTTCACGGTTTCGAAATTCTTTGGCATATGGCGATTTTGAGATTTCGTAGGTAGGATTACGGTTAGGAGTAGTTAGGGCAGTTTTAGGTTAGAGCTTAATTGTCATGGCTTCCTATGAATCCTGCTTGGTTCATCAAGATTTCCAAAAACGTTTTAAAAGTTACGGTATGACTTGCCAACGGTCAGGCGATGAAGGACGTCGAGGGTGATAAAAATTTCTAGAATGTCTGTTAGTTTGTCAAAATCGGTTCATTAAAACATGCGAAATTATGTAACAAGTTTATAGGTATTTTGGATTTTTATAATTTTATTCTTTGCGGTCACCTAAATCTTTTACCTGACGCTGCCGTGGCAGTTCATTATGCCGTTTGACTAATGTTATAATTGCAGGTCTTATCTAGATATATACCTATATAATAATATCAGCCTTGTATTAAACTGTCCCACTGGTAGGCATGGGGCCTCTTCTCACTGTGAGAAGGGTTAGGCCATAGTCCACCACGCTGGCCTAGTGCGGGTTGGCGGTCTTCACATATCTTCGAGAACATTATGGAGATCTCTCAGACATGCAGATTTCCTCACGATGTTTTACTTCACTGTTAAAGTAAGCGATAATTAATTTTATTTAATACGCATATAACTTTGAAAAGTCAGAGATGCGCGCCGTAGGTTTGAACTCGAGACCTCGGCGTGGCAGTCCAACGGTTTCCCACTAGGCTATCGCTGCTCATATACCTATGTACGTGATGATAGCTGCTCATTGTACGGTGAACTTTTATATAGTTTTAAGGTAAGTTTATCACTCCCATGTGTTACAATTATATAAACAGTTTTTTTGCCTATTTGACTGTACCTACTATAATTGAAAGAACGAAGTAAATAAAGTCCAAGTGTAAAGTCCACCATTCCAATTGCTACCATTAGGCAACAATTGGCAGCATAGCCTTTCACTTTGAATACAAGTGACATGCATACATTTATGCAATAATTGTTGATCGTGAGGTGACGAATCGGGTAGAGTTGCCATAGTTTAACCGAAGGTACCTAAGTGATACTGTTAATGATGGAACAGTTGTAAGAGGCAGTCCCAGGCTAGGTGTGCGGGGAAAGTATCGACTAATTGCTTGATTAGCCTGTATTTATTACATGGTACGTATAACCGTCAATGACCGTTGACAGACATTAATCATTTGTACGGCATTTGCTAGACGGTGGTAACTAGTATTGCGATATTTTATCGACTTTTTAGGAGATTCTCAGTCACAACGAAGACTAGGAAGAATAACGACACTGTCCCCGTCCCTCGAAGAACTCGCACGGTAGATAGTACTAGCTGCATTTTACTCTTTTAACAGTCGTATGTGAGATTAGCAAACTCAAAACATACTTTATTTTAGGGTGGGATACAATCAAATGAGTCCCTCTGCTCTGGGCGAATCAAGATGTATGTAACACTTGTACAACTTAAAATCATTCGTGTTCCTTCTATTGTTCTTTACCGTGGCATTCTTTTCGGATTGTTCCAAGGCCCAAGTTCTATATATCCTAAATAGGATCATGGTTGACCATAGCCGACGAAATATATATGTAACACACCTCGGCATATTCCTTTGGTATATAAGCATGACACTACATGTAAAATATCGTTTAAGAAGAAGTTATTACACTAGATCTAATATCATCTATACTAATATTATAAAGAGAAAGATTTTATTTTTCGTTTGCTTGTGATTTTTTAACTTAAAAACTATTTAACCGATTTAAAAATTCTTATACCATTAGAAAGCTATAATATCACCGAGTAGCATAGGTTATATTTACCAAGTAACATATTTCTTTTTAAGTTCTGTTACTTCTTTCTTTTTTTCTTTTCGTGTGGTTAGTGACCACCCTGTTGCCAAGAGTTGTTCAAGCCGCCCGTAGGCCTCTGACATGGCTTAACGACTGCTGTCAACAATTTGACAACAAACGGGCATCGACTTTTTACGTGCCCTCCGAAGCACGGAGACGCTCAGATGAAATACCACTAAGCGGTCACCCATCTATAGACTGACTGCACTCAACGCTACGCAAAAGCTGTTATAAAAATAAAGTTGTTTTTTATAAGTTGCGTACAAAGAGTAATATGCAAATTAATTATTTTCAGAATATTAATACATCCTCGTTGGAAACTCAAGTACGATAGTATTAGTAGTTCTTATCGAAACAACAGGAAATAAACGACAAATTTAGTCTGCAGTTTTACATTTGAGATGTGATATTTCGCTGCAATTTTTATTCCAAGGTTACATTTAATCAATTCGATCCGATTTAGCTGATGTCATAGAATATAATTGAGTTTTCTGATAATGCGGTAGAAGGATGCGTGTTAGTAGTATGTTGGCATAAACAATGCTGTTTTTGTCAGTTTGACAGTAAGACAAGATAACGAAACGTCATAATTATGACATATCATATGAGTGCATAATGCAGCGGTAAGGTGACTAATCCGGTAGTCGCCTCGCCACTGCCACAACACCTAGTGTTGTAGGTTCGAATCCCGCACGGGACAAAAAAAAAGAGAACCACAAATGGTCATGCTGGGTTCGCAGCGCATGCATGCGGTGTTCTTTATGCCTATTGCTTAAATGTTTGTGTAAGTCCCTCAATACAATAATTATTCCTAATGCTGGATTAAAATTGTTGTTAAGCCATTGCTATTTCGTTTAAAAACATGCCTATCTAACAATTTTATATGAATTAAACAAAATAATAATAATAATATTCTACCACATACACACAACACCAGCCCAAACTAAGCAGAGCTTGTACTATGGGTACTAGACAATGGATAAACATACATATATACTTCTTTTTTGTATATACGTACATATTATACATAGAAACACCCAGACCAAGACAAACATCCATGTTCATACACACAAGTGTTTGACTTGTGCGGGAATCGAACCCGCGACCTCAGGCGTAGCAGTCGATTACATATGTTCTCACACTAGCTAGCTATGACGAGTTCAAGTCACCTGGTCCAGACATGATTTATCTCATTATCCTACATCAGGGAGCTGCACTCTTGGTGCCGCATTTGTGCAGACTATACAGAGCCTGCATAGCTTTTGGATATATTCCAAAGATATGGTGGCGAGTTAAAGTCATCTACATACCGAAACCAGGCAAAGCGGACTACGAAGAAGCCAAAACATACCGACCTATCAGTCTTCAGTCGTTCTTCTTGAAAGCCCTGGAGAAGTTAGTAAATAGACATGTCAGGGAGCATTAAGGAAAAATAATGAATATTTGTGGGCCCCGAGCCATTCGTAGGACTCTTCGAGAGTACCGTCAAGGCAGCTTTGAATGCACATGGCAATGATAAACACAGGCTAGAGTGGATGGCCCTTAGAGGTCTGGAACACTCCAAGAAATTCATTGCAAACAGAGCCACGGGCTTCACTCGAAAGTTTTGCGGGTACAACAAGGGCCAGATACGTCTGCTCACAGGAGCGTTCACTGGTCATTTTGGCACCAACGACTTCCTGTGCAGATTGAGATTGGCAAACAATTTAATCTGCAGAGCCTGTGGTGAACAGGACGAGTCCATATCACACCTAATGTGTGAATGTGACGCGATGGCTGGACTAAGGATGGGTCTGATGGGATTGGCATATACGAACCCTGAAGACTTCAGGCTTCTCCCTCTGAAGTGTACGCTGCGATTGATGCAGTATATTCATAAGGAGATGGCTCAGGGATAGATCTCGGGGCCGACACAAAAGATCCCACTGGGTCGAAGTGTCGCCGGTCTACACTGACTGGCTCCCGAATAAAATAAGATAAGATGAGATAGCTATGACGAACTTTGACAATGGGAGGTTATAGTATTGTTGTGATACTATAGAAATAATGAGCAGGAATTTTATTGTAATATTATAATCACTAATGAGGAAATATATGTTTTGTAACTACGCACTTTACTTGGTATATCTGCGGTTTCAAACTCCTGTTGACAGGCAAAGTGTTATTGAGGTTTCTCATCAAGAAATTCTGAATAGTAGCATGGAGTCTGGAACTGTGCTAGGTAGAGGCCAGGCCCCTAATTGCGTAGGACCAAAACAGTAGCTGATGAAATGCGGGTTTGATAGAAGTGCCAATCACTTCTGGGATAGAGGCGTGATGCTGTGAATGTACCAACTTTTTAAGATAATTGTTTAACTCCCGCTAAGAATCAATCCTGTATCACGGGGCACTATACATACAAACATCCAAACAATGGACACAAAAAATACCCAGACTCTGCACACGGACGACACAAATGTTGTCAAGTGTGGGGATCGAGCCCATAACACTCGGCACAGTAACAATAGCGAGGCGACCATTAAAATCATTACGCCATCCGTGCTATCATTACGAATACTTCTTCTTCCTAGCCTTTATTATTCCCAAGTCACTTGGGGTCGGCTTTTCTAGAAATGACTTCACAATAACGACTGTCATAGATGTTCATGACAGCCGGGACCGACGGTTTAACATGCTTTCTGAGGCAAGGAGCAGGCGATAATTATTGTCAATCAATACGCACATAATTTCGAAAAGTCATATAACTTCCGAAAGTCAGAGGTGCGCGAACCCGAGACCCTCTGCATTGCAGTCTGTTGGTCTCCCCACTGAGCTATCGCTGCTCTCATTACGAAGAGACACCTATAATTTTTTTTTGGGAATGGCCTCTCTCACTCTTTTGATAATGCCAGTGTCGCAGGGAACTTTACAAACATTCAAATAACAGACTCAATGAACACCTAGACTCGGAGCAACCATTTGTGGAACACACAAATTTTTGTCCCGTGTGGGAATCGAACCCATAACACTCGGCACAGTAGCAATAGCGAGGCGACCATTTAAACCACTACACCTTCCGTACTGTCATTATCACGGGTCATTACTGAATTATTATGTTATACGCTAGAATAATATTGTTATAAGAGATAGTGTTACGGCCTCTCTTTATAATCAGTCCATCAGCTGTGCAAGCATGGTATACTAGATAAGTGTGCCGGCTAAGTACAAGTCGCGTCAGCAGACTTCTTCACTTCAATCCTTCGAGAATATTATTCCAGTTACATATTTGACACATTATTACGTTAAGTCAGGAGGTGGACTGCGAAATCAGTGATTTTTAATTGTTAACCCATATTCACAATTAAAGATCACTGATTTTGCAGTCCAACGATCTATTGGCTTGGCTTATTGGCTTTATTTGGCTTGTATACCCGTAATAAGATAAATTTCCGATCGAATTATGTTACAATACACTTTTAGTTTAAAATGTACAATTATAATATTTTTAGCCGTTATTTAATACATAGATGGCAAACCGTTTTCTTTATATTTGCGAAGAATCATTCGTAGTTATTTGACGCCTTATGGTAACTAATTTATGAATGTCTCTGTACAAAAATAAATTCTATCATCCATTCGATGTAAATAAACTAATAAATAAATAAATTAGAAATTTTTCATATATTCAAATATGATATCTCCGATAGGATTAGGTTTTTGGATTTGCTGTCTAGAGGTCGTGGCTCCGAATACCACCCATTGCATTGAGTGACATGCTTTCTAGCTTAGCTGGAGGGATTAACAAGAATATAAGAAACTAGATGTGCCCGCGGTTTCACCCGCGTTTATGATTACTGCGCCGCTCCTGAACACACTAAAATAATTTTTCAATTCAGACTAGTAGTTCCTGAGATTAGCGCGTTCAATCAATCAAAAAACAATAAATAAAAATCAAAATAAATCTCTATCTCTTTTAAAAACAAGACATGATTTCAATCCGTTTCACGCAAAACAGGTGTAACCGGCAAAAAGTTTATTAACCTCTGAGTCTTCCTCGAAGAGGTTAATGAAAACACTATGTCTGTCTGTCAGTGACAGTTTGTTAGTGATAGGCATAGCTCTGAAACCACTGGACCGATTGAACTTGATGTGCAGACACCTTGGGGTCATCCATCGGTCGAGTTTGAATATGGGCCCTGTGGGTCAAAAGACCCTCGAAATATAGGGGTCACAAGGCCATAAGGTCAGCGGATATCCACCAACAGAGTGATTTGGAAGTCCAAAGGATTTTGCCCAGCAGTGGGACATTACAAAAAGCTGAGGGAAAAAAGATAAAAAATCTCTTGAAGACGAAGAGGTTGAATCCTGGGTTTTTACACCCATCTCGTTTTCTCACAAGATTTCGCTCGTGTAGGTTAGGTTAGGTTAAATTAGTAACAGTACTTTTTATGGATAAAAGGTACCTTATATCCTTTTCCCTGACAAAGTGTATGAGAAATTTCATGATGATCGGTCGAGTAGTTAAACCGTGAAAGCGTAACAAAAAACAAACTCACATTCACATTTATAAAAGTAGGTAGGATTAGGATATGACAACAAGTTATTAGGTACCCGACTAGATAGTTACCGTATATATTCTAATACTAGTATTGGAATAGGTGGATATGATGCGGCGATATACAAAGTCAATATGATATTTCAAAGTGAACATCAGATAATGATGGAATGATTGAAATGAAGCTGTGAATCATTCATCATTTCACCTATAGAGTATAAATGTAGTTTACACCCACCCATACACACATATATATATATATATATATATATATATGTGTGTGTGTATGTATGTATATAACAAAATACTTATACATCCATCATTGTAAATGCGAGAGTATCTCTTTCTGATTGTTACGTTTGCATAAATAAATTGCTCAGCCGATTTTAATTATACTTTTAATTTGGTATAGCAGTCAGTAGCAGCGATAGCCTAGTGGAAGATCGTTGGACTGCCACGCAGAAGTCTCAAGTTTGATCCCAAGGCACGCATCTCTGACATTTCGAAGTTATGTGCGTATTATATACCTAGTTAATAATCGTTCGCTTTAACGTCAAAGGAACTTCGTAAGCAAACCCGTGTCTGAGAGTTCTACATAATGTTCTCTAAGATATGTGAAGTCTGCCAACCCACACTGGGCCAGAGTAGTAGACTATGGCTTGACCCTTCGCCCACTGAGAAGAGACTCGTACCCAGCAATGGTACTGTTTAATACAAGGCTGATATTATTATTTGGTGTTAAAGTACAGTGAAGTATGTCCTGAGCTTCTGTAAAAACGCGAACAAAATATGCAGTTATAATAATTATTTACTTAGCTGAATAGATAAATGTGGATGACGCGTACATATTAGGTAAACATTTCAGTCGCCAATATTCAGCGATAACAACAACCAGTTTTATTTATAAAGTATTCGTATCATACGCCATAGAGTAGTCATGATTGTTGACTAGGGTTGCCACCCCTACATTATAATAATGTATTGTACTTTATTTCGAGTACCTAAACGTACTTTATATTTTAAATATATACTAACTTTATTTTACTAATGTCGACTTTTATCATTTACACTGGCGACCAGACTCGATAGATCTTTAATTATGTTTGGTATTCTAAGAAATGGCAGATTAATTGTTATCCTGATGAAACAAAAAGCAACTTAATAGAGCTTCACAAAATTTTATAAAAATCTAATTATTTATCTATCTTAATATACATACAATACCAACATATTGTAAAGACGCGATGAAGACCACCCTTGATATAATAGACGTTGCTAGAAGCAACAAAAATATATGTGGACACAAAATTGTAGGTTAAATAACTACCTACTACATTACTTTCAGATGTTTTACTTTATTTAAAAAAAAAGGTGACAGCCCTAACCATGACACGTATTCTAGTTTTTATTAGATTATATATACAGATAGGTTGTGCTCAGATTGACCTTCGTCTAAAATTATGAACGTATCATTACAGATCAGGATGTATAAGTACACGTGTAAGCTGTTTCATATTCGCCTAAACAGATTTTTACCATCAATTATGAGTTACTGTGTTTAATTTAAAAGTAATAAACGTCTCAAAACTGTTTAGAGTTATTTCATAAATAAAGTTCTAAATAACAAACGAAGTTTAAACCACACAAGGTATTATAAACTATGATTAGGTATATCAATATTAATTTAAAACTATTATTGACATAGGTATAATTTTGCGATGACAACGGGTTCCTTTTAAAATTAAAATTATAATTGATAACACGGATATTTTAGTTTAATACAACTTTAGCTAATATTCCGATGCACGACAATCCACTGCATTATCAAATTAACTATAAAATACAAATATCATATTAGCTGCATAGTCTGTATCAGGTAGGTACACTAACAAAAACATCACAAAATTTTACTCAAATTGGAAACTGCAAAAAAATATTTTAGGTAATGTGTTGACATAATGACATTTAATGTAAATTGTTTAGACAAATCTCAAATGTTACGTTAATATTTCACCGAAATAATGAACACAAATCATATCACCATGGTATCAAATACCAAAACAACTTGAAACACAATGAAGTCATATACTGTAAAGTTATTACAACGGCCTCATCATTACAAATAGAGACGGTAACAAAAATCAATAATAAAAAAATGTAAACTGATGGTTGTACTTACTTTTACAATTTCAAATTGCCCTGGACACCTTTAACTGTTAAAAACTCAATAAACGAATGATTAGCACGGAGGCACTATGGAACTATACACGTCACGAGAGTTGCGCGCACGCTCGCATACTGAATACTACGGCGTCTGCGGCGAGTATCGTCATGCGACACTCAAGAGCATTAATAGGCATAAACACGATTTTGAACTTTTGATATTGTCCCACATGCAAAACTTACGCGCATGAGCGCAAGGTGTGTGTCAAGGAACAACTACATAATTGACTATGAATCATCAGCCCTCTTTTGTTTATCCTCACACTATAAACTCAATTTGGTCGCGCATACTAAGTATTGGCACTTAGATAGTAAAAAGATCTCTTCACGATGGGTTTCGGCCTTTCTCTGTCATTCTTCTTCTTTCTTTAGGGGTCTCACAAGAGACGACAGCATACGGTAACCTCTTAAAAAACACGCTGAAACAAGAAGACTACACAGTGGTCCATAAGCTATAATATGGTTCTTCAAGAAAATCTTAAAAACGGCTCTGTAAAGTCCCGACTTTACAGAACCGTTTTGTTTCCAGAATTTTATTGACCCGTCAAAACTTTCCGGAATCGAAAAGCTCGTACGCTTGTTTTCCATAGTAAAACTAGTAAAAGTATAAAACAATATTTCTGGTTGGTGTCAACAACTATATTTTATTTACTTTATTTTATATTGAGACAACGCCCATACTAGAAATAATCCCTGTGTCGCGAAGAAATTCACAAACATGTAAACCACGGATACAAAGAGCACCCAGACTTGGAACAACTAATCGTGGACCATACAATTTTTTGTCATGTGTGGGAATTCAATCCACAACTCTAGGCACAGTAGTGAATCGGCCACTTAAACTGCTACTCCATCCGTGCAGTCAAATGATACGTTATACCAAAAAATGCAGCCCAGGACTCGATTAATCAAGACGTCTTTTGGTTTAGGTTGATTAAATATGTTACATCACACTGGACTATTATATTTAGTTCATTATTTCTAATAGTCAAGTTTTTAAGGCGTTAATAAAACTGTAGCTCCAAAATAGACAACTTCATTTTTGTCATCCTTTATAATGATTATAATATAACGACTCCTGAACCTTGCCTAGCTTGCAAGATTTAGGAGTAATATCTAGTAGTACGGCAATATACGTAATTACCACTTACGTGCAGTGCGTAGCATGCTTATACATAGCTGGCGAATTATTGTATCGTATCTTCAGGAAATACAGGTTCGATGCGAATGCGAAACCTTTTGCTGTTCCGTGTGAAGTAATGCTTAAACTATAAAACTGCAGAGATGCAGATGCGAATACTAGCGATAAAGAAGTGGTAAGATAGGATGAAAGTGCCTCTTCTGCCGAGTTGCTTCAGGTTGGTCAAGGGGACCCTGCCGTCCCTCCTCTTAAAATAAAATTGTAAAAATATGATAAATATACTAAATACTTTCATGGGGCAATGTAAGTTATATTCTAATTTCGATCCATACTACTCTCGATTCATACTATAGCTTCGAGCAGACATTGCGCATACCTACTTGCTTAATCATGATCATCTATTTAAATAAGAATAACCTATGCGGAAAATCACAATTATTGATTACAACTATGATATGGTACTATGACAGGTCAAAACGAGACAGCGTATTGCTTTACCTTGCTCTACCGTAAATTAATACAATAATACGAATTGAATATTAATTGTTAAATATTCTGGACGGAGCTTTCTAGTAAGGGTCTTTTGGGTTCTTAAGAAAGTACCGCCACTGTTGTAGACTTATTACTTTAGGATATCACCAGTGAATTCACTTTTAAATTCACCGTAAAAGCTCAATTACCTATTACATATTATCGAAGTGACATTCGAGATCGAGATTAAACCTTTTAAAGTATAACCCGGCAGTTTATTGTGCCAATGTTTTACGATTAGGAACTCTAATGTCATGAATCATGATTTTCGGAAACAGCTAAATTATATACCGCACTTGAACTGGGTGAGTAATCGTATGACCAATTTCAAGAGCGATATCCAATGATCCAATTTGATAAAGGCAAGGTAAAATCAGTAATTTTAATAAAATGTAGAAAATGATTAAATTATGGTTTTACGGATATTGGTAACTGTAAATAAATAAATATGAGCTTTGTATTAAACTGTCGGGCTGGGGACGAGCGTCGAAATTAAAGTTATGTACGTATTAAATAATTAATTATTGTTCGCTTTAACGGTAAAGAAAACACTAAGAACAGTGCGGAAGGGTTAGGCCATAGTCCACCACGCTGGCTTAGTGTGGGTTGGCAGTCTTCACATAGCTTTGAGAACATTATGGAGAACTCTAAGAGATAGATTGCAGGTTGCCAGTTGTAAGCTGGTTTCCTCACGAGGTTTTACTTCAGCGTTAAAGCGAACGATAATTAACTATTTAATACGCACATAACTTTGAAAAAGTCAGAGATAGCTCGAAACGTCTGCGTGGCAATCTTAATATATACTGGGATCCCTCCTTTTCGCATAATGTTTTTTGTCCTAATATACTTCGGCATAACGATTTTGGCACAATTTGTTTTGGCATAATAATACTTTGGCATACTTTTTTTAGGCATACATTTTATGTTGGCATAATCATGTTAAAGACTAATTTGTTTTGGCATAAATTTGATTCCCATAACGTTAGTAGGCCTAATGACTATTAGCATAACGTTAGTAGGCCTAAAGACTTTTAGCACTCAGATAGAAGTTAACTGATTGAAATAGTAGTCCTTAATTATTTATTTTAGGTGTATATTTTCAAAACCGACTTCACGTAGTCTTGTTTGTCCTACCCCTAGAGTGTTATTTAAAATCGCGTAGGCGTGTAGGGGCGAGGCGGCCCGCGGGCTGAGGAGCAGGCGGCTGCGAACGAGCCGCCGCTGCTGAGGCTGGCCGGCGAAGCCGGCCAACAAGCCGAAGCTGCGGTGGTGAGCGAAAGCCGTCTGCGACGATTAGCACGCGTGGGGCCGCCGGAGGCCCGCAGCGCCGGAGCCGTGACAGAAACTCATTCAACACATCATCAATTTATGCTTTAGGATATTATGCTTAAAAAAGTTATGGTTTAGAACTTTATGCTTAATAAATTTATGCTTTACAATATTATGCTTAATCATTATTATGGTTAGAGAAATTATGCTTAAAAAATTATGCGTAAGCTGTTATGCGTAATTATATTATGCGAAAATATAATTATGCCAAACAACATTATGCTAAGTTATATTAGGTCTTAAAATTTTATGCTAATGGATAGGGAACCATATATACTACGCCGAGGCAGAGGCAGTCAAGTCAAGAAGGCAGTACTGCCAACGCAAGACAAATTAGGGTAAAACACCCCGTAGTCAGCCTTTTAACGCAAATTAAAACTTTATTTAACTGTATTTTAAAAGTTTATTACTATGAATTAAACCACATTCTCTCGAAAACATTTCAATGTATAATATGTATGTACCTATTTACAAAAAAAAAGGATATATATATGTTTATCCATTGTCTAGTACCCTTAGTACAAGCTCTGCTTAGTTTGGGCTAGATGGTGTGTGTATGTGTATGTGGTAGAATATTATTATTATTATTTATTTAATTTTCAAATAAACTCAATAAAAATACAATATTTACACATAATCATATTAAAATCAACATTAATCAAAATTTGGCATTTTTCACCAGTACTCAGCCTCATTTTTCAACAAGTCAGCCTTATCTTACCCAATAGTCAGCCTCTTAATTACTATAACTGCATGTTTGACATATAAAACTTTTATTTCGGGCCTCTTGTATGCCAATTCAGGATTTTGTCTGAAGAATGTCTGGTAGCATTTTTATTGATTTTTCACAAAAGGATTAGTACTGTTTTCTTCGGCTATAATGTTGTGGGGTTAAGAAGATCATCAGATTTTTGAGAAAATCCACATTTAGCTAACGCTATGCACCAGTCTTTGAGAGCCGTATTTTTTTCTTTTGTTAGTACTGAGGCTGGACACATTTTACGTGACATTTCTAAAACCCTCAAATGCAATCTATCTTGTATAATTCCTGGCTGTATCCTGAAAACTCTCTTCATGCCATTCCTATTCGTCATGGCCTGTATAAATTGTTCCGCTTTGTATTAATGATTTGGTCCTTTCGACTTGATGGCATACTAAGACAAAAAATATAAGCTTTACAATGAAAACCACATAAACCTATACTATTACAGAAATTTTGGCTGAATACTGGATTTATAGTTCCAATAGTCAGCCATTTCGACATTGGATATTTAAATACGGCCGACTACAGGTAAAATGTCAATTTTGTACTATAAGAGTGGCGTCCAATGTGTTAACTTTAACGTAATCTATACGATATATAAATTTCAACCATATATTCGAAAAACACCAAAACCAGTAGTCAGCCACTCATGGCTGACTATTGGGTTTCACTTACAAAATTGAAATCCAGTACTCAGCCATTCAAATTTATATGTAATATTCAAATAAAAATGGTTTGGAGCTATTATTATAACTTAATAAACATTTCACCTATAGTTACAATACAAAATAATATTCAACTATTCTATTAAATGAAAAGAAATACTTACCAAACTCTCGAACGCGTATCCTTACAAAAAGTACGAGTTGGCCTCGCCCACCGAGGGTTTCGTACAAATTTGTAGGTATATATTATTAAAAAAAATTGTCCTTACGATAAGATTCTGTTTTTTATGATTTAAATTACAAATGTATAGTTTTCAGATTTTTCTCTATACTTGAAGTATTATTTATACGGTATTACTTGCCAAATTTCATAGTTCTAGATCAACGGAAAATACCCTATAATAGGTACGGAACCTTAAAAATAACAATCGGTACTCATACGGACATAACGCTGGCGGCAGTGCAAATGAACGAGTATACCTAACTCATTGCCCTGTAATGCCATTAGTTCGAAAGTATATGTATTAAAGAATAAGAGGGTACGCATTTTAACGAATGTTAAAGTTAGTGTGTAAACAAATAATTACACTATTTACAGATATAAAAGCCGAGTACTGGAGCGGGGCTGACTACCGGGTACTTTACCTTACCAGTACCCAAATTTTATTCTATGCCCAGCCAACCACCGCTGCGCCCCGCCGAGGGTGTAAACATAAGCGCAAACCAACAGACAAACTATCAAAAAGGTTTATTCATACGTTTATGTAGTTTAGATATTATGCCCTAAACTTCAATTGGCATAAATAATCATTGTCACATGAGTGTTGTAGTGTTAAAGAAATTAATGAAATGGGGCTCGAGACTTTTACGCAGGGCTTATATACCTAAAAAATCTAATATTAGTAATATGTATATTGATGTAGTCAGTATGTAAATGGATCAATAACGTCAATGACTACAAAATTATTATATACATACATATATTTAAATGTGTGAAGTTGTGACTTGAACGCTAATAATAGCAGAAGGATGTGTTGTGAATATAATAATGAAGTCAATGAGCGTTTTGACCTTAGTAATGAATGGATACTTAAATAAAAGGAAATATAGCTTAGCGTTGTTTATATTTATAATACAGCAAACTACATCCCACCAAAAACAAATGTGCAAAAGGGGATCAAGTGAGGTAGGTACGAACGAAGGTACGAACGACTATCGGGCTTGATCGATGTTAGAGTTGACGAATATTTTTTTTATAAAGGTCTTCCTTTCAGAAAAATAGAAGAAACCTAAGCATTCGCATTTCCTAATGCTCGAACTCTAGCTTTATTAAAGTTAAATACAATTACCGCAAAAGGAGGCACTACCATATTACGTCATGACTCACGCCACGGACAGGCCTCGCGCACCACTCAACGCATTTAATCATCGTCATGTAAAATATAAGTTTCTCGTCGAAAAGTCGATGTACACGAAAATGAATGGCAATTATGCCGACAGATAAATTTTATTTTTATTTATGATTTTCCAAACTTACTTCCTCAGAACTTTTAAATTTTGAATTGGTAACCCTGATAACATAATACACCATTAACTACTATCTGGAGCTCACTATCAGTTAATTTATTAAAATTGTAGTATCTTTTCAGCTGCCTTTTCCATCACCATTGTCCGAATTCCCTACAATTAATTAAACAAACTTGGCCGAGAAAGGTTATTTAGAGCCACAAGGAAACTAACGACATCTAGCGTATGCTAGATAAAAGTTAATGCTTGCCTATTTATTTAAAAAATATAGGTGTTTAATTTGCATAGCTTCATCGTTTATTGAATACCATGCCGGCCATCATTTTTTCACTTACAGTGTGGTTTTCTCATAAATTTGACTTATACTCCATTTGGTTAGGTACATAACTAAAGGTAAACAATCTTGATGTGTCTTTTCATCTAAAAACTCAGTTTAAAAATAAAATGCTGCTCAGTTTAAAAAGATCAATGTAAATAGAACACTATCGATTACTAAATCAATTAAACCGTTAGTTTAAGCAGTAGTTTATTTGTTTAATATGTGTTTTTAACCCCCGACGCAAAAACGACGGGGTATTATTGTAAATAGTCACATCAAGATTGCTTACCTTTAGTTAAGTATCTACCTAACCAAATGGAGTATAGATCTCAGTGACATTGAAAATTAAAAAACGGCGGTTAAAATAGCAACAAATAAAAGTCTAGCCAATGCGGAGATGGTGCGTAGTAATTAAATTACTTATCTTTGTTCGCTGTATGTTTAGTACCAAATTGGTTAAATTCGATTGAAAATTTTGTTTCAAATTTCTAATATTTGCTTTTTATGGTTTTAAAGTTGCTTTAGTTATACATTTGGTAGGGGGGGGTTTGTATTTATGCTTTAATAGTTGCACTGCCTAGCTTGCTTTCTCTGCTTTCTAGCTTCACTGGATTGGCTGCTTGTTTAGTATAGATGCAAACCCACTTTACTCGACTCTTCAAGACGAGTAAGGTGCCAATGGTCTTAGGGGAGAGCGCAACAGTCGTGTAAATCCCTAAGACAAGTCTGGTGGGGAATCCTTCACGTGGATGCACCCTGCTATTGGTTTAGTTCCCTATTAAATAGACGCAACTAAAACCACCAGTCGACCACTGCCTGGGATGGAGCGGTCATGTTCCGGCGGGTCCATCGTCGAACGACAAACGATGGATAGTAATGACCTCCCGCGTGTTTGTGCCGTGCGCGGGGACCCGTACGGAGGGATGAAGGAGTCCTGGGGGTTGAGTGGTGATGTGGCGATGGTAGTGCTGCTGATCTGCAACACGCCCTTTTGGTCCGGATTTCCTCTCACACGGGAGGTCGTAGTCTAGCCAGCTGCGATCAATCGGCTGCGACGTCCGCTCATGCGGCCGCCAGGCGAGTGCCCTTGGGTGAAGAGGTCTCCAGCCGGCAGTGCTCGTCTCCCACCTCAGTGGTTTGGGGTGGAGCGACTAGTGCTGTACGTCTTGGGGACAGCTCACTTGGGGGTGCTATGCCCTGGTGCCTGAACAAGGCATCCCCAACGTTGAGGGCTCCATGGTGGGTGGGGAGCCAGTAGGTGAAAAGTAAGATAGACCAATGGACTCTGTCACAAAAAAAACCAAGGGCTTGACCGATAAGGGCGAGTAACAAAGGACCTCTGGACCCTTAGGGGGAGAGGTCAGCAATAGTGTAGGAGCTGCACGTCGGAGCACCTACATACCCAAACTGCATGGTCGTGATGGCCCCAATGGCCGTCCGAGCATGAGCCAGGGGAGTGGTGCTCACACGGGCAGCATTAAGAAATAGAGAGGGGGTAACCCTGGAAAGGGCTACCAATTAGAGGGCGTGGCAGCCACAGAGGGGGTCTGACATGCAGGGAATACCCGAAGGGGGATCCCAGCGGGACACCCTCGGGGAGTGGGAGGCAGCAGGAGCAGACGGGCGAGGCACACCCTAAGGGGGAGCCAAACTTGGCTGCACACTCCGCAAATCATACCCGGGGCAGGAAGAGGTGCAGTGGGTGTGCCAACCGCAAGCGGCGTGAGCTGCAGCGGCAATTGGCACTGGCACCCGACGCAGTCTCGTCAAAAAGGGTCAGGGAAGTGAGCGACGATGCTGTTGCTCAGGCAGATAGCAATAAACGTGCCAAGACCCTAGATGACTCCTACAGGGAGGCGCTGACGGGGGTTAAAATGGCCGTTGTTGCCGACAACTTCCTGACGCTCTGCATAATGCAGAGCTGGTGGAACCCATAAGGGTGGCCATTTAGGACCAGCTGGAGGCCACACCGGATCCTCTGCCGGCCATTAGTGTCGGTGCACTGCTTGGTGGAGCTCTGCACGTGACGTGTGAGGGTGAGAGAGCCGCAGAGTGGCTTCGCGGCCTCAGCCGTAAAACCGTTGGGGACGTGAAGCTCAGAGTGGTCAGCGCCAAGGAGCTTCCAAGGCCAATAAAGATGGCCTGGAAGACCAGGAATACCTGGTGCCTAGATGCCTCCAGGGTGCTGACCATGCTGCAGCGCCTCAACCCCTCTCTGAGGACCTGCGAGTGGAAGGTGCTGAGCACGCAGGTCGAGGAGACGCACACCAGGCGCATTGTCCTGGTGGACAGCGTGTCGGCTGCGGCCATAAAAGCAGGCGGCTTCTGTCTCCATGCTGGCATGGACAAAAGCACGTTCAAGATCCTTGAGAATCTGAACGTGCAGAAGGTGACAGTGGGTGCCAGCGTGGAGGAGGAGGCCCATGCGGCGGCGGCACCACAGGTGGGAGATGGGGAGGAGCCCGTGAACCCAGTGGTGATTGAACCAGGTACGGCTCTCTACACGTCATCGCCATGCGTGTCTCCGAAGACCGACGACATAATCGGACATATAGATTGTCTAGACCTGTCGTCGCCGGAGGCTGCGGGGGCGCTTATGGAGGAAGGGAGTGAGGGGGGCGGCCAGCAGTGCCTGCCACCGTAGACGCCACCATAGGCAGACCGAATGGCGGGACTAAGGTGCGTACAAATAAACCTTCATCACTGCATCGGGGCGATGGCCGTTCTGGCCCGCCACCTGCGGATGAAGGAATATGATATTGCCCTGATCCAGGAACCTTATGTTAAAGAGGGAAAGATCAGAGGTTTGGGTGGGACAGGAGGTGTAATTTATCATAACTGTTCCACTAATGATATAAGGACATGTGTGTATGTCAGAAATGGCATAAATGCAATGCCCTTATACAATTTTTGTTCTAGGGATCTTACGACAGTTAAGATCGATGTGCGAGGGAGCGGAGGGCGGAATATTGTAATCCTGACCTTTGCATACTTCGACTATACGGACAAGGAAACTGTATCTGGACAGATAAAGGACCTTGTTGAATATGGCAGCCGGGAGAACCTGGACATGATCCTGGGGTGCGATGCCAACGCACACCACACAGTCTGGGGGAGCACGGATGTGAATGTAAGAGGGGAAAAGCTACTGGAGTATGTGGTAAGTACCTCTTTACAAATTCTAAACAAGGGAAACAGGCCAACGTTCGTCAACTGTAGGCGAGCAGAGGTAATTGACATCACGTTAGCCACCAACAGGGCTAGCACTAAGATTGTCGAGTGGCATGTGTCTGATGAGATTACCTTGTCAGATCATAATTACATATGCTTTAAGTATAGGACGCTGGTTCCAGCTCCTATAGCACGTAGAAGGAATCCCAGAAATACGGACTGGAACTCCTTCAGGAGTGACCTCAGAATAGATTTGGAGGATTCTAAGGTTACAGCAGACAAATTGGTTCAGACTGTAAATACGGCCTGGACAAGTAACTGCGCTGAAAGGGAACTTTGGCCCAAGAGGGTACCGTGGTGGACGCCAGAGTTGGTCAAGCTGAGGCTTGAAGCCAGAAGAGCGTTTAACAATGCTAGGACCAGCAGGGACTATAGCGGTTACGCTCGCTGTTTGACCAACTACAACAAAGCTGTGCGGAAAGCCAAACGGAAGGCTTGGAGAGCCCACTGTGAAAACATCAGTACTATTCCTGAAGGAATGAGACTCTCCAAAGCTATCTCGACTGTCAGAGCACACCCATTGACAACCATCAGAGATGGCAATGGGCAGCGAACAGGGTCCGGTAAGGAGACACTAGCAATGATGCTAAACACACACTTTCCGGACTGTAAGATAATAGAAAAGGAGCAGGAGAACCCGATTAGCCTGGTTGAACTAGACTACTGTACAACCATAGCAGATTGGGATACTGCATGAAGGAAAGGTCGGCTGGGCTCTAAATGGTTTTCAACCTTCAAGTCACCTGGTCCAGACATGGTTTATCCCATTATCCTACAACAGGGAGCTGCACTCTTGGTTCCGCATTTGTGCAGACTATACAGAGCCTGCATAGCTTTTGGATACATTCCAAAGATATGGAGGCGAGTTAAAGTCATCTACATACCGAAGCCGGGCAAAGAGGACTACGAAGAAGCCAAGGCATACCGACCTATTAGTCTTAAGTCGTTCTTCTTGAAAGCCCTGGAGAAGTTAGTAGATAGACATATCAGGGAGGGAGCATTGAGAAAATTTCCCCTCCACGGGCTACAATGTGCCTACCAGTCGGGAAAATCCACTGAGACGGCACTGCATTTTGTGGTAAATAAGGCAGAACATGCATTAGATAACCCGGAAGTATGCATTGCTGCATTCCTGGTTATTGAGGGAGCTTTCGATCGGACCACCTTTGATGCCATTAGTGTGGCATCGGCAAATCACGGCATAGAGCCAACCATTTGCAAGTGGATCGATTGTATGCTCAGAGGAAGAATTATTAGGTCTGAGTTGTTAGGGGATGAAATGACTGCAATGACTACCAAAGGCTGCCCTCAGGGTGGAGTACTCTCACCACTCCTATGGTGCTTGGTGGTTAATTCACTCTTAGAACAACTCAACAAAGGTCCGTACTTAACGGTCGGATATGCGGATGACTTGGTGATACTTGTCAATGGAAAATTTCCGAGCACAGTATCCAGTCTCATGCAGAGGGCCCTGAGTATGGTAGAAAAATGGTGCAGTAGTAACCATTTATCGATCAACCCAGGGAAAACTACTGTCGTGCCGTTTACTAGGATGAGAGATCTGACTGGCTTGGGAACTCTATCCATGTATGGTACACAGCTACAATGGTCCACGGAGGTGAAGTATCTAGGCATGACCTTAGATAACAAGCTAACGTGGAAACCTCATGTAGACAAAGCCATAATGAAGGCCCAGCGGGTCTGGTCTGGTCTGGTGGCCAAGAACCAAACTAGCAACATGCAGGAAAGCGTTGTCGAAGGTGCAGCGAGTAGCCTGCATGGCTATAACAGGGGCGTTCCCTACTACGCCAACGGCTGCGTTAGAGATCCTGCTGGACCTAACGCCGCTACACATTGTTGTGGAGTTAGAGGCGATAAAGGCGCTACATAGATTATCTATACATGGGCTGTGGAGTGTCAACATGCCAGTAACTCGACACACAAAACTGAAGATCTCGAAGGATCTTAAAAAGATTATGAGCATGGGATGTGACAAAATGCAACCAATGCACATATTCAAAAATAATTTTAAAATAAAGGTCCCCAAAAGGGACGAATGGAGACGAGGTCTACGATCCCCTGACAAGGGTTGTCTCATCTGGTACACCGATGGTTCCAAAATGGAAACAGGATCAGGCGCTGGTATTGATGCCAACGACTGCAAGGTGAACCAAAGCATGGGCAAATATGCAACGGTCTTCCAGGCGGAAACCTATGCTATAATTGCCTGTGCGCAGGAGAATATTAACAACAATGTCACTGACAAGATTGTTTATACTCTCAGTGACAGTCAAGCTGCTCTTAAGGCTCTGAACTCCTGTAGGGTGGACTCAGCACTGGTCCTGAAGTGTGTTAAAGCCCTTAACAAACTTGGCAGGAAAAACACAGTCAGGCTGGTGTGGGTTCCGGGGCATGCAGGGGTGCAGGGTAATGAGGAGGCTGATGTATTAGCCAAAAAGGGCTCGGAGCAACTATTTGTGGGCCCCAAGCCATTCGTAGGTCTCTCTGAGAGTACCGTCAAGGCAGCTTTGAATGCACATGGCAATGATAAACACAGGCTGGAGTGGATGGCCCTTAGGGGTCTGAAACACTCCAAGAAATTCATTGCAAACAGAGCCACGAGCTTTACCCGGAAGTTCTGCAGGTACAACAAGGGCCAAATACGCCTACTCACAGGAGCGTTTACTGGTCATTTTGGCACCATCGACTTCCTGTGCAGATTGAGATTGTCAAACAATTCGATCTGCAGAGCCTGTGGTGAACAGGACGAGTCCATATCACACCGACTGTGTGAATGTGACGCGTTGGCCGGACTAAGAATGGGTCTGATGGGATTGGCATATCCGAACCCTGAAGACTTCAGGCTTCTCCCTCTGAAGTGCACGCTGCGACTAATGCAGTACATTCATAGGGAGATAGCTCAGGGATAAACCTCGGGGCCGACACAAAAGATCCCACTGGGTCGAAGTGTCGCCGGTCTACAATGACAGGCCCCCGGATCAAGATAAGATAAGATATACATTTGGTAAACAGGTTTCTATTCGATGACTTTATTTCAATTGGATTTTATGACGATTTGAAAACACGGCTGTAGGTAAATCTGTAAGTATTACTTACAAAGTTCTTCTCGGGAGTTGGTGGAACAATAACCTACTTTCAATGTTTTGTCAGCTTTCATTGTAACAAATATAAGGACTAAGGAGACACTAGCGCCACGCCCTTTATTCTGAACAATATTCTGTGTTTGAATCTATAGATGGCGCATTTATTGTCATACTCTTAGAATATAAGTAGGTAACTAATAAATAAATATAATTATTTTGAAATTAAACACTTTATACGGATTTTCTCGCGTGCCAAAATCCGTATAAAGTGCTTAATTTCAATGTATAACATTCGCGTAAACATAAAAAAATATTATATATTTATTTTCCTCCGATATCTTAAGAGCATTTTAAATCATTAAGGGCCAGTTTTTCAATCGTCAGATAACTTTTATCTGATGTATAAATATGGCGGTATGACATATTTTCTATACAAAAGCTGTCAAAACGTCAAATATATTCCTCAGATAAAAGTTATCTGACTATTGAAAAATCGACCCTTAGTCTTTAAAAAGGATCTTATTATACCTACTACTCAACAGAAATATCCCATTCACATCATTTACAACGCAATTTGAAAGCAAAGAGTATACAAAGTAATTTTTAACTATCAATGCCAATTAAATTTTATGACATTAAATTAACCATTTTAAAAAAAGCGTCCAATATCCAATTGCATAAAGCTGTACTTTCGTTTCCATTGCATTGTCGAATGTCGACTACAAATTTATACATGAACGCATCGATAACTTTTACTTTTTATGTTAATGTTACCATAAAATAAAATAAAATCTACTAAAATAGGTATCAATTTAGTAGGTTTTAGCTATTTACATTTCATATCGAATATAATGTTTAATTAATTGCTTACATATTTTAATGAAACTAAACGATTCTATTTTAAATATTGCTACGCTCAAAGCATGTAAATACATCTCCTAAAAGCCTTGAAAATATTTATTTTTATATACTCTGACAACACAACCTGGTGCAAGTTTGCGCATGCGCCGAATGGCGAATCAGTGACTATTCTTTGAGTTAAATATTTTATAAATAAGAAATTTTATCGTTAGTTGGTAATATATTTATGTAAACGTGTAATTTATTAATTAATTTTAATTGGAACATTTTGCAACAAGACCTTCATATCACGATTTTTGAAGTGTTAGAAGTGTAACATTGGTGGCCATTACAAAACCTAAACTTTTTTATCAGAACAAATGTCCATTTGATGTTTCGGCGACGTTGTGACTAATCTCAAGGAAAGTTAACTAAAATCGCGTGTTGTGCTTTTGTATCTTGTAATTAGAATTCCCATAGTGCTGTGAACTCCATTACCGTGAATCCTTGTTGTAAATTATTTCAAAACGATTTGTGCCGACCGACAATTATTGGGGTTGACTTCTCACAAGGAACTGTCAATTGTTACATTTTTTCGATAAATTCATTTCTTTTATCGATAAATATTAATTAGCCTGACGCGTAGAAAATTAATCACTTGAAGATTGACTGACTGCATGGCAATTTTGGTAATTTGACTAAAGTTGGACACCCACATCGCTTGTTGTTACTCTTCAATGAACATAACATTGGCACGGCGACCTCTATTCACTCTCGCTCCCTTTCTGAGTAAAATCGCATAAAATAATTCAATTATTACCAAGGAAGGACAGTTATCATTTTGGCAAATCCGTTACCGAGTCAAGTGTCGCCGAAACATTCCAAACTCACGGTCAAATTGTTTCGCAGTGTAACAAAAATGATTTTGAGATAAATTGTATAATAGTGCAGTGATTATAGTTATTGAATAAAAAAATAGCAATAATATAAAAGTGACAAAAGTGACTCTGTGCTGGATTGTGGTATGGCGACGCATCGCTGTTCGTCCTCGTCGAGGCCTTGGTGACATGGGCTGCGCTGCGGCCCCTACAGACGCTGGGATCTGGGAGTGAGCTACGTGCTAGGCTTAGTGCCTGCACAGCAAGTCTTGTATTATGAATAAGCGTGACAGCAAGGAAAAAGAACAGACAAGTGATAAAAGAGCATCTACGTAAGCACCTTTATTTTATTCATTAGGTTTAAGAGAATGGGTGCTTGAATTAGTCAAGAGGTATGTGTTGTTCTTTACTTGAGTGTGTAAGCCAAGGTTTGTAACCTGTTCATTTATCAGTGCTGTTTATAGCTACAACACTTTTATGTGTTAGAAATTGTATTTGTAGTTCAATATGTATGTTTCATCTGTAACTAATGCATACTTGGCAAAGTTAGATACAAGCCTGTATCCTTTAAAGCTTAACCCATTCTACACCATGTGTTATACATTCTATAACTAACACTTAAAGTTATTGAAAGCTCAATTATGACTCATTCATAAGACACAGTTCAGTCATATTATGAATATTATTATAGGGAACAGTTTGTTAGACTAGTTTACTAAAAGGTTCTAGGATTTTCACTATTGAATAGTAATTGGCCATAATTATGAATTGTAGCTAAAAGACTAGACAGTTAAATAAACACAGCAAGATTTAAAAGTGGTAATATCACTCAATAATTACTTGAACATGTTGATTACATACAGTGTATTGTCCTTTTATCAAAACCAACATGAAAATCTTGACTAATAATGAGTCAATGATCTAAGGGTCACTACTCTCAGCATAACCAATAAGGTTTTGCTACATAGACACTTATTTATGTCTAAAATTAGATTTAACAGTAACATAATTTGGTTCTTACATTGAACTCTATGTTGTTCATGTAATGAAATATTTCTGGCAGTCAAAATTATTGAAGATTTGATTAATAAATAATTAGTAAACTGAATAAGTTTATTATTAAGCATGAATAAAATTATTATGTTAACCAGTTGACATAACCTCACTTATTGGTGCATTGACAGTATCATCTGATATTTTAACTTTGCACCAAACAAGATTATTAAGTTTCTACAGATGTTATATTGTTAAATATTCTACATTTTATACATCCTGCTTTAATAGTTTTATTTGTTTGATAGAATCACACAAATATTTCTTATCTTGTTGATATGGAAAGTACTTTATCAGATTGTCTGCTTGGCAATCATATGTATTTGAATTCAAGGTTCCTGAATCTTTTGATCAGACCAGGTATTCTTATTATAGTATAAGAATAACTGGTCAGATTAAAAGATAGAAGAGGGTGGGGAAAAATGGAATATAAAACCATTTTCATACTTTATTCCATACTTAGATTTCTCTATAATTCCAAAGTTTATTTTGCTACATAAAATATAGCTTCCCTTGCCCACAATTTTAAATAAATCATCATTTTGTGGACCTCTAATTGAAACATGGTGTTTACAGAGTGATTCACATCCTCTCAATTGACAAACATGAGTGAGTGGGAATTTTTTTTGAAATGTTTCTCAAATTGTTGTAGTCAGTGGTATAAATAAAATACAACTGGCCTTGTAAGTGAGCAAAACCCATGCATACAAATAAGTAATGAAACAATTCATCCTTCATGGGCATACATTGCAGCCTTGTTTATTTAAATATAAATGCTTTGCAAAATTGAGACAGATTTCCAAATTGTGTCATTACCCACTGACCTCAATTAAAAGAGTGAATCAGTGGCCAACTTTGCGATTCTGTTGTGATATTTTATCACACTTCAAATTTCACATCATTTTGATTATTATATTAGCATTGTTTATTTAGAGGATATCTTTAAATTATTTGTTTTATGTAACCTTCAGATTTGCTAGTGACATTTTTTAACACATGATTTAAATGAAGGTTATGCATGCTAAATTATTTAAAATAGATAAGTAAAGTGCTGAACTATCTGATATATATTGCCACATTTACTAATACTGTATTATGAACATGTGAATTATATTCTTTCTGTACAATCATTAGAAAAGTAGTCCCTAGCTGTCAACAGAATAACTAATGCATTCCATTGCCAGAATATCCATCCATTTATTTATTGAAAAGTTGCTTAATCCTTTGATAGATTATGTGGGTTTAGGTGTCCTTATGTGTGTTTTTCCTGTCTGTTAATGAGTGAAATCAATAATCTGTTGACTCCTATATGTGCCATAATATTTGCTTATTATTTATTTATCATTATTTCATTATAAAATATGTTATCTGGGGATTTATTATTATAATTATTGAATAGTAATTTGAACTAAAGTAGCTTAGTATTATTCACTTGAACTAATGGTGTTATTTTAATTGGCAAATGTCTGTATAAGTAATTTTTTTCTCTATAGTAACCAATAGAGAAAAGTCTACATACTCATTTATTAGTATGTATTGTATAATTTACAAAACATTCGTTTTATTTTCTAACAACATGATTGCATATTATAAAGGACTAATGCCCTCATTATATTATGCATCAATGTGCACAAGTAACCATATATTATATATATATGTCAGATACTCAATTGACATAAGTATATATATGCAAAAATATAAGTAACCATTACCAATATATTATAACTGATGAATCACAAACTATAAACATCTTATATCTGTGTACACTTACAGCTGATAACATGGTCTTAATAAAAACAGAAATAATCATATGTTACTATACTCATATAATATATGGATTGAATGAAACAGCTATTTAGTTCCACAATTCCATTAAAACATCTCATATTTTATGTCATTGCATTGTTCATGTATTGAAATGTTAAATGTTTCATTCAACAATGACCACTGACTTGACCAACTTAGCCAGTTTTCTTTTGAAATCAAGAGTGCTTTGCCGGTATGTCACTCAAAATTGACAAGTGTATTGTCTGTTGTGCAATGACTAATATTTTTGTATTTATAATGAATATACAGAACAGTGTGTGGCATGTATTTATATAAGTACTTGCCATTATGCATAGGAAATTGTGAGTATAAATGTGAAATAGTTGTTGTTATCAAAGTTATGTAAGCTAAAAGAATTTGTTCTGTTGTTTTTCCTGTTTGTAAATAATCTATCTTGTGTTGTTGGCAAGACCAGTAACTTGATGAGTTGCTGTACTGCTTAATGGTAGCTTACAAATTGTGAAGATTGATGCAATCTTCCCCTAAAGTATTCTCAAAGGGGTAAGACAACAGATTACTATTTGCAATGCTTCTGCCACTCTCTTGTCACATTCTTTATGCCTGCCCATTAGTTTATGGGTACTAAAATATTGTTATTTTGTGTGCCATACTGTACCTTTAATCTTGGTTTAACCTCCATTACTGTACTAGAAATCAGTAGTATTTATGCTTGCATCACATCATGTAGCAGAATATCTAATATTTATAGTATAATTTATACTAGGTATGTAATAAACACAGTTCCATTCTCAAGATTGTATATACAATTTAGCAGCAAAACTTAATGTTTCATTATACCTTGACCTATGTTGTAATATAGAGTTTCAAAGGTAGGCATCTCTAGGTCAAGGTGGCTGTCCATCAAACAATAGGTCTATTTAATTATCTGCTCATGGATACAATCCTCTCTTATTGGCTACTGTTATACCACAAAGCTAAACAGTTAGGAATAATGTCAGTTATAAACCTACTGTCTCATATATCATGTTTTCTTTTAGACAATATTATTGTCTGCTTTAGAGATAATTCATACTCTTTGCGTGGGTTTTGCCAATATTGCAACATTGGACATAAAGAATTGCAAATTAACTATCTGTGATTCACAAAAATATTTAATTCTACAATACTTTGATTGAATTTGTAACACTTTACACATTCATAGCATCAACATTTCTTAAAAAGGCTACCCTTTTGGTACTATAATTTAGTTTTATTCAACAATTAAGATGGGTTTGATGAAACTACATATTTAATTATATTTATAATAATATTATGTGAAATGAAACAATATCAAAATGCTTTAATTTACATAAGACTTTAAAACTAAAAACATTGCATTACAAACACACTTTCATTAAATTTTGCATTATCTACTCATCATGCTGAATATTGATTAACATGTCCAGAAATCTTTAAATAGAAAATTAGTATAGTTGGACAAAAAAGTGGTCTGCATGTTGGTTGTTACTTGCACGGCTAGATAATTGTCTCCTTCCATGCTTTCGGTGGTTGGAAGTGCATTGAAACTTTCACTTTTAGACTCAATGCCAATAACGGCCGGTATGATTCACTATAGCTATTGTATATTGTGATGTAGCAGGTCATCAAATTAGGAAATCAAACATCTTTTCCAGACTTTTACTTTTTTAAATATAATTTAATACACTTTAAATATTTTTAGTGGAGTGGGTATGTGATTAATGCTTTTAGTTGACTGTTGATGGAGGGAATCCAAAGAATGTTGAGGACAACATTGAGAATGTGTATGTTTTCATTCATATACTTTAAGGAAGTTGTTTTGAAGAATTTTATGAAAATT
This sequence comes from Catocala nupta, assembly GCA_963675205.1. Classification (NCBI taxonomy): domain Eukaryota; kingdom Metazoa; phylum Arthropoda; class Insecta; order Lepidoptera; family Erebidae; genus Catocala; species Catocala nupta. The sequence continues at coordinate 15,134,891 of OY776092.1, read as the reverse complement.
AAGGTTTACTCAAATTGCTTAATATCCAGGCAAAATATTGCATTTAACAATTTTCTGATGTTGTTTTATCCATTAAATTAAGAACTAATAGGTATACTGAATAAAAATATTATTATTTAGTTTTAGAAGTCAATACCTACCTATTTAATTACAGCAACATTAATTAATATACATTTAATTATTGAAATTCAACCATGTTATCGGGGAGAGTCTCTCCGTGAACATGGCTGCTGTAAAGCAACCGAAACGTCGAGGCAAAGTGTAAACTCAAATATAAATAGTTTTAATTAAAAATATATAGCTTAAATAGTAGTAAAGTTCAATAATAGTAGTGTTAGTTTTTCAAAATTATGTAATAACAGTGTTATAAAGTAAAATAAACAATGCGACAAAATCCGTATAAAGTGTTTAATTTCAATGTATAACATTCGCGTAAACATAAGACAAAATTATACATTTGATTAGTAATGATGGGCAGTGTTAAGCAAAATTATTTTCTATTTTATGTTACCAAGATGGCAGGTAAGAATATGATTCACCTGGTAGGATACAGTTACCATAGGCTAGGTATTTGTAACACCAGGGTGTTACTTACACATTGCCAACCCTTCCACACAGAAGCCAAGATACAAGATGTGCCTCCTTAGATTAGTAATACATACAACAAGAACTCCTGTTTTGAAGGGTTGGCGATGTGCCTTTTGGCAATAATCACAATAGTCCCTTCACTGACTGCACACCTTGAGCTTAGTTACCCTACTCACCACAAGACACAAGGTTGTTCAGATGTGATCTTCTGTTGGGTAGGTATGTGTTTTGTACTTTGCCAGTTGGTCTGCCCCATTTTGAGGGCATACCTAAGTTTACCTAGAGATTCTGCTATGTCTACAACCTTCCTTACCTCACATAATGTCTGTCTTACTTTAGGCGAATTTTATTAGATGTTCGTTCACCCGATGTCGTGGGTGTATTTATTCGTTTTGCACTAGTTATGTAGGTGCTTGTTCTGAATAAGTTAGCCTCGGTCGGCTTTTTCCTTACAATTTGACTATTGACCCAATTTAACTAGCTTGAAAAGTATCTATAGTATGTATATATATGTACTTGTCATGTCAAACCGCCGCGACGACGACCATCAAATAATTCATAAAACTGGCAACTCACTGCTTACACCACATAAATTATATGCACTGTATAACATAAATTATGTCAAAGACGGACTGCATGACTACACGGATGGTGTGTAGTAGTGGCTACAGGAATGCCTCGAATCTTCGATTGTTTTGTGTTTGATTCTTGCGTGGACCAAAAATGCGAGTGATCCCTGATTATAAAACTCTTATGATATAAAAAAGTAGCTAATATGAGTAAAAACTATATCTACGCCAAATTTTTAAATACCTGTAAGCTGCCTACCTGTTTTATAAAACAACTAGTAGAATTTCAGGTAGACAACCTTAGCTTTTTTTAACAATTCAGTCCCTCAGTCTAGCTCGGAATATAATAAATAGCAGTGTTGATAGGAGTATAAGATATTAAACTTAAACCTAAGGCTATAATTGGGTTAGAATGTAAATCTGTTTTGGATATCCGAGGATTTTATAACAACTGTTGATCTTTTATATTATTTGTTGATACTACCACAATTTTTAACAAAAACTGACTGTTTCACATTCAAGTAAGAAAGTGACAGAAATGTAATTTTTAAAGTGTTGTTGTGTGTATGTATTTAGTTTACAAGCGCAAAATCAAATATCTTATAGCTCTTAAGATTTTAGTTTTTTATTTACATCAATCTCCGATAATTTCAGTTAGAGTTATGGCGCTCTGTAAAGTCCTTAATAAAGAGTGATATACGATAATGTGGCTATGGATAGAAGCGACGGGCGGTTAAGTCGCTTCTGGTCATAACACACGCAGCGAGCAAGCATTAAGCAGTGGGAGTTGATACCTAGCAAGACTGAATGTGAGCGTATTGTTTAAATTGTTTCACAACAAACAAACTTGTTAACAAAACATCGATAGGTGGATTCTGCCGCATCATTGAACGCGAAAAGCTTTTCAACCAGTCCGGCTTATTGATTTACGACTTCTGTCAAACGTAACATTGCTGCTTTAAAAATAACGTTTTTGTTTTCCTTAGACGACTTACATACCTACATCTACAATTGTATGAACATCTTAGTTTTAGCTCTGCCTGTCATATTGATCCCGTTGCGTAAACTCTTTGCCGAAAGTGTAAGTGTTATTGTCTTTTCCAGTAGCCTCATAAATTTTGACACTAGGCCCTATAAGTTCACGCCTCAGTAGGTACTAAATAAAAGCTGCGAAATGTTTGTGATACACCTGTAACCCTTGAGGGAGTTACAGTCGTGATATGTTATGCTAATGATATAACCGTGTCCATACCATAACACAGTTTCGAGTTCGTAAAACTCGAACCTCGGCACGCACAGCGGACATTTAGTAGTCATGTGCTTATTAGAAATTAATAACTTATCACTAATATAACGGAGAAAGACAACATTCTTACCAAAACATGCACATATGATTTCTCTATATATCTAGAATTATTTAAATGTTGCTACACGTAATCAGTGAGGGATTATGTCAATATATTTTGAATGTTTCATTACCTAAAAGTAATTAAAAGTAAATCCGGTTGGTATAAACAGGTTACCTAAACTAGGTGACTTTTTATTAATTTCTATTAATAGTTACATACATCGATTCGCGCCTGAATATAACCGAAGAGGTATGCGTGTGTGTTACACCCACATTTCCCAAGCTATGCTTTTGTTTTCAAGACTAATAGAGGCTTAGTTTGTTACCGTCCAGCAGACTCATTTTCAGAATTGGTGCTGCTATTTAAACATTTCTAAAAGAAAAGCCCAATAACACTACTTGACGCGAGTCGAACCCGGAAACTTAAGATAAGGATCAACTAGCATATTATAAGGAAAATATATTTTTTAGAAACGTTTAATGTAGATACGTTCAAAAACTGGACGGCTAACAACATAATTATATAGACCAATGCAGAACCACCACCATTTAAATCGATAAAAAGTTAATGCAAAATAAAAACAAAACCCTTTTGTTTATTTTCTTGAGTAACAATAGCATGTGTCATCAACATTGTCTGTCTATACATGAATCAATTCATTATCAACAATGATTTTCTTCAGACTGGAGGAGATAAAACAAAATTAGATTCACAAAGTACAATGTTCGCTGCCTTGTTTGTCACATTATTTCACAACTCGAATGCAAATCTGATTTTCCTAGCATTGTTGTAGGTTTTCGGAATAACACGCAATGTATCATGCAATAACTATTGTTGGGAATATTATCTTTTTGATTGGTCTATAAGGGCCGGTCCCTTTCTTAGGAGGTACTGGTTAAATTGAACAGTACTTGCAACGAAACAGTAACAGATAATATCTATAGAATGCAGCTACAATTGAATTTGCTATAACTCAAGGATGCTAAGAATTGCCAGATAGATAGATACGCCGTTCACTGGAGCCTCGATCAATTATATAAAAATTTTCAATACCTTTCTAAACTCAACTTAATCAGACCAGGAGCCTTAAATAGCATACGCCAGTACGAGACAAAGCTATATTTTCTGTAACAAACTGTCCCATTCTCTCGCATGAAATGTTTTAAAAGGATTCACTATCTCTTTTAAAACATTTCTTATAAGGCTCCAAGTAATCGTAGTTTCCAATTTCTACTATCAACTATATTAGGATACAGCGTATACATTAAAAAGACTATAGCTGTATAAATTAGATAACTACAGCAAAATCTCCTAGTATGCTTGGGATTTCGCTCTAATTCAGTAGTCCGATCTGGACAATACCTCTGTATAATTAATCAATCAATATCCTTGATATGCTCCTGCGTCGAGAAGCGTCTCCTAGCTCCTGATGAAAGTGTGCTGATAACACAGGGACTAGTGTGCTTTGCACATTGCGCTAATTGTAGAACGCCCACAATGCGCTGGTGATTCCTTAGTATTACAAGTGTCCAGAGCCTACGGTAACCGTTATCTATCAGGCTATCTCAATAACTACTGTTTGCCACTTTCGTAAAATAAAAGTCGTATGTGATAGTTTCTGTATTGAACCGCAATTAGTAATACTTAGTCATATTTTTTTTTATATTCGCCTCTTTCATGAATCATTATTTTAATTAATTACTTTTATTTTTACTACATTCGCTTGATATATGCTGGGCAATATAAATATGCCGTTGCTTTCGAAATGACGATGATCGTATCTAAACTATCAAATCTGCTTTGATTATATCGTCTTCATTATTTTTTACAAATATGGGAAAACACTGATCTGCTTATCTATGTACTTAAAAAAATATTTATACATAATTACAAGTTTTAATAATAAACTTCCAATAATACACAAGAATGCCGTAGGTGTGTATTCTGATTTATCAGTCGAAGTATGTAAGGGAAGGGGCATTTGGGGAAAACCCTCATTAACTCTACATTGGTCCGTTTATTAATTACCTTATAAGTCTTATAATATAACATAATTAATGAGTAAACTTGATATTAGGGTGACGATATATTCAATTTAATACGTTGTCAATGTTTATAAGATAAGACATGATTCAACGTAGGTATTTACCAATTGCTGCAGTTACATTCCCTCTCTCATACCCCTCTTGGGGTTGACCAGATCGACAATTCACCGGATTCTTACATATATAGGCATACAAGATCCAAATAGTGCAATCTTTGAAAGAAAGGGACTTTGAGTTAAGGTTAATTTTTGTGAGAGAAGTAACTGAAAAATTCGCGATTTCCGACATATTTTTTAAAGTTATTAGGCTCATTTCCTCTTGAATGACAATGTAAACAAGCAGAAATGTCGCTTTTGGGGTAAGAGCAATCCCCAACAAAAACATGAGTGTCTGTTACATAGCCCAAAAGTGACCGTATAGGCCGCAGTGAGTTCACAATCAGTGACCGGGCCTTATTTTTTTAAAGACAGAAATGGGCGCGCAATAACGGATACTTCCAACCGGTATATCTCCATGATCCAGGATTATTTTCATCTGCAACTTCAGCAATGTCGAGACTATACTCCAGAAAGCTGGTTTCAGCAGGATAGAGCCACATGTCATACGACTAGAGAATCCTTAGCCGCGCTGCAAGAGCTGTTTCCGAAAAAGTTTATTTCACTGAGAGGTGACATTCAATGGCCACCAAGAAGCCCAGATCTATCCGTTTTGGACTTTTTTTATGGGGCTATCTTAAGAGCAGAGTTTATGAACATTCTCCATCAACTATCGCTCAGTTAAAGAAGAATATTGAGATGGAAATTAAATTAATCACTACAGATCTTTTACGACGAGTGTACATTAATTGACACACTCGCTTCGATGAGTGCGTGGCCCGTAATAGGAGACATCTAGGTGGTGTGATGATGATAATAAAAATTATGTATGTAACTTTAAAGTCTATTTTTTCCTAAAGTTTTAAAATGGGAGAATATTTTTGAGACAATATTAACAATATTTTGTTTTTCCATTTCCAAGCTATGATTGTCTTGATAACAAAGTATATATTTGTCTTAAGCACGTTATTTTAAATAAAACTGTTATTGGCTTTAAATGGCAAAAGTTTAATCAATACTGTAGAGATAGCGTTTTTATAATCAATGAATATTGATAATGAACGTTATACAAACAAAGCACTACTATAAGCGTGGCTGATAAAAATGTACATAAATTCGGAGCGTGAAACGCTTTCTAACAATATCGAAGTTATGAATCCCGATTTCAAAGTGGTTTTATTCTAAAAATAGATCCAACCTTTCGCTCGAGTATGGAACTACGTAGTAGACAATCAGTTTAGGTAAAAACTCATTTTTCGCTTTAAGATACAGTAGTGATAATAATAATATACTATACACATACACACACGGCACAAAATGTGTTCCAAATATAAATAAGCCTGAAACCAGTCTTTTAGGGCTGCAAATAAATTTGTTTGTGTTATAAATTTATAATTTAATAGAACCCGTATTATTCTTGACTCAAGCCAAAAGAAATCTAAAATAATCCTTTACTTTAACTTTTGTGACACATTAACCTTAATAACTTTAATGGGACACTTAGAATATAAGTGAGTTGAGATTTTAAAATGATTGCGCTTTAAGCATAATCTCTTTTTGTTTTAAATTAATGTATAGCTTATCGTGTAGTTCTGCCAGGTAGAACACAATATCGATAAATCCTGCACAGACTGCTAAAACTGTACTTTTTAGGAATCAAGGGCTTACTCAACGAAAGGTCGGTAAAACTTTGAATATAAATCATACAACTTAAAGATACTCGTTGAAAAGGTACAAAAAGACTGATTCTTACACGAAAATATCCGGAAGCGCGCAATCATTGATTTATTGGATTGGCAATTTTGGAAAATTCGTTTTGTCACTGCGGTGAAAATACAGCAGTGTAATTAAACAGCAAAATGAGTCGACGTTAATGAGCTTAAAGTCAGAAGAATGGAGCAACAAGACCTGCATGCTAAAAGACCAGTTCGAGGTTCACAACATTCCGGTCAACAGCGAGTACATCGACTTTGATTTGCCAAAAAATAGTCAATTACAACACATGAGCAATGGAGTAAATTTATGTGTACGATTAATTGTAGAATAGCCTTTAGAGCTATAAACAGCAGTGAGTGTGTGCAGAAAAAGCATGGTCAGCGGCTTCTTCCAACAAAAACCCGTCAGTGTAGTAGTACTAGTACAGGCACCAATATTATATTACCTATATTAAGTACTTTATGGACTGTATTCATGTTTTACCACTGTAATCAATAAATAAATTATTATATTATATTATATTAGTGTAGGGCGTAGTTAACTACATTTTGTAATCAGATTTCTAATTACGATTAAAAGTAGTTAACTACATGTAGTTATGATTACATGTAACTTAACTACAGTAATCAAACTACATGAAGTAGTTGTTATTTTGATTGCTGCAATCTAGTAGTTATAACTACTGATTATTTGAGTTCTATGTTTTGCAATTCATGACAGATATTATATTTTCTTGCTTTCTGACTTTAATATGTTAATGTAATAATAAATTCTGAGAAATGTGAGTAAGGTCGAAAATCACATGCACCTGTTTTTTGTAAGCATTATCGATGGCTGATCACTTTCTGACAGTGAAAACAAATGACCTTATTGAAAATTAAAACAAAAAAATGTCATGAATTGTCAATATGGTCGTAATTCGCATGCACCTGTTTTTTGTAAGCACTATCGATGGCTGATCACTTTCTGATAGTCATTTGTTAATGTCAGACGTTCATTTGTTTTGTAGACAATTTATTTTAGGTACCTATCCCCGTGGTACAACTAGTTGGACATAATTCCACCGTTCTACTACGGGTCATAATCACAAATAGCAAAAAAAAATGTTACAACAGTTGAACCATGGGTAACTTTACTGTGGCCGGAACACCCCCGTGGGATTTGGAGGCTGCAGTGCTCGCCGAAGCGTTTGCAGTGAGTGAGGCGGTGCGGGAGAAAACGGGTTGTCGTCCCCTTCCGACAGTGATTGAGTGCGCGCGCAATCGAGCCCAACAGGGCATGATTTTAAAGTGAAAAGCGCGGTTGGAGGCGCCTGTGGCTGGTTTCAGAACCGTTGGGGCCCTCCAGCCGGTATTGGAGCGGTGGGCAGGGCGGCAGTATGGGACCCTTTCCTCCCGGCTAGAGCAGGTGTTGTCATGGCACGGTTGTTTTGGCAAACACCTGCACACGGTCGCTAGGAGGGAACCGAGTTCCGTCTGCCACCACTGCGACTGTGAGGAGGACACTGCGCAGCACACGCTCAAGCAATGTCCTGCTTGGGCGGTGCAGCGCCGTGAACTCATTGAGGTTGTGACGATCTCTCGCTGCCGGCCGTAATCAAAGCCATGGTCGACAGCGAGAGGAAGTGGGCAGCGATCGCATTCTTCTGCGAAGGCGTCATCTCGCGGAAGGAGGCGGCGGAGCGGATCCGTGAAGAAAATATCCTTGCGCAGCCGAGCTGTCGGCGGCGAACCGGGTGGCCGCCATAATGAAGGCCGCGGGCGGGAGAACGGGGATCTCCCGTCCGCCGGCCATTGAGTCGGTCCGACGCCCTATGTAGTTCCGGGGCGTCGCCGAGGAGTTGTAGACTGCTGGGTGGGTCGCTGAGGTAGTAACTTTTGCCAGCGGCCCATCCACTATACAAGGCAGCGAGCGTGCACACCGTGGAGTTTTGGTCCGTAGGCCCGAAGTACAGGAGAGCCTAACATAATCCTCTCACCTCCCCTTATGGCGAGAGGGTATGCATCAAACGCATTACCAACCGTATATAAAATAAAATTGGTAGCTGTACTTCCCCGTGGTACAACCAGTTGAAAATCGCAGTTGTACCACGGGTTGGTAGCAGCGCGCATGATTGCTGTTTTTTTAATAAGCAACATTTTATTAAGTGTGTAAATGCAGCAATATGTACATATTGCTGAATATCTGCAAGACGGCAAGACTGCAATAAAGAAATTAAAAAATAAAAAAGTGTGTAAATAAGTAATCACGTAATCGTGATGGCAAGTACAATTTGTAGTTAGTAATCAAAATATTTAACTACTTTGTACGATTACTTTATGTAATCAGTTATTATGATTACTAACTACTATATGTAGTCGCAGTTAGTAATCAGTAGTTAGGTTACATATTACCCTACACTGCATACCGTTAATTTCCATAGAGGGTCTTTCATGGTTTGGGCAGTATAAGTTCAGATGCTCGGACAGAGTTAGTGAGGGCTGAGGCTTAATTAATGCCAGTTCGATACACTGAAGAGATCATCCAAAAACATATTTAGCATATCAAGTGTTCATCAAAAGCGAGAAATCACTATTATTACAAGACAATACCCGACGTCACAGCTCGTTCCGTAAATAAGTACATTTCAGAGGTCAAGATGCGGAAATTAGTAGCCAGCAAGACGTACTGAAATAAATACTACTGAGTATGTCTGGAATATGCTTCACAGGAATTTTAGTTTAACTGCTAGTTCGCCGCAGGCCCTCCATGAGTTAAAAACCGTATTGGAAGGTTTTAATCTTTAATCTCTACCTAGGAAGAAATTCCTCAAGTAGACATTTTAAAATATGGGCCAGGTAATGTCTAATCGCATACAGTCCATTATCAGGCTCAGAGGTAAACTTACTTTTCATAATATTCTTTAAACAATTTAGACAAATGTGTAATCTTATTTTTACCTTGAATTACTGTTTTTATAATTTGTATAAAATTATCAAATTCAGGTATCTTCTATTGCCCTATTAATCATAATGTTAACTACGAAAATGAAACAAATAGATAGTGATAAAAAAATCATATAGTTTTTATTTAATTAAGATTATAATTCAATAAATATGCTTGGGCCACTTTTTGTGCCGCTGAGCGTATTAGGAACATTAACAATTTACAACAACTTATATAAAACGATGATAGCTGCTAAAGTATTACCTACATGTTTGTTACATTGATCTTCTGCCAAACTGTTATGGAGTTTGTCATTTGTGGCGCAGCTATCAAGTTAGTTAGTTTTTACATTGTATGCCAGCGACCGACAAGTTGCGTAAATGGTTTTCGCTGTTACAGTTGTGGAGCGATAAGTATGTGTATTTACTCGTTGACATAGCAAAACGAAATCGAAGAAGACATGGATCAATCGTGTCAAAGATAAGTACGAAGAATACGCTACGCCTACGCATAACGCTAGGAGTAGGCGGTGAGAGAAATCATGATTTAGTAAAACGAACAAAATTATCTCAGCGGTGACTGCTGGTCTCACATGCTCTAGAGCAGCTTAGACAATGAAGCGATATTACTATCTAAATACAAATTGAAAAGTTGCTTAACTTCAAATATCAATGCAATCAAATATATTGCAAAATAATTATAAATAACACAATAATTACACTTAATCTAGTGAGCTAATCCATAACACAATTAAAAACCGTTGTGTCAGGACGCCGGCATCCGAATATCTATATAGGAAGTATCTTTATATTTTAACGGTACAATATCAAATTCTTTATAAAAGAAGTACTTTTTAATAAATAACAGCATAATAGATACAATTTGCATCAATTCTGATGGTCTCACTTCTGTCGATTAGGTTCATGTGGTCACCATTATTATATGTATATTGCCAAGGCAGCAGCGTTCAAGGTCCGCCTAAAGTCTCGAATCACTAGTTCGCGAGTCGCCGATTCTTCAAAAACAAGTAACTATGCTACTAACGCAAAGGACAAAAATCTAATACGCTGATTAGCCGTGGGGAGTTTTAATTATGCACGTGATCAATTTATAGACCTTGTTCATGTGTAGTATGTAACTGAGTATGTTGAATAAAAGAATGCGTTCATGATTTAATTGGTGATGAAACAAAGTATGAATGAATCAATTAATTAAGATTTCATATCACCATAAGTCTTGTTCTGCTAAATGTCGTCTATCTTAGATATAATATAAAATTATAGCCTCTTCATATTAATATATTTTATGTAACGTAAGCAGATTTGTTGCCTTGCACAAAACTTTAATATCTAAGTTGGGAGTTCGCAATTATAAAGCTGTTTTACACTTGCAGTGCAACTGGGCCGGTGGGCGGGCGTGGTGTGGGCGGCAGCAGCGCGATGCACACGTCAAGGCATTCCGTCACCTCGTCTTCGGGCGTCCTTATGGTGGGGCCCAACTTCCGCGTCGGCAAGAAGATCGGCTGTGGAAACTTCGGCGAACTCAGGCTCGGTAAGGATCAAGAACCTACGTAAAAAAACTTACACAAATCATATCACCGACATTAAAAGAAGGCAAGGCATGCAAAATATTCGGCAATTATTTTTGACGAAAATAGTAATATTTCAAGGCAATCTCAGTGCTGCTCCTGTAGACAGGTCTACAAATAATTATTGCTATGAATTGTTCCAAACATCATTACGACTTTCGGAAAATGTAAACGAACTTGAATCGATTGCGTAAACGTTTATACATGGCGATTGAAAGTTTTCTACTGAAAAGAAACAAGAGATAAAATAAATACATCCACAGACAATTAAATGTCAATCGGCAGCATTGTTTACTCTATCTGCAAGCTCTAACAGCGCTTCTACGTACATTGTGCAGGTCGGAAATATCACGTCTTATCCCACTCGTACTCACTTGCAACTATATTCAAGTATATTCTTATCGTTAATGTTTATTTGAAATACGAAGGTAGCCGAACGGCATTGTTTGGATTGTTGTGCCATACTATTTCTACCATTTCTAGGAATTTCTTTTGTATCGGTCTGAGAGGCGGGCTCAACAGAAATATTGAATGTAATATTCATGCTTTACTTCGAAACGTAAAGGACTTATTTGAGGTCAGCTCGTGAACCTTTCAGGTAGAGGTATATCTTAGTGTTTTCATTAGAAATTTATATTTGGACGTTTATTTTAGATAACATTAGATATAACAGACAATATTTTATCGTTAGCATACGTGGACGGACTGATCAATAAGTTTTTATGTGATGAATGATGATTCATAAGTGATTGGTTCTCAACTCCGTCAAAATTCGTTGAGTGATGCTGATGACTCATCACTCGGGATCCTCGCGCGAAAAAAAGGCGGGATCTTTCCTGTTAGTACAAAGTCGTCTTCAATGCCAAGTTGTGTTATATTTTCCTTCCTATAAAACATAAGTTACCAGTGCTGGTAATGTTTTAAAGAAGCCAATGACGTTTGAAAACAGCGCATAATTTCAACCTTGCACGCTTACTAAAATATTTAATGCTATTAATAGCTCTATGTTAGGCACACCCCATGTTTCTAACCAAGTACCTATCTAGCGTCCATGACTGTATTTACAACTGCCTTCGAGGCAAATTGAACTGTAAATACTTGACGTACTAACTATGTCGGTTTTTTATGAACGATTTTATTGAGTCACTGCAATGTGTTTAAGATTCGTATGGTAATTTGAACATCTGCATTTTACTGCGGCAGCAGATTGCGTTCGTATTTTACGTATATCATTCGTCTAATATTAGGTCAATTCGCGGTACTAATAACTTTAGTCTCTTTGTATAGGAGGAATAATAAATTGGCGTGCGTAGAAAATGAGATAAGCTGCTCTCTAGGCTTTCAAACTAAACGGTTGTTATTTGAAGCCGGTCTACGTCAGTGTCTTTGTATTCATCTGACGCCGAAGCGGTTAGACCAATTACGATACGGTATTTTTTTTCTTATGCAGTTTTTTAGCTTTTTGTGTTCACCAGAATAACATTAAACAATTCTAAGTTCACCAGCCATAATTTAATTAGATTTTGCAGAAATATCTACTGGTTCGTTCGTTAGATTTTGTCGTACATATTCTGTAGTATAACTAACTAGGCCTAATGTTAAAATACAGGCCTTGCTGATGTAATTAGCTGTGTGAGGTTATTCTAAGGCGACGATAACAATGCCTGTCATGTGAATGAAAAGGAGATATATCTACACCAGTTTATACATATTTTTTATATGTATTGTTTAGCTTAGTATTAATAGCCTCTTTTTTATATTAAGTACATAAATAGAGTCATATATATTCCTCAGAGCTACTTTCTCTAGCTATGTATATCTTATATTGTAAATGAATGCTCTGTAAACGGTAGATTTGCAGAGTGCAGCTACTACTGTAATTTTTCTAGCAGAAAACTTATACTAAAACTTTACTTGGTAATCGAACCTGACGTCTCACAATCAGCCATGAGATGGTTATGTAGCAAATAAACAACACGCCGTCATTCCTAAAGAAAGAAGAAGAGAAAATATAGAAATCAACTGCTTACTCTTTTTCAATACATCACCTTACTTAATCCCCATCATATGGTTGTTGCTTCATTAATTCATAGTGTCGTCATATGTGTAGAGTTAGAATGATGGTCCAAGATACTTTTTTTTTTTTTTATTTACGTGGCGGAATGCAATGACGCATATCCCTTCGCGGGGGCGGGCGGAGGGATTATGTCGGACTCGCCGGGGTAAACGAACGAAAGATGGAAAATAAATAATGTACCTCCCGTAATACCGACTAAACCTACCACGGTGTTCCTCGATAAAACCACTATCGACAGGGCCGCGCGAATCGCTTTCGCATGCGGTCGCGACCCCGCCGAGGTTACGGCCCGCCGAGGTTACGGCCCGCCGTATGAAACGGCAGGCCACTACGCGAAGAGACCTACCCAAAGGACTCACTTCTATAAATACCCTACTGTCTCCCCCCTAGAGGGGAGACGGACTCGAAACAGAGGCGCGCGTGGGACCACGCACGACGCCTCTCGGACCTGGTGCTGAACTGATGGCGGGCAGGCCCACAAAGCCCACCACCCCCAGGTCAAACGTCTAAGATACTCCCGATTATCTTGTATGTAATATTATGAATAAGAGAAAACAAGTCGGTCCTTATAAAAATTGGATCAAATACAGTCTCAATTACTCAAGAACTTTATAATTCGGCTACGTTCATTATTATCTTAATTCCGGGAAGAAAACCTTCCTACCGTTTTTTTGCTTCCATTAGCAAATTGACTCAGTGGATAGTATACAATTTAATTTGTTAATATTGATGTACAGAATAATACGTTGGCTACATTATACGTCCGTTTATTGAATTAATTTTCGTCCGTTCATTCCCAGTGTTATAATAAAATGTAGACTAAATATAGTACAGTTTTAGATCCAGATTTAGCTTTCTGTCATAACGTTCTTATAATAGAACGTAGATTTACGTTAAACCGGGTATCTGATATATGGTACTAAATTTACCTCGAGCAGACAGTGCCGGTTTAATGCTAGTATAATCTGAGCTTGGTGACAAACGTTTTAATTCTATATTTTAACTTTATAACAGGCAATAAAAAATTCGTTGTCGTTGTATTTTTACTTCAATTTTGCCGCTGCAATTTATAACAACGCTTTTGGGTATTGTATAAACAAATCAACTGTTAAATGCACGAACTAATATAAAATAATCGGTAATACAATCGTTCCGATATTTATTAGTTCAAATCCCAACTCGAGCCATTAGATATTGAGATTGTCTCTTAGGAAATACACAGCAACCGTACAAGCTGCCTTGTACACGAGAGTATTATAATATTGTCCTCATTTACGTGAGATTTAAACATTACTGACAAAATCTGGTTGTGATATCCTTACTATAACCAAATTTTTTTTGCCGGTTTGTTCTGCAAGCTGCTTATTTTCTGTGTAATGTTTGCAAATATAGAGATATGACGTATTTTTTGCAAAGAGATAGTGCCCAGAAAAGCTCCTGTTTATTTTCTTACACTTTTGTTTACACTTCTTAAGTCTTTGTAGAAAAGTCATGAGTAAAAGCTAGCAAGTTACAACTATGCCTCACCTAACGTGTGTGCAGTCCTAATATTTTGCGTTAAAATAATACGTTGTCAATATAATTAGATCGATAAAGGCTCCAAATAAAACTAGATGAAAGGATTTATAGAAGCTCTTACCGTACTCCAAGATGTTAATGGTAGACAGACCTAAGATAAAATTCTATCAGCATCGATATGTAGTCGTAGTGTTTTTGTTTCCATGGACGTTGTAAACGTCAGCTGAGTGAAATAGGTCAATGTGTTGCGATAGGCACTTTCTATAGCGGCGTACGTACTATTCTATACCTACGTGCATACAATGGAATGCTATCTAGAACTTTGTAAATTAAGATATGATGTGGCAGGTGTTTGTAACTTGCTGTATACTAGCTTGTGCGTAGAGTATAAGGGCCGGGCCCTTAGCAACCATTTATTGTCTCCGTGGGACTGTCCACAGCATAAAGAAGGTTTCAGTAATAGAATCCGGTTTTTACTCAGTCTCGCTTATAGCGTAGGAGTTATTACGCAGTCCCACGAAATGGTTAGTGACTTCCAATATTTTACATACTATACCTATATATATTTTACACCTTTTTGTATGTATATATATGTGTTTTTTCTTTATGTGTACATACACGGCCTTCGTCTGTGTATCCTGTAGACCGAAGTGGATTACAATACCCACATATCGCCAGCTAAGTTTTAAGTCCCACGAGTAAGTTTGCGAGCCTATTTACCGGGATTCTAATGCGAGATTTCATGCTGTTATTGATAAATTCATAACAGAAGTCGTAATCAATCCCAAAAAACCTTGCGAGACCTAATGATACGAGACAAAAGAGGCGTTTTGTATGCATACATATAATTCTCCCAACTTTACGTAAAGTTACCAGTTGATGAAGTGAATTCATAGATTGTCATCTTTTATAATAATTTCACGCGTGACTGGTTATGTCACGTCTCAGCCACAAAGTTAATGGTACGGAACCACCAGGGAACGAGGCGAACTCGCACTTGACCGCCATTTCTACAACCTCGTGTCGAAGTCCTATTTCTTCATTCGATTGACAGTGTAGATTTATGTATATCTCCTTACACAACAAAGAGAAAATGTCGGCTGTTATTTCAACAGTAATAATATCAGAACGATAATACAAACAACCAATAAACTAAACATAACGGAATATCTATTACATACTCAAGTACTATAATAGCATGACCGTATTTCTGGGGCAAGTTATTCATTTAAATGTGTATTTAAATACACATCCAGCAGGTAAAAGTGACTTGTGTAACAAAGGACTACTTATAATGGAAGACATTATGATTCATTCTTTCACTGACAGTATTCGAAAATGCTCTTTCAAATGAGAACCTTCGCCTTTCACACGTGTTTAAAAATATGTTCACTTAACAACGCTATCACGGAATCTTAAAACATACTAGCTGTGTACGAATATTGGCATTTTTTGAGGGGCTTTGGCCACGTGACCCTTATTGTTTAGGCAATAAGGTTTCATATAAGTGTACATTGTGCGGAGATTATATGGCTGCGTACGGATGAGAATTGGATTCAACGTCACTGAAAATAACATTATTGCGAGCACGTGCGGGGTGATTAAGACGATACATTATTTACTTTCCTAACTGTTTATAAAATATCGTATAGTTGTTATTTATTATGTAAGACCTAAAGGATTTGCTCATTTGTTCGTTGAGTGTAATTGCTGATCTTTTGGTTCCGTGTTTTATCTCCGGATCATGATTTCTAGCCAAGACATTCTCAATACCAATAAGAGTTCTATTGCAGCAAAGTGGATAATTCCCTATCTTTCTAATTTGCGCGGGTATTACGGCGATTGAGACTTATAATAGGCGGCAAAACATTGGTACGATGCACCTCGATGACGTACGATGACGTATCACGCGTGATGCTGAGTTAAATTATTGTATAATTATTTGCCGTTTTTACCATATCGCATGGTATAAATCATGAGCTACAAATTGTTACGCGGTATTCGTAACTCTTTAGAATCTCCTGTGTCGGCTGTTTAATTGTTTCCTCGCTTTTAACATTTAACCGTAACGATTGTAATCATTATAGCAATTACAATTAATGCATCTTGTACAGCCATTAGGTAGTGCCTATGTTGCTGCGGTATATAGAATATATAGAATCGAAGGTTTTTAAGTATATTATTATTGTTTTGAATATAAGTGCAACAGTGTGTTTGTTTTCGTGTGTTAACCTATGCTAAAGTTTGAACTTTATACTATCTCTGGGCCAGTCGTAGAAGGGTCGAATGTAAAGTAAATACTTTCATTCGTTCGACCCTTTCTTTTTAAATATTTTGCTCTTCAGAATGACCATACTCCGCCTGATGGTGAGCAGTCGTGTGGTCTAAGAGCAGTGGTCTCCCCATCGTCCTCATAGCAGCCGAGGCGATGTTGAGGTCTCTACTTTGACGGCCTGAGAAGGTGCTTTTTCACGCCCCGCTTAAAGGACCCAGGACTTACTTAACAGAACGTCAATCATACTTTGTAGTATTCCTGTTCCGGTGAATTGGGTTACCAATGCTTCATGAAGAGGTGCTATCAGCAGAAGGGTTTGACCATTACGCCACAATGAAATCGACTTTTTTATACAGTTGCTACAAACAAGCAATCCAAAAAAAACCTCTCATATTCCAAGTATTGATAGGCTTACCTTGTCGTACCGTGTTCGATTCATAAGGGGTATAAAAATTTTCGCACATTGAAATTAAATTAATTAAAGTACATTTTACGCCATTTTTCGCGGCTTATAATGTTTGTTTATAAACCTACAGCTCCCCCGGTAATTCGTATACGTTTTAATTATTCATGGTCACAGAGAGTCAAGCCTGTCGATGGTACACCATGTCACTGTATGATGAAGAATTTTTTTCATCCTTAACTTCATAATAATAACAAGTACCTACTAAGCTGTACTTCAACGTAAATCTCGAGCAGTGAAGTTTGGGACTTACGCCGTACAATCTCGTTTATGTACAATGTCACTTTCACCAATCAAGGATGTCGTAAAAGTTAATTAGATGATTAAGCGTAGGGTGGGAAACGCCATTCTACTGTTCTACACAATCACATGGACCGCTTATAAACATGCAAAACAGATTTGTACTTGGTTTTATAAACTCGTCTACTGGGTAAGGAATTCCTCGTGGAAAACTTACTATACATCCTTAAATATAGCGTGTTAATGTTGGATTTAGAAAACTTAACATAATTCATTATAAAGAGCTCTTAGCTAAGCTACCATAGGTTTTTGGGTTACTGTTAAAACCAAGACACTAAAACATGAACGAAATTAAATAGCTAAATTGGTTTTAAGACAAAGCTTTTCATTTGAGGAAACAATGCAATAAAATATATAATTATTTTATTTTTACTAGCCATTTTCTTGCCTTGTTAATATTAGGTGTTTAACTATGAAAATGCCAATTATGACCTTTATCTAATTATATACACATGAAGAAACAACATAGAATTCTGATTGGATTTTCTTAATCCAAAGCAGCGAGTTCATTTATTATCTAATTAAAGAGAAACATTGTATTTTGTACAAAATTTCAAATATTTACTTCAATACGGCCATGTTATATAAACTTACTTGTATGTTTTTGGAATCCCCTTATACCGGAAAACATGTAATAGGAGTTTTCCTGTTAGAAAATCTGTATTGTTGTCCGGGACTGCAATCGTGCCTTGTAAATGGCAACTGGCCCACTGCCTCGGCGTTTTGTCCGTCATTAGTATGTATATGTATGGAACGATTGTATAGGTAACACATGACAATGTTACTTCAGGCTGTACCCTAGTTTTCGTGTAACTTGGCAAAACCATTATCTGTTTAGTATTGTCTTACGTTTACGCTAACCGTAGTCACGAGTAGATTGAATATACAAAGACCCACGCCTGTGATTTTCCCTCTTATTTACCATCCGTACTCTATATAAATTGTAGTTAAAACTCGCGAAATCTTAAATTTATGATTTTTATAAATTCAAAAGTTGTATTGGATTATTCTGTCGAGAAATTCTCAGTAAAAGGGGACTTGGGACTTATAACCCAGCTGGTGAAATGTGGGTGTAATAGACCTCTGCCTATCCCTTTGGGATATAGACGTTTGACTATTCAATGTAAGAAATACCACCCATCCGCCAAACGAACGAATCTATATATGAAACAGAAACCCTCTCAGGCAGAATGAACAAATATAATAGATTTAAATACATACACGTATAGAGTTCAGCCTTCTTTCTACCAGGCTTTCTAGACAAAGACTATGACTTCTCACTTGTTATTGATTTGAATATTAAATTAATTAAAAACAAAAGAGGGATGATTAATGTTAATTTAGAACAATGACATAAATAAAGAATAGTTGATTGGTTTCCTCACATTGTTTTTAGTTTTGTGGAAACCACTAGCTTCATACAATAATCTGGTAGCAGAACGCATTTGACATGCTTATTTCCTTTAATTAATAGTGAATATTATAAGTATGTCTTTGGTTTATGGTCTGCTCAGTAAATAAGTTGTTAAATTATTTACGAATAAAGATGGTATGCTACAGCTTAAGGAGCTCAGTTTTTTGGTACGTGATTGCCATAATCTAATTATATTCGATAAGTTGAATTAACCATACCATTGTCTGTCAATATATCTAAAGTGTGTGTAGAACAGCCAGATTTAACTATTTATATGTACATAGGTCCAACGTAATAAGTATACGCCAATAGGCTCCCTGTCAACTAAAGATCAGTAGATGCGAACATTAAAAAAATCGGGGTCTTATATGAGTTACTAGATGTGACCGTGGTTTCACTCGCGTTTATTATTACTGCGGCGCTCACGTGGGTTATAGCGCGATATTATATAGCCTATAACCTTCCTCGATAAATAGGCTAGCCAACAATACTGAAAGTAACTAAGGTCTCCAAGCTCCTCAAAAATGTTTTGTTGTCAGCAGTATTCTCAGCTACGCCGTTTATTTTATTTAAGGGAGGACCTGATCTCACTGATTTTTTTTAAAGTCAATACTCTCCATTGCCACAGCCGCAGGATCTACGTTAACCGTTAACCAGCAAGCACGCCGCGTGCTTCTTTACAAACTCGGTTGTATAAAAAATATATAATATCCTGTAATTGCAACATTGAATAAACATTTTCGAATATATATTTTATAACAAAACGTTTAATTTGGTTTAGTTGATTATCGTGTATTTATGACGACGCGCGACGGCGCTAGTTTTCGTAGGTACATGGTTGATCTAAATACTTAACGTGTTTATTTAGTATTATAAACGTGAAAGTTTGAAGTTGTTTGGATGTTTGATACCTAATCACGCGTAACCGATAAACGGATTTGAATGTAAAATAGCAGGCAGACCGTACCCTCGAATAACATGCAGGATACTTTTTATCCCAAAATGCGTTAAAACAAAGATTCAGGCGTGTCAAACCGCAAGTTGTAGCTAGTTACTCCATAATTATTCCATTAGTTAGTATACAATAACAAATTACTAACGTAGGAAGTCAAATTATGACGCGCATAATTATCGTACCATTTACGTCGTTAAAATGCGGATGACATTTTGGTCAGACGCTTTCCTTTAAAGTCGGTGTTTCAATTAGTTAAATAATTTTACGGTCGACTAGTTCAACTTACTTGGAAATAAATATGTAGTACATTCTAGGAATTACAATTAGTGTACCTAACAGATAGCCTAGTCAGATCGTTGAACTCTCTATTTGAGGCTTAGGGTTCAATTCCACGGCGAGTAACTGACTTTTGACTGGACATGTGACACACCGAAGTTATTTTTGCTTAGGAATGTATTTCTCGATTGTATTAACGGAGAAGGAAAACATCTTAAGGTAATCAGTATGTCTAAGAGCTCTCCATAATGTTTTCGAAGGCGTATAGTTTGACCCGTCCTTGACCAGCCTAGTAGGTCCTGACCTTAACGTTCTGATACATTTCTACCTATTGGATAGCGCATAAACAAAGCAATAGCTTACGTAATAACGTACAGTACTTTCTGATGTGCCCCCTCCATTTAGCAATGAACAATTTTGGAAAGTTCATGCAATTTCGTGCAAGATGTTTCACGTCGCCATACTTCGACGTTATCGAGCCTAACCATCCTGTTATAATACGTTACATAAAGTATTTAAGGTACTCACAGGAATAAAATACACTACTGCGTAGGTGTGTATAGTAAATGATGATAAAATTTCGGTAAGAAATACTTAATAGCCAGTCAACCATGGGCATTCAGTAAAACGTACATCCTTTCAGGAACATACAAGCGCTTGTACAGGGGAGGTGTATAGGAAATGTAACCCAATTTACAAACTTACAGCAACATTAAAAACCGATTACTTGAATAAGTTACGATTTGACAGCGGAGTGTTTACTACAAAATTAAATTGACACGAAACCTCATCTGTACCTAAATAAATTATACTGGCACGTCCGTACCTATTTGTTTGCTTTATCGATGTCAAGTGTACTGGGCCTTAGTAACAACCTACAAATAGAAGAGAGAAGGAGTTTTATGCTCGGGCTATAGAAAAAGGAACTAACGAGATTCGCGTGAATGATGAACACAGAATGGATGTCGTGCCTTTATTTAACCAGTATTTGAACAGTGTCGTATTTAAGGTTTAATATAAACATATATTACTCGTTGGGCATTATGATTACGAGGAAACTCTAAAATATTAGACCACTGTACATTGCGTTAGATTCTTTATTTAAAACTATAAGTATGCAAATGTGCGCATCGCGTAATCTGAAACGTAACACACATACTGTACAGTAGATGTTGTTTAATTACATAGTTTCACGCTTATATCCCCGAAAGGGTAAGCAAAGGGGGACGATACCCACATGTTGCCGAGTACAATTTAAATCCCACGTAAATGGGATTGCCGTCTTTCGGGCGCAGTTCCAAACATCGTGCTGCTTCATAGAATTTCTTTATAGTATCGACAACTCACGCATAACAATAACAGTGGTAGTGAATACGGCTGCTGCGAGGATACATAATATTCTATTTATAAAAAGCAGTAGAATTGAAAACTTCATCCCTTTTTTGAAGTCGTTTAAAAAAGTGAAATTATAGTAACTCGCTATCGTCGCAATCACTGACTTACAATTAGGACCGTATCGAATAATTCTAATTTATATTGAATTTTTCATTTACCTAAACCACCGCATCGCTAATATCTGATTATTATGTTTTCTTGGAAACAAAACAATTTTTATCGCTGTTTATATGGAAAATGTAGATTAATTTAAATGTATGACATTGTAGCACAAGAATGTAAAAAACTGTGATATATTTTCTTTGATCTATAATGCTGTAAATTCTCCTTATGCGTGTTCTATCGCTTATATTTCTAGCTTTGTTCTGAAGAATTCTTTAAGATGATACTCATTATCACACTTTACGTTCGCACTGTTTACCATGAGCAGAGAAGAGAATTCACGCTGTCACCGCAAAAGCAAACTAGTGCTGTACAAAATAGTCCCAAAGGACTTACTTTCCAGATAAACTTAGGCTCTAGATATGTACATAGGTTACATAAAAAGGTTTTTGCAAATTCGATAACACGCAATATACAAACATCCATATGCTGCGGTAACCACTTACGAACAGACGGCCTTACGCCACGTTATATTGCCACTTTGGAAGATTTTTTTACTCAATTGTATTTATAAAAGTAACAGCGTTGTTTACTACAAGTATATAATAATATCAGTCCTGTATTAAACTGTCCACTGCTGGGTACGGGCCTACTTTCAGTGTGAGATGGGTTAGGCTATGGTCTAACCTATCTCACGCCGCCAACCCGCACTAGGCCAGCGTGATGGACTATGGTACACCACGCTGGTCCATTACAGGTGGACTGACTTCATATATCTTCAAGAATATTATGGAGGACTCTCGGACACAGTACCTTAACCTTATTCTTTCTTTATACTAACTAATCTGCATGATTATATTAATATTACTTATCTTAGGGTAAAATATCCAAGATTTGAAGAATGGCGATTTAGAAATCTGACTTTCATTTTGATTTCCAATGCTGATGAACCGAATATCTTTTGCTTGGCAACATAAGCCAACCCAGCAATGGACTGTCCTCTTCGCTCCGTATATTTCTATTGTCCCGGTCACGTCGCCGTCACTGTTCAACTCAAGGGCGTTTCATATTTGCCTTAATTTGATTTTCGTGTCACCACACACTTGCCCCATTTAATTTGTCCGCTAGATAAGATATTGATTATTGAGATCTAATTGTATGTACATAGATATGACAGTATGACGAATTTTGTGATCGATGATAGCGTCGATAAGGCGGCATGTTCCTGTGAAGTTTTAATATATCGCTGCTGATCTTGTAGAAAGTGGTTGTTCTTCTGCCTACCCTTCTGGTGATATAGGACACTATGTGTGTATTTGTGAAAAGTTAAAAAATTATCAACGATCTTGCATTTCTATGTACCTATTTTATATATTTCACTATGGTTTGACTCATGTATATTTATTTATCAATTAGTTTTGCCCGCGGCTTTCTTCGCGTTAGATGCGACGATGTAGATTTTGACAATAAATTTCTATCCTTCGGAAACAATATTTTTCTGGATGAAAGTTACCCTATGTCCTTTTTTGTAGCCCTAACAAAGCGTATGCGAAATTGCACGTTGATCGGTCGAGCAGTTAAGGCGCGAAAGCGTAGAAAACGAACATACAAACTCACATTCGCATTTATAATATCAAGTTAGAATAATCTTCTATGCCACGGAAAATATTATGAACTCGTACATTATTATTAGATTATATTAAAGCGCTTTTTACGGCTAAACATTTATAATAGACGCAAAGAGATGTTCGTCAAAAATGTGGGCGTATTACGCACTTAGAAAAGCTAATTATAAACTATCCTTGATCTTGTTAGGTCTATAAACATGTTTGGTTCTAACAATATTTTTAATTGTTTTTCCTAGAAATAGTCGTTCTGGAAATGAAAACGTCCATTCTAAGAAGCATTCTATATACGCATACATCCTAAATCAATTTTTTAAGAGTTCTTTATCTGTGGGCTTATCTATACTTAATATTATAAAGCTGAAGAGTTTGTTTATTTCTTTGCTTGAACGCGCTAATCTCAGGTACTACTGCTTCGAATTGAAAATTTATTTTAGGTTGGATAGTCTATTTACCGAGAAGGCTATAGGCTATATAACATCACGCTACGACCCACGGGGGCGGCGCAGTAACGTTACACGTAGGTGAAGCCGCGGGCACATCTAGTACAAAATATAGTAACAGCACTGGATATTAACGGATAGTTGCTGGGCATCCTCCCAGTGTAAGAATTGTTAGATCATAGTTTACCATGCTAGCCCAGTGCAGGTTGGCAGACTTCACATATCTTTGTGAAAATTATGGAGAACTCTTGGACATTCAAGTTTCCTCACGATGTTTACTGTCACCGTTGAAGCGAGCTATAATTATTTATTTAATACGCACATGACTTGGAAAGTCAGAGGTGTGTGCCTTGGGATCGAACTCAAGACCTCTGCGTGGCAGCCCAACGGTCCCCTAGGCTACACTAATAGTTGTGTAGCCTAGGGGAAAACATTTGACTGCTAGCCTAGGCTAGTTATACAAAAGCAAAGTATATACATATACGAACAACTTTTAAATGTATTTCTCTTTTCCAGGCAAAAATCTCTACAACAATGAACATGTAGCGATAAAGATGGAGCCTATGAAGTCGAAGGCTCCTCAGTTGCATCTAGAATACCGATTTTACAAGTTACTAGGCACGCACGGTAAGTTTCATGCACATCACCTATTACTTTACGATGTTTTACAAGCAAAAACAGTTGTCATCTCGTATATAAGTTTCGGTTTACTTTGTTTTAATTCGTATACAAATTAGTTTTTATTCCCTTACTATTTCACTATAATATCCAACTGCAAATTTGGCAGTAAGGAATCCTAACAGGCTGGCTAAGAACCTATGATACTTTTTATTGACTATATAAACGTAATGAAATCTCCAGCCATTGTAAAAGTCAAACTGTTATTAGGATAAACTAACTATTAACATAGAACGATTGAATAGTTTATCGAACTAGACTGACAATCTGGTACAAATAAATGTTACTAATGTATGTAACTTGTCAAGTCTTGGAATACCAGGCATTATTAAACTATTGCGTTTGGCCACCGGTGTGCCGCTGCGACTCAATAGGTTAATTCACATTTTTTTACCAAACGGAGCCTTGCTTCAGTATCGATCGACTAATGAATATGATGAATCATCATGATAATTGAAACGAGGTGATGCTACGGATACGAGTACCGTTCTTAGTTTTACGATCTTCATGTTAACAATTTAAATAACGTTAGCCTGGTTTATGTAGTGCCAACACTTATTCCCCGTGTCATTATATTGAATTGTTTCCTCCTTATCTTGTACTTAACTATTATCATTCATAATAATTGAAGGATTATCATAAAATATAAACGTACCTATCATTATAATAAAATCCTTGATAGGTAAATTTCTAGGTATGGTTTCGTATTTGTTAGAATGTAATGCTTGATGATTAAACATTAGAGTTTAACAGCAGCGATAGCCTAGTGGGAAACCGTTGGACTGTGGCGCACAGGTCTCGAGTCCCAAGGCGCGCATCTCTGACTTTTCGAAGTTATATGCGTATTAAATAGTTAATTATCGCTTGCTTTAACGGTGAAGGAAAACATAGTGAGGAAACCTGCATGTCTGAGAGTTCTCCATAATGTTCTCGAAGATAATGTGAAGTCTGCCAACCCGCACTAGGCCAGCGTGGTGGACTACGGCCTAACCCTTCTCACAGTGAGAAGAGGCCCGTGCCCAGCAGTGGGACAGTTTAATACAGGGCTGATATTATTATATTATATTACTTAGAGGGCGTACCAAAAGTGTATTACTTGGGAACATGTGGCGGCCGCTACAACGCCATGGTCATGGAGTTATTAGGGCCCACTCTCGAGGACCTGTTCGTACATTGCGGCCGAAGGTTCAGGCTCAAGACTGTCCTTATGATTGCTCAACAGCTCGTAAGTGACTACTCGGTATCATTTATGCGGTAGATTTGTGAAGATGTCTCTCGACAGCACACGGTAACCGATATCCAAAGTTCCAAATTGTCGCGATAGCCGAGGGTGCGCGCGCCGTGGTCATGGACGTTGTTGAGGCCCTCAATGTTTTTTTTATTTTTATAAATTTTGTATACGATGAATGATGACGAAGCAATGCTCTCGTGTGTCACGTCACTGTTACTTTGAATATCGGCTACAGTGTTTTGTCGCACAGGTGCGTGCGAGAGCAATGCTCGTGTTTAAATGTGAGTACTTAATTACGTGTGGTCTGTCCTCCCCCTCCCTGCCCTTATTTCCCGTGGGTCCTGTAGCGCCGTCGACAGCGGAAGGCATCCCGGAGGTGTATTACTTCGGTCCCTGCGGTAAATACAACGCACTGGTCATGGAATTACTGGGGCCATCATTGGAGGATCTCTTCGATCTGTGCGGCCGTCGATTCTCTCTAAAGACTGTGTTAATGATCGCTATGCAGTTGGTAAGTAATACTTGCGATTTTATTGTATACGCTATTTAGAAATACTTCAATATTTAAATCCAAATAATAAAACTAATTAATTAATGGCAGTCATATTGCGATTGAGGTTATCTTTAATTAAATTAAAATAATATAATTGATTTACAAGAACTACCAAGAATTATGTTTCTAGAGTACTTTAGCTGCCAAACTATAATGACGTAACTGATGCAATGCGACGAACAAACGTATCGCATTAAAGATAAACCTACACGTAAAGCAAAATGTATAGAAGAAACTTCATACCCCGCAAATCATGTAGAAAAATGTGTCGAGAAATACGAGATGTTGAGAAGTGTCCAGTCACATCCCACGGGTAATCTCGTCTTGCAAAACTGGAATGGGCGGATTTAGACCAAGGAAAACGTTTATGTACAAAAATAGCAAGATATTTTTGGCTTAAAAAACATAGTATAGTTGCAACCGGTAACTGTCGATTATCTTTTTGCGCAATTCTTTAAGGTTGCACAAGAAAGCGGCTTTGTCTTGCTATCAATATATAGCGTATTTATTTTATTGAAGGCAAGAGCGTGGGCATTGAAAAGCGCTATTTTAGCGAAGCTATAACGGATCTATGTAAAAAAAATACTGCCTATTATTTTTACTCTCAATACACATTGGCGTCGATTTACTTGTTTCTAACTAAATCGTTTCAAATCTCGCTACGTCTTTGTTGGATGCTGATTAGTAAATAAATTATTTAAATTCAATTCACTTGATTGTTATTATAAAAAGCATTCATGTTAATGATAAAAAAGGTACTAATTAGACTATGCTTATGTGTTAGATATGTGTAAGACAAAATGGAAGTGTTTAGACGCTTTCAACGAAATTGGTACCATTGCATGACTTATCGCTATTTCTTAAAACTGATTCTCGTCTATTATATAATTACACGTCCTTCATAACGTGATTGTGCGGTTGATCCCAATAGATGGTGACAACATACGGCATCTAATAATTGCATTCCGTCTCTGTTTCAGTTGCATCGTATCGAGTATGTCCACACAAGACATCTAATATACCGAGACGTTAAGCCGGAAAATTTTTTAATAGGTAGAACTGCAACTAAACGGGAAAAAATCATTCACATCATTGGTAAGTCAAGTTTTTATGTTATCCAATAACTACATTTAAAATTTAAAAGTACTATATTTAAAATATTGTAATGTGAAGTTATCTAATGTATTAGTCATCATCAGGGGCTTTTACCGAGGATTTTAATAGCAAACGGGCGTAGTTGACATAATTGTCTTGCTTAGAGCAAGCGTATGAAAATTGTCTTAATTGCATATTACTGTACACGCACAAAGATGTTCAGAACCATTTTATATGCATAGAGTCGACAACAAAAGATCATAAAAGAAAAAGCGGAGCTATTACTTTTTGTCTTCGATGAGTGTGATACTGGATAAAAGTTCAATATATTTTTTCCTATACCAAGAATCTCGTGAGGCCGCGTTTACGATCCCTTTTTTGGAATTTACTATTGCAACAGCGATGATAGTTTAAAGTTTTCATAATCTCTATTAAATCATGCTCAAAAATAAAAATAATCGTGTCACACGTAATAGAGATGTCCATTCCCAGCCGAAATCAGACAGAATTGCTGTATTGTGTAGTTCGTTTATTGAAATATCAGTTTCACATGTTTAAGTGTAAACAGTTTGTTGAACCCATCCCATACAAATTGTTTACCGTTAAACAACAGTATAACAGTAGTATTTGTGCCAATAATTTCTATATATAAATAGTATAAACAAATGTTCATGCCCTAATTATATACAACTCAGCTGTTCGATTTAAAATTAGCTATTATCATTAAATTGAGTCTCTATTTGTTCCGAGTTAATATTGATTTTACAAAACCTACGTTATTGGTTCTATTAAATTTTTGCATGCCTTTCAACGTCTATGATAGACTTTATAAATTTTGGCACGGTCTTTCACTCATATTGCTGCATTATTGAAGTTCAACGGCCATCATGTATTAACCCTTTGTCTCTACCGTTACACAATAGAAAATCAATTGTGGATGGTCCAAATCCGTGACTAGTACTTTAATAAGATAGCACATCGCCGGTGTTTCTATTATTCAATCTTATTTCTCTATTACCTAGTCTCAATGTAATAACTTAGTCATATTTTTTATTAAAGACAGTAGTCATTTTGATTGCAAATTACTACTATTCTTCTACTTCAATAGTTGTGTAGGTGAGGGATCCTACGAACTCTCGATCGCAAGTGAAATGCTTTATTCACTTAAATACATATTACACTTTTGCCGCCTTTGAGCTAATAGTTTAATTAATAGGCGTCAAGGCAACTAGGTAAATTAATTAATCAAAAAGAAGACAAACATTGGCTCTGCATTCAGGATTCGACAAAATCGTGTCGTGGTCCTTTTCACAGTGTTAAGTAAGAGCGAACAAAGGGACAATAGCAATATATTTATAGACAAATGTAGCATATGTTACCTAATAAAGTCAATACTACCTTGCTATATATACTACCTTTATTTCCATCCCTTACAGCGGATATTATCCTGGCAGGAGTTCGATAGGTTTGCCAATTTATCTATGCACGTGATAGTTCAAATATCGAAACGTGAGTAGGGATTATTTAACTTACCTTTCTTATACCGAGTGGCTAGAAAATAGCATCGTAGGTAGAAATATTTCTTTAGACTCTTCTAGTCACTTGTTTACAATTTTTAGGCGCCACATGAACGTCTAATGTATTGTGCAATCCATTTCGGCGTCATCGTTATAAACTGCCAATGGATTTATCTCGCGAACATATTAGTACCTACATATATTTTTACAGTCGTGCTGAAAACATCAATTTGTTTTGCTACTTGCTATGTATGACTATTGTAGTCAACGTTCTTGACTTTATTTATGTAATAGGAAATTGACTTGTGATGTCACTTCAATTCGCAAAATAGCTTTATTTGTATCCTTTATATCCGTACATAAGATAATTGAAGGTTTATTATGAAAAAAAAAAACTGTCAATAAGAAGTCAAAATATTATTCGGTGTTCTTATTGAAATTTAGTCGCTTTTGCAAAAATACTTTTAAGAATTTATTTTCTTTTAAACTTGTATTAAATGAAGTAATAAGACTAAAAAAGAGTACTATAGGGTAGTATTAAAAATTGATAAAATTTACACAAGATACATAATTTTCTTTAACCACCAGGATAAGTATAAATAACGAGCCTTCTGCCATCATCTTTATCATAAAAACAGTTTTTTTTTTAATATTGTTTTGTTTGCCTATTTCTCACCGACTGTTAAAGCTAGCTGAGCCACCTAGCTCTGATAAACTAAAACATATTTTGCTGAACACTTACAGACAGTGTAACTGTATAAGCCATCGTCTCACAATAATATAAAGGAAGATTTATAAATAAAACAATTTACATGCATATCCATGTCCTTGTTTATTAAGAAACTGTGAGTCGTTACGGCCGTGTTAACGAGTCTCATTTGTGTAATGTACCACTATGACAGTTCATTTCGCAAAGTGATAAAGTCACATTGATGCGATACACGTCACGGCGATTAGGTAATTAGATATAACAATAATGTAGTAATACAATCTTCATTATACCGAGGTCTGCGGTTTACTATTGATATGGTCGCGCGTAGGGTTGCCGGATTTTCTTTCTTATACAACTAACGTAGCAGAAGGTCTTAGGCTCGGCTGATGGTAAATGGCGTAGCTTATGAATGCTTGCAACACTAGCAATGCTGCTAGTGTTTTGAGGCTTGGTAACACTTAAGTAATGCTACTTAAGTGTTACCAAGCCTCAAAACTAGCGCTCGCTGTGTTGCCAGACCAAGGGTAAAGCTCTTGGACCCTGCTAATATTCAAAGGCCTTTAAGACCCTGAAAGGCCTATCTACAGCAGGAATACAAAACAAGGCCGTTAGAAAAATCACACAACCTTGTGCCTTGTGAAGAACCTTCAGAGGCGTATCGGCGAGATTTTTTATTAGTTACATTTCGATAGATAACACCGCCACTATACCACTAGAACAATCTGAAATCGTATTTGGAACCTCACGATCGTCAACAAGCGTAAGCAAACATTTTTGCTACACTAATCTAGCCAGTAACGTCAAAACAATTTTAAAGTTTTGTTCAGATATTTTGTCGTCTGGCAACCCTACTTAAGTCGTAGATCGTACGTTCGATGTGGTAGGATCTTTTTTTGATGCTAGGCTACAATTTACGTAATATGAATGAATTGTTAATTGAATATTAACTTGTTCCACTGTGTTGCTCGTTGTATATGGCCCCTTCTAATAAAAATGTTATTAAGCAGTAACTTTCTCTACGCGTAATTTCATCAATAATTAATTTTTACCACCAATTACTCGCGCTTATATCATTTTTTAAATTTCAGTCATCATTTAACTCTATTCATAAATTTGAATTTTATAGTTGTCATTTTCGACGAGAACGATCTCTCGTTTAAAATATCAATTTCATACATGTTTAGGATTATTTTAAAAGTCATATAGTGACAATTTGTGGCTGTGTTTAATTAAATAATGCCCTCCTAATCTATTTACAGCTGTTTCAGTTGTTGCACTATTTTTTACTACGGAGATTCCGATTGATGATTTATGTATTTAGTTCATATATACTCTAAACCCTTAGTTCCCAAAGTGGTCCAGGTAGACCCCCAGGGGTCCACGGGAGACTCGACGGGAGTCTAAGTTGCCGTGACAAAAACATGGGGGTTCACAATTCGTAAGCCCCGCTTACGAATTGTGAACTCACAATTCGTAAACGGGGTCCACGAAAATTAATTTGCTTTCGATAGTGAAGAACTAAAATGTTGGCTTGACTTCACCTATCAATGTAGGCAGATAATATTTTAAGAAGCTCAATGACTCTTACTTGTTTAAATGTCGGTCGACCCATATTTTAAGGAATACGACTCGCTGGAGACAAGATAATTTAAAAAAAAAAATACCCGAAGAAAGGTCAACTCGAGTAGATCTCTTTTTTTTTATTTTATTTCAATTAACTTTTTGGTCCGAATCGGAACCAGCTAAATTTTGGAAATGGTCTATGACAAAAAAGGTCTGGGCACCTCTTCTCTAAACCGTAAGTTCTCAATGAGCCACACTCTTCACTCGATGCGGGACTTGGGATTGTTATGTACCATTTTCATATTTTGTTATAGTGTTACTCGTTGAAAATAATCGATTAAAGTTGTCCTATCGAGTAATAGTGTGACTGATTGGAATTGATTTTATAAATTATTCCCAACTAGTCGCACCGTAAACTATTACAGTGTAGTCATATCGTTGGGAACAAACGCCCTAAACGTTACAGTAACCATAAATCTACTCAATAATGTTATATATCACCCGAGTTTTATCGAATACCTGATAGATGTAACAATTGCCTCAGTGGTCTCATAGCATACTTAAGTAGAGCCCTCCGTAAATGCTGATCGGCTTTGGATCCCGAGTCGACCAAAGTATCTTTTCCTGTTGAATTTTTAGCAATGAGAGTACACTGAGTTGATCTACCCTAAAATTATACACACTTCCTTTCTATTTAGGGAGGATGAAGATGTTTTGTATGTGTATGATGATATGATATTTGGAATACACCATATGTGAGGCAATTGGGTATCATTACAATTAAACACATCAAGCTTGTAATCGTGGCTTTATATGACCGTAATATTAATATAATATTTTGTTACATTTCAGATTTTGGTTTGGCCAAAGAATATATAGACTTAGAGACAAACAAACATATCCCATATCGGGAACACAAGTCACTCACCGGGACTGCAAGATACATGTCAATAAACACACATTTAGGAAAAGGTAAATAAATACCATTCAACCTCTTATGAGTTTTTGTATATTGCCTTCCTTTAATTCACCAATTCAATTAATAAGAAGTGAAATACCACAAAAATTCTGAAACAACAGTTTATTATAGTCTCAACAGGTCATTCACCGTATTTGTTTCATTTCCAAATGGTTCGTAAGTCTTAATTTCATTTCAACATGCAACAGTTTTATTCTGCTAAGCTTTTTATTTGCTAAAATTAATTGTCATGCAGTCTTTTCTGTTTATATAAAGTATATGACTATAATAATATTGAATTTCTTTTCCTTTTCAGAACAATCTAGACGCGACGACCTAGAGGCTCTCGGGCATATGTTTATGTATTTTTTACGTGGTTCCTTACCCTGGCAAGGTTTAAAAGCTGACACACTTAAAGAGCGATACCAAAAAATTGGTGACACCAAACGAGCGACGCCTATTGAGGTAACTAGTAATTTATTTATACTATACAATATAGTGATGCGGCTATAGTCCAATCGAATATCACTCGGGTGTCGGGTGACTCGAGTAGTTCTAACCTCACTGAAACACTCAGTATATTCGAGTCACCTTCTGTGTTATCGAACTATGATACTACAGAGAGGCTTTTATCACACCCAAACACACACATAGAGAAGTCGAGTCCTAGTGAATTCGAGTCAATATTTTCTAACTCGAGTATGTTTTTTACCGTAGTAACTCGAGTCACTTGAGTGGCATCACTAGTACAGTCTAAGCTTAAAATAAATATACGCCATAGTGTCGTTAAAATTCTCCATCAACATGTTCATAAATGTTGGCACACCCAGTAGTAGACCTTGTTTCGTGCATAAATATGTACAACAAGGGTAAAATTTATTTATTTGATACATCATTATTTGGGCACATTCGTAACTTCCTAAAGTTATGTCGTTGAAGAATATAATATACCAGCTGTCTCCCGCGGCTTGGCCTACGTTTATAATAACTGCTCCGCTCCAGTAGCTCGTAGGATGATGTTATATAATCTATAACCTTTCTCAAGAATTCATATCCAACTGGTACTTTCAGAATTACCGCTTTCAAACAGTAACCAAACAAATTCTTTAGCTTCATTATGTTAGGATTATAAAACTCGTATTATGAGTTTTGGCCTTTAACTATTCCGTACAGTATTCGGTTGCGCCTTACGATATAACAACTCATTCTAGTAGATACGTTTTGTAAGCACCTAGGGATCGGACATTATATAGCTATTATTAGTAATAGGATCGATTTCGAAAGACAATTTGAATAAATGTCGATCTCTAGAAGAGCTAATCTGTATTTATCTCAATCCACAGCTGAATAGTTGTTGAGGCTTGAAATAAAACGTAAATCTAATACCTAATGCTCGCTATGTTACATATCTTCGAATTATATAAATAAAATGCCTGAAGTTTGTTATTTACGCGTCAACAAATGTTTTTGACAAGACGCAGACAAATAAAAATTTAATTTTCACTCATAAATCCCTATCTAACGGCATAACTAACGAAGGTCACAGTTTAAAGTTCTGCTATACTGTTCCTTTTTTATAGCTTCTAAATATGTTACATTTTGTCTTATCCGATGTTCTGCCAAAGTTTAACAAGCAAAACCTATAACTACAAAAATAATAACCCCAAGTTACTGAAAGACAGATCAACACAAATGCATGTCAACTAATGTGTTTGGATGACTGAATCACCCACAGCCAATCAAATAACATGACATGAGGTTATTTTAACATGTCTTCGCTTAGCTTGTCAGACAATGGTTAAGTTACCGCAAAGCTATCGACAGAAGAAAATGTAAAAGTATTAAATCATTAACATTCTCTGCGACAAATAGACCTATCGACCAACCCTGACACTGTTGCTTTAGACAATCAGACCTGCAGTGTCATTGACGTCACAAAATAAGGCTTCGCTACTAAGGTTTCGCGACCGACCGATGTTGTACCAACATTACTGCGTCAAGGCCACAATAAAATATACTAGGTTTTTAGGCCTTGTCCTTGTTGAGCTTAACGCCTTAAAGTAAAATCATTATCTTAGAATATATCTCTTTGTTGATACGAGGAAAATATTCGGCATGTATGCTAAATTTTCCAAATGAATTATTTTAATGTATTCATGGTGTAGCGTTGGAGACAATAAAGGGACTTGTATGGTTCATTGAATATGAACTAGACCTGTCGTTTAGCTGTTTCAACCTTCAAATTAACATTCCCTGGATTTACCGCTTAGATATATTACACGCCTTTTTATGTTATTAAGATTTTCGTTTCCTTAGTCATGTTGTATAAGTTTACGATTTCTTTTACGTCTGATTTGGTACCGGGCTATATTACTATTTTTGGGGTCTTTTGTTGTTAAGCTCTGTCCAACACGTTCAAAAAGCAAATTGGCTAGCAGAATGTATTTTGAAATGTGCTCGGTAGACAAAATCGGTGTAATGTATTTTACTTACTTAGTGTTAACTTACCCCGTTCTACCCTAAAATCATAAGACTTATGTCAATCACAGCTCTCGTGATTTAGAAGAACACTTTTATATAATAACTAACGGACCCGACAGATGCTGTCCTGTAAACAAGAAAAAAAAAACAAATCTAAACCATTCTTGAATCCACATGAACAAACACAAAAAAATTCATCATAATCGGTGCAGCCGTTTAGGAGGAGTTTAATTACAAACACACGCACAGAAGATTTACGAGTATATATATAAAAGATAGAAAACAATAGAGCTTTTCTTGTAAGAATATCCGTCCATGAGTGACGGCTTCCATTTAATTTTCTGGTAATGCGGCATTAAATAAACAAGTTAGTGTCCTTTTTACCCAACAAGAAGTGTTATCTTTTTACCTTCAGTTACGAAATCCAAATTCTTAAACAATAAATATTTATGATTTAAATAGCACGTTAATTGAGGAGGTAATAGAGTATAATAACATAATGCTACTATTTAAACTAAACAGAGCGGGTCATCATTTATCTAGTATAAAATAAACGCGTGTGCAATCTAAATGGATAAACAATACTACACTTAACAAACAAAGGTCCCATATAGGTAACATTTGTCGATCAATTGCCAAAAGCTATTTTTATAGTTGTTAGTTAATGCTGAATGAAAACACATCCCTCATCAAACACCAGGGAAATATATTGTATATACACTGACGAGCGTACAATATAGTGTATCTTTCAATGAGAACATAAATAATTGCCACTAACAATGAATTGAATATGTTTGATAAATGATTTCGTTTCGATGACAAGTATTACACAAGCTTTAAATATATAATATTTTCTGGCTTCAAATTATAATTTACGAGTGTTTACTTTCATATAAACTATTAACAAAGAGTGATCAGTTTAGTACCTGGCAGTGTCAGGCATATTGAAATCATTGAATTAAAATATACTTAAAAAAGGTTTCCATACAAATTGTATTCACCGTCCATAAATTTCTGCAATAGGAATTATCCTTAAGCCATGCTCATATGTAATACTTTAAAACAGTTTTGTAAAGCAGAACATGCTGCATACTACTTAGTAATGTAAATAGTTCAGAGATATTTTAAAGAATCTAAGTTAAGATTCGAGTTAAGTACTCTAAGGCTCAGTTTGTAGAAGCAAGAAACGGGTCGTTTTACCTACGGACAGTTAATTTTTAACCTATATTCTATGAAGAATATGTCGACATCTAGATAAGAGATATTCTAAAGAATGCTAGTTAAGATGCCCGTTTCGTATATGCAAGAAGCAAGTCGTTTTATCTACGGACGGTTAATTTTTAACACGTATTCTATGAAAAATATGTTAGAATTTAACCGTCTGTAGCTGAAACGAGTCGTTTCTAAAATATAGGAATCGAGCCTTAATCTAGTAGCTTCTACCGACCACTTATAAGTTTAACTAATGACATGTATAAATAAATGCAGGTGCTGTGCGAAGGGCACCCCGAAGAGCTAGCGACGTACCTGCGCTACGTGCGGCGGCTGGACTTCTTCGAGACGCCCGACTACGACCAGCTGCGGCGCATGTTCCGCGACCTGTTCGAGCGCCGCGGCTACGTCGACGACGGCGAGTTCGACTGGACCGGCAAGACCATGGTAACCAATTCTGTAACATAGATACTACATATATATCCATTACAGAATATTTTAATGTTGAAATGAAACTAGCATCGCATCTCCTTGGGCCTCGTTTGCTTGTTCATGTGATCCTCAGAAGAGAAAATCAGTAGTTTCATTTCAATGTCAAGTGAGAATGAGGG
The DNA here is from genome assembly GCA_963675205.1 of Catocala nupta. Lineage (NCBI taxonomy): Eukaryota > Metazoa > Arthropoda > Insecta > Lepidoptera > Erebidae > Catocala > Catocala nupta. The sequence continues at coordinate 15,098,562 of OY776092.1, read as the reverse complement.
CTGTCTTTGTTTCCTATGGGCGATGTGTAAAGATCTTTTTTCTTCTGGGCATCGATAGCGACGAATGTTTTGCATACGACTAATTTTTATATGTGATATTCATTCTATTAGAAACTTCTTTACGCAGACGTCACTAATTCTATTTTTAAAACAATTGTAATGATTTCTATAATAAAAATTCAACTGCAATCAAGGTTGCGATTATCTGGCAGATGATCTAATCGTTAATTGCAAATAGATTCGTATTGAAGAAGCGATCGCTAATCTTTTAAAAATGGCTTTATTTGATAGATTTTATTGCAATTGTATAGCATGACACGATATAGGTCATACGTTCACTTATTGAGAATATTATTATATTATAGAATATTATTAGAATATTCAGAAACTGTAAACTAATCACGTGTAAACATAATCCTGTGTGAAGTTCCGACACGTCGATAAGTGAACGCGTGCCTACTTAGGTACATACACGCGATACGTTCTATGACGACATTGACATTATCTAGAGATAGTTCAGGTACTTACTCGACTACTGTTATCTACGTTGCCAGGCATATTTCATCGAGTTACGCATACAAAATACTAATGTAATAAAATATTTATTTTTTAAATTAACCAAAATTGCATTCCTTTTCTAAGTCGGTGGGTGTTAATTATACTTCCAGATATAATCCCCTAATCGCTTCAAATAAATAGAATTAAGGTTAATACGGATGAACGCGTAGTAATTAGGATTATTAAGGGATTACCTATGCGTAATAACTTAATAATATTAATGTTAAATGGCTACTCAGCCTTCCTCATATGTGTAACATGATGAACGGTTATATCTGAGTAATTCCAGTAATTAATGAATTGTTTGTGGAAGCATTATCAACGTCTACATAGACTTGGGAAACCAGTTAACATCCATCCCATGCACAAAATTGGGTCAGTATTGCTAAAGTGATATTTCTTGTAGGGCTTGCATACAACCCTCGAATCATAAAATGTACAGTGTTGGTTGTTTCTCTAGAATGCTATGTCAATAGTTGGAGAAATTGATTTGTAGAACTGATCGCGCATTTCCTTAATTGCCTGTAAATATTGACCTATATATAATACGGACAAAATTATGGTTATGAAATAAACTGAATATAAAAGAAATGTTCATATAATTGCAGCCTATCTTACTTTCAATCTACACACTGCTTTTAAACCTACTATTATCTATAACATCTTAATTTATATGATAAACATTATACGCCACTTTAAAAGCAATTGCTTTCCGTCGTACTGCGGTAATGAGTTTTGTTAACAAATTGTCGATGTCGTAAAGAACAGTCTCGCGTGTACAACAACTTCACTTTTTATAACCTGTTTATGTACCACTCTCACACACACTTTCTTAAAGCACAAAACACTGGGGCTTATGTTAAACTAAATTTTTACCCACCTTGTTATTAAATATAATATAATCATTAATTTTTCAATATTTCAAGACTGATTTTTACTTATAGCTAGAACTGTAAATATAAATGAAAAGTTTCTAAGTAGCATATAAAATAATTGTCATTTACTATATTATAGTTTTTAATATATAGCTATATAGAAACAATTCACATTTATTACACGAACATTTTGCCTTCTGTGTGGCTTACAGCTATGCTTGCCTGTGTTTGTATTCTTTAAAATTGTCATATTATATTTAACTATATTATTCTGCTGAAGGACTTTTATAAATAGCTGCGATTATTATATCGATACATTAATCGAACTATATCAGTTATTCGACCAAATAAAATTTTGCTGTTTAACACAAAACATGTATTTTGGCTATACTGGAAAACACGAGCCTTTACTATTATGTAGATTTAGTGTAATTTGTAATAAAACGCAAATGTATTCATTTTTGAGACTAAAAGGAAAGTCATACATCATCGCAAATGGGAGCTTTTCTTTTTAGTTACGATTTTATTCGATACGTGTATCGATATTGTCGTTAAAACATTATGAAGTCGTTTTGCGGATTATAAATCAAGTCCTATATGAATAACATGTACTGTACCCATTATCATGGTAGAAAATATAAACAATAATTATGCAATGTGCTGATGCGCCAATAAATTCGATAACCTAATGGTGAACTATTTATTTTAATCTGCATTTGCATACTTTCCTCTCTGTACCTATTGAGAGTTTATTTGAGTTCAAAAAATATCGGTCAAAGCACGAATGTTACCATAACTTGAAACAGTAACTAATTAAGCAGTCTAAATCATTAAAGGACAGTTTTTAATCGTAAATTAAATATGCTCTCAAAATCGTATATGTGAATTAATATTCGATCGCTACTTTCCTATGGTGATGTATATATCTTCTGTAAAACACCATGCTTCGCACACGAAAGCTTGCGTCTCTCATATAGAAAAATGTATAAGCGTATGGAACCGAATGAACGTAATGCGTGAATTACTGTCGTCAGGCCAGATGCAGTATCGTGTAGCGAACATTGAGAAATATTATCCGGTACCACGACAGAAAACTCGGATCCTGCCGCCTATTCTATTAATTCCATAGTCGTGTCTAGACGAAATTAACATAAATTACGTGCACAATGAAACTATTTTTACGAATTTCATCGCGATTCGTGGTTTCACATAGACGGGCAATAAAATGAAAACTTTCGCTGCGATAATACCCTTAAAAGTAGTTTCATTATAATATTTCTGAATTTAAAGTATCTGCAAAATAATCAATAAGTTCTGAGCCTCTAAGTAAATCTACTGAAACATTTGTTTTTATATTTTATAATTTAGAGCGTTTGTTACGTAATTGTTATTGTATATGACACGATATTGTATTCTAGCCGGTGATGATATCGCAGATCTAGGTATTCCGGCGAATACCTAAGTCATGCGTATCATCTTTTGTATGATATTAGGTATATTAGAACAAGTATTGCGTCGCCATGTAGGACCGCTAGTCCTATATCTCTAAGTTTTTATCACTGTGTTTAATATTCATAAAAACATCCTCTTTTGTTCAAAATAAATATCATTTCACAACTTTGGATATAATTTTTTTTGTTTACAATTTTACTTTTCACTCGTAGCTTATTGGACAACGGTTTAATTAATGAATTTAAATAATTGTTTGACTTAGATAATCCTTAGATAACATCGCTAATAGTAGAAGATGCATAATTTATTATATTTGTTTAATAAAATAAAATTTTGTGCCTTAATCAACGTGTTTTTATGTAGATCTTTGATAATTCTTACTCGATTAAATAAATGCTGAATTTAAGCAGCGGACTCTTCCATAAACTATGCAGTAATGGTATTATAAACTTTTGAAATGAAAGGTATGCGTGGTTTATGGATGTTGCTTTCTTACGTTGAGATGTTGCATGTCGCATGCTTGCTTATGTGTCACCGTCGCAGCCTCCGAACATACACGTGATGCGTATCTTGCGCAACGCACCGCCCTCCAATGTGGTTAGGAATAAGTCGGACAAGGTTAGTGGAGACGGTATTCTATTATTAAGTAAAGCAATACTTATAAGTACTTTGATATTTTCAGCGTGAAAATCGACAAGCTTTGTGCTTTAGCATGTTTTTGTCTTACTATTTCTTTACTAACATAACGTATTATAAACTATTTGATTGTATTCTAAATATATTATTTATAACTGTACATTACAGTAGATAAGTATGTATATGAACGTATATATTTGATGTTATTATTAAATTGGACATTAATATGATTTCAGTCGACACCAGTGGGTTCGATCCAGACCGGACATGAGATTGTAGTCTCACCGAATCGCGATAGCCATCAGCCATTCCACAAGGTAACAAAACTTATATTTAATTTATTATAAAATGAAATGAACTACTTAATGTTAGTATAAGAAATATATGAAGAGTGATGCTATGATCATCTGAGTGCTTCTTAAACTTTATTTTCTTTAAATCTTTTGTTTTATATAATTTCAAACTGGTATTTAGAATATGTTCTAAACTGCTTCGGTGCCTTCTTTACATGTTAGAATATATTTATATAATACGGGTCATGGTAGATGAAATATACAAATTAAAACTATGCTAGAAACTGCTTATCGAAACTTTAGTTAAAATCGTAAAAGAGTGGCTAAGTAATCTTTGGTAAGAAGTGGTCAAAGCGTGAACGTATTGACCACGTTTGCACGTGGTCTTAACACTTGATTATTGTCCTCAAGTCGACGAAGCCTGTGAGTTTGCCTCTTATTTCACAGTAATTATCAACACATAATCAATGGTAATTTTTCCTTTGTTTACTCGCTGTTTACGTAATGGGACGCGTATATATAAGCTTGACGAAGCGTATATTGCAAGTCCAATAAAATGTTAAAATTTGTTTTTATTTTTCATATCTCATATCTCAGTGGGGAGACCAACAGACTGCAATGCAGAGGGTCTCGGGTTCGAACCCATGTCGCGCACCTCTAACTTTCGGCAGTTATATAACTTTTCGAAATGATGTGCGTATTGATTGACAATTATCGCCTGCTCCGTGCCTCGGAGAGCACGTTAAGCCGTCGGTCCCGGCTGCCATGAACATCTATGGCAGTCGTTATTGGGAAAGTCAGTACCCCCTAATATCCTGACACTGGTCTAGCCTTAGGGTATCGTTAGCCTTCGGGTTGCGGAGGTCAGGTGGCAGCCGCTCCGTGTAAAATCTAATATCCAGTCAAATCCGGTTAGACTAGAAAAAGCCGATCCCAAGTGACTTGGGAATAATAAAGGCTAAGGAGAAAATATCTCATTATCATTTTCCAAGTGGGTTATTAAGCAGTTGATAGTCATCATAATTGAAAAAGGGATCTTATCATTTAAAATTGCTATGACCTGTATTATTTCTGTACGCTTAACTTGTAAGTTGATATAATAGTATAATAACTGTCGTGATCAACATAAATATCGCTCTGCGACACGAGTTTTGATTTTATGCGTCTTAAATTAATGTATCTAAATGCCAGTTATCTTTTCTTTTGGTAATTTATTAATAGTATATTTATTTCATATATTGTATTATTTACAATGGTCTCCATTTGTTTTTTATTTTGTGTAATAATAATATTGATATGTATTATATTCGCTGTCATAAATGGAGTGGACCGGTGACATGACGCGCGAATACATAAAGCTTTTTTGTCGGTGCAGGATGATTTGTGTGATTATATGATTGGTTTGGTTGAGGACGATGAGGCGGCGCTAATATCCGGAGAGGTTTGGCCCGCTTACACAAATTGTTGTTGTTTTATTATTAGAACCTTGCCGCCCTTGCCGCTCGCCTCAATTCTCCATAAAATTTGTTAAAACTACTTTTCAGCAAAAAAATATTACTGTGTTGCCAACTGAAAAGTATGAATTATTTATGATTGTTACAACCCTATGCTGTCACCTGTTGTTTTATTTTTACATCATGCTTGTAAGGTTGGTCCTATTGTGAGGAAAAGTAAGTAATTAAAATAACAAATATTCATATAAGTAACTCCTTCGAAGAAATCGTTTGGGAGTTCTTTTGACTTTTTACTATAATATATATTTAGATCAACCTTGAAATATGTGTAGAAGTAAAATAACTTTTGTTGTTACTTCTTAAGCACATCATTTTGCAATTTAGCTTGGTGCTTTTAGGGATTTCATTGCTAGTTTCCTTCTAACAGACAAATGGTGTTGTGTGGAGTTTCGAGAATGCAACCAAATTAAAATGGTTCTCTAATTGTATACAACTGTAAGCGTCATTTTACCTTTGCCCTTTATTCGGAGGTCTACTACTTGCTGTAGAATTGTCGAATTTGCGTTTACATTTCATGGCGTTTTTCTTTTGACTAATAGTAAAAACAGTGTAGAAAGGACGTAGTGGATTGTAAAATAAAATTCGAGGTTCTTGTTTATGTAGTAGTCCTTTTAGAATCTCTTCAATGTGTATAAATACATATAATGCTTATAGTTGTCCGCTGTCTATCAATTTGGTGCAAGTGCTTGGGAGTGTCTAGATGCATTTTGGGAGAATCTCATTTCCTCACCATAATTTGATATATCCTACCCGTGTTATTTGTGATTTTAAAATTGTGCTAAAGATGAGTGACATCTATATTAGGACGCTGTTTTGTTTTTCCTTTTTAATGACTTGATTTTTCTAACAAGGCCTTTTGGTACAGGTCATACATTAACGAAACCATTTTTATATATCTAAAAATATCATGCCTTTGATACATCAGAATTTAACAATTATCATTAGACAAGAGAAAGTACTTATTTTTAGTTCATACTACTTCTATTATATCTTTACCATCATTCAGACAATTTATCTGTCGAATGTATTGCCAGATGGCAGCACTGGCGAAGACCAAGGAGTTTGGTACTGGCGGCACGGCCAACACTGGCGGGAACTGGCCACACAGCGGGAAGGCCACGCCACTCAACACTGGACATCTCACACCCGCTGACAGACATGGTTCCGTACAGGTAAGGTACCCGGCCGACACTTATCAACACACCATCTTAATGATAATTGTTTAATGGCGTTAATTGATAAACTATCTAATTAGATTATCTGTTGATGAAATTATTGTTTATTTTTAACCGAACGTATTGAGTTATTTTGACAGAAACACAAGGCGTTCTGTAATGTTGTGCAAGATGCAATGTTTTTCGGGTATTGTTTAGAAGTTGAAAATAACAGAAATATAAAACAACATCAATCATTCGTATTATTTAGATGGTTTTGATGGCAAAATTTGACCTATTATTTATGTGTTTTTCTTAGATAATGCACTTTGTTGTTCTCTATCAACGCATGCTTCTAGTATGCATCATTATGACCTTAAAACCTTATTTCGATACAAGACTTAGTTTTATTTTTGATTACAGTATAATTTGTTTTGTATCTGAATATACTTGATAAAAATAATGCTTATCGTTGTCTACACTTTAAAATATGTATTAAATAAGAAAAAAATTGATGTACATTAAACTTAGTGGTAGATAATACACGTTATTTTTTAGTGTTCACCTAAGTTAATAACTATTGTAGACAATTTTTATACATCTTAGAGTAATTATAGACTGGAGTTATAATTAATTTGTTTTCTTTAGAATATGTTAGAGCATTAGAATAAAGCGGAATCCTTATTTAAAGGAACGGCGGGAATTTTGTTCAAAGTGGAGCAAATATTTACCTACCTTTTCAGGTATATAGGTGTGCAATTATGTATGAAGTACTCAGACACGGAGAAGGTGGAGTACCTTCTGGTTGCTTCACACAATCGCAACTAAACGATGCAACTATTCCTGCGATTGGCAGGGTTTCTAGATTCTTGTATTGTCCGCAACAGTCCCTTTTTTTGAGTCTTTGTTTGTTGTTGGTCTCACGACCTTTACAACTTTACGCGGGCTGTGGGTGAGCGCAGAAGGCTCCCATCCCCTAACAGTCCATTATGATCAGCAACAGTCTATTATAATTTTGCCCTTTATACTGACAGCACAACAAAGTCTATTTTTTTAAGGTTCTGTACCACACTTTTTACTAGCCTAAGTAAACAATATTCCGAAATAAGTGCAATTCTGTATATAATGGTCACAAAATTAAGGGCAACATTTACACAAATATGTTTATACAGTTTGTGTCATATGTTTTATGTTTTCGTTTCGTTCGTAAATTAGCTCAGGTCAGCACCATCTCCAGTCTATGATTACTTACTATCGCACTTGAAGACACTTTGAAATTACGAACTTTCTTAGAAAAGCTTTGCATTTAAAGTCTTTACTAAGGAATCTCTAAAGTAATCGTTAAACGTGTCTGAGTGCGACCGTTTGAGTTCTATACCCACTTATGCATGTTATTATTTTACGCAATTATTTTATTTGTATACGTGAATTGTGAATGTATATTGGTGTATTTATTTTTTAGCTGTTGAAGAATAAACATTTTCGGTATGTGAAATTTCCCGGCTCGGTATCCACGGTCAGTTTTGAAATATATTTGCCGGCAATCCTTGTGTGACTGTCTGCATGATGCTTAAGATTTGATAACAGTTGGCCTGGCTCGCGGATTTAAAACTACTTTTTAATAAAAATATACTCGCAAAAGTGTATGGTTATTGTATTCCTGTGATGATTGGGACGCGGAATAAGTTGTTGTACTGAAATTGCTTATACTTAACAGAGTTATAATGTAATCGTTGTAGCAAATTAACTTTTCTTTTTGTCTTTTGCACTAAGTAATACCGCACTTTAGTGTTTACGCACTATACCAATGTTTTGCTATGTTTTAAACGACTTGTTTAACTCAATTATTTAACTATTCGATTTCTTTATCCGTCTTTAAACTACATTCAACTTATGTATATTGCTTTAACATTTTATTAAAACCATATCTAAAAGCGAGTGTGTTTAAAATTTTAATAAAGCATAATATACAGCAATTTTTTTTTGGCAAATGTGGCCGTTTCCTAGTTCTTCTTTATGCATTTTCAAGACGTAAAATGACGGTTACAAAGGACTACGTCATATGTATTTGTTCTGTAAGTTATATTTAATAAAATACAAGCAACGAAATAAACAAACATATATATTTGTGTCTAATATAAAAGAAAATATTAAATCCTCACAGCTTCAGTCCAACTGTTACTAAGGCTTCGCTATCAGAGCACTGCCAATATTCATTCATGAAGTACTGTACACTTAGCTTATTCATTGTTTTACGGCTATATATGTGTTTCTGATGTGTCATTGCACGCATTTAGTTGCAAGCGGTATAGTGTTGCCCGGTTTCACGTAAAATGTTGTTGCTACCTGTGAAACGTATCGGCCGCTTCGTAACAGCCTTTTCACATGTTTCATGGGTTTAAAACTGTTTAGGAAATCTACCAAGAATAGGGCAGTTAATTCACATCTTTTTATTATTTTAATCAAATAGGTACATTACATAAACTCTGAAATAAAAATACCTATTGAAATCTAATTTTAATAAATAAGATATAAGCATTTCTAATCTGGTAGTAAGGGTCTGTTGTATCATATCTGTCAAATGACAGAAAGAGGATGCATGTCAAACTGACGTAATCTCTATTTAAATGCAGCTTTCCGAGGGAGATAGCAAGATATCTCCACTACAGCCCCACTTTTCTTATACACAAATTTAAAATATTACTTGGTGCTTTATTTTGCAACCAAGTTTGATACTGTTTGCACAAAATCAAAAATAGGCCTCTACCCGCCAGTTAGCTTGTTATAAAACTGTTTAAACAAGCAACAGGAACGTGTGAAAAGGCTTAGAAATAATTATTGTTTTATTTATGAACTAGATGTGTTTGTGTGATTACTCACATCTAATTGAATTATAGGTATGCCTTATTCTTTAATTTGATGCTTTGTATATTAAGCAATATGTTTATGTTATGTCGAGGACTTAGTAATATGACAATTCAGTCGAAAAACATTTAACGATATTGTGTTAAAGCTAGTAAGGATAACTAGGAAGGAATTCTAATTTCTACAGATTATTCTATATCTCACGTTTGACGTTATATAACATACTGCGTATAGTAAAAGTAGCTAAATATATAGTTAATAGAAAAATTTAAGTAGTGTGTTTCTGCAGATTGAGTACAATGTCTTAATCCGCCTGTTGAATGCGAAAAAATACGAATCGCCAATTACGAATGGCATCAATAAGTAGTAGTAGGTACGTTATGCATGTAAAAGTTGAGCGGTCTGAGTGCTACGTCGATCAACTGCCCGAGAATTAAAGAGAGATTGCAGATACAAACATAATTTGTCTATGTCGTTAAAGATTGAGTGGGTCGCCCAAGGTACCGCTGGAAAGATGAACTAGCTAAAGAATTTAGTTAGTTAGTTGGACGTGTGTTATTGGACCATTGTGCGTAAGTGACTGACGCGAAAAGTTGTTCGATTACTTATACCACCTCAGCACCGTCCAGAAAGATAATATAATTGCACAGTACCTCCTTCATAATTTCTGGTTTCTTTAGCTAAGACCTTAAAGAGATAAATCTCCTCGATTGGTTTAACTTGGCACAAGATAGGAATGAATGGCGCACTTTAATGTCGGAGGCCAAGATCCACTTTGGGTCGCTGAGCCAGCGAAGTAAGTAAGTAATTAAAGATTACATAGACAAATTATGTTTGTATCTGCTATCAGTACACAATAATATTGACAAACGTTTCTGTATAAATTATAAACACTTATTGTAAGCTCATAGCAAATTTTACCGTTTCGGTTAGCTGGTCTTGTATACTACCAGAACTAATTTACAGAAGCTCAGCTTGCCGTTCAATTGACTTGTAAGATAATTGTTTGACAAGAAGAATGGGCCTTATTTCTAGCAGCGGTATTAGTGACCTACTCCAGACCTTTTTAGTTTCCACGCTCCCACTTCTCTACACTGGATTTATTTCTTAGTGTGAGTGATTGGTAATTCAGCGCAAATCCTGTAGATCCACAGCTTCCCAATGTATGTTAATTGATGTTTAAAAATAACTTATGCATCTATGGAAACAAAAACATAACTCCTTTGTAGTCATGTTCAGCACTAGTATGGTCACTAGTAATTCCGAATTTTGACAATCGTGTAGTCCTGGAGTAAGATAAACCGTCTTGAAACCCGCAAAGTATTCAATCAGGAATATATAAGCAGTTGAAGGAAAATAATAATCTTTTTCTTGATTTCCCTCCCCCATTACTAATACTGGAGGCCACGCAACAGATTAATAACCCAACTACAGGGTAAAATTTCCCTTCAATTACGGTAGACATGGCCTTGGCTATATTTCCCCAGTATTGCTACTCGAATACTCAAGGCATGTAGTCATGTCCATGAGCGCGATGCGATTATTTCTTATCATTGGATAGACTTCTGGTACGTTTGTCATATCAGGAAATAAAAGTAATCTTAACAGAAACTAGTCTCGATTTAATAACTTTAAAATTAATGTTTATTTTTTTATCGTTTTTCAATAACAGACACTTGAATTATGCATATATATTATAAAACCTTTTAGATTAACTTGCAGAGTAATTGCTATACTTTTCTATGAGACTAAATAACTGCGTACTAATGTAGACATAATCGATGTGATATATAAGGAGGCTAGGTGAGCCGTTCACACGTTAAGTGCTCACAAACGATTTTGGAGTGGGATCTCAGGACGTTAAGTTTAAAGTCATAAAGATCGCTATTTAGGGCCCGACCTCTTCTGAAAAGTAACCAATGGTAATAGATACATGGACATAGTTATAAAATGTATGTACGAAATTGTCCCGCAGGTGGTTAGTTCAACGAACGGCGAGCTAGGCGCGGATGACCCGACAGCGGGACACAGCAACACGCCGATCACGCAACCCCACCATGAGGTCGATGTGGTCGACGACACCAAGTCAGTGTTCCAACTGTATGCATACCCTTTTATTTTCTTTTTATTTAGTTTAAGTTTATCATAGTTACTCATCGTCATCATTATGCGTACATTTTATTCATCGTCACTTATCAACCATGATTGCAAATTCGTCTTTTGAAATTACGTATGAGGAAAGACTTGTTTAGAATACAATCATAGAAAACTGGATCAAGAAGTTGTTTGGCCTCTTTATACATGCATACCAACTAGAGAAAAATGTACTGGATACAAAATAAATGATTTTGTATTTAAATAATATATAACATGGCGCAGCGGTAGTGTATGCAATTGCACTGAAGTCTCGGGTTCGATACCCAGGTTGGGCAGAGTATAATTGGGTTTTTCTGTCAAGACATTCGCAGTAGCAACATAAGGTCTGGAACAGTGCACGGCAGACGGCAATAGGCTCGTCATAAAACAATGACTGGCGAAATATTGATGTGATGCTCCTCTACCTACCTCTTGGGGATATAGGCGTAGGACTATGGGATATAATATCAACCCTGTATTAAACTGTCCCACTGCTGTGCACGGGCCTCTTCTCAGTGTGAGAAGGGTTAGGCCATAGTTCACCACGCTGGCCTAGTGCGGATTGGGAGACTTCACATACCTTCGAGAGCATTATGGATAACTCTCAAACATGCAGGTTAGCAGTTGCAGGCAAGCGATAATTAACTATTTAATACGCATATAACTTCGAAAAGACAGAAATACGCGCCTTGATTTCGAACTCGAGACCTCTGCGTGGCAGTCTAACGGCTTCCCACTAGGCTATCGCTGCTCGTAGGACTATGGTATGTATACAAGAAAATGAGAAAGGGTTAGACCTAGAAGAAGATGTATACAAAAAAGCGACAAAAAAATTAAAGATGTATCGTATCAAGAGATTCAGGGTGAAGGGATAAATAACGATTCATTTATTGACAAGATCAGTGCTTTAGAATAAATGGAGAATTCATTGCATTATTATCTTGAGCCATCTAGTAATTGCGTTTAACTTAGAACAGAAACAAGAATACCGGTCACAATACAACCTAAATCGATTGTGGTGTTTTAATCATATCAAGTCCTACTTGTTCCAATTGCAACTTTCATTTTAAGAGTCATGTTATATAATGTGTTGATGTTATACAAGGTTGATTAAACAGTTTTATTTCTATCTATATATAGTATGTACCACATACAAGCTCTACACCAAATTTCAGTTCAATAGGAGCAGTAGTTTAGCCACAGGATAGATTTTAGTTTGCAACGGGTTGTATCTGCCCTAACAGCTGACCGAGAGTCTAAGCATAGGTATCTAAGGAAATGCACCTTAAAGCGACAAAAATGTAGGAGACGTTGCCGCTCTGATACTTAATATACATTATTACAGTAGCCAACAATCACGCCAAAATGTGTCTTAATCTTAGTGCAATATGAACGAAAGCACAAGCATATGATATGCTTGTGTTTTCACCACTAGTTTACACCATTAGTTTGTAACACAAACAAGGAAGCAACAAATAAACCCGTGTCAACAATGAAACAATTGAAGAAAAACAACAATGAAACAATGAAAGACAACAGATGTTTATAAAATATGGTGTTTGCGTATTAAATTTATTTAATTTGTTTGAATAAAGTGATTTTCTATTTTTATCTTTATCGAGTTTTTAAGCGTTTCGAATTAACACTGAGCCCATAGTCTGTCCATTTTAACGTCCATGAAACATATCAACCTTGTATAACCTTCCTCAAGAATTGGACTATTGAATACATAAATAATTTTGAAATCCGATTGGTAGTTCCAGAGATAAGACAATCCCTTCCCCTTTATTATATTAGTATCGATTGTGTAATGGTTGATCGGATGAATAATGAAATCGATCGAATCAAAGATGCTATGCATATATTTGACACGTGATTATGTGTTCTTATTTTTATGAAGTTTTGAGATACATTGTTACAAGGTTTCCTACAAGGATAATAGGGAGGCGACGATCTACGGCTGCAGAAATTAGTCAGCTTTGTAATAACTAATGAGCCAAGTATTTTGGTCTCTATTCAGAGACAATCTTTAATGCACAAGTTCTCTTTTTTACGAGGAAAATAATTTAATTAATGACTGCAATGGATGAATCGACATTACCAGATAGTTTATAAATGTGGTTTACAAAGATACTAATGAATTATTTAACATTTCAGCAATCATTCACCGCCCATCAAGGATCATGCATCTCACTATATCGTTTTTTTTCTTCATGTTTTTTTTAACATAGTTTTTATATTTTATTTATTTTATTAGTTGAAAATTTTAAACGATCCTTTTACTATCTCTCTTTACAAATGCCTCTAACAAACTTGTACCCTGACAGACTCTGTAAAATCGTCATACAGGCAATCTGTGTATTCCAGATGCTGTTGTTTCTTCAAACGTAAAAAGAAGAAGTGCGCGGCGCGCGCGGGCAAGTGACGCGAGTGTGTCACGTGACCCGCCCCTCGGCCCCGCCCCCCGCACGCCCCGCCCAGTCCCGCCCGCCCCGCCCCCGCCCCCGCCCCGCCGCCGCAGCACGCCCGCAGGACACGCCCTACGTACACGCTACTGTATTTACTATTACATCCAGTTGCTCCGTACATTGTTGTAAGAAACTAATGTTTAACTTATTTTCAAATATGTAACATACTTGGAGTATGCAAGGTTAGTTACGCTTGAGCACACTAACAGATTTTGACGGGAGAACGTTAAATGCGCTGCCCTACATGAGAGAAAGTATAAGACGCGTGCAAAAGCTGAACGATGTGGACATTCTATCCCGCCCTTACTACAAATACAAGACACAGTATGTAACCAATTAATAATTTTTTTTTTAAATATTTGATTGGCTACAATATTGGGCTGCTGCAATATCGTAGAAAACAATTATATTTTTACAACAACGTATTGTTGCAAATGTTCGGGTGTAATTTTTCATGTGAAAATATTACATAAAGTCCCACTTTAAAATTATTAATATTTCAGATATTTGAAATAATTGTCTTTACTGAAAATAATTAATTGTATTCGTATATGGCGTCGACTATACAAAATCTATAAACGTAGCAAAACGTTTGCACAAAGAGATCAGTTTTACCAATCAAAGAGATCAAGAAGTTTCATTGCATTTCAAGATTCCTGTCCGAGATATCCGCGTATACTATTGATAACCAATAAACAAGTTTTACTATGTAGCTATTTTAAATAGTAATAAATCCATACGTGTTCTAAATATATTTCAATAACGTATTATTAACCTGTCATTTGGAATACCTTTTGTGATGGCTGCCAGTGTACCACTGCGACTCAATAATTTATTTAGAGATAGTGAGTTTATTCGCGAGAAAAATAAAACACTTGAGAGAACATATGAAAGTACTAAATCTGTTAGTGTGTTATAAGCATATATATGTACTGTCGAAAACCATGACCAGCATTTTACATCTTCGTTTTTACTGACAGCTTATTTACCAAATTTATTTTATGTCATTCAAATATCTGCATCGGTCAATAAGACTGTTCAGAAAATGATTCCATCTCACTTAACTGTTAGTACTTAATTTATACCTACAATGATTTAGTACTATATTCGTTTATTTATTTCGTTCAGAACAATTAAAACTACGGCCAGCCTTACAAGTAAACTTATAAAATGTCCTATGCTGTCTTTTAGAATAAATTTAATATAAATTAACCATATTGATAAGTTTACTTGTTCCTCGCCTTGGTACGTAATTGTTGTTTCTTTCTATAAAAGTTTATCTGGCCATGGTTTTCGTATGTATAACGTTTTTACTTTAAGCCTTACTGAAAGGTAGGATAGGGTCCTTACTTATAAAGTCTAGTTCACTTAAACCTTCGTCTTCAAAGTATTTAATATCTATATAATTATCTCGACGGGTTATTAACAATGGACATATTTTTATTGAAAATGCCGTTAATATTGTGCAAGTTTCTTGTTGTTATTAAATAATGTTGATATACTCGTCAGATAAACTCGCCACACGGAGCGACTGGGTCTAAGAGTGTAAACAAAAACTGAAAAGCAAATATTATTGCCAATTTAACAAAAGTATGCTGCCCTATCCTGAATTACCACAATTTTATTTAATATTATTTTAGATTTTGTATTATTGAGTAATCCATAATGCTTACTGATTACACGAAGCTACTATAAGTTTTAGTTTCATTTCGATCTTCGCGTTACAAAGGTGCATACTAATGTCAGAGTGGTTGGCAAACACATATTATATATATCAGAATATACTATACAAAGTGTTATTCATGTATGTACCAGTTACAAAACTTTTATTGCGTTAATTGTTAATATTTAGATAACACTCGAATGATACGTGTTCAGTGTGCCGGCTTATGTTCTGTTGTCTGTTGTCACTACTATTGACACTCATTCACAAATAGTACTCGTCAACAGAGACGCGGCCATAGAACACCGGTGTCCGAGGGGACCGCTAGTGTTCGCTCGTCGGACGTCGCGGTCGGTCAGGTTGTTAACTGATGTCAATTCAATATGTATCGCTCCCGAGCATACCTCTCGTCCTGATCTCCCTTCTAACACATTCATTTGTAACATTAGGGTCTCCCGTGTTCTTAACATTATGGGCGTTTTAATAATAGCAATAAAAGTGAATAATTTGTAAGCCATGTGCGGTAGGCAGAATTCTTTTATGTTTTGTGTTCCCGTCCTTAGTGAATTATGTTTAATTTTCACCAAAAATTGTAAATTCTATGTTGTTGCGAGACGTGAGATTTAATTTACCTCATCGACATCACTTGCATACATTCATGGCCACTCATCTATGATGTCCATTCCAGCACATAGTTCGAACAAATCCATAGATTTGTACATTAGGATTTCGGTCATAATTCATCGACACTGTAGTATAACTAAATACTTACTGGGTAGACGTATGTCGCTTTGTTTCCGTTGTCTATGGAGCAGTGAATTATTTTTGTATGTCGTTTAAGTTCATTACCGTTATATTTGACTTTGTGAGTAATGATAATGAATGAACAGCCAATATTTGTGACTTTATAGTAAGTTTGTGTGTTGATGGATTTTGTCTTTCGTCCGCTCTAGGTTGAATGTTGCTCTCTCCATGTAATGGGTCATGTTTCAAAACAGGTTGTGATATTTGACTGGAAACCGACGTGTGACGTGTGACGTGTGACGTGTGACGTGTGACGTAGTGACGTAGTGACATAGTGACATAGCGAGGCCTCGCCCGCACAGTACTTACTAATGCTACGAGCTCGGTACGACTTACTTATATATACTTACTATAGTTCTGCACTCTCATCAGTTCGTCATGTCCGGGCAGCAACCATTCAACCTATTGCTTGTATGAATACTTTAGATAATAACTTTATTTAGTCATTGTTTACCTAAGTTCGATTTGTATGAAAACGAATATAATAATATTTACAATTGGCTCCGTTCCTATAGTGACGCCACATAATTTCCTATCTTTATTTATATCTATTATTATAGTTTTTTAAGAGATAACCAGACATTTATTAAGTAAGAGATACGATGTAAGTAATGAGGTTTTTTTTTCATGCTTTTGTGAGGAACATGACCATACTGACGATTGGTTAATTCGATAAATGTTATTATTAAGTGTGCAATAAATTGTATAGAAAATCAATACAATAGTGTTAAAACGTAATTTGTTTCAATCGGTGTACCCCGTCGAGTCCCGAGTGAACTGGCTTCTATATTCCTACAAGACTGAATGAAACATTTCACCTTGGGTACAAAACACGTGGCTATGGGCTCATGTCAATTTGTATTATTGCAATTCATTTGTGTTTGTTAGTCTTACGACGGAGCTTTATCGTTTGAGTAGACGTTGTTTACGTCACCACGTAGCGACCAGCCGCGGCGGACAGTGGGCGACGGCCATGCCGCCCACGGCAGCCCAGCAGTGGGCTCCGACGTGATGTAGTTAGGAGTGGGACTGCCACCAGACTGAGAGCAGGGAGCCACGCCGCCATGGTGCGAGGGCCAGCCGTAAACTTGTTATACCGTTTGAATGTCTCGAGATTGATGTGGCCACACGACTAGGGCGGTCGCTAACATAGTGTATAAATTGTACAGCTTTAAAAACATTTGTATATTTTTGCTTGGACTGGAAGCGGAAAGGTTTCGACAAGCGTGATTTGCATAGGAGTAAGATATTGTAGATGTCATTGTAATCAGGGCGATAATGTCGACCACGTACCGAATTGTTTTCCACATAATCGTACGCTCCAGAGTTACTATAGGTATATATTATACAGAGTCGTCACGTTGCGCTGGTCACACTGACATGTTCGTAAGGTATTTTGAATTAGTCACAGATATGTAATCATCACAAAATTGTATCCAATGCATTAGAAGTTATTCATTTGGCTAAGAAAGTTTGAAGTGTTTTATAACATAAAAAAAATACATCTTGTTGTGTCGTTTTCATATTTTTTAGAAAAGTATAGATAATGCGAATATTGTCGATATGTAAAAGGAAATTTTTAAATTAATTCTTTAATAATGGTTTTTGATAAATGATTGTAAACAAATTGAAGTATTCTTCTCGTTAAATGGATCGTTAAAACTTATTGTACAACCATTGCAGTATAATCGAATGTAATAAACTCGTAAGTCTTTCAACATGATTAATACCATAATTGTTACTTTCTATTTGCTAGATAGAATAATCAAATTAGATTGGGTATTAAATATTAAAGTGAAGTTGTGTGATCTGCAGACGTGAACGATCGTGCACGTGTCGAGGTGCGTGCGCGTGTGTGCGTGTGTGCGTGTGTGCGTGTGTGCGTGCGTGCGTGCGTGTGCGTGTGTGTGCATAGACGTAATGGACGTTACAAATGAGTATATTGTTGAGCGACGGTACTGAGCTCGGACTAGCAGAGAGCCGAGGCGAGACTAGCGGAGCGAGTGAATGCTTCATGTCGTCGTATGTTGCAAGGGAGCATTGTAAATTATCATTTTAAGTTACGTCGTGAAGTGTTAACAGTCGCTGATCGCTAGATAATTCACAGCTACTGTCGATTCGCGACTAACGTGTATTCGAACGTAATAAATAATAACTATCCATTATGAAGCACCTTTTTATTTTATTGCATAATTCGAATTAAAGTTCTGCTATGTAAAGAGTAAAGATAACATGATTATTTATTGTGAAGGCTGCACCAAATATGTAGTATCGGTGTGTGAGCGCCGCCGCCCTTCTCTCTCGTGGGTAATCACTAATCACTCTATAGTTAATTTAATTTTAAACATTTCGCTTACTAAGTAAGTCATGTTCTGTCGGCTTGTGGACACACGAGGAAGATATTTGAATTGTAGTTATTAACTTTTATGTATTATACATGCTTTTCCATCTGAATTGAATTTAATGTAAAAGTAAGTATTAAAATTCATATTCATAGAACAGTTTTCAGTGTTTATTTTTCTGTAAGATGATAAATATGGGATATGTATTCAGTTATGTCACAAACCTTGTTCGAAATTACGAAAACATTTGTTAATTCATAATTAAATAAAGCTTATTATAAGATATTGGTTTTATTTATTTATTACTACTATGCTATTGATGTACTAAGATTGTACCTACTTTATTTAAGACTTAGAAAATTACAATATGAAGATAGGTAGTCAGCTGGCGTGTCCAAGGCCGTTCTGTGGAAGTGCTGTTTGCTCAAAAGCGACTGCCGTCTTAATGTTGTCTAGAACTTGGTCGACTTCGATTGTAAACAGAGTCGTTTAATGACTTCGGTAGTCCACCAAAGACGTCGAGCCATTAGTATCTTGGTTTGTTTAATATAAATTTAATTGTTCTTATGCATACGATAAATCAAATGTCGACTTTTCCACATGTGACGCGGGTTGTTAAGACTGGAAATAGCCAGACAAGAGTGATATTACAATCAAAAAATCTTTCACGTCCGAAATTGATAATGCATAGTCGAAATGGTAAGTTCAAGTGTACCAATTCGACTATGCCTAGCAGTCTCTCTCTCTTGATAAATACTGCTTTTAAATCGTAGTCCTGACAAACTTGATTAAAAATAAGTGTTTTTATTTAAAATGGTCGAAATACCATAATAATTTGTCATTAGTTTTAAAAAATGCACCATGGATTGAAATCAATACTGTACTAGATTTGAATAACATCGTCGTAATATAACGTAAGTATGTATTAGGTAATTGCACTGTGAATTTTGCAAAGAATGTAGGTGCCGTCACATAATATTTATCTAGTTTCTGCGAAGACGATTTGCGGTACTAGTGCAAGCCCACTGAAAGAAAACCTCCTGGAACTGTGGAACATGGCACTACGTCATTGTCATTTTTAGTCAAGTAGCCGTAGCCAATGATAGCCAGTTAAAGAAGTTAAGAGTCGGTAAATGCTATCAAGTTTGTCGGTCTACGTCTGGACAAGAAAAAGGGCATAGGTGAGCCAAGCATTCTCAGCGGCTTTGACTAATCACCTAAGTATTATAAGAAGATTACCTTGAATTGCCATAACCTTGAAAGACAAATTAAAATTGTGTGAAGATAATTTCATTGAAATCACGAAAATTACTCGTAGATGCAAATTAGATAACGGTTGTAAGTAGATATATGAAGTAGACCCTTAGGTATGTAAACATCTGGTAGGTACAGACGAAAATTATTTATAGTTTGGGCAACTTCTAGGTCTATCTATCAAGTCTTAGAATACTAGACATATGTAGGTATATTATCTCTGACCACCGGTGTGCTTCGACGTAATAGGTTTAAATGACAACAGTTCGGTCAATCACAAATGTTGCACTTATAAAGAGGCTCCGAGACCCCTTAAGGGTTTCGGAGGTCGTATATTTGCACGCAGCATTTAAAATACCCGCTGAACACTGTTGCGGATCTCTGGAATATGCCGCATACAAACTCAAACTGAAACAACTCAAATTAAATTACAGCTTAGTGTTACTTTTCTTAGCGAGTTTTATTAGTTCACATAATGGATCATCTTACTATAGGAGAAATAAATCTTCACAACGGTAGGTTGGCACCCAGATTTAGATCGTTTAGTATTAGAATATAGGTAAGTTAGATATTTTTCTTGTTTAAGAACAATACCTACCAATGTAACATATCTACGTAATAGAGTAATTCAACCGAATGGCAAAACGCAAGCTGATTTATAACTGTCGCGAGTTCTGAGAGTGTCGTTACTGTAAAGTCGTTGGGACATCTTATGACGTCACACTATATCGACAACGTGCTGTTGCGAAGGTATCTACCTAGTCCTGTAGGCAGGGTTTATGTCGTGAGCTGCAACTTTCAATACTCATATCCTATCTACCGCTATTTACATTACTTGGTTACGTTGTGCGGTCTCTCGCGGGATACAAAGTTATCATAAGAGCGTGAAGCGTCTAAGCCTTGAGGCTTGTTCCAAGGGACAACATTGCAAATAACTAAGTGTCATATTATAAGGTATACATATAAACGTATATTGCCACACGCGGTAGATAATGACAAGACAAAAAATAATTTAAAAAAATTAATGATTAGAGATAAGAACCCAGTATGATCACAACTAACTCGATTTTCAGCCAATACCTTGACCTCCTTATAAGATATGACCTTCGCCTTTTTCTTTATGCCAGCGAATGCCCTTCTGGATCTGCCCCTTTCTCTCATTTCTTCCACTTTTCAAGTAAGTAGTCATGTCTTATAAGGTGTGGTTTTACTTTAGATAGAGTAACTATTGATGCAGTTTTATCAGTTAGAAAAACAGTTATTTTGATCCGAAATACAATATGTGCTACGTACATTTTTAAACATATCGGATGCTTTCGACAAGAACAAAGATACTTCTTAAATTAAAACCTCGTGGCTGGTGGCTGTTATAGTAACATCTACTCTCTTATTTATTCGTAGGTACTTCCTTCATGAGACAATCGTCATGTGTAGAAGGCGCTAATGGTAGCTATCCTCAAGGATCTGTGTTAGGACCATATGAACTTATGAAATTTAAGTTCTAACACTTATGTATACCATCACCACCTTGTTGTACATTGACCCGATATTCTGACGACGGTATTTTATATGTTTAATCGAACACTAGGACAGCGTTTAAAGCTTGTGGATACATGTTTAGGTTTAGTTAGCGATTAAGCGCAACGTAAACGTCTATATATTGCATCGCAGAAAACTTTTCATTTGTTTTTGGTATGAGACGGTGTAGTGGGCAGACTGATCTCTCAGATCTCGTATCAAATACAATAATGTTACTGTTAAAAACAAGAAATCTAACTATGTAGGATATCTATCTAGTTTAGAGAGGAACTTTTCATTTGTTGAACATATTAAATCAGTAATGTCAAATATCTAAAATAAATTATTTAATACATGTATAAAATGCGCCTGTAACGGCCGATAAAGCTACTACGGCGTAAAACGCTTCAAAGTCGTTGATATTCTTGTGGAAAGCTTATAGGATAATTAGCACCGAATCTTTGCCAGTACTGGCAGTCTTCCGTTGATCACAAGGTCCACAGATGCGTAGCAATATATTACGAGACACGCGTAAACATGGACACAACTATCTGGTACCACGTGATAGATACAAAATCACTCTTCAACCTCCAGATTAAATTAGTTGAGAATTGTAAGACAGTTTACCGTTCTTCGAAACTTTTCGGGTATCCATACTCTGCGGTTTCCATGGCCACCACTGCTGAAACTGGCTATACAGGTGCTACTGTAGTGGAAGTGCTGTTGAGAAAGGCCCTTAAAATCTTTTTGAGACATTGTTTTAAACTTGCCAATGTTTACACTCTATTTATTAATCCCATTACAATAATTGGAGTGCAAATTAGCGAAATATGTATACTTATATACCTATAATTGTTATCAGATCAAATAATTAATTTTGTTTTTGAAAGACATCTGCCGCATTAGGCTTCAAGCTTTCTCTCGCGGCTTTCAGAACAATCATTTGAGGATCACACAAGTAATTGTAAGTACAGAGCAGGATTCGAACAACTCCCACAACACATCTCCTGGCTCAGCAATAGCGGCGAGGCAAGCATTTTCATGTTAATACCATTCATGGAGTAAAGATGTTGGGCAACTAACTTTAAGGAGCATATTTTACTGAAATGTAGAAACGTGACTGTGACCCGTAGAAACTTCAATTTATCACAAAGTAGGTCAGCTGAAAAGTAATACAGCACTGCATTTAATAGGAGTATGTGAGATGTGCGGGGTACCTAGCTATGAACTATAAAAATGTCAACAGGTCAATGTACATTCACATTAATAATTGTAACTTTGACGTACATAAATGTTTCTTTGTGACCTACATGAATAAACATATTTTGATTTTGATTTTATGCGGTAAGCGTGTGCAAGCCTAAATAAGGTCCTTCTGACCGAATTTTGTTCACAGTGACCAACTTAGTTCGATCACCAGTCCCAGTTAAGGTGGCCGCTCTAACAGAAATTCGGTCTGGAGGACATTTATCATTAGGTGCATGGATCCCAACATTAATGACACTCTATCGGTCAACCGCCTGCACTATTGCAGACCGTGTATCGAATCGACAGGGGTGCACTATTATTGGGTTTTACTGGCAAGAAATAGTACGGAGTCTGGCACTTGGTGACAAAATGTGAGTGTAATGCCTTTACCTATTATATGTCCGACCTGTGAGACCTAAATATATGTCGTACCATCAGTAAGGCAAGGCATAATTGCACCTTTTATAATTTTACAGACAAGCCATTTGAATGTTTTATTTGATATGCCGTGTCGTTTATTTTGTTTATACTGCCTTTAAGTAACTATTCTGGGCATGAAATTTAATAAGCCCTATAATTTTATGATTCGGTGCATGTGCTGTACAGATGTTAAATAAATGTATTTTATATATAACGTATTTAAATTATGAAATGCCCGTCTTACCGAAGTTGCAATATGTACACATATATCACACATCACCATGATCTCGATAATACATTAATTACAAGACAAGTCGATAAATATTTTCTTACTCTATAAAAATTCGGCAGCTAACGATATAATGTATAATATCGAATTATCTAAACGAAGCTATTCGCTTTCAGGTGGTGGAGCATACAGTCGCTTCGTAGATGAAAATGAAGTGAATAGGGTAAATGATTATTTTTTATTAAAAAGCAAATTTCTTACACAATTTATTCGAACCAGCATCATCATTGTAGTCCATTTTGTTTACACGCCGATATCGTAAGTAGATAAAACGAGTGCTAATTAATACAAGTGAAGTAGATACTTAAATAAAAAAGTTCTAGCTAAAACTGAAACATCAGTTACTATTATAATTGCACCAAGTCATAACAGAGGAAATGCTTAATTATTAACTTACGCTAAACTTAACAAAGTATGATTCGTAAATAAAAATATACCTTGATTTAATTATATATTAATTTTGATATCTCAAATAAATATTCAACAACTTTCATTCCCAGATACTGCAATATAACTAACTATACTTTACGTCTGAATAATACTTAATCCTAAATAAAATTATTCATAGCGGTCTCACTAACATAAACATCATTATTATGTATTAACTAGACTAATTCCTGGGGTAGTCAGCGCCCAGCGACTCCCCACAGTCAAACTCCCACCGACAACTCTCGCGAGGAATAATTTCATTCAAACTATATAATCGTAAAAAATACATTCTCTGTAAAATAATAGTAAAATAGTAATCTGAAAGGAAACAACAAGGAATTATAAAGTAATATAAAACATACAATCGGTAGTACACTAGAATTCGTTCAAAGTGCCGTTGACTACGAAACTCTTTATTTCGGTGATATTCCTGGTGTCATAGTCGGAGATCTCCTCGATGACGAGGTCCTCGTTCTTAACCGGTATGGGGGGCAGTACGTCCAGCAGTTCCCCGAGCTTGCGCCCGGTCGACAGCAGCGTGTTGTGTAGAAAGCTTTGGTCGTTCATGTCGCTGTCATCCTCCGCTTTGAACTTTGACTCCAGCTTGTGGAAATTCTCGTAGTTCTCTTCCTTGACGATAGGCGGCAGGTAATCCCTGCCATCCTCGTAATCGAACTCGACTTTTTTCATACGCTTCTTCAAGTTAGGGGGCCAGTCCTCGTCGATGGGGAGGTCAACATATCCTCCGGCCAACGCCTTGTGCGTGTCCAGGTTCTTCACGACCTGGTAATCATGGTCGGAGTGTGGGCGGTTGAATGTGATCAGCTCGTCCATGTTGAACTCGCCGTCATCGATGACGGTCTCATCAAGCGCCATTTCTGTAACAAAAGGAAATTGCATTTAAATATTTATTACTTTAAATCTATTCAAGCGCGACAGACTACTAAAAACTGGTTATTTACGAAATCGATAAAAATACTGAATAAATTATGTAGGTATCATCCAAAAGTGCAATTGGTTACGTAAACTATTTCACTGAAGTACAAATGTAGTTCAGTGAATGAGCTCGAGATGTCGTAATGGGAAAGTTAAAACGAAGTCGAGCATAACTGTCACCGAATTTTACGTAAAATTTATCGCGATAAATAGTATTATGTAACGCTGTTTTTTAATTTGGCCAGTTGATAGGCGGATAGGCGTCAAGAATAAAATTATCTATATCTTATGACCTGTCTCAGTCAAGTTTAAGGCACATATTTTTTTTTTTTTTGTAATAGCTATACAAATTAAATGTCAATTTGATGCCTGGATATCAATGAATCGCCATTACTCTGATTAATCTACATCGCATTCGAGCTTTTCGTTCGTTTTCTATATTCAATACCTATATACTTGCGAATTCAATTAATTCTTTACAGCTATCACTCAATTGATTTTGATGAGACTTGGTATGTGTATAGATCTAAAATGGAAATGTAGTACTTTTTAACGTGAGTCTCGGTAGTCAAACTAGTGTACGAAACAATTGATAATTAACTTTTCTCAAAATAATGGCGCGTAGATATCAATTGTTCGAAAATTTTTTGAACATTATTTTGAATCTACATCTCATTCGAAATCTTCATTCTGTATTCAATATATTATGCTTGCGAATTCAGTTCATTCTATTTGTTACATTTTTATTTGAAACTTGGTATGTCGAAAGATCCCAAATGGGTAATACTTTTCATGGAAACCCGAATTAAAACACAAGACTAGCAAGTGGAGCTAGTCTACGTCACATTAAATTACATATAATTTAAACTTTTCTCAAAATAATGGCGCGTACATAATTTTGCCTTACTCAGTAATATGTTCACTGAGTATCATATATGAAGCTGATGTAATCACATATAGAGTTACAACTGACACTGCGGTTACCACGTCATCCTGTTGAACATGACTAACACTGTCTTTTGACTCGAATACTTTGCTCCATTAGTCATCGACTTTTACTGTTACCGTTGTGAACGTTAAATGAGTCAGACGTATTGATTGCACTATCAAAAGCATACCTGAAAGATCTTTTGAGATACAATGTAATACTGATTGCTGTTACGGTAGTTTTATTTTAGGAAACGTTTGCTCGATAGATAAACTACAAGCAAAAATGGCTGAGTAGACTTTAAATGTTAGCATCTTTACGGACTTGGAGATTTGCGGAATTATCAGGAAATTCTCTGTAATAATATGCTTTCAAAGGTACCAGCTTGTGAACATGAATGATGGTTAAAACAAGAGTTTCATAATATCCTCTATCCTGACAAATATTATAAATGCGGATATGAGTTTGTTTGATATGCTTTCACGTCTTAACTACTCGACCGATCATCATGAAGTTTCGCAGACACTTTGTCAGGGGTACCATTCGTCCAGAAAAGGTACTGCTTTCGAGGTATAGCAATTTGTTGACAAAATCTAGATTAAGAATCCGCGGGTAAAATCTAGTTATTATAAAAAAGATCCGTATTGAGAATCTTGACCGGAGTCAAGGTCTTTGGATAATTTGCGTACTTTTATTTAGATTAGCTGCCAGCTATTTTCTTTATCACTTTTACATTGGCGCGCAAAATCTTTACGTAAACAACAGATAACGTGGCAACAACTATTTATTACGTTACATTAACGATCTCTGACCTACATTACACGTGGTATCTAGTGGTCGACGGCCGACCCTCGGCTAAACGCAACTGACTGACATGTCAACACGCAACAAGCTTGTCAAATGTGTCATGTATTAAGTTGAGACATATCCTGACATGGTTCACTACATATTATAAAAAGTTACCCGCCGCGTCTGTTCGCGGTAAACACAAAAAGTACTTAACGGTTTTGTATGCGGTTTTCACCAATAGACAGTGATTCATAAGGCAGGTTTAGGTGTATAATTTGTTCAAGTTTTGTACTACCCGTGCGAAGCCGGGGCAGATCGCTAGTCTATATATTTCAATTATGTGGCACAGGCAAATTGATTTAGAATGATTCATTTATGAAAGTTTACTAAATTTGAACATATTTCTGGGTCAAAATTCAATAATAAACACGGATATGTTATATAGAAAGACCAACTAAATAATGTTATTATACAAATTCATATTAGGTAATCAAGTAAAGGTCGTGTTAAATTCGTCATGGGTTAGTTCCGCTTAAATTCTAAGAATTTGCAAATATTATCCACCTTCACGTTTATTGGATTTCCATGTATTGGTGAGATTGCTCGTGCAGATATATTCGAAGTTACGAGGGTCGATCAATAAGTACCCTTGTTAGAATTAAAGACGCAATTTCTCTAAATTTTTATATCATCGTCGTCTCCCTTTTGGCTTAAACCTATACTTTTCCCAAAGATTCTCCCACTTCTTTAACCCCTCCAAAAAATAATCATTTCTAAACTCTGCAAAATAGGCTTCTGTTTCCGGGATAATCTCTTCATTTGATGTGAATCTTTTCCACCTAGCCAGATATATTAGGAAATGGGAAAAAGTCACAGGGTGCCAAGTAAGTTGGGTGTGAAAGTAATTCGTAGCACAAGTTCTACAATTTTGGCAAAATTGCAGAATATGGTACATTGTCATAGTGAAACAACACTTTTTTTTTGGAAAAATGGGACCGTGTCTCCTTCAATATCTTCTCGAATCAATCTAATAATTCACTGTAGTACTGTCCTGTAATCGTACTTCCTTTCTGTAAATAGTCTATCAGGATTATTCCTTTAAAGTCCCAAAATATCGTGGCCATAACTTTTCCGGCTGCGGGTACTGTCTCTGCCTTCTTCGGAGCAGATTCACCCGAAAAAATCCATTGCTTAGATTGTCTTTTGGTCTCTGGTGTATAGTATTGTATCCAGGTTTTATCAACGAGGACATCTCAACGCAAAAGCTCCTGCGGATTTTGTTTAAAACAGTCTAAACATTGCTTCGCCATTGTTACTCGTAACCGGTTGTTGTCCAGTGTTAGCAATCGCGGCACCCATCGCGCCGACAGCATTCTCATACCTATTTTATCATTTAAAATTTTGGTTGCTGTTATATACGAGACGCCTACGGCCTCAGCTACCTCGCACACTTTCGTTCGGCGATCAGCGAGAATAACATCATACACCTTTTCGTCGATTTCCTCGGTAACCACGTCTAACGGGCGTCCTGGCCGCTCCTCGTCGAAAACAGTTGTACGACCACGCTTAATCTCGTTGAACCAATATCTAACGGTTGTCATGGACGGCGAAGGGTTTCCATAAACAGCATCATCCAACTTCACTTTTATTTCATGGCATGTTCTTCCGTCCAAAAATAAAAAATGAATTACGGGTTGGTATAGCTCTTTTTTCATTTTATCAATAAACACAAGACACGAAAGAAACACACAGCTCTAAAAAAAACACACCAATAAAATAACCTCAAATTACAGTACACGATGGTAATGTCAAATTCACTAACTAACGCCACCTTTCGTCAAAAACGGGTAGGTACTTATTGATCGAACCTGGTACCTCCTAGGATTAGCAATATTTGCTTACCATTGAAGTAAAGGACTTTATTCACTCAGCAGGGATCAAATTTAATGTGTAAATAATAAAAACGCGAAAATTCTGCTTATATTATGAGATGGTATATATCGACTACTAAGAAGTGTATCAAGATAAAACATGCATCAGATTTTAGATTACACTCCCAGCAATATACCTGTGAACATGGCATTCAATTTCATAGTTAGTTCAGTAGTTTTTGCGTAATGCGTACAAAAGGTACGGTACTGACTTAACAATGTAATATTTAGACATAAGTACTAATAGGTATAAAGCAGCGATAGCCTAGTGGGAAACCGTTAGACTGCCACGCAGCGGTCTCGAGCTTTTCGCTCTGATTATAGCTGGCTTTAATGGGAAAAGAAACCATCGTGAGGAAACCAGCACGTCTGTGTGTTTTCTTCATAATGTTCTCGAAGATATGTGAAGTCTGCCAACCTGCACTAGGCCAGCGCGGTGGACTATAGCCTAACCCTTGTTACACTGACAAGAGGTCCGTGCCCAACAGTGGTACAGTTTAATATAGGGCTGATATCATTATTACTAATAGGTATACGGTTCGTTTTCAATACGATATTAGTTGGTGATTTGTGTGGGTACTAACTGTTGGCGGAGAGAAGCGCGCGAGCGACGGGCGCGGCGGCGGCGGCGGCGGCGGGCGGCGCGCGCGGCCGCAGCTCGTCGCGCATGGAGGGCAGCGCCACCAGCGCCACCGACAGCAGCAGCACCAGCAGGCACGTGGCCGGCTGCGCGGACTTGGCGCCCGACCCGCCGCCCGACACGCCCGTCAACACGTTCTGTGGACAAACCAGTTATTATATAAAGCTTTCAAACCTCATAGTTCACGGTCAAACGATTAATACATTATTTAAGACATCACTGTTCACTTCATTTAGTTTAAAATATGGAATACTGGTTTTACAAGAAATTATAAGAAACTTTATTATATTAAGAGCGTCTTGTGGCCTGTTTCGAACGGTAACGCCGCATATAAATGTCATATTTTAAGATTTTTAATATTTTCATATTTTAGGTTGTAAATAATGAAAGCTATATTTTTTTAAATGTTTAAATATACTCTATGGCTGAGGTAAAATGTATTTTAGAGTAGGTATACGTATTTATGTAATCCTTTTACTATGAACAGTACGCATCGAAAATTTTCTATCCAATATTTACATAGTAAAACGACTACAAAAACCACGAAATATGACACTTCTTAGCGACGTTGCTATTTGCATCAGACTACAAGATTTAGCACTTTTTAAACACAAATCAATGGAAAAGACAAGTCAGGGTAAAATTATTTTGTATAAAGTTAAATTAAGAAAAATTTTGGAGTGTCATGCTAAAAAATCATCAATAAGTAAACGTATTATAAGTCGTAACTCTGAAGAATCACGATTTACTATTTCCTTGATATTTAAATTAATTTGTATTCTTCCGCACAAAATTCGCATAAGAAGTCTGTGGTATAAAATATATTATCTATAAAAAAAGGTGACATATCTACAACATTAATTAAACCAGTCCAGTATGATAACTAGCTATCAGCTACATTTGTTTCCGTTTTCACTAACCTGCGTAAGCAATAAGATATAATTTATACTAGTCGCTAACACTATCCACGTGGAATCAATAAATTCGTTCTGTCAACAGCAGTATTCATTATTACATTGTAATTCGTAATGTATATTCAATACCTATACGTCTATACATAGATTGATTTACGGAGTTGCTGGCGTATCGGACACAATATTTATTCGGACACAGTGTCCAAATTGACACATCTTAATTTTTTTATCACTGATTATGCGGACTCCAGTACAAAAAGCTGTTTTGTACAGTCAGATGAAAAAACGTCTAACATACCTTAATTGTAAAAATCTGGGTTTGTTGCACATTTTTGTACATATGGCTAGGTTAGAACAAAAATGGTTAGTTTTGATACTGCTTTATTTCCACATATTATATTTTAAAACGTTTTTATCTGACTGTACTAAATAACTGCAATAATTTGATGGTGTCCAAATTTTCAATCAAAAATATATTAAAATTAAAATTTGTCAATTCGGACACTGTGTCTGAATATATTGTGTCCGAGTCGTCAGCAACTCGATTTACGTCGACAATTCTGCATTACACATACATTACACAACATAGGTATTTAAGATTGAAATTGAACTATACGGATTTTGTAGCGTTGTTTATTTTAAAACACTTTTATTACATAACTAGATGCGCCCGCGGTGTCACCCGCGTTTATAGTTACTACGCCGACCCCGTGGATCTTAGCATGATGTTATATAACCTTCATCGATAAATAGGCTATCCAACACTAAATTAACACTGGGGAACAAAAAATATATATATTTTCTGCGCCATTAATTTTGTTACTGGTTTTAATAAAAACCTTCATCAGTCATACCCGAAATGTATTTACTTTGTATGGATTGACTCTGGTTTTTGAGATATTCTACATAAAGAACGGTTCCATCAGTACATTTGAACAATGAAAGAAAGATACCAAGGACGATGGGACAGCCATATTATGATTGCAGACTATTGCTTGAATTTAATAAGGGATTGTCCTGAACATAAACACAATATAAAAGCTTACAGATAAAGTTTTTCTAATATTATGATTTTTTGTTAATAGCATATGTATTAAGTTTTCTTGTCGTTCTGGCTATATAGCCACTTCTAAAATATATATTTTCTAAACTATTAATTAATATTTAATTGTATTTTTATTTCGACCTTCTTTCATATAGTTATTTATATATATTATCTCATAAACTAGAGTAAATTTAACAAATCTGATATTTTCTCGTATTCAGCATACTGAACTTACACAAAATTTACTTCAACTTGCCATGCCGCAAAACCACTGTTCCCCAGTGTAATTATTAAATTCGAACCGGCAGTTTCTGAGATTAGCGCGTTCAACCAAACAAATAAACAAAACCTCTTCAGCTTTATAATATTAGTATAGATTTTGATCTATCACACTACTATTATTAAACTTTACTATAATTTAAGTTGTTTAAATTAATTAAAGCTATTTATATTTAAGTTTACACTTTCGCCAACGTTTCGGTTGCTTTCCAAAAGCCATGTTAAAAGTGTTTTAAAATAAAACCGTAAAAAGTAGTTTAATTCAATGCCACGACTAAGGTCGCGAGTTCGATTCTCGCACAAGTCTAACATTTGTGTGCATGGATGTGTATAATACGTACGTACGTGTTTCTATGTATAATACGTATGTATTTACAAAAAAAGTATATGTGTATGTTTATCGATTGTCTAGTACCTATAGTACAAGCTCTGCTTAGTTTGGGCTAGATGGTGTTGTGTGTATGTGATAGAATATTATATTATATTATATATTTTAGGTTCCGCGTAACATTGGGTAATTGTATAACAGACACAGACTCCGTATTGCTACTGAGAGAGCATCAGTGGCGAATTATCCTTAAGCTAAACCAGTCATGTGCATTGGGGCCTAGAGCGCTTTCGGTATTAGAATGCCTTTGCAGAGCATATAATATAAACTTACTAAAATATGCCCAGAGTTTCCTCGTATTAATATAGGTTATATCAATAAATTTCCATGCCTTGGAAACAGTGCTTTTATTCTGGGTAAAAGGTACTCTATATTCTGTTCTGTACCCCTGACAACGTGTGTAAGAAATTGCATGTTGATCGGTTGTTTAATTGAGGCGTGAAAGATTAACAAATACAATCACATTCGCATTTATAATATTAATTATGATTATACCAGTAATTTCATTTCACACACCCTGCATCTTATAAGTTAGGTAGGCGATTAAAAATTTTGCTGGCGCTGTCTGTGAGCCAAAATTAGTTAGTTTTGTATACAAGAGGCCAAATAAAAATGTATAAAAGTCGTATACAAATTTCGAAATTAACAATGCTATATTGTTATTAAGATAACAATGCTTAAAGTGAAACTAGTTTTATATATTCCATGCGTGTGAGAATAAGATGCGATACAATTAGTCCAATGTTAAAACTCAGTTCTTGAAATGTTAAATAAAATATTACATAGGTAATTGTTACTTTATTCTGTTTATACTTTAAGGTGTTCGAGCGGATTATAAACACCCAAAGTGTCCGCTACCTGGAGGATCACTCGTTGATCAATGATCGCCAATACGGCTTTCGGGCTAAACGATCAACGGGTGATCTTCTAGCGTTCGTCACGCACCTCTGGGGTGAGTCTATGGACAAGCACGGCGAGTCTTTGGCTGTCAGCCAAGACATAGCCAAAGCTTTCGATAGAGTCTGGCACCGGTCTCTTCTTTCCAAGCTTCCGGCCTATGGCTTGCCCCCTCAACTGTGCACCTGGATTGCAAGTTTTCTGCAGAAGCGTCGAATACAGGTCCTTTGCGACGGTCGCGCTTTTAAATTTATGCAGGTCAATGCAGGAGTACCTCAGGGGTCCGTCTTATCCCCTACGCTCTTTCTTCTGCATACTAATGATATGTTGAATCTCAGCAACATACATTGTTATGCAGACGACAGTACCGTGCATGGGCGATATCTCGGACGTCCTGGGACCAAACAGGCTGAGGTTGAGGGGAAAAGGCATGATCTTGTCGTTGAACTTGACCAGACCTTGAACCGCATCTCTGAATGGGGTGCCAAGAACTTGGTCCAGTTCAACGCCAAGAAGACCCAGGCATGCGCGTTCTCAACAAAAAAGTCTCCGTTCCTTCCCCTCCCTTCTCTGAAAAACACTCCACTGGTGATACGTGACAGCCTCTCCATCTTAGGTATGGATCTTTGCCGCTCCCTTAATCCCAAAACCTACATCGAGAGCGTCATTAGGCAAGCGAAAACTCGAAGTTCGGAACAGGGTGAGGCGGATCTTCGCGCCTGGGCAGCTGTGTCTATTGTATAAGGCACAAGTGCGCCCTTGCGTGGAGTACTGTTCTCATCTTTGGGATGGCTCCGCGCAGTACTTGCTAGACGCTCTTGAGGTTACAGCGGCGGGCTGTCCGTATCGTCGGAGATCCAGAGGTCACGAGTTCATTGGAACCTCTGCAGCTCCGTAGGGATATTGTCTCTTTGGCATGTTTCTACAGAATATACCACGGGGAGTGCTCTGAAGAGTTATTCCACCTTATCCCGCCCTCCCCTTGCCTATCCAAAACAACGCGTGCTGGGCTCAGATGCCATCCTTACACGGTGGAGTCGACTAGAGTGCGTACCAACAAGTTTGGGTCCTCATACCTCTGCCGAACGATCAAGGCATGGAATTCTCTGCTAAGGCACGTGTTTCCTTCTTCCTTCAATCCTGGGTCTTTTAAGCGGGGCCTGAAAAAGCACCTTCTCAGGCTGTCAAAGTTGAGACCTCAACATCGCCTCGGCTGCTATGAGGACGATGTGAAGGCCACTGCTCTTAGACCACTCGACTGCTTACCATCAGGCGGAGTGTGGTAATTTCGAAGAGCAAAAAAAAAAATAAAAAAAAAAACGTGTATTTAATTATTAAAAGTAATGAACTGAAAAGAGAAAAACAAGTACCACAATATCTATATAAAATTCGACTGACTAATGCTTAGTTTTGTAAGCTTACTTTATCAAATAATGAAATAACTACATATGTATATTCAAATTAGTTAAACTAAATACTTTATGGTGCTGCAGGCGGGGACAAACAATACTTTGTTACCTACGGGCAAAGAATGATCTACAAAACTACGTTTGTCACCGCATGTATTGTGATACTTGTTTTTCTCTTTTCAGTTCAATACTTTTAAGCAGTCGGGTTTTTTGTTTTTATAATAATAATTTTATTTCAGACTTTAGTTTTATTAACCGAGTTTTATTTTAATATATAACTAAGTACAGGCAATGTAATTCCTGAGTTCCTGACTTGAATAGATTTTTGCTAGAAAATGAAACTTCGGGCGTCCCGATATATAATTGGTACGCTTTTTGACAATTTGTGTTAAAACAGTAATATAAACGTGATATGATAGGTATATACAGAGTGATTTTGAAATCGTGTAACTCCTTTTAACCACGCATTCTACTGGTGATATAGAATAACCCTGACCATATTTTTTCTTAATTAGAATAATGGTTTCGGCAAAATTAGAGTACAGATTTTTTTCATGAAATGATTTCAAATAGTCATATTTTAGCCACCTGATACAATCTTAATATTTTACTAATTTAAAAATAATAACATAACAATAACTGATGTCGTAAATAATAAGGGGCAATAAAAAGGACCGCCCGTTATTATTTACGACATTAATTATTAATATGTTTTTTTATTTTAATTAGTAAAAAATTAAAATTGCCTCGGTTGGTTAACATATGACTATCTGACACCATTTCACAAAAAAAACGGAACAATAATTTTTCAAAAAAATAAATCTAATTAAATAAAAATATGGTCAGGGTTATTCTATATCACCAGTAGAATGCGTGGTTAAAAGGAATTACACGATTTCAAAATCACCCTGTATATGTTTGAAAGTTTCTTTTCACGATCTTTCATTTGATACCCATATTGCTAAGGTAAGACAAAAAAACAAACGCCCTCCCCTTTTTTTTCATATGCGGGCGCCAATTTGAAAATTTATATAGCCTATGTCACTACCACAATTCTGATAAATTCAACGACACCTCATATGTCAAAAACCGTCCAGCCGTTTGGGCTGTAGGGCGTGCCAAAGAAATGGACATACATAACCACATACATACATACGCTCGAAAAACATTACCCTCCTTCTGACACAGTCGGGTAAAAAGAATGCCTATTTTCGTTCAAGCCACTATTTATATTTCCATGGTATATTTAACAAAATACGTGTAGTAGATTAGCCATGAAAATGTGTGGAGTTACTTTTATAATATGAAGTACATACTATCCACTCATTTTGGATATCAGATAGTACATTATGTACTTATATATTAAATCTTTTTTATTATAACACTGTAGCAAGACTTATTTTGACTGATTAAGATCGTCTTATGTGAGAGTGGTCTGAACTCGAAAGAAGTTTTAATATGTTTGTCTGTCTGTTTGTGCAAATATCACGCAAAAACTTCTTTACTCATTTTGATACAGCTTTCATAATGTGGTAGCTTGAAATTCAATTTCAATCTAAGCCACGTTTTATCCGATTCCGTTTAGATATGGCATAATCCATGTCAATAGAATCGTGGACAAAACGTAACTAACGCAGCCAATTGTCTGAGCAAATACTAGAAATAAATAATTAATACATTAATATAATGCGTGCTATGTCTATCTGATATTCCACATATCTATAAATCAAGGACATCACTGAATCTGTGCAATAAAATTAAAAGCTTGTTATCACTTTATTTTGTCGCAGTTACAAACAAATTATATTAGTTACCTACTCTATTTGATCCCTGCGTAACACTGCTATCTAAGCTTTGAAGGTCGACTCATTTATTAAAACAGGTTGGAATCGTGTAATTTCTTCATACAACTTATCTATTGCTGATATGAAATGGCCTGACCTTTCTTTTACAATGTTTAAAATTTAAATTTTACTTTAATATTGCCTGCGTGACGATATTATTAGTACATACGTAGACTTATGTCTTTATATCTCAAAAGAGATATTCCGGTATGAATTTTTAGTCAACGTTTCGCTATAGGAATTAATCCTGTGTCGCGAGATATTTATAAACATTCAAAAAGTGGACAAAAGGGACATGCAGACCGGGAACAACTATTTGTTTATCACATATTTTTTCTCGCGTGTGGTGATCGAATCTGCAACACAGTCGGCACAGTGGCAATGACGAGACGACTACTTAACCAATACACCATCCGTCCAGTTCACATTTTACCAGCCGTATTTTTTCGTCCTACGTAATAGGGGAGCGTCTATTTGCTGCCTGTTTCCACACTCCGTCACTGCCTACTACTAAGAATTGCCTAAGAGAAAAATCCAACCAGCCTTTGGCCAACCTGGGGCCTTAACGCCAGCTCTTAAAGCATTGTTATTCCAAGCGCGAGAGCAAGACAAAGCTAAATGCTCTGCATTTAGGCTTGCCATCTTTATTTTGAATGAATAGAGTACATTTACTACCTGAGGTGAAAAATTATTATAATATTATTTATTTAACTTATTTTTATTGATGCTAGTTATATCTAACAAATATTTATCATCTAGAAACGAGTTAATCGTATCTTTACGGTATATGTCTATATTAAGCTGGATAAACAATTGTTTTATCCAATTTAAGAAAAAAAGTCGACTTAAGTAATATAAAATATTTTCACGTACTATATTTTCCTAATATACTATAATGTACGGTTATCCGAAATAATGAGTACGGTTGGTAACCCT
This sequence comes from Catocala nupta, assembly GCA_963675205.1. Taxonomy (NCBI): domain Eukaryota; kingdom Metazoa; phylum Arthropoda; class Insecta; order Lepidoptera; family Erebidae; genus Catocala; species Catocala nupta. The sequence continues at coordinate 15,061,708 of OY776092.1, read as the reverse complement.
ATTTGCAATACGCTGTCTCACTGCGCAACCCAACAGCCTTAAGAGCCGGTGATATTTTATTTTTATTTATTTATTTATTTCATTTAGGTCCTTCACAGCTGACAATTAATATTAATAAAATTTTAATTATTACAAGCAAGCGTATGTGAACAAAAGCGGATACTTATAACACAGTACGGTTATAACAATAACATTTGTTATGTCTTAGAGAATACAATTCAAAGACATCTGGAACTATTAGGTACAAGGCAAAATCTAAGTACATTATAATTTCTATGACGAACAACGTAGGTCAAGGCCGAGTTACATTACCAAAAGATTATGTTGATTATGTCATTTGCGCCTGATGTAATTGTTTAGTGATAAATACAACGTAAACAGTTTATTTCTACCAATATCTCGCGTAAAATGTATAAAATATCCTGTTAAACTATGCAGTCAAAATTTTTTTTAAGTATCATTTTCTTTAATTTAGGACTTGGTCTCAAGATAAATATAGTCTAATATAGGAAATTGATCGCTTGTTCTGTTCAACATTTTATTAATATTATAATCTTGAAAATTGTGAAGATGAGTGGATGCAATCATAATTTATGAATACCGAGTATGTTATGTTGAGGAAATATTCATGATAACAGGTAGGTACTTCAACAAAAATAAAATATTTTTTTATCTAATTATCAGAATTTCATTAAATGTTTAAAACCTTTACGTTGCCTATTTAGTATCCATAATATTGTGTTTTTATATCCTACCCTTCTTTTAAATTTACAGCCTAACGACTACATAACTCATTTTCAAATCATTTGTAAAATAGTGATGCTTACTCTTGGTAAACAGATAAACATTAAATTCTAACTATAATATTATAAATGTGAATGTGAGTTTGTTTGTAACACTTTTACGCCGTAACTACTCGACCTACTATCATGAAATTTTGCATACACGTAGTCAGGAATATAGAAAAGGACCTTTCATCTAGAAACAAAGTACTGTTTCCGAGGGAAGCCACCAACAAAAGCTAGTAAATCATAAATATAAAGCATATTTACCTGTAACCTCTTCAGTTGTGCTGTCAGCGACTGGTTTTGTGATTGCAGAATCTTTATCCGCCTAATTAGCGTTTGATTTTCCGCTGTGCATTGTTTTACTCTGAAACAACAATAAAGTAATTAAAGCTTACGGTTTGAGGAAAATACTATTAGAAAACTGTTAAAGGAGTCAGAGATTTGTACCTATAATTATTCGAGGCAAATGCAGTATGACACTTTGAGGGAGTCTGTCTCTCAAAGAATGATATTGATGATAGCTAAATAGGGGTATATGGGTTCCTAATATATGTATATATACTGCCTAGGACTAATATCTTGTATGGTTAGTTACGATTTGGATACTTTAGATTAGTTGACTCAATATTTTTTATAGTATAAGTGTATTAGTTACATTATCCAAACTCAAGAACACAAAGATTTTATTAAATTACTTGTAAATAAATAAAATACAAGCGTTTTAAATCTGGTAGTACGGGTAATTGACAAATGGCAGAAAAAAGACGCACGATACAAATGTGACGTAATCGCTATTTAAATGCCGCTGCAAGAGGGAGATAGCGAGATATCCCCACTTTTCTTATACCCAAATTTAAAATATTAATTACTACCTTATTTTGCAACCAATTTTATTAATGTTTTCACAAAAGATATCTCTTGATTACTATTGTTATTGTGTATAAAATAATGTACAAATCAAACGAAGACAACTATCGTATTGGGTTTTTATAACCAGTATTTTCCAGTAGCAAACTGAAATGTAGAGCCAGCTTATTGTATAAGTTCTCGTCTTTTTATAAAACCTAACCTAAAATAAAGAGTATAAGCACTAACGGTGCAAAGAAATATGGTTATGTATTTTTTATGTTCTTAAAACTTGAGGAAGCAAATAATCACAATATTAGACCGTGAATTTTCACTAAATCTTATTCATCATCTTCGATTATAAAAGCGGTAAAAATCTTACTTAATCTATTTTCGGCACGCTGACTTTCATTTCGAAAATGTTATGCAACGCGAGCATTAAATTGGTTGCATGTTCATAACTGCAATGTGCCGTAGCGGCCTGAATCTTAAAAGCGTGGGTCAGCAGATTACGACACCGAATACAAACATTAATTGTTTCTTTCACTGTATTGTTACCAGATACCAGAAGCTGGTTAAAAAAGTGCCAGCTTTATTTTAGTCATACATATATAATTTACCTACGTGCATAGTCTTATGGCTTTGTCCTTGAAGGAGTAATCAAATATGTATGCTTCAAAAGGGGACAAGCCTAATCGTCTATGGGACGCAGTACCAGATGCCGTGCTATTACAAATAATTTCTTAACAGAAATACCCAATAACACTGCCCAGCCCGGAATTCGAACCAAAATCTATCCATGAGAGACTAAGCAGAGATGAATTCGTTATGAGTCTATTGTCGTCTATGGTACGCAGCACCAGACTCTGTGCTGCTGCAGATAATTTCTTGACCCAATACCACTGCTCGGGAATTGAACGCTAGTACTAGTGCACGCTTTGCCACCGAGGCAGTTTTTCCAGTTAAAGATTTTACATACTACAATAAAACTAAGGAATTTATTTTACGATTATTAAAACGATATAGGCATATTAGCGCGTTCGTCACTTTAGAAAACATCTATGACATGTCAATGTACCCATATATTGGTATTAGAGGCCATTGACATTACATTGACTTCATATGATAGTTTTATAATCACATAGTGTGTATTATAATCCTAGGGTATAATTGTAGATGTCATACTGTTTGTCTGAGACTTGGCAGAAAACTTAATACAATTTTTCCCGACCCAACCCTCACTATAAGACGAAGTCTAGTACTACTATAGAGTAAAGAAGCAGTTAATTTAAGCCTAGTAACTTTTATTAATATTACGCTATTTTCAAACGAAAGGTATTAAGACAGCGCCGAGCGTATGACGCGGTTGGACTGAATGACAGAGCTCGATAACCAAATCGGTGCGCGGCCGCCATAGTAAAATTGTATGGAGAATTTGAAGTACTTTTTTAATAAATATGTAGGAATCTTTATTGTCAACCAATAACTTTAATTTTTGGGACGCCCAAATTGTACTTAATTTTACTATTTATGTTTCGTTTAAGCTGTAAAATAGGATAGATTTCTACTGTTATAATCTTAAAATCACGTAACACGAGCTTACGATTTTTGCATTTTTCGTGCAAATTTACGTAATTTTGTAGGCAAAAATATTAATTATTTTAAGTTTTTTAACGGAGTAATTGTAAACACATTCATTGTTATGGTAAAAGTATATTTTATATTTGTATTAAACAAAAAATGTTGATTTTATCAACTGAACTATGACCGCCTGCTTTGGCACAACATTTTGCTCGGCGCAGTCTTAACGCGTCGGTCACGTAAAAACACCATGATACAAATAACAAGGCGTACAAATAGGTATGTAAATGTACAAACTAGACATTCAAGTGCATTGACCTTCTGTTAGAATTCGCTGATTATTTACACAATGAATATTTACCTGTCTTCGAGCCCGTCAACATATTCCTTCTTTCTTTTACGCGAGTCTTGGGCGGAGATCTTATTCCTGATTTTGCGCCTGATCCTTTTTAGTTCCCGCTCTTCGTGTTTCGTCAAGGGGTAGCTGGTTGGTAACGTGATGCCTTCCTTGGCTAATAGCCGTCGCTCCTCAGCCGTGAGGACCAAACGAGGATAACCGTTCTTCCCGTCACCCACAGTATCCTTGTGATCATCTTCATCATCACTACGCTCGCTTCCAGAGTCATCTGCATGGTTAAATAAAGTAAGGTTATGTGTTGTGGACATGTTACAAGGAAAAGTGTAAGCAACAAAAAATTAGTTGTTTTTGAACAAAAATCAGGTTTCTGCCGCGCTTTTGCTTATTAACGAAAGTTAATATGTAACGGGTTCATTGACCAAACCGGTCGCTTTATTTCACTATAGCTAAATTCGTGCAATTACTGCCAATCAAAAACCAAAAGATGGCGCCTGATATTTAAAATGGTGAACTAATTAATTAAATATCGCTCACCGCAATGGTTGTTGTGGTCGTAGTCATAATCATTTCGGGATTCCAATTTCAAGTCTTGTAATTTGCTCTGTGACAAAAGATTAGCGGCTGCCAGTTTAAGATTAGAGGCGTTCTTTAGATCCGCGGCGTTGATGATTTTAATAGATTTGAGATCTTTCATGTCTTTTATCGTGACTGGCAGGAGGATAGAGCGAGGGTTGCCGGCCATGGGAGCTACACGGATAACTCGTCTTTGCGGGGCAACACTTTCGACCGGCTTAGAGTACACTTTCGTTTGTGGGTTGAGAACTTGAATGTTGGCTACTTTGACGGGTTTCTGGGGTTGGGCCTTCACAACAAGTTGCGGTTTCGGTGTGCTCGTGGCTGCAGGCAGTTTCACCGTAGGTTTTTGTACCTTCGGTTGGACTGCCACTTGCGGAGTTTGGGAGATACGCCGTTTTCTACTGGTTTTACCTAAGGGGAAAATTATTTATGAATTACCTCTTAGGCCGCATTAAATAGATTTGTACTCCTTGTCTACGCATGCATACGAAAAACGACATTTAGCCAGCGAAGATAGTAATATTCGCCAGATACGAAAACGCCAATAAAATTAATGGTAATAACATTTCGGTTCGCGTGATCGGTCGAATATAACGCTACCAACTTTTCCGTTGTCGGGAGTCAATTTGGTTAATAAGATTTTTTGCTGTTCGTTTTATTGACGTTTATGTTCTCTGGCTATTCACAACTCCGCTATTGCTATGTATAAAACTAGCTATATTTAAAATTACTTATATTAGGTGATTATTTTAAATATACTTGCTATATTCCTAAAAAAATAATAAGAATATGTTAATAGTGCTGCGATTCGTTTCACAATGTACTTATAACTATTGGAATTTAGATTACAGCGTAAGGAGGATGACTAATTCGTGCGAAGTGCGTGAAAAAACGCAACGTGGTTGGTTGTAGACTCAGCTATAATTTAATTTGTTCAGCTGCATGAAATATTTCTAGAAGTACCTAAATCACGACTTTTGAACACCTGCTAAACGAACATTCTTTTATGTTGATTAAGTATTTGTTCGGCTACCCAAATTATTGGAGGTCGCTGTTGTATTGATTAAAAGAATTAAAGATAACGAACGTGCTGAGTAAATGGAAAAAAAAATATTATAAATTGGTACGTAGTGGTTGATTACCGAGCATATTGGAATGCGTGAAGGTTTGCTGTTAGTTTACATAACAGTAGCTCATATGAATATATTAATAATTAGATGTTTTAGAGCACATAAGTTATTTATTTTGGTATGTTGAATTTAAGCTTCTTGTTTTGACTCATGAGAAATTTTTATTATTTGAACATGAGAATTATATGAGTTGTCTTATTCATTGTTATTGTTACATGATAATTCAGTTTCAGTTCTCTAGGATGTATATATTTCAACATTCTGTATATGCAATTAATAAAAATATTTATTTATGAAATATAAAACGCAGTAACTAATAAATCTTTACTTTAAAAAATCAACTTTAATTAACCAACAAAAAATAATGATTGTGTTACCAAGCACAGTATGCTTTTAAAAACTATGTAATTTATCGAACATGCAAAGAAATAAATATTACTTGTAAATATAATTCGATTATCAAAACTGAAATATTTAAGTAGCTTGGACTATTTTCGTATAGTTTTACGTTACGCTAAACCGACTTACAACCACAGAAACCTTATGTATTATTGGGTAAGTGTCTGTACTTACTTGGTAAACATACACAACACATGCATAGACAAGGACAAAAGTATTAAAAACAAAAAATTACGTGAACAAGATTATTACATCACAGTACACACTAATATAGCTTTAAATTCTTACCAGGACTTTGGAATGTATTTTTGTTAAGGAATCCAGGAACAACGTTTTGCTCGAAGTTCAGCATATCAAAAGTATCAGTGGGCTCAGTGGAACTGTTGGATGTTTCATTCGTGTCTTGGATGATAACATCCTGGACGTTGCCGGGGCTGGTCGGCTCCAAGCCCACGGGGGACGCTCCAACATCCTCATCGCAGGAATTCTGTATCAGGAATGGGGATAACTGTTGCTCGAAGTCGCTACAAAGAGAGATTTCTATTAGTCACGTGGCTATCTTACATTAAATAGTTATTTCATTCTTACATATACATACGTAAAGGCACGTTTTTCTTGTTGTTATATTATTATTACTTCATTTAAAATACGGTTTCGGTGTTATTTTCGGAGATAAAGGATTTAGGCTACACACCTAAATCTTTACATTTCAATAATAATAAGCAAAAGTAAGTTGTCATCTACTTTGTAATGTTTTCCGTACGTGCGTAGAATATTCTAATAATATAAGTACGTATGCACACACTAGTGGGTTACTCACACATGTTTAAAGCGTAACACACGCATACATTTTTATAGGCCTATTATAAGTGATGTCTATTTAAGCGAAATAGGCCTAAATAGACATCACTTGACTTTAAAAGTATTCAAATGTTACTATCAACAACGCTAGGTTCTATACCATGAATACTAACAGTCTATTGATGACCTAGCTTTGTACCTTGTACTTATTGTATATCAAAATATATTAGTAAAATAAAAATCTAGCATAAGATAATGCTAATTCTTATTTACGTATTCGATAAATATTTTCTTTGGAAATATCGAAATCTCGGCGCGCAATTCATATCAATGCTGCCACATTCAGATGACAACATAAAATAATGTGATATCCATGCAGTTAGCGAACGACTTAAGGCAATCCTACATACATACATAGCCGAACGCTTATATCTCCGAAAAGGTACGGATTTTTGTATAAAATAGGTTAAGGTCCCACGTAACAGGGGCAAGAAAATTGGCGCCTTACGGCCACAGTTCCAGACTCCGTGTTACTACTAAGAATTTCTGAAGAGAAAATCCTATTAGCACTGCCTAAACCAGGAACCAAACACTAGACCTCATGTACTGCAGTCGCATCTACTATCGTAGCGCCACCGAGGCAGTCGAAGAAGGCAATCCTAGCTAAAACAATTTGTAAGGCTTAGTTCTATTTAGAAGACTCGAGAAGCGATTGAATGTCACCGTACTAAAGTCTACTCACCTATTATTCTATTTATTAACACATATTTTTTATTATATATAGGTTCGATTCCCGCACAAGTCAAACATTTGTGTGCATGAACATGAATGTTTGTCTTGGTATAGGTGTTTGAAGGAACGTGCGAATAAAAAAAAAATTGTATATGAATGTTTATCCATTGTCTAGTACCCATAGTACAAGCTCTGCTTAGTTTGGCCTCGATGGTGTTGTGAGTATATTATTATTTATATTATTATATATATAGGTAGATTGTTTATTTAACGTTTCCAATACCGATTATACTGTCGAGATTTTCGCGCCTTTTCCTGATTTAGTTTCGCCAAGAAAATGAATGTTAATCGGCTTCAAGGCTTTGAAACAATTATTAAGTATTATGCAGACATAATTGGATCCTAGAAGTCAAGGTTGGTGATACTTTTCAGTAAGGTATGCAACTGAGTTTGCTATAAATTTAGTTCTACCCGTATGTTGTTATTCTCTGACACATTCTTATTACGGAAAACCCGTTAACCTGTTTGTGTACCAAGTTTGTTAGTATTCTAAGAATATTATGCGTTCGACAAACGGACACACGCGTTAAAATTATTGCTTGCGAGATCCATTTTAACATTGTACTCTAAAAATAGATATGGTTCCACTGCAAGCCGTTGAGAAGTCGCGAGTTCTAACTCCTGAAATTTCCGCCTCACTTATGTTCTAGATTGCCTGAGTTAGGGAATAATCATAATTATAAATACCTACATACATATATTTAAGTTATATATTATCAAAGATACCAAGTCTACAAGGGATTTTAAAAGTTTGGCGGAAATATGATTGTTGTTTGATATGAAACTGATATGAAATGAATTATAATTTATTTCGAGTGTATGAAATATAAAGATAAAATATGTCTACTGAAGATAACATAATGGATAAATTGTCAAAACATGTAATTAGATATAATACTTTAAATATTATGAATGTGAAAGTTTGTGAAGGCGTTTGGATGTTTGCTACTCTATCACTCGCAAACCGTTGAACAGATTTGGGTAAAACTAAGCACATAGATAGATCATGTCCTGGATTAAATATCACCTGGATAAAAAGATATCAAGGAATGCCTTCTTGTAGTTCTCACTTCGGCATAGCCGTGCGCAGTAACTAGTCGTAAATAAGTTCAAAAGGCAGGTAGCTATTAATATTAATCGGTTCAGTGCAGTTAGACATGCTGTAAAATAAACAAAACAAAGCTTCACCTAGCCTATTTATCTAGTTACCTATATACATATTATTTTTAGATAATATAACTAACATAATTCCTCTGTGATCCATATAACAGCCATCTGAGATAGGGCATGACGTAAATTCTTGTTACTAAGAGTGCAATATTTGTAGATAGATAAAGATATTATAAAGTTGCGTTTCACTCTGTTACAAATATGTCTTTTCGACATGAATATTGGACATGTTTGGCCGATGACTAACATCGGCCAAACATGTCCCCAAAATGTCCAATCTTACACGCTAGCTTCAGGCTTTGCGCACACAAACACACTGCGCAAAATTTGAACGTACATTTATCTCAGCACTGCCACACACGACTTTCGAATGTATAGCGATGAGTGCGCATACTGCAAATCGAAACTGCCAATCATAATCGTATTGGCAATATTGCCACGATGCAGAACCACTTTCAAATTCGTGACGATGGATGTCTATGGGTCTCAAAACTTTAATCCTCAGTGGATTTGACAACGTGTCAAAATAAGATTCGTACGGCTATTCGATGCGTATTGCTCAAATCGAGATTAGTTTCAAAACGTTTGGATTTTTGCCCAACATGTTTAGATAAAGAATAACAATGTATACGATCTGTAGAGAAAATATTAGAACTAAACTAAAAACTAAAGTTAAAAACAAAATAATTAATGATGATAAATATCTTGATACGATCTGAGGAAATTTAATCTTTCCTACGGTGGTCGTGGGTCTTGACCGAGATTCGAAAGTATAAATTGAAGATTTGCCAAAGAGCTAGATTGCGGGGTTAAAAGAAGGGTCAAGACCAAAACATAAGGCTATGGAAACTCGGGATGGATGTAAATTCTTTAAGGTGCAGCGGGGTCTGGGCCAGGTTATATCTACGGCCTGACCCTGGTGAAATGTTCACCTCGATAGTTAATTCTATAGAATTTATTAATAATAAGTTTCATATAGATGTATAAAGTATGAGTTAAATTTCGAATATTCAAGTTTGTAGACAAAAAAAGCAATGCGCAATGTACGTGACATATAATCTGAAGATTATATAAAATAAAAAACTTATAGGTCTTTTAGATGCATTCAATAAAAGTTCTGACGGCTAGAAGTTAAAATAGTGAGATAATTAGTTAAACTAAAATATTTTAAACTGTGAAACAAGTCTATTGTTTGTAACTAAAATACGACTTGCAGTCATCTTTACTGCACTTCTCCAAGTAAAAAAAGAATGAAACTCATTTTGAAACTCACTAAACGAAATATTACTGACGTTTTCGTATTGTCTTGTCATGAATATAATGAAATCATAATTAGTTTAGCAAGATATCAGTGTCAACGCTGTTAGTTTATTAACGTTTCACTGTTGAGCAGTACACTTTACCTTATATAATAACGGACTTTATACCATTCCTAGCGATTACAAGTATATACATATATTCTAAGGTTATTAGATTTCCTACTACCTACCTACCATGTGACTCATTGCTACGATATTTAATAATACATACGTAGTGCGTATTTCATTCATTTTGTATGTAGAAATATGAATATAGCTTATCAAACAATATAATATGTATTGAATTTAGGACAAGAGATTGCAATGCAATCGAATACTTATCAAGGACCGTTGCGTTGTAAAAACGCATACATTTCTGTCCATTCAATTCCGGTATCGGTTGCAAGCAAAATATGATACGTAGACATTTATTTCGTATTTTTTCGTGTTACTAGTTTCAGTCAGTGAAAGACAATACTGTAGCTATATTTATGTCCAAAAGCACTGGGCATTGCATCTGTTTTTTACGAATATTTTATAAAAACGACCAGAGCTTTTTCTCTATCAGATGAGAGAAAGTTAGGAGAGAATATTTAAAATATATCATGTAGTACGTCCAAATGATGCGAAGAGAGAAGGAAATAGCGATGCGCACAATTGCCTTCAGATAATATTAAATTGTATCAATATTTGCAGTGCACCTTGGAATTTGTAGTGCGCTAATAGGTGTGTCCTTGACCGTATTAAACAGCCATAGCATTAAGTATAATTTAATATCATTCTATTAGAACCATCACATCGCCTGTGGAAGGATTTAGAAAGCTCAGGTTCCAAATATATAAATAAATTAAAAATTTAAAACCCCCGACACATATTGAGGGAGTTGTGAAAAAAAAATGTTATTCGCCATTTTATGGTGGCGGCCATCTTGGATTTGAAATTTATCATAGTGTATAGTATTCTACTAGTCAAGCCCTTTCATTTGATACTCATATTGAGGGAATTGTGAAAAAATATGTAATCCGCCATTTTGTGGCGGCGGCCATCTTGGACCGATTTTCATCAAACATAACTAAGAACACTCCCGACTAATACACCTTTCAAATAAAAAAAACAAAATTAAAATCGGTTCATCCGTTCGGGAGCTACGATGCCACAGACAGACACACACACACACACGCACACACACACACACGCACACACACACACACACAGACACGTCAAACTTATAACACCCCGTCGTTTTTGCGTCGGGGGTTAAAAATAGAAGAAATTCAACAAATGCGTAAATGTTGTATGTACATAATAATATAATCTCACATATACAAGAAATTATCAAAGTATGGTCTGAAATACAATATTCAGTCATTAGATATATATCATAGTTTTGACAAATAAACTTTAAATAATATATTACACAAAATCCATAATGATATGATATAATTTGTAACACCCTGTTTCTAAGATAATTCTAAATTAATTAACCTCACGTGAATACGGCGAATTACATATAATAGATTACGAAACTACGTGTAGATAATGCGTCTTTGATAAGTCCAAAATTATTCACGTTCCCTTTCATCGGCAATCCTTAGAGACGTGCCGTTTCATAATAATCATATTATAACTCATTTTAAAACAGACGCAAACAATTTACACGCTTATCAAGATTATCTGTATTTACATTTCAGCAACGTCTTACACGACCGCAAACATATTTTTGAAAATACTACGCAATAATACATTAAACTATCTATATATAGGTATAATATACTCAGAAGTATGATAAACTGTTCGTTATCGCCCACGGTAGGTGATTATATGTGATTGTTTAACCCTGAGTTAAGGAAAACAACCTGAGAAAAGGTCAACTAAAGGGCGATGCAACTTTTACTGCACGAGGAGACGTCTTTAAATGAAAGAATATGATGCCAGATGTACCATAAAATTGCATGTACTTATAAAGTATTAATATGCACCGGAAATATGTTTGTAAGAAACGATAACCTTGAACTAATGGCGACAGTAAAATAAAGATTTATTATTCTAATCTAACAATAGCTAGTTGACTAGTTTCGCCCGAAACATCATCTTGAACTTAGGCACATTATAGTAGTCGGTTTTTTTAACGTAAAACTATCCAATATATAAATAAAAATCGTAAGGCCACTTTGTCCTAGGCGGGCTACAATTAAAATGCAGCCAGGAATTTCGTTTGTAATCCAGTATTTTAAATTCCATCAAATTGAAATTGAAGGTAATTTGAAAGTCTATGGACACAATTTATTTAACGGCATTGGTATAAAATCTTTACTCTTATAGAATCTGAGTAAAAACTTGACTATAGACAAAGTTGGCGAAATGTATTTAATTTAACAGAATATAAACTACAAGATTTTCCCCGCAGTTTCGCTCGCGTATAGATAGGTTAGGTTAGTAACAGTACTTTTTTTCTGGACGAAAGGTACCCTATGTCCTTTTCTGTGCCCCTGAAAACGTGTAAAACGAACGAAATTTCATGATGATCGGTCGACTAGTTTAGGCGTGAAAAACAAACTTACTATCGCATTTATAATATTAGTTAGGATTAAATAGAAGATTAACATTATGTTCAATCTGATCATTGACCGATATTGGTTAGGTATTGTATTTGCATATGTCAAGGTCACAGGTGTGAATATTTAAAGTAGAGTATTGTATATATTTAGTATTTTCAAATGTATATTTCCTGGCTAACCTTGTAATTATTTTAGCTATTTTCATCAGGTTTTAGGTTTACCTATTAGCTGTTCATATTTTGTACGATGGTGAGAAGTGATCCATCATCAAGCCTTTTGCAGTCGGCTGCCAGGCCCCTGCCAACTTGCGCACATCACGAATGCTACGTCCCAGTCAGTCGAATCCAGTCATAGTAAAAGGTGAACTCTAAAGCTACAGGTATCCCACCAGCGAATTTTTAGTATAACCGCCACACTAATATTGTAAATTTACCTATGGGAATCTGTCGCGTGTATTGCAATATCTATTAAACATGTAAGTACAGTAATACACTGTAATGTAAAGTGCCTCGATCCATCAATACAGGTCGTAATAAATATCATGATAAAATATTTTGAACGTAATATTAGTTTACGTTTAAGCGAATATTGTACACTGAAATTAAACTACTTTATACATATTTTATGCAGATTATATTAAAACATTACTAACGAACAATTTTTTAAATTATTTGTATTTAAAAAGCCGTATAAAGTACTTAAATTTAAAATATTGAACGTTCAACATTAGCCATGAATTGCGCTGGCAAGACCAGCACGTTAAACATTAAGATAAAATACTAAATAAAATCACAGGACAGAAAATTATAAATTGACAAAAATAAAAATGTTTTCCTAACATGGTACACAATTTAATCATGTTTTCCTTGTACGTATATACAAGGAAAAACCAGATACTTTCTGAAAGACACGATTGTAATTTTAGCGAATGGTTATGAGATTATATTTAATGTAAAATCGAATATTATGAAAGGATAAGTAAGGAGCAACTCTCTTTACACTACAGAATAGATTGCAGGCAAATATCCTGCTAATATTTTCCAGAGGTATCGTTGTTTGACCCTGGCATTTTGTTAAAACTATTTCCTAGTTTGAACAAAATCGCCGCCTGGCTAGGTAAAGATCTATCCTACTAAGAATCAGGTAAATAACCTCACGTTTTGTTCCTGTGATGAGTGCAATTTCTACGATACATCCTCGCACTAATTATAGAACCTTTATTAATTTGTCCATGGACGTACGGACGCTGACGTTCAGACAACATTTTAGGCTCTTGTCATTATGCCTCGATATGGTTTAGCTGACAAGTTAATGTCGGCAACGCATGAGTCGCACACCCATTAATTGTCAACTCTAGAGTTCCAAGCGTCCAAGAACGGTAATCGCTGACGAGGCGTATGCTTACTACCTTAGCAAAATGTCCTTGAAACCGTCTTGGTTTCTATACCAGCTAAATGTAGTAGCGCTAGACATGAAAGTTTAATGGTTTGGTGTTGCCACGTGCTTTCGGCACTATAGTATGGCAAACACGATATGTAAATACCATTCACGTACTCAGATATTGACTGAACTGCGCAGTAGCAATTTTATCACGTGGCTTTCGCGTACGTACATAATATAAACTATAATTTTTACATTTAGTTTCTACGTTTAGTTTAATAGATATTATTGTACGTAATAATCATGCTTCTAGAAATAATACCTACTGAACTTTATCTTCAACATCGATAGTTTAGCGGGCGACTGCCACGCAGAGGTCTCGAGTTCGATCCCAAAACAACCACATCTTCACACTCACACTTCCATTTTTCGTTATGTTAATTATCACTCGTTTTACGGTGAAAGAAAACATGGTGAGGAAACCTGCATATCTGCGATTTCTGCATAATGTTCTCGAAGATATGTAAAGTCTGTTAACCCGCACCGGACCAAAGTGGTAGACTATGGCATATCCTTTCTCACAAAAAAAGGCCCATTCCCAGCAGTGGGACAGTGTATATACAGGGCTGATAATATTTTTGGATTATAGACTTTGGATCGAGGCTGGTTTTAGGATGGAGCGAGTTCAATTATGGCGCTATCCTTGCTTGCTTTTAATTAATTTTCTTACCACCGAGGCGCGGCAAGCGCTCTCAGGGTATTGGCGCCTGTTGCAGTTGCTTAGTTCACTCTATGCTAGGGCAGGCATTTTAGAATATAATCAGCATAAATATCACGTAGTTTTGTTGGCATAAGCGGTAAGATGTTTGCGTTATGGGTTTTCTACAATCTAATAAGACTGTATTGGGTTTTTACTGATAAATAAGTATCAGTGTGTAACTGTACCCGATTGCCGGTAATAGGGTATTCCCTAAATAAATATATCTGACCCAATTTTGCCAGCTATGTTTGGTATGGTTTTACGGTACCGTAAAATATCGGGTAGGGCTATGGCGGACCACCGAGCACAGGTCCAGACTCGGTAGACCTACTGAGAATTTCTTAAAAACATAAGATCACTTTGCTGTATTCCGGATTCATACCTGATACCTCATATACAGCAGTCACACTTACTATGTTACATGATCTGGTGAAAACTGTATAGACATGATACAGTGAAATCTGGTTAATAGGCAAAATATTGGTATGATTTCGAAAAAGAAACATCATCAATTTTGCATTTTCCATTAACATTCCCTCATCTACAAAGAAAAACGGTACATTACAACCTCTCTTTACGGGACCATTTATGAACAAGAACATTTCAAACCTATTTTGGCAACTGGGTAAATGAAAAGCCTCTATAAGAGACACCACTTATACAGGTTAAATTGTATTAGGTTTTTGCTTCGTAGAAAGAAAACTCATTTACGTTATCACTATAGTTATGGAATATTACATCTACGAGCTACTAAGAGCTATTTGCACAGTTGAGCAATTGTCCATGTTTCTATATATCGGAATAATATTTATCTAAACGTCATTAACACGTGTTGACCTTAAAACTACATGATATAATTCGCCCTTTTCACTTTATTTTCTATATTTCACTACGGTTTACCTACCGTACCGTAAGTGATTGTGATAACTATGAACCATTCGTGGTTTTATTTTGTCACAATTCATATGAGACCACTTAGTGGCGGTATTTCTATATAAGTAGGTAGGTATATAAGCTTTAGTGCTGCCGCACACTGTGCCATCATGGCGGTCACAGAAAAGTCACTATAAGGCATTATGGCCGCTACAAATTGTATACATTTTATATGATACCGATGCACTTTGGGCGCTTGAGTGGCCGTTCTGAGCCACGGGCTCCGGCAAGGTAAGAGTCGATTCCCGACCTGGTAATCCAATCTAACCTAGCGATGGCACGCAAACATATGTATGCCACGAGACTAAAGAGGCATGCATACATAAATGTAGACACATAACACAATGCAGGTGTTGTTTGTACGTTTGCCCTGTATCGCAGAGGACGTCAAAGATTGTGACAATGGATACAAAAACACCTATACATGTATAAAACAAATGCTTGTTGCGTGCTGACATCGAACTCGCCACTTCGTACGTATTAGTATGGGTGAAGTGCCAACGTAAACCACTGCACTATATGTGCAACCCTTGCATCCAATATTTTAATGCATGTAAAGTCTCCGTGACATGGAATATTGCTAAAGGAGTCTGCCCACTACTCCGTCTCATACCCATGACCGTGCTTGGAACGTGTCAGGCAAAAAAATATTCTTTGTAAGTAAATGTATAAGACTATGCCGACTAGACCGTTCCGTCACCGACCAGCAGTTCCTATAGCAGGGCGTATCGTGTTGCTTTTTGTGTCTGATACGTTCCTAGCACGGTCATGGTATGAGACGGTATAGTGGGCAGACTCCTTAATGCAGGCATTTTAATAAACTTAAAAACAATACATTATTCAAGTATTTCTTAAATATCCCCATATTATTGACGTAATACACCTATAAAAATAATATTTACCCATTTCTATCAGCCATAAATTCTGCCTAGGCAATAGTCAAACAATATACTGTTTGCAATAAAATTCTTTTACATTTAAAACTCACGAACGGCGTGACGATACTATTAAAATGGAAATAGATATAAAAGAAATGATTGCCTAGCAATAGAAAACCGTTTATACAGACGTACATAGTTCATGACTCTTTATTCCTGAAGGATTAGGCAGAGTTCGATTATCATCAGTTTTGTGGAGAATGTTGATATTAATATTATTATCAATATTGAGACATTAAATCCTTCTCCGACCGTAAATTGAACACCAGACCTCGAAATCAGCAATTGCATACACCTTATTCTATTAACAGTAAGTAGGAAGTGCAACGTACAGTTTTATATTAACCCTTAAACTATACAAGCCAAGATAGAAGGTTAAATAAATTAAATCAGAAATAAAATATCGACTTGCAGCCACACATCCGAGAATATTCTGATCTTTGCCTGTTAAAAAAAAACTTATCACGTACTTACTCGTTGCGACACCGCCGCTGATTAGAATACTAAACATTAAGTGTCACTCACACCAACTCACATTACTAAAATAAATTGACCCAAGCTAGCCAATTGCATCAACGACTGATTCATTGTTTTTAAATCGGCCTATGATTGCTAGCAAGTACCGTTATCAGCTATTTGGGACGGCATTCATACGAACTAACTTAAATATGTAGGTATGTGAGATGTTCTTATTTTAATTATAGGTACGTATTATATTCATACTGAGCGAACAACAAGCTCTTTACAGCATTTTTCATACCATTACGATGGTAAATTAGCATACGGCTCGTTTGATGGCGGACGGTACTCGAAGCTTGTGGACACTTGCAACACCAAATGAATTGCGCGATGCGATGTCGATCTTAATAAATGAAGACGATGAGCTGCCAGCGCTAGAAATGACCATTGGCGCCATTTTATTGCGTCTCTTAGCATTACAGGAACACACACATAGATTACTTTGGCTTAGATATTCTGTAGAAAGGAGGTTATCCTGCCCTGACTGGCTGTCCACGAATCGGGTGGAATTTCAGTACGTCGTATCTTAAGATATCATTGATATAATATAATCACAACCTCAATAGGCTCTATATAGTTTCTATAATTCTAATCAGATTACCTATAAGAAAGTTATAATAGAATGGATACCTATTGCTACAATGAGCTTCTTGTATCCGAACTGAGATCTCATTTCCAATGAGTTGATTTACTACTTCTTATCTAATAAAGTCGTTCACGTTTTGACCACTCTACAGTCTACACGCTTACCTAACGCGAGTTGTACCGCAGGTATTAAAAAATCTTGTTTATTAACCCATGTCGAAAATAGCTAAAACTTGTCAGACCACTTCACTACATGACAATATAATAGCCGTTATAGGCGCGCTAATATGGCCTCTACTCAACGGTAATACAGTTCCTTGACATTGGCGTAAGATCTTATGACTAACAAATTTATTCTACATGCACGCTTTTAAATGCTACGTTACACAAGTTCCTAGAACAGCTTTCTTAATGCATTCAAATAGATTGATTGACCAAGTCAGCTTTTGCCTGAGGCAGCTATCGCAATAATGATCCATATAGCTCTTTTAGTATAGATGATTTACATGATAAAGATAGTAGCCGTATCGTTATCCCTTTGGACTGCGGAGGTCACATGGCAGTTCGCGGCAAAGCTGACATTTAGCCGTAACTGATTAAACTGGAAGCCGACCTCAACTCGCTTGGGAATAATAAAGCTACGAGCATCGACGTCAACCGTATCAAAAACCAGATCAAGATGCGAATACACATTCATTATTATTACGTAAAAAATGGGTGTATTCGAGAATATGAACAGGATATTAGATAGATATTTTAATGTCTTTCAGTATATTTAATAATATAGAAAACGAACGTATTTTATCAAAATTAAATAGATATTAAAATGTACGTTTTGCTAAAGTCAACTGAAACTGTATAATTACTCTAAAAGTGTACATAAATAAGGCTAAAATTTAATTACGGCTACAGGAAGTTTCTGTTTCCAACTGCGTTATCTTCTGTAATGTGTTCAAAGTGCAAATGTACCGGCTATAACATTTGCATTGAAGAATTGCTAAGACCCGTTGGAGCAATAAAAGCCAAATTAAGTTTATTATTTTATTTTTTATTCCACATCAAAGCTACGAAACTAGGCTTTTAGAGAATTACGTCTAATACATTACAGCCTGTAATTTCTCTTTACAGTTATGCACGCGAAGTTAATACGTATTAATTATTATATTATCTTTAATTAATAATAGTATTATCACGAAAAGAATTGGGTACATTATTTTATAACTCCATCGCCTTAATAATCTTATTTATATAACTGCATGTTAATTTATCAAAATATTCTTGTTTCAAATTGTTTTCGACTAACGTAATCTGAGATTACTTTAGAACTAATTAAGAAACTACACACTTGTGAAAATATATTGTTGAATTAAAAACATTTTATTTTGTGCATATTAAACTGTAATGCTTTCATTATGCTAAGTGCTGCAATTAGAGTGTACTTTGTACCGAGAATCGTGCAGACAGCCGACCTCATTAGTCAAGTAAAAGTAAAAAGTTTAAGTTGTGCGTCGACCAGGTTTGGCGTTGTGATTTTAATACCAAAGTGGTCCCACAGTCATAATTGCGCCTCAGATTACACGATATGTTCAAACTAGACCCTGGTTACTTTGCGGCAAGAGATATAACGCAAATTAAGATTACATGTGTCTGGCAACACAGACAGTAAAATACACAGTGATTGAAATATCAAACTAATGACGTGGGTTACTAATTGTGCCAGTTGCACCCCTAGCTGCAGTTTTATCTCACACTGTTGTGTATGTCGGTTTTTATCATTAAATAAACTACATTCGTCAGATTGGACGCGTTGTCCTTGTTCCAACTCTTATAGTATGCGCAATTTAATGATTTTTGCAGTTCCGACTAAGATGATGACTAGGTACTTACAATTCGGCCTGGTCACTCGAAAGTCCACTGTCAGAGCAAGAACTGCTGATGGCTTCCGAAGGTTGGGAGACATTGTCGCAGAGGGTGAAGTCGGGCATTGCCTCCTCAAGGAAGTTGAGAGAGCCTTGCTCCAAGGAGAAGATATTCTCCAGCAAGTCGTCGGACGTCGGCCATGCGTCCGACTGTAAAGACAAAACATTAAATAAATACTTTTTAATGTTAAGAGCACACATTTCTCATTGACAGTCAATTAATACCTATGATAGGGAGAGATTAGTATTTATAATAGTATTTCAATGGTTTATTATTATCTAATTATTTATAGTTAAGTAACAAAAAGACACAAGCATTCACAATTATTACAAGCTTCAATGTATTGTAGAATGTTCTTTATAGTAATAAGGCCAGGCTTTACTGTAATAGCTTATAGGTGTTATAAATCAAAGTACAAAAGCTTAATGAATGAAGATATTTGTGTATGTTAAAAATATTATGATGTAGTGCCTAAACTCAAATTACATTGTATATGGATGATATTGATAACTCATACAATGATAATAAATAAATAAAATCAAAAAAAATTTAATATGATATTTGTTGCTTTAATAATATTGTACTACATATTATAAATTCTTCAAAAAATAAAATGTACTATCCAAAATTGTTAGACACTATGAGTGTCTATCACTACATATTATTTTTCAGTTTTACAAGTCATGAGTACTATGGATAGACAGTCAAGTTTTAGAATACCAGACAATTAAAAATTGATTGTGTCTAGCCGCAGGTGTGTCGCAGCAACTCATGAGAATATGTATTAAAAATATAATAATAAAGTATAATCTCTGATGTATTCTAGCCTTAGGGTATTGTTAGCCTTCGGGTGTTGGAGGTCAAGTGGTAACCACTCCGTGTAAAAACTGATATTCAGTCAAATCTGGTTAGACTAGGAAAACCGACACCTAGTATCTGGGGAAATAATAAAGGCTAGGGAGAAGAAGAATCTCTGATGTGTTCATTACTTTATTTATTACATTATACATACACTTTATAATCAGTTACTTAATTAAAATTGATTTAATACTGAGATTATTTTATATTAAACTATACTTGTGATAGATACCATATATTTGGCTGTCAACTGATAGGGTATTTTCATACTATTTGTAACAACATTTACTTATCAGCATTACAAAATATTTAGCATATGATTAAAATAATTAAAATTGTATAAAACTGATATGTATTTCATTATAAAAGTATAATAAGGTTGTATTGCATTGGTAACAGTTCAACTTTCATCATCCAGGATGTAGGCTGTATTGAATCATACCTTTCAATGAATACTTTTGCTTGTAAACAAGGATAAGATTGTGCAATCCTACAAAAAGGCTAGTATTTTACTCAAATTCATTATTAAACACAAGTTTAAGCAGTCATTGTTGTGTATATTAATATGTTTTAATTACACTTCAGTATTAGTTAATTCTAACTTAGCTTAATTATTATACTCATTAATTATAATTATTGAATCAATGAATGCATTGTTCTCATTCACCTACTTTCATTTTAATCAATTCTAAGTAATTTATATTGCTTGAAGCTTGCATATACCAAATTATAAACAGAAATATGAATTATATACAATTGTGAGACTTTTAAATGAGTTACTTATAAAGATTGTAAGAGTTAAAACCACTTCGTACATTGTGCTAACTTGAAACATTACTTTCATTTTCTGAATTGAGCATCACTTGAGTGAAAGGCATTTATATCTCATTTAAAAAAAATGCTTCTGAAATATGCAGCCTATTTTTTACTCATATTAGAAAAGAAAACAAGCCAATGAATTCTTATCAGAGAAATTCTTCAGTCCTGTGTTTGTGCTCTTATCATTAATATTTATAAGTACAGGTAGTAACTATTGATAACATGTTGATTTATGATAATATGTAGGGCAAACAGAATTATAATACTAGCCTGATAAACATTGCATTTCAAGTACCCTCAAATAAGTTGAAGTTATTCACATAAAATAAATAAATATTGACAAATTATTAAGTCAGTAAATATGTTAAAATTAATTATGAATTACCTCAAATAACGACATTAGGTCTAGTTTTTTATCCATTGTGAACACTTCGCGTTTGCATGAGTATTACATCAACACTTAAAACATTGGTGATTCACAGGAACTTTGTCAATTAGGAGGAAAAATCACTGATTATTGCAGTAGAACACACTTGTATGTAAACACTTTTACTTCCATCCAATGAATATTGTCCTGATAAACAGTCTACTGATGAGCAGCTATTATATCTTGAGCGGCATATGGCTATGATAGCGACCGCATGGTGCCTAGCTGGCAAATTACAATTTGTTTACGCTGCAGGCTGCCGGCGCGCCGCCGACCTATGACGCACTGTCCTTTATACTGATTACGACACGAAAACACGCTCGTTAGGGGAAACCCTATTTCTAATTAACGGGAATTAACTAATTAGATAAGACACAGGAATGTAAAGAAGTCCGCGAGTGAGCTACGTCCGTTCACGAAACGAAATGAACGTATAACGGTAAAAGTGGGAGCGTGAGTTCACGAAAGCTGTTCAACGAGGTTCGACAATCGCCGGGCGATCACTATTACTTCACCGCACGTACTCTACACCACTCGCATAGAACATCGTAGGCGCTCCGGTCCATCACAGTATCACCGCGCACAGATACCTTATCAGTAGATTACTAAATACGTAACATACGAACCATTAAGCCATCCTGTTGGAAATTATCCATTTTATCAGTTTTCTGGTTTAGATCGACAAGCTCCTGATCATTTCTTGTAAGATAATCCAGGATCCTGTTCATATCATCATTGCGGGCAGTCATTTTCTTCTGACAAGATGCACATTGAGGTCATTGTTGAATAACTGTTTTAATTACACATTGGGAAACACATTATTTATTAATACACAACTGTAACTGGATTTATTAAGGTCCTAACATTTTATAATTTACAAACATTAGTTTACAAAATAAAAAAGAAACATGACGTTTCCTCGCAACTTCCAACGTGGAAATAATGACGTCATGAAAGTAGGACACTTTTCAACATTTGATTGGTTGCGTCTTATGATAAAACAGTTCATTCCAGTAGCGCCATCTATGATAAGTCATAAGTACTACATACAACGTTTTGTTTATGCTTGACGATGACTACATTAATGCATTTTTATTTAGTTTACGCGTTAATAAATATAAACTAAAAAGATAAGTAAATAAAGGTTGTATTTTTACTTATAAGAGCCTCGACGTCTCTTTTAAACATTATTAGCAAAGTATTTGATAAAATGTTGTTCTTTATCCAACAAATCTACATATCAATATACTTTTAATTATAATTAAAAGTATATTGGTATATAATACCTTTTTTTTTTTTACGTGGGGGAATGCAATGACGCATGTCCCTCCGCGGGGGCGGGCGGAGGGATTATGTCGGACTCGCCGGGGTAAAAGAAAGATGGAAATAATAGTAAAGTACCTCCCGGAATACCGACTAAACCTACCACGGTGTTCCTCGACAAAACCACTATCGACGGGGCCGCGCGAATCGCTTTCGCATGCGGTCGCGACCCCGCCGAGGTTACGGCCCGCCGTATGAAACGGCAGGCCACTACACAAGAGACCTACCCAAAGGGCTCACTTCATGAAAATTCCCTACTGTCTCCCCCCTAGGGGGGAGACGGACTCGAAACAAAGGCGCGCGTGGGAACACGCACGCCGCCTCTCGGACCTGGTGCTGAACGGATGGCGGGCAGGCCCACGAAGCCCGCCACCCCCAGGTCAAACCTCAGGGTGGCTGGAGGTCATCTCGCGCCCTCCGGCGCCCGGCTCTGCGGTTGGGGAGAGGGTTTAAACGCTCCCTCTCCCGCTCCGCCGCCTCCTTGATGGAAATTACTTCCTCACAAAAGGAGGCGACGGCGTTCCACGACCTCTCACTCCGGACCATCGACTGAACTACGGCCGGGAGCGAGAGGGCAACCGATCCGACTGCCGCGATCAATTCAAGGCGCTGCGATGCCCAGGCGGGGCAAACCGCCAAAGTGTGCAGCGCCGTGTCCTCTACAACGTCGCGGCAGTCGCCGCAGTGGTGACAACCGGGCGTCTCTTGCCGGCGTATACGACACAGGAACCGGCCAAAACAACGGTGGCCAGTCAGAACCTGTGTCAGCCGGAAGGTGAGGGCGCCATACCGCCTCTCCAGCCACTCCTCAAAAACGGGACTTACCGCCACGATCGTGGCGTGCCCATTGGTATATAATACCTATATCAAAGCGAAGAGTTGTTGTAGATTTATTCATATAGACAGGGATTCAATTGGTATTTAATAAGAGGAGGTTATTATTTTTTGTTTGTGAATAAAAGTACGCAACACAAACGACACACACGCTTAATTAATAACTTGCTCTTATTGTTGAAGGAATAGGTACCTACACGGGTATTATTGTAGGTACCATACCATATATTATATTATTATATGTATACGGTAACTATTTATTACCTAAGTTGCAACATGGGCATTGCCAATGTTTCTAATTGCTCTCCCCTATATTAGGTTAATATGCAACCTCATACAAGTTTACTGCCAAATAAATATAATAACATATTTACCTACTTACAGGGAATCTTACCCCCACTAGACTGAATATGCAGACGAGCAATTTGAGCTCGTCTGGTAAGTACAAGTGAACTGTTGGTGACACCTTCCTTAATTATAAATTTTAATAAATTTTCTGTCTAGGCGTCTTTTCATATCTCTTTGCAGAATTTTTTAAAACTTATTGACAGAAATATTAACGACACCTTCAAATGTAATAGATAGCTATGAAAACTCGGCAGTACCTACTAAAGGTAAACCATCGGAGCATATAGAATTTTGTGGCATAGGATCATAGAATATTATAAACTTGACTTCATAAAATACTTAAAACAATGCAAATAACTGTTATTAGATGGATAACCACCACAAATAGTGGTCCTGAGTCTGTTCTTTGTATTCGTTGTTTAAATGTTTGTAAAGTCCTCCGCGACACAGGATTTAGCACTAGAGCGAGAGATGTACCTATTATTAAAAAAAAAATTCATAAACACTGTCTCTTGAAGAGGTATTTCAAATTTGTTGCCTCACTAAACTAATATATTTGACGTCCATTACTGCTACTTCGTGGCCTAGAGATATCATAGATATTGTATAGTGCCAAAATGAACTAATAACTTTTGACTTTACTTATTTTGTTCCTTACTCAACAGTTAATTAGTTTCATTCAATATTTTCTCGTTCAGTGCGCAACAGACAGATGTAGGTACTTAGTTATATTTAAATGTCACATAGTAATCTAGCAACATTACAAATTTCTTATTAATATGTAATTCATTCATAATTCACATAGAAATATTTTAATTAATCATTATAGGTATTATTAAATATATAAATAAATTTTATCGTTTCTTTACGGTTTTAACTGATTCAGATTTTAACTTATGTTTTCGGCCAGCCGTAGTAGCTCTTATTGGCTCAATCTGTAAGGAATTTACAGCAAGAAATCTCGGTGTGTATATACACGGTAGTCGTCAATAGGCTACCTATAGGTACCTACCAGTTTCTCTCACATTGAAACATTGAGCATTACGTGGGATTTCATTGGATTTTAATGAACGCCATTAAAAAAATAGTAAGATTTATTTTACAGGTCATTTTCAATATTATACTACCTCTAGAAAGTACCTATACCTACTTATAAAATGTTTATAACAATAAAGGGATTTTAGTTAGTTGACGTGGAGGAATAGAAAATAAGACACTTAAAACACGAGGGTGAATAAAATTTAATTTCCAGGAGCAATGCCACGGAAGATTTAAAGGATAATGAAATGGTAATGTGGGCGTGGCAAGAATCCTATAAATACAAAGATACAAATAACATCAAACATTACGGCGCCGAACACATCGCACCGGCGCGGCGTGGCGGTCTGCGTTCTGCGGTCGAGTTCTGCGTTCAGTGTTCAGCGTTCACAGTTTGCCCACACAGCGAGCGGTCTAGGAATTTGGAGTTCAGTAGGTACGTTTGTCTCGCACTAATTTAAGAAACTTTTCAATGCCGTCGGACAGCGTGACCGCTTTTGAAAAAAAATGGAACTCCGACAGAACGTGCGTTCTCTTTTACCGCCGCGGTCTTATTTTTTTTGTGTGTAGTTATAGGATTTGAACACGGAACGCAGAACTCGGAACTCTGACCGCTAGACCGCCCGCAGTGAGGCCGGGCGGCGCCTACAATAACTACTTTTTTGATTGGAGAAACTGTGACTGTATGTCCTCTAATAGCCATGATAAGAGAGTAGCGATGGGTAAAGTTTCATTCGAATGACCTGCGATTGCATCAATAACACTGTTCATATGTGCGTCGGCTGTTTTCCTGGCCACGCAAATTATTTCGGTTTAAAGAGTTTATTTCTCAAAAAAGAACATTTAACAATTATAATAATGTAACAAGTACATACTAACATTTTATGTTCGATCAGTCGAGTTTAGGTTCTAGTTATGTTAATAAGTACATTTTTAATCTACGTTTAAAATTATTATAGATAAAGTTTTTTTACGTTGGTAACTTATTATATAACTAAGCTCCCTCACACTGTAATTTTTTTACCGTGCAATGTATTTATTTATTTCTATATTATTTCTGTTTCTTGTGTAATATGTGTTTGATTGTAATATTAGTAAATATATATTAATATTTTTCTAATTAATAAGCATGTATGGTATGTATATACATTTTGTAAGTTTAGTTTAGTTTTATTGCGTGTTTAGTAGGCGTGAAGTAGTCGTTATTAAAAATGAGTTTAATTTATTTATTTTCTGTTATTTGTAAATCAGGTAAGTTTGTTTTAGTTGTTATTTTCTTTTTATTCGTAGCTTTGAAAAAGAGAGTATCCGTAATAGGAATAAATCCTGTGCCGCAGGAGACTTTATAAACATTCAAACAACGTACTTACACAAAGAACATCCAGACTTGGAACAACTATATGTGAATTACGCAATATCTGTCTCGTATGGTGATCAAACCCTCGATACTCGGCGCAGTGGCAGCGGCGAGGCAACCACTTAAACCCCGACACTAATACTTGTACAACTACAATTGTATTCGGATACCATTCGAATGAAATTCTACACTCGCTGCATCGATTAAAGTGAGTACAAGCCCCACGCTTCGAGTCTTGTGTTGCTTTATAAGGAGCATAAAATGTTATTGAAGGCAAAAGAACGCGCGTTACATACCTGGTGGATCTATCCTCAAAGGTACGATAAGTAGGTACGATAAGAAGTACTATGATAATTGCTTACCATCAGCGGCACTGGACCAGTGGCGTAGCGTGGGTGTCAACCGCCCGAGGCGGAAATTTATTTTGCCGCCATCTTATTTAGGTACCTATATCATTTTAAAAGACTATAATATTCAACAATTCTAAAGAAGTTTTTGGCAAGAACATTTATCTATATTATGTATTTTACAGTCCACATATTTACAAGATATTATTATTATTTACTGTGAAATCTTGCCGCCCCCTAAGAGTGCCGCCCGGGGTGGGCGGCACCTGCCGCCCCCACTTGACTGAAGTAGAACTACACGAAAAGTCCAATTACTAAAATTATGGTAGTATCACAAAGTCGAGCTTATATTAAAAGAAGGATAGAAAATACATACCGATTCTCTTTGAGTACGTCATTGCAGTTAGTTATGCATAGATTATTTGGAAGGCAATTGATAACCATTTAACTAGCTTTAAAATTAATTTTATATCTAAGTACGCGAGTACGGGTAGAATATCATTAGCAAATTACAATTATTCGCAACCGGCGTCGTTTTCAAAACAAAACTGTAATTCGCTTCTAAAGTAGACATGTCCTTAAATAGAACATAAATGTACATAACTACATATATAAAGCCAGGAATGTATTTATCTGGGTAGGCAGAGGTGATTTACATTTAGATTTCTTCAGCTATGGTTTAGTTTTTTTTTAATATATCATTAGTTGTAATTTTATTTTGTAATTATATTAATTGATATTATTCGGGACTAAAGATTCTTGTAAATTATATTATAATTTGTACACCATATTATGTGATAGGACATAACGTACTTATAACATAGCCTTATGAACTGTATTTCTTACCTATGTTCCAGACTCTGTGCTGCTACTAAGCATAAGTTGATAGAAAAATGTCTGATCTAGGCATCAAATCCAATACGCAGCATCAACCACCGTGCCACCAAGGCAGTGAGACAGAGTCCTTCAAAAATAAAATGTGCAGATGATTTTTTTAAATTAAATGCATTGAGTTAATATGTTCTAGTTGTGAGATAGAAAAGACATCTCAAATATTTTTTATAACACGTGTTGGACTGCAAGCTCTCTAACAACAACATGTGTGAGTGCAAAATTTAAATATTTAAAACATGTCATCTATTATGTATTACGGCTTAATTAATATTGCTCTCATACATGTCCAATAATCGCCTGACACGGATGTGTGAGTTAGAGAGCATGCACTCTAACTAGTGTTACACAAATAATTTAGTTGATATGCCTTCTCTAGTACATACTAATTAATAACTGTATAATTAATAGTGCTTATTAGCACGTAGTGATTGTATACTTTTTAATGCATACTTTGCATTGTCGTAAATGACGCCTGTACAAATAGTATCGACTGATCGAATTCACTCTCAATAAAATAATAATTTAAATAAAAATAAGTACATAATAAAATGTAATAAATAAAGGAATATCAAAATAATAATAATAATATAATATAATATAATAATATTCTACCACATACACACAACACCATCTAGCCCAAACTAAGCAGAGCTTGTACTATGGGTACTAGACAATGGATAAACATACATATATACTTTTTTTTTGTAAATTATACTATAATATTAAACACATTATACACAGAAACACCCAGACCAAGACAAATATCCATGTTCATGCACACAAATATTTGACTTGTGCGGGAATCGAACCCGCGACCTCAGGCGTGGCAGTCGGATACACTAACCACTACGCCATTGAGGCCGACATAAAATAGATATATTGCATAGGTAATTGAATACCCTTAAATGGCGTTTGCTTTTCCAAAGGTGCCGCACGTTGCAGATGTTTCTATTAGTTATACTTATTATATATTTCGCGTAAAGAGTTTAGCCACGGGTCACCGCAGGGCTGCCATATGAACTTTGCTAAATTTAAATACGACGCTCAAATTTCTACCTATTGTTTTGCTAATTTTTTTATATCAGCCATAATATCTAAAACATAATCTGTGATTTTTTGAGACGTCTCTCTATGACGGCTTATGAAATTAATCGTATGTAGTAATAGGCTCCCATTAGCAGCAACCTTTGCCAACGGGGCTCTAAAATGCGGTTCTCTCTATTTCATTGACAAATTGTTGTAGTTTTACTTTAAAATCCACATTCAACGTAAATTAAGGACATTATGAGTATTATTTATAACGAGAACGCTTAATTTAGTATCGCATTGGTGTAATGAAGTAAGCTTGAATGCATATTATTCAATTTTCAGTGGCTTGTGTTTAATTTTCTAGCTACGTTAATTAATTATCCGTAGGCATTTCTCAGTAGTAAGATTCTGGAGTCATGTCCTATAGGCAAGAACAAATTCACCTTTTCTAATGTATGGCAATGAGTACTTAAGTATGACTAACTACAAGAGGAGACATTGTTTTAACACGACTTAGAGGTATGCTCTCTAACTTACCTAGCCGAATATTGCAATGACACGAGTAAGTGCATAATTTTAATATTTAAAATATTATGCTACTGCTTAATTAATATTGCAACTCCAACGTGTCTTTACAGAAAACACTCTAATTCGTATTTAAAAAAATAATCGAGATGTATTGTAATATTGTCTCTCAAGACCTAATTTATTGACTCTGATTAGTCGAGTAGCGAAAGCGTGAACGAATTAACCGAATGTCGATCGCAAGGTCTGGGTTTGATTTTCAGGTACAATGTTTTGATATTATCTGTAGGGATATAATCGTTACGCAGCTTGGACCTGGGATCGTGACCAATAGACAGCATCAATCTCACTTTTTCTAACGTACGCCATTAAAACTGTTCACGAATGTATATATAAAGTGCATGCTACAATCCTCGGCCTATATATTTGTGCATGTATATGTTATGTGAGTATGTATTTGGAGGGCGTATTTTAATAATGTTGTTTACGTTTCACGTTCATAAAATATGTAAACCCTAATAGCTGTAATAGATTTGTTCCTCACCGCAATAATCCCTTGGGTCCATACGCACATACACATATTAAATGTATCAAAAGCTTCTGTAGACGGTGGTTCATTTTTTGTAAAGCTTGCATTACGAAGGCATTCTTTGTGTTCTCTTTTATGTTACAGTAACCTGGTCCATTAGTGGGAAGTGATGAAAGGGTAGATGCGAACTGTGTAGCACTACGTTCGCTTTTAAGTAGTTTATTTGTTACGTGGTACGTGTTTCAAATGTGCTTTAGTAGGTACAGTATACAGGTCACGGCACAAGAAAATAGGATATATGAAAGTGAATTGCAGAACTGCACTAATGTTTTCAACTTGACTGGTTCGGTCACAGCGGTAGTGATTATGATTATTGTGCTGATGAGGTGTTGTTTGAGGAGGCTTTGGCCTACCCCACATTGGGCGGCCGCGTTCCTCGAGCGCGTGAACAAGGCGAACGCCGCGTGCAAGCCGCGGCAACGCGGCGTGAGCGTCGCGTTTTATCAGCGTGCGGTGTGTGTACAGCGTGAACGCCGCGCGGTCGCCGTGTGCACGCTAAGATTCTGTGGCGTTCTAACACAACACTGTCCTCCTTGTGTCTGACTGAAGCACTTGCGGGCGACGGGGTTCATAGAACGCGAGGTGAGCTCAGCGTGCGCCCGGCGTGCGAACGGCGTTCAAGCTGTACACATGTGATTCTTGGTTTTGACGAAGTGTTATTGGGGTTTTCTGTCGATAAATTCCCAGCAGCATCTTGGGGTCTAGAATTGTACTCAGTTACGTGGGACCTTTAATAGCTGATATAGGGAGTGTGGCGTGGAGCGCATTTGCCGATATAGGCGTAAGATTATGTAATGGATTTAGATGAAACTTAGCACACATAGACTACACTTTGGATTTATTATACGATATTTTTTATCTAGGCATGCGTATCCGTGCTATTAACCCGGGCGACCGATTTAACCACTGCGTTGGTATAGAATTGCGTTACATGAGCCATGTTTATAAATGGGTGACCATTAAGAACAAGTCCTTACCGTGCCCGCACGCAACGCCCCATCGGTCCCCGTTCTAATGAACATTTATGACAGGCTATATGGTGAGTCAGGACCCTCAAACATGTAGAAGGCAGTTGCTACGTAAAAAAAAATTACTGGTATACATTGCAGCTTTTGCTCGCGGCTTCACTTGCGTAAACAAAGGTTAGGTTAGATTATGTTAGCACAAGTACTTTTTTAAATAAAATTTAGCATGTTACTCGGTGATAATATAGCTTTCAAAATGTATTTTTTTTAAATATTGGTTGAGTAATTTTTGCTTTATTCAACTAACATGGCAATCAAGCTTACGGCTCACCTGATGGTAAGTGGTCACCGTAGCCTATGAACGCCTGCAAACCAGAGGTATCATTTGCGCGTTGCCGACCCTTTAGGAAAGGAAGCGGGAAGGAGAAGGAGCGGGAAAGGGGAAAGAGGGTGATTAGGGCTCTGGCATTCTCACTCACCGAACGAAATACAACAGTAGGAATACTGGTATTTCACGTCGATATTCTGCGGGTAGGCCTTCCCCAGTCGAGCCGACCCATTCGTGCTGAAATCAGCGAGGCTCTACTTCATTTTTAGTTAAATACTTATATACAAACAAAAAGTCAAATCTTTCCTCTTTAATTGTAAAGAGGAAAGATTTGACATTTTGTTTGTTTTGAGTATAGATAGCTGTGACAGATGAGCAAAGACAAGCAAAGTCACACCTGTGTATGGGTACTAGTATAATATTATTATATTATCTGTGGTCCGTACCACAGATTATATAACACTATACTAGTACTCGATACTACTCATGTAATGAACTTCAAAAGGACAAATGTGGCATATCAGTAGTGAATGGACATACGGTCTCGAGTTTGATCCCAAGGCGCGCATCTCTGACTTTTCGAAGTTATGTGCGTATGAAATAGTTAATTATCGCTTGTTTTGACGGTGAAAGCAAACATTGTGAGGAAACCTATATGTCTAAGAGCTCTCAATAATGTTCTCAAAGATATATATATTATATATATATAAAATCAAAATCAAAATAAATTTATTCAAATTAGGTTACAAGGTAACACTTATGAATGTCAAAGTTACACGTAAATTTTTTCCTGTGAATTTACATTTACTGCCACGTTCAGCAAAGCTAGGGTGTGTAGGGCTCATGAGAAGAACGGGCAAGAAACTCATAGCCACTCTTTTTAATCGCCAAGTGTACAATAATATTTCATTTACAAATCATAACTGTAAGGTGCTGCAACCATTTCTCCATGAACTACTACTCAACATACTCAAGCATTTGATAAAAATTGATGGTAGCCTCTAAAGCAGCAGTATGGTAAATAGGAGCATCCACTTACATGTACATAAATAATCAAGACAAGACGTGATTATAGTCCGTAGTTTAATCTAATTGTTTAAATAAAATGTAGAAGTAAATTATCGAATTCCACTAAACCAGAATACAGGATAAGACTCAAAAGAAAGCTTAACGGAACTGTCCATAATCACGAGTTGTCTTCATTGCACATTCTTCTTGATTAAAATACGACTGAATGTAACAGTAATGCAAATTCCAGCTTAAGCAAGGTGTAATATTACAAAAAAAAATATATATATATATATATACATATATTAAAAAAAAACATAAGTGTTAGTATTGGTCATTTAATATCCTGTGATCTAATTAATGCAAATATTAGTGCCATGGATGTTTGTCATTTAAATAATCATCTATATTATAATATGCTTTAGAAATTAAGCAAGTTTTAATTTTAACTTTAAATTTATTCTCTGGTAATTCTAGAATATTACTCGGGATTTTATTATAAAAACGTATACCAAGACCCATGAAGGAACCATGAACTTTATGTAGACGGTAGAGTGGAACACATAATTTATATTTATTTCTAGTATTGATGTTATGTATGTCACTATTTTTTATGTATAAATATATATTTTGACGGACATGCATGATATTAAAATAAATATATTGTGATGCTACAGTTAAAATACCTATATTCTTAAATTTTTCTCGGAGCGAGATTCTAGTTCCTAATTGATAAATTGCACGCACAGCTCTTTTTTGCAATATAAAAATACTTTGTATATCAGCTGCTTTTCCCCATAATAATATTCCATATGACATAACGCTGTGAAAGTAACTAAAGTAAACTAATCTAGCTGTATCAACGTCAGTTAATCCACGGACTTTTCTAATGGCGTAAGCGGCCGAACTAAGTTTCGCTGAGAGACAAGATATTTGCGCACCCCACTGTAACTTTGAATCAAGTGTAATGCCCAGGAATACTGTGGATTCTATTGCTTCCAGTACCTCACCGTTCAATGTTATGCTAGGACCAAGATGTTTTACATTAGGCAGTATGAATTTAACACATTTTGTTTTTTTGGGGTTCAGTACTAAATTATTTAAAGTAAACCATTTTGTTACTTGAATCAATGCACTGTTTACTTCGTCAAAATGGTCCCTATTCCTATTTACTTTAAATATTAAGGAAGTATCGTCAGCAAACAGTACAACGTCACAAATATTGTTCAAATAAAAAGGTAAATCGTTTATATAAATTAAAAATAAAAATGGGCCTAAAATCGAACCTTGCGGCACCCCTAGCTTTACAGGTAAGCTATTTGATTTTGTACCATTGACATCTACACACTGAATCCTGTTATTCAAATACGACGTAATTACATCCAGTGCATTACTCTGAACACCGTAATGCCTTAGTTTCCGTATGAGCGTATCATGACAGACGCAGTCAAATGCTTTTGAGAGGTCGCAAAAAACACCAATAGCATTTTGTGAGTTTTCCCACGCTCTGTATATATGTTTCAGTAAAGCTACTCCTGCATCCGTTGTTGAACGACCCTTAGTAAAGCCATATTGGTTGTCATGAAAGAGGCTATTTAAATTAAAATGTCTAAGTAATTGCTTGAGTATTAATTTTTCAAATATTTTGCTAAAAGCTGGTAGAATTGATATAGGCCTAAAATTACTAGGATCAGTTTTACTACCGGATTTAAATAAAGGTATGATTTTACTATTTTTCATCAAATCTGGAAAAGTTCCCGAATCTACACACCTATTAAATAACCCACTTAAATAAGGAGCAACTATATCTATTATACTTTTTACGACCTTAACGGAGATACCCCAGAGATCCCCCGTATTTTTAGATTCCAGAGATTGAAAAGCGTTGATAATATCAGTTGCGTTAACATAATCAAATCTAAATAATACTCTACACTTTGTTACGCTGGAATGTAATAACCTCTCTGCGTCTATAGATGAAGAATTTAATGCGCTCGTGGTGGTAATCGGTACACTAGCAAAGAAATTATTGAACACGTATGCTACATCGGCATTATTTTTGATCATTTTATTATTATCCATCAGACTAATACTATTGTCTATTTGAGTTATCTTGCCACTAGCTTCGTTAATAGCTCGCCAGGTAGCCTTAACTTTATTAGAGGACTGTTTGATTTTGTTACTGACGAACTTGGACTTAGCTAATTTGCATACCTTTTTAAAAATTTTGGAGTAATTCTTAACATATTCTGTAAAAGTAGGATCAAAATTATATTTCTTCATACTATATAACTCATACATTTTTACTCTGCTCTTATAAATACCTACGGTTGCCCATTCGTTAAATGTCCTAGTTCCTTTAATAACTTTTACTTTAAACCTAAACGTATTATCAAATTCTTTCTTAACAGTACCAAAAAAGCTGTCATACTCCTTATTAGGAGATTTATCTTCCCTTATATTAGAGTACATATTACATGAAATTTTATTTCTAAAATGTTTGAAGCGATTATTTGTTAAAGGCCTAACAAGTATCTTTTGTTTAATATTATTATTATTAATGTTTGGAAACATTGCTAATTGTCCACAGTGATCTGAGGTTAAGTCAGTGGTAACTAATTTGTATGAAGCGTTACAATCACTGAAAATGTTATCTAAACAAGTGGAAGACGTGGCAGTTATTCTTGTTGGTTCCAAAAACAAATTCGTTAAATTAAATGATTTAAATAAGTTTATAAGTCTATTAGCCAAGGAAGAGCCATCTAGTATATTAATATTAAAATCACCGCATACTAATATGTATTTCCTACTAGTTCTGATTTTAGTAATTACATCTTCCATCACTGATTCAAACAGATTAAAGTTACTCAATGGGGGGCGATATACACAAATAATTATATACCATTCAAGCTCAACACAGGACAGTTCTATGCTACGCTCTATAGACAGACAAGTTATGTCTTTACGTTCCCTGCAAGTTATTGTATTTGCAACAAGTATTAAAGAACCACCGTGAATGGCTTGTGTTCTTGAAAAGGCGCTATGTACCATATAATTCATACTATTTAAAAAACTTACTTCATAGCTTTTGAGCCAATGTTCTGTTATACACATAACTTGAACATTGTGGGTCTCTAGAAATAAACTTAACTCTAAATCTTTGCCGGATAGTCCTTGTATGTTTTGGTGAGCAACACTCAATTGATAACCTCTATCCTTTGTCCCAACCTTAAGTTTAAATCAACTTTGTCATTATTTATAATAGAAGAATTTATTGAAATAGAGTTATTTACAGAAATTAAATTCATGGATACCCTACAGGTACCTGTGTCATTTTGTATATTATATGCTAATAATTTAGCAAGTTGTCGTTTGTAATATAATATATGTGGTAGAATATGTGAAGTCTGCCAACCCGCACTGGGTCAGCTTGGTGGACTAAGGCCTCACCCTTCTCACACTGAGAAGAGGCCCGTGCCCAGCAGTAGGACAATTTAATACAGGTTTGATATTATAATATTATAGACAACAAAAGACTCGCTCCCATTTACGGAAGACCTAAAATCATAGTTGGCGAAATGTGGGTGTAAGTAATTACACCTCTTCCTACCCCTTAGGGAATAGAGGCGTGAAGCTATGTATGAATGACATATGAAGTCAGTGCTCTCAATCATGGTGATGGCCATTACTTCATAAAACAACATTACCTGCATATATTGTATGCAGCTGTGTTAGATAGACCGACAACAAAAGTCGCAGCATTATCGTCGAGAACACCAAAAAGGCGAATGTGATACGGCAATAGTGAATGTGCATACAGTCTTGAGCTTGATGATCAAGATTTCTGATATGAGCCGCAGCAATAGACTCGATCCCAATTAAGAAAGAAAGAAAGAAAAGTAATTTAATTCAATTACATAAGACGTAAAACATTGTTGATGAAATGTGAGTGTCATTCTCACCTCTGTCTACTCCTTCGTGGATAGAGGCTTGAGACTATGTATGTATGATAGAGGAAGTCAGTACCCTCAAACATGTTGATGGCAATAGCTCCGTAAAAAATTACCGGCATATATTGTGACAAATAGAATGGCATGCAAAGTCGCATGTTGAGGTTTCTGGTATAAAACTTCAAGAAAGCCAATGAAATCGTGGTTGCTTGTCTCGAATGTACGGTAGTAGTTTTCCGGGTCCTGTTAGGATATTCTGAGTAGCAGCACGGAATCTGGAAACGTGCCTCGTAAAGGTTCGCTCCCAATGAAATTGGAATCATGAAGCTGGAAACAGTGAATTTCAAAGTCAAAAATCATTTGTTAATTTAGGTCACAAAGTAACACTTATGAACGTCAAAGAGGTTAGTGAGTTAACTAAATTTACTGAATTTACATTTATGTTAGTTGTTAGGTACAGACAAAAGATTGAGCCTATGAGAAGAAACTGGCATAAAACAAACGATCCTTATAAACCCTTTTAAATCACCATCAATGCTATAAAATGCAGTTATAATTACACCTCTGTCTATGTATGTCACGGATAACAACTAGTTCATAACTCCCTAGTATTGAAATTAAACTCATTTATACGGATTTTATCGCGTTGTTTATTTAACACTGTATTACATAATTTTGAAACTGTTACACTACTACTACTATTGAATTTTACAAATTTTTAAGCTAATAAAATTATTAAAACTATTACGATTACCGAAACTGAAACGTCGGGGAAAGTGTAAACCTAAATATAAATAGTTTTAATAATTTCAATGAATAACATTCGCGTAAACAGAAGACAATATTATGTAACTGCATACTAATAGGTAAGTGTTATAAAGCAGAATAATGTATGTGTATGTTTGAATGTGCTAATCTCAGGAACTATCACTCCGGTGATAAAAAGCTCATTGCGTGAAATAGCCCGTTTAATGAAGAACGTTATAGTCTTTATAGCATCACGCTACGACCTATAGAAACGCCAAGCGGTAAACACCAAGCCTATTCATTTCAGGTATATAAAGTGCTTTAAATAAAGACTATTGCTGAACTTTATAGTAAATAAAAGAAATTGGCAGCAGTACCTGCATAGTTTGAGAATTAAAATTCCTTCTAAAGAGTGTATTAACAATAATTCTCATAAATCCAGGAATTTGGCGGACTTTTCTACAATTTCGCAGTTGTTGGCAGTTGAAATTAATTAGGGATACTATATGAAACTTATTTATGTAATGAGAATATATGGACCAAGAATGCTAAATTATATGTGTAGTGTATCATATTATTATTTAGGCAAGAGTGTAATTTGTACCTGAAAAATGTCTTTGTTATATTAAAAATAAATATCGGCTGCTTTTATAATTACAAACCTACGTTTGCAATGTATGTGTAATGCAAGTAGAAAGCAGATGACTAGCTTTCTACTTGC
Source organism: Catocala nupta (assembly GCA_963675205.1). Classification (NCBI taxonomy): domain Eukaryota; kingdom Metazoa; phylum Arthropoda; class Insecta; order Lepidoptera; family Erebidae; genus Catocala; species Catocala nupta. The sequence continues at coordinate 15,024,269 of OY776092.1, read as the reverse complement.
ATTATGCCACTAAAGAATTAGATACACTAAACTACAAGGAATCAAAATATACTCTAGGTATAATTTATATCTACCACTGCCATAGCACAATGCTATTTTTTTAAATACATATAATTTTTATAGGCAGTGGTATAATGGCTGCAACATCCAGTGTATACATATGTGTTATAATTAAATGACAATTTAAAAGAGCAGCTCTGTATCCCTTGCAGGCTCTTCTCATAGGCTCAACCCTTTGCCTGAACCTAGCAACTAACATAGATTTAAATTTAGTAAGTTTACAAAACTCACTAACTCATAACCTTTGACGTTCATAAGTGTGTTTTTCTTAAACCTAAATGAATAAATGATTTTGCCTTTGACTTTGACACTGGCACTGGTTATACGAATGCTTATTCCGCATTCCTTTGCAGGACAGATTTTCACTATAAAAATTTGTGTCATTAAGGTTATTAGAAATACATAGGATTTATATTTTTATTTTGCTCTTCGAAATTACCACACTCCACCTGATGGTAAGCAGTCGTGTGGTCTAAGAGCAGTGGCCTCCACACCGTCCTCATAGCAACCGAGGCGATGTTGAGGTCCCTACTTTGACGGCCTGAGAAGCTGCTTTTCACGCCCCGCTTAAAGGACCCAGGATTGATGGAAGAAGGAAACACGTGCGTTGGCAGAGAATTCCACGCCTTGATCGTTCGGCAGAGGTATAAGGACCCAGACTTGTTGATACGCACTCTAGTCGACTGCACCGTGTAAGGATGGCATCTGAGCCCAGCACGCGTTGTTTTGGATAGGAAAGGGGAGGGCGGGATATGGTGGAATAACTCTTCAGAGCACTCACTCTGTATATATATGTATGTACGGATAAAGGATTATCCGTACATACGTAGTTGGTATCTTACCACGATACCCGTGGGAAGTTATATTATCTATTCTTAGAATTTATGGTCATACAATAATAAAATCTCGTCCGGCGGTTCTGATTTTTATTTTACCAATCTCAGAATCTAAAGATTTCTTATCGGAAGAGATTTTCTTTAAAATAATTTGTCTTTACGTTAAAATTAATTTGCGTTATAGGATTATCGTTACGGATTATTTTAAGCCATCAGAATAATCCATCATCGTCGACCTGCCTTTTACATTTCTATGGAGGCAGACGATAAAACGACCTCCTCATGGTGACTTGGTGAGCGGTTATCGTAGCCGATGTATTATTGCAACGACATACACTTTGCTACCGCTTTGTATTCGCCTGATACATTGGAAACATTGTCTACTGCCTGCTTATTACACTCCATGTGCCCTAAAAGTCATACTGACTGATATCTGGGGAAGTACGGGATTGAACTTAGTCTAACTGAAGCTGAACAGAGAACACACCAGATTATACACATCAGCATTATTATTGGCATATAATAGTAAAGGTACTTACCGCCGTAATTATATTATATATCGCGTAACGCCACTGCTTAATTTAAATTACTTACACACTTATCTAGCAAAACGTAGTATAGGCTAAAAACATAAAATTGGCTTACGCATGCATCAATACACAAGAGCCTAAAAGGAAAGAAAATGAATATCATGTTATATACCTATTTATTCAATAGATGGCGTACTTAAAAGCGATTTATAGTCGCGGCATCTGTCGGTTAAAATGTGAAATACCATGGCAGTTAAGTTATAATAATAATTACGTTGCTACAATTTTTAATGATTTTTGACTTTAAGTACTTAGTTAATGGTTTTAAATCATTAAAATCATAATTTATTCCGCAGTACTTATTTAACTTTTTATTAAGTGGTATTTTACCAATCTTCCGAATGTAATGATTCGACCACTGCTTTACTTGTATGACCTTTTCGAAACTGCATACCTAGTTTATGTTCATGAAATCACTAACTGTACTTTAAATAAAAGACGTATATAAAAGAGACGTATATAATAAAAGACGTTATCAATTATATTAGGTACTCTAATAGAATATTACACACAAATGTTTATTGTGTCACATATGGTGTAAAATATATAAATGTTAAAATTATTCTGACGGGGTATTAAAAGAACTACAAAGTAATAACTTTGTAGTTCTTTTATTATTATTACTTACTAGGCATTTGTTGCATTCTATCATTGCCGTAGCCTTATTGTCTTGCTGACGCATTGGCTACCAAATAGACTTGTTATGTTACGCGATTGGCATTAAATAATTACAACGACCAGTAAATTTAGCCTTGTGTTATACAAGGCTATATTTACACGACGAAAATAAAGTAGGTAGCTTAATTTATTGCCCAAAATAACAGGCTTTTCTTCTGTAATGTATTAAAACTAGTGGTGTTACTACAAATAAAGTTCTGAGGATATAGTTAATTATTACCCTATTAACCCTGTTGCTACGCTCCCAGTGGGTCAGGCATGTACCTTTCAACTGAAAAGGCGGAAACCAAATTATATTACTCCAATTATACACAAAGGGAGGTAAAACCTTAATAAGAAGGACCACCTGAGGGAGTACCGTATATGACACAAATTAATGCAAATGGCCTTTGAAACAAAACGCGCGTACTGTTTTGAAAAAAGAACGTAAATAAAAAATATTAGAAAGAAAATGTGTGACAGTTGAAATAGGACGCCCATAGATATCCGAAAGACGCCAGCGGTCTTGGCGTCGTTAACGGTTTCGTTCGAAAACAAAAACAAAAACCTGTCTTGTGTTATCTCGTCCATTATTGTTAGTATTGTTTTTATAGTATTTTTTTGCAGTTTTCTAGGAAATTAATAACCCGCAGTTCGCTGCCTTGCTTTAGAAACCATACAGTACGTGCATATTGAAATAGTTTGTGTTGTGTGGTTTGCGTGATATTAATAATCTGGTAGGTACAACATATTTGGACATACATTGTTTTCATATAACATTTTTCTTTTATATATTTTATGTGTAAATATTTTACATACAATTTATAGCGTGGATCATACAGATACATTTTGATATACCTACTTATTAATATATCTGTAAACGTAAAAGAGGGAAAATTAACTAAGGAAAATGTGGAATAGTGGCAAAATATTATTAGCAATGTAGAAATACAGAACCATAATCATAGAAAGTTCTATATGTAGTACATATATTATATAGTTATAGACTCATGCTTGTTTATTTCAATAGCGATAGACAGAGGTAAAGCAATAGATGACACCTACATTTCTCCAGCAGTGTTTCAGATGTTAAGTTATCGGAGGCGAGCATAGTCTACCGGGCAGGTAGCTAGTAGGGTTGCCACCTTTTTTTGAACAAATGGAGTACATTTACTATCGGAGATAAAAAAAAAGTACAGTCTCCAAAAATAAAGTATTATTTATTTATATTTAGACTGCTTTTTTGTTACCACATTTGTGTTGATGCTAGTAACATCTAACAAATATTTATTATCAAGGAACGTCTTAACCGCATCTTTAAAATATATGTCTCTTATAGTATTGGTTATGTATACTCTAAGATATGTCTATATTGAGACTGATAAACAATTATAAATCTCTATAGCGTTGCTTTAAGTAAACAATTAAATAACACCTGTAAATGTTAACATAGGTAAAGTAAAGTATTTAAGAGTACTTTATTTTCCTAATAAATTGTAAAGTACGTTTACCCGAAATAACGTACAGTACTTTATTATAAAGTACAGCTGTTTGCAATCCTGGTAGCTAGATACACAAAGCGTCTTCTGTAGGATTTGGGAGTTTTGGCGAGGACATTTTCTTCATAATTGTATTAAATTTTTGATAGTAACGGCACCCCGGCGGCCAGATACAATAGGTTTTCAATGATGTCTGGCATTGGCAGGGTCAAATACTACATATACGACTTGAAGCTCTGAAGGACGATGTTGTGATTAAATCGTCCTAATTTGTCTTACATACTTACAGGGCACCAAAATTTATAGAACGATAATATTATAGAAATGGATAACAATAGTTGGTTTGCGGTTTCATTTCACAATATACTTGAATAGAAATAAAACCGGTCAAGTGCGGTACGGACTCGCAGGCCAAGGTTTCCGTGCACCACACAATGGCGTGAACCCAACTCACACTTGCCAGCCCACTTCCTTTTTTATTTGTTGTTTTAATTCGTTGGTTAAGTTTTCTACAATAAATTATTACGAATTGATTAATTATGGGAACTACCCTAATTGTTAGATAGGATATTAGCCATTCAAACACATTTTTTATGACAAATTTTCTCGGGTGCCTCTTACAGTTTAAATTAGGAGCTCTTTAATAGTACGATGGACAGACAGCGTTAACTTGATCGTATTCAATAGATTATTAATAATAATAATAATATTCTATCACATACACACAACAACATCTAGCCCAAACTAAGCAGAGCTTGTACTATGGGTACTAGACAATGGATAAACATACGTATATCCTTTTTTTTTTAAATACATACCCATTATAAATAGAAACATTCAGACCAAGACAAACGTCCATGTTCATGCACACAAATGTTTGGCTTGTGCGGGCATCGAACCCGCGACCTCAGGTGTGGCAGTCGATTACACTAACCACTACGCCATCGAGGCCGACAAACTATTATTTATAATATAATTATTATTATTCGGTAAGTATGTTTCCGTACGATTGCGATGCTTAAAACTTTATTTAAACAATGCATGGCAATAATTTTTATTATAATTATATTATACAGGTGATTAGGAAGATGACGAGGGGCTATCTACTTTGTAATGGCAACACAGCGATAACTTTTTTCAAATCAGTAATAAGTTAGTTAAACCAGAGAGAGCCAATTCTCGTAATAAAAAAATTCAAAATAAATATCCTATCTAGTCTTAATGTTATATGTCACAAATGGGTTTCTCCTAGATTAAAATTCAAATATCATCTACCTAGATTGGTATTCTATTTTGAACATATTTTGTTAATAACAACAATAATTTACCCCTCTGGGACAGTCGTTATCTCGTCATGAGACTAACGCGATATCGTAAGGCACAGTATTTAAACTACCACCGCGCCTTGTGATATAATAAAAAAATGTATCACCAGGTTAAATAAAAGCGCATAAACCGCAGGGCAAGCAGTGTGTGGCGAGCTAAATGTAAGTGGCGACACTGCGGTCCTGAATGCCTTACAGAGTCGATTAGGGCCTCATCCCCGGCTTGCCATAATTGGTTGGCTGGGGTGGAACTTTAAGAGCCCGTAGGAATCTCAACTCTGGCTTACCTTGGTCGGTCGGTCAGAGGGAGGCCGCTAGAGCTATACCTATGCTTGGGGGCAGAAGTGTCATTTTCAAGATCATAACTACGGGGAAATTTGCTCCGGGTCTCCTTTGGCACGAGTCCCTTGATGGCGAAACCGGCGCCGCACCGGTCGACATCCCTAGCCACTCGCACCGGTGTTGCTCTCTGCTGCTGGTTTGTATGCTATTTAGGGAGACCATCTAGTGAGTTGGCGAGTCACTGCGCCGTCTGCCCATTGCATTGATGCTATTAGAGTATTCAGGGCAGACGCCGATTTTCATCCAAACACCCATACCCATAGCCCATATATTAGAATTCATGCGTAGCAATAGTTTACGCCTGCTACAGCTAGTGCTGCTGTTGGCGTTCCACCTTTGATTAAAACTCTCGGAGGGCTTCTTCACGTTGGACCCATGTCTCCGTGTAAGCCTCCCAAAGGGCCAGGTATTTTCTAATATAATACATTACAAAATACCTTTGATAAGAGAAACATAATAATTTATTTTCAGACTGAATTCATTGTGTTAATACCTATTACATAAAGCTTACAAGCTAGTGTTAGTAATTATTAAGACACAATTAACATATCACAAAAAACATAAATAAAATTACACAACAGGCGTATGAAGCCGCAATCAATGACAAACAATGGGGCTATTCCACCTGTCCACTATCGTGCTGAGGATATTATTGATGCTGCTGGGCATCCTATGCATGATGGAGGCGCATCGATTTCGCGTAATTGCACAGAAATTGTCTACTGCCGCCTCGGTAAACATGCCTGATGTACTAAAATAGTGCGACAGACCCATCAACATCCTAAGTCGCGTTATCCTCTGCGTGTAGTTAACTCATAGACTGCACGTGTACAAGGATTGCCAGAACGCTGTAAAAAGCGTCACCTTTACTTGTTTTGTACAACGTGCAAATCTACGGGCCAACATATTGCAACGGACAGCCAGCGCCATACGCTCACGCCGGTCGATGTCTAAGTCATCTCTAAGGTCATCAGAGACCCAGTGCCCCGGATACTTAAAACTAGTGACTCGTTTTAGTGGATTACCATAAAGCTAAAGTTCCGGTATATCAGAAGTTTATTCCTACCTTTAAAGACAAGTAGTTCACTTTTAGCGACATTATATTTGCCTTGAGCCTCCGCATACCTTTCACATAGTAAGAGTTCTCTTGTGTCGCAGTGTTCCAGATATTATTTTAATCTTTTATCATTCGGCGTATAATTGGTGTTACCCTAACATCATAAGATGCTTTCATTTGTCACATAATGTGTTATTAAAGCTTCATTGAGGAAACGGAACCCTAACAAAAACAATAATAATCTTGTGGTTTTATCTGAGTCCTTGATCGAATACATATAAGTCGGCTTTTATTTTCTTAGTCATGGTGGTGATCTATGGTCTGTGGTGACAAGTAGCTCTCTGCCTACAAACAGAACAAAGAGTGTTTGTACTCTGATTAAAATTCATGACAGGCTGTGAGCGCCTAGTCGCACTTCGCGCGCCTTTATGATTTACGGCAAATGATAAGCATATTGTTTTTATTATAATTCATTTTTATCGTCTTGTTTAAGGCTATTAATAATATTTTCCTTTAATATATTTACATATTTAACGCGATTGAAAATGTTTTGCTATAGACCTGCTGAAATGTTAACATAATCTTTCTATTCGTGCGTTTTGAGATTTTTACCAGATGTATCGAAGTAAGTTGCGATTCTCAGTTATATAACTTAGGACGCAAACCAGCTTACGCCTCGCTTAATTATAAGCGAATATACCAAAGCAACTAGAAAGTCTGAGTACTTTATTTATTTCTTCTTAAAAGTCAGTCCTTGTTAGAAAACAGTTTTTTTTTATATTTCTTTCTTTTGAACTAGCTGGTTCATAATATCCTTTTAAAATAAACAGTAGATTGTCAATATTCTCGTGAGCTTTTGTTTTTTGTGAATAGGTACATAGGTAAGTTATATATTTACATTGGGAAGAACAAGATAACAAGATTTCACGTAAATTTATATCTTGGGATTTCTTTTCCTTATTTAGACTTTTCATATTACACAGACATTACCCGAAATTCAGAATGTTACGTCAATCGTCTCGGCTTTTATTAGCTTTCGTATTTTCATTCTGAAGAGATATTTTAACCCTATGTCACACACCGTATTGTGTTACATAGGGTTTAAATATAGCACGTCTCTCTTGCCTGTCGTATACAGACCCCGTCTGGGAATATCCTTACATGAAATCCCAATAAAACTTACACGATCCTAGTAAATCACTAAAGTTATAATTCGTTATTATCAAGCAATAACCAGAGGTACAATTTCTTGTTAAACCTACTTATATTAACTTCGTTTTCGGAAGTTTTTCTTGGAACTCGATATACGACTTTTAAGACCTTGCCACGTCCTTGTCGATCTGACTCACAATACCTAATAATCCTACCTAATAACCACCTATTGTGAGTCAGATCGACACATCAAGTAACAGACTGGTTCAGCAGGTAGCGAAGATACTCTCACCACTCAGAGGCAACTCGAGAGCACATGCGAAGGATTCATACCAATTTGTGAGTGAGTTAAACACCTACGTCTCACTGACAAAGAAACAATGGTAAGTTTTGATGTGCAGTCATTATTTACATGCATACCTGTTCGTAACTGTATTGATATAACTAAAATAAAACTAAAAGAGAACTATATGCCTGAGGAATATGCAGAAATACTAAACCATTGAGCTATCTGTTGTGGGACAATAAATTCTACATACAAGTCGATTGTGTGGCAATGGGCTGCCCAGTATCGCCTGTTGTTACCGACATATATATGGAGGACTTCGAGGCTCGAACTTTGCAGACTACCACCATCACACCCAGGATTTATAAGAGGTATGTAGACGATACTTTCACAATATTACCAACAGATAGTGTAAATGCATTCCTAAAACATTTTAATTCCATTAATAACAACATCCAATTTACTATGGAATTAGAGACAAATAATTCATTAGCTTTCTTAGATGTACTTGTCATCAGAAATCCTGATCATAATTTGAGCCACACTGTGTAAAGGAAAAAGACCCATACAAATAGGTACTTCAGTGAATCTCTAAACAGTTAGTTACCGTGGGAATGTCTTTGTTTCAGAGAGTCCACGGGATCTGTGACAGGAAACACCTGGACGCTGAGCTTCAACATGTCAAGCAAGTACTACAAGACGACAAGCTCCAACAGCCGCGTCGCTGTCACAGATCTCGAGAAAAGCCAGCCACAGTCGAGCGCCAGCCTGCCATACTACCATATGTAAAAGGTGTCACTGACAAGATTGGGTACACACTGTGTAAAGGAAAAAGACCCATACAAATAGGTACTTCAGTGAATCTCACCACCATCCTAAACAGTTAGTTACCGTGGGAATGTCTTTGTTTCAGAGAGTCCACGGGATCTGTGACAGGAAACACCTGGACGCTGAGCTTCAACATGTCAAGCAAGTACTACAAGACGACAAGCTCCAACAGCCGCGTCGCTGTCACAGATCTCGAGAAAAGCCAGCCACAGTCGAGCGCCAGCCTGCCATACTACCATATGTAAAAGGTGTCATTGACAAGATTGGGTACATCTTGAAGCGCGCTTCCATCAACACATACTTCAAGCCGCCAACGTAACATAAGCCAATTTTTACCATCCGTCAAATGCCAAGACGCAGGGGTCTATAAAATAGATTGAGACTGTGGACTCTCATACATTTGTCAAACCAAGAGAAGCATAGGCATAAAAGAACATAAAGCTGATGTAAAACACCACCGCTCGTTGAAGTCTGCTGTTTGTGACCACGTGCAACAGGGGACCAACCACTACCTACGATATGACAGACCACAGGCACTCGCTAAAGAACACCGATTCCTACCAAGGATGCTACGCGAGGCTATTGAAATAAAAAAAACATCCTAATTTCAATAGAAAAGCTGGTTGGAATATACCACCACCTTGGAATCCAGTAATTCAAATAGTCAAGCCCAAGAAGAAGCAAAACACAGCTAGACTTCATGATACTTTGAGCTCATTCTGCGTAAATAGAAACACCAAAGATTTTAATTATGTTCGGGTACTTTGAAATAACTAGGTAGGTACACTTCAGAACATTCAGACAACTACCATCTTAGTCTCCCCGTGAACATGGCTGCTGTAAAGCAACCGAAACGTCGAGGTTAAGTGTAAACTTAAATACATGAATAATAAATAAATAAATAATTTATTTCTCTTTAAAAATTACAGATAGTACATAGTGTTATGACATGATTACTGAGCTATTTACAATGCATAATATTGTCTTCTGTTTCGTTTTGTTTAGTAGTTTAATTTCAATATTTACAATGCACTTTTATGTGTATAGGACTAGGTAATAACCTGTATCTTGGGAGTCAGTGTTCCTCCGCTGGATTTACGACATTAAACAGCAGTGAAGTAGTTGTAAGCTCAAGTTAATTTACATAGGTACATATATGTTTGTGGATATTAAGTTACATTTTAGATATTGATATTTTAGTAGTTATAATTCCTTATAATATAATTTGTATTATATATATTATAGCATTTATAAGCTTTTTTATGTGCATGTGGTAAACTTAAATTAAATAGCTTAAGTAGTATATATAATATATTGAAGAAAATTCTTTCTATAAAGGCATATTATAATATAAATGATTTTTAAACGATAATTGTATTGAAATATGAAATTATAATTTGAAATGATCAAGTATATGTTATATATATATGTGTGTAATAATAGATATGTGATTAAGAGTTTGCTTTTAATGATTATTAGTTGCTAAGTATGTTTTAATGATATAATTAAATATACATTATCAATTTGTACTCCTGTGATGGCAGATCATGTTGATACCTTATGTGATATACATTTATAACAGCCTATGTACACATGTTTCATACAAATTATTATCTTTATTTTTATTAGAAACTAGCGACCCGCCCCGGCTTCGCACGGCTAGTACAAAACGTTAACAAATTAAACACCTAAACCTTTCTCATGAATTACTTGGTGAAAACCATCGATCAAATATACCAGTATAAAATATATATACATATAACAGTATGATATATATCAAATATAGTAGTATATTTGATCGATGGTGAAAACCGCATGAAAATCCGTTTAGTAGTTTTTTGGTTTATCGCGAACAAACAGACAGACAGACGCGGCGGAGTACTTTGTTTTTTAATATATATTATTGATGTTGTGATAACGTTCACAAACAATCATATTATGTACTAGCTGGCCCGCGCAACTTCGTCTGCATCACATAAGAGATTTTCCCGTCTTTGCAACAATTCTCATTTATGTTCCGCTCCTATTGGTCGTAGCGTGATGCTGTATAGCCTATAGCCTTCCTCGATAAATAGAGGGCTATTCAACACTACAATAATTTTCAATTCGAACCAGTAGTTCCTGAGATTAGCGCGTTCAACCAAACAAACAAACTCTTCAGCTTTATAATATTTGTATAGATGGTTTATATGTTATTAAAAATAGCATAAACAACGATAGCAAAACTTTGTTTGTAGATGATGTATTATAGCTATTTAATTTTAAATATATCGACTCAATGCTTGATAAAATATCTGATTTGGATTTTGCTATTATAATGTACTAGCTTTTGCCCGTGGCTTCGCTCGCTCTGGAACAGTACGTTTTCTGGATGTAAGGTACCCTATGTCCTTTTCTGTACTCCTGACAACGTGTATGCGAAATTTCATGATGACCAGTCCAGTAGTTAAGGCGTGAAAGCGTAACAAACAAATGAACTCACATTCGTATTTATAATAACTAGCGGTCGCCTAGTGGTCAAAATTCGACCATAATTGATTTAAATGTTAAGTTTGATCGTTATTAAGGTTTTATTGTCCATGAGTTTACTCTTATAATCACATTTCATGTAAATTTCGCCAAGGCTACACAGGTTCATTTACCTATCTTTTTTAAACAAATAAAATCTTTCATTGACGATATTCCTAAGCTTTCTTCTTCGTTTTCTTTTTTCTTTATTACATAATATAATTAAGGAATATGTAACCACAGTTACGAAGAATTGTACGACGTCAGACGAACAATGCCGAAATATTACAAACGCGATTCGACGGCGTGTGTCAAATGCATGGTTGAGAGCATGTAGTGTTTTGTCATTAATTGAATGTATTTTTAATGCATATTTTATATAAATATTAGGATTCGCCCCTCCTTCTCCATATAAACTTTAACTGTGCCAAATTTCATACACCTCCGTCCGCGCAATTTTCTTAAAAAGCGGGACAAAGTGTTTGCTTCACGTATTAATATATAGATTCTAAGGATTAAGGTGACACTGGTGTAGTATATAATACTACATTTTGCCTGCGTATAAATGTAGGCTAAATTAGGTTAGGTTTGTAAAAGTATACGGCCGCCAGTCATTGAGTCGGAGCGACGCCCTACGTCGTGCTGAGGCATCACCCAGGAGTCGTCGTCCGCAGGCATTTCATACCTGCGTTGAGCACTGCTGCGTGGCTCACTAATGTAGTTTGAGTTTCAAGCGACCCACCTACCATTCAAGGCAGTGAGTTAGCACAACGTAGTAGGTTTAGTCGGTAGTATCCAGGACATTCCATCTTATCCGGGGTGTGCCCGATATAACCTTTCCACTTCCCCTTCCGCGGAGAGGTACGCGTCCATGCATTTGTCTACGTATAAAAAAATAAATAAGTTTGTTACACTACTTTTTTGGATGAAAGGTACCCAATGTCCTTTTCTGTTCCCTGACAACGTGTATGCGAAATTTCATGATGATCGTTCAAGTAGTTAAGCCGTGAAAGCGTACCAAACATTTATAATATTAGGATAGTTAGAATAAGACTGCAATTTTAGAGGTTACCTTTCATACAGAGAAAAAGTACAGTACAGTTACTGATGGATAGAAATATATGGACAAAATCTAGATTAATGTGAGCAAAGCCGCAGGCAAAATCTAGTATATTTATATTCGAGTATGTAATCTATTGCTTACGCTAACACGTTTTCGTTGCCAAGAGTAATGTCTCTGCGAAAAATTCTAATATTTTAGCTTTCAAATAGATCGCAGCTAGGATGGCAAGGACAACCTTTTTAGGTTATGTAACGTCAAATCAACTTGAATGTTTTAGGGTTCTCGAGAGAGAGAGTTCAAAAGAAATATTCTATTACACAAATCAAACCCGAACTTTACTCATCTTCGGCATCCTGTCGTAAAGTTTGAGAAACCCCATAGTTTATCTTATGATTGTTATTAAACAGTCAAGTACGCAATTCGAAGCCGGAAATATCTGCTTCAGAGATTTTATTGATTACTAATAGGGCGAAACTCTTCAATTTTGTAGGTAGCAACTAGCAGTACGATATCACTGCTGGCTATAAATCTCCTCGTAGAAAGATAGTTAAGGACAGTTCGTCAAGCAAATATAATCTATACTAATATTATAAAGCTGAAGAGTTTGTTTGTTTGTTTGGTTGAACGCGCTAATCTCAGGAACTACTGGTTTGAATTGAAAAATTATTTGTCTTGGATAGCCCATTTATCAAGGAAGGCTATATAACAACACGCTACGACATATAGGAGCGGAGCAGTAATGAAAAATGTTACAATAACGGGGAAAATTCTCTTATGTGAAGCAGACGAAGTTGCGCGGGACAGCTAGTCACTAATATTCGATGTCACACTCCTTTTTAATTAACGACTCCAAAAACTCAAGAAAGCAAGGATGCATTACGATCTAGTTGTTCCTTCAACTTTATAAGGGCTTATGATTATTAGTGTAATTGTATATCTAAACCCGTGGGGTGTACCATGTATCGGATAATAAGTTAACAGTTACATCATTTTCTTTGGCTATGGAATCTTAGCGAGTTTAACGAAGTGAAGTACCGTAATATGGGCGAGAACGCCAGACACACCTGTCAATAAGGGTGAGATCCATAAGGTTTTGTTATTATTACTAGCTTGACCATAGTCAGAAACAGTATTATGTCTGGACGGCGCGCGGAGTCAGGTCGCCGATGAACAAATTAAAATAGGAAGTGTTTTGTTGTATCAGCATCATATTTGTTGTATTGTCATATTATAAATTTTAATACAATATTACTGCATTTTGGGGTTATTTTATCGATAAGTTTTATGTATTTTAAGTATGAAGACATTGATAAGTAGTTGGTATTATACAGGGTATCCGGTAATTAATGGATAACCTGGAAATGTCTTATAGTGGAACTGATGGCCGTTCAGAAGTAAATATGAAAAAAATCTATCCTAGCTACTACCGTGTGTTTTTTTTCAACTACCATGTATAACTTTCTTGTATACTACGACCATAAATGAATGAAATCCATCGGTTTTTTGTTCTTTTATTATTAAACACTAATTATGCTAATAGATAGACAGTCAGAAGTATGCTATGCTAATATAGCTTGCACTTTTTAATATATATATTATTTTTTTATTTCCTTTTTTTTAATTTTTCTGAACGGCCTTCCGTTCTACTTTAAGACATTTCAAGGTTATCCATTAATTACCGGACATCCTGTATAAAGAGCGTACATTGAGATATACAAAAGTAACGTACATCAATGACTACGAATAACTACAGTCTCAATAACAGTGCACATTCGTAGAAAGGAATATACAACGTATGAGTCAAGTACAGAATCTTTATAGTAAAAAGCAATTTTATAGGTACGCTTCCTATAAAAAGCATTTCACTATCTTAAAATCTATTACATACTGTAAAATACAAGCTAATCAATTCACTAGAAGAAGTTTTATTGGCATACCAAATAATCCTTAAGCGAAGTTTCGTAATTTATATTATTTTTCTTACTTAAGCGCTTAAGCCCAAATGACCATTATTTGTGCAGCAAAGTAATGAAAATTCGCGAAAGAGTTTTTATTAAAGAGAGAGTCTATTCCCAAAGGTTTACAGAATTTATCAAATTCAAGAATTTGATATATCTACAGGTGTCCGGTAATTAATGGATAACCTTGAAATGTCTTATAGTAGAACTGAAGGCTGTTCAGAAAAAAAATATATATATTAAAAAGTGCAAGCTATATTAGCATATCATACTTTTGACTGTCTATCTATTAGCATAGTTAGTGTTTAATAATAAAACAACAAAAAACCGATGGATTTCATTCATTTATGGTCGTAGTATACAAGAAAGTTATACATGGGTACATTAAAAAAAAACATATCTCAGGTAGTAGTTAGGATAGATATTTTTTCATATTTTTTTCTGAACGGCCATCAGTTCCACAATAAGACATTTCCAGGTTATCCATTAATTACCGGACACTCTGTATATATTAATACGTGAAGCAAAAGCTACGTACCCCTTATTACGAAAATTGTGCGGACGGAGGTATATGAAATTTGGCACAGATAAAGTTTATATGGAGAAGGAATGGCGAATCCTAATATTTTCATAAAATATGCATTAGAAATACATTAAATTAATAAAATATATATATAATATAATATAATATAATATAATATTCTACCACATACACACAACACCATCTAGCCCAAACTAAGCAGAGCTTGTACTATGGATACTAGACAATGGATAAACATACATATATACTTTTTTTTTTTGTAAATACATACATATTATACATAGAAACACCCAGACCAAGACAAACATCCATGTTCATGCACACAAATATTTGACTTGTGCGGGAATCGAACCCGCGACCCCAGGCGTGCCAGTCGGTTACACTAACCACTACGCCACCGAGGCCGAATTAATTGAAAAACACTACACGCACACAACCATGCATTTGACAAACATAGTCGAATCGTGTTCGTAGTATTTCGGCGTTATTCGTCTGACGTCGTACAATTCTTTGTAACTATGGTTACCTATACCTTATTTATATGTAATAAAGAAAAAAGAAAACAAAGTGGCAAGCTTAGGATTATCGTCAATGAAAGAGTAAGTAAATAATAATTTGTTTGAAAAGGATAGGTAAATGTAACCTGTTTAGCCTTGGCGATCTAAATGAAATATGATTATAAGGGTAAAGTTATAAAACCTTAATAAAGATCAAACTTAAAATTTAAATCAATTATGGTCAAATTTTGACCACTAGGCGACCGCTAGTTCTGTTAAAAGTGAAGTTTGAAATTTTGGATAATCGTATAAATGTGTGACTGTATACACACCTATGTGTGTATACAGTTAAATCGACGCTCATACATAATACTGGGTGTCAGGGACGGTGTACCGAAAACTGAAATAATAGATTCAGACCATTATACCGACTTAAAAAATCGTATTTATCTGCAATTTAAATTTTTGTGATTGTGAATCATAACATGTTGCATAAAACATCCATTTTATTAAATGACAATCAAAGAATACCACATTTTACTCAAATACAGCATGTAATTAAAAATTCGTGATTTAAACAGATCAGCTCTTTTTTTATTTGCGCGGAACGCAGAGGTCATTCCCGCCGGCGGCGGCGCAAGCGGTGGGTTGTATTGGTAGCAATCTATTGCGTACCGCGTAATAATGATAATCGATATAAAATCTTAATCTTGCGTTTTTTAATTAATAGAAGTTTGCGTCGAGATAGGTACCTATAGAAAGACGTCTTGCTAAAGTTTTCGGTACGCATGCCGTCCCTTATACCCAGTATATACGTAGTCAAAAAAAAAAAAATACAATGGAATGACTGCCCATGTGATGGTGGTGGTGGTCCGGCAAATTTAGTTTATTTTAATTTTTTATTTTTGGGTTCCTGTGTTAAGTAGACAGCTATATACACACATATGTACAGGGCCTGGGATATATATCCCAGGCCTTCTATTACCTAAAACCTAAAACCAGACCTGGTGAAATGTGGATATCATACACCTGTGCCCATGATCCCGAAGGGGTAGCCTTCGCGAATATAATGAGTAATATGTACGAATATAATGAGTACTGATCACTCTGCTAAACTGCTCCCGGAAGGTGCTCTCGGGCACTGGGAGGTACAGCGGCTTCCACTATTATAACCTGACGGTTGGTGTAGGGGAATGCTATATCCAGAAGGAGGCGGCGGAGCGGGGGCGTGAGGAAGATCCTTACGCCCCCGACATCCGCCACCGAAGGAGGGGGCGCAGGAGACGCGCTTATGTCGCTCTGCTGCCCCCCACCTAAGGGTTCTGGGTGGCAAGGCCTCAGGGGACCCTGCCACCCGTGAGTAAGAACCCACAGGGGGCGCGCGCGGTGTTCCCGCGCGCCTTCTAACGTCGAAAGGGGAGAGCAGTGAAATGCTGTCCCCCGGGGACGAGAGGAGGTCGGGTCCGATTGACCCGGCCGGCACCCACACGGGGGGGCCTGCTATGGATGAATCTTTTTAGACTCCCAACTGGCCCCCCCCATTGGGTGGGAGAGGGAACACCCCAGGTTTTTTTAGTGGGTAGCCCAGCACTAGGCTGGTGAGTCCCACACGCCCCGCCGGTGCCGTCCCCTAGCCGGCGGGTAGTGCATCAAGCATTTTTTCCTGGGTATCAAAAAAAAAAAAAAAAAAAAAAAAAGGGGAATGCTATATCGACACGGCGCAGCACACGCTCGAGCAATGTTCTGCTTGGGCGGTGCAGCGCCGTGAACTCATTGAGGTTGTGGGTGAGGATCTCTCGCTGCCGGCCGTGATCAAAGCCATGGTCGACAGCGAGAGGAAGTGGGCAGCGGTCGCGTCCTTCTGCGAGGACGTCATCTCGCAGAAGGAGGCGGCGGAGCGGATCCGTGAAGAAAGTATCCCTGCGGATCCGAGCCGTCGCCGGCGAACCGGGCGGCGCAGGCGCGCTTACGCGCGCCTAATGCCGCCATAATGAAGGCCGCGGGCGGGAGAACGGGGATCTCCCGTCCGCTAGCCATTGAGTCGGTCCGAAGCCCTATGTAGTGGCGGGGCGTCGCCGAGGAGTTGTGGACTGCTGGGTGGGTCGCTGAGGTAGTAATTTTGCCAGCGGCCCATCCACTATACAAGGCAGCGAGCGTGCACACTGTGGGGTTTTGGTCCATAGGCCCGAAGTACGGGAGAGCCGGACATAACCCTCTCGCCTCCCCTTGTGGCGAGAGGGTATGCATCAGGCGCATTTCCCCACGAAAAAAAAAATAAAAAAAAAAAAAGGGGAATGCTATATCATAAACTGGACATGGTTTCTTTTAACTATTTTTTATTAACCCCCGACACAAAAACGACGGGGTTTGACGTGTCTGTGTGTGTGTGTGTGTGTCTGTCTGTCTGTGGCATTGTAGCTTCCGAACGGATGAATCGATTTTAATTTTGTTTGTTTTGTTTAAAAGGTGAATTAGTCGGAGTGTTCTTAGTTATGTTTGATAAAAATCGGTCCAAGATGGCCACCGCCACAAAATGGCGGGTTACATATTTTTTCACAACTCCCTCAATATGGATATTAAATGAAAGGGCTTGACTCGTAGAATACTATACACTATGATAAATATTTCAAATCCAAGATGGCCGCCACCAATATGTATTTCAAATGAATTTCGTGTCGGGGGTTTTAGGTATGTAGGACTAGGTTTACTTATACAGCGATAGCCTAGTGGGAACCAAGTCGACTGCCATGCAGAGGTCTCGAGTTCGATCCCAGAGCGCGCATCTCTGTGTTTTAGAAGTTATGTGCGTATTAAATAGTTAATTATCACTTGCTTTAACGGTGAAGAAAAACAAAGAAGGAGAAACCTGCATATCTGAGAGTTCTCCATAATGTTCACGAAGATATGTGAAGTCTGCCAACACGCACTAGGCCAGCGTGGTGGACTATGACCTAATCCTTCTCACAGGACAGTTTAATACAGTGCTGATATTATTAGGCATACTATGCGTCAAACTTCTAGTTTGCTCTGAAGTTGCTATCGTCTGTGCTCCTCTCCCGCTCCCTGCGTTTACCACGTACGCATATTTAATGACATTGCGACACAATACGAAGCAACTTCAAAGAAAACTCAAAAGCTTGGCATAGAAGGCGTAAAAGTTATACTAGTACCGATGGTCTACAATAAGTTATCTATTGCGTTAACTAGCCCGAAAAAATGCAGTTATAAGTAATTGAGCGTTAGTTAAGGAACTGACGCGGGCCGTTGACTCATTTAAGAGTGGTTAAGAGGTAATTAAGCATTAAAAGTAAGGCTATTTTATATAAAAATATGTCGTATGTGAGTCGTATCGAATGCGTATTATAGAGCTAAGAAATCACATGAACTCCCTAAAATATATATAAGTTCACAATGAATATCGGGAATACCTACCAGTATGTTATATCAGCATTCATAACAACTACACTTTCACTACAGTTAACACACAAGCTGAATTTTAATTGGATCTCTAACTTGTTTCCTCTATTTCTTAGTTTAATTTTACGCCTTGGCATATTCTTAAAGGTATCAATTGTGTTATATAAATGAATACCCATACTCATCAACCAAATCCAACAATGAAATTATCATTAATTTGCTAAGTTTAACAAATATTTCTTACTGCCATATCGTTTTTCGTTTTCATTCGAATGCGCCATTTATGTGGAAGTGATTTATAATGGGAAATTTTATATCAAGGAAGTTTTAACAATCTGCCACGGAAACTTTTATTATGTGAATTGGATTCATTTATCAACATTGCCTCGTGACGATATGACAAGTGCCTGCAGTAAATCCCATCCACTTATGTTATCTTTTAATATCTAAATATCTACTTTGCCATTGTTATTAATTAAAACATGTAAGACATATAAGCACAAAAACTATTAATCAGCTCTAGTTTGTAAAATACCTAACATATTGCCACGGTAATGTTATCTAATAACATTACCGTGATATTGCCGTGAATGCTTATTTAAATTCATTTTATGAAATGTTTGAGAACAGAATTTTTAATCGAGAGGCAAGTATATAAGCGTAATATTTACTAGTGATTGAAAATCATCTTTTTGCTATTTTACAGATACTCACTGCATTACAGGACGATTTTTATTTTTTATACAATGCTACAATTATTACCTTCGCCAATCGCAGTTAATATTAAAAGTCTATCATCGGTCGATAACGTTTCTGGTTTTCGGATATATGAGTACTATTATGTGTTATGTCACCACTTATACTAAAAAAAAACCACCGAGAGAGAGCCTTGAAAATGTACTCTTTAGAAAATACCACAAAATCGCATCCCCAATCTATAAAACAGCTTGCTCTGAATGTATTAGTTGAATACCAACTAGCAATGTATTGAAATGCTGTGCTGCCCATGCTCCTAACGTAATCCATTAGTCTCTTTTATGACACCCACGGAAGTCGGAAGTGTAAGGGTCTATTCATCGGCCCCGAGGTACGGTGAGGTTTATACGAAACGAATCATAAAGTATGTCATTCTTTATTATACTGTGGGCGTGGCAATACCTAATAATACATCATATTATTCATTTTTGAAATCTTGTATTGATTAACATATTTTTATATTGTTAGTATGAATTTTCAATAATAATTATGTCGTGAAAATGGTTCTAGGGCGAAAGGAAGAACTGAGTAGATGTAGTTAGTTTCAAAGCTAACCATCCAATTTGCCGCAAATTAAGATTGATGTGTGATCGGCTATTGATTATTTCCCCCTATCCTGTGTTCACAATAGGGCCGGGAGTACAATTATAGCTGACCAATTACTTTTATGGTGACTCGAATATCGACAGAATAAATTGGTTTAAATTAAAAACCAATGTTTTGAGTCGTTAATTTAAACTTTGTTTTTTAAAACGAAGTGTAGTACCTACCCATAATAATGTAACGCTTTTATCATTTGTCATTAAAAAGCCAGTTTTAGGTTCTCTTTAGGTACCTACCATGCACTATCTACTTAGGTACCTTTGGTTGCGTAAATTTTATATATTTTGTTAAAACCTACTCAAAAACTAAAGTCACTAAGTATAATATATTTCTCCTGATCCTTTAAAGTTAAAGCATAAAGTTGTAATAAAGTAGGTATGTTTTTGCCTTAGATGTGTCCCCTAGTCTTATTTAAGTAACCAAATAATATCAAGAGAACATTTTTTGCTAGCGAATGTACGCCCTTGACCAATACTTTCAATATTCATATTCCGTCCGCGTACAATGGGTAGATATAACATTGGGGTTCTATACACGAAAATAAAGATTTATTTCAGAAATATCGACATTAGTAACGCTTGTAAATATGTAGGTAATAGAAAAGAAAATAAGAATGCAGGTAATTCGTGCTCATAATGCGTTCTTTCTATTAGATAGTTTATGGGTTTAATTTTATTTACTTCGAGACGTTAAATTGATTGGTAAAACATACGACATGTTAATAATTCATCATTTAAAAATGTATATTAATTTAGTTATCACAAAAAATTACCCATAATAACGTACTTTTTCTTGAGATAATTTCCCCGTTTATGGGTAAATTCCCCGAGACTGGCAGGGCGGCGGTCGTCTCGGGCTCCAATCGCGGCGAGCGGTCGAGAGCAAAGTAGCAAACGAACCAGTCAGCATCACGTGCGCGGACGTGACGGGCGTGTTTCGTGTTGTGGCGTCGGATTATTCACGCGCCATTTGACAGTTATGTCGTGTGTACAATGACTTTAGTGCATCTTAGTGTTCCGTAGTGGTTGTTGCTGCCGGTAAATACACGAGGAATTTAACACGGAAACACATTTAGAAAAGCGTAAAGTGATAACAGGGAGGCGGGATGCGAGAGGTGAACGCTCGTCACAGCGGCGCCGACTCTCACCGGCTACTATTGTCTAAGTGCCACGGAATCTTGGTCCTTCCCATCGGATTCCATCGATGAAGCATCCGCTTTTCGACGTGGGCTGCACGCGAAATACTTGCGCCGAGAATTAGTCACAAAACATATTGTTTACATAGCGAACCAATGGATACAGATAAGATAAAACTTGTCTTTTGATTGTCGATAGTCTTGTGAACGAAGCATATTTTCAAGTAAATATCGACGCAAATTACGTGCAAGTGTGGCATGCGATTGCTTGATAAATAATTGTCGATGCTAACTGTAAATACTTCGGCTGTCTAGGTAAACGCGCCGCGGTAGCTAAAGGTAACCAGTGGCCTACTTTTTTATATTCTAATATTATAATGAGTGAATCTTTAGCGACATTCGACGTGTTCATAATTTTATTATGGTATATTTCTAATGCTGATACCACACGAGTGATAACTGATGTGTTTCTATTTAGATATGTACATGTAAACATGACATGAATCTTAAGGTGTTTCGAAATCGCTTCGTTTACTATTTTACACAAAGCAAGGTCAAGATTACCGCCTGTTTGTTTGTTGTGTTAATTAAAACAAAAATGTTAAGTTAATTAAGAAGGCAGACAGGCCCGGCAATAATTTATTACAGTTTTTATCGCATTTCATTTACTTGCTGCTAAATACGTTTTTCTGGTAAAATATACCTATAAACGTGATAATAACGATTGTTTTATAATATGTAGCTGCGTACTTTATCAAAAGAACTATTCGTAGATATAGCTTTAATTAGTACCGATATAATATTTTATTACTTTTCCACTTTGCGTTAATTGTGTATAGCATTGAAATAAATAATATTTGAACATTATAATAACTAGAATAGCTCCTACAGTACTTTTATATCGTATAATACTTACATTTACTTATACTAAGTAAGTATATATTTAGATGTCTTGTCATTATGAACTTCTAAAATTATTCCACCGATAGTACCTACCTACTTAATAAATCTCTCATTTATAAGGCATCTATTCATTTACTGTTGTGATAAAGCAGTTAATTAATGTTTAATTAATTAATTTACCAATAGTAAAGACAATCGCCCACTCATTCTAGGTATAAAGCTATTAATTTTTATAAGTAGTGAAAATTCAACATAGTTTATTTATCATCTTCATCCTGTCAATATTCTATACATAATATAATATATAATATTGTATATTCTATCACACATACAACACATAATGTGGTAATAACAATTAATGTTCTACATGTTTTTCATTATTTTGCTTATAACTGTAATTTCCCCCCAATTCGAGTGTAAAAGAACTCGTATAATTATTTTACTTTCTATAAACTAGGCAGTAGCGAGTCTTTATGAAAGGAATCTTATCCTACAATCTGCATATGGGCTTACCGCGAGGACGCTTGCCTTAACGCGATCTATTCAAACAGAAAACCATACATACTGGTTGAAAATAATTTAACCACAATCCGAAACATCGTATTCTCTTTTAAGTTATTCATTTAGCCGTGTAATATTGTTCCCACGTCTCATGACAAATACATCTTAACATATACCCAATTTAGCTAGCCATAACGTTGACAATACGTAAATATCAGAAATGCGACATAAATAAAGTGACATCATCTCACAACAATATAGAGGATAATAAGTTCAGACAATAATATATCAATTGCACTTCAATGAGGTTATCTTAAATGTAGTGAGTAAACATTTTCTTGACTCGATTCAACGAGTCTTTAACATACAGAAATAAACAGCTTGACCTAATAATAGTTGCACGCAATATTGTCAACATTCCATTTTGCAAATTAAATCTTATAATACCTTAAGTGCAATAGCTTTAATTTATATTCCAAATATAGTATAAACCAGCTATCCTACATGATAAAAGCTATTTCTGTAAATAAAACAAAAACATATAGCTACCATCCAATAGAAAATTTACCTTCAAAATCAATTGTTAGATCGTAAAAACGTTGGCACGGCTACAGTTCAAAATATCGAACTGTAGTGCAGCTAAATGTTGCTCGGACAAAGTGTAGGTAATGAAAAAAACAATCCTCTTTGTATGGAACAGATACAATATGGACTAACACAAAGCCCTGATGCAAACCACATTTCCATTTTATATAGCCAACAAAAAACAAACGGGATAAATCATTCAATGAGAATTTTATGTGTTTACTAAATTTCAACAAATAATAGGAAATCCGTTCGGGAATTCGGGCATGCGAAAATGATCCATGTCTTGTTTATCTAAAAAAGGCAAATGTCAGGCGTAACAATGCTTTAGCAAAGTAGGTTGAAGTGTATCGATGAAACACAGTGTGATTAATGGTGGTCCGGTGATACGGTAATAAAGAACGACATAACAGACAATACTGTCGGGGTCTCCAGCTCTATCCTTCATGTATATACTTGACCCACTTATTGTGGAAGTATTGCCAAAGGCCGTACGCTCGTCCAAGTTTTAATTTGCCGGAAACCCATTTCCGATTGATTAGTAATTTTCTTGCACGGGTATGTTTGTTAGGAAACTCAGTGTGGAGTCAGCAAATACTAATGCGACACCCACTGGTAATCGAGCCCTTGATTAGATTTTTAATCGAGTTTGTCGATCTCTCGATGTCCTCTGTAAATAAAAAACCTTAAAGAATATTAATTGTAGATAATAATGCAGCCCACGTCGAGATGTAGAGTCAATATTCTGCGAATTACTTTTTTCTTGTTTTAACGTTTCATGCTTTATTCTATTTAGTAGGATCGTCATGCACAGAGACATATGATAAATAGACGTCGGCATCTACTTCTACGTTACATGAAACATAAATATTGAATTCGAGAACAGAAGAGTATTTTTTCAATTAATTGTGTGTGCCATGCAGACAAGTACTAGTTGGTGAGTGTGTGTGAGTGCGTGCGATGGCTCGGGGTGTCTTGTTTTCGTCGACCATCTTGGTGTCAATTTTATCATTATTGGAGACTACGTTTGCGCATTATACGCCTACATGGGCCGTCCACGTACCAGATGGGAGGGAAGCCGCAGACGAGGTGGCGAGGGACCATGGGTTCATCAACCTT
This sequence comes from Catocala nupta, assembly GCA_963675205.1. Lineage (NCBI taxonomy): Eukaryota > Metazoa > Arthropoda > Insecta > Lepidoptera > Erebidae > Catocala > Catocala nupta. The sequence goes on along the minus strand of OY776092.1, from coordinate 15,000,051 downwards.
GGAGAGGTAAGACCTTACATTATTCTAATACGTCAACATAATTAATGTTCTATTGTAGACTTCGTTCATGTTTTAGTCGCATACATAATGTATTAAATGTTGTTTATGTTATGTAATTTAATTTGGAACTACATGTACGATATTTATATTGTGTGAAGCATGTAATAATTTTTACTTGGTGTCTGCATGAGTTATTTTACGCTCGTTTTTCCATTGACGAATACAAAATTCTAATGGAAAAGTCTGATGCATTCAAATATCCCTAAAATACGGCTCAAATGATATTTCCATTATTTCGAGCTGGATTTGTTAATATTTTCTGCTGTATGCTCGCACTGAACATATTTCGACAGTCGGGTAAAACGAATATAGAATTTGCAGACTCCATACAAAATCCATCCTTTCACAAACTTGTAGTAAAATCTTGTATCGATAACCTCTTTATACAAATGACGTGTAAAATTTTTGACCATAATGGCGCTAGAATAGGCGCACAAACATTACATAAAATAATAATAGCTACAAATGTGTCTCTTAACTCTTCTTAGACTTTAAACAGCAAACCTTCGTCCGTTCTCACCAACTTTAATGGGAATCGAAAATGTGTGTGGTCCCGGGAATATATACAATTAGCGTAGTTTCTTCGTGTTTGTTTATATTTTATACGCATGCATTCCTGTAGTTTAAAAAGCCATTGTGGCCCCGTTATACAAACAACTCGGACTAAAGTTTCATATTTTATAATGTTACATGTTTATGAAAGCATAAATAAACAAGCAATTTGCGACACCTAATGTGTTCATCATACACTCATATATATCATACTTAGTTATATTGAAACAATGTGTTCTATGATGATCACGTTAGCTTTGATGTCAACGAAATAGAAAACCGGATTTAAGCTCTACTATGCTACTGTTAAAAGGTCATTGTCAGGTTATGAGTTTACTGATCTAACCTTGAGAGAATCAAAATCAATGGCGTATTCTGCTATTGTTTTGTGAAACAATCAAATAGCAATTCATGACGATACCTCCTTGACCAGTTTTCGATTTATACACTGGATGGAAAGTAAGCGATACAGCATAATCGATTTAAAATCGTTATAATGGTTCCGATACTTGCAAAAATTGCACTTATCTAATCAGTTCCTAACTTCACCTTTCTTCTACATTAACTATCGTTCGTTTAAACTGAATATCGTCCGTTTCGTAAAGAACAATCATCGAGCAAAGGAAAAGGTCACAAGGTTTTTTGATTTACTAAATTAATAGAGTGGGTGTTAACGAACTGCCATTGAACTAATTGGACAGGACTAAAGTTGTTAAGACTTATACCTACAGCTATTTTTGGAAAATATATCGAGATGACAGCATAGCAACAATAGATGTGTAGACAAATTTTATTAAAAGTAAAAGACCATTTTAACTGACTAAAATACATGTACTGAAATATAATAATATCGGCCCTGTATTAAACTGTCCCACTGCTGAGCACGGGCCTCTTCTCACTGTGAGAAGGGTTAGGCCATAGACCACCACGCTGGCCTAGTGCGGGTTGGAAGACTTCACATATCTTCAAGAACATTATGGAGAACTCTCAGGCATGCAGGTTTCCTCACGATGTTTTTCGTTCACCGTTAAAGCAAACTATAATTAACTATCTACTTAATACGCATTTAAATAACTTCGAAAAGTCAGAGATGCGCGCCTTGGGTTTGAACTCGAGACCTCTGCATAGCAGTCCACCGGTTTCCCACTAGGCTATCGCTGAACTGAAATAAAAGTAAAGAAATCCAATCATTGTTTTGTGCAAAAATAATTATTTCACGTTATAAATCATCGGAGACAGGTGGTCGTAACAAAACGGCACAAGTCGACGTTGAGTTGTGGAATCATAACACAAGAACCGCATCGTTAACACTGCACTGAGATAAAATTAGTACGTTATTTTGAGGCAAATGCTGCAAACTCATGTGTTGTAACAACAGATTTCAGGAAACGTTCCATTTACCACCACCGCCCACTTCACTACGATTCACGAGCTTTCAGCGTCTTCATAAACATTGTTTAAACATGCAGATTAATTGTTTAATACTTACGTTCCTGCGTAAAAGTCGAATGTTTTACATTCCACAGTAATTTAATATAAAAATAACTTTAACCTCGAAGTCAAAATCATTTATCAATTTTCTTACGGTAGATATTTCTTTCAAAAGAATAGCTCTTACTAGAATTTTAATTAAAGAGTCATTGTATTTAAATCCCAAATAATGAAAAGCGTACCTTAAAAATGTTCTCTAGCGCAGGAGTTCAAAGTGGTTCTATAAAATATTGATTCTTAAATCGCTTAAATGTTTCAACTCCAGAGTTGGAAAGCACTCGCGTGCGAAGTAGGGGGCCAAAAATAAACAGGAAATTTAAGTGAGCTGAGTTATTTATTTAAAGCGACAACTTCATTAGGAATTTCTTCTACTTATAGGTGTCTATTTTTATGTTTCGATGTTCCTTCGCGTGAATAAACATATACACGTAAACGTATGAAACAATATAAATCTTCACTTAAATTACATTATTACGTAAATTGTTAAATATTCTGAGTCACTTAAACGACTTCAGACGGCTCAAAATACGTCTTTGTCTTAACGTTCTCGCTTTATGTACTGTGTTGAAATTTCAGATGTGGGGTTACAATAGAGTACGTTTAAACTTACAGGTTCAGACTTCATACTGACAACAATAGCTTGATAATTTTGTCCTAGAATTATTGTTATATGAACACAATGTTAGTTCGATGGAGAGGGAAGAATACATGTTTTGAGGAGCACTGAGGAGTACACAAAAGGGCACTGTCACTCGAGCCAACGCTTTCATGTATACGATAACAAAATGGCATGTTGCACGAGACCTGTGATGTCACTGTCATACAAAGAAAGACGTTGAAGCCACGTCACACAAATGCCGTGATGATCGTATCATATCGTGGTATTGATAGCCTTTAGATATTGTTTCTTTACTGTCTATGGCTGCCCAAAATTAAAGTGTCATTAGGAAACGCAAGCAACGTTGACCATAAGCTACGTACTCCTGTGGCTTATGACTGCTTGGGCAGCCATGCGAGTATCGTTAGGGTCTACCTCGTATGTGGTTGTGTGGTTCAAGTCGTCTAGTTAGAGCTCGTTGTTAGACGGACTGTTCATTTATATTAAGTTTAATAAATATAAAGTGTATTGACACAGTGTGGCCGCATTGAAGCAAAATCAATGACGTCATCTGCCTAATAATATTCTATAAACAATTATGTACTAATAGACATATGTCTATGTATTTCACCAGCTATGTTTAGGTCCTATGTAATAGAAGGCGAACCTATTGCAGTTTACCGAACAAATATCCAAACTCCTTACCGCTACTCAGAATTTCCTCACACAAAAACTTTAATAACACCGTACCCGACCTTGGCTTCCACGACCACACAGAAACATGGCACTTATCCACGGGATTAAGAAGACTGTATAATTTTTTTTTATACATTTATGGTGCCAAACTAGCATACGGCCCATCTGATGGTAAGTGGTCACTGTAGCCTATGGACGACTGCAACACCATAATTTTAGTATTAAAGCGTATAAAGGCAACTTACGTATATATATTGATATCAACATTAGTTGGTTTATTCCGCATTCGACCCTCATGTTTCGTCCCGAATGTAAAAATACGCATTTGCCCCAAAAATTGTTCCTCATATGCCCCGAAATTTAGATAAATATTAATTTCTTAACGTAATTCTTATTTCGTCCCGAATTATGTTCCATTTCTGACTCTGTCTTTTTGTATAGTAGATTTTGATGTACCGTCAGCCGAAAAATATTTTAAAATTACTCCTTGATCTCTAGGCGAAACTTTGGGCTTATGATTGCATGACATCACGAGCCCGACATTGAAAGGACTTAAAATAATTTTCAAACATGTTTTGTTTTGCTAACCATATGCTCAAAAATGTAGGTCGAAAAAGGAATAATTAAAATAGAGGGGCGAATGAGGAACATTTTGGAATGTGGTACGTAATGTAGGGGCGAATGCGGAACAAACCCATTAGTCATAGCCTCAACAATTATGTATCTTTCGTCAAGGTACCATACTTTATTACTATAGTAATGTACCCATGTTAATAGTTCTTATTATTATTTATTAGTACTAATTCCTTTATGTGTAATTCATACTCAGATCTAAAGCATAATAGGCAACTAGGTACCGCATTTCATATCGTGTTTTGTGACTCATCCTTTTCATTTAGGTATACAGGTTTTTCCAGTAAGAGTGGAAACCGCCGTAGTAATTCATTTATTTGCATTTTACTTAGTATGTATCTGTTAAAACATTTACTGTTAAACTTCGTGATCAATATATAGAACGGTATTTACGTAATTTATTTGAGTCCAAACTTGATTGATGATAATCTCTCCTTCAAACAAAAATAATTAGCAAACTGTTTGAAATTTGGTCAATTTATTTATCATATGTATATTTGTTTCAATGCGATGTTATTGATCGTTAATAATAATTCCATGATGTTACTGGGTTTACCCGTCAAGCGATTGTCAATAGCACTATAAATAACGCGTCAAGATAATAAAAGTATGTCGTGAAATTCGATAATAATAGCGTTGTGTGTGTTTACTTGTAAATAGTATAATCAAATAACATACATTAACTTATAATAATGTAATTACATATTATGTATATACGTCATCTGTATGTGATACATATTATAAGTAATATACGGGTAATATTTTTATTTAGCACATTTTAACAGTCGTTACCTAAGGAATCTCCCGTTACAGTTTGATTCACATATTCTGGGACATCCTGTATATCGTATACAGATAATCAGGGTTTACGAATGTACACAATCCAATTATTTATATATTTATCTAAAATTCTGATTCTTTATTGAAAATATCGAAAACAAGATATTACCCGCGGCTTCACTCACGTTAATCTTATGTTAAGGTAAGGTTACCTATGTCAATTTTAAACCCACGGAAGCAGCATTTTTTTGGATGAAAGGTACCCCTGATAACCTGTATGCGAAATTTAATAATGATTCGTTAAGTTGTGAAAGCGTAATCAACAAACAAACAGTGAAACGCACATTAACATTTATAGGATTTATTAATTATCAACCCTAAATCATGCAGGATAGATTCTATATTTATTTACACGTAAATAAATCAATAGCAAGGCATTTAAAATTGACTATAAAATACTTAGCCACCATCCTAGCTACAAATAGCACGAACCTGTACATAACGTCTTAATTAAAGTAAATTGAAACCTAAGTCGTAAGCCATATTACATATATTTACATAATATATAATATACATCATGGGAATAGTCAAAATAGTATACTATATGCTCTCATCTAAACGTTCATGGCTAGACGACATGCGACAGACGACTTCTATGTTTGTCATACTCACGCACACATCTCTGTAGCTTATATTTGTGGTACCATTTGCGCAATTTACACGCTTTATTTCTAACTAGATTTAGTCCGCATAACAGTACTTTTTCTGGCTGAAAGGTACCCTATGTCCTTTTCTGTTACCCAGACAACGTGTACATACGAAATTTCATGATGATCGGTCGAATAGTTCAGGCGTGAAAGCGTAACAACCAAACTCACATTCGCAATATAATATTAGTAAGGATTATGTTGTACACTGTAATTGCAAATTTAAACTTTTAAAGTCATTTCACTTTTTCATCATTTATTTGTTTTTTTACACACGAGCATAGAGCATATTTTATTTTTTGTTAATGCATGTCGTGGTACCCTATAATTGAGGCATCACTATATAATGGATTTATGTGTATGTATCATTACAATGTTTTAGTATATGCTTTGTTGGTTGTCCTTAAATAAATAAAGGCAAAAATGGCTATGGATTATTTATAATGAAATTTGTTTTGGTTTACCTGTTCAATATACACAATACGGCGAAAAATACTCACCCAATTTCAATGAAGTCTGGGTACGAGGAAAATTCACCTTTAACATTTAAAACCAGGAATAAAGTGTAGTTGTTTATTACTGGTTGCCGACCGCTTCTGCTCACGTGGTGTATTGTTAAAACATATTCTATATTATTCAGAGATACTGCAGCTATTTTTACTCTATATAAATAATTATAAATTTTTTAACTGTTTGTTACATAGTATAGAACTATAGATTATTGAAAAATCAGCACGTTTAGTTTCCTACGAGTATCTATCGATAATATTATCTTAGAAAGTAGTGGAAAATATAGGCGCACTGTTAATCTATTAAATACTTCCTTAGCGCGGCAGTTTAGGAGCGTGACAAAAGATCAGGAGATTCAATTTGGCCAATGCCATAAAGGAATCTTAAAGTATTGACGTCACAACAGTATAAATGGATCAATTTGACAGGTTATTGTGTATACAGCTCCCTTGCGTGGAAGGATAGACTAATGGAGTCTGACTGGTCACTACCAAGGTTCATGGATAATTTGATAGTTACGTAACAATATACATAAGTATTTTATCCATGTGTAGCTTCGAAGGGTTATCCAGCCACTGACGAAAACTGACTTAATATATTCACGTAATATTAAGATACCCTGTTGTCATCTAATCTATCAAACAACAGCTTCTAGCATTAGCCCACAGGCGGCTACTGCGAACTGCCGAAGAAAAACCCAGTACATGATCGGAAAGTTACGCTCGATAACGCTTACGTCAGTGAAATTTCGATGCATTAAGTTAACAGTGTCAAATCAAGTTGACAATTATTATCGACATAATAATGTACATAATTTCGTAACGTTAAGTAAGTGCACATGTAACATTAAACGATAAATTTACAGTGTTATGGGCGATAACACATCGAGGAGCAGCGATGCAATGCGACATCGCATGATCGCAACATCTAAGCTAGCGATGCGTCGCGATATCACGTCGCAAAGCATCTGATCGTCGTAGCATGAGGTTACTTTACCATGCACAGTTATGTATGTACAGTCGAGGACCGCCTTTCAGTCTCTTTGGTTTAATAACTTATGGACTATAATTATGGTATTTTGAGATCTGAACGATGCCCGCATTGCTCACTGCGAAAAGGAGTAGTTGCGCCTCCCGTGCAATGGACATACACATACTTCGAGGTTTTTTGCTTTATACTGCAAAGCAGCTAAATCCTCATTCACCACAAAAACATATATGAGGATGAACTAGCTGTAAAGTTCTTCAGGTTGAAAGTACTTCTCCAGTGAGCTGCTCAAGGTTTGCTTGAAACGCTTACATATGTACAGTCGAGGACTGTCCTTTAGTCTTTTTATTGGAATAGCTTATGAATCAAATCATGGCCTTTCCGAAACTTCCTTAGTTACAGTAAGGGCACAACGCGCGCATTTCTTTTTGCAAAATGGAGTCGCCTCCTTCGCAATGGGCAAAGACCTCAAGCTTCTTTGCTGATATACAGCATTTTGCTAAATCCTCATTTACCGCAGAAATATATATCAGGGTAAGCTAGCTATTTATTTCTTTAGGTTAAAAGTATTTCTTTCTTCAGCTGATCAAGAACAAGTCGGTTTGAACGGAGATTTCGTTGTGCTCTATTTCTTATAGGCATAGGAATATCATATCTTTTGTCAACTTTAAGTAACTTCTCCACTAGTTCTAAGAAGTACCAGAATGCGTATCCCAAGTTGTGGCTCAAGATTCTGAGTTGCGTCGGACGATGTCGATTTTGTGTTACGACGTCGCCTCGTTTTGATGTGTTTCGAACCTATAGGTAGGCATAGAACGTCATTAATCATGTAACACGAGTTTAGTCAACTATAAACTGCAGATACGATGTATTGCGTGACGTCAACTGAGCGGCAAAATGTTGCAAGCCAATCTAGGCACCAAGCTGTGTTCATATTATACAGAAAAATTTAATAGGCCTTGTGAAAAAGACGAATATGTATAACTGTGTTTTATATATAATTAAGTAAGCATAAATACATTTCTACAGATTGGTTCTGAAGTGCCAGTTCCGATTCTCGATTTTCTCAGTGATACTATATTCCAACACGGGCTCGATTAATAGTAATAGGCTGTCTCTCAGTTATAATGCAGATTAACATGCATGAAGTAGGCGAAATATAGATGTAACTTTAATTCATCTATCAGCCGGAAAAATGGACATAAGGACTTTGGAGTCCGAGTGTTGCCCAAGAGATTAAATCTGCCTAACCCACATAGAATCTACAGCCGAGTTAGTGCGAACGAAAGACGTATCTTTCATGAAAATATTGAACAAAAATGAAATTCAAAACGAAAAGTTTCTTCTTCCGCAACATTTTATACTTAAACGATTTTTCACACACACTTAACTTTTCGTTATTCAGAATTTCAAGTGTTAGCGAAAGAGCAATAAACATATTTTTCGGAGTGTATTTGGAATAATATTCTGATCCGTAATGTGTTATAATGGTAAGTGATTTCGATTCGTGTCCAATGAAAAGCATTTTTCGGTAATGGAGCATTCCTTGATGCAAAGCATTCATTTGATGGAAATATGTGGCACTTAAATGATAATGCGCTGTCGTGGAACTATATTATTTTCTGTAAGTTAATTAGTAAAATATAGGCGAAGTATAGCAGGGATGTATACTACACTGCAGCATCCACAGAAATTTCGGCATCTGTCAATCAATCACTGCGGAAGCTTTGCGGATGCGGTCTAAGTTTTGACCGAATTATTGAGGTCGGAAATGGCCTCCTTATGCGTCTCTGACTAGTTTCGCTTAATACCTAATATTCATTTTAATTCTTCATTTTATAAAATAAATTGCATTTAGTATCCTTTACGCATCCCCATCTGTCGTTTGTGTGTGAGGAATGGACGTCACAGACTCCGCATATATGCATCTACAGATGTCACTTAACGCCATAAATAACAACCCTGGAGTATACTATTCGAGAAATACGTGAGTTATGTTCGAAAAAGTGGTGAGTTTGAAAATAACGGTAGCGCGTCTAGTGTCGCGTGCGGACTGTTTACCTTAATCGCAGTACTTCGTAGTTGTTTCGCGTAGACGCCTTGTGAGATGTCTCTTTGTGCAAGATATGTTACAGGCGTCTGAGAGCGCAGATTGTGGATAATATTCAATACTTTAAACGCATTTTTTTATGCTTTATGAGGATCGTCATTTATCTAGCTTATATTATCTCAGAATAAATTTAGTAGTAGATAAAAAGAGTGCAAGGAAATAAAAAAGTATAAAAACCACGAAGACAAGGGAGTTTCCGTGTTGAGATTCATTTATTTCTTTCTTTTGTAGTTCGTCCACTTCCGTAGTACATCTCAGTGGCGGACGGAACATGCACTCATCAAATCTTGTCGGCCATTTGCCAAAATGCGTTGGCGCCGTTTCGGAGACACGCCGTCATTCTACGCAAACCACGGAAACACTTTTGTGCCAGTCATTCACGCCCATAAAAATGAGGTTAAATACTTTTTGGACGCGAATGACAATGAACTCTGCTGTGTTGCCAATTAAAAAAACTTATTCAAACATAGCAAAAATAAAAACAATGTGGGCGTGATTATGAGCGCTGTATGTCATGCATATTATAGCATATAAAAAGCAAAGCCATTATATACATATTTTTAGTCCTAACCAAATGGTTATAATTTTTGAGATTGCGAAACGAAATCGTATTTCTAATTGTTACTATTTGATACATAGGAAAATATTAACGACCCACAAAAAGTTCAGTTAAATTAGTTAGGTAGTCAGTGTTTTTTGCGAGTGGTTTAAGACTCTTAATATTAGAGCAGTAGTAATTTGCCAAGTTAGTATCATTAAGTTTCAAGAGAGAACTTCGACTCGACTAAAAATATTATTTTAGTGGCTACACTGGTTGCTAAAATAGACTAAATCCTAGTGTATATATAAATTTTGTGCCAAATCCATTACACTTTAATATGATATTCAGATTGACTATTAAAAACTGAAGGAAAACGATGAGAAAATTACAACAATTGCTCAGTAAAAGTACTAACGCTTTTACTTTTTCTGTCTTGTTCTCATGCGCTTATACTGGCACGTTTAAAATGTGTTGCTAAAGTTTATGCCTATGTGTGCCTGGGTGAGTGGAGTCTATATATTTAGCAGCAAGTCTTTAAAATGCGCTAGCACGCACATCCGCAGTATTAATGAGTTGTCTGCTGGTTTTATGGATAAACTTCTAACAATAGAATCGAGACTCGAACGGTTGATAAATCGCAGACAGAACTAGGAATAGTTGAAGAGATTGTTAAATTCAAAAAGCAATTGTGAAAGATTCTCAAACAATGAGCGCTTGTACGGAATGAGATTTGGTTTTCTTTCGAATCTACTCTGCAGTCGAATGCGGGGTGAGGACGGGTGGGTGTCGCGATTGCCTTTTGTAAGGGGCAATCGTCGTTGCCTTAAACGCTCTCCCTAGTCAGAGGGTAGAGGGGGGCCTCGGAGGCACGAGACGGAGGGCAGCTGCTTTTGTGTGTCTGTGGCTTTATCTCCGACCAGCCGCAAACACAGTGTACAATGCCGGCCCCGGTCTCCGCTAAACCGATTGCATTAACTCTACTAAGAAATAACCACTCCGCGACGCTGACTCACAAAAGACATTGCGACTAACTAAAAGTTTCTTTTAATTTCCCTCGAGAATGCGACTTAATTTAATTCAAATCACTCATTGTTAGGAGCAAAGATAAACAGGAAGCGGATGAATTGAGTTTTGAGAATTATGATTGTTTGTTACAAATACTTTTGAGATTGAAACGAAATAAACATTAAATAATATTCAGCTTCTGTATTGTCTCAGTTTGTGTACACGTGGAATGCAATTATTATATATTGTCAGTGTTTAATTGTACTTGTTACAGGCCATAGCTATCTCACTCTACACTATACGACTTTAGCTTTGCTCAAGTATTTTCAAATTTCTTGGCAAGAATTTATTTAGTTATTGCAATAATTGTAGTACTAGATACTGTCAAGCATATAAGAGCTCGTCAATTAATATAAATGCCACTAAGGGTTGATTATCCACTGACCAGATAAACGATAACTTAGGTTAGCAATAGGCAATTTGTCAAATTTACTCTGTAGATAAGCTATCTGATCAGGTCTGACTATTGAAAAATCGGGTCTGGAAATATTATTAAAAGACTAATATATTACAGAACATTTTATATCTAAGATGGTTCACTAAAAAGGACTTTTATTATTGAATTTCGTACTTAAACATTTTGATATAGGTCACGTCTCGAAGCCTCATCTTTATTTATTATTGAGTAATTTGTATTGAGATTTTTATTTGAGTAAAGTGCTTCGGTAATCTACGATAAAAATCACGTAGTTTCGACGTGAACAAAGACACGAACACGCTTTCGCATTAAGTAAGAATTTACATTTTTATTACAAACAATTGAGCGACTACACAAGTTATTAAGTGAAAAGTCGAACTCCAATATCAGACGATTGGTCTATTCTAGATTAAACTTGCCGAGAAATCATTGGAAAACTTGAAATATAAAACGACAGAACAAGCACACTTACATCAAAGATACACGCCCTTGAGTAATGTAAGCAGGATTGCTTAATTTCATATTTAACCAGTTTGTTTGTTTGAGAATAATGTTTTATCTCTTAAGGTTACGAAAATCTTACTAAATTCTTGTCATTACGAGCATCTATTTTAAGGGTATGTCTTCCTTTTTATGTTATTAATGGCATCGAAGCTTAAAAATATTTTATCATGATGTCTTAAACGGCAGATTTTTGAGAATGCAATATTTTTAGTTACTGTTTAATTATATCAAATTTTGTTTTCATTAAATTAGTAGTCGTTTATTTGTGCCATATATTTTCAATACGATAACTGGGAATGTGGAAAATTCTGGTAACTGAAACGCAATAGTATTTTTTGATATTAATACACAAGTTTTACTATTTAATCTAAAAAATAAATAACTTTTGAATGTTCTTAATTCTTAAAATTCGGCATATATAATAATTGAAGAAGTAAACTTTATATAGTGCGTTACCTTATTTATAATGTCAATTTGAAGTTTGGATTAAAGTTAAAAGAATCGATAAGTAGACTCAAACCTTTTGTCGGGGGAAACGTTTCGACGTCTAGGGGTGAAACGAAAACTTAATAAGCGATATCGATTGCTTATCACCCCGCGCAAATCGTATCAGCACGAATCAGTCCACTGAAATATAAGGTTCGAACGAATGAACCCATAGTCTTGGCGAGTGCAACCTTGTTCTATTTTTAGTTAAAAATGGAATCTATTATAGAATTATTTTGGTTTCTCTTGCTCTGTCTATAACATGTCTTTTGCTATGAGACTATATGCCGGAAAGTATGTATACAGTTCTTCTGGTTCGTATGTACTTACATAGCTGCGGAATTCAAAACGTTGAAGCGAATTAAAAAAAGCACCCATATTGTAATAACCACTTCAGACTATTGTGTTAGTTGAACTTGGACCCCATATGTAAATAAAAGTGGGCATAAAATGATACGTCTTGTAATAATTGCAAAATTTGCAAAATTTGCGATGTGGTTTCCTAAACGCCGTATTTACCAAATAAAGTGTTATATTTAATGACACGATCAGTTTCGGCGTACCTAAATGATAAACAGTTGTTACAGATTTGGCCTGTCTCTGTAATTCATTACAACGAAGTCGTAACCCCTCGTTACAAATTACTTGCAGGCTCAAAATAATTCTTCGTTTTATGTTCGGAGGTATGTAAATCAAAAAGAGTAGGTAAGCGACAGATTTTGTATTCGGTAAGGTCTGGTCTCAAATTTATCTTGGCTCCGTTGACCCGGTAAATTGTCGTCTTAACTTGAGGGAACCATTTATTTGCGTTTAGTCTCGATACTAGGTTTGTCTTATATTATGCAAACGAGTTTTCATTCGGCCCTGGGATTTGGGACGAAAATGGAAACCTTCTAGCGAGTCTCACAAAGATGTCGATTCAAAGGGGTTCGGGGGGACAATAAAACATTTTCATATTTTTCTCTGAGTGTTTCGGGCTTAAGTCAAACTGGGAGTCAAACTGTTGAGATGTAAGTGATTTACTGATCCTCTTGGTGCTGGTAATATTATTCAATAGAATACATATACGGGTTATACAAGCTTGACTGATCACGCCTTTGTAGATGAGATTCGTTGCTTTAGATATAAATCGTACGACTTGTATTCGACATCTTTTCGGACAGATATTGCGATCGTTTACTGAATATAAAATATACCAACCAATATTACAAAGTTTTGTTCGAAATAATGCTGCCTCTATAAATATTAATTTTATGAAATGCAAATTATTTTCCAATACAGATTGAATACTAATGAAAGCTTCAAGATTGAAGTTGAAGGTTCTTTGAAATGTTGTTGTGCTCATTCGATTGACATATATTTGATAGTCTAGTTTAAGTTGGAGAAATTAATATTGTATTACGTGTACGAAAACGTTAGGCATTGAAAATATTAAGACATTAAGTAAAGTTGACAGTCACCTTTGTCAGATGGCATAAAATACACGTTTTTGTGTCATGCGATCCCGAGTTCAGTCACAAGTCAATATATTATATACATATGTATAACAGCACGGAGTATGTAAAAGGCAATAGAGTCACAACGTTATAGCTGAGATGGAGAAATATGGGTATTCTGCAACATTTTCGTGTCTAAAACTTTTGGTATGCAGGCGTATGTTATAGCCAATCTTAGTGGCACAACGGTAAAAGTTGAAAGCGACTGCTGTGCATGAGGTTCAATGCCCGGGTCAGGCAATTCTCTTCGTCAAGTGGCAGTACGAATTTTGAAACTCTGCCGTATAGACAGCCATAAGCTCGCGGCTCTCTATAACGTAGGACCTAATTCCATAGTAGGCTAAATGTTGGTATGGTACGGTTCTGCCTATTACTTTGAAGATATGGTCGTTAGACGTTGTGTTATGTGGTGCGAAGCTAGTGGAAAACTGCAGTAAGCCAGCGCTGAGGAAATCTAAAGCCCATAGGATAACTAATGTCCTATATTATAGACTATGGTATGACTGCATGAAGACGCCACATAAATATGTGTCATTATGATATGAGAGAATACTTACAACGACAATACAAAATTAAATGTATATGTTAAACAAAAATGAACAAAAGGTGCTGTGTAAAAATATACAGCGAAAATTTATTATGAAATTCGTTAATCAAACTCACAACACCGCTAACAAATAATTCGTTCTGTCCGCATGTTTTGTTTGAGGGGAAACGAATCCTATGTTCAGCCTGATTGAAAGCTCAAATATAAACAGAAAAGTCGGTACTTACATCGATGTTTTCCTGTTTGCCTGAACAACATATTTAATTATGGGTCTCAACGAATACAACGCAGGAAATACAAATACTTGAAGCTGGTACATATGAGCTTACTGGTTTAAAACATATAAGCTTACTATATAAAGGCGTAATTACCCTGAAATACAGTTCCGAGGAAAAGCAGCGATAGCCCATTGGAAGACCGTTGGACTGCCACGCAGGGGTCTCAAATTGGATCCAAAGGACCTCTGACTTTTCGAAGTTATGTGCGTATTAAATAGTTAAAATATGACTCGCTTTTACAGTGAAGGAAAACTACGCGAGGAAATCTATGTCTGAAATTTTCCATAATATTCTCGAAGATATATATGAAGTCTGTCAAGCCGTACTGGGTCAGCGTGCTGGTCTATGACCTACTTGTCTTACTCTGAGAAGAAGTGAGATAGTTTAATACAGGACTGATATTATTGTATTATAATATAGTTACACGATACATAAAAATATGTAAAAAGGTATGCAGAATATTCACCCTCGCAAGGGCACATAATGCTAGGACGAGCCTAGAACGCGGCGCGGCGCCCTATTTCGTCAACGTATTGAGTACAGAGAAGACGTGGCGAGAACGCGACGCTTCGTTAACTGCCTTATGGGCCGTCCTTAGCCCTGTGCTATCTCTACGTCTCTCTTGTGTTGACCGTAGCCTAATGCATCATACTCGGTGATCATGTTAAATATATGATTCTCGTTTCACATCATATATATTATGCAATGCGGCTGTCAAGAAACCCGTTCGAAATTTCAGAATGATTTCGATGAATAAATATTGTGCCTGTCATAAACATCTTTGATATCTACTGGTACGAGCACATCTGTGGTTACCGGATCTCGATATTGGGATCCAATATTCTGGTAACTAGTGTCTGTTTCGAATATCGCGTTTTATGAAAATTACAAGAGCTGTACACCTAATGCTATTGGAACTTTGCAAATTTACTCTGCTTTTAGGAATGGAGATATTGGATTTGCTTCACGGTAAAATTAAAACTTAGCTGTCTCAGGATTCTAATAAGCTTGGAAGAAAACATGTATTATATATGTGTTACAGTCAAAACGTTGGTCGAGTTAAAACTGCTATTAACAGTCGAAAGCAGTCAAATGAACTTTTGATTGCTTTCGTCTTCTTGGTATTTTTTTATAACCAAGCAAAAAAAGGAGCTTCGATATCTCCGTCAAGTAATCTTTTTAGGTGGAAAACAGCTGATGCGTTTTGTTCGTACTTGATCTTCTCCCTAGTCTTTATTATTCCTAAGTCACTTGGGGTCGGCTTTTCTGGTCTATTCGGATTTGACTGAATATCAGTTTTTACATTGAGTACTTGATACACTATTTAAATGTTATTTAGTCAAAAATACTTACTGTAAAAGTAGTTTAGACTGGGACAGAGTCTTGCCTGCAACATATACATAATATAATGAAAGTGGCAAAAGTATGATATCAAATAGAAAGAAAATTTTAGAGAGTATTATTGTCACGTTGTAGGTACCTGGCAAAACACGCATATTCGTTATTAAAAAGAAAGGAACTGCTCTATGGAACCCTAATCCATTATACAGTCAAATAGAAAAATACTTAATTACTAAACAATACAAAACAAAAGCTAACGAATGTAATAAAATGCTAGTCGTGTTGTTAGTATGTTAAGGGCGATTACGACCCGATAATAAGGTGGTCGGACACTGGACTGAGATGAAAAAACGTGTACCTGCCGGGGTCCTAATGAAGGTCGTTGGGAACACAAATTATTACCCTTGGCGGATGTTGAGTCATACATTACAAAGGTAATCAGTAAATGGCAGACAATCTGAGAACTATACCATTTTTTACGTCTGCAAAATTACAGATATGCGTAATGGCTTTACTGGAGCAAGCGGATAAGGGCGTGATAGGCTCAGGTATCCTTTTATTTTTGTCCATTACTGTCGGTAGCGGATAAAGGTAAACTAATGTTACTCGGGTTTGATGACGGCCTAAGAAAAAATCTTCCACAGACTGTCACGGATTCTGTGTTTATGCACATTACAAACCTTTAACCGTTAACCAAAACAACACACATAATAATTTAATCTGTAATAGGTGGTTGTATTCCTACATATCTACAGTTTATAACTTATGTTGTGTAGCGTTATAATTGATTAATTGATTACACAGGCTCTGCGTGTTTTAAAACGTAATTAGTCGATATGAATAGATACATCCAACTAAAAAAAAAGACTAACTGGCCGGCTGGTGGCCGGTACGTATTCTCATGTCGTGCGCTCGCGGTAGGTCGCACGCCGACATAATAATAAGTCCCTTTGAAACAATCTGCCTCCATCTCTTTTATTTGCCTTCGTCCATAGCCGCTGTCTCGTTCCTTTTCTTTTGGTCCTGTTTGGATCTTATTTTTATACGATTTTTATCACTATACGTCCTGCGGTTTAATTTGGCTCGAGTCCGGTATTTCTTGGCTTTCAATTTTGTTTGTTATTTAGAATAGCTTACGCTCATTTTCAGAATAATGAGTGTAAAGTTAATATTAAGTCTACTTTAATCTTTGTTATCCATATTATGCCTTATAGTTAAGAGTCAAATATTGCGGGTGATTATTTACAAGTATTAATTTCTTCTTGAATAATTAAAATACTTCGTTTTATCAAATATTTTATGTGTATTTGATCCGTTTATTGTAATTATTACTCTAAATTACGCTGGTTTAAATCATCACACATTACTATTACAATTTACTTATCGGTCTTCAAATAATATTATTTCCTGTTGTTAATTTATTCAGCAATTTAGTTTAGTTTTTATTGTAACATTAAAGGTATTGTATTTTCTTACAACGTAATCGCGCAGTTCTTACATCTATGGCCTCATTAGTAGGTAAATAGCCAGTCAATAACATATTTACCCAAATGTCTTGTATGACCTAAATTTTCGTAGCGAACGCCATATCGCGCGGTTTGGCAAGCAATCCAGTCAGAAGAGACCTTATGTGACGTAATGTGTGACGCTACAGCTTCCTTATCATAAAATTCGATATCATATTTATTCCGTTTATAATTAATATCAAACACGTGATTACATTTTAATTGGAACTAAATATCAAAACACTCACAAACCCAGTGCCTCATTATAGACCTATTAATACAGATATTAATTAAAACACGTAGATAGTTTGCATATTTTCTGATAGGAAATTAATAAACTTTACGATGAAAGTTACCAGTCGGCTTTATTACAAAGGATTGTCGGTGCATGAACTTCGATAGCTTTGATTGTGCTCCTACACTAAATTAAGCTGTTATAAGTTATAATGGCTGTTCGGTAAGATCAATAGATATAATACGGAGGCAACACATTACTTTTTTGAATAAGTATCTTAAATTAGTGCTTGTGTATTAGGTGTTTACGACTATGCGTAATTTGGGCCGTATACTATCAGTGCTTTTTCACTATCGCTATGGATGTCGGACGTATCACGTCCTTCAAAACTATATCGAATTATAATCTATCTTCTTACCTTGTAAGTCTTGTCTAATCATTTGAGACCGGCTCCCCTCTGACCATCATTGTGGCCCGTCTTCCCTTTGATAATTGAATATTATTATTAGTAGACATATTCTGCACATGCCTCAGCCTGCTTCAGTCCAATCCAATCCTACCCAATTCTATATGTTACTCTAAGGTCTATTCATATCCTAAGTTTCATCCAAATCGGTTTAGTGGTTTACGCGTAATTGAGCATTAGTTATTCAAACATCTTTAAGCAATTTCAAATTTATGAGATGAGAAGGATGCAGGACTTGAAATACAAGAATTTGTTTAAAAATATAACCGAAATTTATTCCTATAATCCTCAGCATCTGCCTTTATTAGAAGATGATAATAATAAATTATTTTCGTTCCGTCGTATGAAACGAAATTGATAAAACATTAGTTGCTCAAGTCAAATCGGATTTGTTACAAATTAGATTTGAAATACAATCTCCCGTCAAATTACTAGACGGACAATCTGTTCGCTGTCTGACAGTCGGAAAATAGCAAGCAAAGCCAACAGCTTTAGATATGAATGCATTTCCAGCAGCGAATATCCTGGGAACCGTTTATTCAGGCCTTAACTTTAAATCCAGAATTATTCACGAAGACACGAGCTGTGGTATGTTAGATTTATCTCTGAAATCGTAAGTTTTGTTGAAAAATTATGCAATTTTGATTTGTTAGACATGTGCGACGTTTATTTGAAATTAAACTTATGACAGGTGCACGCCTAATAATTGGGATATTTATATACAATTCCCCAGTATGCATCCTTAAGTTACACACATTGTCACACAGGATATGTAAAAACCGGGCAATGCTGTCTTCAGTTATATGCAAAGAAGATCGCAAGTAAATAAGTGTTGTGTGTCTAAGTAGAGTTTTAGGGTCCCTGAAGGACGCACTTTTTCGTCAATTAAGCTTTTATAATTTATAATATTATAACAGCTTGATGTGATTGTATCTATGGTGTAGTGGTCGCTTCGCCACTTTTATTTCGATCTACTGGTTGCGTCGAGTCTGGGTGTTCTGTGTGTCCGTTGTTTGAATGTTTGTAAAGTCTCCGCGGTGCAGGAATTTTTTATGGTGTGGGAGTTGTCTTTTCAAAAATAAACAAATAGTAGTGTTTATTATAGACCCCGCTGTTGTCAGCGTAGTTTTTAAGCAGGGTCGATGATTACTTGAGTGACATCTATGATGTTATAATAACATGAAACATCGGTTCTTAAGCTATGCTTATGCTACTATATAAAACGTCCTATTATTTAATTGTAATAATCTTGCCTTTCCTACTGAATGTACGATTTTATAAGTACAATATAAAAATTAAAAATAAGTTTTCGTGTTATTGTCTTTATTCTGAAATTAAAAATAAACAAAAAGAGTTACTTTTTGAAACCTATTTTTGTTTATTTCTTCTGAAAATACTCGTCAGAGCTAAGAAAAAAGGACTTTGCTAGTAGTTATTTTACCAAATAATACACCCAATTTCAATAGATTCCTATGAATAAAGAGCACACGTGTTGTTTCATACAGCCAGGAGCGGCGCATGCGAGCGACATCTATAAACCGGTAGCGTTAATTAATTATCTGTGGTTCACAAGCACGTGACTTGTGGCTGTATAGTCTGTCGCCCGAGTGGTTCAAGCGGGACGTCCGTAATTACTCCGCGAGTCCGATGTCATCTGATGAATTAAACTGTTTGTGACAGTTAGATTTATAAAGTTGAGATATTACCGGGCTCTCTGGATTTAACTTGGTATATTACAGGCTCCTATAGCCGTCGAAATTATAATTTGTTTATTTGGTTATGTTACAAAGTAATATGCAAAAAGCCATGTAATTAATGTCGCGTTTATAGCAGCCTGCTATCTACTATCCCATTGCATGTTGATATGGAAGGCGGCAATACCTTATGACTACCTACTTTTTTAATCACTACTAACTTGTAGCCCTCTAGCTCTGTTCTGGCAGGAGCCAGGTTCTATTTCAACGTGTAACAGTGTTATTGCATTTTCTTGTTACTTGGAAATTAGAACTGTATCAGGCAGTAGACAAGAACTTATGCCAATAACGTCGCTCAATAGCTAACGAAGTTTTACCGTTTTCATATATTAGTCAAAGTTTAATTAAATTACGTCGACTCATTGCTCTTGTTCTGTCTTACCTATATTTCTTGACAACAAATAAAGGCTAAATAACAGTCATGTACCTACCTACATAATACTTACTGCATGATGGTTTACCCTCATGTTAGATATTCATGATAACTAATTGAATCTCTAGTTGCCAAGCAACTGAATACTTCAGCGGCCCTAATCACATATGTAAGTGCCTCAATTCCATCAATAAATGATTAGATTTTGCCTCGGAGGCTTTAATAGGCCGAAGGTAGTCATGTCATTGTGTAACCATGTGTATGAAGCATAATTTGTTTTCATTCTATGTTGTTTTTGAAAATATCTGGATACAAGATCCTTTAAGCTCTCCAGTTTAATTTCCTTTAGCTCGTAGATTAATTATAATATGGGTTGTGAATCGGATTAAATTGTTCTTTTAAATTACGGCAGTCTTGACTGGTAAGGTCTTTCACACATTGTTCAGTGAATGTTAAGTTTGATAAACATATTCACAGCTGTTTCTCGGAACGTTTAGGCAGAGATTACGCTCTTTATGCATGCTCATCGACTTAGGGATCTTTGACCTGGCTTTTCTGTATATGGCTCCGTTTTGAGATGCATAGAACATTCGAACCTCCCCATTCCGACTGACCTATTTATATTTACCTTTCTACTATATATAAACTTTTTTTTTTTTTTTACTTGTGTGAATGCAATGACGCATATCCCTCCGCGGGGGCGGGCGGAGGGATTATGTAGGACTCGCTGGGGTATAAGAAAGATGGAATAATAGTAAAGTACCTCCCGGAATACCGACTAAACCTACCACGGTGTTCCTCGACAAAACCACTACCGACGAGGCCGCGCGAATCGCTTTCGCATGCGGTCGCGACTCCGCCGAGTACTATATATATTCTACCTTATATCCTTTCATGGTCAATCAACTATCTTTTGTTGCCCATTTTGCTACCATCATAGTTTCCTCAATTCATTTCGCTATCAACTAAGCGTTATGATTTTTTTCAAAGTTTAATAATAGTATCCGTGGCGAGCTAGGGACTATACCAATTTCACAAAAACATTGCTTGTATTTAAGATGTATCGCATCTTATTTTCAAATCGAATATTTTATGATATAGCATCCGAATGTTTATCATCTTACTGCGGGCGACAGTGATGACCTTTTTAATGTCTTCCTTCTTTAATATTTCTATGCCCCAATCCTCCCGCGTGAACAATATTATATTATGTATGTATATACTTACGGATTCATTATCAAAATATTAAAGATACGATATTCTTGAAAATCGAATTTTATCAATAAGTTCTAATCGAATTTTCAAGGCATTCCATATTTAAAATTCTAATAGATTGGTGCTACAAAATAATTAGGAGTCGTCAATATACAAAACCACTATCGCATTTTACAAAGTCAATAAGAAATCACTTAAGTCATTTTAAGTACCTAAAGCGTGCATTAATATTCCTACATTCATATAACGACACATTCTATTTGTTAACCTGTTTTGGAACTATCCAGTTTATATATTCATAAAATATAAGTGTACTAATTTGACCGTTTATAAATTCTTAATCGTCTTTTTGGGAGTTGATTATATTAAGTAAAGTTGTGACAGCAAAATGGTTAATAAAGTATTAGTAATTGGAAACATTTTCATGCTCGAATCTTACGATAAACAAGTAAAATAATATAAACACTTTATTTTTTATTTAGGTAACTATGTGTAATACCGCCTACCTACAGTAGCTTCAGCAGGTCTAGGTTATAGATATATTGTTCATATCAAGGCGGGTAACTCAAGATAAGCCATACTAGAGAAGTGACTTCTTCAATATTATGAACATGGAGGCAAGCTTTGATCTCTTATATACAGGGTGTCCTAGAATATGTGAATCAAATTGTAACGGGAGATTCCTTAGGTATGTACGGACCTTTCAAATGAGCAAATTAAACAAATAAAAAAATTATGACCTTTGTGTCAAAATAAAAAATCAAAGCTTTTAAAAAAGCACGACTTTTCACACCAAAGAAAATCTTGTTTGTTTGATTATTTATTTTTACACAAAGGTAATTTTTTTTATTTATCACCTTTGAAAGGTCCTTACCAAAGGAATCTCCCGTTACAATTTGATTCACATATTCTGGGACACCCTGTATATTAAAGTTGAAGATTTACCATACCAAAGTTACGAATAAGGCTACAAAACACACATATTATAGTAATATTGGAAAGATTTGCGAAGGTATATGTATCCTAAAACTTATTTCTTTCGTATGTAATTTATTTGTCATTTTGAATGATATATGAAAAGTACCTGTCTCAAGGTTTTACTCAAGTTTATGATTAAACTGCTCTGTTCCCGTATGTATAATGATTCTGTAATATCACGCTCCGAGCCACGGGAGAAAAGCAGGCCTAACTTTATTTTAGACCACTATAACGTTCCTCAAGAATTTGGCTATCAAATGCAAAATGTATTTTCGTAGCCGACCGATTAGCGCATTCAAGCAATTAACTATACTATATTACTGCAGATTATCTTACGCATGTACTTAGGTGATATGCATGACATTGAATGGGTAGGCAGTGCTGCATCTTATCCAACTTTTGCAAGGTATGTTTAAGGCCAGGTAGACTAAGCAAAGTAGGTATTTAACGCTGCCATATTTTACGCGAAGCGAGCCGTGCGCACGAGTCGCCGGTCTGAAGTCTACGCAAGCCGCTGAATTATATAATATTTTATTATTAAAGGTATTAAACTATATTGAAAAATGTAACCACAAATAATTGTTCTATATGTTATTAACTTTGAGTAGATATGGTTTTTGGAAGTAAAACTTTGATAAGCTGCAAGAACAATAAGAAAAACATAAAAAAATAATCGATTTAGCCTCCTCTTTGGATTTTTTTTTGATCGAGTTAAATTTTCGTTATCATGTTTTGAACCACAAATTATCAAAGTACATTAGTAAACTATAATATGTATTTTTTTTGGCTTTAAACAATCACTATTTATGTGTTTAATATTGAATTAAATATATGTAAAAATGGGAATACCTGGCCTTAAGGTTCTACGGGAACGAGCTTATTGCACATACTTACCGATTTACAGATGTTGTGCTGCTACTGAAAATTGCTAAACAGAACGCCAAATCCTAACAAAAATTATAAATGCGAATCTGCCTTTGTTTGTTTTCTACGCTTTTACGCCTTAACTACTTGATCGATTATCATGAAATTTCACATATAAGTTGTCAGGGGTACAGAAAAGGACATAGGTTTCATTTCATCCAGAAAAAGTACTGTTCCCGAGGGAATCTAGCCATATATATGCATATCTGTTTCTCGGCGTGGTAGGCAGATACTACGAATTTCCACTGGCTATGATTCTGGAATATCTCTCGCTTCATTTACTTTCATTATATTTAAAACCTGACTGAATTAAAATCCACACACGTGACGGACATGAAAATACACTCATATTTAAGTAATTTGTAGTTGTCAAGGGCTAACAGTTCATACACGACACTTCTGGGCAATTAATTACGATAGTCAAGTCGGCTTAGTACAGGGTTTAACTCGAATACATATTACATTGTCTCACGTCTATATCCGGGAAGGGCTGTGCAAAGGTGCCACACCTATATTTCGCAAGCTATGGTTTTAGGTGAGACGTATTAGAAGGCAATTGCCGTCCATCGGGCTTAGTCGTATCTACTATCATTTTATGAGTATCATAAAATAGGTAGTAGATACGACTGCTGACATCCTAATTAATATTATATGTACATATATGCGAATGTGACTTTGTTTGTTTGTTACGCTTTCACGCCTAAACTACTCGCTAAACTACTCGGCTGATCATCATGCAATTTCGCTTACACGTTGTCAGGGGTACAGAAAAGGACATAGGGTACCTTTCATTGAGAAAAAGTACTGTTTCCGAGGTACAGAAATTTATTGACAAATTCTATATTAAAGTGAGAGAAGGCGCAGGCAATATCTAGTATACTATATTAGGACGTATTTTCATTGAATTGAAACGTTTAATACTTTTTATCTCGGTAATTATTCAGTTGTATGCGCTGGACGTTGTTTTGAGAGCCTTAATATTTTAGTTAAGGTAAATGACGGAGTGGGTCGGTTTCATTTATATATATATATATATAAATATTTAAAGTCTAACGTGAATCGAAGCCAACCTATTGATGTCTACTTTAGGGCTTAATTAGACTTACTATAAGTATAATATAGAAACATTGTAGTTTTAATACTTGTGTGTACGTGTTTTACTAAATGTTGAACGCAAAACATTCTATGGAGACTATGAACAAACACGTCACAGATATAATAACTAATTAATATGCAAATGAAACCGACCCACTCCGTCATTTACCTTAACTAAAATGTTAAGGCTCTCAAAACAACGTGCAGCGCATACAACTGAATAATTACCGAGATAAAAAGTATTAAACGTTTTATTTTAATGAATATACGTCCTAATATAGTATACTAGATATTGCCTGCGCCTTCTCTCGCTTTAATTTAGAATTTGTCAATAAATTTCTGTCCCTCGGAAACAGTTCTTTATCTAAATGAAAGCTACCCTAGGTCCTTTTCTGTAGCCCTGACAACGTGTATGCGAAATTGCATGATGATGAGCCGAGTAGTTTAGGCGTGAAAGCGTTACAAATATAAGTCCATTCGGTTACGATGATCCAAAGGACTTATATTGATTACAAAGATTGTTGCGTTCACACAGACAATTTGTGTACATGTTTTTGTTGAATATTGAATGCAATACGTTATCACGCTAACTTACACCTCACAGTATGGACATCTTTTCATTAATTGATACAGTGTATATTTTCTAAATAGCACAAAATAGAATTATAGCGGTTAGCGTTCTTATTCCTTACGCAAGAAGATGACAAAGTTATACTCTCTGTAATGCGCTGTCTCGTTCTTGCGCACGCAAAAACATTGCTTTAAGAGATGGTGGCGATGGCCCCAGGTTTAACAGGTTCCCTGTCCGATGTATCACATATGAGCATATTAGATTTTCAATTGTGTCTATTACTGGACAGCAAAAGGGTTAAAGTAATTCGTGTCATCAATATTAACATGGATATAATGTACCATTTACAACAAAGTGTATCAATATAACCTGCAAATACAGCTATTGAAATAGAAAAAATTACTCGTATAAACAAATGGAAATGTTTGTAAAATATGTGTAAAATATTTTGGAACCGGTGTGCAATTAATTTATTCTGCGCACTTCTGAAGATGTTTGATTTTAAAATGATCATGCTAACGACTACGAATCACTTACTATTCATTTAAATCAAGTCAAAACTGGAAGACATTTCTTTTTATTTGAGTCACAGAGTCATACTTATTGCACGTCAAAGTTTTGTGGTTAACGAATCTACTGAAGTTACTGAAGTTATACCTATCAACTCTACGCTTGAACCTAAGTTCGGTATGAGTTGAGCCTATTAGGAGATATCACCACAGTCGATTAGTTGGATATGTTTTAGGGTGCATAGTTATTTTTGTTTGCTATGTAGATTTAGTAGTATAGGGTTGAGCGTATGAATGACTACTAAGTGTAAGGCTTAGACTCCCGAGTTAAGCAATGTGATACTCAATTTCTTTAGTATGGAATAGTGACAAGTGTAAGTCAGGCTACTCGTAAAGCATTACTAGGAACGTAAACGAAACGAAATATAGGTATCATCCAATTCTAGCAAGTCCTAAGGGATATAAGTGAGCTGATATATTATGTGCCTAATATTTTTTTGCATGGAGAACTTTTCCAATCTTTATTCCGTTACAGTGCCAAAGTATACAGTAGTTTAAACCCGAGGGAAATCAAGTGAGCCTTAAATAACTTCTTTTGGAAACACATTAAAATCGGAACATTTTGCCTACGAGATGGGCTTTCACGTTCCGACACTTCTCTTATGTATTGTTTATTAAGCAAATAAAGTATCTGTAAATACCACTTTTTCAATACTATTTGTGTTTTGTAGGCGTCTATACCATAACATTCATCACTTAATTTAAGGTGGAAAAAAGCTAGGCAGGGCAACCTGTATTTCTTAGGGTTCTCCTTAATTTTCTCAGTAATATGTGAAGTCTGCCAACCACAAGGCCAGCGTGGTGGACATTGGCCTTATCCTTCTCATACCGCGGAGAGGTACCAATACTCGAGCAATGAGATAAAGTATATGCAAATGAGATTTAATATATCTTTAGAGCTAAAATATTATACGTTTATTGGTGCAATAATAAATTGCGACTGAAGACTGCACGGATGGTGCGTTTCTGTTGGCACTTGAACATCTATCGAAATGCCGAGGAGGGAGATAGTTTGGTCTCTGCTACATACATTTGTGTGACCGTCAGAAGTTGACAATCGTCAGTAGGTCACACAAATGTGTGCAGAGGTCTGGATTACCTTAGTGCCGATTGCTTCAATGTTGGTAAATTTCTGTGACTCAGGAACTAGAAGTTCTATCTACTTCTAAACTACAAATTAGTTTTCACCTACTATAACATGCTTTAGACCAGAGCTGCTTGATAAATTTGAAGGAGGACGATAATTTGGATTCGCTGTCAGTCAACGGGTTATTAGGTGACCAGCAATCTTTCCTTAGTACCATTTCTACTACAGGCCGCGGTAGTATAAACAGATACACTGCAGACAGCTATAAAGCTGTATATATAGTAAACTGTTAGTAAGACATATTGAAGTTCTGTGCTTTCATAATATCAACAACTCGGTATAATGTAGTAAATATAGTGAGGGGACTGCTATTGGCGGACATATAAATACACTGACGGGCCGCCTTGTGGCCCGCGGGCACAAAATACATATTAATACTACTACTGCGGGTCTCGAAATGCAACTTGTTTTAGATCGTCTAATACTTCGTACTGCGGGCCTGGCAATGGTTTCAGACTGTCTAAACTCTAGAAACTAAAATACAGTTATTTGGGAATACTAAGCTTGCCTTCATATCTATATAATTCAGTCCACGACCTGTACTTAACAGGTCCATGACATTTTGTACTTGTACCTCAGACAAGATAAACTTTATCCACTGGGAAAGGATCACAAAGGTCTGTTTCAAATTCAAACTCCAAACAGTAAATTAGATTTAGCTGTGCAAAGTCTTTTTAGAATTTTGTGAGTGGGTCGACCCGACCGCTCTCATAATCTATCTATCTTTGAGCCTATACTCTGTACACCTGCTTGTTGACCTTCAATGTTGCTTTCGTATTTATCTGAAGTTAGCCAAGCTTTATTATATAGCTTTACCCCGTGATTTCGCTCGCGTTCCGCCAATATACATAATATGTTAACGTTAACATGATCTATTGGTGTGCCAAGTTTCATTTAAATCCGTTCAATACTTTAGGTGTGACTGAATCACAAACATACACAAGTATCTTCACAAACAAGATTTAAAATATTAGTTTGATGTTCATTATACATCCTTTCCCTTTTTCGACTCGAGGAAGGTCACCTCTAAACATTCACAGTACTGCTACTAGTAAATATGAAAGTTTGGATGGTGGGATGTTTGTTTGTCAACCACGCCCGAATCGCCAAAAGGATTTATTATCATTTGACATTTGAAATAAATACGAACGAATGCAGACAACAGCTAGTAAGCAATATTTCTGTGAAGGTATGCTTGAGCTTTTAATTCTCAATGATTTTGTATAACTAATACGAAAATCGAGTCATTTGTTACCTGCAGGGTAATAATATTACCTATCTTTTGTGTTTGTTACTATTAATAGTCAAACGGAATCTTCTAAAACTTGTGACTTTCGTTCTACGACGTTTTCGTTGATACGACTCGAGCGTAAGTTCTACAAGTTCGACTTGTATTAAAAACTATAGAACTAAATGTTTTAGTACAAGTGTACTTATACTGAGTCATCGCGCTTCGTGCCTTTATGTGATTTCTTTTGTCGTACGCACTGTATGTGTACATAACCTAATAATTATAGTAATACTACCAAACACACAATAGTGGAGATAAAGGTAGTGGATTACACTTGCGTCAGCCTCAAGATAAACGAAGCAAATAATACATGTATTAAATAAAAATAAAATAATTACTTTTATACGTAATTAACAAAATAAGTAAGTAATCTAGATGATTTTATGGCATAATCTTGCGCATACAGGGTGTCCGGTAATTAATGGATAACCTTGAAATGTCTTATAGTAGAACTGAAGGCCGTTCAGAAATAACGAAAAAAAATATATATATTAAAAAGTGCAAGCTATATAAGCATAGCATACTTTTTACTGTCTATCTATTAGCATAATTAATAAAACAACAAAAAACCGATGGATTTCATTCATTTATGGTCGTAGTATACAAGAAAGTTATACATGTAATTAAAAAAAAAACACATATCTCAGGTAGTAGTTAGGATAGATTATTTTTCATATTTTTTTCTGAACGGCCATCAGATCCACTATAAAACATTTCCAGGTTATCCATTAATTACCGGACACTCTGTATATGTATTTGTGATTATGAAGTCCCAGCTTTAATGGTCGGGTCCGACAAGTCTCAGGATGGACGCCAAAATACTCGTCCTCCATTACATAGGACGTAAAAGCATGGCTGTGCGAAATGTGAATACCTTCAGGAATCCTAAGGGGTAGGCAGAGGTGTAGGTACGTCGACAATTTGAGACTTACGACTGGGTATCCCTACAGACATGATGTATGATTCTTACTTTGCTATTTTGTTAGTTGCGGACTACCCTTGAGACAAACTACGACGCACACGTGTCCTCGCCTAGCTAACTATTTTGCAAAATATATGGCCGCCAAAGCAGCCATAGAGCCTATGAGGTGCTAGCCTCATACGCCGCCCTCGATAACCTGTCTCTGTATTTTGTACTGCGTATTTAACGACATTCTAGTACTCTACTACTCTACTGATTGAAATTAAACTACTATATACGGATTTTATCGCGTTGTTTATTTAACACTCTATTACATAATTTTGAAACTGTTACACTACTATACTATACTATTAAACTTTACTAATTTTAAGCTAATTAAATTATTAAAACTATCAAATCTTTTTGTTTTTAAGTTTACACTTTCCCCGACGTTTCGGTTGCTTTTCAGCAGCCATGGTCACGGGGAGACTAAGATGGTAGTTGTCTCAATGTTCCAGTGTAGTTATTTCAAAGTACCCGAACATAATTTAGTTATTGGTGTTTCTATTTACGCAGAATGAGCTCAAAGTATCATGAAGTCTAGCTGTGGTTTGTTTCTTCTTGGGTTTGACTATTTGAAGTACTGGATCCCAAGCTGGTGGTACATTCCAACCATCTTCTCTATTGAAATTTGGATGTTTTTTGATCTCAATAGCCTCGCGAAGCATCCTTGGTAGGAATCGGTGTTCTTTAGCGAGAATCTGTGGTTTGTCAAATCTCAGGTAGTGGTTGGTCCCCTGTTGTACATGTCCGTATATAGTAGTTTAATTTCAATGAATAACATTCGCGTAAACAGAAGACAATATTATACTCTACTGATGTTCAATAACATTTTAAACAGCCTCATCTAACTATTTAGTGCCTTTAAACCTAAGGTTCCGAACGGGGAATCACATTTTTGCGTCGTTAATAAAGCTACAAGGAAAACACAGCACGTTGTAACAAGGTTACATTGTCATTCGTGTGAGTTATGACTGATAATGGAGTCCGTATCTATCAAGGGTCATGATTGTTTAATGTGACCCAGATCTTAATTCTACATCTATATTGGAATAAATATTTACAAAGTGCCATTATTATTACATATAATTACCACATTTGTTTTCTGGCGAACATATTAAATAATTTGCGTCGTTTTGAGCTAATAATCGAATACACTAAATTAGACAACGTATAAGTCGCAGTGTATTGTGATTTCACTAGATTTTAACAGTAATAAAAATCACTTCCTTTTTGTGTGTATTAGTTCTTGGCCTCAGATGGCTTTACAACTTTACGCGCAATGTGGGTGAGCGCAGAAGGCTTCCAACCCGTAAACACTGGCTTAAAATTTGTTCCACTTTTATAGGCCTATACTCAGAGTGTGAAGGGTTAGGCCATAGTCAACCACAAGCTGGCCCAGTCACTAGCAAGCTCTCAGATTTTTTTTTGTTTCTTCTCGCTGTTCTTGTTCGCCGTTAAAGCGTGCGATAGTAAACTATTTAGAAAGCACATAACTTTAAAATTAACTTCATAGATACGTGATATTGAACTTGAGACCTCTGCATGGCAGTCTAACTACCACTAGCCTATAGCTGGCAATGTAATTGCACAGAATGTTTACATCGTTTCAATTTTATATAATATCACGGACTGGTGTAGTAGTTAGTTCAATTTTAGTTATGTATTTTACGGAACACAATTTATGTTAGGTTATGTACCTAAAATTGGTCCGTGACATTCTATGTAATGAAAACGATTGACAAAGGGCCGTGTAATTAATTAAATAATTAGTTACATTATAACACCACGGCATTTACAATAATTTTATAACATATTTAAATTAGATACTCTACTATTGCATTAGTTCTTAGCTTGTATTGATAGATTTGAGGGATAGAAAAATAAACACATATACGTTAACAATGTTCTGCGGTCTTACGCCAAGAAAGCGTGGCAGCATTTTATAGATCCGTTTAATGTACCTAATAATTATATTTTGCGATACTGATAAGGATTTAATTGATTAAGTATTAGTGTTAAATGATGACTTAAAATTTAATGACATTTAAAAATCGAATTCACCGTAATCCATAAAACTTAAAATGAACACACCTATAAAAGAAATGCAATCATTTTGCATATCATATTTTGGCGTGTAGGTATGCATTTACCACTTAAGTACAAGTTACTTGTAAAGAAAAAAAATATGAAGAGCTGTAAGTCCTGTGTCCTGAATCGCAGCTTGTTTTAGTCGTATACTTCTCAAAAGGGATCACTTCAAGATAGACACTACCCTGAGACGTGCAGGATCATAACACTGTTACCTATTGCGGTGAACTAACGAAGTGCTCTCAAGTGCCGTCAAAGGACGCCAAGGTACAGAGTAACGTGGCTTTTTCAGACCGGAGAGCACTTCGGAGCTCCATCTCAGAAACGAATGTATCCTTAGTTATTTGAGCTCAATATTTGAATACCTAGCTCGTGTACATTGAGTGTATGTTGAGGATAGTGACCGCATATACCACATATGTGGTATTTGGAATACGCTTGCGACAGTTTTCGATCATAGTTACTCTATAGGATTTCACACCTTTACAGAAGTAATATTGGCTTATCAGGCAAGTCACGGAAACAATGCTGTCGATATTTTGTCTGCACCATTAATTCAATCGAAAGGACACCATATTGTCAAGACCTTTGAGAAATGCGTAAAGAATATCTTTAAGCAGAAATAGAACTTTTACGGTTCAATGAATATCTGAAATCGCATTAGACCTCTTAACGTAGTCACGTTGAGATAATATTATTCGCAAAACTTTTGAGCGATGACAAAAAATAATGATCTGCAAAAATTGGGCAAAATCGTTTTAATTTCTCATAGCAAACATTGACTTCAGCTTTTAGGGAAGCGCGTAAATTAAAAGCGTTTCAGATCGGACAGTTCTGCTAGCTGGCGCAATTAACTGATTTAGGAAGTTCGTAATTCCCAAAAGGCTACAGGCGAGCGATTAAAAAAAAAAATAATAACTTTAATTATTCTATCTGAGTTCTATTTACGTAATAGGGTTTGGGATTACTCCGGCACTGGGGCAATTTAGTGAGATGAGGTAGAAAAAGTGAATGGCGTAGCCGAGTGCGTGATGGCTCTATTTCTCTTATCTGAAAAATCGTAGCGCGTGGCTGTATTAGCTACGCAAAATAGGCCTGTCTAAATTGCCAACACTAATTAGTGTACACCGTTAAATTAAAAATATGTTTTCTCATAAGCGTCTGGGGACTGAGCTAAGTGGTCGGGTTTTACAGCGTTGCATTTGCTCGACCTCAAATATAACATTTGCGTGGAGCTCTTGGCCTTTTATCTTTACTTATTATGAGAGATAATGCGGACTTTATTAATTAAATAGAGGTGGCTATGTATTGCCTGTAAGTATACAAAAAGTTGCGATATTGTCGTTTTGCTGTGATTTAATCATATCTACTAATTAAGTTAAAAACACAGTTTCAAAAAGGCAGATCTATACAAAAAATATTACCTGATAGTCAAACGCATGTCAGACGCTAAAATTGCCTGACTCCATTTTTACCAACTAATTACTTGACATGAGCTTGATTTTGTCACGACGTTGGCCTTCAGAAACCAGATGTTAATCTTGTAAGATCTCATTTTACAAAGACCATAGGCAAATAGGCAATATCATTATTATGTAAAGATAATATCTACCTAACCCATCTTATATATGGAATGTTGTGTTATCTATTCAAATGATTTACTTAAACATTGTAACCTTCATAACTATATGTTAGATAAACATGATATATTTAAAAGTTGTAAGCAATTCGTTGACCCTTCCAAATTAAAGGTTATTGTAATCATTTAATGTCTATGTCATATGTTTAACCAAGATTGCTAGAAGAAAATCGACAGAAATCCTTAGTCACGAACTATGTTATATGAACTTTTGTTTGCTGCTAACATTATAAATGCAAAGGCTGTTTATTTTGTTATGTGGTCATATGTAATGTTGAGGAAAAGTTTACGTGAAATTCTATTTTTATGCCGAATGAACACATTGTTCTGTGGAGCTAGCTAACATTACAAATGCAAACGTATATTTACTTACTACTCATTACCTCGTCAGCTAGATTTTAATTACAATTTATTCAGTTTGTTAAATAATTTTATGCATATTTACCAAATACTTATATTGCTGGCTAATGGAGTAATTTTAGCGCTTCTGTAGCTGCCGAACGGGTCTAGGTCTGGACGTTTGTATCGCACAGTCATTGCTTTCTGTAACGGTAGTCTCAGTAACAACAACGTAAAACTGTCAATAAATGTAAATGTAAAACGTGGAAATGTAAATCTGTCAATACGCCCTCCCTATTACGTGATACCTAATCAAATTTGCCGAAATGTGACGTAAGACGCATCTGCTGGAACGTTTAGAGATATATATACGTGATACTGTAACCGGTTAACCCGTCAATTATTAGAATGCAAGATATAATTGAAAAACCTATTGTGTCTGGCCGTAATAGGTTAAAGAAAATGTTCGATAATAACACATTTTAATAGATCAATTTAGAATCAAAACATTCTACGGCCTTAGTTATCTGTCATTGTATTAATTTATTCATACAGAACCATTAATGTAGTTCGCTCCGGGACTAATCAAGTCATGCTATATTACAGGGTCCCCGTACAACCTTCAATATCAGTTGCCGCCCGCTAATCTTACGCGTTGCGGGCTCCACGGACCCGTAACTTTACGAGAGTACAACACCAATTAATTTCGATTTACGGACGGCATGCTCTTAATGGACCACCAAAGCTTATACTATAATCCAGATGACTTAACTACGTATACTATATTGTGCCTCAATTTCTTCATGCCAGCTTTATTACTTTACTCCCTGTCAAAAGCGAAAGCCATCGTATATTTTTTCGTATTTAATTTGAGTAGATAAATCAATATTTTGTATATTTTAATTAAGTTTTGTTGATATGTTTTGAAGTCTAGGGGAGAGGTTATTATTATTTTAGGGGAGAGGCCCAGCTGCAGTAGCAAATACCAAATCGCTAATGAAAAAAAAAACCTTTCAAAAGCACATTATGATCATTGTCAAATGTCAGGCAAAAGGATGCATGATATAAAATTGTGACGCTATGTAAGTAAAGCGTGGTAGTGAAATAACGAAGTATTCTCTCTGCGCATTCACTATTATTCATAGTGAAAGTATTAATAGCCTTCTCATTTTGAAGCTGTTTTTACAAATAGTTTAATTTGGATTCTATTTACTAATGCGTATAAAATTAACGTACGAAATCAAGCACAGGCAACAAAAAGTCTACAAGTACACTCATGTGGATATGTTATAGACATGTACAGGCACGTATCTGCGGACTGGCTGAACATCATACCAGAGCAAATGAACGAAATCGTTGAACATTTCGCCGTGCAAATAAATGCTCGCCGTCGACGTCCAATGAAAAAACAAACGTTTACCTGTCTACTCGTCCGAAACGAAACTTGTTTTATATTAAATTTTAAAGCAAAAAACAAAATATTTGTTTCGCCACGTTATCTACAAACTTTCAATAAACTTCGGCTGTGATATTATAGTTAGCTGTTTTTCCAATATGAAGGTTTTATTCCCAGTCCTCGGTTTGACACATGAATATGATAATCCCCAACACACCGAAAGTCACAGGTGGTAAGAAAACACGATGTCACCGCAAACGCAATATTCTATTACGATTTTCATATGACAGATTTTTCGTGTAGCTTGTCGTGACACAGCAATGTATGTCGATTATTGAGGATTTACGCAACCACCTGTAAGATGTAATAGTGAGGGGAGCTGATATGTAAGACAATAGGTAGGGCCCGCATTTGCGTTTTATGTGGTTTTTATCGTTCATCCTTCGGAGAACAGTGGTTGACCGTGCCGCATAGACACACGTTTGCACAACCGACGATATTAGCCGGTTTAGGAATATTTATGGCTTTCAAAATTGTTTGCGTTTCATACGCAGAATAGCTATGGTTTTGTATTAATGTGTAATGAATGCTGCGGCACAAAATACCAAACATTAATATGACGCAGCAATATTTTGCATTTCCACATTATAAAGGCAATTGAACCGTATAATATTTGGCTAATAAAAGTAAACGAGCGTGTGCGTGACTCAACGATTACTATGAACGAGTATAATTTCAGCAGGCCATCTGTGTAAAATGGACATCGTCATTTTCAAGCCAAGATGCTTGTTTTCACGAAAGTGGAGGAAAAGGTTAAGTGCATACATAGCTTGTACATGACACAGGTGTGTTTTGGTCGGAAGTTTTCTCTGTTTAATTTGCATATTAATAAGAAGTGAGTAGAATCAAGACCTTATTCGTTTACACGCTTTACTTTAAGGCAAGGAAATGTTGTTCTTCCTGTTTTTCAATGTGCTATTTTGTGCTTGTGACGACAGGCTCATCCTATTGTAGACCGATTGTCGGCAGATGATAAATGATGTCCTCGTGGGTCGTTCCTCAGTTCTTTTTTTACTCGTTTTGTATAGCGTTCAACTTGAGGCCACCTTGTGTGCCTTGAGCGCCTTTTTATGAGCCAGTAATTTTATTATTGTTATTCAGATTGTGAAGAAAAGGCTTGTCAAGATTGTTTATTCAATCTTCAACATTTAAGAGCCATGTTTCCAACGCTTTGTTTACATTTACAAACATACAATTTATAAGTAAAACTACAGTGTAATTGCCCAAAAATATGAATAATGAATATGGCCATCTCATTTACAAAGTAAAGGTTAGAGCACATTTAAAAAAGTTTCGCTCGTTTTACTCCGGTAATGGCTTCTCTTGGAAGTAGTCAAGTAATTTCTGTCGCTAAGGCAGTTAGTTACAACTATGTGTGCCAATTTGAGTTCACGTATACCTACACAGATTGAGAAATAAACGTTCAAAAGCGACGCGATGTAACTGAATATGTTAGCCGAAAATTGCGTGCGACAGTTTTGCATATACCATATGTAATAAAACTTATATGTAAACTGTACTTATCCATACGTGGCACTGCATGAGCTTAATACTAAAAGATTGACAGGTGTATCCAGTACAGGGACGTATTAAAAACAGGCCAGCTTTGATGTAGTTTCAGTATCGGTGATATACCTTTTCCAGTAAAAAACGCCAGCTTTTGTAAATTTTAATCCTATGTGTGATATCTGCAATACAAAAATGGAACGGACAGGATACCTAGTTTCAATCTTTTTACACGATAGCCCGATGGGTTGCGAAGAAAGGACTAGTATAATGGATGAATATTTCCCTTAGCAACTATGAATCATTGATGAAATGTTAGGAAGTGAGTCAGAGCTTCGGCTGTAAAAAAGTCTTTATGTTAAAAGAGATCATTGTCACGACAACCGGCGAACGGAACGCTTTGAGGCACAAACGGCGGTCCGTCTAGATATGGAATGTTAGGTACTACTTTAGCACAAAAAAGGTTTAGGTATGTTTTCAATGCTTATATCTATGCCTGAATGTAGGCTTGTTATTATTTTGAGGTTTATAGTATACGGGTTTTATTAATAAGAAATAATTTAAGTACCTACTACATTTTGAAGGCAGGGTAAGAAAATAATAATTTATTAACTGTAAACAACTCAGTTATGTGTACTTTAGAGAATGATATAAGAAGGACTGTATATTAAGACAATATAATTGTTTCTTTTATGTATAACATTGATATAACTTGGGTATAATTACATTTATAACCATAAATCCATACCAATGATGATTTGTTTTACACATACATAAAACTTTCTTTAATAATGCTGTTTATGCTTATATTGTACCTTTTTAAATCACGCAGTAGGTATACGGGTTGTGTCTAAATGCGTCAAATTGGTTTCATATAACAGAGAATCACCAAAATCGGAGTAGGTGTTCTATTCATAGTATCAAATATAAAATATATTGCATCAACAATAATTTAATATTCTAAATTAGTATGTTATACCTATAGAATAGAAAAACATATGTTAAATGGATTTGTTATGATATGACTAAGCTATGCAGGTTAAAGATGGATGTTCAAGTTTATAACAAATAAATAAACAAGCCAAAATTAAATTATCATTAACATTCTTGGAAAAACACCAAAATGTTATTTTTAAAATAAAGTAATTTTTTTACGGCTGTGCTAAGATACTTCATTTTAAACATTTTAATTTGATTTCTTATATTTAAAATATTCAAACGGTCCTAAAGCCTGTAAAAGTATGAAGGAAATTTCATTGATCTAACTAATTATGTCGCATGTTAAATTTATATTAGCACTTCAACAAAATCACGAAAAAGAAACATGTTAACATTCACAATTTTAACATCATGTAAGTCACAAGCTAGTATGCTAACATGACTAATAGTTAAAATGTATAATTATAAACACATTTATTTAACTCAACAGTTAAATCAACGTATTACGTACGTTTAACTATTTAACATGTTATAAGAATTAGCACTTTAAATAATCACCTTAAAATAGTCGTTGTGATAATAAAACGTTAAAGCGTTGCATTTTAGTAGCTGTTTGAATAGTA
Organism: Catocala nupta; assembly: GCA_963675205.1. Classification (NCBI taxonomy): domain Eukaryota; kingdom Metazoa; phylum Arthropoda; class Insecta; order Lepidoptera; family Erebidae; genus Catocala; species Catocala nupta. Next base: position 14,962,574 of record OY776092.1, on the reverse strand, counting down.
GGTTTTTAATTGAGGTAGCAGACTACGTAGCAATTCACTTAATGGTACCAAGCGCCGAATATATTGGCAGCGCATTGAACAGGCAATAATAAGCAAACATAGCTACTGCCGACTATAACGTAAATGCATAGGACAAGAACAAATAACAGAAATGTCTACCCTGCCGATCACCTTCCTAGCGAATAAAATAGAATAGTCTTACCGATGCCAACGTTGAGTGGGAAATCCCATTCAACAAAAAATCCTACTATTAGTGATAGGACAAGGGGAAGTGAAGGTCACCAACACCGCGGCTGGACAGAGAGTGTGGTCGTTTAGGAATCCAGGGTCGAATTATATAGTTTAATTTTTACATTACATTTCCTGCTTTAGGCATAATTACTGTACCGCAAGAGACTTAAAAATATTCACACAACGGACCCAAAGGAGGGTGGGTATCCATAGACTCGGAACAACTTTTTGTATCACATACTTTTAGTCCCGTGTGGAATTCAGATCCTCGGTGTGGTGGCGGTGACGCGACGAAGCGAATAAAACGTTATAGAATGTATAGAAAATAAATGCATAATATATATATATATATATATATATATATATATATATATATATATATATATATATATATATATATATATATATTATATTAATATATGACTGATTGACGAACACATTATTGAAAAGATATTGAGTAATCAAAGGCAAAAAATGCATGAATGTAAATGAATTCCAGCGTTCACTGTGTGTGTTAATTGTTGACAGTATTGCAAAATACTGAGAAATAAATCCATAAATGATTGATATTTATACGCGCGTGTGTGTGTTATGGTGTAGATTTATGATAAACCGTGCAAGTGCCGCAACTTGAGCATGTTACGTGTATGTTACACTTGCGGGTTGTAGTAACTATGATTAGCTCGCGCATCCAATCTGTGCGAGTAGTTAACGCATGTAGCTGATGGGTACAAACACCAATAGGGGCAATTGAGCAAAATTACAGACAGCTGGGTTACCTATAAATGGACTCCAGCTGAGAATTTACAGTCAAGATTACTAAAAGACTGTTTGACAATTATTATATAATAGTATTTATAACTATAGTAGAACTTGTGTTTATACTATTATTTAATTGTCTCATGTAGTGTTATTACATATTTTCTATGTAGTTCCAAGGTCAGACAAAAGATCTAGAAAAAAATTTATGAGGGAAAGAGAGAAGGATTCATCGGAGGTTGTGATTTTTTTATGCATCATAACTTCATAAGTTTCTTGGATAATTACGACATACATAATCTTACGCTTGAAATGACTTATTACTTCTACCTCTAGCCTAGATATTATTATATCAATACCATATCCTTTTGCTGGTATCTCGGCAAAGGATAAAGTAAAACTGTCAACAACCACACTTTGCCAAGTTGGTTGGATGAATTCTAGTTATGAGACAAATTTCAAGTGAATTCAATGTTTAACGTTTTGCGCGATTAGGAAAAGGATCGCAAAACTTAAGGGGAAAACCTGTTTAAGTGAACCGATGAGGCAAATTAATATAAAAGAACATACCTTTTTGAAACGCTTGATGTATGGACCAAGTTGCATTAGCCGTAGTCACAAGCAGACTGGCGCGACGATGTCAGGATATGTGATAGACGTTCCTAAATCCTTTACATTTGGTTTGTTCCGTGTCGATGAGGCAGAGATTGGAATGACATGAACTCACGCGTCGTGTTGTTATAGTTTTCGTTAACCCGACCCCATGTGTACGGATTCGTGGGCAAAAAGTAGCATATTACATCATAAATACCTTTTTTCCTTCCCTTTTATTTATGACCGCCTGGTAGGGGATTTATGTATCTGTTGTTTTCGGTATTATGACGTACAAACAGTAGGGGCGGTAGTTAATTTACCCTAAACAAAGATAAAATATAGCGACCGTAACAATAGTTCTAGTTTTTAAATACAATTTATTACAATATATTTGTTTTTCTTTTCACAGGTATGTTTTGGAGCTGGTGCATGATAAAATAACTTTGTTTTCGGATACGGGTGGTGTGTGGTGAGTCTGACTGTATTTTATTTAAATGGTATAGGTACTTTCACGCTTAATGAAATAAATGCAGAATATTGTAACGCTTAAAGATATTCAGTGATTACATAGGAGAGTCTTTAGTATAGATTTACAATTTAGGAGTTTCCTTAAGCCATTATTAAGTGTCTGAATGCAACAGTTAGAGTAATAAGATACGTCTATAGAAATGTTGATTGTTGTTCGTATGTATTCGAAAATAGAAAACTGTTTCTAATGAATAAAGAAGTTATTGGTAGAATGTTCTGACCCCTGCCGGTGTCACTAGAAACCGTGTATAGATCTGCTGTACGCAACATTGCTACATTGTGACGTCACTTGCCTGTAGCGGTCCTTGTTTAATAATAATGTCAAATCTGTTATAAAATCGAACTATATTAATAAGAACTATCATTTTTATTGTTTTGTTTAACATAGATTTTATATTAATTTAGTTCTTATATTCACATAGCAATCTATTAAGTATGATATCTGAAAAAAAAAAGTAAATGTTTTATAGCCAAATATAGTCAAATAAATGTTTGACAAATGGAATCGCGTTTTGATGCTGTATTAATAGCAAGATAAGTACACGGTCTATTGCATAGTTATTTGTCACTGTCGCTTGCATACGGAGAGACGGCTTGAGAGAAGTCTGTCATATTAATAGTCACGCATCTAAGAATAAATCATCTCACGAGATACTAAGAATCCCTCATACACTTATTCTTTATTACTTGTTTGCTTATTGACTATGTAGTATTTTTATCGTTAATAATTGTGAAAACAATACCTGCCTAATAAAGCTATAACAAAAACGTTGCACATAGTTTCTTTTTATTTTGAGTTTTGTACTTATACAACTATATAACTAAACGTATTAAAGATTTTTAAATAAATATATTTTTGAAAAAGTTTTAAGTATAATAATATTCTATCACATGTACACACAACACCATCTAGCCCAAACTAAGCAGAGCTTGTACTATGGTTACTAGACAATGGATAAACATACATATATATATTTTTTTGTAAATACATACATATTATACATAGAAACACCCAGACCAAGACAAACATCAGTGTTCATGCACACAAATGTTTGGCTTGTGCGGGAATCGAACCCGCGACCTCAGGCGTGGCAGTCGGTTACACTAACCACTACGCCATCGAGGTGTTCGTGTTATATTAATAGATTTACATTCTTATAAATAATATTGCTGCAACGTCCATTTTTAAAATTGCTACCAAGCTTGTCGTGGTATTTATGAGTAATTTTAGTTTATCGTTAATTAAAATACGTTTTTATTCAGATAAAGGTGACTTTACAAACATTAATCTACACAATATTTCAACTATGTATTTGACATAATATTCCACTCAATTGAACACATTACCATTATTAATTTGCGTGTTAGTAGTCTGCATAAAAATTGTGCTTCATTAACGAGGTGCAAAGTAGTTTAAATTACAATGCTCTCTATATCCTTGATTGGATAAAACCGCGGGCGCTACAACACTACCTACGTAGAATACTGGCACACCACGGAATCAGACCCCGTGGTTTTATCTATAATTGACTGAAACTAGTCTCGCTATGTGAAGTATTACGTAGCTATGTTTTTAGAGTGTTTCATTGTTTAGCATAATTGTATCGTGGTGATCTCAATGGTGTAGTGGTTTACGTTGTCATATCGTCATCTTTATTTTTTCTCGTTATTGAAATTTAGAGGCTTAAAATCTAAACAAAGATTATTCTAGCCCCACCGTAGCCTAAATAAAAAACAAGCGGCAAAGAAAGAGGAATATTAGTACATCGCCATCTTTGCTTTCATTCAGTGTTGAGGATCGAACGAATATATACACACATAGTCTTATTTAGGTATGTATCCCCGAAAGAGTAAGCCTAGGTGAATAATACCAACATTTCAAAAGCTGAGATTTTAGGTACCACATCATGGAGGATGAGTCTGTTACCGTCGACCGAGCACAGATCTAGACTCCGTGTTGCTACTGAAAATTTTTTGACAGAAAATCCATTAACACTTTTCTGACCTGAGAATTAAACACGAGACATCAGGCACAGCGATAGCATACTCTACCACTGCGCCAACTAGGCATAAGTCGAATGGATGTCTGAAAATTGTTTAACTTCTGAAAAGTTATGCCGAACGGGTGTCCGTTGTTTGTAAATTGCCTCGCAACAAATGCAAATCTAATGTCTAGTTCAGAACAATGTTTAAAAATACATGTAGGTATCAATTAAAAGTGTACCTCGCACATTTATGCATAACTATTTTAATAACAATTTAGTTGCTACTTTTATCCCTTTCCATCACTAGCAATTCTAAAATTAACCGACAGAAATAAAACACTCCTAAAATAATCCGTTCAAGGTTGTGTAACGTAGTAGGGGTTTTTTTATTTAAGTGCAATAACGATATTGTATTAACGACAGCGATGACATCAGCTTAAGATTGCTGGAAATACCCATTATCGCAAAATTATATCGTCTCCAATGAATTATAGTCATTCGTCAGTCTATCTTGACAATTGCTCATAATAATTTTGCATATATTTTATATTAATATGTCGGTTGATTGCATGATTTATCCTTAATAAATAATGTCTGGCTTTAAGCTGCAATCGGATTTTAAAGGTTGGACACAGTGTACTATATCGTCTGTCTTGGTGGCGAGTTATTAGGTCAATCTATTCTTCTATTCGTGCTGTGCTAAAAGAACTTCGAACACATTTTATACAGTATAGAATACAAGACTTATAACGGAGATTCCCACAGATATACCCCTCCAGTAGGAAATGCCAATTTATTGCCAGGAATCCCCACTGGTGAAATAAACAGAATCTAGTGTGGATTATTTGAATAAAAACTAAAAATGCCCACGAATATGTAACTAATCTGGTCATAGAAGGTCACAATTGTAACCTACATAATATACTAATCAAATTCTTACTGTGAATAGGTACATATACCTAATATACGCGTAGATTAGCGTTGTTATTTTTTCGAAAGTCCGTATTAGAATGTGTTAATTTAACCAGTGGAGATTTCTAGAATAAACTTAATATAATATTTTACTTAGAATCATGATTGTACAAGAGGAAAAAGGTAAAGACTTATGAACCATAAGACATTATGACGAGTCTACATCAACCGCATCACAAAACGATGTTAATAGTTCCCGGGAGAGCGGTAGAACTCCTAGATCTTTCTAAGATAGTTAGTACTACATCCGCGAATAGGGTTGTAAGATTTTATGGTTAAACCACAATTCATTATTTAAGCTTGAGATATACGATTGCTGGGTAAAGTAGCGATATGGACAGATGTCAAGATAAGTGGCTACACGTATGTATGTGTAACGTAAAAGATAAAGACAATCGAAGTCTTACGTATGTACGTAAGAATTCGATTGTCTTTATCTTTTTAAATTATGAGAAAAGTGATGTTTTAAAGCAGCCGTACCTTATTATAAGATAGTTGAAAAATTTAAATTTAAAAATACTTTTTTACACAACTACTACTCAGTTTAATAACTACACAGTTTAAAAATTATAATTGTGATTTATAATTCTATTAGCTTCTTAATTCGACTTGACTCCCAGATTTCCCTTTACTTGTGTTACTGACTGTAAAATTTCATTCGAATGTGTTGACATCACTTTATATTACTTATGTAGATATAGTATTGCCAACAAATTCGAGTGCGCGTCCTTGACCATGCAAAGTAGCTTACGCGTTGGAAAATATTGCATTCGAATATCATTCAAATGAAACTATGCGTATTGTTAAGTCAGACACATTCTTTTTTACGTTTACCTACAATCGTGTGCCAGTATTAGTTAAGTTCGTTATACAAACTTCAGTTCTGCCTATTACAATGACAATAGACTCCTTCTGTGACCAAATTCCTCAGAGGTAGCTTTTATATAAAATGACGTGATGACGTAGGGGTAGTCAATGCGGCTGCTGTAGGTACCTACACGAGGTTTAATTTCCGGGTTAGAAAAAGTTTTATTTAGTTTTGTCTGTTAATCCGGCAATACACGTTGACCCAACGTTGCCGCGTGACAGCCAATGCCAACGTATAGACGGTGTATTTGCTTTAGCTTGCCAGTGCTTGGTATCACTCGCCTAGTTGGCCGAGTGAAGGCAAGCGCCAACGTGTATAGAGCTTGATTTGCGAACAACACGCAGTCGCTCGCGACCACTTGTCTCACTTCGCGGAGCAGTGTCGGTTTTTCTACACAAATCAAAGGCGTTGGTTTGCGCTCGGCCAATAGCGTCCACATGTTGGTCCGGCTGCCATTTCGCGCTTGGCGAACATCGCTGATATACGTACAAAATGTAATATTTTTACAAGTCTACTACGGTATTCACTGATATAATAATTATATGCGCTCATTAATCGTGAATAAGCCGTTGGAGTGCCATAATTAAATAAATACCAGTAGCTGCAATAACTTTTACAACGTCTATATTGCTACAATGTTCAATAAAGACTGACAGGGCCCAACGTGTGGACAGCTCTACAAAGCTCGTCTATATTGGCCGTTTGCATTGGTTTTCTTCAAACTCGCCGAACGTGTAGACGGTAGTACTTGCCTTGTATCAGTTTGCCTTCACTCGCGTTGGCCTACGCTTGGCCAATATGTATTGTAGGCTTTAGGTCTTCGCAGTAATAGCACGGGGTATCGAACTATGCCCGCTACACGACAATAGGCTCGCCCCATATTACGTAACCGAAAATCATACTATATGTAGGCAATATGTTTGTGTATTACACGATATACCCCTACTTACCCGTTCATGCACATAGGCGTGAGATTATGTACTTATGAAAATACATACTTAACTTTCAATATGGCTGTGATCATGCCTTCGTGGAACAACGCCGATCGGATTGTAAAATAATGTGACGTCACGGGCACATGTCGCGTTATATTACTTCGGCGTTTCACAACCGGACGGTAGAAAAACGTTGAATAGTTATAAAGCTTGTTTTACACTCATAACATTAATTATAAGGCCTTTGTTTGGAGTTCGTGCATAGTGTTTTGTTAACGTCACTATTTTCGCACCGGCTTTGTGCCGAGACTTTTTTATGAGATTATTTTATATGTTCTGCATAATATGAGTTTAGGTGGAAAGTTAAATAAATGGTCTGTTCCGTGAAGTTTGGTTGTCTTTTTCGCAAAATGAAAAAGTATGACTTGCTGTATACAGCTACGAAACATACCCGTGTAGTATATTTTGCCTCATTTAGTAGAAAAATCCTTATGCCATTTTTCTAGCAGTTCAAAACTTGTACCCTAAGTATTTGTATAATCGATTTTTTTCATACGTGTGTTAAGTTTTTGGCAAACAAATAATTCATCCAAGCTTTCTACTATATATTGCCACGCCTGAGGTCGCGGTTTCGATTCCCGCACAAGACAAACATTTGTGTGCATGAACATGGATGTTTGTCTTGGTCTGGATGTTTCTATGTATAATATGTATGTATTTAGAAAAAAGAAAGTATATATGTATGTTTACCCGTTGTCTAGTACCCATAGTACAAGCTCTGCTTAGTTTATATATATTAATATTATAAATGCGAATGTGAGTTTGTTTGTTTGCCTTAACTATTCAACCAATCATCATGAAAATTTGCAAACACGTAGTCAGGGATACAGAATAGGACATGGGATATCTATCATCCAGAAAAAAGTACTGTTCCAGAGGAATAAGTTCATTATAAAATCAGTCAGTACTGCATTTACTATATTGGTTCTCTTATGAATAGAGATGACAAAAACGAACGATAGCATCTCTATGTTGTCAATAGCTACCAATACGCCACACCTGTTTACTAAGTTAGAGAAGTAGGGAAACTGGACCATATACATAATACATAAATCCATCATCACTTCATCCAGACCTAGCACTTCACTAGTCTCACTGCTGGTAACAGCGAGACAGACGAAGTAGGCCAGCTAACTCAATCATCACTTTTTTCGAATGTTTGATAGGCATACGAGCATGAGTGGTGCCAAATGTGCCCTATTAAAAGTGATCTTTATAATAATTTACAACAGGATCGCCAAATGTATGAACGAATACGTAAACAGGTTATACACACACCTTAATAAAGTCTTCATGGCCCGTACCTCCTTGAGTACAATACATTATGACGTATGCTCCTGAAATAAGTCCTTTATTAAGGACAGGTTAAGCCGGTCATATTTTACCTAACGTAATGGACATACATAAAACATACACGCTTGTATAATTTGTATAATATAGCTAAAAGGGTTAACGGAGATGTGGTTTTAGTGGATGCCGCGCTCTCGTTATTGCCTCTGCTCCAAGCGTTGTGGGTTCAATCCCCATTAAAAAAATTGTGTGGTACGTAAATAGTAGTTCCGTTTCTGGGTGTCTTTGTATCCGTTTTTGAATGTTTGTAAAGTCCTCCATGATATAGGATGATTACTCGAAGTGCAAGAGTGCCACACACACACAAAAGATTAAATTATGTTCGGGTACTTAGAAATAACTACACTGGAACATTGAGACAACTACCATCTTAGTCTCCCCGTGACCATGGCTGCTGAAAAGCAACCGAAACGTCGGGGAAAGTGTAAACCTGAATATAGTTTTAATAAAATTCAATAGTAGTAGTAGTGGAACAGTTTTCATAATTATGTAATAGATACAGTGTTAAAAAAACAACGCGATAAAATCCGTATATAGTAGTTTAATTTCAATGCAAGAGTGAACTTTTAAAAATAAATGTGATTTTAAGTCACATTTATATGTTCTGTTTTACTGCCAAGAATTGTCTTATAGATAAACTCAATAACCATTTGCATCGACTCGGCGCCTCACGATCAACTGCTAACATTAGTGTAATCCTATGTCCCGGCTACAACGAGGCAATAGGTTTCTAATGATGGACCTCTATATAATATGGATAAAATCAAGTACAGACAACGTGACTCCATTTGATAATTAATTTGATGCTTTTATCAAATTACCTTAGGTACGCACATTTAAACAAATATTATGTGTATAATAAATATTTGTAGTTAGTCTAGACTGTAGGCGTAGTTAATTAGATTTAGTTTTTGATGTTAATTATGGCGAGCAACCTTTTCTAAGACATTAATCGAGTAGTTTATTTCTATGGCCATTACAATAAGCCTACTACGACACGTATAGGTGAAGTGACCCTACCTTCCGTGTAACTTTCCATCCGGAATTATAGCTCTCCGCTCTCACTATATGATATTTTCCCGGACAACGGAGGAGTGGCATCGCTCGTTCGTAGAAACGAAATGACTTCTGAGGCTCTAATAGGGATCTTATTTGCGTCATCAAATCTGGATCAAGTAAGATATGAGTCCCAATATGACCAATAAGACCTGAATGAGATTTTACGTTGTTCGTTAGTGCAATATTGTATGGTGTGAGATTTCGTGATGTGACTTTTCGTAAGTAGTTGGAAACTGTGACATTTAAATGGTAATGGATCTTGTACGTACACGACGCGAGTGAAATGCTAAGTTGGGCACTTTCAGTGCAAGTGCCTCAACTTGAGCATAATGTGCGTCGTATAAACGAACCATGCAATCCATACGCGCAGTGATATATCGTTTTGATTAGTTTGCGCATGTAGCTCACGCTAGCAGCTTGCGCATGTAACTCGCGCTAGTAGCATGCATTAGTAGCTTGCGTATGTAGCTCGCATTGGTAACTTGCGCATGTAAACCGGGAATGCGACATGCGTCGTACACATGCCATAAACAGAAATGTAAAAAGCATTATCGTCTATCATGATCTATAGACGCCATATACTTCTGCCTAATCCTTTAGCTCGATATAAATGTAGATGCTGTTCCTGGATACGATATCGTTCTTATTCAATTTTCAAGCCCGTCTTTTAAAATGTGCAATATTGTGTCTCATTTTGTTTGACATACTTATGTAAGTCTTGTATTGTTATGCAGCACACCTTACAAGCATTCTGAAATTTTGGAGAATTGTTCGAAACTGTTCTACTTTGCATATGTTTATTTAGCTTTAGTAAATTACGATTGTTTTGCCGTATGCCTTTGTTCAAAGTCTGCTAATGTTTAAATCCATCCTCGCACGAGAAATAAATTGCAGTTTCATTAAACCCAACAGTGAATTAAGAGATACTTTTCCATTTTGCAGGATTTCTAAATCTAATTAGGAATTTGGATTTAAAACTAGATAACTTATTTTCTAATTTAATTTGTTTCCTCTCAGTACTCACTGTATATTAGTAGTATAGTTAAGCAATGATTTTTAAGCTGCAGAAAACTCGACTGCGTTCCCTAGATTTTCTTTTTACTTCGTACGCGACACTGGAAACGTTTTAGCATTACGTGGAAAACATTTTAAAAGACACGTAAAAAACTATCATTGAACTTTATGATCATGTGGAATACGTAGGTGGCTGGCAATGCTATTAAAACTAAGTGAAGTACGGGCGCACGGGGGCAACTTTGCTACAGTAATATAATCGGATGGATGTTGTAGAAAAAGTGGGACTGTTCCTCGTCCCCAGCTCCTCTATTATTCAAGTATCGAGTGGACAATAACTCATGGGTCCGAACACCTGTTCTTCTATTGCAAACAAACGGCGTATGATCGAAATTCACGCGGAATTGGATGCTGTCGTTACAAAAGACTGATGCGATTTCGTGTTGCGATCCGAAACGTTTCGTACGTCAATATGTGTCTGTATTCGTTTGTTATTGTTGATACTAGTGTTGGCTTGTTGCATTCCTTTACGCTTTGATTATCGCGCACAATAGTTAATTGGTCAATCAATTATTCAAATAATTTATAATTGTTTGCTGATCTTCATTAAATGTGGCGGCGACAGGCGCTCGCGTTTTTGCCGATGACTAAGCAAGAGGAGGAGCCCACCTCTTCCTCTTGCTTAGTCAGTCTTAGGTAGGAATTATAACAAATCTTAATCACAAAATAATACTGAACCATTTTCTCATTTTTGAGTTGTTATCTAGATAACAATGAATACTACACAGAAAAATGCTGTTCTATAGATGTATCCTCTACTGAATAGACCATTGAGATACCATTTAGAGGGAGCCTAAAAAATTTTCATTTTTCGGCTATAGATTCGAAACTACCTAACATTTTAATTTAAAAGTAAAGCCATTGATTGTAACTGGCACTCATTAAATCTATGACATAATGTTTTTAAAATGACATCACCTAATGTTATTATATTAAATTGATATATTCCAAATAGAACACAGTCTACAGTATACAGTAAAAATAATCAAACCGAATTACGTTTTGTTTGCCGGCGTTTCAGGCGAATTGGTATAGTCGATAAATTTCTAATCATAGCTGTGAAAATTGTTGTAATATTGACATGTACAAATAGCAGCAGTTAGTAAAAATATATTTTTATTAATAAATATTCCGTCCAATTATCCACTAATGTAAATTGGCCAGAAATAGAATTGGTCCCCATGTTTTGTTTTCGATGCCAATATTAATATTGAAGAAACCTTTGTCAATGTTTAATTGAATTATAAAGCGCTTAGGAGGGTTTCAGCTACACTTTAGTTATTATGTACGTGGGTAGATACTATTGTATGTGATGTGTACTATTTAATGGCAGCAGAGCAGATGGTAAAATGGCATCCAATAATAACATTGAGGGATTTGGATTATCGAACTCGATCCGTGATGCTCTAATGCTGAACTAACGAATAGAAAATACATAGCGACATTGTAAAGACTGTTACATTTTAGATTTATGTATGCACTTTGAATTCATCTGTAGTTTGAAAGAACAGTGCAGTTTTTGGAATAGTATTTTTAAATGTGTCACCGGTTTTAGCAGTTAGATGAAGACCAACGGTCGTGTAGTTTGCTGCAATATCTATTAACATACGTGCATATGCGTACATTCATAGTCTCATTACAATTTTCTGCAGTGATAGGCAATGAATCTAATACCGCCAACGACCTAACTACTAAACTATAATATATATAACTAATAAATAACACCGTGATTGACCAATTATTTGTTATTAATATAGTTTTCGTAGGTTTCTATTAAACATAATTTATGAAAAATATGTATTGTTATCCAACATACCTACCTAATTGAATCAATCTCCATGACTGAAAACGAAATGTGGATAACCACTGCGTGCTAAATCATATCTTTGCATTGTGCGTTTCATTCTGGAAGCAGTAATATATTGCAGCAATTTATTGATCGCTTATAAAGTGTTTGCGTAAAATTTGTTTTATTGTTCTGTAATAAACGAAGAAATTCCTTTGAGTAACGATGGCTGACGCAACCCTCACATGTTAGCAACAACTCCTAAGTCGCACCCATTTAAATAAAATTGCAAAACAAAACATAATGACTCGTGTCTATAAATGTCTATCATAATTCGCCTCCTAGGCCTCAGTGGGCTATAAAGAAGGCATAAAATTATCTGTTTGCGCTGTTTCTCAAACTTTTAACCGACGTAACTGACATGAAGTGTTTCTAGGAAGCAATCCCGAGCTAAGACACATTCCTCCTGAACCAATCGTTTGTGTAAAAGCGATATTATCTAAAATTGAAAGGCACGCTTTTTGGGCAACTTACTTTGTCTGTCTCATTTCAGTCAAGAGATTCGTTTGCGGCAAAACGGCCGAAAGATCATTTCTTGTTTACGCTGTATGCCCAATAGGACCATATCCTTAGAGCAATGGTTTGAACCACTTAGGTCAGCAGACTCTTTACCAGCAAATTGACCAAAGGATTTTTCCTTTATAAATCGGTCCCTTTCGCTATATGCCAATTCAGATCATATCCTTATTACGATCGCACTAACTGGATACTATATTGAAGATATTCCACATTCGACCCTAGTGTTTGCACCTACTAGAATAGATTTTAATAGTAGTACGGTAAATTTACTCCTTTTATGGCCGACGTAAACTGTTCGAAAGAGTTAAACAGCGATTTGCTGCTACCACAAATAGGAGTGTTTTATGGGAGCGTTAAAGCTCCTACCAGCGCATCGATTTGACTCCCAATTGCTTCAGACGTTCGGTAGTGTCTCGATAGATTGACACCTTAGTAAGCTTATGGATTTTTTGTTCGCTCGTATCCGTTCCATAGTTACACTAGCTTGCACTAGCACTTGATTTACACGACTGTGCCTTTAAATCGGGATCTTCCCAAAGTAAGTCCATATTTACTAGAGATAGCATTCTTTTGGGGTGACCCTAGAATACTTCGTGATATAAAAATCGCCTCATACCTACACTGTATCACGATTAGGCTTTTGTAACCAGATTGCCAGTAAGCTTTTTTTATAAAGCTTTTACCTCATAGTAGAATTTTTACATTAGCACGATAGGAGACTGGAAATTAGGAGGAAATCATCATGAATATAAAACCTACAATACAGAGATTTATTAGTAAATATTTCAATTGTGTTAAAGACATTTAAATTTATGCCCTTTTAAAAGCCGGTGTGCAACACATGGCTTTTTAAATTGCTTGGTAAATGATGCTGCTTTTTGCGTATATGAGACGTCAATAAATGTTGCGCCAATAAACTTAGAATGGAATAAGTACGAAACAGTCTATTTGTACGTTTTTCTACCGCAACGCCTTGATGATTCGATGTAACTTAATTTTAATGTTTTGATGAGCATGTAACATACCCGTATGAACCCTATACCATACCTTGTCACCCTGACATATTGGAAGTACCTAAAACCGGTACAAGCGTAGGGGCTACAAAGCAGTGTTATAATTCCGACGTCGAAGCTTGAAAATGGGTTTGTTTTATCCCGTAACCGCCGTTGTTAGCGAACATAAGTATGGTATTGGGATTTTACGACCATCACGCAAGTACTCAAGATGGTAAACTTCGGAACATGATTTACACGACCTCACTAACTTGATATATTTACTGCTTTATTTGTAAATGTTTTGAAGGCGTTTTAGGCTATTAAACTAAATCTTAGGGGATGGCATTTTACGTTTCAGTGACCTTTTATAATTAACTCCAGATTTCTGACAGAATATTGCTACGGTCTAAGAATTTGCGAATAGAAGTTATGGAAGATTACTGGACTATTATTTATTTAATTAATCTGATCCAAAATCATACTGTTTAAATAATGTTCTCTATAATTCAGTTCACAGGGAAATAAAGTATCTTTCTCCAAGTCTGTAAATAAAATCGTTTACAGATTTATATAATTATAGGAGCAGGCCGAATAGTACCTAATGGTTTAAATATGCAGTACCGACTATGTATCTGAAGATGTGTTAAGTAAATATATACAACTTACTAGCTGTGTACCGACAGACGTTGTACAGTACAGTCGAATAAAACCAAATCTAAACCATCCTCGAATTCACTTGAACACACACAAAAAAATTCATTCAAATCGGTCCAGCCATTTAGGAGGAGTTCGCTGTCAACACACGTACAGAAGAATTATATATGTATATAAAGATACGGAATTCTAACTAACTGCACTTAATCGTTTTGTTTGCAAATGACGTCTGTCATCGAATATGTCAATCACACATGATTTGGCTGATCACTGACGCATGCTACTTAGCTAGAATACTATATACTGTGCCTATAGGTCTGGAAGCTGCGAACGTTAAATGCCGAGAATATTTGACTACACATTCATATTCAATTTGCCCTTAAGTTAGAAGGGTGACTACCTTGAATTAATTCAAGAGAAAGCCTTAAAGGTCAAGGAAATTTTATACTAAGCCTAATGCTACTTTAGGTATTCTAATTTAGATTCTGGTTTCGTTAGTATCTTATAACTCGGGCCATGTTGTTAAATGAAATTGATTGTTTCTGAGACGAAAATGACAATGTATGATATTGTTTTGTATTTCGATGTACAATACCAGTCATCGTTATAATGCCATACAGGCAATTTCAATTGGGTCTGTGTATATGTTTCTGCTAGTGAACTTTCTACTTTCGTTTTATTTTTAATTTTTGAAAGACAACTTTGCGGGGGACTTTACAAACATTCAAACAACAGACGCAAAGAACACCCAGACTCGGAACAACCATTTGTGGATCACACAAAGTTTTGTCTTGTGTAAGATTCGAACCCACAACACTCGGCGCGGTGGCAGTGGCAAGGCGACCACTTAAACCACTACGCCATCTGTGCATTCACACCAGGGATGTTGCGAATATTCGCATCCGCAATTGCGGAGCTTCCTCATCGATTTAGACATCTGCATCCGCATCCGCATCCGTAATAATCAACGCGGATGTTAATGCGGATCCAGACATAGCGTAGGTTACGATAATAAAGAAATCAGTTGTTCAGTAGTTCGTGTTTAATTTATGAACCCTTGCAAAACAGGCTTCTTAGTGAATAAGATGAACAATTTTAATCAACATCCTTATCCGCAATTACGGAGCTTCCGCATCGATTTGGACATCCGCATCTGCGGATGCGAGTCTTCAAATATCCGTATTCGGATCCGCATCCGCGGAAGTCAAAAATCTGCATCATGCAATTGGGGCTTGCTTTAGCACCTTAAAGTGTGAAATGTGACTTTCTATATTGCAGCTCAACGCCGTTTTTTATTGCCGTATGATATTCTAAACTATTCTAATTAATATCTTTTATGTATGTATACAAACAAGTACTGTTCAAGGCAATACAGCCATGTAATTAGTGCAGCTTATTAAATACCACAGTAAAACTTGACAGGCAACTATTTATCTGCTTTAAGTAAATTGTTTTTATCGTCACTTCTTATTGCAGGGTTTCGCTTGCCCGGCATTCCCGGTGACCAAGCCAAGGCTTAATTAGACGGATTTAGTCTAGATATTTTTCGTTCTCTATCAGGATTTCGCATTTTCTGTACCCCTATTTGTTTAACCGTTGATTGTTTACTGCTTCGTTAACTTTATAAACAAACAACGTCAATTGCCGAACTATTCCAAAGTATTCAACGATTCAGTCAGGACTTTTTAATTTTGCTTGTGGTAACACTGTCGTATAGTTAAAGGATTACGGCAGACTGCCGTTCAGCCTAGCTTGCCTAGCTTTTGTATAATTCCCTTTTGCTTGCATAGAACTTAATTACCTTCGCATGTTTGTGTTTGAACTAATAATGAAACTTGAGTGAACAATATAAATATAACGTGTAGCAGTACCGCTTTTACAATATGAATCACATGTGGCCAAATACGTGAATATACCTAACAGCGTACTAAAATTATTTTCGTTTTATTTGGATTTTGTCACGAATTCAATACTCGAACGGTCCCTCATGAAATTATAATACTTCGCTGAACTTTAGCGATAATGCTCGTATCTTTTAGTAGACGACTGTCACTTAGATGGCCTTTAGTACTGCGATAGGCTAGAAGACGAAGTGTCTCAATTCAGCTTTGCTAACTCACATTTTATTGTACTTATCTCGTAGACCATACCTAATATTAAATAAAGTAAAACTAAAATAAAAGATATTTTCCGAGAAATCTAGCATGGTAGATAAGATAGCGTTTAAGCAATTTCGAAATATATATTTTTGCATTGGCAATACCTAAATACTCAGTAATAGGTATTGCCAACGACAAGAACTAATCAACGTGTACAGTGGTCACTTATGACACTGTGACAGGGTTCATTTTGATTATTAGTCATATATACAACTAGCTGACCCACGCAACTTCTGCTTCACATAAGATAATTTTCCCGTATTTGGAACATTGATGCTCCGCTCCTATTAGTAGTAGTGTGATGTTATAGCCTATGGCTTTTCCCGTTAAGTTGGCAACACTAAAATAATTTTTGAATTCGAACCAATAGTTCCTAAGATTAGCGCGTTCATCCAAACAAACAAATAAACAAACAGACTCTTTAGCTTTATAATATTAGTATAGATTTAAAACAAAAAGCTATTTAAATACTAATAACAATAATCTTATATTTTGTAATAAGTACCAAAGTACCAAATGACCCGTTTATCGAGCAAGTTGCATTAGACATTACGTTGTTTGTAGAAAAAGAAGGAAGTACTAGGTACAGAAAAGAAAGGTTCTCGAAACCCAAAAAACCTGAAAACCCAAAGCGTTAGGTACCCATATTGATATTTGAAATGCAAGTGTAAGTTATTGCTTTACTTACCTGGCTTTACTCTCCTATTAAATAGAATACTCTAATTCTTCTATTAAATATGTGTGATAAGTAATCTATATTTATTGCGAACAAATATTAACACATGTTGTATATAACTGAAAACAGTTTCTAAATTCAAAATGGATTCCCAAAACGTCATAATTTAATAATAGCGAATCTAAATGTGATGTATGATATTTATTAGATAGTACTGTGACCCCGAGGGCAAAAGGTGAAATGTGGAGAGTGAAGAATTTACTACCGAAGGTCGAGGGTGGCAAAAGGGTAATGCGGTCTGATCTATAAATATAAAAATATATTTTCTTTTGTGATCTCTTACAGATTACTCGGTGATACTGTTTACTTAATTTTCTGCATGATGTGACTTAGAGTCATCTCAAACTAAACTATTTCTATTTACTAGGGAGTTCACTTTTGAGTAATACACAGTCTTTAGAGCAAACATTAAATTAATGAATCAAAATTTTCATACGAAAACAAAATATATCTCAAGGTTTGGGTAAATGATATTCATATTTGTTTAATGATCACTCTTATAATGTTAAAGAAAGGAGAATTCTGGATGCCTGAAAGTTCTTTAAGTTCACTTAAAATAATAAACAGAGCGAAATATTATAATAGAAAGTTACGCTCCCCGTTTAGGTACTATTATTATAGTTCAATTATTTGACCTATTTCGTTTACAGGACGAAATCGTTAGCAATCATTGGTCTAAACATATATTTTGCTAATGGGCGATTTAACAATAAATTTAGCCAATTAAAATTGTTTTATATTATATCTATTTATATGAATGTCCGATCCACAGATGGACGATATAACCTATATAGCCACCGTTACAAAAGGTAAAACGCGATCATATATCATGTAATATCAAGAGAATTGTAGTATGTGGCGGACAGTAGTCCATGTCAACCATCGTTAGATGAAATGGTGAAATAGTTTCTCCGTGTTCTTTATCAAGTTTATTTACTAGAAGTAGTGCTTATAGATTTATATGATCATTAATATCTATTAGTAATAGACTCTAGAGCGCCTAACCCGTAGGGATATTGCCTCTTTGGCATGTTTCTACAGAATTTACCACGGGGAGTGCTCTGAAGAGTTATTTCACCTTATCCCGCCCTCCCCTTTCCTATCCAGAACAACGCGTGCTGGGCTCAGATGCCATCTTTACACTGTGGAGTCGACTAGAGTGCGTACCAACAAGTTTTTGTCCTCATACCTCTGCCGAACGATCAAGGCATGGAATTCTCTACCAAGGCACGTGTTTCCTTCTTCCTTCAATCCTGGGTCTTTTAAGCGGGGCGTGAAAAAGCACCTTTTCAGGCCGTCAAAGTAGAGACCTCAACATCGCCTCGGCTGCTATGAGGACGATGTGGAGGCCACTGCTCTTAGACCACACGACTGCTTACCATCAGGCGGAGAGTGGTCATATTGACGAGCAAAATAAAAAAAATAAAAAATCGCATACAGCATGTCGTTGAATGTTGGTAACTACACAAAGCGGGAACAATGTGCAAACATCTGTAATCCTACACAAGTTTCGTAATAAATAAAAACTTTGTATGTACTGTTATTTGTGACGAGACAGTTTGAGATGGATTATATTGTGTACTACACTTGTGTATCTATGGGACTTTGTGTGCTTTGATGTTTGCTCCATAGCAATTTGGCACAACGTGTTCTGACTTATGCAATGTTGAAGGGCTCAAGGCTCATATCAGTTGTGTAAGCTGTTCTGTCATCTTCTGGCAAACAATGAGAATATTACTATGATGTACACGCCAGCTTTATGCGAGAGCACGACTTTAGGTTCGCGGGACGAACTTTACGCAATGTCGAAGTTATCAGCCATGCCGAGTTTTGCTCGTATGAAGATATCAACTGTGTGGAGTTTATGTTTATTGATTAGACGATTAACGACGTCTGGGTGTAAATATATGTGAGATTCTGACAATACATGTCTATGCTATGACGGACATTATAATCATGATCATGTAGGTAAGGGTTGGTCAAAACTAACTTGAACTGGTCATGGAGCTCAAAATTACCCTGACCCTGTAAACATAGGTAAAAATTTAGGCGTCAGGGGTAAACTAACCTTGTGCTACCAGAGCCGATTATTGTAAGCTTTGAAACCTGTTCTACAAGTATGATTTTAGCAAATGCTAGTTGTTAGCAAATCCTTTATGTAACCAAATTTAAGCTCTATTGGACTAGATGAATAAAAACATTTTTATTAAAAAAATTATCAAACATTCAAAGTTTTTCGAGCGTTGTTACATTTAGACTCTAGATTTTCAGATGCACTGGCAATAACTACGGACCTACACTAGCTTCCATTCATTGTCATTCTATTATTAATAAACGATCGAATGTAAGAGAACTTTAAACCAGATTTACCTACATAACGTTTTTAGTTTAAGATAGTCTGGATTATTATGATATGATACTATAACTTTGGAGTATTTTTTAGTTTTAAGATATTTATTTCTCATAAGAATATACATTCGTTTGTTTGAAAAACACAATATTAACATAAGTAATTGGAATTTTTCAAGCCAGACAAGTACCGAAGCGACGTTATTTAATTTTGATACTAATATGTATTGAGGGTATATTGGACAACAAAACTTTTAAATTCAAAAACATAATGTGATATACCTAATAATGCGGTTAAACTTAAGATAATTAACATCGAAACAATCAACATAGGTAACACAAACGTGGAGCGAAAAACGAAGCACATCAATTGCTATCATAGAAATTATCATGCAAATATAATTGTGATACTTATTATACATTATTTTGCTAACGCATGCGGCTACAGATAAATATTAGGTAGAATAAATTATATCTATTGTTTTAAAATTTAATGATTTAGAAGTACAATTTAAAAATAGTTTAGTAAATTTTCTTAATTTAATTTATCAGGAAGATAAGTTAAATTGTATTATTATAGTATTTCATAAGTATGATTATTATTATTATTATTAGTTTTTTTATTGAATTGCAACCATTGAGCATGTTTATTATAAATGATTATTGTCGAGATAAAAACTATATGTATAACTGTTAACAAAATACAATAATGAAATAGATTTAGTTATTATATAATTATATTTATGTTACATTATTTATTCAGTTACATATTTATACCGATTTATGTCCTCGAAAACATGTACTGCAATATTAATACGTTTATTAATTTTTTTAAAAAAACTTAATAATATAAAATGGATTACTTACATAAATTCTATTACGCATTATATTTATATTGAAATAAGTTTACGAAAGATGTTTTGAATAATTGGCCATAACTATATAGAACACACTTTAACATTATATTTCTGTGTTTGAGTTTAATGTAATTGATATTTTATCTTCTTCTTGAATAATGGAAAGGATTGGATTCCTTTATGTCTTTTGGGAGCTTATTGTATTGTTAAGCCCCTTCATACAAAATGTTTTTAATTCTATATTTAAACACAGATTGTTAGCATTTCTCATTAAACGTTGCTGAATTTGAGCCTTCTTAGTGATATTTATTTGAGTGTGTATGTATTTTTAAAAATCTTTCTTATAAGAATACATGTATTATATTTGTATATTTGTGCTCATTATTAGGCCAGTCCTATTGGATACTATACTTGGCGGTGTTTGATAGTTGAAGTGGAACAATGATTGATATTTTTATTTTGATAGATTTGCAGTTATTTGTTACTGGTTTTGGACGCTGAGCCCCAGAATTCTACTAGGTAGCATAAGTGAGGTTTAACTAAAGAGTTATATATAGTGTAGCATGTAGATTTCCCCTGCCATTTTTCGTTTGCGTGGATTTTAATAGTAAACACGGCGTCACTAAAGCGATTAGTGATACACAGTCACGCGACTATAGTCGCCGTTCAATAATATCATTATAGAAATTTATCTCGAGAGATGGCAACTTCGCTTCGTCCAATAACTAAGTCATAATGAAATAGTACAACGGGAAAATGTAAACCTTCATGCATATATGTATCTATGCTTTTCTTAGGCTGTTGACGATGAAGGATTGTAACATCAACCCCGTTTATAAACTGTCCCACTGCTGGGCACGACTTCTCAATATGAGAATTGTTAGGCCATAGTCCACAACGCTGGCCCTGTGGCGGTTGACAGACTTCACATATCTTTGAAAACATTACGTAGGTCTCTCAAACATGCAGCTATCCTCACGATGTTTGCCTTCATTGTTAATATGAATATATGAAGAACATAATAATGAAATAATGATAATACGCATACAACTATTTTTAAATGGGATTGGAGGCAAACTAGTCGCCGTATCGGGTGTTGGTAAGCGATTACCGCCGGCCATCTACACCCGCAAAACCAGAGAAGTCACAAGTGCGTTGCAATAAGACTTCTGCGTGGCAGTCTAACTGTTTCCCATTAGGCTATGATGATGATGAATTGCACTTAATTATTGTTATTAAACATACTTATTCTAAAACCCTAGATATAGCATACCACAGACAACGTAATACATCAGGTTGATACATGAAGATAAAAGAATACGTTGAAGCAATTAATTATAGAACATTATCATTATTCACAGTCCGTAAAAGTATCGTGAACTGAATAAGTGCGTAGATAAGAATAGTTGTTACTTTTGTTTTAGTATCTATCGTATGGCCAGTACTTGTAGTGAAGAAACTGATATATTTACTTTAATTATATGTACCTACCTACTTAAATGTATGTAATGCCATAACTAGGTCTCACAGTAAAAACTAAATTAAAATTCCTCGAAAATGTATGTAAGTGGTGTCACAAGCCATTTATAATTTCTGTTTATATACTGCTCTGTATTGACACAAAAACACTCAAATCAAAGAGTTAACAGTGGTCCCCAGATACACATCCATTTAGCAAACATTTTATGAAAATGCTCCGTCAAATATTTCTTATTTGAATTACTAGTTACTTTAAACTATCTCTAATGTACAACGTTTAATAATTAACTTATCATGTTAACCACAAATTTAAGTGAATATACAACATTATCTACATATAATCGCTATTTAATAACTTTGACAATTACCAAAATGTATAATAATATCTTACCATTTATCTAAACCATTATAAAATTATAATGAGACTGTTTTTGTACCTAAATAGGATATATTTAAACTTATATATAAAACTAATTAAGGATTTCAAATGTGAAACTAAGACATTTTTCTTCGCGTATGTTTCGTTTGTACGAGCTTCACGCAAAACTATTGAACGCATTTTGATATTCACAGTCTGGTAGCACAGAAAACTGACGTTTTACATTAACAAAATCAAAGATATATTTATTTGTAGATCACAATGTAACACTCATGAACGTCAAAGTTACACTTATTTTTGCTCAAAGCAAGGGCGTAGAGCCAATGAGATGAACTGACAAGAAACTCAAGGCCACTCTTTTAGAAGTTCTCTTTTTATTCATGCAACATTTTAATGCATTCAGCGGAACCTCAGTTATGGTACATTATATGATCCCTTAGTAATAATACATTAAGATGAGCTTTTTATTATATTCATGACACGAATCAAGTTTGTATTTGTTTGCAAAAAGCGACCCTGTAGAGGTCATTGCGTACGGCGCCGGCGCCGCATGTATCGACTGAGATTGACATTTATGACAGATCTAATTACGGCGACAAGAGAACGTTGTATAAGTGTAAGCAGGATAGAAAGACCTGTGATTAGCCTTTAAGTGATATAATAAAGTATTAAATTATAACATGGGAACGTCATTATAATCTACCTTTAAGAATTGGTAAAATAAATTGCATAGCGAATTCATTCAATAATTGACATTTTGTTATTGTCGAAATTTTCGATCACGACACATAAAAATTTAATTGATTGACTCAATAGCACGAAGCGAGGCGAGATAATAAAATTAAGTGCGTTGTTTTAATGTATGAAACGAACAAAGTACGAAAAGGTTTTAATAATCTACAATTATATATAGAAAAAAGTTCCTGAGGGATAGAAATGTGTAAACGAAATCTACATAAAAAATCTAGTATTTAATAATTTACTTCGATATACCTTATAACGCGTGTTGCATATCAGTACACACTAGACATAGAGTAAACATCAACAAGCTTCTTTTAGCACTATTGAATTTGCCTGTCAGAGTTTGTGGTTATGAACGAGCAAAAGCCAAATCCGGAATTGTTTTCACATGTTCGCAACGGCAATGAAACACTGTTGCTGTTTTATTTAAAACGCCGAAAATGTCTTTAATCTTTTAAAGCGGCTGAATACCAAAATTTTGGGCCGTAAAGTAAAACTGTTGGGGGATAAATCTTTCGTTTTCTCGTTTATGTATATTCGTACAAGGTTTTCGCCTTAAAAATGCCTTTTATCCAGATTTTGTGACATTAAAATACGGTTGTGTATAAACAGGGAGTGCGGGATGGAATGTTTATGCACAGTTGATGTGGTGCCAAGTAGGCCCCGACTACTTTGAATTAAATTAAATTCTAGACTGCACGTGAAAAGTTATAATTATCTTCCTTTTGTGTGTCATCTTTGTTGCACAATAAACGCTTCGTGTGTTAACACTTTTATTACGTCTATAGTGTCGGTAAAATCATCTAACCACACTATGGGTGAAAGTAGTTATTACTGTTAAACTTTAAACTGATCTAAAATTAACTAAATGCCGTGTGTATTGAATTAGATTTCATTTTATAATGCGCGCACTGTGGATCGTTCAGTGTTATAGTTATTAGCAGCTGCAATACTCATTAATGACTAACATATTGTATGTCTTATATTGTTGTATTTATTCGTAATTTGAAGATTTGAATTCTCAATGCTATTTTCTAAAACATCTTGTTTATTAGAGCTACTCAGCCGCCTAGTTAAAATAAATCAAGTCAATTGCACGCCGACAGCAACGGCTTCCATAAACACGGGGACCGGTAGTGTGGTAGACCCAGAAACAAACATGCCGAGATGAATTCTTGTAGTTTACTTCCAGGGATGTTAAAATTCTTCGATTTTCTATGAATTTCTGTACCAATCGGTGTAAGAGATCAACAACCATGATTCCTATTGAAACTTATAAGCCAAATAGAATGCCCCAGCAAGTAACTTACAAACTCTGACGCTTATTAGATAATAACCACACGAAGAAAAAGAAGTAAAAACACAGCTTTAAAGTTCAGTTTATATCTGAGGAAGCATCAAAAGGATTTATCAGTCTCGGATTGCTGTTGTCCGGATAAAGGAGCTACTTTGCAGCGGGATACTGAATGATTTCATTGTAATTATAATATGGTTGGCAAATACGATACGAGTGGCCGCTTTGCCAACTATTAATGTGTCGGATATAGATCTTGTACGAAATAAAAAAGTTCAAAGATAGTTGAACCAAGGTTAGGTGTGAACTTTTTTTATTGTACGGATGGCGTTGTGGTTTAAGTGGTCGCCGGACCACTGTCAGCGCAGTGATGTGGGTTCGATCTCCACACGGGACAAAACTGTGTGATCCACAAATGGTTGTTCCGAGTCTGGGTGTTCTTTGTGTCCGTTGTTTGAATGTTTGTAAAGTTCCACGCGACACAGGAATAATTCCTAGTGCAGGAATTGTCTTTTTAAACTAAAGTTTTTAAAGGGAATAGCTACTTTCGGCTTTGCGTGGACAAATTGCTCAGAAAAATCAATTTACAAAAAATTATAATTAATTAATTAAAAAATATTAAACAATACCTCGTTGCAGGAAATATTTCGGTAAAAAAGGACGCATAAATAAATATTTAAACTGATAGTGATAACAATCATAGGCATCGCCATTTTTCTTCTTTTGCGCTCCTTTCTGGGTTACCATAAATAAACATGCATTTTTAATAATATACTTGTTTTTCTTAACATGTTCTTCTTTATTACATAAATAAGGTATCGTTTTTATAATAAATATTATTCAATTAGCGAAATGCTCATTTTCAGTCAATTATAAGTGACAATACTGCAATATTATGTATATCAAGAAAAGGCTTATTTTAACAACTTGCTGCAGCTTTACTATCATATTTAGTTTGTTTTGGGTATAAGATATTAAAAAAGCAATGCATTTATTACTATAATTAATATCCACGCCAAGCCGAAGCACCCTAACAAACGGAGCAATTC
Organism: Catocala nupta; assembly: GCA_963675205.1. Classification (NCBI taxonomy): domain Eukaryota; kingdom Metazoa; phylum Arthropoda; class Insecta; order Lepidoptera; family Erebidae; genus Catocala; species Catocala nupta. Next base: position 14,937,102 of record OY776092.1, on the reverse strand, counting down.
TCTTTGTTGATTAGAAGTAAAACGTCGCAAGATTATTGAAGAAAATGATTAATTTTGACTAAGAAAAGTTAAGAAAAATCGTTACGGACGATGCCCTCTACCTACATGTTTATTAAGCGTGTTTGCTGGCGGGACGAAGGTGACACAAAAGTTATTTAACATTGGTTAATATACAGTATGAGGGCAAAGCTTTTTGTATTTGACATTAAATGGCCCGTAGAAATAATCGTGACGTGTAAAATACACAGTATTTTTCTACTCGCAAATTTTTTATAGAAGATTTTGTGCGATATATTTTCGATGTTATCTCTCATTCTGTTTGCCAGCTTACATATACAACTTGGGAAACTCAAACGAAAATTTTTATCTTGTATTCTGATAAGATTGTAGCGTGTGGGTGCACTCATGTATTACATAAATAGTGACGCAGCAATTATATTAATAACATGGAAATTAACGTTCTGATAACGTCATATCGCCATGCTAAGATTTTCTACACATACCTACGCAATCTGGTTACGACAAATCACCTTTGATATAGTGAGTGAATTCTCGGGCCTAATACTGTCAGAAAATATTCAGTCGCAGTACGGAATAGTTGATAGACGGGAACAAGTTTGTTCTCAGTTAGATTATAAGGTAGTTGATACTTATAGGGATAGACAAAATGTAGCTTTAATATATCTACATTAATGCAAAGACGCTACGCTACTTTATGACCAGGCAAAAAACTCTCGGTAAACGACCAAGACCGTGGCTTAACTTTATGTTCACCGCCGATCGTGAGATCGGATAGTGTTATTGAAAGTTCGGTCTGCAAAATTCATAGTAGCTTTAAAGTAATGGTTTAGTAATGAGTTCGGTAGATGACATGAGGCTCGTCTCTTGTTTCGTGGAATCCAAGCGTGTGCGAAATGTGGGTGTTATACGTTACTGCTTAAATCTTCAGAATACACGGGTGTGACGCATGTTAAACAGCAATGAAATAAATCAAATTTGCAGAATACCTAGCAAAACTTTCTCAAGAAAACTCGTTTTTTGCTCGTATAAGCCCACAGTCTCGGCATTCAAATTCCCCGACGAATTAACCCAATTTTTTCTTTATGTCATTCAGTTCAATGTTACACATGTAGTCATATTTATAGATCGCCACAGTGGGGTTTGGTTCTTAACAATATAAGAGCGAGGGACGAAGGATAATTATATGGGACTTGAACGCCCACTGACTACATGACCTAATTTTCATCCCGAAATCAATCTTTGACATGTAGCCTTCTAAATTATTGGACAAATGGTTTGCTGTATCTCATGTCTTTGCAACATTTTACATATTTTTGATTAAAATAGAAAGAACCCTGTGGCAAGTGATGACGTTTTCGCGGTAACGCTTTGTAATGGTTATTTATTCAACTAGTGTTTTGGATTGGTTAAACCTATTGACAATACAGTTCATAATGAAACTGTAAAATGTTCATCGTTATGATCAATTTATTTTTGATTTAACGGACTATAAACGCCATATAGCGGTAAAAACCAGAGTTAGTGTGAAAGTGACTTTGCCTGAGGCAGCCGAGTAGTAAGCACGTCAAAAATCTTGACACGCGATTATAATTATATAGTTTAACTAATTTCGGTTTAATACAGCTATTTGAGTGTAGCATCTATTTTAATAACTTAGTCAAATACATCATACTATTCTAGCAAGTCTTCCATTGTAGCTTATAAGCGCATGCAATATGCGTGTTTTTAAAGTACACATATCATGAAAGGAATGGGCGAGTTAATAGTAACTCATCCATTTGTTTGAAGCTCTTACTTATTGGACGAAAAACAGTAATACTAGTCGTCTTATGCCAGTTTTTGTTACGAGGTGGGACTTCTTTGGAAGCGCCGACCCATCCATAACGTCACTAAATATTTGGCAACATCGGGCCTTTGCACTCGTTGATTTATTGATGACTTGACTCGGAAGCACTTTGGGCAGACTGTACATACGTATCCTGCAAATGAATGTGTGCTTATGTTGACTTTACTATTATATACGTAACTAACTTTTGCCCGCGGCTTGGCTCGCTTCAAAGTAGGGTAGGTTAGATAATATTGTCGTTCGTATTCGTTTACGCGAATTTTAACATTGAAATAAAAAAAAACCCTTGTTAAACAATTTTACTAGTTACTGTTTACTTCTATTTAAGCTATTTAAATTAAAAAAACTATTTAGATTTAATTTTACATTTTTCCCGACGTTTTGGTTGCTTTTCAGCAGCCATGTTCACGGGGAGACACAAAATAATAATTTCAAAATTTCTTGCGTAGTTTATAACCTAACCCTAGGTTAGGTTATAAACTACACAAGAAATTGTAAAATTATAGTTTTGAAAATTGCTTGAGTAGTTTTTGAGTTAAATCCACAAACAAACAACAAAATTTCAAATCTTTCCTGCTTATAATATTAGTATATTTACATGTAAGTCTCAGAATAATTCCATGTTCTGAGAACGCATACCTATATGTATACATTTTCATCCGAAACAATTATTGTATTACAAGAAAATTCTCCGTGCGATAATCTGTATACTGCCGCATTGTACCCGAATACTTCTCTACAGAGAAACTCTTAATGCTTTCTTCTTTAGCATCATGTTTATTCTGCTGAACATATTTCTTCGTAGGAAAATAACGCCGAGGTCGTTTATACTGACTAATTAATGAGTAATATAATTATTTAATGTTATTATTAGCCTGGTATTATCATGACACGAGAAAAGGTTGGCAGTTCAATAATGAACATAAATTAAGTATCTCAATATGAAATGAAAATAATTTAAATGCTATCAAATTTTAACTGCCTGTAAATTGTAGATACATGATTTTATACAATACTAGTTGTTTAGTTGATATTTTTACTGATGTTAAAAGGTACCTAGTCTATATCGAAATCCTGCCCAGCCATCGCCATGTATGTTTTCCTTTAAATTAATTTAGCAGTAATAAGATAGATTGCCAGAGCTATTTTTAGTATGAACTGCATGGATGCCGTAGTGATATAAAACGACACCTAATGCTGTACTCGGAGTAAATATTGGCAGTGGCGGAATTCGATCCCCAGGTTAGGTATTCTTTATGTGTTAGTAATGATCATCGCAAAAATCCATACAGTAAAAGTGGCTTTTTAAAATAACAAATATAGACAATGGAAAACAGAAAGTTTCCTTTATGTACTTGAAATATGATATCAATAGTAGGAGTTTTAATTACTCTTTTATTTTTCGTATATCTGTTTATTTTAAAGTTTGGTTGTGTTTTAATACGTTCATGTAGACTTGATAGTCAAAGCTTTGTACCTTTTCATTTGTAGAGTAGATAGCTCAATATCAAAAGAATGAACTAATGCGATCGTTTCGAAAATGTATTGTAGTTGTTCTATGGATTGTAAGAAACAGGTACATATGAAATTAGTTCAGTTCAATGAATAACAACACTATTGTACTAGTGTTACTGTTTATAGATGTATCTATTTACATACACGACTATTTTCTAAACATAGACCTGTTTACGCTTTTCGTTTGGGCTGTGTATTATTTGTACATATGTGAGTACTTGATACAGATACCAGAGAAAATTGGCAAGCATTGGTGGCAAAGGATTTTCTTTTCGTTTTTATTTATGCCAACTCTCGCACTAGGAATAATTATGTCGCGGGGGACTTTACAAACATTCAAACGACACAAATTCAACGGACACAAAGAACATCCAGACTCGGATATTGTGGCTCACACAAATTTTTGTGTGAGCCACAATATCCTGGCCACCAATGCTTGCCAATTTTCCACTGAGCCACAATATGTGTGTGGGATTCGAAGCTACAACACTCAGCGCAGTGGCAGTGGCGAGGCAACTACTTAAACCACTTCACCATTCGTGCAGACAAATTGTTAGTACACAAATAATTATAATACGTCGCACCTTACTCGCATTTGAATAGTCCAAGTTGGAAACATTAGTTTACTTAGTTTTCTTTTCGAAACTGATGGAATTTTCAATAAATTTTCATGAACAGCAATGTTTTTTTATAGAATATCAGTTTTTTTAAAGTATTTAAATCCTTTGACATTATTTACGTATTCTTATAGATATCAAATTTAAATGGATATCATATACAAAGGCTCAATTTTTAATGTTGTAATGCAATGATATAAAATAAATCTATTTTATAAAGGTGGCTTTTTGCACGTATCGTCTACATATTATTTTATATTATTTATTTCTTAACACTCAAGCTTAGGTATCCTAATATATGACTGGAAACCACATCCAAAATTGCTTCAAGCATAGTCAAGATTAAACGGCTCTAATAAGATTCTAATATAGCAGTTATATATAAATGTACATAGGAGAGAAGAAATAAGTTTTATTTAATATAAAGTACGGTTACGATTAAGTAACATCCATAAATAATAAGATAATAACACAAAGATATACAATAACCCTGATAGCGATCTTACAGCGTGTCAGAAATCAGAATAGTCTTTATAAATCGCGCATACGTGTGGTATTAAAGTCCGAGGACCACACAATGGTTCCTGTATAATACTCAAGTGGCATCCAGCCCATTGTCAACGCCTACAGGATGCTGTTGGCTATCCTCAAGGCATTATTATAGTTGAAGTGCTGCAGTTATTTCTGTTGTCCGTTGCCAAGAGCTTGGACAATTTCAACCGTGTGTTGTGTACATCTGTTAAAGGACGTATTAAGGATACGATGAAAGGCGACAGTGGATATAGTTTATTTTTCTTATGGGTTAATACATAGAAGTTACTACGCGCCGTGCTTCTACTAGAAACACAAGAAGTATATACTCGTGTTATATGATGACGTCAAACGCAAGGTGACAGATTTAAGACAGACTATTTTATGTGACGTATGTGTATTAATTTGTGCTTGGATTGTTTATAATAAGTTTAATAAGATAAACGCCGGGTTTCTAGATGGAAATTAATGTGATTTAGTTTCGTTCTCTGCAGGCTGCTGCGTTCATGCTATGAAAGCTTCATGTATATTCGAGAACATTATGGATAGCTCTTGGACTGTAAACCTCACGATGTTTTTCTTCACTGTTAAAGCGAGCGATAATTAACTATTTAATATGCACATAACTTTCAAAAGTTAGAGGTGTGGGCCTTGGTTTTTGAACACAAGCTTTCTGCGTGGTAATCCAATCACGTCTATATCACGTATTATTGTATTAACAGTTGATGTCAAAACGATTCACTATCACTGGTAGAAATCGCCCGTGGTCTTGGTAGTCCATTAGACTTTTCACGATTTGACAGATATATGAGAATAATAGGAAAAATCACGTCAATCTGCCACTTATTGCATTATGAAGAGTAAGTTGTCAATTATAGACATAAAGTTTGTTTCCTTTGCCAGGAAGATTTATAGAATTTTTCACGTCCATCTATAAGTTTATTAGATTTAGTACCTATTATACAGCTGCTGGAAACATCTGATTCCGGATTGTCTAATCTGAATATGTAGAACAGTCAATCAAAAAAAGATTCAATAATATATCTAAGTCGACTGCAAAGTCAATAAATCTTTTGTTCCGTTTTCGCCATTTATAGATCTTATCCATTAATTTTGTATTACGCTTTTTACCTTTCAGTAGACTTAGTCTTTAGAAAACGGAACTGTTTGAAGTATTTATTTGTATTTAGCCTTATAAAAGACAAACATTTGAAGTCATTGAATGAATTCCGCGCTAGTTACCGTTGAGTTTCACCTACACGAACAAATTGGAAAAATAAACGGTGTTATTTTCTTGGGAAGTGCAAACGAGTAAAACTTTTATTGAGCACGGCACCGGTTTATTGCAGTCCACGATAGAGTGAGACATCCTCAGCGTTGCCACGTGATCTCGATACAAATTTAAACTTTACTACTTATATTACAAACTTGTTATGATGTCCGTTTGTTTTGAAAAATGTCCTCAACTTTCGTTTCACGAGCTCTTGACAGCTCGATGACTACTTTTGTTTTACCATTTCATAGCAGTTCGAAACGTGTTCTATAATCAAATAAAAACGTTAACGCTTTTAAATGTTATGTTCCTTATTTAAATAGCAAGTGGTTCTGAAGTTTTAAGGTCTAACCTTTATAAATAATAAAATTCAAACGCAAAGCGTTATTCGTATACTATGTTATTTTAAGATATATGGGCATTGTGAAGTATTAGTTCTTGGCTCTTTTTTGGTTGTCACCTTAGGATACTAAGGATGTCTTTTTACACAATTTATGTTTTCATGCCTAGGACCGTTCATCCATGTTACCAAAGCCATACTCATTTTGTGGTCGCAATTGGATTGAAATTAGCTTTAGATTGGTATATTGTTGGTATAATGAACCAAAATGTTATCGTCGACGATAAAATAAAATGGAATTGTTATTGAACAGTTTAATAGAAATTCGAGTTCGTTGGTCAGACAGGCTAACGTTTCCAGGATGTGTAGTGGACGCGTCGTTGTGCCATTCACAGATCACATCGTGATACTAATCGAAATGGCCATTGTGTGAGTCCGGATGCAAACCGCACGCTCCAATCTCGCGCCCTGGCACAATGCACGCCTGTACTGGCAATACTTCGCTAGGGTTACCACCACGATATTCACGGTAATTAACTCAAATCTCATTGTACTAATATTGGCTCCAATATTCTGCGTATTTGCGAAGTTTTGCCAATTAATAATTATCTCCATTTAGTTGGGTTGAGTTCCTTGTTTTACTTGATCAGGGAAAACCAATCAAGTGTATCCAAACATTCGATTAATTCTTCTCGATACGCGATTAAGCATACATTTGTATATTTTAGGTAGATTACTGCTTGCTGCTAATACTATACCTACGGATGATCCTTTTCCTAAAAACACTTGCTATAAACTAAATGTGATCAGTAATTAAATACTTATTGTGTCTAATAATCGTTATACATTTGAACTACAGCATCCTCATTGGAAAATATATAATTTTTACGTTGTCACTCTGACGAATCCATAGACAAAATCTTATTGATATTTAATACGTCATAGAACAAATAAACAATTTTTTTATTACCGTAATAATTCCTATGTCGCGGGGGACTTTACAAATATTCAAATAATGGACACAAAGAGTGACTGACAAAGTTTTATTAAATTAATCTTTGGTTTATATTGTTTTACGTTTTCGTGAAATTTAACTACTGTGTACAGATTTTATTGCGGTTTATTTAATAAATTATGAATGTTTAGTGTGACAACCCTACAAATCACAATGATATTTATCTAGCTAAAGTATAATCTGATATTCCGGCACGAGTGAAACCGTTGCATTTGTGAGTACTCCTGTATAACACAGTTTTGCAATTATGCTCACAGACCTGAACATGTTATGAACAAATATCCTGTGACATATTTATGACAGAGGGCCTTGTTGCGTCAGTTAGCTGGTTTTCGAGTTATCAATGTTTTTAGGATTTCTAGAAATTTCTAATTTCAGTAGAGAATGATGTTGTCCCGATTGACGATTATAAAGTCGACGCTTGTTTCTCAGCTGATAAAATGTGAGACGTAACAGTCGTAGTCGTCGGTTTGCTATATGCATATTGATAATTATATCTAATGTTTTAAAATACAGTACTTATTAAATAAGGCTGTTTAGATGAGTAACTGTATGATGATGATGAGTATTTACTTGTTATATTAATGTCCTGAGTACCTACAGGGAGCATCGAATCGTAACCGAAGATAAAGTAATATAACTATCTACTAAACAGTCCCGTCCCACTGCTATGCACAGGCTTGTTTTTGAATATGGAAGTTTAGGTCTACGTCTGTCAGGCATAAAAAGTGCAGGTTGAAACACTCCAACTTGCTGCTAAACATGATGAACTTTCGAGAATAAAAAATTTGGTCGCAATATTTTCCTTCATCGGCATAACAAGTGATGTGTGAATCATTGTCATAGCACGCAAATGAATGCTTTGAACCAAAGATCTCTGATACGGCAGTCCCACGATTGCCTCACTAGGCCACTCTCCGCTCAAAGCGGGTAAATAAAGATAACATACAAACGTCAGTCAGTCAAATAAATGTATTTACAACAACTGATATCAAAATGGCGTCATTGTTGTGACCGTTGGGCCGTTGCAATTCATTTGTTTCGAATTCTTTGTTTGAAATAACATAATTTATGAACCGCTGAACAAAAGTTGTAATGACGTTAATGGCAGTTAAATAAAGAGAACATTTATTGATAAATGTGGGATTCCGTTAAGTCAAGATAATATTATTAAATAATTCAGCTAAAAACGGCATGTATAAATATTTATGTAGTTCGAATTAGTATCGGCATGTTAATAGATTGCCCTTCGATTTAAAATAATAAAACAAGACTTGTATCTTAAAAACATAAAAGGAAATATATGTTGAAATTCTTTTGTACAGTTTATTTCGTGAATTTCAAAGCGCATCTTGTAGATAAACAAAAGTCCGGCATCCACGTCTACTTTGATTGTAATATATCGTTTCAGCTACTGGTTAGTTTTCAGTAGGATGTTTCACTGTCAAGAGCTCTTGTTTCCTATTGTACAATATTATATTGATATAACATTGCGCTGAATGTCGTGGGTTCGATTCCCATACGAGAAAAACAATGTGTATTTCACAAATAGTTGTTCCTGTGTTGTGTCCGTTGTTTAAATATTTGTAAAGTCCACAGTTATACAAGAATTACGCGGGTTTAGTCATTTCAAATAAACATTAAATGTAACTACTCTCTCTGCATATGCCTTATTTTAATGGGAATAGCTAATGGTGCTAGATTACAAGTTCCTTGAGTGACACGTGCCCTTTCGTTTTACTGTTTTCTGTTTTATTTTTGAATCCACCCTTGCTTCGAAATCGTTCGTGTGGTGTAAACTGTTTGAAGAACCAGTCTAGGTTGACCTAGGACATTATAAACGTACCTATCCACGACCGTGGTCAGGTTATTCAATATAAAATATTTAGCAAAACTGAATACTTGAGTTGCGTAAAACGTTTTAGTAACCAGCATTCATATGCTAAGAGAACACTTTCATCTGTGTAGTTGTGATTGAGTGTTTGGTAATTTGTAAAATGAATCTCCGGTAAACATGCTCTTTTGTAAGTAATTTGTATTCTCTATATTTCTATAGAATTAAAAAATTGGCTGCGTTCAAATCATTGCAAGAAAATTAAGAAATTAAAATGTTGTAACTCCATACAAAAATCTACCACTATCCTTTAATTAAAAGTATTGGTTCAATATGTTGGATTTTTGAAACATAAATGTCAAATATCAGTTTTGAATATCACTTTGTTTGTACCCGCCATTTTTGTTGTCGTTTTTCTTTTTAAAAGCGGTCGTATATAAATTTGATTTAGACCCGGCTCCTATACTCCGAAACAAGTTGTTTTAGCTACAGACTGTTACATTTTGATAATATTTTCGGTGTCATAATTGTCGGTAGGTAAAACTGCTCGATTCAGGATATCGAACCGCGCTTTAAGGTACATATAATCCACATGTTGATGTGATACGAATACATATTTGTTGTTATCAATGAGAACGACCAATCATGTCTAAGATCTATCTAATTTAACACAAGCCTGTCAATATTTGCTTTATTGCATGCCAAGTAATCAAGTTGGCATTTACGGCAAACACGTAAGTAAATACATATTAATTATCGTGATTTAAGTCCCTATTGCTTATTCAATGCGTGTTAATGTACGCTTGATTTGTGTTTGAACTGTTACTAAACCATTTGTGAATTAGTGAAGAGGCTGCTAAGAAAACAATGCCTTAGTATTGGCATTAGGATATGTAAGGTGGGCTGATAAAGTGTTGGACTCGTGACGTAAAAGTCCTTTTTCCTGCTTAGAAAAAGATTTGTGTATTTATTCGTTTCAGTTATTTTTGGACATTTCATTTTACTTGTTTTATGTCATATTCAGAGCTCATAGGGACAGACAAAGGGGTTTTAAACCTATATTTGGCCAGCTATGTTTTTAAGTTCCACTACGTAATATGGTGTCATGTTATGGCTTAAAACTCATTGTTAAAATATGCGTTTATCACCGTTTTATTCTAATACTTTAGAGTGCATTTGTGTTGTTATATAATATGGGACTGTAAACATTTTACTTTAAAACTTAAAAAATTAATTGTAACTTAAGGAGAATAAAAATCCTCTATTACAAGGACTAGAGAATTAGAAACGAGCATATCTCAGAGACAGATAAACAGGCGGACATTAATGGAAACCGTTTTATACACGGAACTTAAAAAATAAATAAAGTATTTCGTTTTAGTAAAACAAAATTACTTTTATAGTAATTGCTATACATTTCGCTGACAATTTGAGTTTAAAAGCCTAAACGTAGTTTTCATTCCAGCAGGACGGCAGCTCAAAGCAAAATGTCCAAAAGCCTAGTCTGTTCGTTCGAGTAAAACCTTTTCAAAAGAACGGGATATGTCGTGTTTATACTTTAATTTGGCGAGATTTCGTTGACATTGCAGCTCCTGTGTTACGCCGACATGCAAAATTGAAATGTAAACATACTGGCCGTTTTTAATCTTCCGTATTAAGTACGCGGTAAAAGTAAACTTCTAAAATTGGTCGGTCGTGTTCGACTATATGCTGAATACTAATTTTGATGTTTGATTTTCCGCTTACACTGCCTGCCCTAAAAATGTGCACAGAGTCGACATTGCTAATTAATCAGAATCTTTGCAAAATTAGGGCGAACCCTATTTCAAGCGCTGGAGGAAATACCGGTAACGTATTTGTAGCTATCGTAGCAATTTAATTTCAACCTAATCGGATAGCTGTCGGTTAACGAACTATAATTTTGTTACTAAAGTCATGGGGAATTCCTATTGCATTCAAGTTAAACATACATTTACTTAATAATATTAGACAACTGGTCTTAATCGCGTTGGTAATTATTTAAAGATTAAAAATACGTAATTATTTTTGGATATTTTCACTGAAAGCTTTATAAATTTATATTATGTTAGATTTTACCGGCGGCTTCGCTTGCGTTATGTTAGGTTCGTAACAGTACTTTCTTCTTGATAAGATTAAAAAATACGAACTCTTCATGAGATATTTCTGTGATTAGAATGGTTTAATATAATTTCGTGTCTGTTGGTTAGCAATCAGAAGTAGGTATATAATAGTAAAGCATAATAATACTCAAGTCATAATATTTAGCACGTTTATTTATTAATTATCTGTCTCGTTACTATGTACGAATACATATCGTAAGTGGTTCCAGTTCACGTACATATCGTAAGTGGTTCCATGACGCGTGCCAATCGAAATGAAAAGCTTAGTATTGACTAAGCTTTTCATTTCGATTGGCACGCGTCCATTTTGTAATGGTTGTTGTAGATTAGCCCGATAACGTGATTTTCGAAGCACGAAAAGTTAGCACATGCTCGTATGTAAAGCACGTACGATCGATCAATCTATGCAGTAGTAATTCAGCTTCGAATCCAAAAAGTTTACTTCGAATTGAACACAAAATTGAATGTTATAAAAGTCAGCTGAATATTTAATGAAAGGAAAATTCGCTAACGAAAGGTCGTATCTTGTTAGCAATTCAAAAACTCATTCGTATATTACTGATAGGTCAAACAAATGTAAAAAGGAATAAAGTGCTAACCTTCTTTCTCTTGGTGTCAGCTTCGGGGTCCGAGTTCATTAATTTTACAGACAATATCGAATTTCTGTCTTGTCGACAAAGCGTAAATTACAATGATTGGAATTTTTAATAGTCAGTAAGCAAGGTCCAATTCGCACAATTTATTTGATTGAAGTCCCATCCCTGGACAGTGACGTGTGTTGTTTAATCCAATAACTCACTTTCAAAGTAGTTTTCACAGTAGAGGTTGTGTGTACACTGAATGTAAAAATGATTATTTTGGTACATCAGCTAGGACTGACGAAATTCTTGATAGAATAGGCATGATGACTACAAAAAGTTTTAGTCCGACTTTTAGATAAAAAATATTGCACACGTAGTTTTTCTTTTGTTCCCCAAACTAATAACAACGAAGATACAACGCGTTTAAATTTCATGTTACGTCACTGTTCGGCACTAATTAAACAAAAGTGTGACGTCACAAGTCCCCCACTCTCGAACTTTAATGCGTTATATTATCTAAGTATTTTTTATTGGTTTGTTAAAACAAAAAATAGGTGTCCAATATTTTGTGCTAATCTAAATGATGAACTTATTAGAATCACTTATTTTTAACCCTGTCATCATGCCTATTAACGGCTGAATTCAAATATAAGTTAAATAGTTTAGTTTTAGTTGTTAAACGTTTTATATAAACTACTTATGTGTATTCTATATAGCTAAGTTTACAAAGGCTGGACTTGAATGAAGAAGCTAAATTGAAATATAAATTAAATAAACAAAAATAAATATTTAGTGGACTTTTTCTGACTCTTAGAAATTACTTCTCGGAAAGAACTTCAGCTATCTATAAGCTCGAACTAAGTATTAAACGACGTTATTCACAAAGAGACGATTTTGCAAAAGATATACTTTAAATGGGATAGACACTCCCTGAGTACGCACGTGTATATAATTGAGAGGATTTATTAAACTGATTATACTCAATTTATACCCAAACTACTGTACCTAAATAATTAGTTCTAAATAATATTCAAGGCGTAGACAGTTCCGTGTGTTGTGTCTAATAAGCACAAATATGTTCGTGCGCCTATTTCATTGGTACAAGTAGATTAATTGATTGAGATATGTGTTCACCAGACATGTCCCAGACACACGCATATCTTTGAGTAGAATGTCTGTAACGTATATATTAATTGTCTCGTCTAGTAGACGGCCTGTTTAAAGTACCCATGTTTTTCAAAGCGTTTTATTATGTAGAATTACTAAGAATCATTATAAACTCTCAAATGAGCTCATTAGATGGTATTAATCTTTTTCCATATTAAGTTGGATCTCAGTATATCTGGCGAAACAGGCTTTGTTGTGCTGTATGCAAAACAATATACACACATGAAATATGTTTAGTAAGTACCTAATTAATTATGTTTTATGTGTATGTGTTGTTTTCTTATAAACTAAATCATTATTAGGTAAATAAATATTTGTTTCGGTAACGATATTGGAAAAGTTTATTAAGCATTTAGAGCACTAATCTCAGGAACTACTGATTCGAATTGAAAAATCTTTTAGTTTTGGATAGCCCATTTATCGAAGAAAGCTATAGGCAATATAATATCACGCTACGACTAATGGGAGCGGAGCATCAATGAAAAATGTTGCAAAAACGAGGAAAATTCTCTTATGTGAAGCAGACAAAGTTGCGCGGGTCAGCTAGATTGAAATAAATGTGAAGAAATTAGACCGATAGGTAAAAAAGAACACATTTTGCAATTGTCACCCCTTTATCTGTACAAGTGTGCAAAAATATAATGAAACGGCATTGTTTTACAATAGGATATCAAATAAAACTATGTATGCATTCGATACGGTAATTTTATCTTACATACGCATGTTGATTGTTATATTTCGTGCTGATTAAACTAACGCAAGCCTGGCTGCCTTGCTAGTTTGAGTATTTTAATAGTGATATATAATAATATCAGCCCTGTCTGTAAACTGTCCTACTACTGGACATGAGCCGCTTCTCAGTGTAAGAAGCGGTAGACCATAGTCTACCACGCTGGCCCAGTTCGCATTGACAGCCTTCAAGTATCGTTGAGAACGTTATGGAAAATTTTCAAATATGTATTTCTTCACGACGTTTTCCTTCACCGTTGAAGTGAGTGACAAGTACCTGATTAATACGCATTTATCTTCGTGCGTGCCTTGGGATCGAACTCGAGATCTCTGCGTTGCGGTCTACCAACAAGGGTCTCAATAAATAGGCAAGATTAGATTTTATGTTTGTAAGGAAAAAGGATCAAAAATTACTCAACCGATTTGAAAAATTCTTTCGCCATTAGTAAGCTATATTATCACTGAATACCATACGCTATAATTTATTTTAAGTTTACTTTACAGCTTTCTTTTTTATTTACTAAAGTAACCATCTAACCTCCTTTTACACGAACGAAGCCGCAGCAAAAGCTAGTATATTGTGTATTTGCTTCACTCACTGAAGACACGTGTATGCGAGTAAATGTTTTGACACTGCATTAGTGACATACTGCTTAGTAGTAATTAACTTATATCTTTATCACTGAACATAAATATTTTGAATCGGCTTGTTTACTAATAAATTAACTATAGATATTCTAACTTGCATTATAAATGCGAGTTTGTTTGTTTGTTACGCTTATACACCTTAACTACTTGACTTGTCTTGAAATTTTGCATACATGTTGTCGGAGGTATAGAAAAAGACATAGGGTACCTTTTATGTAGGAAAAGAGTGCTGTTTTCGAGGGATAGCTGGTTCGTCTTTTATCATTTCTGTAGTCTAGTAGTTTGATTTTTAAGCGAATGAAGTGCTCCATAAGCATTTATTTTTAGATTGCTTCCCTTGTTTCGATATTAAACAATATTCGTTGGTGAAGTAGGGTTTATATTATTGTCTTAAAAGAGCGTGGGCGTGTCTTTAAATAAAAATCAATATTGATGCCGAGTGACTAAATATACCTATATATTACATATATATGTACAAATCTTCTATATATAAATAGGTAAAGATAAAGCAGTTTGGTACCTTTTCCTCAGTTTGTCAACCGATTTTCTTTATCAGTTTTTCTTTAGAAGCTAGTGATGAGCCTTAGAGTTATCAATAAAAAAATTAAACTTTTCGTTTTTATATAATTATGTATTATATAAAAACATTTATTTAAATAAAGACATGACTACACAGACGGCTCGCGGTGCAGTTGTTAAAGTGATCGCCTTGCCGCTCCCACTGCGTCAAGTGAAGGCCAAAATTTGTGTGATCCACATATGGTTGTTCCGTGCCCAGATGTTCTGTGTCCGTTTTTTGAATGTTTGTAAATTACCCCGCGGCATAGAAAATTACTAGAGCGAAAATTGTCCTTTTTTGAAAAAAAAAGAAAACCGATTATGATCGCATTTTGGACCACTGAGCGAACGTTAGATAATTTTAATGTGTTGCATTAAATATTCTAACAGATATATTACTATTAAAACAGGTATTGACTAAAGTAATAAAGTTAGATAATATCTCAAATTATGCGAACCATTTATTTGAGATTACTTTATTGAATAAAGTTTCTATCAGATGTCCGATAATGTCGGTTAGATACGGACCTCAAACACGGTTCTAGTTTCATAACCAAGAGATTATTTGTCAGAGGGGAACGCAAATATGGAACACAAAACGCCGAAATTCGGTAAAATTCAACAATTCGGATTTCACTTGTGTTCCCACCATTATCTTTAACGGATCCGTGAACCGTTATGAGCCAGTTGTAAATTGTAATGACGTAATACTTGTGTTCCATTTACATGACATTGTATTGCAATATTGGTAATAATAATGTGATATCAGTATATTTGTGCAAGAGTTGAATGCGCGAAATTATTCGTTGAATTGTCTCTTTATAGCTATTAGCTAACACAAGTGCGTAACACTTTTAGAAATTATAATGTTTTCGTTTCGTATATAACGTATTTAAACGTTACTGTCTTTCGGTTTATCGGTATATTTTCTTCGGAATCTCCATAGACGCTTAATAATTCATCAAAGTTTTATCGCAATCAGATGAATCTTATACAAATACATAAGTTACTTAATGAAGAACAAACAAGCATTCATTTTTATAATTATATATTAAGGTAAATATTACATAGTACATGTAATGTTGCCAGGTTAACTCCTGGATTTACAGCTAATAAATCAGTGACAAGTTTTAAAGTATATATTTTATATATACCTTAAAACGTGCTTATTGGCTATACATGTAGGCTATGTTGTTAAATATTTTATACTAAACATGCGTAGTGCTGCCTGTGTATAGCCTACTATACGACCTAACCTATATACCTAATGAAAAAGTAGACGAGGTGCAGGCATTATGTATCAAATGCATGCGCAAGACGTTGATAAATCCCTAATCACAATTAACTAGAGCTCAACCATCTCGAAGGCTACCATCTATATGGTTTGTATATTTCTCATAATGACCTTAGCGTAACCGTTTTGACCGTAATCTTACAAAAGTACCAAGGGGTCCCCTAACTCTGGGTACAAGAATAATATCGTGCATTCGCAGGTTACAGCGCTTTGTGATAAGATGCCCCTTAACATTTATGGAGCGAGATTTTATTCCTGAATTGTAATTATTATTTTCAAGGGGAAATCTCGGTTCATATTATCTGAGTAGTAAGCCTCGTCTACTGCAATGTAGATTAAAGATATACTAACCATTAGTCAACGAGTCACATGAATTTGCCAATGCCAGAAGAACGTAAATGACACGATATGTTTTTTATCTAGAGTCTGGTAAGTAGGGATCGATTCTCCACGTACCTACTAATAGTTTTAGCTAGTACGAATATTTTGATAATGGATAGGACGGGCCGTACCCTGAAAATAGCCTACTTAGGTCGGTAGGTCAAGCAACACGATTGTAGTCGGTTTGCAAAATCTGAAAATGTTGTACTAGTTATTAAGTCGCTTGAGTCCATGATCTGGAAAACCCTTTATTGCTAGGTTTACGGAGGACTATAGAAGTCAGAAGTGGTCTTTAAGTTAAAATGGCAGTTGTGAAATGTTCGTAAAGTTCCATGAAATTAATGTGGCTTCGGCAATTGTCTGAAAATTACTTTGTAAAATTGGAATCGTTAAAAACTAGTAGAGATGCCTAATGTTCTCAGTTTCAAAAGGCTTTTAAACTCGTTCTTGTGGATACATTTCGGACAACTGGTCTATTGTGTTATTTGATATGGCATTTAGTCCTAAAGGTTTTCTATTTAATTAATTCTATTGTGAGACAGCTTTGTTTAAAATGTCATCAGAAATAAATTACTGGATAGTTGCTTTTGAAATACTATTTAGATGGAATCTGCGTAGAGTAATGTAATTAAAATAGTTTTATAATATAACTACTATTTACTAGCCTTTGTCTATGAAAATACTCAGCGGTAATTACAATTTGATTGTATAATAGGTCCGGTACTAGAATATTTTCTATACTGTTAATTGAAAAACATGTTCGTTTTGCCGGTGAGAAGTCAGTTGTCGTTTTAAATTTGGAATTGTTCTTTCTAGGTGGCATTAGCCTTCCCTTTAATCATGTGGAACCTAAATGTAGGTTTATTACACCTCTGACCAAGCCTTTGGCCATATACAGACGTTAAACCAAGACTAAGAAAATTAAATAAAAATATTAAAATAGATGTCTACGTGCGAACGTATTTTGTAAATTCGTACGTCTTGTAAATATTTTACATACATACCCATAAAGAATTTAAGACACATGCATCAAATTAACATAATCTTCACTAAGCTATAATTTAGTACCTAATTTATAATCAATGTAACCCGACACCAGCTGTTAACGCTGTCATAAAATATGTTGATTATTTACGTTACACTGATTAAGTTTATGAGAATACCGCTACCGTATATTTTTGTATATTTCCCATCATTACGTTATCTATTAATTAAAATAAACCGACCGTTAATCGAGTCGACCAGAAAACAAACATGGACGCTGATATCAACTTCAGCCGTAAACTAATCGATACGTAAAATAAACACCAATCGAAAATTGTTTCTTTTATATGGATTATGACTATGAAACGTAAACCGTGTGGGATTTTTCAATTATTATGTAAATCGCCATCATTTCGACGCAGTGTTTGTTTTAAGAGATATGTCATAACAATGAAGTCTTATGACCATTAAAGTTCATCAATTCGTGAGTTATCGATTGAATTGCGGTGGATTTTACGCGACACCGACCGTTATATTGCCTAAGATTGATTATTCTCAGTCTCCGTACCCTTTGGCACGCTTTGAACGGGTATCTGGTTGCTTGCAGGTTTATTACCCGTATTGTTTACTTTACTTTTTATTTCACTTAGTGTGGTAAGCCACTTTTTTAATTCGTTTCACGAAGATCATTCAGTTGTAGACCACTTTAAAGACACTTCTTGGCAACAAACTGAATGATTTTGTTAATAGTTCATGGAATGCTAGGTAGCCATTAGAGGAAAGCAAAATGGCCTCTATGGGTGCGCAATTTTTTGCCAAAGTAATAGATATTAATAGATATTTTTTTAAGTATAACCAAATAAGCATCTTTATCTCACAGAATATTGTAGTCAAATAACCTTAGGTTGTGTTACTAGCTTTGACCAGAATTTCAAGATTTTGGTGAACCACTGGGCTAACAGCGGAGGTATAAGCAGTCTTTAGTACCTACAGTTTTTTCAGGCTATTAATCTTACAGAGACACAGCTTATATTGCAAGTGTTAAACACTGAATATCAGAAGGCCTACAAGTTTATTTATGTATAGCTTTGCGCCTATAGTTCTAAGGGATAGAGTATGGCTATGTACTTTAGCCCATGAAGTAACTATAAGTGAAACATCACACAGATCAAAGCAAGTTTTGTTGCTGCGTGAAAAAGCGACAAAGCAAAATAACATTCCGCATTTATAATATTATTTTAGATAAGGATTCATATGGCTGTGATTCTGAGAGTATAAACAAAACGTTAATTAATGTTAATAAACTAATAAATAAAAGAAAAACGCATTATGTATGCAAATAAAAAACTAACGAGCACGTTTAGATAACGGATCTGTTTGTTATAATGACATTGTTGACATAATTATAATAATTAAAGACGACGCTCCGTGAGTAAATTATCATAGTATTATTACCTATATTATGATGTATATAATATACTTAATATAGTGATATAAATAGGCCAAGAGCGAGCTCGCCGCGGGCAATCAGGGTGACATACTGAAACTATCAAATATGATTTATGGATTTACCAAAGTTAATGTAACAGAAATTGCTGTTATGGATTTTTTTTTTGTTAGTTTCTTCTGATTGTTTTGACATTAATAAACCTTAATAAATACTTTGTTTTATTTAAGAACGTCGCATACAAGTGCTTCGTCGTTATTTTCTGTTCAAATTTTAACTTCTTCATTCGACATGGAGTCATGATTTTTTGATACTTGTTACATTAAATTGCCGTTAAGACCCATCCTCCTTCCCCTTTTTAGATTCCAGAAATGTCTAGAAGAACTTATTACACCGGCAAAAAATACGAACCCGTCCCTATCTTCTTAATAATTCACCAAAAAGTTGGAAGAGGATTCTTAAAAAGTAGCGCCTGCCAACAACCAGATCGATCACGATAACATACATCCATTAAAATATAAAAAAGGAATCCTATGTCAGTTTGCGCGGTTAATTTCAATCGGTTCTGAAACACAAACGCGAATAAAGTAAGCTTTGCATTTATAATACGAGCGTGGATAACATCAGATTCACAATGATATATATTTGAACAGCTACGAAATCTGTTTTATTGTAAAAATTAATTACTTTCAGTTTATTATTCAGAATTTGTTTGAACAGGATGATGAATGAAATCAATTTTGGCTCGTTGACAAATAGACTTTTGCTTTATTAGTTAAATTATGATGGATTATAAACAATGTAATATTATAATATCCCTTGAGAAATGAAGACTGAAATTTAATTTGAAAGTATACATCATATGTATACATTTGCTTCTCACGATATATTCTTAAGACATTTTTATTATTTGTTTAGCTTTACTTACGATGTTTTGTTATTCAATTTATTCCATTATAGATTATGACCCCGGCCTCGTTCCTTAGACTAAGAAAATACCTGTGCCCAGTAGTGGGACTGTTTAATACTAGGCTAATATTATTATTATTTTCTCGCTCGCGTAGAAAAATCTACATTAAAGAGACAAAATTCACAAAATTAAAATCCTTCGGGTACAGTACTTTTTCTGGATGAAAGATACCCTATGCCATTCTCTGTACATCAAACAACCTGAATGCGAAATTTCATGATGATCCATTGAGAAGTTAAGGCGTAAAAGCGTAACCAACAAACAAAATCGCATTCGCATTTATAATATTAATTAGGATAGTTTAATTGCTTTCCAGAAAGTTTTATTAATATATGTATACATGTTCTAAGAGATATGTAGACGACATTTCTTACACGGTGTTATCATCCTTCTTGTCTTACCTATGCAAAGCAGAACAACAGCACAGGTTAAACTAGTCGAGTATTTGGTGAGTGCGTAGACGTGTCTAGACAAGTAACCGATACGTCTGTATCAAATGATATGTAGCCATTTGCACTATTTGATACTTCAATTACAGATTATTTTTCTTTTTAACACGCTTTTATTAGTTTCATATGTATGTTAGTATGTATGTAACGAAAACATTGAACATGATATTGACCCTCTTCAAAACGTCGGATTAACTCGAAATTTGGCATACCTACTTATCAAGGACCGATGACAATACAAAAATTTAGAAAAATAATAAAAGCAAAATAATAATAGTTTAAAAATAGAAATAAATAATAATTAAAAAAAACTAAAAAAACGCTTTATTAAAAAAAACTAAAATAGTAGAAAATAATTAAATAATTTTAATGTAGAAAATCGTGGGGTGGGTTATCAAAGTAACTTAGAAAGCACCCCACGCTTTTTTTAAACTATTATTTATTTTTAAAACTACTCCATAATAATTCATGTGTCGCGGGGGACTTTATAAATATTCAAACAATGGACACAAACAACACCCAGACTTGGAACAACCATTTGTGGACCACACAAATTTTTGTCCCGTATGGGATTCGAATCCACAACACTCGGCACAGCAGCGGCGTTGCAACACTTAAACCAGTACATCATTTGTGCAGTCAATATAATACTTGGATACATAGTAGGTCGAAGTTTAGTCTCGGCCTATCTCTATTGGTGATAGGCGTGATTCTATGTATCTATGCATAGCACTTGCATTACAAGTCTAAAGTTCTATATCGAGTGAAAAAGTGTTGTTACGCGTCATATGTTCTGACTATGTTAATTATAACGTGTAGGTACTTGTGAATAAGCAAATGCTTCTACTAGTAGTACAATGTGGGATTGTAGGATGTGCGACATTTCCACTGTTGTTTCTAGTATCTTTGTAACTCCCTGTCGATTCCAATCTAGTGCTCAATCTAGGCGTCCACAATTCTCAAGGGTTGATCGATAGAAGACGCATACCACAGTTTCCTTGAATATCAAATCTGAATGAAAGTGACAAAGCGTAGTGACTTAAGTCCTTTGGGACTTTGTTAAATCGCGGAAGACGTAGCATAACGAAAGTGTTTTCAGTCTGTCTCCCGAGGGATTTAACTAAATCTAGTTCGGTTTACTTATTTACATCGAAGCTAAGAAGATGTAATATTGAACTCATTGGATTTGAAATACATAACGTTGGTTTTGTTATTCAGCTTATATTTTGCAAATGGTAATTTATTTAATAAAATATACCAATAAGGCAGGAATGTTTTCTTTTACCATAATATTTTTTAGATAACCATTTCACGATATCGAATGTAGCACTTCCTTAAAATAAATGCACTCTAGTAGCTAATTAAAAAGAACAAAAAGAAGAAAATATGCTGATTTAAATTACTTAACTCTTTCAACACGGTTTACATTATTAACTTGGTATTTACCCGTATAGCCGTGTAGCATACATAGACTTACGTCATTTTTTCAGCTGCGGCGAATAGAAACTACTAATTTTCACTCGCTGCGATTGCTCGGCCAAGTTAATTATTATTCATACCAAGTAATAAAATAAACAAATTATTTAAATTGACATAAAAAATTAAGATGCGTGGCCACAGAGAATATCGTAAATAAATTTAAAAAAGTATATGTTATTTACCTACGGGTATAAATTACAATTGTTATTTAATAAAATGGCGGCTGTTTTATGCTTGAACTAGCCTAGTACTCCTAGCGGAATTGTGTATCATTATACAATTTAATTATAATTCCCACTTTAAAATGTAATGGACGGTCACAAGCCCGACATTTCTTCTCAGTCGCTCAGCGGAGAGTTATGCATAAGTCGCATTTTTCATATAAAAAAGGTCTCTTCTTTATAACGTACTAGGTTTTGTCCGTGTCTTCGCCCGCGTGAATAAACTTCTATCCGTCAGGCACAATACTTTTTTTCTACACTATGTCTTTTTCTGTACCCCTGACAACATGTATGCGAAATTTTATGATGATCGGTCGAGTAGTTAAGGCTTGAAAGCTTAACAAAGTCACATTCACATTTATAACATTAAACTTAGTATTTGGACCTTATATGATTTTAACCAACAGACTGCAATGCAGAGGGTCTCGGGTTCGAACCCACGTCGCGCACCTCTGACTTTCGAAAGATATATGACTTTTAGAAATTATGTGCGTTGACAATAAAATTATCGCCTGCTCAGTGCCTCGGAGAGAACGTTAAGCCGGCGGTCCCGGCTGCCATGAACATCTATGGCAGTCGTTACTGGGAAGTTAGTGCTCTATAATATCCTGACAATGGTCTAGCCTTAGGGTACCGTTAGCTTTCGGGTTGCGGAGGTCAGGTGGCAGCCGCTCCGTGTAAAAATTGATATCCAGTCAAATCCGGTTAGATCAGAAAAGCCGACCTCAAGTGACTTGGGAATAATAAAGGCTAGGGAGAAGAAGACCTACGTTTGTAGTTGTTTTATGTATTTTTACCCAGGGTTGTACATAACTCAGTATTTAATCTGTTTTGTTTATTTTATCTTACTTGGTATTTCCAAATAAGATAAAAGGAACATAGGTATTTATGTACATATTTTTGTCAACTTTAACCTCATAATTCAGCGAAATATCCGTATTTATGACAAGTGGGTATCACTGTTGCCTAGAGATACTAACTTAAATGTTTATTACATAACATAGCGTCACGTCTTTGTAATACGAGAGGTCAGATTAAAGTGTATTGCCCCTACAAGTTTGCGATATAATTAGGTCTTACTAAATAGGGGCGAGTAGTCTGCTGATACAGAAAGTATTTTTTATTAAGAAAATCTAATGTTAATGTCATTTACTGTCCTTTAATAGCAACCTTTACTTTACATAGAGTAGCACCTGTTTTTTGAAAAGGGTTGTTCAACCCACAAACCCACATATCGCCAGCTCTTAAGCCATGCATTTAAAGCGCCATGTTACCTAGTACCTTTCTATGTTTACATACATACCCACACATACACAGTCACACACACAAACGCGCGCGCGAGCAGGCACACGCCCCTATAAGCACAAGCACACGTATGTACAAACACTCACACGCACATACGCAAGTGATCGCTTTCATGCGCGCGCTTACATAGACAGACTCATTAATATTATTTCTATTTTCTTATTATAAACGTTAACGTATCATTATTATTGTTTTCTTCTGTAGTTTTAAAATAATGGCTTGTTATTGTAATTACACCCACGGGAAGCACTGGTGTCTAAGATACAAGTTTAGAGATCAGCGTTTTTTTAATAATAGTACCTAATATATAAGCTATATTTCTGTTTATAATGTGCATTTTTACTGAGAAATAAACATTATTATTATTATTATTAATGGGATGTTACTGATGGAAGGCACTAGCCTCACTCTGTGCAACTGCCATTGCCACACTCTGTACAATTTAGTATTTTCCAACAGAACACAACAAATAATTAATACATAAATCGGTGGTTTTAACTTCGTAATACAAATACACTTTCTTTGCACAACTTTAGTAAAAATAAGATAAGCATATGATTATAATAACATACTATTGAAATAAAACTACTTTCAACGGATTTAATAGCAATTAATTCGATTTACAACTTAATAGAAATATATGTGTGTTTTAAGTCTAACCTCGATTTTCGGTTGCTTTTCAGCACCAAAGAAAATCGTAAATGGAAAAATATTTAAAATGTTGTAAAGAAAATAATCCGTTTAAACTTCACAACCATATAACTTCCGCGTAGACTTCAGACAAAACACACTGGACTATATTTTTAAAAGGCACTTTTTACAAGCAACGTTATCCTTTGACCAATATAAATATAAAGCGGCTAGTTATAAAAGAAACGAACAGTGTACCCGTAAACACATCCTTATTACTGGCATCTCTTGGACCTTAGGTGTGAATAGCGAAGTCGGACGATAAATTCGGCTCTCGTTATATCTACACCAGAAGATAGCGATCCAAGAATATAGTGGCGTGGAACACGCAAGCTTTACCGACCATGTATATCTACTTATAAATAGAGGAAACGAATTATGGCCTGGAAACCTCCCATTTAATAAAATACTGGTTAGTTTATGGTGTTAGATATTATGAGCTCAAAGTTCGTGGATGAAACGGACCTGAATTTTAGGCGTTATTTTCTGAGACTGCCAGTGAGATATATGATTAAAATCCTAACTAATATTATAAATGTCAGTGTGAGTTTGTTTGTTTGTTACGCTTTCATGCCTAGACGACTCAACAGATGGTTATTAAATTATGCATACATGTTGCCAGGGGTTCAGAAAAAGACATAGGGTACTGTTTCATCTAGCAAAAAGTACTATTCCCGAAAGGTGAATTTATTGACAAAAGCGAGCGAAGCCGTGGGCAAAATCTAGTCTGTAATATCGTGAGGTACCTAATCCATTGTTGTTAAAAATTCATTTAAATGTGTAAATTAGATGAACTTTTTAAATAGTTTAGAGGTTTAGAAGTATACGCAGTTTAACAAATAGAATACGTATTTAAGCTTTTTGCATAGCACTATTAAATAGAATAATATAAACCTTTCTTTTTAAACTTGAACGCCAGCGATTCGGCAGCGTACAAATGCTTTTCAATTATTGAAATTAAACTACTATATACGGAATTTATCGCGTTGTTTATTTATCACTGTCTTACAAAATTTTGAAAATATTACACTACTACTACTATTGATTTTATTTTACTAATTTATAAGCTAATAAAACGGTTTAAAAAAAAATTTTGTCGGCCTCGATGGCGTAGTGGTTAGTGTAACCGACTGCCACGCCTGAGGTCGCGGGTTCGATTCCCGCACAAGACAAATATTTGTGTGCATGAACATGGATGTTTGTCTTGGTCTGGGTGTTTCTATGTATAACATGTATGTATTTACAAAAAAAAAGTAAGTATATATGTATGTTTATCCATTGTCTAGTATCCATAGTACAAGCTCTGCTTAGTTTGGGCTAGATAGTGTTGTGTGTATGTGGTAGAATATTATTATATTATTAATACTCTACAAGGCATATGTGTAAGTTAGTAAATATAATTTAAATAGCACAAGCCGAACTTTTGAGCGTACAGTCGAACTGTACTTTCATGTAAGCAAATAAACCAATTCACAGTTGTTATAGCCCGTGCGATACATGTTGCTTGATATTAGTTATTTATTTTAGAAAGACTATTGTTTCTGCATAGCGTGTATTCAACTACATAAATACAACACTAATATTCAGAACGCTTAACGCTTTGCATATAGCATTTAAGGCATTCAGGTTAAAACTTGTTATCAGTTCTGTAGTAATAGGTTATGCAGGGCTGTGAGCTTGCATATTGCATGCTGAGATTATCGGCTTTTATACTGACGATGCATTGAACCGTGCGAGATAAGAACCATTGATCCCGTGGAAGAGAGAGCTAACCAAACGTGTATAGTACCATCCTTATCACCCGCGACCAACAAAGTTAGTTCTAGTATTTTATAGTGGGATTTTGTACGTGTTCAATTCTATCTAAACAGCGGGGTGCTTAAAGCATTCATTTATGCTGTTGCGTGACTGCTTGTATCATTATAAGATTTTAATATATCTCAGCTCCTCGGAATTGACGTAATCTCTCTGAGATACTGAAGAAATAGACTAGTGGATATTCCAGACTAAAACGATGCTTTCCTTTAGAACGTTTCATTAGAGGTAGCATGATTCTAATGGATCGCTGTTGCTTTAGAGGCGTGCAGTATATCTGCACAAATCTAGATTAATAGCGTCTTTCTTGATAAAATATATTCTTCATTTCTTAAGTCCCGTTCTAGTGATTACTCTTCTTTTGCGGTGATATTTCTAACGTTGAAACTACGGACACGAATAACATTCAGACTAGAATTAACTATTTGGAGATCAAGCCTAGCCTCGAGTAAATTAGAGTTGTCTTACAACCAACATTTCTTTTATTTATTCTTATACTAGAGATTGTAATTTGAAGCTCCATATTAATTACGTATATCCCTATTACTTCTATTTATGATATTTTATACACTTGTTATGAGCGGCGAAATAATAAATAATCTATACTTGTTATTACTATGATGCACTAATTAAGGAAAAGTAACAATAAAGAATGTTATTGTTATCAATAGTTGTTTAGCTTTAGAACCGTTATAGTTTACACATTCCATACCCACCTTTATGTCATCGATAAACATAACATATTATAAATTTGACTAAGAAAGTGACAATAACGTTTATCATTGAAAAATTACTTTATATGGTACAGTATAAGATTGTTTTAGATGGTTTAAGAATCAATTACTATCGTTACGATCGGATGGAGTTTTGCTGAAGTCGTTCGCAGTTTATTGAAGCGTTAAGCAAAGGATTCCATTGATAGGGGGGATACTCAAAACACGAGACGATGAAAACTAGTCTTTCACACTTTGTCAGAGGATTCTTCGAGTAAATTGAATTTTCTAAAACGAATTAGATTCGTTCTGAATTACGAAGATTTCAACGTCGCCTATTTGTTTTAAGGGTTTAATTTAGTCTCGATATACATATCATTGTTAAAAAGTATAAATTCTATAAAATAATTCAGAACCGACAATTACACAGATGGTTACAAATAATTAATTGAAGTGGTCGCCTAGTCATTGCTCCTGCGCTGAGTGTTGCCGGTTTTACCCCCGAACATACTAAGTAATTTAAAAATATAGGTATGCTATGAATTTAAGAATACCCATACGAAATATGAGTAAGTATTCTTTGTATCCTTTGCTGATTGTATAGTCCCTCATTCATGATACAGGGATTATACTATACACGGCGGGTGTTGAATCAATAATTTTTTCGTTAAATCATTTACGAACTGTCTGTCCAATTACCTTTATGTATTTCATAAATAGATACGCGCTTCAAGAAGGTAGAAAAAGACCTCTATCTACTTTCATAAAGCCTCCTTATGAAATTCAGATAATTTTGACATTATTTGCCCATGACAGTACTCGACAGGTTTTATAGGGACTTCCCTATGTGTGGGTCCATAAACCACTTGCATTACAGCCCCTTTGTGCATGAGAACTTTAAAAGGACTCCATTCCATAGAACAGTGGGATCCGAAGAACAGTATATATTAATTCTAAGATTATGCGTCCTATTGTCATTATTCATACTTCTATACATAACATCAAGGATTTATGTAGTTCTTAGTCTGGGTGTTCTTTGTGTCCGTTGTTTGTAGAGGCCCCAGCGGCATAGAAAACATTTCAAGTGCGAGCGTTCGCTTTAAAACTAAATTACTTACAATTGAGCAAGTAAATTGTACAATTACTTAAAATGTAGGAGGAAATCCAAGAATTTAGATTTACTAAAATAAAAATTCTCAAGGGTAATCCATTACTTGCGACATTCTTTTAATCATTTACTTTACTTGATTAATGGAGGGAGTCGAATTCGCGACACTAAATGTATCGAAGACAAGAAACCTAACATCTGCGTTATAGGCGCAGAATCCTTTTATAAATAAACTAGCTGTTACCTGCGACTTTGTCCGCGTGGAATTTAACAAAAAAGTATTATTTTTGTCGCGAAACCCTAATTTTGTTCTAAAACAAAAGTAGTCTAAGTTACTCCTTATAACATCAGCTATCTGATCGTGAAGCCCCGCCAAAATCTGTCCAGCCTTTTCAGAGATTGCAAACAAACAGACAGACAAAAATGTTAAAAACGATTTTACTATATAAGTACCTATATACCTACTTTCATATGCATTTAGCTTTATTTATTTGTATAGATGTAGGCACGTAATTAAAGACGGGCTATAGATACTTAGTTTAATAAAACGCAAGTTATTTATGGCTATCTTCCTTATTATTTGTCTAAGTTTTAATACACGTGCTTAAACATAAGTCTAAGAATTATAATGTAGTATAAATCTTAGTTTGTATCATAAATTAGTTTTACGGTGACGTGTAAGATTACTTTATAATCCTGGCATTACAGAGTAGCTTGCGCACCGAGTTACAATGTTCTAGCAGTGGCTATCGGTCATTTACTACATCAATATGACTTATGAATAAACCATGTGTAGTGCGTGCCACGAAAGAATTCCTTCGGCAAATAGCGGGACCAGTGTTTATAATAAAAACTAAGCAATGATAAAGTTACTTGCGACACAGTTCGCGGGTATTTTGTGCGAACTAGATAAATTCTATTTCGCGCTCTTATCTAACTATAATATCGTACATAAATAGTAATAATGATTATTTAATTATAAAATAGTGATTGTAGTTACAAAACATTAATAGAGGGTAGGGATTACAAACTATTTTATGGATACAATCCAGTGGGTGTTCTGTTACCCTTGATAGGTTAGTTAATAAATCAATTATATGTTAAAAAGTTAGAATGTTTGTATAAGCATGAAGGGTGCTTATTTTGTTAATTTTCTTTGAATTGAATTTGATTCATGAAGAGTTTTATTCATGTAATAACGCAATAAATATGGTCCTATTTTTTCAAACAACAATAGACGTAGAACTTCTGCTGATGGTAATCAGTTTCGGTAGACTATGATTGCTTAAAACAGTGGTATCGTTCAAAAACTAATTATTTGTGGGATGATAGGAAGATATATGAGCGTTCTACACTTTTACTTACTTAGTAGGTAAAGGACATTGTTAGAGATGTCACACTTACGTCGGTTTCCATTAGGTGGTGCGAAATTGCTTGGGCTAGTTAGCTAATAACCTTATTAACTCTGCCACCAATTATAATAGGCAAAGCCGAGTCTTTTAATCAAATATGTATTATAACCTCTTTTCAAAACTATTTTAATTCCCACGTTATAGGTTATTATCGTCTACCAAGCACGGTATCCGACTCCGTGCTGCTACTGAGAAATTTTTGACAGACAACCCTTTTAACACTCAACCCGGGAATCGAACTCGAGGCCTTATGAACAGCAGTCGCATTCAAAACCACTACGCTACCGAAGCAGGCAGCTTACATCTTATAACTAGATGTGCCCGCGTTTATCGGTACTGCGCCGCCCTCGTGGGTCGTAGCGTGATGTTATATAGCCTATAGCCATCCTCGATAAACAGGCTATCCAACACTAAAAGATTTTTTAAATTCGAACTTGTAGTTCCTGAGATTAGCGCATACAACCAAACAAACAAACTCTTCAGCTTTATAATATCAGTATAGATTTTAATTGAATTTTGTAAGTAACAAATCGAGCATGTGTTATGAACAGCAGTTATAAATCCTAACATTCCGCTGTGCTATTAAATATGTACGTGTGAACCGGGCAATTCTCTGGCAAATTGTCAACACAAGGTGCAACTTTGTTAACTTTTGAGTAGTTCTGACCCACTTTTAACCCACCAAATAGTATTTTCGCTATTGTAATGCAACGTATTATGAATTCAACATTCTATTCAATACGAATATTCACTTTTATATATCGATCAACGATACAATGATCCTATACTTTATTCTAACTTTTACAATAAACCACGACTTGACATGAACTACATTGTAACTTACGGAGATAAATATGATGTTAAAATTACAATCACTACATATTAGAAAACAAACTCCCCCGCCGTGTCTGTATACGATATACTCAAAAACTACTGAACGGATTTTCATGCGGTTTTCACCAATAGACAGAATGATTCCTGAGGAAGGTTGAGGTGTATAATTTGTTAAGGTACTACCCGTGCGAAGCCGGACGGGTCGCTAGTGTTTCTATAAGCATGAAACACGATATTTCTTAAAGCAAATTATAATTAAATTTGCGAGTTTAATCTCATGAAACAACGATGAACATGTACTAAGCTGTCTCCTAAGCGCATTTGTAGATATATAAAGTTATATATTTATGTTTAGGTAGTTCTTATAAAAACAATGACTTCAACATAATCTCTTTAAATCACGGGTCTTTGTAGAGACTGAAAGAAGAGACACGACAAACTGCAGGACTCGGGCGACGATTGTATATCGTACAAATTTATTGCCCGGCGCACTCGTGTTGGTGGTAGCACAGTGATCACTAAGTCACGACGCTATAAGTGCAGTTGTTCTCTTATTTATTTACCAGCTGTTACCGGCGACTTAGTCCGCGCGGAATTTAACAAAAAAAAGTAGCCTATGTTTCATCAACTTATTACATCAACTATCTGCCAGTGAAAGTTCGGTCAAAATCGGTCTAGCCGTTTCAGAGATTAACCGGAACAATCAAAAAGATACAAACATAAAAAAAAATTTTTTGGTTGTACCGTGTATACTTTCACATGCATTTAGTAAAAAGCTTAATTTTGACATTACAAACAGACATTTAAATTTTTTATATAGATTACTATTTAAAATTACGGGTATTTTTACTTAAACTCATATACATTTCTAAATTATTAAAAACACATTTTGCACATACCCTCTAACGTTTGGATCAAATAGAACGAATGCAATCATCGAAAATATGTTCATTTCGTGAAATTGCATCTGCGTTGTCCTGGACTTCTACATTCACAATTTAACTGACCGCAAAGAAAAGGGTCTTACTCCATTTTTTATAGTATTTTATTGCATGCACGAAAACGAGACAGCGTTCTACAGTGTATAGTTTTGTTTTATTCTACTGCATGCGATAACTTTACTTTAAAATACGGTGGTACGGACGACAACTCGTATGAAAAATAGACAAACTCAGTTAATCTTTTTAATCACGTTTATGTATCTCTTTCTAGTTTTCTAGCTTTTGGGAACCTTTGTGTATGTAGGTATGTAGTATTTTAATTTTCCGATTTCGAATGTCAAAATGTGTTTGCCCTTGACCACAACACTATCACTAAAGTGGTTTAATCAGGTAAAAGTGCTCACGGAAAATTCAAACAATGGTCCGAAGAAAATCGTTTAGTGCCGGCCTTTCACTAGTCACGCACCATTACAAACTTTAAACTTTACCTGTGTTTGTTACGCATTATTACAAGACACGTGCGTGAATACTCCCTTGAGTACTGGCCTTCATAGATTGGTTCATTACGATAAAAAAAAGGTAAGAAAAAAAGGAATTTCTAAAGAATGCACTCTTCTTTTGTTTTTATTTGTGAGTTCCTTTTCCAATAAATGTTCCTATAGAAATTTTGTACAGTGAACCACTAATAAAATAATGTGGGCCACATTATCTTTTATCTCCTCAGTGTAAGAAGGGTCAGGCCATCGTCGAGCTTAGTGCAAGTTGGCAGACTTTACATACCTACGAGACCACTAACGGTCCACCGCTAGGCTACCGCTTCTTGTATGTATGTATACATGTATCGTGTTCTTAATATGAATATTGTAAAAGTGAACCATTAATAATAATTATACGGACCTCTTCTCAGTGTGAGAAGGGTCAGGCCATAGACGGGCCTAGTGCGGGTTGGCGGATTTTATATACTTAGAGAACACTAACGGTTTACCGCTAGGCTTCCGCTGCTAATATGTATATAAAATTCATATCAAGAACACAAGTTCTTGATATGAATTTTATCAAAATTAATTCACAAGAGAAGGTAAAGGTATCTAGTTACTAAGTACAGCCATGTTTAATGAAATGTAATTAGTTATAGCCATGAGAACAAACGAAATCACAGGAGTTGTAATAAAATAAGTTAAACGCTAGTCTGATTCGCATCAAATCTATAAATCATAGTAAACTACTGCCTAAATTTTCAGGCAACTAAGGGAATATAATCGTTATAAAATGTATACCGAAAAC
Organism: Catocala nupta; assembly: GCA_963675205.1. Classification (NCBI taxonomy): domain Eukaryota; kingdom Metazoa; phylum Arthropoda; class Insecta; order Lepidoptera; family Erebidae; genus Catocala; species Catocala nupta. Next base: position 14,904,959 of record OY776092.1, on the reverse strand, counting down.
GTTTATCTATTTCAAGCATCTTGAAGGGTCACGAGGTATGTACGGTTCGGCAAAACTGGTATCTCTCTAAGTCGCTCAAGACACCGTGGAAAATCCAAATCATTTTCTGAGTAATTCGTTTACCCTTATCAAAAAGACCGCAGAGCGTGATAAGAATATCAATATTGGGATTCTTTATAAACATTAGACATGTTTTCTAAAGACTGTTCAATGCCCTCAGATTAAACATAAAATATATGTTATTTTCGCAACTAAATTACATGACTAATCTTAACCTAATATTAAAAATAAAGCGAAGAAATTTTCATGTACAATTTAGTTGCGAATAGTTTTTGTATTTGGTATTCTGTAGGTACTAACGCGGCAAGTGAGAATATCGTGTAGGTACATAATAAGAATTTCGTATATTACTATATTATAAACATACTAGCAATCTAAAACTACTCGGTTTAGTTCCCAAATGTAGACTTTGTAGGCTCAGGGCGGGTGTGTTGAAGGCCATAGGTAATAACAGTCTCGTTATGAAAAGCACGTTTATCGCTGATCTAAATTTTAGTAAAATTTCACAATTAGTGCGTCAGACATGTACGGCAATGTAATAATATGTGTCCTTGAGTATTCAATTTCTACACTATTGTATATACTATATTTTGGCCGCGGCTTCCCTCGGGTAAATGTAGATTAGGTTAGTAACAGTACTTGTTGTTAGGGGTACATCTTGTCAGGAGAACCGAAAAAGACATAGGTCCTTATTATGATCGGTTGAGTAGTTAAGGCGTGAAAACGCAACAAAGAAACTCACATTCGTATTTCTAATATTAGTTAGGATAACATTGGTACATAGAAATACAATTAACAAGACTTAATTGAAATTAAACACTTTATACGGATTTTATCGCGTTGTTTATTTTACTTACATTGTTATTACATAATTTTGAAAACTCTAACACTACTATTATTGAATTTTACTACAAAGATTAAATTATGTTCGGGTACTTTAAAATAACTAGCTACACTTCAGAACGTTGGGACAACTACCATCTTAGTCTCCCCGTGAACATGGCTGCTGTAAAGCAACCGAAACGTCGGGGCAAAGTGTAAACTTAAATACAAATAGTTTTAATTAGAAAAAATATATAGCTTAAATAGTAGTAAAATTCAATAATAGTAGTGTTAGAGTTTTCAAAATTATGTAATAACAGTGTTTAAAGTAAAATAAACAACGCGATAAAATCCGTATAAAGTGTTTAATTACAATGTATAACATTCGCGTAAACATAAGACAATATTAACAAGACTTAATTTAAATGTTTGTACATTTTGATTATATTACAATTTAAATGTTTTCTACATAGCTTATTTAAAAGCAACACAGCTTGGTGTGAGGCTTAAAGCCGACAAATGTAAAACATATGTAGGTAGGTGTGGAGTCAGCAATTCGCGCGACGTACAATTTCTTGTGAATTCGGATTAAAACTCTACTCGCATCTAGAATTTTATTTTGTAGACTTCTTTGAATGCCAAATGTTTTATAGCTTAATATTTATGTTACCTTGCATTCAGTAAAAGTTACATTGAGCGTATGTGTTATTTGTTGTCTTAGTAAATGTATTAAATTCGTATTTGACTTGAGTTCATCAATGGTATGCATTGAAAAACTTGCAAGTTGTTTTATAACATAGATTTCAGAATATAATAAAATAATATAAATTCATAATGTGCTCATAAAAGTATTCTTATTTACACGGACTAAACCTAAATTAATGTTGTATATGTATATGTATAAAAAACAGAATAAAATCCGTATTAAGTAGTTTAATTTCAATTAAAACATTCGCATAAACAATTTTATGCGAATGTCATAGTCACTTTATGTTAACAAGGACATGTTAAGTATAGGTAGATTTCATATGTAAAAAAATAACTTTAATTTGGCTTGAGAGATTACTATCATCGTCAAGTAATATTCTCTGTAATCTATACTAATATTATAAAGTTGAATAGTTTGTTTGTTTGGTTGAACGCGCTAATCTCAGGAACTACTGGTTTGAATTGAAAAAATATTTTATAGTTGGATAGCCCATTGATTGAGGAAGACTATAGGCTATAAAACATCATGCTACGACCAATAGGAGTGGAGCATTAATGAAAAATGTTGAACATAACGGGGCAAATCCTCTCATGTGAAGCACACGAAGTTGCGCGGTTCAGCTAGTATAATATAACAGTAATAATAGCTTTTTAAACATTGGATATCAAGTATCTGAAGAGTTCCTAGATAAAAACATTTTGTTGTAGTGATCGAATTTTTTGCACGCGGTATTTGTAGTGATATAAATTTTCCATAAGTAACCATGCTAACCATTGTACTTTATAATATCAATATAATATGGCTCATTCGCCATTTTGGATAAAATAATTTAGGTTCAACAAATAGCACCATGAAGACAGTCTAACCATTAAAGTTATGAAGCGTTCGCTTAGGTGATAATTTGTGCCTATTCATGTTACAAATGATCACTGAAACAGTATTATCGAGATATTTAATGTTGAATTAACTGTCAAGAATGTTGTAAGTTTATGACAATGCTTATTAATTTTGGCAAATTCACATAGTATTTGGCTCAAGGACAAATGTTGCCAGTGCAGGGTTAAGCTTGAATTATATAATTTACAATGCAGCCGTCATAACCTTGTTCAGGGGTGAAGTGGAATGTTTACGTCTATGATAAGACAATCAGTACTGATCTAATTTGACCATTGATTGGATGCGGTAACGTCAATTACTCTGGAAATCAACGGTGAAGGGTTTGCAATAGATTTCATGCAATTGAGAGGAATAGCAAATCTATTAAATTAGTTCAGCTCATTGTTTATACATGTATATTAGCCTTTTCTTTTTATAGTTACATTAATATATTTACGCCTATTATTTGGAGAAACAGACAATAGTAGCATCTTCCTTTGATTCATTAATTCTCATTACATTTTCAAGCACGGTCTTCCTCCAATTTTTCTCGTCCATTATATTAATCTAGATAATTATTCTCTTCAAGCTATTATTGTTTATAAAACACATATTTGTTTTTATTGTGTATAAAACTGAACAACTTGTGCAGTTTGTCTGCATGGATAACGCAGTGGTTTAAGTGGACACCTTGCCACTGCCAATGCGCCGCATGTTGCGAGTTCAATTCCCTCACGGGAAGATGATTATGAGATCCACCACTATCTACTTCTTCCGCATCAGAAGTCTGTTCTTTGTATTCGTTATATAAATGTCTATAAAGCCTCCCGCGACACAGTGATTAAGGTAGTACGGAAACTGTCTAGAAAAATGGCACGGTCGTTTGACTGACTGCCAAAGTACGTGTTAAGTAAAAGTTTTAATAAAAAGGAACATCGAATATTATAGCCAATTGAACTGTATGTAATTTAATCAGATAACAGTTATGTTCTTGTTATTTTTGACATGGACATAGACGTAATAGGTAATATCGACACGGGTCGCCGTAATCGTAAAAATTAACTGGTGGTCCTGGCACTGGTGTTTTCTATGGCGGGTATATATATACTGTAACCTTACTGTATCTACTATATCCTCATTTATTTTGTAACTAGCTATCCCTCGACAACAGTACTTTTTCTGTATGAAAGGTACTTTTCTGTTACGCTTTCACGGTTTAACTATTCGACCGATCATCATGAAATTTTGCATACACGTTGTCAGGACTACAAAGAAGGGCCTACCTTTAATCCAGACAAAATAATTGTTCCCGAGCGAAGTCGCGGGCAAAATGTAGTTCTTATATGCATATCGAGTAGGTATTGATAAATATTGCGAATCGATACACAAATGTAAGTAATGCATTGCATTACGCACAGGATGTCTTCAATTTATCATTCTACGCTCTGATTAGGTCGAGTAATTATGGCTATTAGATTCATTGTTTACTAAACTACCAGACTGAAATGTAAACTGACATTATATTATTAGAATTTATTGTTCAAATTAAACTTTTGTATACGGCTTTTATTTTAAAAATAACCATTTTAACCATTAAACTATAATATATTTACACTTATTCCGGCATTTCGGTTGCTTTTCGGCAGCCATGGTCACCAAATTCGTCGTGGTCATAAAGTCCGCAAAAGTAGTTTTATTTCAATTTGTTTTAATTTACATTCGCGTAAACGTAAGACTACAGAAAGTTGTTCTATGTCAAATTAAACTTGTGTAGTACCTACTTCTAATTTGCTTTTGATATACCCGCATAACAATCAAAACCACGGCAGGATGATTAGATTTTTGATTTTCGCCTATCCCAGTTCAATTTGTATTGAAAACTCTTTTGGCACATTTTAATTAATTAATTAAATTAAAGGTTCCCCGGGTAAATTGAATCACGGGTGGTAAACAAATATAATTTATGATTAATTGAGTGTCAGTCATCTCGCATCGCAGCTCGCAATCACGAAATCACAAGAGCGGGGTTTTGTTCCATACCCAATCATACTTGTTCTACAGGAAGTTTTATTTGTTTAAAACTTTGAAAACCCAAAAACTAATATCATTCAGCTCTCATGCTGTAGTTAGAATTATTTACGACAAGAATATAGTGGGTTAAATTTAATAAAAGCGCATTGAGCAGTGGCAATATGCCAAGTTGCGCGTTATCCGCAAATGCAAAAGCACGCCTTTTCTTTGCTTAAGATGAAAAATGAGATTGTAAGTCATTATCGTTTACTAGATTTTTGCTATAAATAGATCTGCTTTTCACTGCAAAATTTATAGGCAATGACATACACCAGCATTTTTCAGAGTCATTTCAAGTCTATAATACTTATCTATATTATACCTTTGTGAAATGAAAATAAATTGATTGCCCGAGCAATCCAAATAAAAATATTTTGTAACGAAAAACGTAGTTCCCTACTCAATAAATTATCGTTTTGTATATTTCGTTTGATCGATTTAATATGCCAATTATGCTTTTTTATCTAGATGCGACTAATACTTATATATACCAAATGTGTAAGGATACATTAAAAAATGATTTTCCTTTCAAATTTAGAACTTCCTACGTTTGATTAATCGTTTCAGACCAATTTTGAATAATATCTCTTCAGAGTTGTAAAACGATTCATGTATTCGCCGATTATTGAAATTAAAATCGGTTGTTCACTGTATAAAAGCTGATATTATAATAGCTTCCGATTTATGATATTTTTGTGGGACTAAGGCTGTTTTTTCATTAAAGCTTATATGTACGTCTTGCTTGTAGCGATAGCGATGCGTATTATATTTTCTTTCAATTTCACCTAAGCATGGAATTAAATTTCTCAGTAAATGTTTGCTAAGAAATATTTTCGAGCGTCACTGGTGCAAAGAAGAAACAAACAAGTGTTATATAAATCCAAATGAGTTATTCAATTCCGCAGAATACTGCTAGTGTCTATGAAGTTTTGGTAATTTCAATTTCTATATAAAGTTTTCACAGAATTATTTCTTCAATTTTCTTATTGATTTATCGCTACTCTAGTTTTAACGCTCAATTTCTAGGTACTGATAACTTCTTTATTTTCCTGCAACTTTTTGTTAACTACAGTGAAATCTTGAAAAGAAATCAGTATAAAAATAAACTTTTAACTCTGGACCGTTTATCTCCTTCGTTTTTATTTAAAGTAAATAGAAGTTACAATTTATCTGCGGAAAGTTGGTGCAACTTCACCACGGCGGCGGCTCCATTCTGCTGAGAATTTTAACGAAGTAATTCCAGTTGCGTCACGCCTCGTGATACCTCGGAGGAGCTAAGGCAGGTTAGGCAGAAATGTAATTTCGGAGGCCCATAGTTCGTCGATATTGCACTGCAATATGATTACAGCCGAACCCGTCTATCGTCTTTCGTCTTATCGGATACAATAATGGCCTATAACAAATGTGTTGAATTAGAAAATTGCTCTTACGTTGTCTGACGATCAAATCGGAAACAGTATTAAATAGTATTGGGAATTTTATTGAGGTGTTTAGGTATTCTTTTACATTAATTATAATAAAATCAACTTAGTGAAGAGCATTTATTTTACATATTATGTCTTATGTTTTTCGTGAATGTTATACATTGAAATCAAACTATTTTATACGGATTTTAAAGCGTTGTTTATTTAAAAAAGCACTATTATTACATAATTTTGAAACTATAGACGACTACTATTAAACTATTTAAATGATTATATTTAGATTTACAATTTCCCCGACGTTTCGGATACTTTTTAATCTTAGTCATGGGTAGACTAAGACGATGATCCTTAGTTTCACCGTGGCTATGGCTATTTTATTAAACTAGCGGTCGCCTAGTGGTCGAAATTCGACCATAATTAATTTAAATTTTAAGTTTGATAGTTATTAAGGTTTTATTGTCTAGCACTATATATTTTCAAACAAATTATTATTTAATTATCTATACTAACTATACTGTATTCCTAAGCTTGCTGCTTTCTTTTCTTTTTTCTTTATTACATATACATAAGTAAATATATTATAATATAAATAGTATTTATCATTCCAATCCGCCCAAAGTTTGCCTGTAAGAATACTGCTGATATATGTCATTAGGTATATATTGATATATTATGTAACCATAGTTACGAAAAACAGTACTTCATCAGCCAAGTAATGCCGAAATACTACGAACGCGATTCAACTGTGTGTGTCAAATGCATGGTTGTGTGCGTGTAGTGTTTATTCATTAATTTAATGTATTTCTAATGCATATTTTATATAAATATTAGGGTTCGCCCCTCCTTCTCCATATAAACTTTAACTGTGCCAAATTTTATAGTCTACCGACTGCGCAATTTTTGTAAAAAGGGGTACAAAGTTTTTGCTTCAAGTATTAATATATAGATTAAGAGCCGTTCTTTAAACAAAGTTGCATTTCTAAGAACGTCAGAAATACTGTCCAATACAGTATTTAAAAACAGTAACCGTACTTTTTGTGTCCTTTTGTCACGTTCACGTGTATTTTTATGCGTTGAAATTTTCTTTTCAGTCACCTGACCTAGATCCGTATTTAATAAAGTTTTTAGATTTAAATTTCAATAGAGTTTTTAAAAAGTTTCATTTGTCGAGCCAAACAGATCGTGGTATTCCAGGGTTTAGTGTCATGTGATAGATATGTAAAGGGAGAAAATTCTTTGGATTTTGTGTATTGAATAAGCTTGATGTAAAATACATATTTAAAAAGTGACTATGCTTATAAAACATTGCCTTCTTCCGGTGGTTTTAACCGGTGGCTTGAACTTTGAATCCCACGGGCACTTATATCAGAAGATCTTGGATATGAACTCCAAGAAGGCTCCTCCTTCCTCTTTTTCTTTATATTTCAACGTTGTTGCTGCAGTCACCAGCGAATTCGAAATTCTTAGTGACGTGAAAGCATTAACTGTTAGCCCTTAATACGTGCAGAAATATTGGCTTCCGTATAAAGCAATTATTTGTATAACGCATAAATAGTTTTCTCGGCTCAGCTTGTCTGTATTTGTAATTATTGTATCTGAAAATTCACTGTACGAAAGTATGATAAGAATAGAGAGGGCTGTTCCATGTGTATATACAGTCAGATATCAGATTCTGGCCTTGTCATTTTAAACAGCTCGTAAACGTAACTTTTAATAATATTTGCGTTTAAATAACACTTATTTTATTTGTTGCAGGTAAGAGGCATTTATAAAGGGCAACAGGACAGCTGTCCAATCGTTCCCGCCGCCCGCGCCATCTCGGAATGTGAGTGTAAGTGATTCGGCCGAAGGCAATCCGCAATTGAATGTCACTTGAACAGGACGAGTTCCGCATGGCCTTGTTCAATGCTGGGTGGTAACTGGTAACAAGTTCTACATTGTAGATACTTCTAGAAATCTTTATATCACTCAGTTCAATGTAACGAACTATGTAAACAAACTATAAATTGCGTTTTGTGATCTCACTTTTGACACATCTGCATTGTAATTTCGATTCTAGGTTCTTTAAGCGGGGCGCGAAAAGTATTTCGCTAGGCAGATTTGGTGAAAAGTTCAAGTCAGTTAACCAGTCAAAAATTAAAACAAGGTCAAAAACTTAACATTGAAAACTAATTAAAGGAGTAAGTATTTTTTTTGTAATTGGATGTATAGCTAAATCTGTTTAAAGATTAGAAGTAATCCAGATTGAAGCAAAGTTATTAAATAAATTTAGTATTTGACTAATAAGCGTATCTTGATCTTGATTATAGCTCATTATTATTTAGTTCAATGCTGTCAAGATCATAAATAGTTGTATTCTATACCTCGTACCATGAATGGCAAAGGCTTAATACACTTACTCATATAGTTAAATCACTTTCTTCTAAAATAATTGTTACCATTATGATTCGGCTGACCGCTTATGATTGTACTTTCAACGTTGATAGATAATTACATATATTTACCGTTAGTTCCAAATTTTGTCACCTGTCTCAATATGTCTGCGATTATTTATTATTTTAGTTGTATAATTTCGGCCACAGACATCGAGTTAAGTAGTTCACACAAGTTGACCTACTAAGCGAGTCGAATTTGTGGCGAAAGTAACTGCGTGACACCTGGTTTTCACGTTGCTTTGTTCAGTTCGCTCTTAAACAAACCGTAGTCGACGTCACTAGAAAATACAGAATGCTTGATTAGACAACTGTTTTAACAGTACTAGTACAAAGTAGTTAGACTTTTACTCTTCTAAGCTAAGGCTTTGAGGACGTACTCGTAATAATAGGAACTAAAATGGTGTTACGTAAAGTCTTTATCCAACTAAAGGTGCTTCTAAACGGACATTTACTGTAATGTGTGGCTGCAATACACTGGCCACTAATAACATGTACCTATTGTTTATGGCTATCAAAACTTCTGTATTTTTTTGTCTACTCCCAGTGTGTCACGGGAGACTTTACAATCATTCAAACAACGAATACCAAGAACAGACAGACTCGCAACATTATTATTCGTAGATCATATAAATTTTTGTACTGTGTGGGAATCCAACCCATAACAATCGGGGCGGTGCAGTGGCGAGGCGATCGCTTAAACCACTATGCCATCCATGCAGGCAATATTGTAGAAAAATATTGGCCGTTTAGAAACTCCTAGTAAACAACCAGTATTTACTTTTCATAATTCTTTGACTGTGATGTTGACTACATATATTATGAAACGTATTTTCTTGAAAATATGCGTTATGCTTGTTGATAGTTACGTGTTATTATGCAATTATTATGACTTGCGACATTACTGTTATGTATTCTATGTTATAATATTGATGAATGAAAAAGTATAGAAATAATAATATTTTGCTTTGAAGATCAAATCACGCAATAATAAAGCGGCTGATATTCATAGCGCATAACGTCAGTTTAACGAGACGTTTACTTTTCTATTAAGTTAGAAAACCGATGTTGTTTGTAACAACATCGGTTTTCTAACTTTTATGTCTAGAAGCGTGTGTGACTATAGACTATAGAATATAACTTTAAAGTTGTTATTCTAGATTGAATACCTAGGTTTAAATACTTGAGTTGACATTTACTTAATTCTAAAAATATCTGTAGGTCTTGAAATTCCTAATGTTAGCCATGTTTGTCATCTAAAATAACTTTGTGCAGATAAAAAAGTTATTTAAGTGAAATTGTGATGTTGTACCAAGAATCGTAAATTATAATATTCGTTGCTATAAACATGCCTCACGTTTTTACATTGTGTTACTTTGAAATAATTTTACCTAATTACTTGCTAGAGTAATATTTGACTTATATTGTTTATTTGACTGCTTTAATATTTTTGAACGATTTGAAATATGTAGATATAATACAATCTTTACCTAACTCAGATTTCAACATAAATAACAAGCTATAGGTATTTCGTTTCTAATTAATATGACAAGAAGACATAAGCGTGAGACTCATGGTAATTTACAATGTTTATATGATAAAAATAATAATTAAATTTCTAATAATATAATATTTTGACACAGCGGCCACAAAGCAGGCAAGAAATCATATAAAATAATGTTAGCAGATATGTAAATATCCACAGTTTACCTGTTATGTATTTGTCACAAGGTTACACAAAATAGATAAAAAACGAACAAAAAGAAGCACATCACTCATATTACCTCGGATCAAAAGTCTTGGTAAGCACCGTGGTTCCGAAAAATATGACTTCAATCAAAATCACCAAATAAAATTTGTGAGGGTATAGGGGTAGAGGATAGTGAAAGCTAGCGGGTGTGTTTCCTTTGCTTTACTATTACGGTCTACAAAGAGGTAGTAAGAAAAAGCTTTGATCAGCTGCCAAGGTAATGTCACATAGCTTAGGTACCCTGAGATCAATGATGTGTGTCTTGGAATGTTGTTTTGGTAAAATTGCCAGAAGCAAAACGAGTGTCTTGAAGTTATTAGAACAATAATGTTTGATATCCGCCTGCTCGTATGTCACTTGTTTTATGTTCAGCAAGAAAATAAAATCTGATCTTATTATTTTTTATAAATGTATTTCGTACTTATTAATTTTTTGTAATATTATAAAATACACATGATTAACCTTTCAGCTTAATCATATTACAGAGGAATAATGATAAAAGCATTTTATCTGTACGCCTCTAATCTACTTGGTTCAGTTATGTTCTAAACGGTTGCACTGATCATTCGGCGTTTGAAAACAGGGTAGCATAACTAGTAAAGCGCGATGTATTGACCATTTGTGTCTGTGTGATACTGGGCTTTTTGTCTAGTCAATTCTAATTCATACATATATATATAAACAATTATGATACTGTTATCCGACGTCATTTTAAAGAAAAATATCTTTTGTTTCTCTGTCTTGCTCCAATACTCTCTACTTGATAGTCTTAGTGTGATTCTGCTACGAAATAAAAAATATAAACTTAAGTAAAATTGAACCAGCAAAACATGTTTCTTTAAAATTTACTTGTACGTGCGGTTATTCAATATCGATTACCGAGAACATTGTATAGAATATCCCGTTCAATCGTTGCTTAAACTTCAAACTAAACAGTTTGAAACTCGTAGGTAAAGCGATGTATCTCTAGTTAAAGCCGTGTTAGAAGTATAGAGCTTATCGATAAGTCTGGGATCGTTAAATCCTACGCGGCCGATCCGGAGAGCACTCAAGCCTGCCTCAACCCGGATGTAGCACGGCCATGACTTCTCAGAATGCATGGACTTATTTCTTTTTCGTATCTATCGTTATTCTGGAACATCGTAAAAGTATATTCATACTTACGTCTTTTATACTGGCGAATGGCGAATTTCACGGGGGACGGCGGGTTATTGGGGTCGGTAATTCGATCTCTGTCTTTGATAAGTACATGGCTAAAGTAATAGCTCTTTACTTTGTTGTTATTATGTAAAAGTACCAATGTATTTGTAATATACATATATATCAATGTCGTGAACCAAAATTATTCTAAGAATATGATATATTTTAATGAATGAATGTAACCATGTTTAGTCACAATGAAAACGGATTGTTACTGGCCCTCGGGTCCCGAACGTCGTCTTAGGAATTAAGGCATTAAATTATACTTTGTATCCACAATATCGATATAACTACCTCATCGCACTAATGCAACTGCTGATTATGAATCCCCCCCTGTATTTAATATCCGGGTCGACAAAAATGTTACAAATTTTTTCTATAAAGAAGCTTTATTTGGTAACCACGAAGTTTGTGGGATGGTTGACGCTAAGAATGAATCTCCAATTACGTAGAACCTATGGTAAAATTATACTTTGCTTAATGTTGTTGTATTATATATAGGTATATAATCTGCGAAAGCATGTCTGTATTGTATTTTTTTTTTGTAGATTAATCACTAAAGATATTCGTTCCAAATGAGACGTGAAGCCAACTTTGGCAACACGCCATACTCGGCTCCGACTTGCTTATCTACAACATTTCAAATTCAGAATATAATACGATAGATACATGTGAGAAAAACGTTTATGATAATCCACTTATGGAATAAAAATAAAACGCTACTACGACTAGATTATGTGAAGAAAACACACTTATTTCTACGAAACTTGTATCAGTTTCGTATGTATTATTTTTTTCACAAATCAAAGTCACTGCGCATACAAAATCCGCGAGGCGTGCCAAAGATGTGGCAAACATACTCGAGTCGAGGCCGCTTGTTCTTAGCCACCCCACTGCAGATATTAGAAGCATTGAGTGGCTTTATACCTCTCACTAGCAACTTTAGGGGCCACAAGCGTTTTGTTAGGCTTCCGATTGTCTAGAGCATCTGCAAGATATCGGTTTCAGCTTAGCTGTAATTACATATTCATAAAAAGGATATTTGGCGCAGCTCACTGTTACGCTGAAATTTATCTATGCGCAAGATATTATTTACGGTCACACTGTACTGTTTCTGTACCTAAATTAATTTCGGCTGTTGTCCTAGATAAAATGTAGGATTTTATTACTTGTTGTAATTTAACGACGATCATTGGGTCTTCCTCGATATAATCCGATCTGTGAATTGAAGACGAAATTAGGACGGCGTTTCGACTTAATAAACCACGTCTGTATGCTATGTAAAGACCAAATTGCAAATTAGGTTAGGTACTTCGGAATAATTATGTTCTTGGCATCTTACAAGTTGAATGAGAATTTTCCTACATACTTGACCCAATTGCCAGTGATTGTTTTGAGGAGGGAAAATTGAAAAAATATGCATAAATATAGGTAGGCAAAAACAAGCCAGGTGCTTTGTTTGTGTAATATCAGTGAATTTTCTTCCATGGACGCAAACTTGTATTTTTCTTATATTGCAATAAATCTGTTTGCTTGTAATTCCCAAGGAGATACAAATTATTTATTTCTCTTTTCTAGCCTACGAAAATATTGTATTTAGGAGAGTCGGTCGGGGACCGTTCGTTTGTCTCGAACAAAAATATTGCGGATGAATATTTTTGTCAGTATAAATTCGATTTGATTTTCCTTTATCTTTGCTGCTTGGTTGTATAGCTTGCGGGAATACTCGCCATTAAGATCACTGGTGGATCTGAAAACTTTTGTATAGGCGTCGAACTTATTCGACTTTGACACAGATTCAGCTTCGTGCAACGTTTTGAGAAATCTTTAAAGAAACTACACTATCCCCTATAACATCTCGTATTATATATTCCTATATCTCTGCACATGAATTACATAATTTTGGATTATAGTCAACATAATTTTTACTGTTCCCAATAAACTGAATAAACCAACAATAAATGTAAATGTAAATGACATTCAATAATTTACTTCCACCAAATTATGATAACATTGTTATTTTACAGTTATTCTGCAGCAAAAACCATGTCAAGTAATTTCATTTACTAACGTCGCGTGTACCCAGTAAAGTACGTTACTGTCTCGATGAAACGTGAAATCACCGCACAAAAGCGCATTAAACAATAAACTGAACGAGCGTAGTCCATCTGAGGCACAAATTGGCTAAATTTTACCGCGTCTCAACTAGTTAAGCGCTACTTGTTTGATTGCCGCGCGGATGTTATTTGATATACCGTGCTGAACAAATTGACATAGACGTTTAGTAGTCCAACAGACTAATAAGCTTAATTCAGCTATTGTTCTACCCTGACCCCGTTGACGAGGATATGTTTAATTGCACCTACGTATATGTATATTAATTACCCACACAGAACGCACTAATTGCGGTACCACAATTGATAAATTGCTACAGTAAACCGAACTACCAAATGTTTCCAATTTCTGTTAGTCATACAGCGATATAAAACAACATTATTTTAATGGTGAACTTCTGGTTGACGTGGTATACAATTTTGTATATATTAATCAGTAATGGAAGTTTCACATAGCTATACCGACGCTTGTACATATATAGAAAAAGGTCGGATATCCTAACAAATATTATAAATGCGAATGTAAGTATGATTGTTTGTTATGGTTTCATGCTTTAACTATCTGACCGATCATTATGAAATTTCGCATACATTTTGTATGGATATACCTTTAATCCAGAATAAGTGAGAATCGGCAAAGAATTGCCGTAAATCTTAGAGTTAGAAAAAATGGTATCACGTGACCTTGAGGTCAGAGGTCAAAGGTCAAAGTCATTTTGGGGTATATCGACTATGCTAAGTCGAATGGCGTTAACCGCGAGTCTCTAGCTCTTATGGTTCTTGAGTTGAAAGTTGTATCACAGACAGACGGACAAAGCTGCTATAAGAGTTTTTTCGAACTCTAAAAGAGTACTTTTACTTAACGTAACCTACATTTACACAAGCGAAGCCGTGGTCATAATTCAGTAGTCTATAATGTCACGCATGGTCATACTCGATGTGCGCACACAGTGTGTACAAACACACATTAAACGGGTTGTAATAACAGCTCCAGGTAAACGCTTTTTATTACTACGATTACTAGAAATTGCTTTTATATTTTACTGGATGTGCCCGCGGTTTCACTCGCGTATGGTTACTGCGCCGCTCCCAAGGGTTGTTGCGTGATGTTATATGCCTTGCTCGATAAATAGGCTATCTAATACTAAAATATTTTTTCAATTCGAACCAGTAGTTCCTGAGATTAGCGCGTTCAACCTAACAAACAAACAAACTCTTCAGCTTTATAATATTAGTATAGATTTGAAATAATGATCTTTCTGAATACTATATTTATTTTTCTCTTGAACATAAACGTAATATATGTATTTATCAATACTTTGTACCGAATAATCTACTTGAGGTTTAATAAATCAAAGCAATGTTTTCAGCATTACTTTTATAGAAATCAAGGTAACTGCTGTAAAGCCGTTGTTGAAAACTTCAGTCTCTCTCGCTCTACTTCACTAGTTAATACGATTAAGTCAATTCAGAGAAACATCCGAGCGAGTCCACAATAGTTTGAGAAAATCAATTGAAATCTATTTAATAAACTAGATTGCAAATTAAAGAGAAGAAAATGGCTTAGAATTTCAAGATGAGTTGTTTGGAACACCTTTATGCACTGTTGCCTTTTGTTAGGAAAATAGCGAGATTTTATATACAAAAGCTACAATCGATCACGACATTGTGTGTTTAACATCCCACAGCTTAGAAGCTTAGGTCAGATCATTTTGTGAATCCAAAAGCACGTACAATGATTACTGACAAGTACTAGAAACGTTTTCCAAAATCAAATCACGTTTTAGAAAAGATATTTCTCAGTAATGCCGCTCTGTCTGGTAGTCTGGGCCTGGTAGATCGCAATAAACTTACCCCTGTTACTCGGCTTGAAGGTAGTTGGCAAATGTAATTATACCTTTGCCACCCTTAAGGGCAGTGCGAGCAGTACAATACAATTTGAAAGTGCCTATAAATGTTCTTTGAAATGACCGGCTTGTGTCTCCTGGGCTATTGCATGTAACATACTAAATATTTAATATTGTCTTATGTTTCCGCGAAT
Organism: Catocala nupta; assembly: GCA_963675205.1. NCBI lineage: Eukaryota > Metazoa > Arthropoda > Insecta > Lepidoptera > Erebidae > Catocala > Catocala nupta. Next base: position 14,889,461 of record OY776092.1, on the reverse strand, counting down.
TTTATACATTGAAATTAAACACTTTATACGGATTTTGTCGCGTTGTTTATTTTACTTTAAATTAAACTTAAATATAAATAGTTTTAATTAAATTAAATAGCATAGTACAGTTCAATAATAGTAGTGTTAGAGTTTTCAAAATTATGTCATAAAAGTGTTTAAAGTAAAATAAACAACGCGACAAAATCCGTATAAAGTGTTTAATTTCAATATACTAAATATTTTCACAACATTCTGTGAACGTGTAGGTATAGCTTTTTATAAGGTAACAACGTTGACTGTTTCGTATATATACATTTTTTTAAATTTTGTTTACACTGTATAATTATACTAATATTAATACCGAACCAAAGTCTATAAACATGAAAATATTAAAGATACACAGCATCGTATTATGTCATTGCATCAAAGTTTCTCAAAATGTCTGCTATTTTATTTATTATACTCTTTTTTGGAGCCATTACTTATTAAACAGATCGCACTACTATCACATTTGTTAATACTTTGTATTTATAATGTAATTTATTATGCTCATTAAGTGGACTGTGTGTTCTTTTGAGTTAATAAAGATCTTTAAACTTACTTGCTACCAATATCATTGCCATTCTGTGGTACATTTTTGTATCTCAAGAATCATACTTCCCAATGGTTACCGGGTTTCTAAATTACATGTATTATCTACCAATTTCCTCAATTTGCTGACTATTTGTTTTTGTTACTTATTATTATCCATATTCAAGACTTCAATCCAGCAGAACGTCCTCAACTAAAAACAAAGTAAAATTATTCATTAAGTTAACTTGTAACTAGAGCGCCAAGTAATTACAATCCTAGTACTGTGGTTTAAAATGACAGTAACTGTTGAATTAAAGATACGTGCTCTGTACTTAACATGTAATAAACGCAGCAAGTTACAAACTTTCCGGCGAAGTTCTCCAGAGCAGGCGTCACTTGTTTATAATTCCCTCGCCGCTCGGTTTGACCTTTGCAACTTTCATTTGTCTAGCTCCATCAGACAACTTCGTTAGTTCTTCTTAGTGATTGTTTCCACTGAACAATTAATTAGTTACATACGACGCGACGGGATCTTTATTAGTAGTTTCGTGTTCACGTGTAACGATACCGATCCATTGTGACGTCTCATTTTGGCCAATTTGTTAATGGTACACTAACGTTGGTAGTTCTCATTATTCGGCGACTGTTCTCGTGTCTATCGTGAATTAGCGGTATCAATGAATATTTATGTTAGTGGGTAACTACACTTGGACTATAATTGTGATTTGTGGGAAATCGATGAAGTCGAAAATAATTCGTTTCCCCCAAAGGGCCGTGAAACAACTATCCTTAATGAAAATGAACGTCGGTTGGATATTATTCGCAATTCGGCTCCTTTGAAATTTATCCGTAAGCAATTCTAGTATGTATATTGAAAACGTTAACACTTTACAAATATGGTAATTAAAATTTACATTTGAATTGGATAACGGTTTTAGCTTAAAGCAATTTGGAGAAATTTAGTACTTAAAGGGTAAATACAGATGTGTTATGATAGTTGTTATAATACATAGTTATTCATAATAATGACTACATTTACTTGGTATTATCTTAGAAACTATTACTATATTAATATGTAATATTTTTAAAGTAAGCCAGTTGATTCTCTCTAACACAGAGCTTGCGTTGTTTAGAGCTAAAGGCGGTAATTCCGGGTTATTCCCGCAAGAGCTCTTCTGTGCACGAGGGTCGTTAGCGACCCCGTCAGAACAGCACGTGATTTTTTAATTTGAAAAGCCGTCGGAGCTGCATTTTCTTTGCAACAACCTGCAAATATTCAGGGAGAAAAACTCTGTTTATATACTTTGGTGTTTAGAGATTCATTCAGCAAAGTGATGAATAACACGAACACGGTACAGCTATTGCAGGTTGTAGAAGTTTCATTCATTCATCGATTATACTAAATCTACTTAATGATTTTGATACCAATTTAGTCATGATGGGTAGAGAAAATGTTGAACAAGATTAAACTTATTATTGATTAAGTGAATTAAGTGACTTTGGTAGAGACTGACAAATTCGAATATTTTATTAATTCTGAAGCTCCCTTAAACATTTTATTACGTATAATGTTCCAGATAAATTAGAGGAAATTTATCAGGTTGACGCGGCGACGGTGAAATGGGGCAAATCAAATTTAGGGGCCTTACTAGACGATGGAACCCGTCGCGCGAGGAAAGAGCTTCAACTATTTTTAATGGAACAATAAATAAGAAAGGCTGGGATGGCGTGAAACGCCCTGAAAGCGGTATTAACCCTGTCTGTATGGATCGTCCCGGCGAGATTGTGGGACGATTATTTTTAATGGATTTTTCGGGTTGGTTATCCATACTTGACGTACATTGAATTGATGACGTTTAATAATAATAATAATGCTTTATTGTTCCAATTGAGTTGTTTATTTCAAATTGCAAATCTATGTATCCTTTAAAATATTCGACTCTTAAAGAGTCTGCTCGTAAGCAAGGCCAGTAAAACTGGCCGAAAAGCAAACGTTTTTAAAAGGAACTTACTTAATACTTATTTTCTATTATATAAATTATGCAAAGTATAAAAGTGATTCGAGAGACTAGATTAAGTACGCAGTAATATCAAGTGTTATTTTTTAATTATAACAAAGACCAGAAAATAACTTAAGACAAATTGTTGAGTAAGAGCGTCTTTGTATAGTAAAATTAAGTTAATTATTTTAAATTAAGATAAAATACACTTACCTGAAAAATGTTTTTTCTTTTTTCTTCCTGCGCAAATGTTTCTAAGTCGTAACTTAAGATACGCCAATAATCAAGATATTCAAATCATCATGTTATTGAAAATAAGCACTATATCTGGGTAACCATTTTAATAGTTAGTCGGTAAAAATGTTATAATGGTGGCTACGGTATTTATTTTTACTGTTATTTACCTGTTCAATAAAGTATCTGTCGATTATAATTATAAAAAGAAAAGCCAAGGCTATAAAAGAGACATATTCGAAAGATTAAATACATCTTAAAACGATTTGCCAATATCAATTATCGAATGGAAAGCCCGGAGTAAAATATATTCATTAAGAAAATACATGCATCAATACATACAGGGTAATTTAGGCAACACCATTAAGTCGGGTATTATTACTAAGACTCTTATTCATGTATATCTTAGAAGGGTAGGTAGGTACATGTATATTACAGCCACATTTCACTACACATGCTTATAGGTCCCATGTTATAAGGAGCGAGCTCATTTTCCTTCCCCCTGACATATTTTAAAACTCCATGCTGATATTAATGAACTTAAAAAATAGGTCTCAGACCCGGGCATCGACCCCGGTTGAATGAAGCCGTTTTGAGGCACACTACTTAATCGCAAACATAGCATGGATAATAGGAGAATTTATTGTAAAAAGCATAATGTAATATAATGTTAGATATATGTTTTAACAAATACAACGATTTAGTGTAAACCTTCATGTTGTTCATGTGCTTTTAATGCTAAATAATATTTTGAATGCGAATGTTAAAACGTTTGTTTGTTACGCTTTCATACCATAAATATTCCACCGACCATCATAAAATTTGCCATACACGTTGTTAGGACAACAGAAAAGGATATAGGATACCTTTCAACTAGAAAAACTTACTGTTAGTAATCCAACCTACATACATTTACGCGAGTAGAACTACGGGTAAAACCTAGTATATACAATAGTGTAGAAATTGAATATTCAAGGCATGTATTATTATATTACCGTACATGTCTGACGCTCTAATTGTGAAATTTTATCCGTGTACCTTTTATCCAGAAAAAAGAACTTGTTAATCTAAAAATGCAAATTTTAGTAATAAACGAGACGGGTGTAAAAATCCAGGATTCAACCTCTTCGTCTTAAATGTAAAAGTAATGAAAAGAAATGACCCCTATATATCAGGGGTCTTTTGACCCACAGGGCCCATATTCAAACTCGACCGAGGCATGACCCCAAGGTATCTGCACACCAAGTTACAAGTCAATCAGTCCAGTGGTTCCGGAGTTATGCCTGTCACTAACAAACTGTCACTAACAGACAGACACACAGACCCACAGTGTTTCATTAACCACTTCGAAGAAGACTCAGAGGTTAATAAAGACCGATGAACTAGTCTACACTTTACAGTGTATAAAGTCTGTGCAAATAAAAAAATATGCGTGTCCGTTCTCCATTCCCCGACGCGACGATTTGATTCGTTCAAAAATGTGTCAATTGGTTGAGAGTTTAATTCAATATAGACGAAAATACAACGTTGCTGCGCCGCAGTCGCACTTATAGGCACAGTAATCAAACGTATACAGCCTAACAAAAAATGCGGTTCTTGGCAGTCTGTTTATTGCCCTAGTTTCGGGTATTCAGTGGGATGCCTAATTAGTATTAACGAGTTCAGAGTGTTCAAATCGAGTAGGTGCAATTAAAGTTTTCATTGCCTAGTTACAAATGCAATTTGGAACAGTAAGACGGAAGGAGAACTCGTGTAGTTTAAGACAAGGTGAATTATTACTCGGCGATGTTGCATCGAGTTCAGGATTTCCTATGTGAGTTAGATTTAATTCAGGATAGTGTTGTGAGGAAGTATTTAAGGGTATAAGTGAATAAAAATCTTAGTGCAGTATTGCAAGTCATTTTTTGAGGACTTGGCATTGTTGTTGTTAAAAATGTTTATACATAGATACATAGTCTCACGCCTAATATCCCGTTGGGATAGGCAGAGTTGTATTATATCGATATTTTGGCAGTTATGTTTTCATGTTAGTTTTAGGTCCGTAGGCGTAGTTTCAGAATTCGTGATTCTTCTAATAATGTCTAAACACAAAATCCCAATATATAATTATTTGCTTGTCCTGGGAATTGAAACCGAGAACTCATGCACAGAAGTCACATACACTGCCAATGGGCACTCGATGCAGTCTATCAGTTATTGCGTTTAAACGATAATGGACTCATTTGGTAGTAGACACATGGTAAAAGAAGTGTATTTGTAAAAAAAAGTTTCTCAGGGTTCCTGGAACGGTAACAATTTTTTTTGTCCTTTTGTGGTGAGTGACGCAAACAAATAGAGAGGCCGCACGTGAACCTACATGTTCCTTTAGTAATCCAAAACCTACCAATGATGTGTAGGTTTTGGATTACTAATACTAGCCAAGCCGAGGTCTATATGATAGGATATGAGTTATGAGGACTGAAGGCAGACGTCGTAATGACTTGCTTGGTACCATAAGAGTGAGATGGCCGCTTGCCTGCTGTGCCACTCTTACATTTTTCTAATAATATAACAAAACACGTTAGTCAAAACTTTACTTGTAAAAATGTTTGTCACTGTATATTAAGGAAACATGAGATTAAAATAATAATTAAATGTAATTCTTTTCCTTGGCACAAGTGATGGATTATTCACAATAAAATTCCATGAAAAATACACGGCAATGCCTCAGTTTACAATGATATTGATCATTTAACTGTTAAATTGCTGAATTACTTACATTACATTCAAGGACAAAAGCGTAAAACTCAGTTAAAAAGATTTTACGGACACTGAAATATTGTTTCATGAATATTCTTTAAGTATTATGCCGCAATTGGCTATGGTACATAACAATTACAGCACAGTGGTGGCTTAGGTACCATAGATAATTACAATAATCAGTCGACTTATTCCCAAAGAAACCATTTTCCTTGTTACGCACTGCCATCTTAAGATTTAAATAATAATTAGAATGCGCTCGAATGTCTTTATCTTATAGCAAAAGGAGCTATAACGACAAGCTATAAGCAAGAATGGCAATTCTAATGCAGCGATATCAGAAGATCGAAATTTATTTTTATCTTATTCACTGAGAATCCGGTTGATCGTTTTCAACGTAACTAGATAAATATCGTGAAATCTCGTCTCCTGCCTATTTCCTATCGTAGCAAGTGCAACTGATTGCCGGAAATAAACGTGGCAATCGAAGTTGACGACGCATTTTTGCGATTCGAGATCAAATTCGAGATTAACTTGAATACCTACACCTGAGAAGAGTATTTTCAATAGCCATTAATAGAAATTCCTAGAAAATTATATTTGAGAAAATATGTTTATTGTTTGGCTGTTGTTTATACGTCTAAGCGGCGCGACGCGGACGATTAATATACCTATTTCATTCATCCGTATAGTGGACGACCAATATATGTTATTTGTCCGTTTAGTGGACGACTAGACACTTTGTTATTGTTTAATAAGCATTTTATGAAGTAAAGGATGGTGTGATTTTTATATAGAGATAATTTATGGACTGGATAGTAACAAACTACTTTTTAGTCAAGAAAAATGCAGGGGTCCGTTTAAAACCGTGGTAGCGAAATCGCGGGTAATAGTTCACCTATTTTAAGTAAACAAGCGTTTTATGATAATTATAACGTCTGCTGCATAGAATATTGTACAACAACTGTAAAAGTGATGCAATAGTTTTAGGATTCACCATGTCTACGCGCCGAGTTTGATGTTACGGGCCGAAATCATGTAACTTGTATGAATAATTCGTGCATATAGCCGCCGTGAGTAGCTTATGCTGTATACAAGCAGCATATCGCGATAATGAAAAAGGCAGTGTCGTGGCGGCGGCAACCATCATCGACTAATTTATTTGATTAATTCCTAATTAAAGGTGTGGGTTGTGTGGCAGTGAATAAATGATTGCGGCTTGCTTTTTCGACTGCATTGAAGGTATTGTGGTTTTAGTGCTCGCCTCGCTACGTGAAATATATTGAGTGCATGCGACAAACATTCTTAACATTCTTGAAAATAACACTTTAACTTAGTTGAGATCTACAGCTAAAATAAAGTGTTCTTTGTGTCCATTATTTCAAAGTTCGCGATTGTGTTTTAAATTCAAACAGACTTATGCCTTGACATACGCGTAATGGCAGGCAGAGGTCGTATATTACGCCTATACTTCTATTGGCAGGCCTTAAGTCCTACGTAATCTACCTACTCTGTGAATCTAAGAGAGTATTAGGTTACTCTCCTAGATTCACGGAGTAGATTAACGGCTTATTCTAGGGAATGAGCTTATTCCTGTCTATTGGACGTCCCAGGCTCCGTATTGTCACTGAGACATTCCTGGCATAAAAATCCAATAACACTTGTTCCGAACTAGGTATTAAACATTATAAATATGCCATGAAGTATTTAATAGATTATAAATACCTATTGATTGCCCGTCGTTTACCCCTTACCTAGCATTATATTAAGTATAGCTAACCCGCGCAACTTCGTCTGCTTCACATAAGAGAATTTGCCCCGTTCTAGCAACATTTTTCATTAATTCACTGCTCCTATTAGTCGTAGCGTGATGGTATATAGCCTATAGCTCCTCGATGAATGGGCTATCCTACACTCAGATAATTATTCAATTCGAGCTAGTAGTTCCTGAGATTAGTGCGTTCAACTAAACAAACAAACAAATTCTTCAGCTTTATAATATTAGTACAAATCGCAAAAGTCTAATAAACCGGGCATAGTAACCGCAAAATTACGCCACTCTACCAGCGTAAAGAATACTATTTTTATTTCTTGAATACCGATTCATCAATTGTCCTATCACTCGGTTTCTCTACATAGGTATACCTAACGGTCAGTGATGCGACGGTCAATTTGCAACGTACGACACACCAGTGGATCAGAAGCACTAGTTGATAAATGTTTGTACTCAATATTCACCCCGCGCTACTAGTTCACGTCTAACTCGACAGTTCCAATACATATAGCCGCTTTAAGTGTATTGAAGAACTTTACAATTTATAGCCAACACATTCGTTGATTCGTTCTATAAGTTAAACATTCAAGTTGAAGAGTACAGTTTTGAATAAAGAGGCGGCATGTCAATCTTTATTGAATGGAATGGAATTTTAGAAATGGTTGCAGCACCTTACTGTTATGATTTATAAACGAAATATTACTGTAAACTTGGCGATTAAAAAGAGTGACCTTGAGTTTCTTGTCCGTTCTTCTCATGAACCCTACCACCCCTGCTTTGCTGAATGCTATTAATTTTTTTTTATGGTATGGGTTGGCAAACGAGCAGACGGATCGCTTGATGGTAAGCGATTACCGCCGCCCATGGACACCCGCAACCCAAAAGAGTTACAAGTGCGTTGCCAGCCCTTTAAAAAGGAATGAAGGAGGGAAAAGACAAAGGAAAGGATAGGAAAAGGATCGGGGTAACTGGGCCACCGGCTCTCTCTCTCACCAATACGAAACGCAACAGTACGGGTACCGTTACTTCACGCCGGTCTTCTGTGAGAGGGTAGTACTACCCCGGTCGATCCGGCCCATTCGTGCTGAAACCAGCGAGGATCTACTACCAATAAATGTGGCAGTAAATGTAAATTCACAGAAAAATAGTTATTGTAACTTTGACATTCATAAGTGTTACCTTGTAACCTAACTTGAATAAATTTATTTTGATTTTATTTATTCATAAGAAGAAATATTGTGTTGAACATATTTGTTTAAAGTACTAAATTAATATAAATTTGTGGATTCACAATCTAATAAATCTATTAAGAAATATATTATTTAAAAAAAATCATCTCTTAGGATTAAGTGATTATTCATGGTATTGGAGGCACTTTTCAGATGTGTATATTAAATTTCTGGGAACAGTATGCCATGCCTTTTTCGCTTTGACCTATTAGAAAGGCTATGACGTCATTGTGGTTTGTTTCTTCTATATGAACTATTTGCTTTAGGCTTCGTTCTTATATCCAAGAAACGTCCTGTTTCATCGTCGGACAGTTAGTTTTGACACATATCCTATGAAAATAAGCCAAAGTCCAGCGCTTAGTTAAGGTTGCACAAACCTCAAAAGTTATGTTCAGAGTTATGTAATATTGTCTTAAGTAAGTTATGTGCTGGTCTAGGCAATAATTCGCTGGCAGCATATTAAATTAATGTCGACCTCGATGACTGACACCCCCCTTGTGGCTGTCACCGGTGTTGCCATTTACATTATGAGTAAGTTAATCCGTATTTACCTCAATGCGTTCAAGGTGCTATTATCTCTATTTATTTTTGGCCTGTAGCATCCCTACGGCTAAAAACATCTGTAGTTTTTTTCTACTTGTGTAGAGGGCAATGCGTTTTGAATATCTATTTAGATACTTATGTATATACGCGTGAGACTATTCATATACTTATATAATCAAAGGTGAGCAGTGGTTATTACGGCTATATTTTGCTACTTATGTTTAAAGGTACGAAGAATGTAAGAGGGAGCGAGCCTTATATCGTTTTCGACACCAGTTTGTACCTGTAATAATCCAATAACACTTTGTTTGAGCCGGGAATCGAACCTGAGGGATCACACGATTCGTGCGAAACGACCAATAAGCTACGAAGGCTATCCTAACTTATATTATAAATGTGAATGTCAGTTTGTTCGTTATGCTTTTACGCTTTAACTACTCGACCGATCATTATGATATTTCGCATACTGGTGATCATTATATTTCGCATACAGAAAAGGACATATGGTACTATGGTTATATGGTTTCATCTAGAAAAAGGACCGTTCCCGAGGGATAGAAGTTCGTTGACGAAACGAGCGAAGCCGTGGGCAAAATGTAGTTGTATATTGTTGTATAAATGTATCACGTCTGCAACAAATGGTATAAGATCGAATGAATTACGTTGTTTTAAAAATATCACCTTGCTTTTAAGTGGGTGATTATCTTAAATGTGTCCCAGGTGCACGATCGCGGACGTTGTTTAATAATTTTCGGGGGAGTGTTTGTTCGGTTTAACGTTAGGCATTAGTACAAAAGAAATGAATTTAAATTGTCAAGATGGAAGGAATGTTCCTCTTATCTTTTATTGCTATTGTGCTGTTTGAGGAAGGAAAATAGCAATTATAATTATGGGAGAGTTTTAGTTAAGGTTATGTATAAATATTATCATTATCAATATGTATATGAAATATACATATTGATGATGATTCATGCTTATTGTTTCTTGAATTTTAATTTTACTTTATTTCCCTTTTATTGAAATATTTATATAACAAGCAATCAAATACGTACACAAAAATAGCCGGTCCCCGAATAACTTTTTGTAGATAACGCAATGTTTTGTCCCTTGTGGAATTTGAACCGACGATACTCGACACAGTGACCCAGCACGTCATGCGTGCAGTCTATATTAGACAGAATTTAAATTTTCAAAGCTGCGCGAGCTAGCATCTTTTCATACTTAGTACTGCTGCTTAAAATGTCTTAAAAACCTAATAACACCGCTAGATCCGAGAATAAAACCCGAGATCTTATGCACAGCAGTTCGTATACAGTATCGCTGCAACACCGAGGCAATGCGCATGTTTGTTGCCATAAATAGTTAATTTGTATGAAAATTTTAGATGTTTAAATTAAGCGCCATGTTGATGTTATTTTCAGGCTGAATTATGAATATAATGAATTTCCTTATTTACTCATTCATATGCGTAATGACTACATGAATAACCTATAATACCCTAACCTAACAATAATAATATTAGTAGTTGAAAAGTAATAAATTTTCTGTTAACACGTGTACCTAGTCGTTACATATGTGCGAAAATTTAAATTATACATAAACATTCACTTCAGACTGTCCCGATGGCGAAGCGGTAATGCGACTGTGTATGAGGTCTCGGGTCGATATCATCGTCGGGTAGTGCTATACGGATTTCTGCCAAAGAATTGTCAGTAGCCGCACGGAGTAACGAATTGCTCAGTGGACGGCATTAGGCTCGTCCGTTATTACGTAAGACCTTGAACATTGTTGGCGACAAGTGGGTATATCTCTATCACTACGAAGATATAGGAATCTTCATGCTGCCAATAAAAACCTACGTTACAATTAAATATTAAAAAATAAATGTCATATAAAAATATAACACACTTACCTTTTTAATTTTGTCATACGTTTACGTCAATATTGTACATTTCATAAAGAATAACATTTCTACTTATACGGATATAATTCCATTTTATCCGTATAAGTAGAAACGTTATACTATATACGGATTTTATCACGGTTTATAATAAAAACTATTGAACAACTGTTGCTATTAAACTTTACTACTATTACCTATACTATTTAAATTTTAAACTATTTAGATTAACGCTTTCTCCAACGTTTCGGTTGCTTTTCAGTAGCCATGGTCTACTTTTGACGGACGTTAATAGTTTTCAAAATCATATAAATGTAGTGTTTTCAAAAAACCGCGATAAAGTCCGTACAAAGTAGTCTAATTTCAATACATATACCTTTTACCTATCAGATCATTGTTATCGATATCTCAGCCGTATGATCTCTGATACTGAATATATACCATAGACTATAATTCACAGCAATCCCATTCAAAGTGGTCAATAGGTATAGAAGCAAGCGGTGCAGCATCGACCGTTGTTACACTGGTGCTATGTAGTACAATAATCTATTCTGTGGCTGTACTAGGACGTGCCATACGCGTATTGTGGTATCCGTGTGAGTGATCGCTGAGCGTGACAGATAGTTAATTAGTTGGTATAATATATTATGTTATGTTATACGTGCGGTCAATCGCCGCAAGTGTTGTATCGACTGTGGCTTCTATGTAAGTCAGAGAATAGCATATTATATTTAGGTACTTGTTATAATGTCAGTTGCTAAAAAGCACATTGATAAATATGTATATAACAATATAAGCCCACTGCTAAGCTCGGGCCTCTTCTCAGTATGAGAAGGGTTAGGACATAGTCCACCACGTTGGCCCAGTGTGGGTTGGCAGGCACATATCTTCGAGAACATTAAGAACACTCAGACATGCAGGTGTCCTCACGATGTTTACCTTCACCGTTAAAGGAAACGATAATTAACTATTTAATGCGCACATGACTTCGAAAAGCCAGAGATGCGTGCCTTAGGATTGCATTCGAGACCTCTTCGTGGCAATCCAACGGTCTCCCATTAGGCTATCGCTTTTACCACATATCCCCACGCCTATAATCCTGAATGGAAATAATAGGTGCATTAAAGCCATATATTGCCAGCTATGATATTCGAACCGATAATCGACGAGACAGGCACAACAGTATTTAAGAAAGCTGCGCCCACTGACGCCATCAGAACATTGTTAAATCAACTTGATTGCTGATGATTAGTTTGAGTTTTGTTTTAGCCAGCAAAACTAAGGCGAAGTATATTCGCAAAGAGAATACGACGATGTAATAAATAATTTCCAACGCGAATTGGATCCACGAGAGACGGAGACTTTTAGTTTGAGTTACTTGTTTTTAACCATAAAAGCAATTACAGGCTATAAAAACAATTACGTAACTCCCAAACGACTTAATTACAATTTCTGTAAATGTATTTATAATTCTAACTAATAATATAAATGGGAATGTGAGTTTGTTTGTTACACTTTTTAGTCTAACTACTCGACCGATCATCATGAAATATCGCATACACGTTGTCAGGGTACAGAAAAAAACATAGGATACCTATCATCAAAAGTTCTGTTTCCGAAGGATTGAAATTTATTGACAAAATCTACATCAACGCAGGCGAAGCCGCGGGCAAAATGTAGTAAGGATATAAAATACCTTATTTGTTTTTTCTTTCTACCGATTGGTTTCGGCCAACAGCCGTGTTCGGTTAAAAATTACTTCAATATACTAAACATTGAACGATTCGACCGTTTAGTTCGACAATAAAATTAATTAAACCTCATCTACGGATCGTTTAAACGATCGACGAAATGTATAGCTTTAATTGGTGAAGGATATGTACACGTTTATCGATAAATGGCCGATAAAAATAAATAGTAGGCGCGCAATCGATATAAACGATTTATTTGGGCGAATTGACGATATAATTACAGCTCTATAAAACAGTATGTTGATTTTTCCAGGCGTTTAGTCGACTATATCAACAGTACAGTTGATAAGAACATAAGGAAATAAACTTAATGTCTTTCTATACCCTGCATCCAAATTTGGAACAAAATAACGTATGAAGATCCAAATTCAGCACAAATTGTGGTACCTGTCGAGTTTATTGTAATCTCAGTTCAGTTGCTGATATACCTGGTTGACTTGGAGACACTGGTATTGTTCATGCCCGCATCAGTTCACTACGCGCATGTCTGCCACGAATATTGTGGAAACTATTCGACTGCTAAACTAGTTGTGTGTCATGTATTTAGTGTAGTGTTGTTTGGGCACGAGGTAACTCGCTACAACGAGAAACAAATCCTTAGATTTGGGGACAAGACCTGTCGATAACTGGTCCCGAAAAGTGCTCTCGGGTACTGGATGGTATGGCGACCGTCTCTTCTATAATTGAGCGTTTAATGTTGAGGGGACACTATATCATGAACAAGATTGTGGGAATTGCCCAATCACATCTTTCGGACAAGTTGAATATACGCTTATTGGAGATATATTAAATCTGACATGGAGAATGAAGTGTGAGAGTGTAAATATTTGCGATATCATTGGGTGAGGCATTGAAGGTCGCGGGTTTGTATCCCATTTATTGCACTATCGACATGAATCCACTCCTAACATAATCATTCTAGCTTAGCAATATTATTTGTTGTTCAGTATTTCTTTTTAATTTCTCATTATCAAGAAATACTTGTAACTAGCGGTCGCCAAGTGGTCGAAATTCGCCCATAATTCATTTAAATTTTAAATTTAATCATTATTAAGGTTTTATTGTCTATACCTATACCCTTATAATCACATTTCATTTAGTCACCTACTCCACATATGTACATATGTATGTAACCATAGTTAAAAAGCATTCTACGAGTCAACCAAACAATGCCGAAATACTACGAACGCGATTCGACTGCGTGTGTCAAATGCATGGTTGTGTGACTCTAGTATTTTTTTATTAATTTAATGTATGTCCAATGCATATTTTATAAAAATATTAGGATTCGCCCCTCCTTCTCCATATAATCTTTAACTGTGCTAAATTTCATACTCCTCCACCCGCGCAATTCTCGTAAAAAGGAGTACAACGTTTTTGCTTCACGTATTAATATATAGATTTATAACCCAGGTTTTAATAAAAAAAGGCTTATAGATACTTACATATATCAGGCGAAGAACCTAGATAGGTACCTCGTTTTAGGGTTCTGATAGAAGAATATAAGTCTCGTTTTAGGTCTGAGTGACGTTCAAATGATGATGCATTTGCATTACAGAAATATCGTTTCTGAAATATAAAAAGTAGCATAGTTACAGTTCTGCCCACAGAAATGCATTTAATTTTTCTAATTTACATTCACATGTGCACATTGCGCATTCACAACGTAATTTGTAAATTCTTTCAACGTCGGAACAATAAAAACGCGTGATGCAAACTCACTGCACTTAATTTCGCATTTATGACGGCCAGTATTGTTTAGAATTCTATACAGAGCAGTGAAAATGAACTAAAGTGTAGTTTTTATGTTACCAATAAATATTTTATAGATGTACTTATTCCAAACCTTTGTTTAGAGTAATAAACAATGTAATCCTGAATATTAATGTAGTTTAGTTTATTTATTAATTCATACGTTGTAATGTTAATAAGAAAAGCTTGTTTACTGCATCATTAAAATACTAAAGCCTTGTTACTAGTAGGTATTTTATTTGTATGTAAGTATGTATATGGTCTGGGTTTAAAGACTTCATACAATATTTGTAGCTAAAATTATATTTGATAATGACCTAGGTAGTTAAAGCAAGATGGAGTCGATCGCTGGTAATTATGTTGAATTTGATTTTAGTCTAGAATAAGTACTTTGGCTATTAACGGAAACATTATCCGCATGTATTTATAGAAAATGATTAGATTTCTTTTAAAAGATCGAGGTAAAGCTCAGTGCTGCACAGTCATCATTCTTTATCTGTAAAGGTTCTGAGGTTGAAGTAAGGTCAGGTATATGATTTTGCAGCGGTAGTATATTTACTACTGTGCCGTCTCGGATTTAATTCCTCGTTTGGACGAAGGGTAAACCTGAAACTGTGTCCAGTAGACTTCAGTAGGCTCGCTCTCCCATTACTTGTGACCTTGTGTTCTATATCCTTCTCCATCGGGGTTACTACATATGTAGGTATTGGGTAGATAACACTGCATTCACACCTTTACGGTTCTACGGATCCGTATGCACGGTTTTCAGTGGCGCATGTAAACATATATGTATGTGTTTACATTTACCGAATGCCGCAACGCTTTTAAGTTTTTATATCTTGTTTCTTTTTACGTATAACAGCGACTGCCACGCAGAGGTCTTGAGTTCGAACCCAAGGCGCGCATCTCTGTCTTTTCGAAGTTATATGCGTATTAAATAGTTAATTATCGCTCGCTTTAACGGTGAAGGAAAACATCGTGAGGAAACCTACATGTCTGAGAGTTCTCCATAATGTTCTCGAATATGTGTGAAGTCTACCAACCCGCACTAGGCCAGCGTGGTGGACTATGGCCTAACCCTTCTCACGCTGAGAAGAGGCTCATGCCCAGCAGTAGGACAGTTTAATACAGGGCTGATATATATTATTACGTATATATCCATATCAATGGACCAATTTACAAAACTGTAAAGAAGTAAACGTACGAATAACTGTCATTACATAGGTCTCCATTTTTCAAAGGCAAGGAGCTATGAAATTTTAGACTTAACTAGAGTAAGCAGGAGATGCTGACTTTTAGACTAATTAGTGGCCAAATAAGAACTACAGATCAAAGTTCACAAGTTTAGTATAAGTTGGCACTGAACTTTACTAGCTTTACGAACAATTCGAATCTTTACCCTATAACTAGCTCGATAACCGTCTAAGTATAACAAAAGGAAATCTTACCTCTAACGTCCAGTAGTTTGGCTTAGAGTCCAAATCCAAGTATCTCCAATATTAGGATAGTTGAATCGTCTATTGGGTTTACTGAGGTTGATAGCGATCTGATTTATTTAGTTCGTTTAATTAAAAAGGTACCGTAATTGCAGAACAATTATTAGTTTAGTTACAAATTAAAAAGTCATTTACTTCTGTAATATTATAAGAGCCTTATAGGTGAATAATAATATGTTACTAGATCGAATTTTGGTCACGGCGTATATTCTCAACGTGGACTAGCCATCTAAGCAGGAGATTTTATAGTGCACTAGTGTGTGCGCTCTCTAATACCTTATCTTATCTTATCTTGTGTGGGGGCCAGCCAGTACAGACCGGCGTCACTTCGACCAAGTGGGATCTTTTGTCTCGACTTCCCCAATAACAACTGCCATAGATTATCATGGCAGCCGGGACCGACGACTTAACGTGCTCTACGAGGCACGGAGCAGGCGATAATTGTCATATAACTTCTGAAAGTCAGAGGTGCGCGACGTGGGTTCGAACCCGAGACCCTTTGCTTTGCAGTCTGTTGGTCTCCCAACTGAGCTATCGTTGCTCTATTACCTTACTCCAGAAAGAGATCAGGTACATAACTTTAGAAGGCTTTACGCGTTTTCCGAAACACGCGTGCGCAACAAAGTAACTTCTTGCTGCATTGGAGATTTATTTGACAGAAAATCCACTCTTTCCTAAGCCGACCGGAAAATCGATCCAAGACCTCATAAAAACTCAGATTACTTATTTCTAGTATGTTAAAAACAAATAGTTTTGACCATAAAGGCGATATAATGTACATTTATACATATGTGTATCAGATGGTCCAGCATAATAAAAGCATTCAATTACATTTATATAATAGGGTAAGAGCAACATGCGACCTACTTGCAGTCCACAAGGACCTTGAGTCCGTAGTGAAAGTGATACGTCTATAGTGTACGATAACAAAGACGAGCAGTCACCATATAATAGCGTCCGTTCACGAGCATGACACATAGGTCAGAGCTAGTTAAGCTGGTTGCTAGTGTATGATGCGTGTTACCAATGGTACCTGAGGCTCAATTTTCAAACCATGACAACATTCCTCCGGTTGTTAGTATCTGTGAAGAAATCAATGGTAACCCAGAATCAGGAAATTGACGGTATTTTACACAACGCACTTCTGTAGGCATGTAAAGTTGCTGGTTCTGCGCCTAATTTCTCCCAGTTGCATACACTTGCGCACTATGGTATCTTCTGAGTAGAAGGATACAAAATTTCCGCCGTGACCGAAAATCTCTCTGGACGACATTATTATAATCGTTTCCCTCGTCATATTCTAGAAATTGTGACCACTCGACTCGTGACGCTATCTTAGAGTACTGTATTTGCTAGATTATTATTAAGGCAGTACATTATTGCAATGAAAAGGATATATAATATGCTAGCTGTCCCGACAGACGGTTATCCTGTATAGAAAAAAAAAACAAATCTAAACCATTCTATAATCCACTTGAACACACACAAAAAAATTCATTCAAATCGGTCCAGCCGTTTAGGAGGAGTTCACTGTCAACACACGTACAGAAGAATTATATATAAGAAGAAGATGACATGTAGTTGTTAGATTTACTAGATTGCTTATGTCTTATTCTTATGAAGTTTGTATTTACGTAAATATAACTAGAAAAATTCGACAAAGCGAGTAGATATTACAATGTAAATTGAGATTAATTTGTTAAGATTGTAATTGAGCCAATGCTAATACCGATGTCAGACCCTAAAAACGAATTCGGGTATTTATTTGCCCATTAATACAATGCCTAAAATAATAACCACAATTGTTATTTTAAATACAGAATTCTTCTCAAATTAAGCATTTTATTAGCCTTTCTTCAAATTGACCTATTTCTCCTTTATACTATACCAAAATATATTATATATAAACACCAATTTACGGTGAGACTGGATCACAACTTTATGTCAAAACTCTTGGTCAAAGACAATAAGCACTAATAAATATTTGTAGAACCAAAATGGCTAAAGAAACGAACCTTTTGGAATATCTAAGCCTATATCTCATTATAGCATACAAGGAGTTATAACTAGAAATAACTAGACGACAATAGAAGAAACTTATATAGCAATATGGCTCTTTATAGAACATAAATTATTTTCTGAAACAGATTTCATAACATACCGGTCCTATTGACGTTTATACGTTATAAGGTTTCGATTCCAAGCCTAAATGTAACAGAAAAACTAGTTAGTACCTCCTACTGTCTGACCTGGATCAACAGAAATAGATAAGAAATACAATTCGATTCGTAAAACAACTTGTATGTTATCTTTTATAAGAATACATCTTCAGTTTCGCAACTTTGAAAAAGTTCTATTGGTTATTTATCGACTCCCACTTTGAATGTAAATTATCTTTCTAGAACGTCTTTGATTAAATCTGTATTCTGATTGTTAACGTTATGCTTAATAAATAATAATTATTCAATAATATTAAACATTTACTTTGTAAAATCATAATCAACTAATAGAAGGACATAAACTTAGAGAAATGAAATGTAGGTAGTATTATTTTATTACAAAGTACGATTGCACCATCAGGCGCATGATCGCTAGACGACATCTAGTTTATATTTATAAATCCTGTTTATTCTTTTACCATTATTCATTTATAGTAAAACACAACTTTTAAATAAAATAAGCATGTTTAGATAATACTTGCATTTTGGTATACGAAAATTATCATTTATCATAAGATATAGTATATTAAAATAATAATAGCCTACAAATTAAAGTATTAAAGTAATTTACAAAGATCAGGTGATATCGACGTACCTATTTAACAAACGGATCCTTAGGAACAAATTTAAAAGTGATCTTCGTCAGTAGAATTATACATTTATATAAAGAAACACACTTGAAACTCACACACACACAAGATCAAATCCGTAAGATGTGTGTATATTAAAGACGGATGGGTCCTTACGTCCTCTAACACTGTTATTTATTACAAGTGTTCTGTTTCTTATGATGGCCATCCATCCGCCCGCGAATTGGATTCCACATTACATTGTTGCATCCCTATACTATAAATCTGCAGACATAATTCTTGACCGGCTTGTCAGTTAATTTTACTTATGATGATATTCCGTAACAGCATTTCTCAGTAAGTAATAAGCGAGCAAAATTAGTTACGTGTGCAAGTCTCGTTGGGTTCATGTTTAAGTATTAATTAGATTCTGTTTTATACGTTGACTACTCAGGATGTAGTATGTATTATATGTAAACATATATACAGTATATAACGTTAGACGAACACCGTTTGCTGTAGATGAAGTAAAGATTTTATGGTTTTATTAATA
The DNA here is from genome assembly GCA_963675205.1 of Catocala nupta. Taxonomy (NCBI): domain Eukaryota; kingdom Metazoa; phylum Arthropoda; class Insecta; order Lepidoptera; family Erebidae; genus Catocala; species Catocala nupta. The sequence goes on along the minus strand of OY776092.1, from coordinate 14,870,147 downwards.
AGGTATTTTACGACGGAGTTTTTATAGATACTTGCTACAAGCTGGCTGCTTTTGTATTAAAAATAATTGTTTTCATTATTGTTGGAAAAAAATTGTATTTATACATACATAGACTCACGCCTGTTTCTAGAAGGGGCAAGTAGATATTATTAATTACACTCGCTATGAAAATTTGTAGTCAACACTTTGTGTGGATCTATTTCTATCTTACCATAAATACTTTAAAATCTTTAATACGTGACAGACTCAATAGAAATCTTGTGTTTGTGTCCGCCACAGAGCAAACGTGGTAAAGCCCGTTTTTTCCGTTTTGTTCTCTGTTATACATTACGCTTGGTAATTTTAAATTTTCATTAGTAATTATAGATGCACAAGTCTGCATTTTAATAAATCACGCTGTTGCTAAAAATATTTAGATAGTCACGATGATTTGTTATCAAACTTTCATCATGGAAACAAAATACGGAGCGCATACCCACTTTAACCGCAAATTACAAACGAAGATATAAATCCAAGCCAAAGTAATTTCACGCAAATAAAATATCATGAGTTCGTGACTCGTACATATTTGTATGATGACACCCTAAATATTTATGTGTTGTATGAACTTGAGTCAAGAATAATTAGTTTTGACGAAGAATATTATATTCTGGCGAGTTAACAATAAGTTATACACGTTCAGAAAAGCAATTAGACACCTCTGAGAACCAAGCTTAGGTGACCTCTCCTGACTTCGCGCCCCATTCGCACGCTCTTACCAAGAAAGTTTTCTTGTAATTTTAGATTTAGACGATATGATAGAAACTTTCACTGTATGGACTAACGAGGATCGTTTATAATATCTTGTTAGATACTTGTATAAAGTTAAAACTATCCTCATTGCCGAACTATATCTCGCCTTTACACATCGTTAGTTTTTATTTGGGTTTGTTTTTCTTCGCAGCTTATTTTTATTATCAAGTATAATCCAACTATGACTGATCCTTAGAAAATAATAAGTGTCGTGTCAGTTTAAGACCTTTCGGGCGATTTGTCATTGTAGAAACAGTTGTATACTTGCCTTCTTGGTAATGATGGATGGAGACGTCTTTGTGGACACGATGGAGCTCGCCAGTAGTCTGTAAAAAGTCTTATATTTAACGATATTAAACCGTTAATATTGCAGCTATGTTTTTGATGTGTATGCTTCTGAACGTTATAACTAATTTGATACATGATCCGCGCGTGTGTTTCTCGTATATCTAATCCACATATGTATATGTATTTATGTAGAACTAGCTTTTACCCACGACTTCGTCCCCGTGGAGTAGTTACTTTGGGCAACAATTTTAATTTTTTAAGATAACTATTTTCAAATAATATTGTTTTTCACCCTTTGCCTTTGGGTTTGATACTCGTGAGCATGATGCCACATAGAGTTACCCATGGAAAACAATTTTGTTTATTATTATCGTAAATGCTGTTTTTAGGGGAATCTGCACTATAAAATTATAAATTATAAACTGAATTGGCAAATTGCTCGGAATTATCGAAATACGGGGAATTAAAACATTTTCTCCTTTTGCCATTAAATAGTCTTTCTGCGGGAAGATTTCTGATTGACAGGACTGAATACCAACTTTCAGCCTTAACTTATGAGAAGGCACTCCCGATATTTTTAAAGAGTTGAGATACTCTATAGGGTACGATGCCACTTGTTCAATGTTCATAACATTGTCTACTGAGAGGTACACGACAACGTCTCCCTACCGTTCGTCTCCTATTTCATCCCCATATAGGTTGAAATCTCAAAATCCCTGGGGCCAATGTTTACAACAAAAGGTAACCTATGCCCTTTCCCAAGGTCTAGTCTTTCTTTGTACTAATTTTTATCAAAATCGGTTTAGGTTTAGGCGCGGTAATGAGGAATTCACATACAAACTTTCATCCCTTATTTCAACAAAAGGTAACTATGTCCTTTCCAAAGGTCTAGTCTATCTCTGTACCAAATTTCATCAAAATAAGTTCAGTGGTTTTGGCGCGATAATGACAAATTCCCATACAAACCTTCATCCCTTATTTCAACCCCTTCATGTCCTTTTTTACAACAAAAGCTAACCTATTTCTTTTCCTAAAGTCTAGTCTATGTCTGTACCAAATTTCACCGAAATCGGTTTAGTGGTTTAGGCGTGAAAGCGTAACAGACAGACAGACAGACAGAGTTACTTTCGCATTTATAATATTAGTAGGGATATTTCGCGTCAGCTTTCGCTTGAGTAAGACGTAAGAAAATCTTTCCAGGATTTATATAAACGTGTAAAATAGCTGTAAACTCTCAAGTTTCCTTCCAAAGCATTTGTTGCGTGTAAAGCCACAATAAACTACTACAAAACTGAAACTAAGACGGATTAGTTTCATGTCACCTCCGAACATCATTGTAACTTTGCCCCAGAAGATAACAAACTTTAACGTAGCGTTTTCCCTTTATTTCCTTCATACCGACGCGAGATAGCAAGTTTTAACCTAATAGTTTTGAATTTTAACTAATGTACATGCTTGGTTTATACAGATACATAAAGTACAGCTATATTCTTATTATATACTAGATTTTACCCGCGCTTCGCTCGCGTAAATGTAGGTCAGGTTAGATTAGTAACAGAACTTTTTTCTGGATGGGAGGGGTATCCTATGTACTTTTCTGTTCAACTGACAATGTGTATGCAAAATTTCACAATGATCGGTCGAGTAGTTAAGGCGTGAAAGCGTAACAAACAAACAAACTCACATTCGTATTTATAATATTAGTTAGGAAGATAGGATAGGATGGCTATTACGTGACGTATAACATACATATATTTACATCATTGATGTTGCAGCATGATATGCAACATCAATGTTTTCTGCAATTTTTATGTGGTATGGTATGCTCACGGAAACAACCCTGACGAAATTGGGGATCCTTATGCAACTTTAACTGTAACACACGATATATAGCTGCCATTTGTTTCAACGAACACGAGGCCTGGGTATTTTGCCAAAATACACACTCACACTTTTTTATGACGCATGAATTCTGAATAAGATGTTAAAACAATTTAAATATGCGATAAAAGGCGTGTCGCATTTTAACACGAAATATGGTTCAGTTAGAGTATTTTACAAAAACCGATGCTGATGATATTTTGTTTATTTTCTTAACTATTCTTCGTTTATTTCTCTTTCAATATATTATTCATCAATATAGTATAAGCTTTTGATAAATTAGATCCATTCAATTAATTTAAGAAGCTTATTTGCTAAGTACACCTAAATGGTATCCAATATTCAGTCTACATTTTAAAGAAGCTGTTTATATAATTACGCTTTATATTTCTTTTACTAAGACGTTCGCTCTTAGCGAGAGAGATTGCAAACGAAAATCCTTGAGTTCTCATTAGATTTATTGGTTAACTTATTTGCCAATGAATAGAATTTACGATCCATTTTATCGGCAAACTAATATGTTCTTACGAGAAACGTGCTATTAGGGAAATAATATATTCCACTTACTTGATGTCTTTCCTCTTCTTTTTGTAAAGCATAATTCATCATAAATAGAACCTATACTACAGCTTTGATAAAGTAACATTTTCTAGTGAAGCAAGCTGTGAACTAATTATTACATCCAATATTTTGTTTACTTCACTACAAAGCATACCGACACAGTTTATTGATGCATTTGGGTATTTCCCAAGATAGTGTATACCAGCATTATTCCTAGAAAGCGTATTGGTCTATACGGTTATTGGAAAACCAACACGAGGCGTTTATTGATCCGTCCCTTTAGAACGAACTACTTTTCAAAACCTCTGACACAAGAAGGACATACACAAACATTTACATTAAACTTTCTGCAAAAAGAAATACTGTAGGCGTAGTTGAGATTTAAGGTGATAAGTTTGCTTTCTATCTATCGGAACCTTATACCGGTATCGAAAAATGTTCCTCCTTCATTGGTCCCTCGACGTGACTGGAATAACCGAAGTCTGCCGATTTGGGGTCCCAATCTGAATGTGTTAGCGGTCTAAAACATTGCTTTCTGGCCTTACCTTGAATTTGTCAAGTCGAATTAGTTTTTCGTGTACTCTTGATGTTAATATCATTTGCAAAATGTTATACGGAGCGAATTTCAGTTCCTTCTTTTGTTTTAGTAAGTACCTAAAAACTGTATTTGTGTCAGTGAATCTTAACTTAATATTATATATACGAATGTGAATTTGAGTTTGAGATTTGTTTGTTTGTTACGCTTTCACGCATTAACTACTAGACCGATCATCATGAAATTTCGCATACACGTTGTCAGGGGTACAGAATAGGACATGAGGTACCTTTCATCCGGAAAAAATACTGTGCCCGAGGGATATTAAATTGACAAAACCTATGTTTACGCAAAATCAAGTTAGCTATATATTTACCATCTACCTTGGCTTTTATACAGCTGTACTTAGGCTAAGTGAAATTTAGTGGAACTTTGTACAAATAGCTTGTGCGCAAATAGAGGCGGATGTCAACACTGTTCGGTCAGACTTCATGAATATACATACAGGGGCATGTATGTATGGTCTATTAATCTAGGACAAGGCGTATTGTGCTCGGTATACATATGTACGGTATTTGTTTCACAAAGTAGCACATATGTAATTAATGTTTTGTCATGCAGTCATCCGCGAAATGCAAGTCACGACGCTTTAGTTATCACCGATCCCTAACAAGACAATGTACGAGAAACTTACGCGCCGGCCGTACAAGTGAGAGTTTCCTGCGAGATAAGGAAAATAAATCTATTTACAACCAACCGATTTTATTACGAAATATACAGCATATAAACGAAAGGTGTGGTCATATTTAAGTGTCACATAATATTGCCTTCGTACTATAGAAAACCGTGAAGATTAAATGTCTTTACATTATTTTAACTAAGATATAACATTTTCTTTTTAAAGACATCAATATCAGCACATTCGTTTTCGTATGAACACAACACAAGCAGCTGACTAGGGTGCCGGGTCCGTGAACCCGAAAATGACCGGGCGCAATTTTGATAGTCTAGTGTTTATTTCGATGTTTAAATAATAAATACCTATAGATATAAAATATTTAAAATTAACATCAAAGTTAAATTAATTTATTTGATATCGGGATATAATGCGTGCATGGGTGCATCATAAATTTTTAGACCCTAAAATATGACTTTTGTTACACGCTGTATGGAATATGTAGTTTAATATCATCTCAATATCTTAAGGCTAAGTAAGAGTTGTGACATGAAGATAAAATTTATAATTTCGCTTAATTTAAAAAAAAAATTGAGATTACCTTTGTATACATATTTAGTAGTTTAGTACGTAGATATGCATAAATAGCTTATAGATGACGTACGAACCGAATTATGACGACATTTCGCAAGATTGTGTATCTGGTTATAAAGTCGTAAGTTTGTTTACTTTGCGACTTCGGGAATGTCATTAGGCGCCTGAAATAAACTGTGTGTAAACAGCTTTAGAGTGTGGCGTTACTTTATACTTTGTGATGAGAGATCGTGGATGTCCAGCGGTTTGATATATGATATACCGAGATGTCGCACGGTATAAATAACTGGCCCGGAGCGTTGACCGAACTACTGGGTTGCCATACGTCTTATAATATTCCGCTCAAAATTAATTGGAAATTATTCTTGGTTACACTTTCAAAGGATTTGAATACGTATGACAATTTGCCCTGTTTTATGTTTATCTTACATCCTTGGCGTTTTTATGCTTATCCAGAAACGGAATATTTAAAATGCAACGCTTTTCAATTAAACGCGTTTAGTTAGGGAAGTTTATTAAACTGTCAGTTCGGAATAAAAATTTAGAAACATGTTTATGTCGCAAATGTTTGTGGAAAATATAAACACTTGTTGTCAATATTATTGGAAAACACGTTTAATAAAGCAACAGTTTAACAAAACTATCTGTATCAAATAAAGTTGCGAAATTTTACACCGTGAAGCTGGCATATGTCGGTAGCAAAAAACGGAGTAAATTTGATGTGGGGGTGTTTTGCCAAATTAAAGATAGGTGCAAGTTTTATGTGCGAGGGGAATATTTTTCATTATTGCGCGAAACACCCTCGTCTTGTACCCCGTACCGTTTCATTCTTTATAGCTTCAATATTGTTTCGGGAGGTCTTGCCGCGACAAAATAAATGTTTGTATGGACCCCGCGTTCCACGACCGCCGTCTTCCACTGATCCGACAATTTAAGCATTATTGCTTTCCGTAGATATTTTACACGAGGCGAACGAATTTTATTGCTCTCTTTGTTATTAATGACGTAAACACAGATATATTAAAGTACCATTTGTGGATGTTTTCCCCTAACATATTTCCACGGCCACGTTTCTTGCGGCGCATAAATTTGTTCGGTAATATTACTTTATACTGACATGAATAATTGATTAAAAGTCATTCTGTTGAACCAAGAAATGTTCGAGATTGGCTCTAATTGGATTATTGTGGGGGAAGAGATCTTACTCTTTTGATTCATTAGGGATTTATGAATATTGAAATTACCTGTTAAGATTTAGTATACTGTGTTGTTATGAATATTATTTAAAGTATTCAAGTTGATAGTGATAGAGTAGTTGAGGTTCGGTGCTGCTGCGACACGTGATCGATCTACGTCGACTATTCAGGTCAGGATTAACTGAACTAGCCTTGAATAGACGACCACTGAATATGCATCGATTGTGACTCCTATTTGCTTCTAAGGGCATGTTAACTAAATTGATCCCGTTGTTATCCGATGACATTCGTAACTGATGGCTGGAGTTTACTATCGAATATATATAAATTATGAAATAAATGTTACACGTTGTTACATATAATAAAACATCGTTTGAAGTTCATCGTATCATTGAAACTTTAAGTTTATAACGGCAATTCAATCTTATTTAGAAATGTCGAAACGTTTAAATGAGATGTTTCTCATATAATCAGCGTTTAAACGGCTTTGAAATATGACGAGCGATCAATTAAAATTTTCCATTAATGCTAGGGGAGCGTTAGATCCCAATTTTCTGTTTCATAGATCTCATATATAATACGAATTACATGAAATCGATACAATAACAACACGATAAAATAAATCGAATGGAAATCATATTCAGAACCAAGTGATGGTTTAAATAAATGTATTGCCAATGATTAAATATTTTCGTGTCAAATATCAGTGACAAGCCTTTTTATGTTTCTACTATTATATATCTCTTTAATCCTGGATTTCATTTCGTAGCTATAAAACTCTATCCCAAAGGAACGACGCATTTTTCTAGGTTAAAATATAGCCTATGTCACGTCAATCCGTCGCTCCGTTGATGCGTGAAAGATAGACAAACCAAAAAACACACGTTTGCGTTTATAGCATAAGCCTTTTTAAAGACTATTCCCGTACTAGGTGAGTATCCTGTGTCACAGGGGACTTTACAGATATTCAAATAACGAACAGCCAGACTCGGCACAGCTATTTGCGACATAATTTTTTTTGCCCTGTCAAGGGATCCAACCACTGCGTTGAGTGTTGTAGGCAAAGCGATCATTTAAACATCTGCGTTATCAGTGCATTCAAATCAATAAGTAAAGAAAATATAAGAATAGCTAGACTCAAAGTCAATAGGGTAATTTATCACTTACTAGTCCGTTGCTTTTATTTTATTTTACATATTCCGTGAAGCGTCCAATTTTAACGAGTTTTATATTGCGTGTCCATGAAGCTGGGGTGAAGAATCCACACACACATACACACGCGCACACACATACATATAATAATCTACACATACATCCGGCACCCATACATACATACCTAAGTAGGTACATTTTTGACGTGAACGCGCAATTTTTCCTGGGAGCTTAGGTGAAAGGGAATTTTGGACCCTCGGATTAGACCCTCAATTACGGCCCCACCCAGCTCACGATCCCGTTATATAAATCAACTTGAATTAGCACCAGCAAAAAGTACTGTACGTTTTAATTCATATAATTCTGACTAATTCGTATGTGTAAATGAGATGTTTCTTCGTCGAAACGAATTTGTGTAATAATTGCTTTATTCTTAGTAGTTCCCGCAAGTTAGACGGAATGATTAATAAGTTTTAATTTTCTACTGAATTCTCGGCGCCCCGGTGAGAGATGACTTAAGAATTATATTAAAACTTCTTTCTTGATTAATGTGGAGTTTTAGGACTCGGTGGTTAGATTTAGATGACTAAGGCTTGTAATATCAATCATAGTTAATAATGAAGAGAGTTTCTCCTTGTCAAAATTGTAGATTAACCATACCGCACAAGTTTAAACAAATTTTGTAAATTAAACAATGATTGATGTAATTAAGGACTATAGTTTGACAATAAAAATAGTATTATTACTGATACTTTTAAATTGTTAGGATGTATTTAAAAATATAATTAATAATAGGGCTAGAGTAATCTTGATGCCCGTACCTTTATGAGTATTGAAACAATAGACAAAGAACACCAAAATGCAAATAATATTTTTAAAAGAAAATTTAAAAGGACGTTCTTTAGTTTTATTCATGGTTAATAGTGTGATAAGTGAGCTTTATTACGTAGAAGTAGATTGTGATAAGAATGAAGAAAAGTATTTGGGCATGTGAAAAGAATTGACGACAAAATTATATTGTTTAATTAAAATGTTTAAGAAAGTATATTAGTCGTAGGCGAATAGGATTTTCGGCACGGTTAGATCTAAAGGAACCACTCTGATAGTTTAAAAACATTCTGGGGAAAGGACAGCTGCAGAGTACCTACAACGAGTATATATGGAGAATTTTAAATGTTAAAGCAATGGGCTTGTATGTATTACTTGCTCTTTTATGAAATAGGCGTGGTTCCATGTACATACGTATATACATACACATGTATTTGCTAAGCAAAAGCAAAACATGTATAAGCAAAATACAAACAGATTAATTCTTATGACTTTCCACGTCAACCATTCAAAACTCCAGAAAGTATACGAAAGAAATAATTCGACAGAAAAGAGGGTATATAAAAAACTCAATAAAACGTAATTTCGAGAATCAATTTGCGCAATGTCGGCTGCCGTCTCAACTCACTATCAAGAAATTGTGGAATGAACCGCTAAACTTTTTCAATAACACCGACAAGGAAATTTTCAATTATTAACTTTATCCGCAAATCGGTACAGAGGGCTGCATTAGGTTTCATAGGAATCTTTAGCGAATAAAATTGCTCAAACCAGAGGAGCCAGTTTGAACTCTTTCTATTGTACTTAATACCGCAAAAAGATTTGTTCTTTTAATCCTATTTTCTACAAACTCTCGGGACACAGCTTTTATTCTTAAGGATTGACTATTAGGTACTCAAATAGGATTGTCTAAAAAGTCTTCAGAGGACACATTATGTAATCCTAAGTAATGCGAACATAGGACTGTTTGCTGTCCCGTATCAGCTTTAGGCGAGTTGGGAGTGGAACGAACAAACGAGGTCTATGAGCGACTATTTGTGATCCAAGTTGGGCTAACTCCAAAAAATTACAACTGTTATTACGTTAGCAATACAAATTTATGTTACAGTGTCTGAAAAAGTAGTTATATTTTTATTAGAGAGAATTGGATTAGGTACAAAGATTACGAATGAAATAAAGGCTTTCCTACGTAGGTGTGTGTATCCCAGCATGAATGCTTTTCGTTTTTTTTATCCATTTCCTGGAGCATTACTAATAGTTTATGTATTGTAGATGACTCTACAAATAATTAATTTGGGATCTTTCGGTATCTCTATACTTAAATGAAGACCTCATCTTTTGAGTTAATAACCTGTTGATAAAGAAATAAAGTATTTTATTATTATTTTATTATACAAACAATGGACGAAGATAATGTTTCTAGCTTATTTTAACAGGTACAACCACTTGCCGCAGATATTTATATTAAATACATCTACAACCAGCAAATCCCTCCGCGAAATATTTTATAATTTCCCTAAAGTAAAATGTAATTTTATTACGTTCCTCGTTCACAACGTGAAGAAGACGAATAAACAAACTCACAATTAAAAGTAGTATAGAGTATAATATATGGTATATCTTTTGTTGAAAATTAATATTGAAGGATCGATTACAATACCTAGAATCTATCTTGTAGATCGAGTTGAGTGAAACCGCTTCCTAGAACATTTCTTATTTTATTTCGGAGTTCATTTTCTCAGGCTTATCCGGTGATTGACCTGCTCTTAGGCTATTATTATATATTTATTTACCTGTTGTGGGCCAGCGGCTCGTATACGAGCCCCCAATTTATTTTATTATTGAAAAGAAGCGTGACCTTGTGGCCCACAGCAGGTTTATCTATATTGGTTGAATTAAAAAAATGTACTAGATCCGATATGTACGCTTTGGTGTAGCAGTGGTAGTGTAACCGACTGTTTTGTATGAGGTCTTGTGTTTGAAGCGCGGATACGGCATTGTTATGGGATTTCTCTATTTAGTCAGTAGTGGCATATAATTTGGAACTGTTACCGGTAGGCGGCAATTGCTTTAATATGTGGAACCTAAAACCATATATGGTGAACTGTGGGTGTAATATAATACACACTGCCAATTTTTCGGTAATATAGTCATGATAAATGTATTAAATACTGAACATTATACCTTCAGTTTGAAATGTGGTCACATAACCTACAGCTTTTAATGTGTACAGGACTTGCTTGAAACATTCTAATTACGAGTTCTATCTTAGACGCGTTCATCACGACTCAGGCACTTGTCTCCCCGGCGATGATTAGCGAGCGGGATGAACTAGAAACTATTACGAGTTGGGAGGAATAAGCAATGAGTTTTTAGTTGAGATAGTTTTGTCGCTGGGCTGCTCTTAGTCCAGTGTGGCGAAGCGTAGAGAAATTATTCGCTTCTGCCACCATCTGCATTATCCCTTGTATGCGTATTATATCAAACCAGTATTGCCAAGCGAAAAACTAGTGAACAGAATTCTCGCCTACAATGTGAAAGTGAGTTTGTTTGTCTGTTGCGCTTTTACACCTTGACCGATCATCATGAAATTTTGCATACACGTTGTCAGGGGTACAGAAAAGGATATAAGATACAATTATCCAGCAAAAACGTACTGTCCGAGGAATAGAAATTTATTAACAAAATCCACATCAAAGCAAGTGAAGCCGCTGGCAAAATCTAGTACTAGGTAATATGTGTATCTCTTTTATACACACGGAATATTATATCACTTGTACGTTTTTTAGGCGAGAGAATAGGTGATTATCAGTTGTTTCATTGGCAGTCAGACAAATTGTTTAGTGAAGGTTTCCATAGAACTTGTACAAAATAAGCTGAGGCCCCTTTATTTATCCAGTTACGAAAATAACACATTTATAATTTAAATTTAATTAAGAAAATGGACTTGAAGTAGTGCCAGTTTACTGTTTGCCAAGCGAGTTGAGGAATTGTGTTAAACTTCATTAGAGCCATTTAATTTCAATGTTTGGGAATAATTCTCTAATGAAATGGTATAATATAATGTAGGCCCTCTTTATGAAATACTAAAGTAATTAAACTTAGTATTTCATGACGAGACTTTTATTCGAATGGATGGGTAGGTACCAAATTACTATTTTTTTGGTTCACCTCTCCACCTAAGCTAAAATACTTGTGTTAAGAATATTTTCACGTCGATAGTGCAACGGTTGGGATTCGAACCCGCAACCTAAAATAACGAAGTAGGTATACGCAACCGCGATTGGCAATGGTAGTCTTACCTTTACTTTCAAGGTCATGTACTCTTGCTCGGCAACTAAATTTATTATAAAGGCTAGAAACTTAGCTATGTTAAGTTTACCTACAGAATAATTTATACATCTATACCTACTAATATAATAATAAAAAGCTGAAGAGTTTGTTTGTTTGGTTGGATGCGCTAATCTCAGGAACTATTGGTTCGAATTGAAAAATTCTTTTAGTGTTAGACAGCCCATTTATCGAGGAAGGTTATAGGCAAAAATCTCTTATGCGAAGCAGACGAAGTTGCGCGGGTCAGCTAGTCTAACATAGTTGCTAACTAAGTTAACATTTTAAGGTAAAAACTTAGAAGAAATAATAAGTAGGTACACTCCATAGTAACTGATAATCTAACACAGCAGTTGTTCATTTACATTTTCGGTACGCTCATAAAATGTAAACAATATATAAACAAATTGTATTTTGACACTTAAATGAAGACGTACAGATGTCAACTGAATATCTCACAGCATTCGCCTTTTAACTAATGTCGTTCCACGTGTATAATTCTCGAGATAGCATCAACAAACATACCAATACGCTCTATACTCGTAGATATGATTTGAACAGCCACTTTGTAAGATAAACAGACACGCTTCGAAGATAATCTCAAAATGTGAATACATAAATAAACGTCGTCGTTTCAAATGTTAACAGCGTTATTAAGGGGCTTAGAGTGTGCTAGCGCTTGGCGTACGGTTTGTAGCGAACTGAATACTGTGTGTAAAAACTGAATACTGTGTGTAAATTGGTTCTAAATCTTTTTGTGAATGGTAGACGCACGAATGTTGTATAATTATTGTAGTAACAAGTCAGTCATCTTAAAGTAATTCTGGCCGTTCAGAAAGTCCAAGGCATTGGATTTCAACGACGTAAACGCAATTACTTAGAATAAAATAAGAACAATTGCTTAAAAGGAGAAACATTTTATTAATGAGTCGTGAACTGGCATAACTTCATATTCATATCAGATGTTGATGTTGTTCACATTAACCTTTTTTGATCGCCGAAATATCTAAAATTTTAATGTTGCTTAAGGTGCTAAACGTTTAAGTAGACTTTAGAATATACTGGCTAACAGTGAGCGGCTAATAATATGCTCTGTATAGATTCACTTTAAAGGTCTCGTTTGTTATTGAAGTTAGGATTTTTCATGTAATGAACTCGCGTGAATATTAATGGCCCAAGTTTGAATACCGCAATTTCCTGAAGTGAAACAGAGTGTGATTTTTGGTTACGCAGTAATAAAAAATAAAAGGGCACGCACGAAACTCATAAAAGAAAATGGCTGGTTTTGTTGTTATTTTTTAGAACATTTTAACCGTGGTATTGATTAACTAGAAATATTGTTATTTGAAGTTCCAAATCGTAGGAACTCTGGTTATTTTTTTCTGGAGCATGCAATAGGGTGCTGCTATGGTTAATTTAAAAGGGTAGAACACAAAGGCATTCTTAGTAAACCTGGAATTTTGCTTAAATTGAAGACGCCTGGGTGAGAAAATTACTATCCTTTAGGATATCGCAAAAGCAATTATGCGTTGTGTTTCTGTGGTTCATAAGCTTACCAGGCATTTTTAAGAAGCTTTTATTCTTTGCGCTGGTAGTCCAGCGTCTCCTTATTTCAAAAGACCGATACGCACGAGTCTTATTTTCTGGCGTTGCAAGTGTCTATATTAACGCTAATTGCTTTCCACCACGTGGGCCATACATATACTCGCGCTGAAAGGCTAAAACTGCATACAATTAAATAAAGGAGAATAGTAAGAATAGTGCAATCAAGGCGTAAATCAAGTAAAAGCCGGCGGGCGTCCACACGGACGAAGTCTAGAAGGCTAGTTTATGATATAAATGTCAAAGCTTTCGTTAGTTAGTGGTAACGTCAAATAGTTAGCATAGGAAATTAGGAACATCCCTAAGAGGATTCTTGGAATAATTACGTTTGATCGGCAACTATTGACTCGTTACTTAGTGAATGTTGCAATACCGTGCAATACTGACGTACCAGTATTTAATATTTCAAAGCTTATGTATTGGCGTACCGAATACAAGCTTCAGTCGAAGTCAGTGTCATTTTGTTAATAAATGTGCAGCTCTTTTTACATTAGAGTAATCCTAACTAATTTTATAAAAGCGAATGTGAATTTATACAACGCGTTAAAATCCGTATATAGTAGTTTAATTTCAATGTATAACATTCGCGTAAACAGAAGATAATATTGTGAATTTATTCGTTTGCTTTCTCGTTTTAACTACTCGTACCATTATCATGAAATTCCACGTTCACGCATACACGTTGAAAGGTAAACAGAAAAGGACATAGGGTACCTTTCAACTAGAAATAAATATTGTTACCAACATAACCTGAACTACATTTACGCGACCGAAGCCGCGGGCAAACTTTTGTATTTAATGTATCAAAAATACACAGGCGTTCAGGTTGTGTCCCTAAACAAGAGTAGAGAGTATTGGTACTGTCCGTATTTTAAAACTTGTAAATCCTTGCTATACAAGAGTCATCCCCATTGCAGGCGACGGTGTTACTAGAGCAAAAAGAATCAGAATCTAAGTGTATGTCTACGATTGACTACCATTTTAGCATTGTGCAGTTAGGCAAATATAAGCTGACAAACAACAACATCTGTTTCGAGTTCAGTACTTACCTACCCTACCCGTTTGTCAGTTAAAGTATTTGTAACAATGATACTTCTTCCGTTATTAAGATACATTGCTGACAGACACCAATTAAAACGGTGCAATAGCTGCATTGTAAATGCGAATCTACAGAGAGAAACTTTCGCGTTTATCATTACAGTGAGGATAAAAAGCCGATAAAAATTCTTACAAACCGGTGAAACTTAGATGAATAAACTTTGTACTAGTTGTAGTACGTAGTTGGCTTGAATGAGCCGGCTACCTGGCGGGAATGACGTCGTGTTTAACTCAATTTAAACTTTCTATGTCCTAACTCGATTGTACATTGCACCTACATTTACATCCGATGCGAGATATCCGTGTAAGTAGATGCTGGCTTCGCTCGTGTGGCATATGAAAGGCTTTATCCGTGGTAACGTAAGATATATCAGTGCTCTTCATAAACAGTCAAAATTTGGACACAGGTCTCCTCTTAGTATGAGATCGGTAAGGCTATAGTGCATCTGACCTATTGCGGGTTGGCAGACATCACACTCCTTAGAAAATATTAGAGAAATCTCATAGACATACCTACAGGTTTCTTACTATGTTTTCCAACGTTAGAATAGAGTCAGTAAACTGAAACGCATATAACTTAAAAAATTAAGAGGTTTGTGTGCTGTGGATTCTAAGTTTATTGTAATGGCTCGTAGGCTATTGCTACTACTATAACATATTCGATATGTATTAGACAATAATATAATTATTTATTTGAGGTTGTATGTCTGATATATTTTTGTCAAGGTAGCTTAAGTTAGCCACCGCCGTGTCAGTTTCTCTGTTAAAAATTCATGCCTTTTCGTTGCTACTGTTCTGCGTGAGCAAAAGACAAATCAATATAAATTAGTGGCATAAAAATCCTTAAGTATACAAATATTATTAAACGGTAAGTTCCTGTAACATAATTTGTTACAAACATAAATGTATACAGGTAATTTGTACCTTTGTTATCGTTATTAGAATGTATGTGTGCTCACTCTAAATGAAAGTCAAATTCGAAGAAATATAATTTATGCCAAACCAAATAAGTAATTTTTAGGAATCACGCTGGACAAAAATAGACAGCAAATATAAATAACATACGAAAAATGTTTTGGTATTTTGGTAATAGCAAATTTAGGATAAACGTTATTCGTTCAATGTAGTAAGCAGAGCGTAAATCTCAGCAACGTCTAGCCTTTCCAGAACTTTACACTTAATGATTGCTATATTAACATTTTGTTCTTAAGTACAGTTCTAACTGCAACTGTATGAAAAAAGCCCTATTTGTTAATGTAAATGGCAAAAGTAAAGTTGTTCTTTTAACTAAGTATCTATTCCCATATTATCTCGCATAGTAAATGTATAAACCGCATTGGAACGATTTAAAATTTTGCCAATAAACAAAAATGCATACGAAACAGAAACTAAAATTGGATGTTCAACTTTTGAAACGTTAATTCAGTTTGGAGCCGTGCAATGGAATTAAGTATTCCCGACTCAAGGGACGATTTTGACCTACTTTCTGACCTGACAATGCTGAACACACATCTTTGAGTCATTACGAGGAAATTGGGAATATCATTGGAACATACCCTATAACAATCCGATGGCTCATAAAAGTTAATGAATTGAAAGGTTTCCGGACATTCTTATTATAGAATATGGGTGTGGCAAATACTGATATGTGGTATGTTACAATGGGACCTCAGATTCTT
Organism: Catocala nupta; assembly: GCA_963675205.1. Lineage (NCBI taxonomy): Eukaryota > Metazoa > Arthropoda > Insecta > Lepidoptera > Erebidae > Catocala > Catocala nupta. Next base: position 14,853,935 of record OY776092.1, on the reverse strand, counting down.
GGAGAATATACAAAGAAATTTGTTTAAGAGTTTTGTCGTATTTCTTGTAAAGTAAGGTCAAGCGGGTTTCATCATACAGATGAGGTATCGTTAAAAGATTAGACACAATGAAGATGGGTTTTGTGTAGGAATATTCCACGCGTCGAATCCTTTTCATTATTAGGAGAGCAATGACATATAACTATGTCGACTGTCTAGCCAAAACTTGCAATTCTATATTTACTAACCATGATAATGAATGACGTGTGTCTGCACCATACTGTACGCATCTGTTAGTGCCATTATTTAGTTTTATTACACCATTTAGGTCATCTATGATATTGTTCGTATCATTGATAATGTCAATGTCTCCTTCCTTGCCAACAATTCTATAAATAGCTTCCATTCGACTGTTAACGATAAGGCACCCGAAATATAAAATGATTCAGGTTCTTGCTACGCCTCGATCTTATTTTTGGTATAAAGACACAGTATTTGTTTCGCCAATTACACTTTAGTAATTATAAAAACCACAGCAATATAGCAGTAATAAATTAATAAGCAGTCGAATTAAAATTATCAATTTATTTAATATTTTGAGTTTTTGTATTGGAATTGCAATCGAAAGATTCTAATTAAACCGACGTGAACGCACTCGTAACACAAGCCTTCTTCTTTAGAGAGGTTAACAAGTAAAACTAATAAACTGTAACCCAAAGAGCTGGTAATCTTTTCAAAGAAAAACAAAGCCTTCTCCGTCGGCATATCTGTGAAACAACTATGAATAATAATTATACTTAGTTCAAGTAATTCATCCAATCAGAAAACTCAAGCCTGAAAAAAATATAGATTTGATTTTGGAATAATCCCTCTTACAAATGTTTTCCAACGTTGACGTATTTATTAATTTATACCGTTGATTGTAAGCGATATCCGAAGGTTTAAGAGATTGCGAATGGATGGTATTATTAATTATGCAACGCTTAGTTCAGCTCGACTGTGACCCAATTTAAGCCCGCCTCCTGCCAACAGCTGCGATCGCGTCGCTCTCGACTTAACTTGTCTGTATTACTGCACTATACAGGCTGCGAACATGTGCACTACATGATAGTAATGAACTTCCAACGTCTAATACTGGGCGACGTGGTCAGAGAATTTTGACATGAGGTTAGGCAAAACTTTAATTAAAAAAGTAGCCACTAAGGTAAAGTCAACTTCGTTGTTATTGATTGGGCAGGTGCGGGTCTTATACATACATATGCGATAATATTAGATACATCTTTTAGTCCATTTTAGGCACACAACAATTCAGAGTCGTCTTTTAGGAAGAAGATGAAATACTATCTAAAAATAAGTATACTTGACTATACATTCTATAAATTTCTCAATTATGTAGAAATATTTTTCTATCAGCCATTTTTTAAGCGTATATTAAATAATCTTAAAGGCATTTCTTTTATTCTTTAGAATATGACGATTCCTATCAATGTTCTCTCATCATCTTCACCTACCGAGATTAATGTCCAATGTCATAAAATATTATTTATACGAATATAAAATTGACAAAATAGTCACAAGGAAACTGCAACATGTAACGTTATAACAGTTTAAATGTAGGTACTTTCTAGTTTTACACGTCGTTGGAACTGTGCCTAATATTAGGAAATAGGCTCATTTCTCATCCCATTGGGACCTCATACAGTCGCGAACTGCAATAGAAAACTTGTGTATTTTGCGCAAGTAACGCCTTCCGGCGATAACACGTGTACTATCTTTATTATATATGAAAGTTTACAAACTTGGCAACCCACAACCACAGTGGATGAAAATAGCGCTCACGACAGCAACTTCACAGCTAAACATAGTTAAGAAAGTTGGAAATATATTGTTTAGTTGGTTCAAGATTAACTAGTTTTGTTTTGCAATGCTCGTTAGTCAAATTATTGTCGACGTGATTAATAATTGCTAAATTAATTTGATCATTAGCAGTCACGTAATTTATTTGTTCCAAAATTCAGCGTCATCAGCGTAGCCAAACAGATTTTCCGACGAGGGACAAACTTTAAAATTCTTTTGGAGTGAAAAAATAAAACTGCTTTGTTCGCGGTAGATACTCTGATTACTAGCCTCGAAATGCGTCGAGTCGGCGTCCTCAATAGTCTCCTATTTAACTTGGCCCATCCCACGATTCTAGCATTCCAGAGTAAGTTACCCGGTTTCCAAGTTGGTCCTACATTTGGCTTAGTTCCGGACATCGCCAATCGCCGCAAGATTGTAAATTTACAAGTTAACAACATTTGGTCCCCAATGTGTTCGCACAATTCATTTTCAACTGCTGTTATTGTCATAGAACGCTCCTTGCATATTAACTATGTGGGATACTGCAGTTTAGCATTTAGCGCGCATTTATCTTCATTAGGTCTCAACGTCTATACCTAGTTACACCGCGATTATAGGCAATCATTTAATCATTACTTTTAACATTTAGTTACTTATATGCTAGAAAGAATTCAAATATACAAGTTTGAATTCCTCAAATAGAAAATACTGCTCAACAATTACATCACTGCTAAACGATAATAAAATATATAAGAAGGTAAATATATATATAAAAACAAGCCTCTATTATGTTTTAGCTCTCAAAGGTTGGTATATACTATCATAGACAATCCGAAGACGGATATCTCGGGCAAAGTTCCAAATCCGGCGCTCTAATTAAGAAGTTAGCTAACAGAAAATATCTACTCGCCTCCTACTACTCATTAGATGAGGATTGCATTCAAGACTGAGTGCTTCGTGCTAAGTATGTGTGTATGTATTACCCCTAGGCTTACAGTAGAAAAAATAATATATAGGAGAAAATGTCTTATTTAAGATTCGATAAAGTAAGTTGCCGAGCCGTTTTCTTTGTACGTTACAAGTAGTCGTAATAGAAAGCAGTGTGAGGCTCCCTTGGTGCAAATATTATTTCATTCTTCTATTTTGAGCGCCCACCCCTTTTGGCGTGCAAAGAGCGACCAATAACAAAATTTTACGATATATGAAGTACTAAGTTGCTCAATAAAATATCCCGTTCAACAAAGTTTCAATATAAATTCCATCGTTAGATTTAGCACGATCGTCAGTTTCAAAAGTTTGAAATAGACGGACATTTCGACGGGATAGTCATTTCGATCGCCGAATAAGCTGCGGCAAGCTGTTCGCAAGTTTCATGCTCTCCGTGGGGACTTCGTTAATAAACCACAGCCAAGCGAAGTTTTCAGTAGATCGTGAAGTCTTGGCTACGGTACTGGAATATATACACCCGAAACGCAAATTTACCCTGTTACATTTTTTCGCTTTACAAGCGGCTTCGTTCAAGTGGGTTTCTAGATTAGACTAAAGTGCTTTTTGTAGTCTGCGTATATCCTACTGTTACAGGGAACATCTAGCTGAATATTTAAAATACTAACAGAAGAAAGATTTAGTCAGTAGATTGAAAAAAGACGCTATCCAATTACTATTCTTCTACTTACATATTATTATACCTACAGAGCCAGTATTATCCCGATGCCTCATTTGTACAAATGTATTATAATCTTTTTAAAATCAAATTGGATCATAATAATACCTACCTCTGATAACAGTACTATCGCTCGAAGTATCCAAGGTACCCCTATATTAAAGCGCTTATAACTTGATAATATATGCAATTTTACTAATAAAGTCGAGCTAACTCAAACGTAAGGAATCTCACGCATTATAAGTTACATTTAATCAGTTCTGCTAATTACGACATGAAATCGACATGAGGGGCTCAAAGACGCTTGCGATGTAAACCGTTTTATCTGGTTTAGATTTTCTATATATTGCGCCATTCTCTTAGCTAATATATATAGTTAGTATATTCTAGAAACAGTATCTTATAAAACTACGCTACTGATTGTAGCATACATGTTATTAAGCCGGCAATACATGTTGGCCCAACGTTGCCGAGTGACAGCCAATACCAACGTATAGACGGTGTATTTGCTTTACCTTGCCAGTGCTTGGTAACATCCGCCTAGTTGGGCGAGTGAAGGCAAGCGCCAACGTTTATAGAGCTTGATTTGCGTAGCTTGTAACAACTCGTAGTCGCTCGTGACCACTTGTCTCACTTCGGAGCGGTGTCGGTTTTTCTATAAAAATCAAAGGCGTTGGTCTGCGTTTGGCCAATAGCGTCCACATGTTGGTCGGGCTGCCATTTCGCGCTTGGCGAACATCGCCGTTATACGTACAAAATGTATTATTTTTACAAGACTACTACGGTATACACTGATATAATAATTATATGCGCTCATTAATCGTGAATAAGTCGTAGGAGCGCCATAATTAAATAAATACCAGCAGCTGCCATAACTTTTACAACGTTCATATTGTTTCAATGCTCAATAAAGACTGACAGCGCCCAACGTGTGGACAGCTCCACAAAGCTCGTCTACATTGGCCGTTTGCATTGGTTTTCTTCAAACTTGCCGAAAGTGTAGACGGTAGTACTTGTCTTGTATCAGTTTGCCTTTGCTCGCGTTGGCCTACGCGTGGCCAACATGTATTGCAGGCTTTAAAGTTGCGTGTTCATTTAGTTCGTATAAATAAGCTCAAGGCATATACAGAGACAAGCAGGTTTTGGTTAGTTCAGCGGCTAAATAATTGTATTAGCCTATAAAAGGATCCCACTGTAGGGCAACTGTGTCAATTTACCAACATCTCGCAATCTCTGAATAGCCTTGGAATTTCTCGGCTGTCTACAAGCGGCGCGGGACGTATACACACTACCGCTATACCTACTTGTAAGGATGCACGCTTCGGCCATGATAGCTTGAGTCCCAAGATAAGTTTCAAGAAGCTTAGCTATTAACTATTGAAACTTGAGCTATATTTAAACAAACAGTTGTGCAATGCTTCCACGGCTTCAATTCCTTAAGTGGCAAATCGTCAGTACTTGCGTACGTTTTGTTAAATGCAAATAATAATGTTCATCCATTCGTGTATGAGATGGAAAATAGAACGGGCTTGTGACAAGTGAGCGATTTCAACGTGTGACCGAGATAGCGTAATGCTTTTTCCGGCTAAGTATAACTGACAGAGTACCTAATCAACCAAATATTTTTGTAATGGTTTGCCGTTTGTGTCGTCTCGGTTTGGTTATGTGACCTATTTAGTATCCCCTGTCGGTTTAAAACGCCATTACTAAAGCGGCTCGCAGAAATTCATTTCATTACATTTTGCCACTAGTGCAGCAGAATTTGAAACTGACCTGTGATAATGGGATATTTGGATTGATCAATGTAGGGGTCTCTGTACGTATATTTACGATTTTGTCAGATGGTTTGAGACATTACTTGGTAAAATAGGAGTCGGAGTTTATCATAATTAGACTTGCTAAGCATAAGAAGATTAAGAAGACTTTCTACAATTATTGTGTGCGAATGATAAAATTCTCATAATAATGGAAATTCTTCATTTAAAACTTTATACGTATTGCTGTACATACATATATCCATTAGCGCTGCTCTTTACTGCACATCTCGCCGGAGTACACATCTAAGACTAAAGTTTGTCTCAAGTGCGTGCAAAAGTGCAGTTTAAATCGCAGTCTTAAAGTTAATTTCTCGTGTGTAATGATACTTTGCAGGTTTACACTAGGAAACGCAATTTGCGCCAGTCATGTTAACCGAATGCGTGTTTCTTGACGCCGACGCTTATATGACAGCGACGTTATTTCACATTATATTAGACATTTATTTCATTTCGTTCTATTTTTAAACTGAACAGCGTATATTGCTACCTAAAAAGTAGTATATCTATTTTATTGGATCAAATAAACGGTTCAAAGATTTAAAAATTGAACAATTTTCATGAGGAATGCTTAATATTGTCTTCTGTTTACACGAATGTTATTCATTGAAAATAAACTACTATATATATAGTAGTTTATTTAAAAAAAAAGGAATGCTCTATTTATTTAGTGTGATGTATCGAGGATTGGCGCTTAGTTCACAATTAATTATTTTAAACATTAAAGGAATTACGTTTATTTAAGACATAAATGTTCATATCTGCAGTATTTCAATGTTTTTTGCAACGGCTTTGAACCTTTCATTACTTAATGGACGCTTTCGATAACAGCGCCAGACAGAAAAAGAAAATAATTAATTTTACAACAGTGTTTTAATGGGCTATATATGAAATACACGAAATGAGTTTCTTTAAACAATTTTACGACTGTGACAATCAATTATTTAATCTGAAAATAATTTTACGTAATTGAAGTGAAATGTCAATATGAAATTGAAATTTTTGCTACCTGTTAAGACGTAAGTGGTATTAGTTCCGCTTGTTAATGAGTTTTTTTTTATTTCAGGTAAGTTGATGGAAAAGGAGGAATTGCAACTACTTTGTGGAATGGGGTAAAGTAAGTTTGGTTGTCACGGTGCCGGTGTGGAGAAGAAAGTGACGTAACAGGGCTTGAGCGTCCTAAAGGCTCAAACATTTTATCAACGAGTTCATCGAGATACTTAGTAGAGAGCATGTATGTACGCCGTTACGTGGACGGCATGTTTAACAATATTGGTTTCGCCCGTGTGATACCTAGCCTACGAACTTGAAACACTAGCATGTAAAATTACGCGTTGGTTCACAGACTAGGTTTTGTATCAACCTGTCAAGTCTTAAGTCGTCAAGGTTAATTAAAAACCCATTGTGTCTGGCCGCTGGTGTGCTGCAGCGACTCAATAGGTTTAAGACGCGGTTTAGAAGGCCATTGCCCATATATGCTAAATTTATGTCTTTAGCTACTAAGATAATAATCTATCATAAGCTGTTTTATACTACTAAAATGGCATACAAGCATACGGCTCACATGATGGTAAGTGGTCACCGTAGCCCATGGACGCCTGCAACACCAGAGGCATCACTTGCGCGTTACCGACCTTAAACCCATGGTAAACTTACTACGAACATTTGGAATACCAAGAGGAAATAAACTACCAAGTTACAAGGGTACAAGGACGCGCATGGTCGACACCGTAAAATCTTTTTATGCACTCTTTGAACAAGGGAATACTTTCTTTTTAAGAAACTTTAGGAAAACTGCATCATACAAGCTTAACCTAAGAAAAATACTACAACCCCGTTGATTTGAATGATTTGATTAAGGAGTCAGAAGGAGAATAATGTTTTTTCGGCTGTTTGTATGAATATTTTTGTACGCTATGTAGGCACTTAGCAATGACACAATAGCCATGTAGCGAACGGTTTAACCGAATTAAAGCGATACATTCGTTTTAATATAGCATTCTCTTTTACGACAAAACCACCTTATGTCATTCTCATTACTTAGGGTACATTATTTTCTCGCCGACATGATATGATATGAACGAGGAAGGCAACTACCCTTGTAGTAGGACTTGAAACCACGGCGTCGACAAACCGCGTCGTCGCTTTTCCAACTAAGCTATTCAAGATCTTACGTCAGGGATTTTTTAATAATTTACTACTTGGCCACTGATAACTTTAAAGGCAGTAACGATATTAAAAGGAAACTAAGAACTAGCTGACTGTTCGGATGGCTTAGTGTTCGCTTCGCCATTGCCACTGCGCCGAGTAGTGTGGGATCGTGTCTTACACGGGACAAAAAATTGTTTGTTCCACATATAGATGTTCCGAGTATAGATGATTTTTGTGGTAAGTCTAAGTAAGGGCTAGTGCAGCTCGTCTTTATAACAGAAGAACACTGTTTACACGTTTCTGAACACTAAACGATATCTCGTATCGTTTGGTAGTTGTATCAAATATAACAAACAACCTTATTTTGTATGTAATACTGCATATTGTTTAACATGGAATTTCTGCGTAAATTTCGTCTTTAAATACAATTCGATAACGTGTGCCGAGTGTTACTGGGGCTGTCCTATTTCTGCAGGGCATCCGCGCTGTTTGCTAAGAGACGCGCCGATGGCTTTTACGCTACCAAGTATGTGAAAAAGATGCGCATCGCTGGTGCGTGATATGCCGTCCAGTCGCCAACATCATATTAAACCCCGGTTCCTAGAAACGAGAATCAAGAAACGAGTCGTTTTGTCAACGGACGGTTAGATATTGACATATTTTTCATAGAAAATATACAATTATCTCTTGGTGAAGGAAAACATCGTGAGAAAACCAGCATGTCTGAGAGTTCTATATAATGTTCCCGTAGATATGTGAAGTCTGCCAATCCGCAGTCGTCCAGCGTGGTGGACTATGGCCTAACACTTCTCTCACTGAGAAGAGGTCCGTGCCCAGCAGTGAGACAGAGTAGAGTTGATATTGTTATATTATATATATGTCAAAAGTTAACTGTACGTAGGACAAACGACTGGAACTATGTAAACGTTGTGCTTATAGGCTATTTAATATTGGGCAGTGTGTATTCGGTGGTAGTAACTCGAGTATATTTGATTGCGCGTATGTGATACGTTGTGGCAGTCTTGTCACGTCTGTAATGACCTTGTAGCAAGGAATTAGAAAAAACCTACGTGGAATATTGTATATTAGGCTTCTGAGAGTTAATAAATTCGTTACTGGCACTTAAATATTGTTTATTTGATAGACTGATCGATCTATTTGTGTGAATAACTAATCTCGACAAATATGCTATTATTTCTAGCTTTTCTTAGAAATTATTCTAAAATATTTAAGGATTAGCTAGGTATTAACTAGCCACTATTCCGTCAAAACATCGACCATAAATATTACTTCACCCTGAGTGTTATTTGAATAATAGTTAAGGCGTAATGCATGGCTGTTAATCAAGGTTAAATAACTGATAAGAGCTATTTAGTAAGTCGATAAGAGCTATTCAGTTAGTTAGCGATACTTTCTAGTCTTACGTATAAAAATACGTAAGACTAGAAGTCTCGCCTTCGAATCGTAAGTTGAGTATATCATTGATATTTTTGACCCATGTTCACTATGTTTTGTCACAGTTTAAGTAGAAACTGTGACAAAACATAGTTAGCGATAGATGAGTGTAACACATTTCTAACTAAGCCCCTATAGACATATCGACGTGAACATATGTAATTTTATTTTTCAATATTATACATATATATACAATATTGCCAATCATTAAACATGCGTTTATCGTAAAGAAAAAATACTGTTCAAACATTGATTTGTTTGAATATTCCAGAACACGAAACATAAAATTTGAAAAATCAAACACATTTTGCGTCCGGATACACTTGGGTGAAGACTATAAGATAAAAAAAGAATCGTATGTATTTTACATGTCACGGAAATATCGAAGCATCGGTTTGTGCCAAATAAAATATTCAACGGGCGTAATTTAAAAGCTTCCGGGTCACTTACTTGGGTTTACCTTGTCATCCCGGCTTTGATTAATCAAAAATACACCTTAAATCAAGGTGAAAGGACTTAAATTTGTCTTCATAATTATTTCGACCACTTCACATCATTTAAGTTAAAAAGCATTCAATTTCTTGACATTGCGTGTATGTTTTTGAGTAAAATTTCATCATAATTATATAACCTATATCACTTTAACGTAATAAATATAGGAAAAGGAAAATGTTGTTTTAAACCACGTGATTTATTGAAATTAAACAAACTTTACGAAACGAGTTTGATTGACAAAGCGGGAAAAAACAACAAAGAGCTATGGAAGGCCATTAAGTGTATCACAAAAACTCATAAAGTAAAAACCACTCCTATTGAGCTCCTAAATGTGTCCTCTGACCCCCAAGTATCTACCGACCATGTGGGTGAATTTTTTAGCAACATAGGCTCGCACCTAGCTGGTAAAATCCTATCTGCTACTCAAGGTAACCCACCTAATACAATGCCAACTGCCCCCACCTCCCACTTACGAAGTCCAATAAACTCAATGGCTATTCTGGAGGTGTCTGAATCGGACATTGATAGCATCATATCACAACTTCGCCCTGATTGCGCTACAGGCTGGGATGGAATACCTACCCAAGTGTTAAGCCAGTCACGTACAGTTCTTGTTCCCCTCATAACCCACATTTGCAACTGCGCCATCAATACAGGCACTTTTCCGCAAGCTTTTAAAAAAGCCATTGTGCATCCAATCCATAAGGGTGGTGATAGAGACTGTGTCAACAACTACCGGCCAATAGCAATATTACCTGCTCTATCAAAAGTTCTGGAGAAAGTTTTGAATAATGCTCTAAAAACATATCTACAGACTTATAACATTTTGGCCCAAAATCAATACGGTTTTCGTTCAGGAATCTCATCCGAAGACGCTGTGATAGACTTAACGGACAAAATAGTTAAAACCTTAGACAGCAAAAATAGATGTCTGTGCATATTTTTGGACCTCTCAAAAGCTTTTGACACAGTCTCTGTACCCATCCTCCTGGCCAAGATGGAAAAACAGGGTATTCGGGGTGTTTCCTATGACATACTCAAGGACTACCTATCATGCAGGCAGCAATGCGTAAAAATAGGGAACTATTTAAGCAAAGAAAGCACTATCACATACGGCGTCCCACAAGGAAGTATCCTGTCCCCTACACTTTTTCAGTTGTACATTAATGACCTCTGCACAATGTCTCTTCCCAGCACCAGCATTTTCACATATGCAGATGACACTGCAATTTTGGTCTGGGGACCAAACTGGCAGGTCGTTAAGGAGAGAGCTGAAGATTCCTTGGCTAAAACCGTACATTGGCTAAATTCAAACCTGCTAACACTAAATTTATCTAAAACGGTATACGTGCCTTTCTCTATAAATAAAATAAATAACCCTCCCAGTGACTACAGTATTAAAGCACACACCTGTCTCTCGAAGGATAACTGTTGCTGCCAGACACTCACACGAGCCGAAAGCACCAAATACTTAGGTGTCCAAATTGACAGCCGTCTAAGATGGGACAAGCAGATTCTTTCAGTGACAGCCCGGGTGAGACGTCTAATACACACCTTCAAATGTCTAAGAGAATGTGCAGCGGCAGACAAACTTAAATTAATATATATAGCTCTGTGCCAATCTGTTATTCAATACTGCGTCATGGTATGGGGTGGAGCAGCTAAGACACACCTACTGGCGCTAGAGAGAGCACAAAGAGCTGTCCTAAAGGTAATGACAAAAAAACCCTATAGGCATCCAACGGAAGCACTGTACACTGAATGCCAAGTCCTAACCGTCCGACAGCTTTTTGTGTTCAAATCTACAATGAGGAAACATCAAAATGTGGCACCCAATCCAAATAGACGCACCGGAATGCCAATTTGTCCTAGGGTTCTTTGCAAAACTTCTTTTGCCAAGACACAGTTTACCAGCATCAGTTGCAAACTGTATAATAAAATAAATAAAGCTCTGAACATAGCCGGTATAAATAGCCATGACGCCAAACGAAAGGTCACCGCATGGCTCTATCAGTTAAATTATAAGCAGACTGAAGATTTACTGTCATACATCACATAATACACACACTCACACACACATACGCACACACACGCACACACGCGCACACGCACACGCACACACACACACACACACACACACTCACACACTATTTGTTCTAGATTTATAAAATAAATTGTTATTTACATGGTTAATGAATTTTTTATGTAATGTTGTTTTCATGTTAATTTATCTTTATCTCATTTATTTTTATCTTATTTTATTTTGAATTTAATTTAACCGTGATTTAACTGTACTTTAATTTAAATGTAATCAGTAATGTTGCTTTTCTATTTTTATACTTTATTTAATTTCGTTAACTAATTTAAAAATTTAATTTATTCCAATCCTAATTGCACAATATAAAAATCTATGTTATACTAAAATTAGAGAAATGTCATCATATATTATGCAAAGTGAAACAAGTTTGTATTACATTGCATCACTTCTAGGGCTGAACACTGACCCCCAAAATACAGGCACTCGCCTAGTTTGGGGGACCAGTATCAGTAAGTTTTACTAAAATACAACAACAATGTTCAAACTAACTCAAATTGTAAGGTGTAACATGTTTGTATTATCAGAAACAATAAAGATTATTATTATTATTATTATTATTATTAATTTCAATGTATAACATTCGCGTATACATAAGACAATATCACGTGATTTATTTTGAATACCTTTATTGAAAATATATAATAATATCAGACCTATATATAAACTGCCTCACTGCTGGGCATGGGCCTATTCTTATTGTAAGAGGGTAAGGTCATGTCCACGACGCTGGCCTACGCACGGAAGGCGGACAAGGTCATCGTGCGAAAAGAAATACATAACAATATATATAATATGTGTTCTAGATATTTTGTTGTTTATTTTGATACAATACTACAAATTCTAATCAGTCTGAACATGACAAGCGTATTCCAAGAAACAATCAGTTTATGCATTAGAATGTAGGCAAGTTTTTAAAACAACTGTCATTTTCAGTAACTTGTTGGCATGAATACTGTTTGTCCATAAATAAAAGAATCAATGGACTAGAGCCGTCAAAATAAAACTATTATATTAGGAAAACATGTTTTGTGAGCCGTCACGGACGCTGCGAATAATAGATATTGTTTTGTCTATGTTACAGGGCGTTTAATGTGTTCATAATCATACAGATGTTTTCAAAAGACGTATACCATCATCAGAACATCCCAAAGAGTAGTTGTGTATTCTATTCACATTTCGATATCTATATCGCCCTCGCAATAGGGAGCGACCTTCTGATATCTTTCTAGTCCCAGACTCCGTGCTGCTTAACATTTATTGTCATCTATGTGGTTTTGATGTATATTTTTTATTACGATTTAATCTAATTCATGTGATTAATGTATATTCCTGGTCTTCTGTAGATACCGTCCTATAAGTGCTGAGATTTTAACTGGAAAGCTTAGTTTTTGTCATTGTTTGGTTCGGTAGAATTTAAGGTCAATGACCGTTTAATATTCCAATGGCTGGTCCACTTATAACCTAGACTCACCATCCCTTGAGACGCCAGTAAAAGAGAGTTTCAGTTGTTAAAAACCTATCTGGTATATAAAAGTTTCATTAACCAAACTTTAAAATACAACGAAGTTTTGGAACCTTATCAAAAATAAATAGTTATTTATTTGATGTATGTAGTTACATACAAGCGTTTCAAATATGAGAGTAAGGGTAAATATCAAATAACAAAAAAAGGATGCATAATACAAACTGTGACGTAACCGCTATTTACACGCTGCTGTTCGAGGGAGATAGCGAGATAGCCCAACTATTACTTATATCCATATTTAAGATACTAATTACTCGCTACTTTTGGAAAATTTTGGTACCTTTCCACAAAAATATTTATTTTGTTTGCTATTTGCTCTAGTGTAAAAATAATACAAAATCAAACATCGACAACTACCCTTTTATTATGGCTTTGATGCAAATTAAATGAGGACTTTTCTTTACCACGGATATTCACTTTAACGCAGTGTGATACGGATAAAATGAACTTATTTATGCATGCTCTGTCCTATATAGTGCACTTTACGTGAGTGCCATGCCGCTGGAGCCCGCTAACTGGTGTGAGTGTTGAGTTACCTGTTGTAAAATGATCGCGGCAACAAAGAATTGTACAAGGTAATTTTGAGGATTTGTTGGAGGAATATAAAGGTGCAACGTCAACCAATTTTGCAGTCAAGCGAAATTGTTGCGGTCTAATATTTTGATGTGTTGTCGTAAGTAAAAAATATACATGTGCTTACAAAAGACTATTTCAGATTTGTCTTCGTTCTTACTGTTTTTTTAACAAGGGATTTCTCACTTAAGGTATACTTGTTATATCGAAGGAAGAGATTTACAAATATTGGAACAACTGATACAAAGAATATATATACTTGGAGCCACTATGCGGATGACATATTGTGGTCCGTATGAATATCGAAGTCACTATGCTCGGCGCACAAGTTGAGACGTGACGAACTTACAATACTGTGTCATCCATGACGTCATGGCAGCTAGACATAAACATAGAAAAGTTTGCAGTAGAAGAGTGTGATGACTAAATTCTTTAGAGCGAACGATGATTTGTATCAAAGTCGTTGTAAGTAAATGGACGTAGCTACTTCAGATTAACCCCTAGCATTTCACTATTTACAGTCTATTAAGCCCCATAAAATTTTCTATTACGCACAACAACCTTATTGTGAAATGAAGTTCGGCAACCACACGGCCATGAAGGCTTTTTATCTAAACTACCAGACTGCGATAATACTGTACTAGCCATCATATTCATAGACCACCTTATACTCTAGTAATATATAAGGTAGTCATTTTGTAGTCCATTTTCTGATGCGTGGATAATCCCTTAGCCTGGTGAGGGTTTAAATTCAGTGATGGATTGGGTCTATTCCTTGTCGACACTGAACGAGAATGTTGCGTATTCGTATGTCGGCCATACGATGAGATTCCGAGATTTGAAACTCTAATTTAGTTTAAATCCGAGTTTTAGGGCTGTCGAAACATTTTTATAAAATAAATTTTGCTTAACGTTACGTTAGGTTAGATAAGTAATGTTTTTTTTCTGGATTAAGGTACCTTATGTCCTTTTCTGTTTCTCAAACGTGTATGCGATTTTTTGTGATAATTGGTCGAGTAGTTAAGGCGTGCAAGCGTAACAAACAAACGAAAAATCTCACATTCGCATTTATAACATTAGTTATGACACATTAATAAGCATAATTCAATTGATATGCCAGAATTGTTTATTTCCATGAGTATATGCTTTGTTTATGTCTTGAAGGTACCTACATACTCGTATTAGATGCTTAGTGATATAGCGATTATGTATGAAGAATATTGTTAACCATGTATTTTTCACAAAAAACTATTTAATTACGACAAGCGCAAAAATATTTAGAAAATTAGCAAGTTTCTTACACATTCTGTTTTAAGCCCTTTCTTTCTTTTCAATAACTATAACATAAATATAGATAACTAGCTGTCCCAAAAGACGTCCTGTACACAGGGAAAATAAAATTTAAAATACAAATCTAAACCATTCTCGAATCCACTTGAGCACACACAAAAAATTTCATCAAAATCGGTCCAGCCGTTTAGAAGGAGTTTAATTACAGACACATGCACAGAAGATTTATATATAAAAAGATAAACAATATGCATACCAGTTGCTCAATGCTTAGAGCAACAATTACGCATATTGCCTCTATGAAAATACCATTTTTGAAAAAAAACTTTAATTTTGAGATCTTTTATTCACTTCTACTATATTTCTAGTTTTGTGACAAACGCTTGCTAACCCTGCTGAACTGGAACAACTAAAAGTTTAATTGGTGTTCGTATTGATTTCGTCTTTTAATTACTCGTGGTTTATGTATTATCTGGTCTATATTCTGCCCAAATAAATTTATTACACTTGTGGAATCCAAAATATCTGTGGGATATTTACATTAGCCGATATATCAATAGTTTGCATTCCGTAGATATTTTAATGAAAATTGCTGCAAAGCTCTGTATCCACATATTATATCCAAAAATTCAGTAAAGAAACTGTAAACCGTAATTAAAATAATTAGTACTACAAGGCAGAATCAAAATAAAATTTTAAGCCTTTACCATTGTTCGTTTATTATGAAAAGATTAAAAATAGTTCACGTTTATTTATATCATATAATTAATTTGGACGAGAGCGATAATTAATTAAAGCTACAATTTGGTGTATAAAATAAGACCAGTCTGATATTTAAATAATAATATTGTTATGAATAATTAATATAAGCCTTCTTTGTAGCGACATAAAAATAATAGAAGGGTCAAGTGCGAGTTGGGCTCGCTGGGTCCCATACTATCGTAATCGTACAAGATATATAAAACGATATACTTTTTAAATACTATTGTTAAAGCAACAAAAGCGGCGGTATGACAATACGTATGTAATAGTTCGCCATTTTGGTTCATATATTGTTGTTTTATTATTGTTAATAATTTGACTGAATTGCATCATCGATTTTATTTTAAATTTGTTTGGTGGTCTTTTATAAATTCGCTGTATTGTTTTTTTCTTATTTGTTGTTATAGCGACAATAGCAATACATACTTTGTTAACATTTATTTCAACCTATTGTTACGTGCTGGGTTCGACGGATAAGAATATAAAACAATATTACCGACTAAAACACGTTTTATTTTAGTACACAATTAACGTTAACACACAACAAACACTATACTACACTTTTCCACTTTGACTGCTTCAAACTCCGTAGTATTGTCGCTTCCGTTCGCTTCGATGAACACTTGACCGCTTACGATAGTAAACTGACTCGGCGGTGCGCGTGCGCTCTATTTATACGCGGGTAAAGCGCTTCTGGAGTTTTCCAGAAAACGTCACACACGGCACGCAACAGCGCGATGGTTCGAGAATGTGCCAGCGCTTTCTCCACTGAACTCGTACCGACAAATACGTAGTTCCGTAATATGTCAATAGATGGTGCTGTAATACATTATTATTAGAAACCGCCGACTCTTCCCCACAGTGCCGACAGAGGGCATTAGCCGTAACACTATTAAGGCCATGAGATCGCTGATAGACAGACGGACGGACAGCGGAGGTAATAGGGTCCTATTGGCACCCTTCGGGTACAGAACCCCAAAAATGATGTTCTAAGAACTAAGTTCATTGTACTTCATAGTGTATTGATAAAATGTCACGTCTGTCTTACATTTGACCCCTAGACGCGTCTCTAACGCAAAGGTTTGGTAATAAACAGATTCTAATTAAAACATTATATAACGTATAGTTTTCAATAAACATTACCTGCCAGCATGTTATAAATTATCTAAAATGTTATAAATTATCTATTCGATAAGCAGACATATGAAAAATAAGTTAACAATGGCCCAAGCTATTTAATTAGTGCTTTTCATATCTCTTTGTTCAGCTTGGTAAAACTAAGCTTTGAGTATAATCCTAACTAGTCCTAACCGATATTATAAATGTGAGTTGTTTTTTATACAACTATGGTGGCAAACAAGCATACCACCTTTGGTAAGGCCACCTGATGGTAAGTGGTCACCGTGGCCCATGGACGCCTGCAACACCAGAGGCGTCACTTGCGCGTTGCCGACCGTTTAGAAAAGGTAGAAGAGAAAAAGGAAGTTGTAAGGAAAAGGAGCGGGTAGGGGTAAAGAGGGTGATTGGGCCTCCAGCGCTCTCACTCATCGAACGAAACACAGCAGTAGGAATACTGCTATTTCACGTCGATATTCTGTGAGAGGCCTTCATGCTGAAATCAGCGAGGCTCTACTACTGATTTAGTTTATTTGTTTGTTACGCTTTCACGTCTTAACTACTGGACTATTCAGCATGAAATTTTGCATACACGTTGTCAGGGGGACAGAAAATGACATATGGTACCTTTTTCCAGAAAAAAGTACTGTTGCTAACCTACCTATAATTACGCTGGCGAAGCAAAATCATACATTTTTTTTTGTAATTAGTGCATAAAAGAGATAATAGGTTTTGTAGTCTCTGCCTTACTTAAATGATGTAGGCTTGAAGGAACAAGTAAAGGTAGGTAAGAAATCATTACCAGCTATTTGTGATGCTACACAAGTATGGGTCCAACGGCGGGATTCATGTTATTACAGGGGTTCATAGCCAAAGGTCCAGCAATCCATTTACTCGGCCTCCCTAACGATACATGTAATAAATTATTTGTTAGTCTTTATCGGTAATGACTGACTTAATACGGGTACAGCTACCGTAGGGGAATGTACTTATACTACGTGATCCGTTCAGGGAGGGAAGGGGGAGGTCTTCAAAATACTACACTTGGTCTCATCGGTTTTGGTTTTCGTCACGTTGTCTACATATATCCTCTATGTAAATCTCGCGTTTTTTTTAGCTATATTTAAATATAGCTACAACTATTGTTGTGTTGTAGGGTTCGAAACCCAGACGGGACAAAACTTTGTGTGATCAAAAAATGCTTGTTTTGAGTCTGGTGTTCTTTGTTTGAATGTTTGTAGTCCCCTGTCCCCATGTCCCCTGCGACACAGGAACTATGAAATAAAAATTTATACGTTCTCGTTGCAAAATAATTTTAAAGCTATATTTGGAATTACTACGTGAAAACTAAAAGGGGGGCGGAAGTCTTGGCATATTCTATGCGTGGCCACCGAGGGGGAGTAAGGGAATATTTCTTTTTTAAATTGGTTACATGGTATGGGTACGTTCCCTAACCTTCTGAAAACAACTAAGTATACTCAGTACGTTGTACTTTAATTAATGTAATAAAAGTCGATGACTCGTGTTCCATTAAGCAGAGTAATAGCTTAGCCAGATCTGACTTTGATAGTATAAGCTTTTCACTGAAACGTGACTTTTATTATAAAATAATGAATGTAAAATATCAGCCAAATTTTGTACAAACTGTTAAACTGAGACTTTATTAATACTAGTGCAACTATGCGAATATTAACGAATAATTGTATTCGAAATCCTTACTAATATTATAAATGCGAAAGTAACTCTGTTTGTCTGTCTGTCGGTCTGTCTGTCTGTTACCTTTTCACGCTCAATCCGCTGAACAGATTCTTTTATTTATTTGTTTATTAAGAATCTCCAACAAAGAATATACACAAAATTGCACAGACAAATGAACATTAGTTTTGTATAGTGTCCTCCTTTAGTTATAGGAGACCACAGCATGCACATACATATAACAACAAAGCATAAAATAGAATATTTAAAATTAATTAATTAAAATAAACTACACGTTAGGAATTAAATTAACAAAAGAAATAAACAATGTGAAACTTAATGAAAAACTTAAAATACCTGTTCTAAGTGTGTTTTATATTAGGGTTGACTAATATCAATATCATAGGACTTTGATAAATCATTGAATTGCCTACAAATCTTTTGTACAGCAGCGTAATGATTCAGATTGGTTTTTGAGAATGGATCATCCAATAGCTTATAATTACTTTTCTTGGAATTCGGTTAGATAATTTAGATGAAATTTGGAATCGAGATAGCCTGAGACCCTGGGAAGGACATAGCCTATATAACATCACGCTACGTTAAACCACTACGCCATTTGTGCAATCAGAATTATGACGTCAATCTAATGACATACGTCATCATATAGTCATTAAGTTCAAGTACTAACGAGATGGGTGTAAAAACCCAGGATTCAATCTCTTCGTCCACATGTGACTTTTCTTTTCATCAGCTTTTTGTAATGTCTCACTGCTGAGCAAAAGTCTCTCCCTTGGACTTCCAAATCAGTCTGTTGGTGGATATCCCCTGACCTTATGACCTTGTGACACCTATATCTCGTGGGTCTTTTGACCCACAGAGCCCATATTCGAATTCGACCTAGGGATAACTCCAAAGTGTCTGTACACCAAGTTACAAGTCGATCGGTCCAGTGGTTCCGGAGCTATGCCTGTCACTAACAGACAGACACACAGACCTACATAGTGTTTTCATTAACCTCTTCGAAGAAGACTCAAGAGGTTAATAAGTGAGTGAGATGGATACTTAAATAATTGCTTTCGCCGTTATATTATAATGCGGTTTCACTTTATTCATATCTCAATAAGAGTCTTGATGAGTCTTAATGAAGCAGCGATGGCTCCGTGGGGAGACCAACAGACTGCAATGCAGAGGGTCTAGGGTTCGAACTCATGAATGGGCTGGCTCGACCGGAGTGATACCACGGCCTCACGGAAAACCGGCGTGAAATAGCGCTTGCGTTGTGTTTCGTCGAGCGAGTGATGGTACCGGAGGCCCAACCCTTAACCCCTTGGGGGTGGCCGGAAATTTAAAAGGCTGGCAACGCACTTGTGACTCCTCTGGTGTTGCGGGTGTCCATGGGCGGCGGTAATCGCTTACCATCAGGCGATCCGTCTGCTGGTTTGCCTCCTCTATAATAAAAAAATTAAAAAACGTCGCGTACCTCTGACTTTCGGAAGTTATATGACTTTTCGAAATTATGTGCGTATTGATTGACAATTATCGCCTGCTTCGTGCCTCGGAGAGTATGTTGAGCCGTCGCGTCGGTCCCGGCTGCCCTGAACACCTATGGCAGTCATTATTGGGAAGTCAGAGCCCTTTAATATGCTGACACTAGTCCAGCCTTAGGGTATCGTTAGCCTTCGGGTTGCGGAGGTCAGGTGGCAGCCGCGCCATATAAAAACTAATATCCAGTCAAATCCGGTTAGACCAGAAAAGCCGACCCCAAGTGACTCTGGAATAATAAGGCTAGGGAGAAGAAGAATAAGAGTCTTAATTATTACATATTTCTCTCGTATCCATATAACACAGTTCTCGTATCGGTACCCGTAGCATGATAAGTTTCATTCAAATACCTTACATTTAATCAGTAAGATATTCCAAGTTTCAATGTGTTGGGTTGTGTGACGTATACGGCGCTGACCCGGACCCCTCTGATAACGCTATCTGCTAATAATTACGCGGCAACATCACCAATTCTCACTGTTACTATAGTTTCAATATCATTTACCGAACATTCTGGTGTTAAGCCATTATTTCCATTCATAATTATCTACATCTACGGTAAATCAATATGATGTTATTGTTGTTACATATTAAGATCTATTTTGGTTAAAGCTTTTGATGAAAGATTAGTGTTATGAAATAATCATGCCATAGTATTGTCACATTTGTCTCCAGAATGCCAAATCCTAATTAATATTATAAATGCGGATGTGAGTTTGTTTGTTTGTTACTCTTTTACGCCTTAACTACTCAACTGATCATTATGAAATTTCGCATACACATTGCCAGGGCAACAGAAAAATACATAGGTAGGTAGGTAGGTACCTTCCATCCGAAAAAAGTAGGTACTATTATTTTTTTTTTACGTGGTTGAATGCTTTTACGCATACCTACCTCTCCGCGGGGCAACGGAGAGGTTATGTCGGGCTCACCGAGGAAAAGGTATCGCGGTAATACCGACTAAACCTACCACGGTGTTCCTTGGCATAATCATAGACGGCGAGGCCGCGCGAATCGCTTTCTCATGCAATCGCGACAAAATCAAGACAAAAACAAATCGCCGTGTGAAACGGCAGGCCACTGCACAAAAATACTTCCTCCACCGTCCCCCTGGAGGGGACAAAGACAACAGAGGCGCACGTGGAAACACGCACGCCGCCTCTCGGACCTGGTGCTGATCTGGTGGTGAGGTGGCCCACGCAGCCCACCACCCCCAGGTCAAACCTCAGGGTGGCTGGAGGTCATCTCGCGGGGTACTATTACTGACATAACCTCACCTACTTACCTACCTACATTTACCTATTATGACATGTCATTTATATTTTATTGTATATCTATTTAGAGTTAATTTTATGTTTGCAACATTATTTGTAGCTATTATGCGATTTATCTCTGAATGTCTAACATGTTCATATTTAGTAGTTACGTTTAAAATTCTATGCAAAGATTTTTGTATTGAATAAATGACATATGATTAATTTTTCGAGCAAAACCGCGAGCAAAATCTAGTTCATTATAAATCTGAATGTAAAGATGTTTAGATGTTTGTTACTTAGTTACACGTAACTATTGAAAGGATCTAACTTGGCATACAGATAGATTATGTTCTAGATAACAACGAAGGAAACTTTATATTCTTGCATGTGTTCCCACACGATAGACTTTGACAAAACCATGGATAGAAGTAGAACTAGTACTAAGTATATAAAAATGTAGTTTAAAATGCATAGGTACTGTAGGTGTTATTTTCAATTATCATATGCATTGACGACCTCGATGGCGTTGGGGTTAGTGTAACCGACAGCCACGCCTGAGGTCGCGGTGTCGATTCCCGCACAAGTCAAACATTTTTGTGCATGAACATGATTGTTTGTTTTGGTCTGGCTGTTTCTATGTATAATAAGTATGTGTTTACAAAAAAAAGAGTACTTATAATAGATAAAATATTAATATTGCTACCAAGTTTCAGTTAAATGAGTAAGCAAATTAATAACCTTAATATAAAAAAGTAACAAACTACTTAATTATAAACTGAAACTGAATATAAATTTGGAACAAGCATAATAATTATATTTAAAACTGTTCAAATTAGAATTTAGTCTTAATCAGTGTGTTATTGTAATGTTGTGAACATTCGATATTAAAACCAAATATTATTAAACTTGGTTTAATGAGTATGAAATTATAAATTATGTATGAACGAAAGATAATCAAAATGGTTCGAAAATGTTGTGCTTCGCTATTGATTGTTATTTTGGTGAAACTACATTACCTATATTGAATGCAACATGTAATAAAATCGTCAGTTCGTGTAATAATATGAATATAATATTGAGTGCATTATGGATATAAAAACAATGATAACACCAAGTGATGGATGTGATATATTCCGTAAAGAATGCTTTTAGTACCGGCGTCAAAATATTACTCATTGGCAGTTCTGAATTTATTACATTTTACCTGTATCTGCGATTACATATGCATAAACGTATCCTAATGCACTTTTAAATTGATGTATATTTTTCATTGGCAACCCAAAATCGATAAGTGTTGCTATTACAGAGATTAGCGAGCAAAAATAAACAGCCAAATCATCTGTTATAGCAGTTTTATTGTGTACAAGGCAAGTATCATTACTTATTATTATTATCGTGATTCTTTTGAGATATTTGTCGTGATGATCATAATATTATGATGAAATGACGTCAGCAGATCAATACAGAACTTCTCCAATTGTTAACACAGTAACCGATGCTGTACTGTTACGTATCAATTTTGGCGACATTATATGCAGTTATTTTACTTTCCCTAAAGAAATAAGCAATATCAAAGCCTGAGTTATATTTATACATTTTTAGGTGGCTTTATAATATATACCTACTCATAAATTTTATCATGTTTTATATTGTGATGATAAAATAATATACATAATGATCGCCTTAGAACTTTGATATATATCTACTGTTACTGCAATCATCTTGTACGATGATAGAATATGTATTACACGTCCCTTTTAACTTCATAAGCCTTTGGCTAATGTATGTAGGTCATTCTCATATTTTCAAAAGTAGGCCGTATCTAACTTCCTGTAGGTGGCCCACGGGAATTTTTCGTTCGGACGGATTGCAGTATTAGAATGGCCTATTTTTCGCAAGATGTGAGATCTCAAAGCAAACATTCTGTCGATTGCATTCAGTCAAAATTCATTGCAGTGCTATTATAGGGCAGGGGGACGCAAAGCGGTCGATATGTGCTTGGAATCACGCCAGCGGATTTTGTCGCCGTTTCTAGCGAACTTAAGAGGCAAACCAGTTTCTCGCTTACGTGACAAAGTTATAATATGCCTAAATTACTTTTGAACATTATCAAAGACTTTCGAGCCTTTGTTTATGTTATTGTTATGGTAGTACAGTTTAATTCATTTTTCTATCGAAAATCAATTTTACAAAAACTTGGCATATAAATGTGCAAATGATGTGTCCATTGTTGTATATTTCTAATAAACTATACTAAATGAATATTTTAATATCGATTTATTACCTCGTGTAAGTAGAGACAAAAATGTTAGATAATTCTCTAAATGTAATTCGTATTATGTGCAGTGTTACACAATCAATTTCTAGTTCATTATTTTGTGCGTAAGCGCAGGCTATGAGGATAAATATACCAACCGTTTTACGCAGTAGATTTTTCTTTTTCATCCTGGCGAAGTTGTGATGTTCTAGAGCAAATGCCGATACCGTCCTGACTTGCGCAAGCGACTTCTAGATATTTATAGACGGACTTCCTTACAACATTTTCTATGTCGTTATAAAGTGGTGATAAATTAAAATCGTCAATAAATTATTCGAAAGTATATTATTAGTCCGGACTATACGCCTATCTTGCTTCTTACTACATTTGGGAAGAAAATAAAGCTAGTTCATTAAATTACAATTGATTTGTATCTTGTATCACTTTTAGTTTCGTCTTTTTTGAATAGCATATTATAAATAATAGAAATTGAAAATAAAAAACCTGTTATAAAAAGACATCTAGCACAGTATTAAAAATAATAGTATATTTGAATTTTGTCTTGGATAACAAAAGACTGTGATTTTAGGGATCTCATTCTGCTTGGGAGTAAAATGCAACAATGAGTATTGTTAATTTGTGTAAAAGCCAAAAGTCAGTCGCGAAAAATAGTAACCATTTATATTGATAGTTAATCAAATTATATTTATAGTATTTGTCCGATACGTTAAAATTCTATAGTAAAATAAAATGGGAGAAAAGAGTAAAGAGATTATCTGAGAAGAATCAAGCTAAAACTCAGGGCTATCTTTTAGTCATTAACTGTTAACAATCCATTTTTGAATTTTGACGGTATTAGGTATTAGGCAGCCACTTTCAAAATACTTTTTTGGAAACTTATATTCGGATATGTTTAGATCTCTAACCTAATTTTGCTAACTACTTATTATAAACGCGCGAAACGCGCCATATCTATAGCATATCTTACTTTACATAATTAAGCGTTGGCAATTTTCAATAATACATATATGTAAATCCGTTGCTTGACATACGATGGAATGTATACCGAATTTATGGATTACGGGATCTCAGGTTCCATTCCCGAAAGAATCAAGTTAACGTTACAAAAGATTTAACGTTTTCCAAAAGAGTAAACTCGCTCAACGATCGACTAGGCCCCATAAATATCCGATTATTATTATCGAACTATTTTCTTGGCAACACTACCCGATATTAATTCTATTGAGTTTTAAAATTTAAATTCAGAATGGCTTTCGGTATAAAACTGTCCATTCATTATCCTACATGCGGACATGGTACCGATAACAGCTTGCATTATGTACCCTCCAGCCAGCATAACGTGAACGTTTTCAGCTGTATGAATCATATTTTATGGAAACCTCCTTTGGTCATTAACTAAGCGTTTATAGGTTATACCCTCGCTGGGCCATTTATACGAGGGACGTAGATAAGGGTTAAGAGGGTGATCTAGATGAGACTCATAATCGACTGTGATAAAAATTTACGTGACATTAAAAATCGATTTAATGCTATTAAAACATGGGAGTGATGGGAACCATAATTATACGCTCATTAATAAGCTAGGTAGATTTACATTGAAATGAATGGATATCGAAATGACGTGGATTTCATTATCATTTCGATAAGCGCAAGTAGATATGAACGCATCCTCTATTACCTAAACGATTTTACATTAATATACTTTTGTGTTTACCTATAAGGCCAGTGTGAATAGAACAGTCGCAAGAGGCAGACGTAGGCGAACGTTTCTTGATCAGATCGGCGACGTTCTAGACAAAGGCCAGGTTAAAAGCACCTTAAACCGGCATGTATAAGGAATGTGATGAAAATAAATGAAGCCAGAGATGTGTGTTAGGATCGTAGCATACGGCAATCCGTAGTCTCTGCATACCCCTCTGAGAAACAGGCGTGAATCTATGTATGTAGGTATGTCCATTTTTGTCCCTTGTCATATTGTCATAGAAAATATAGGTAGTTGTTTCTTTTATTAAACTGGTAATGATAATAAACTTCTAAAAACTTCTACATGCAAGGGTCCATAGAGTATTCAGCACAAGTGTACTTCCTGGGGCTAAGTGATCGATTGCGTGCTGACTAATAGTTTCGTGTGGTGTAAAGGGCGGTATAGTTTTAACCTACATTCATTTCTTTACGACGTTCTAACGTTGTAAATTTGAATAGCTGTTTGAACCACCGGATCTACAGACAAACTACTTGAAACGCTTGATGTTTTATGGAATTATTTATTTTATACCATTTTCTAAATAAGCATACAAATTTTAATAAAGTATTTGTCACTTTTGTCACATGTTTTTTTCTATTCTTATTTAATAAACAATCGTTTGAGTTTAAAAGGTAATCGTTTGTGTGTATTTTATTAAGGTTGAATCTTATTAAGGCAATAAATCTCATATCATATCTTCACATAACTCCAAAATATCATAAGTTTTACTTTTATGTTACTTATTTAGTTTTAAATTTTACTTAACCTTGATATTAAGGGACACATTAGCATCGTGTCAAGATAAAACATAGATAAGTATCCTTCGCAACTAAATGGTTTCTATCAATGTTTTTGCCTTCAAGCAAAAAATAGCTTGTACGCAAGACAACAGGTAGGTTACAGTACAAACAGTGATACCGATAACAAATTCCAAGGATAAATATGAACGAGTATGTGTCCGGTTTTTTATTGTTGCCAAGGCCGTTTCTCGTGCGGTTCGCTAACTCGCAAACAATTCGCACAAACTTCGTCGAAACTTAGCACAACGTTAATTTCAAGCGCTTTACTTGTCAAAAAGTTAAGCAATTGTGACCGTTTGAGTAAGACCGACTTTATGAATTAATCTTAACGCGAGACAGCGATATAACAAATTCAGATTACGACGCAATGAAACTTTGATTAAAGAAATAGGATCGCAGCCTCCACAATTCTTAATTTAGGACCCATGATGGGATTTTGTATTTCGTTGTTCGAGTAAACAAAAAAGTGACCCGAGGCTTAATGGTTCGAAGTTGTAAATTGCTTTATAACTTAAAAACTTATCGCAAACTTAATAATGACTGAGTGAGCTCGATACACAGATAAATAAGTTATCAGTCTTATTCTTATTAAGTTACTTACCTAAAGGTTGTCAAGGCCGTATTTTAATGTTGATAAGATTTTGTTTTTACACAAACTAAAGTTTTAAACAAGTTTAAAGAGATTATTCTGTGACTACATATCAAGACTTATATCTTGTAAACTCTCGTAATATAATAATTGTATTATAAACGCATCGGATCTTATCATAAGCTCCCTAATGAGCATGATTACAGTTCCCAACAAGAAATTTTTGACAAACAGAAGCAAAAACAGTTTGGGAAATGATAATTTTAATTCATATTCATTCAATACTGCTGTAGTCGTGGATAGTTTTAAGTTTTATTGTGTTAGTGGATTCAATATATTTAACCGAAAAATAACAAATGAAGAGAAACAAGTTGATTAATATTTATTTATTAAATGTGGTATTTGAACAATGTGTCCAGAGATATTTATATCTAATCTATCTAATATATATATAATCTAATATATATAATCGGAAACCATACATATAATTTGATTTGGCAGCGGCGACGCACTCTCAGTGCTAAAAGAGAAAATAATCAAATTGTAAATCATTCTGAATTATTTTTAACTGTTTTTAGTTTGCTTTTATGACCTGTTACGTGGAATATAAAACTAATTAAACAATCTACGCTTCTGGCTACTTTTATTTCGTTGCACCGTCCAAAATCAAACATTTGTAACCTGACTCCAAAAATACCTGGGTAAATTTTAAAAGCTTTTTGACGTACTTTTGCTGAAGGGACGAATGATACGTGATTTTTCGAGCAGCGTTGTATAAAAAATGACTTTTGACAAGCGCTTTCATCAATTTGCCCGCAGCACAAGAGCTGAATCATATTTCGTGTCACAAACTTGGTCAAAGTTTAGACTTTATAACCCGATATTTTTTTACGGCTTATGCATATTGTATTTTACACGCGTTTCGTCAAATTCTGGGCTGTGTTCTTATTAATTTAATTTAGTTTTTATGCCTAAATTGCCGCCAGTTTTTACGATATTACAAAGAAAATTGAATATTATATTTTTGAGGAATTTCTCACGGAGAGATGACTTGGACGTCTTTGAAATGGACTGGCAAGGAATATCTTCGGATAAAGTGGTTTGGAAGTCCAAGGGAGAGGCTTTTGCCCAGCAGTGGGACATAACAATAGGCTAAGGAAAAAAGTTGTCACTTCACCACAAATCTAATTTTAGGTTTACTGTATTAACCTATTTTTATTCCTAAATTCCTCCCTTCACGACCTGTTATTCGACGTTGCGTTCAAGAGTTTAAACTACAAACAACTTAGGCAAAAATGTTTAAATTTTTTAAAGGGTTAATAATATAATAATTTTATTGAATATAAAAGTTACATCGTGGTACTTAAAGCCAGCTGGTACTGGCATCAGACGAGCAATATTTATCCCCTAGTAGGTGCAAGTGGCATGCATATTTAATGACGTGCTCCGCCTGGGCGGTCGCATAACGTATTGGACAGTGTTGCGAACTGAAACTTGTAAATCGTATGCAGGAAAAATGTTAGACTGCATTTTTTATTTAAAAATTAAAATTTATTTCTTGGTACGGTCACGAGGTGGTTAGGGTTAAATGTGCGCATAGAGAGTTATGAATGTTATGATGTAACAAAATGATGTCTTTTTTGAGCGTTTTGATATCAAATAGTGCAAGCGATGGTATAGTCTTGCGATTCTTTGGCTTCATGGAGTGGTGTAAGAGGTAGCCTTACCATTGTCATAGCGCCGAGTGTTGTAGGTTCGATCCCCACACAGAGACAAAACATTGTGTACTTCACAAATATGTAGTTATGCCGAGATTGGGAGGTTTTTGTGTCCGTTGTTTGAATGTATGTTAACTACCCCAGGACAAAGGAATTGATCCTAGTACTTATTATCTTCTTTTAAACAAAGATTTTCTTTTTACTCTATACAACTTTACACCGTCGTGGTTTAAAGGTGTTTAGAGATGTGTTTTTATTTGCATGGTTTTGGCAATTTTATGTTTAATTATTTTAAATTAAGAATTCCAGTTAAAATTTTATTTAATATTATTTTTCCCCGCGGTTTCACCCACGTAAGTCCCGTTTCCGTTGGAATATCGGGATAAATAGCCTATGTGAGAATCCAGGTCTCCAG
This sequence comes from Catocala nupta, assembly GCA_963675205.1. NCBI lineage: Eukaryota > Metazoa > Arthropoda > Insecta > Lepidoptera > Erebidae > Catocala > Catocala nupta. The sequence goes on along the minus strand of OY776092.1, from coordinate 14,825,135 downwards.
CTATCTACATACCAAGTTTCATCGCAATCGGTCCGGTCGGTTTTTGCGTGCAAGAGTAACAAACATCATACATCCATACAAACTTTCGCGTTTATTATATTAGTAAGGATATACATATGTAGTTGTATACTGAGCTGATAACTTTGCCAAGTAATGTTAGTATTGATATGACAACTAGATAATATTTTATAGAAACTTTTCCAAAGTTGTAACTTACTAACAGGCGAACGTTCGTCGGCGTAGCGTGACTCTTATCAATTCCAATTTGTCGTGATGCTTAGGGCCACACTTGCTACAAGCGAATAAACCCGGCACTTGCCCAACCGAGATTGAAATAAGTAGGAAAGTGTGTTTCTTTACAAAATTATCCTTGGATGTCAAAAAGGAATTGAAGAGGGTCGTGTATTTTAAGAAATACATTAGAAGCGATGGATTCGATGATCTGGAAAAAGTGTGTGATCGCCGTGCCGTAATTGCGGGTGACAGATTTAAGAGCACCACGGATGTGCTGAACGGTTTCCGGTAACTGCCGCGTTGGTTCTTAACATGTACAGATATAGTTCAAGATAGGGTGTACAAATATATTTTCACACGCGCTTACACACACGAGCTATTTAGCTGTAACTGTAACCAACGAGCAGCGATAGCTCAGTGGGGAGACCAACAGACTGCAATGCAGAGGGTCTCGGGTACGAACCCACGTCGCGCACCTCTGACTTTCGAAAGTTATATGACTTTTCGAAATTATGTGCGTATTGATTGACAATTATCGCCTGCTCCGTGCCTCGCGAGAACACGTTAAGCCGTCGGTCCCTGCTGCCATGAACATCTATGGCAGTCGGTATAGGGGAAGTCGACACAAAAGATCCCACTGGGTCGAAGTGTCGCCGGTCTGTACTGACTTGCGCCCACACAAGATAAGATAGTGTAACCAACTGCGATGCCTGAGGTCGCGGGTTTGATTCCCGCACAAGTCAAACATTTGTGTGCATGAACATGGATGTTTGTCTTGGTCTGGGTGTTTCTATGTATAATATGTACGGATTAACAAAAAAAAAGTATATATATGTATGTTTATCCATTGTCTAGTACCCATAGTACAAACTCTGCTTATTTTGGGCTAGATGATGTTGTGTGTATGTGATAGAATACTATATGGGTATAGTTATAGACAATAAAACCCTAATAACGATCAAACTTAAAATTTAAAGAAATTATGGGCGAATTTCGACCACTTGGCGACCGCTAGTATATTATTATTATATTATATATCATATTATTTTTAAATAACAACTCCTGCACAAGTAAGAATTCCTGCATCGCGGAGGACTTTACAAACATTTAAACAACGGATACAAAGAACACACAGACTCGGAACAACTATTTGTGAACTACACAATTTTAAGTCCTGTTTGGGGATCGAACCCACAACACTCGGCGCACCGGCAGTGGCGAGGCGACCGCTTAAACCACTAAGCCATAGTCTTAACATACAAAATCTCTTACTCTTCGAAGTTATGTGCGTATTAAATAGTAAATTATCGTTCGCTTCAACGCTGAAGTAAAACATCGTGAAGAAACCTGCATGCTTGAAAGTGCTCTACCTAATGTTCTTAATGATATATGAAGTCTGCCAACCCGCACTGGGCCAACGTGGTGGACTATGGCCTGACCTTTCTCAGACTGAGAGGAGGCCTGTGCCCAGCAGTGGGACAGTTTATTACAGAGCTGATATTAATAAACAGGTAAATAGGTTAAACAATAGTTTAATTAACTACTGCTATAAATTATACAAGAATATTTGACTAAGACGGCGATATTTCATATGATTAAAAATTGACCTGTAGGTTCCATCATATCCCTTCTTCGCATTAATGACTTGGATTAAAATCGTTTAACTAGAAGACAGTCTTACCAACTCGCTTAAGAAATTTAATAAACTTTTACGAGGCGCATATTAGTTTGTAACTAGAACATTCACTTGTGCTTTCGTTGATATGAAGTTGACATCACGAACTAGTGAAGTTTGTAACTGCAATTACTTAACTCCATAAAGGCGACGAAAGCCTATTATCTAGGCTCGGCGTGCAATATTACGGCTCATTTACATTATGCGCTTAGCTCGTTCAACCACATGCAATAGTCTTGAATAAGGAGAAACTACCAACGCTTTGTCGTTAGGAACTTTCAATGAGAATTCTTTGCAAGTTAATTCAGTATACACATACTATACCGCAACTTACAAGTCAAAAATGCGGTGATGTTTTTCCATGTTAGATATTCCATTAAGCGGATACATATTTTACCAGAGCAATTCCTCTGCGGTTTTAAATAAAATTTCTATAGATATTCGAGTATCGGCATTCGGTAACTGGTATTGAAAACGTTTTAGGATAAAGAAGTATCTTTCAAACAAATTCACGGGTAGTTTTGTTGACGGCAGTCCTTGGAGATTATAGACGTATTCAATTTAAGTTGCAGTTTCATTTTATGCAGTAGTCTCATATGCAGCAGTAAGAGTAAGCACTATTAAATGTAGTATTTTGATGTTCAGCAGAAATTTAAGTAAGGAGTTTATACAGGTAATTAGATGTCTTTTTAAGTGCTTATTCTTACCGTACTTACTTTAAATATAACATCTAAAAAATTGTTAGTGAGAGAAAAATGTCTGTAGGTCGTATATACCATAACCTAACCGATGACATCACAACTCTAACAATAATTACTGACTGATGACAAGACTTACGCAGTTTAATAAAGTAAATAAGTACCTTCGGGTGATACGTAACAATGATTTCATCGCGATTTTATGCATATTAATATACCGACAAAGTATGAGATACTCGCCATTCAAAAAAGTATTTCTTAGCATAGGAGTAATATCTATATATTAATACGTGAAGCAAAAATTTTGTACCCCTTTTTACGAAAATTGCGCGGGCGGAGGAGTATGTAATTTTGCACAGTTAAAGTTTATATGGAAAAGGAGGGGAGAATACTAATATTTTTATAAAATATGCATTAGAAATACATTAAATTAATGAAAAAACATTACATGCACACAACCATGCATTTGACCCATGCAGTCGAATCGCGTTCGTAGTATTTCGACATTGTTCGTCTGACGTCATACTATGTAACTATGGTTACCTATACTTTATTTATATGTAATAAAGAAAAACAGAAAAGCCAGGTAACCAGTCTAAAATTTAGTTTCTGAAAAGCCAACGTCGCGTCGAGACAAAATCAAACTCATGTCAAGTAATTTGATTGGCTGTTGCCAATTCAGTCAGCCAATAATAACAGTTGACATGCGCTTAACTGCCTATTAACAATTTTTTGTGCTAGTCTAGACTTATAATAGCGACCTAAATGGCGAGTAACATTAATGCTCCTAATAGTATGATACAATCAATGCCATTAGTGACATTTACTGTTTCACATTAAACTTACGTGAATAGACATTAATACAATCAGTATTGAATATCTATCCAAAGGTTCTACAATTAGGTTCTAGCGTGCTAATGGCTCATACGTATTTTATAACGGCGGTAATACACGCGGTACGAAAGCTTTCCACCGGCCTCGACCTTTCGTTCTAGATTACAGCGAATTAGTCGCCGTGAATTATACATAGACGTCGTTCTTACGACACTTTCATCAAAGCTCTGTTTAATTAATATACCTATACGAACTCGTGTACAAATTATTATATGCCACTTTTCCACTGGCGTAATAGGCACCTACTGGAATAATGACAGTATACAGTCGCTCATAACCGGAGCGTGCGATTATGCTTCTATGATAATGATTTAACCTGCGATTTGATTAACACTGTAATGTTTTTGATAAGCGATTAACATAGCTTATTTTCGCTTGCGAGACTCGAATGATCACTCGCGTGTTGCCGACACTGTAGCAAATTGAAGATTGGATAAAAGTAAAGGAATGGTGTATGTGCTTCGGGTATTATCGATTACCGGGCGAAACCTAATGACTTTGCTTAGGTACTTGTCTTCGTTTATGACTAGAGGGTTGTATTAACCCGGGTGAGCCGACTTATTCGTCTTGTCACCATATCACTGACAAAGATAGAGTCTAAACAAAAATACTTTTAAAAGGTACCACCGCCTATTAGTATTCTGTTCTGTAAAACGCACACAGCTATACGGTGATATTTGTTAGACAACAACTTATAAATTATAGCCTCGCGAACTGAATACTTCCTTACTCGCTACTATTCGTATTGCAAGTATCAAAACTAGTACGTATTGTATATTGCTGTTCTTTGTGGTGTTCTTATTACTATTGGTAAGGAACAACTTTGTAAATGCTTTGAAATAACTCCCTTTGAGACTGCAGTTAGGCTTTGGTGGTAATCGAAAGCCTTGTCCTAGCTTACAAGACTTATGTTAGCCGCGTGTTTCTAGTGCAGAAAAGCAAATATATAAGTTTGGTAACTTTGACATACCTTGCCGTAGAATCTACGACAGTGTAAGTGAAGGGATTGTAAACTTACACGAGGTGCTTGTCTCCGCACTAATATCTTGCCCTTTAAAATTATTGTAGATAATAAAAAATAATAAAACGACATATAGGCCAAACTTACAACAATATGAATCCCTCAAGATGGCAAACGACTTCGTGGCAGGACTAGACGAAGATGGCGAGATCAGCTAGACTCGAACGAAAAATATTTTTAGCGACTTTGCAAAAGGAGAGATGGAAAGAGAGTGGTAAGGCATTTGCCCTGCAGTCGGACGTATCGAGCTTATAAAAAAAAAATTGAGTAGAAATACCTCATCTCTGTCGAGCCCACCGGGAAAACGTCGCGCGTCGGCAATGACTCTATGGCATGTCATTATATAAATTTACAATCGCCACGTTTATTTTGAAGCGGTTTGAAACCAAATCGCTACTGGTCTCTTGAATGATCTATGCTCTTAATGTACATTCGATCAGCGCGGTGAAAGCGCTCGCTGTTTGATATATGAATGCTGTAAAGGCACTACAAGCGACGTGGCTTATGCGCCATCTATCGTCAGATTGACGACTCGTACGTTCCTATCAAAAACACAACTGCTGTCCGAAATGCCGTGACATCTGGCAATCTAAAGCAAGACCATGACTGATTCATTCTTTTTATATAATCTATACAGCGTATAACAGAAAGGTGTGGTCATATTTTAAAGCCGGATATTCGGATCGTATAAATAGCCTATGTGCACTATTCCTGCCACAAAAAGTATTAAAATTTTATGGCAATTTCAAACATTTTATCTTTTTAAATTTAAACATCGAAACAAACGCTATATGTCCCTAATAAAATTACGCCTGATCGTTTTCGAGTTCATGGAGATTACATGAATCAGCGATTAGTGTTGTTTAAGTATCGACTAGAATGTTTGATATTGATAATTCGATATAAAAGAAAATGCTATATGTTAGTTAAAATAAGGTATACGGATTTACTTGTCGCGGTTTTCTATTGGACCACATATCGGACTTTTATTTTCAATAACATATAGCATTTTCTTTCTCTCTTCTTATTAATCTCTCTTCTCATCAATATCATACATTCTAGTCGATATTTAACCAACACTAACACACTTTCATTCTCTTCTTAAGAGATATCTCCTAAATGCTTCCTTTTCTTAAGATTGGAACAAGGTATCCTGCAAATATCCAGAAATGTAGTAATAGTTTTGCTTTAACCCAGACACGCTACAATTATTTGTAGATCAAATGATGACGAACCTATAGTTTCGCCCGCATAAATCCCACGGGAATGAATATCGGGATAAAAAGTTGCTTATGCATTAATCTCAAATATGGTCTATCTGTGAAACGAGTTGCTTTAAAATCTATTCAGCTGTTTACGCATGATTGAGTAACAAATATGCTTACAGACTTTCACATCTATCTATACTAATATTATAAAGCTGAAGAGTTTGTTTGTTTGTTTGGTTGAACGTGCTAATTTCAGGAACTACTAGTTCAAATTGAAAAATTATTTTAGTGTTGGATAGCCTATTTATCGGGTAAGGTTATAGGCTATATAACATCACGCTACGACCTACGAGAGCGGCGCAGTAATCATAAACGCGGGAGAAATCACGGGTAAAGCTAGTTTATAATATGTATTAGTAGGATATATAAAATAAAATAATATTAGTCCTGTATTAAGCTGTGCTTCTGCTGGGCATGGGCCCCTTCTCAGTGTGAGAAGGGTTAGGCCATGGTCCATTACGCTAGCCCACTATCGAATGGCAGATTTCACATATCTTCGGTAACATTATGGAAAACTCTCAGACATGCAGGTTTCCTCACGATGATTTCCTTCACCGTTAACGCGATAGCTAACTATTCAATATGCACATAACCTCAAAAAGTCATAGATGCGCGCCTTAGGCGATCGTAAGGCTCGAGACTCCCGCATGGCAATCCAACGATCTCCCATTAGACTATCGCTGGTATTATATTATACCACTAGATGTGTCCGCGGTTTCACCCGCGTTTATGATTACTGCGCCGCCCACGTCGTGGCGTGATGTTATGTAGCATATAACCTTCCTCGGTAAATAGGCTATCCAACACAAATTTTTCAAATTGAACCAGTAGTTCCTGAGATTAGCGCGTTCAACCAAACAAACAAACTCTTCCGCTTTATAATATTAGTACAGATATAATCTGCAATTGTTTTAAAAATTATAGGATACTGACATTCACGTCTATCTTGGATTACTTGGGTCACGGTCAACCAATTTATACAAACTCTAACACTAAGGTACCATAATGATAAACTACTTTTGTTTATAATACAATCTTAGCGAAAAGCAAATTAGTTACGTGGTATGAAAATCGTGGACAGACACGCGACGGGCCGGTGTTTATAATTATTATAATAATATTTTTTTTGCGTATAGCTAATAAATTGTTGTCAAATACTATCGGTAATGAACTGGAGATATCATACTATCGTATATTCAGATAACCCATACAGAGAGGCTATCTTTACCACAATTGTAATGCTGATCTAAATAAATTACATGTTGTTAAATAAAAAATCCACACTGATAGGTGACGTTATGAGAATGATCCTTACTACTATATATTACACTCAATCGATTTGGATGAAATTCGGTACAAAGACAGTTTAAAACCTGGGGAAGGACATAGGCAGACATACTTTTTATTGATGTAAGAACCACGCGGGCTGAGTCTCGCGCACAAGCTAGTAATATTATAAATTCGAAAGTAACTCCAAATTTTATTCAACTGATTTGAATGAAATTTGGTACGAAGATAGTTTAAAACCTGGGGAAGGACATAGGCTTTTTATTGATGTAGGTACCACGAGGGTGGAAACACGCGCACGATAGAACTGTCTTCGAAATTTGAAAACAGTAGTCGTTTTCGCTACACAACAAAAATAAAAAGTAAAAACAATTACGTAAAATAAAGCTACTTAGAAGTTGATAAAGTTAATTAATTTGTTACAGATGTTTCGATGAATTGTAAAAGAAATCATTTGTCACAGACGGTGCCCTGATTTGTAAAAAACTAATTTTTTATAATTAAATTCTGCTTGCTGTTCACGTAATCCGGACCATGGAAGTCGACTAAGAAAACTCATTTTTGTTATAATGAGGAGCATTCAAGTGATCTTTAGCACTCTTTGTTGAAGAAACCATGTCTAGCAATAGGCATTGTAAATGAATATGTGCTATGTTTGCAGTTTAGTTCAGTACTAGTTATTTTTCAATTATTCTTAAAAAAACGACATCTGTCGCACTAGGAATACATCCTGTGTCGCGGGAATCTTTACAAACATTCTAACAACGGACACAACGATTCCGGACAACTCTTTGTGGATCACATACATTTTTGTTCCGTATGTGGAACGAATCCACAACACACAGCGCAGTGCGAGGCGAGGTGACCACTTCAACCTATACTAGATTTTTCATTTTGTCAGAAAATTTCTATGCATTGGGAACAATACCATTTTCTGGATGAAAAGTAACCTCTGTGTTCTTTTCTGTACCTCTGTAAACGTGTATGCGTATTCATAATGACCGGTCGAGTAGTTACGGCGTGCAAGCGTACCAAACAAATAAAACAACACACTCCCATTTATAATATTAGTTATGATTGGTTGAGTTACGGTAAGCAATAGCTTTTTCCACCAACAGAGCGCAGCACATGGTCTATGTGCAATAAGTCCTGTCACGTCAGCCTTCGATATACGATGCACTACATCACTGAATGCTATAAACTAATCCTCGATCCATTGTTTATAACCATACATAGTAGTCCAGGGATCTGTCCAGTAATATTTTCAAAACTACGAACTGTTTTAAAACGATTTTGTATGTGATATAGTAAAAGTTTCAAATTTCGATCGTGAATGATTCTAAAAAACGTATTCCGTAATTGAATCGCGAGCTATTCATGTCCAATCAAATGTTCTGTTTTTGATTTCAGTGAACATTTTTTTAGCAATCGTTTTATCATACGAGCTGCGCCTGCCTATTCGTTAGTGTCAGTCAGTTAGTTTTAGTATAAGTCAGGTTTTAAATGAATGTAGTATTTTTTTGTGCAATTATAGTTTATTTCAGAAGAAGTTTAAATTCAAAATATTTTTTTTAAACTGAATGCTACTTATATTATGCCAAATTGACAATAACTCATTGAAATGATCTAATGTTTGTATGTTTGTTCGTGAAATAGCTTAGCATACAATCGGTAAAATTTTAAGAATGCACATATTATGCTCTCAGTAGCTGTTAGCTGTAGCTAAATGCCTTTGTTTAAATATATTTTTTTTTTTAAAGGCCTCTATTTCACCCGTCGTTATTCCCGTGTCGCGGGGGACTTAACAGACTTTCGAACATCGGTCTCAAAGACTACCCAGACTCGGAACAACCATTCGTGGATAATACAATTTTTTGTCTCGTGTCGAACCCATAACACGCGGTGCGGTGGCAGTGGCGATGCGACCAGTTAAACCATTACCCCATCCATGCAATCGAATATACTGTAATCGAAATGTACATTTTAAAAACAATGTGCTTTAAATATGTATATGTTAGTGGCTCAAATTCTATTTACGAATTCTGTTGCATTTAAAATAAATTAACAAAGTAAAACGGATTTAACCAAACATTTTAATGCCAGCGGATTTACATTGTCTATTTAACTTAAAACTTGGCACGCTGTTGTTGCAACAAAGCAGTTTCGTCTGCCAAACTGTGTCTTATCAAAAGCGTCACGAAGTCGAACGTACCATTACAAATGTATAAGAAATATTAAACATTTTCTGGGATTAATTTCGATTTTCATTATACTTGTAGTTTTAACTACATTTGTTTACGTACCTGAGTATTTATGCGACTACTTTTTATGAAATATTATTTTTCATCATTCTCTTAAACATTATTAAAACTTAGACTTGGAACAATTTTATTTTTGTTAGACGTGGTTGCCTGTAAGTGAAAGCACAAGGCATGTTTGTGATTATTATTTAGATGTAAGAAATGTGTATCATTTGTTGGCGATTCAAATAAATAAACTGTTTGTAATCACACCAATTTTTGTTCTGTGCTGGCATTAAAGCCATAATTTTTTCATAGATAGCGAGATGATCAAATAATCTATTCGGCTGACGTGCAGCCAAAGGTTTTTTAAATTTATTATCTAATAGGTATGAAATCAGTAAATAAAAAGAGAATATAAATATTACAAATTGATTATTTAGATTTTAACTCAGTCTTCCTCTATTTTAATTAATTGTTAGTCTTGAATACCAAACATACCTAATTAAAAATCTTATGTATCTGGTAACCGTGGGCCGCTGCGACTCAATGTGTTATAATAAACTTAGCGTTACTTAGAATATCAAAACAACAATAACAATATTTTGTATCCGAATATACCGATATTCAATAAACTCGAAAACATTCTAGAATAGGACCCTACATAGCAATTTATAGGCTAAATTACCTTCCCCAAAAATGTATACCGGAGTATATTTTATTATGAAATCTGTATGTGTAGTGAATATATCATGTCACTTTATATGTTAAAGATGTGGCTGTGTATGAGTGTATGAAATAGTCCACGATAAGTAATCCAGATATTTTATTAAACTGTGCGTGCTCGCTTAGGCACGTCTATCCGCCTGTATTACTCTTTTACCTAGCAGAAATATGAAAGACGACATTTTAAAGAAGCTTTGTGTCGTGCCTTGAATAGAATTAATATTCTGTACAAACTCCAAGGTTTTCTTGGAGTTCTCAGCTAAACCCTTTCTTCTCTTTCATGCGTGCTATAGCTAAGCTTGTTTTATTAAGTCGCCTTAGGATTTAATAAGAACCATCGCTTAACACTTTGTAGTCTTTGAGGCTTCGAAACTTCATTCTAGCCCAAATACTAAACAATTGAAGAAACGCATTGATACAAATCGCAGTGTTATTAATGCTTGCAGGACTTCGCCAAAATACTTGAGTACCTACGTCATAATTGCTTATTTTATATTTAACCTCACTTATTGTTTTCAAAACAATGAATAAATGTTATGTGAATTCCACAATGGCGGAGTACATTTACTAAAATTTTTCACTCGTTGATCTTTTGTTTTGGTTGGTTTAGTGTGCCTTGTTTAGGTTTTACTGTCAAGATGTTTTTAGAGAAGTGCGGAACTGTATATATAACAACAGATTTGCATCTACTCAATAAAGATTCATTACCTGCAGTCTTATAAAAGAAAAGAAGGTTCGCAGATGTACCCGTGATAAAGGTATGTTATTGTGCTGTTATTTTATACATCATTCATTATTACTACACTACTTAAGCTAATATATTTACATATGTATTGACAAATATAGTTAAGGTAGTAGATCCTCGCTGGTTTCAGCATGAATGGGCCGGATCGACCGGGTTAGTACTACCCCTCACAGAATACCGGCGTGAAGTAACGGTACCCGTACTGTTGTGTTTCGGTGAGTGACAGAGCCGGAGGCCCAGTTACCCGGATCCTTTTCCTATCCTTTCCTTTGTCCTTCCCCTCCTTCATTCCTTTTTAAAGGGCTGGCAACGCAATTGTATCTCCTTTGGGGTTGCGGGTGTCCATGGGCGGCGGTAATCGCTTACCATCAGGCGATCCGTCAGCTCGTTCGCCAAACAACGCCATAAAAAAAAAAACTAATTATGAAAATACTAACAATTATAATACCTAATATCTACAAAACTTTATACATATATTGTTTCACTAACCACCGTACACCCAACTACAAAACTCTCCAATGTTCCAAAATTCGTACGCAAAACCTTTCAATCATATGCCAATACGTTACTCGGCGTAATTGTTACTTCAAAATTGGTAACATGTTTTCACAACGGTCGGGTCCTTCACCTGTCAAAAAGATGTATATACGGCAAAATAGCAATTGTTACCTTATTTATCGATATTTGTTATATCAATAAGCGGCCTGTCGATACATCTGTCGTACGTAATTATCGCCCGCCGCACATTTCACGATGATGTACAAATATTTTCCGTAAATTCTGTATTTAGTAGGTCTCTTGTACCGTCGGGAGTGCCTATTAAAGTAACAAATGTACGATGTTTTATTTTGAGGCCGTTATTTCGCACCGGCCGGTTTTTCTGATGTTTTATGTGCACATTTAACCGAATGAAGTACGAGAATTTTATTAACTTCAGTACCGTTAAATTAATGGACTCTTAATGTCTATTTTGAGTTCAAAATAAATATGACGTAGGTACCATTTGAGCTTGTAAAATGTTTTTAAACATGCTAATACACGCCGAGGTAGTAATAACATTATTGGTAAAGTTATCTTATTTCAAAATAAATATCCTAATGAGTTTTATGTTGTATGGCTTTCGGCTGAGAATATAATAGAAATGCAACCTATTTAATTATGTCTCGTCATTTGATATGAAAAGCAGCTTTTCAATTTGGAGAAAATGGAATCTATTAACAGAGAGTCTGGATTTAAATAAATGGAATTGATATTTAAAAATAGCGCTACATTTAGAAACGCCCGAAACACTAAATTACTCTATATAATGTGCATTAGTATGCATATTGGCAGGTTAGCGTTGGGTTCAAAAGTAAACTTTTATCTGAAGTCCAGCTTAAATATTATCTTTTTAGCTAAAGGGTGACCTGTGCAATGAGATTGACCTATTTACGTATCTTTTATTTATTTAGCGCTTCGAGTATTATTCATTGCTCTTTTTAATCGTACGTTTTCGATGTTAAGTTGGTTTGCCAATAGGACTTTTGATGCAGCTAATGATCTAATGGACAAATAATGGCAATTTATATTAGTGTGTCGGAGGACGTGTGGTGTTTACCTAATTTGAATTCAACTAAATTTTAATTCCATTAAAACTTATTTTGTGATGCTTATAAATAAAATGAAGAAGCTCCCCATAGTAATAATTAATCACAGGAAAGCAAAACAAATATTGAAATCACGGACATAAAAATTATTCCCAGGGCTAACCAAATATCGGCTGAACGATCATTGTTTTCATATCGGGTTGCACGTTGAGCCATCGACGTGACGCGAAGATTTATAACAGTCGTTACTCGTATGCAGATAAATCACACAGGCTACTGGTCTCATCTTCGTATAAAACTCTCACAATGTGAGAGCTATCACATGACTTTATATCTGACAAGCTAACCAAAACACTGCTTTTTGTTTAAAGTCAATTACTATGAGCATTACTATACAATCAATTAATTTTATTTATTTGCGGAATAAAGGTATACAGAGATGTTGAAGTACATTTTTACTTAATATAAAGTCCTTTATTCCATCAGGGAAGCGTGCAAAATATTCCATATATATTTAAAATTAAATTTATATATGTAACAGACTGCATGTAAAAGATCTATGGTTAAATACTACGTTCTAACATATTATGTGCCATTGACTTTATATGTATGCACATATGTATATATCTTGTTGCTGTTACGAATAAATAAATAAACATAATCTTTTCTAACCATATTTAAAGATATTTTAAGAAACTAACTGCGATCAACAAATTTATGTTTTCTGAATCGGAAACGATTCGTCACGTCATCTGCTTGCTTTTTTGAGCTGCATGCTAAAGCCACTTATTATGATACGGTTGTCGCAGTTTTGTACCCTTAAATTTAAAAGCCGGGGCCTATTTAATTTAATTTACTTCCGTAGAAAGATGTGTGATCCGCGGAAATGACATTGCGGGTGAACCGCGGACGAAGTTGGCAAGCAGTAACTATTATACAAAGTCAATTGTTTTTTAGTACTTACCCGTGACTTCGTTTACAAGAAATAAGATGATAGTTTTGTTATGTCTTAGGCTTTTGAAGTTTTAGTATATTCATGCGTTTCATTTCGTCAAACGACTCATCCGTCTGTATCGCGGCTGGGAAGGTAGCAATGTGAAAACTTTACATTGGTAACTTACGAACTTTACTTGATAGCGATTTTCTAACTATTACCCATTTTCTTAGCTGTCTTATTTATTAAATAAATATTGCTATGAATATAGTTAAAGACACTTTCTTTTTTTGTCATCTCTATATAATCTGTCAAGTCTTAGAATACCAGACATATTTAAAATCTATTGTGTTTGGCCACCGGTGTGCCACTGCGACTCAATAGGTTCATATCGATGGTGGCCCTTTTAATACTTGCTCGAACTTAAACTGACCTACAGGCAGTCTTTAGTCCAACATAAAAACAATGAAATAGTAGTATTTTTGCACCATCATTTCTAGATATTCATCGATTTCATGGCACACGTTTTCTAATAGTAGCAAGCTATACAATCAGTAATTTAGCACTGTAGTGTCAGTGTATTTCCACTTTGTAGCGAGGGTCTAACACGTGCGGTACACTTCTAACAAGCTAACCACGTACAAGTGACCAACGTGCTAAAATACAAGTCCGGTTCAACGGAACCTTCACTGTAGCTAGAAGCGACAACCTTTATATTTTAGCAGAGGTTTAAGTGGTTACACCAGGTTGCGAGTTCAACTACCGGACGCGATGATAATTAATTTATATAACCTAGCTTTTGCTTGCGGCTTCGCTTGCTCGGAGACATTACTTGTTTTCTGGATAAAAGTTACCCTATGTCCTTTTCTGTACTCCTGACAATATGCGAAATTTCATGATGATCAGTCAAGTAGTGAAGGCGTGAAATATTATTTGTGTGTGGCCGTTTAATCGTCTCTCACCGCTTATAAATGCAATAATAAATGAAAAATTGAAATAAAATAACACATATACATACCTAGATACATCTAAATTAAATGTGTTGCCTAAATTTAGAAAATCAATTTGATAAGAAAAACTTGCATAGAATGCCTTTTCATAACTTACGTTATTAAAATGCAAAGTAACAGTACCTACAATAATAAAACTCTTTAAAAATATTGTCAGTAACATGTAAAGCCAATTTGAGCCACACAAAACACTAACAGCGCCGTTCTAAGCGCAATTTTATTATTTGACGAGCAAACATTGAACTGTTGTTTACACAAATATTGCATTCAGAGAAAAATATCAAGTTCAAAAGCGAAGCGAGCTTGGATGTTGTAACTTTTAGTAAACGCTAAGTCTATGTTATGCGTTTTGATAAAGGAAAATGTTGCTTCCAGGAGTTATGTAGTGTTTGTGTAGTTACGGGGCGCAGGAGTCTGCAGTCTGCATTCAATAGTAAGCACTTCTCAGGTTGCTCCTCTTTTGTCATACTCATTCCTCGAGGAAAGGTCGACGACCACTACGCGACTCAAGTGCAACTACTTCAATTAAATTAAATCAAAAGTTCTAAAAGTACGTATCAAGTATTCTGCTTGAGTCATTAAATTAATATTAATTACTTGCTTCGTATGGAGGCACTTATTTTGGTTCGTTCTGTGCATCAAGAGTACTCCATGCTTGTTTCTTGTATAAGTACTAGAGTGGAGCCAACAATTCTCTACATCGTTATTGCTTGCTAGCCTTATTAATTACTGGAGAAGGATTTTGTTCGGAGGCGTGAATCTTTCGCTCCGACTGATTATAATTATTTGTAATCATTAAATGTCTTTATTGCACAGTGCCTATAATATTTTAGCTACGTCATCAACTTGACTTTGAATCAGTTTATGTGTTATGTTTTAGTATTAATAGTAATATAATGAAAGCAGAATTGTGATTCTCAGTTTTTCTCAACAGACTATAAAAGTGAGTGACAAATTAGTTTTCTTCAAAAACTGATATTAAAACTGTTTTACATTTTTTTATAAACTACTCTCTGATGTAGTAAATGCTCTACTTTTAGCAAGTTCAATCAACCATTGACAATAAAAACAGATTTGTGAATCCTGTGTGGAACAGGCTAGATTATATTGTCTTCTGTTTACGCGAATGTTATTACTTGAAATTAAACTACTATATACGGATTTTATCGCGTTGTTTATTAAACACTGTATTACATAATTTTGAAAACTGTTACACTACTACTACTATTGAATTTTACTTATTTATAAGCTAATAAAATTATTAAAACTATTTATATTTAGGTTTACACTTTCCCCGACGTTTCGGTTGCTTTTCAGCAGCCATGGTCACGGGGTGACTAAGATGGTTGTCTCAATGTTCCAGTGTAGTTATTTCCAATTACCCGAACATAATTTAATCTTTGGTGTTTCTATTTACGCAGAATGAGCTCAAAGTATCATGAAGTAGCTGTGGTTTGCTTCTTCTTGGGTTTGATTATTTGAATTACTGGATCCCAAGCTGCTGGTACATTCCAACTATCTTCTCTATTGAAATTAGGATCCGTATATAGTTAGTTTAATTTCAACAAGCTAGATTGTTTCACACAGGATTTATAGGCATGAAGTATGTACGTATAAGTATATTTTTTTGTTATTTGGTCTATCTGGTATCAGTACAACATAAATAAAACTAATCTGTCATGTTTCCACAATCATGTTTTTAATTCCAATGTTATTCTTTAAAATAAATCCTTTTTACGTACCTATACACAAGGCACGAAAGCCATCAATTTCCTTATAGACTGATTTATCTCTGGCGCTAAAAAAACGTTAAATTCAATTTCCTCGGTGAACTATGTGACGATATTTTAGCCTTAATAAAAACTTGACTGCGCTACCTTGAGCACCGACGGTATGGAAAATGACACGCTCCGAAACTCAGCGTTGCTCTTTCGAACAGAATAACTAGGCACTATGTTTGCATGTATTATTGTTTTTATATTGAACTCTTTATCAATATTTTCTTTGAATTGTATTCGAAGTTTCTTTTATAGTGTTTCAGTTTTGTATAGTGGTTAAGTGTTCGACAAAAAATTGTGTGGTCTACAAATGGTTGTTCCGAGTCTGCATGTTTCATGTGTCAGTTGATTGAATGTTTTTAAATTCCCCCGCGACACAGGTAATAAAGTGCGGCAGCTGTCTTTTTATTAAGATAGAAAGACAGTTTCAGACTAAGTAATAGGCGATGTATGACATGCTTACGCCTAAAACAGTATTTACATATAAAACAAAAGTAATATTTCCACGAATAGTATAAGCGTCTTATAAGTCCTTTACATTACTGAGACTGTTAATGGCCAAGATATTGTCAAACGAGATTATCATCATTATTTGTTCATGTTTATTTCCTGCTATTTATACCAAAGCACTAAACATATAATGGAAAAACAACCGTCACCGCAACGACAAAATCCATCGTTTACAAACCGAATAACAGTATTCTCTTTTCTTCGCAGCATCGTTCTTTATTTTGTAGTGTAATCAGTAGCCCAGTGGCCTAGTCTCAAAACTCTGAGCTCGTAAAAATACTCGACAAATTCGGTGAGACTTCGTATTCCGGTACAGTTAACAGATGCTAGCGAGGTTAATTGTCACTGCAAATCTTTGCACCTTTTTACTGTTATGTGTGTACACGGCATTAAGTAGACCGTTGCCCTCACGACATGGAATTTACTTTTATTATTTGAGATAAGGTGTATACACATGTCCATGGTGTGTGAATTGAAAGGGTTTTCTTACTTTGAACGCTGCGAATCCTAATCCTAACTTTAATATATGCGAATGTGAGTTTGTTAGTTACGCTTTCGCGCTGTAACTACTCGACCGATGATCATGAAATTTCGCATAGGTACATGTTGTTCGGTGAAAAGAAAAAGGCATAGGGTACCTTTCATCCAGAAATAAGGCCTGTTACTAACCTAACCAACATTCAGCCGTCGGTCAAATCTAATAATACATAAATGATTTAATTGAAAAACTAAACCGATAAACATTCCCAAGATTCCCTGTAAAAATATAACAAAATTTGTCTGCCTTCTATTAATTGTCGCTACAGTTTTCTGACGACGGCTAATACGACAGTAGTGCTCAGCGCAGGCAATCGTTGGCATTAATAATCCACGAATATTTTGAGTATAAACTGACTATTAAGGCTTTTAACAGAAAATTCAAATGATATGAATAAAATCGGTCCAATTTGAACTTATATTAAAGTTTAAATTGCGAACGATTATGTCAAGAAAAATAAATTTAAAACAGTAGCTTTAAGTATTTGACAATTATAACCGTTGTATGATATACTCGTAAATTAAAAAAAAAAAAAGGAACATGGGCTAGAGAAAGTTTGCATTCAGCTTCACTCACATTGTAAGCAAAACTCCTTATCACCTCATATATGTGTAGGTAATATTTAGATAAGTGCTTGTAGCACATGTATAAAACAAATACAAATTATACGCTCCAAAAAATTATCCTCCTAATTATATAATTGCCTTAAAATGGCTAAATCATAATTTAGTGTCTTGAACACAATGAACTTTATTTATAGATAATCTCGGTAGGAACTTGTAATAACTTTAAGTTATCTTAAAACTTAAAGAAATTACAGTAAGAAATATTACAATAGATAGAATAAACAAAACATTTATCTACTGTAATAACATTTCTTCTGATGTGTTGAATAATGTAACAAGTTATATCCGCCATACATGAAATAATCATGTCAAACAAAATGTACACAAAATAAGTATTACGTTTAGCGTGCGGATTACAGTATTTGCTTTGTTATATAATTAGGATAATATCATAATAGCTAACATGTTTTACCATTTCAATTCGTATACAATAATCTATACTAATATTATGAAGCTGAAGAGTTTGTTTGTTTGGTTGCTTGAACGCGCTAATCTCAGAAACTACTGGTTCGAATTGCAAAATTCTTTTAGTGTTGCATAGCCCATTTATCGAGGAAGGCTATAGAATATATAACATCACGCTACGATCAATAGGAGCAGCAATGAAAAATGTTGCAAAAAAACGGAGAAATTTCTCTTATATGAAGCAGACGAAGGTGCGCGGGTCAGCTAGTTTTATATATTATGAAAATACTGAATGTCGCACAGTATTTTAAATGGACACTACATTGCTAGTAAAACAAAACTAGGCAACAACTGACAGTTTTAATAAAAAGTTTATGTTATTTACGATAATAATCTAAAAGCAACATTAAACTTCTTTATTAAGCATATTAGCTACTCATTAACATATTATATCTATTAAAGTATAAATAAGATCTGTGCTTACGAACCGTCTAAAATACCATAGAGTAGTTTCCGGTACACTCTCATGATTCTAATCTCCTATGCTCAGACTCGAGAATAATAAGGATAACCCTATTTATAGATTACACATTACATAAGAATCATCTTATCTTGTTCAAACTGTGCTTAATTAGCGGGAACATGATTGTTATTACGAGCGAATTCCAACTTAACAAACAATTTGTTACTAAGTAAAGC
Source organism: Catocala nupta (assembly GCA_963675205.1). NCBI lineage: Eukaryota > Metazoa > Arthropoda > Insecta > Lepidoptera > Erebidae > Catocala > Catocala nupta. The sequence goes on along the minus strand of OY776092.1, from coordinate 14,806,261 downwards.
GAGATATGAAATGTAATGCTCTTCCTGATAATATATAAAAACTTTTGTGGCGTGTTTTAAGTTTTATCGCCAAGTACTTATTAGTTATTTTTGTGACTATCTTTTTTAAAAGATTAATGATAATGATCTTTTTTAAAAGATAAATGAAGCAATGTGGGTTTTAATATTACTAGTATTTTTGTTCACCCTTCTAACTAAGCTAGAATGCTTGTATTAGGAGTGGGTTCACGTCCGTAGTACAATGGATGAGATTTGGACGTTGGAAGGCGTTGGACTTGCGATCGAGAGCCATCCATTGTTTTTTATTGGGGAAATGATCAGTTATCTTATAGCACGGAGTCTGGAACTGTATCCAGTAAACGGATTGCCCTCTACTGGGTACAGTGTTGAGTCGACTGTTCATACATACATGCGTCCCCTATTAGGTACGTAGTAGACCTAAAAACATATTTGGCAGAATAAGTAATTTACCTCTGCCTCTCCCGTCTAGGATATATACGTTAGGCTATACTATTGTCGCTATAAAAATAGTTACTAGAATAAAAGAGCAAATTGTCTGACTACATCTATCTAATAACAATCAGCTGAAGCTGTGTTTAAAGACTCTGTAGTCTAGGTCAGATGGCAACGTGTTTGTAACATACATATATGTATACATATGTATAATTCGAAGAAGTTTGGTCTCGTTAAATCAACTACGTATATTCCTTGACGGATATCGTTAGCGTATGTTATATTTAGCATGCGATTATAGATAAAGGCATGTTATGTGAAATACTTTACAAAATATTTAGACGTCAGTAAATTGTTTTGATTCGGTGATTGATTTTAGAATATAATTAGGTTTGTTTAGTTCGTAAAACACTATATTATGATTAACAGTGATTATTTTTAGTATATATAAAATTACGTAATTTGATTGTGTTGTTTATAACCATTTTAGAAGTAGGTAGTATCTAGGCAATAGGAGTGGGTCGAAATATAAAAACAGTAAATGCAAAAGAAACCTAAAAAGACATATAGGTACAGCTATACATTTCCCGTAGTGATTAAATGCATAATGCAGAAGAAACATATTAAAAAAGTATATTGTCCTTGAATAAGTATTCAAAATATATAAACATTTATTGTTAGGTCTTTGTTACAACATGTTCTGTTGACTTTAATAACTGTACACACAAGAAAATTTCTGAATGGTCTGACATGTCAATAAGTCGATACCCATCGCAATTTATTTTCTTACAACTTCTGCTCGGAGCGTTGCCCGGGTGATTCTAACGGTAATGTATTATTGAGACAAAAATGTATCCTCCAAGACATGTTTCATCTTTGTGCTAAGTCTAAAGTCGTTTAACGATTTACGCATAATTGAGAAACAAACATCCAAACATCGCCACAATCTTTCACGTTAATAATATTAGTAGGAATTTGAACTAGGTACTTATGTTTCTCTTATCACAGGTATTTCTAACATATTATATTAGAAAATACCTGGTCCTTTGGGAGGCTTACACGGAGGCATGGGTCCAACGGGAAGAGGCCTTCGAGAGTTTTAATCAAAGAAACAGCTACAGCAGCACTAGCCGCAGCAGGCGTAAGACTATTGCTACGAATGGATTCTAATATATGAGCTATAGGTATGACTGTTTGGTGGACCGGTGTATTGCTAACTCTTCTTTTTCCTTAGCCTTTATTATTCCAAAGTCACTTGGGGTCGGCTTTCTCTAGTCTAACCGGATTTGACTGGATATCAGTTTTTACACGGAGCGGCTGCCACCTGACCTCCGCAACCCGAAGGCTAGACCAGTGTCAGGATATTAGGGGGTATTGACTTTACCAATAACGACTGCCATAGATGTTCATGGTAGCAGGGACCGATGGCTTAACGTGATCTCCGAGGCACGGAGCAGGCGATAATTGTCAATCAATTGCTAACTATGGATGAAAAACGGCGTCTGCCCTGAATACTCTAATAACATCAATGCAACGGGCAGATGGTAACTCGCCAACTAGATGGGCCCCCTGAATAGCTACCATACGCATACAAGCCAGCAGCAGAGGACAACACCGGTGCGAGCAGCTAGGAGTGTCGGGCGGTGCGGCGCCGGTTTCACCATCACGGGTCTCGTGACAACGGAGACCCAGAGCGGGTTTCCCCGTGAACTACTTATTATTATTATAATACGTGACAAGACTATATACGAAGCAGCGACTCACTACTAACCACAGTAAAAGCATGAATGCTATAAAAGTCCGTTCCCCTTTATGCTCTCATTTTTACTTAGCTGACATTTTTAAAGACTAGCGCAAAATGATATAACGACTTCAACTATTATTTATTAATGCTCTTATATCGTCGCGGCAAGTTACTTTAATGTGTTTTGCTTATGTACGATAGTATAGTTGAAGTATATTTATTCGCTTTATCAAAATTATATTAGTAATAAAGTGAATTTATGTACGTTAGTTTTATGGCAGTTAAGTTATTTTTATTTCTTATGAGCTAGCTGTCGCATTAATAAAAGTATGCAACGCATTATTATTTTGTTTGTCAGTTAATTAATATATAAACTGCTCTTTCTGCGATTATGATTTTCAGTCATAAAAGTTGGAAAGCATATAAATAATTTTTCCCTAATATTTATGTTATTTTATATTAATTCCCTAATATTTATGTTATATTATTATTTTATTATTTATTTATATATGTAGCAGATGCTGTAAACTGACTATTTCTCGCTTAATAAATCGTGCATCGATCTACATTTAGTAAGTTCTTCTATATATAAGTATAAATGTCACAATAATTTTAAAGTAAAAGCATAATACTTTTGACATGGCCTTTTGGCACCAAGCTACCTCAAACTATAAAACCACGGTTGTAAAGTCTAAAATGTTGTTATTGAATGAAATTATATTTGTGTAATTAAACTTCACTAAAATCGGATCGAATCGGGTAATGAGTAGGAGACTGACAAGACGATTGGATAAGCACGTTGCTAATACGGACTGTGACTTAGATTTAATTTTGTCTCCTCATTAACGATAGGCATGTTCAATGACTTAAGCTTGATTACATTGCAATACTGTATTACAATCAACACCTTAATGAACTTTGTTAATTAGTTTTAACCAAGGAAACAGACACAAGTTATAGCAGACTACGTACACCGAAGCGTAGCGCCACGCCGTCTGCCGACTGTGGAATGGGATCAGCTGTGAGCGACCTTAGACGACGGAGGGAGGTACAAGGGTAGCGGGGAAAGGTTCCGCAGTCGTAAAAGCCTCGCCTTCCACAATAGCGCACGTTTTCACTACATTGCGTTTGCTCGGATCTTATTTCCAATGAATTTCAGTTACCGTTGAAATCAGTTCTTGCAATGGCACAGCTGACTGCGACTGTCGGCCTTGATCTACGATGCGATGCTATTCAATTTCCTTGTGCTTATTATAGGCACCAAGTTATTATCTGTTTGGAACACTTGTCAATTATCACTTGAATGTGGAGGCGTCAACTTTGCAAAAGTATTGTTTCTGCTACGATCTTAATAAAATATATCTTTATTGGCTAATAATACAGCTCGGTAGACGTTTTTGTACGATTATGTAAGTATTTAAGTAACTATAATTATAAATGGAATAGGAAACAAAAACTAACGAATATAGTTTTAGTTCGTACAGTTATTTTCACTGGTTGGCTTATTATAATTCAAACGAATATAATATTAATAATATATAATATGTAATTTAATCTTTTACGTTTTCATACCACTGGATTTAATTGGATCTAGTGATTATTTCAATTCAAACTATTAAAGAAATTTAGTCTTATTACACCACTGGAACAGTTAAGACTGATAAGTTAAACTATGGCGAAAACTATACTACTTAACGCATTTAACTTGTATGTGACTTCGAACCCCGTCACCCAGACATAGTGCATATTTTATTCCGGAACACACAGGCTTGCCTAGTGTGGGGAATGCCCCTCGTCCCTCATGTTTCGTCCCAAACGCAGAAATTTATAAGCATTCGTCCCAAAAATTGTTCCTAAATTTAAATAAATATTAATTTCTTATGTAATTCCTAATTCGTCCCAAATTATATTCCTATACTGTGCCTGTATTTTTTTGTGTAAACACTGGACACAAAATGCATTACTGTATTTTTTTTGGTAATAAAGAATTTTATTTTATTAATTATTATTATTATGTAAGTGCTTAATAGATTTATAAAAAAGCGTGACGGCTATTAATTAGAACGAACACGATACCGAGTAAAAAAAAATTGTCCGTGAGCAAAACGTTGAATCCTTAAGTCCTTGACCTAATTGAGGAAAACTAGTGCAACCGGTGACGCATGTCTCTTTCACTTTTCATAGCGTAGCATTTTATTTAGTTCTATTGCAACGACTGTTTCATATAGTTTGATACAGTTAACATAAAAATAAATATAGATAAATACTAGCGACGCGCCCTGGCTTCGCACGGATGGCACGAAAACTTAACAAATTATACACCTAAACTTTCCGTAAATCACTCTGTCTATTGGTGAAAACCGCATGCAAATCCGTTCAGTAGTTTTTGAGTTTATCGCGCACAGACGCGGCGGGGGACTTTGTTTTGTACTACGGATGTAGTGATGAACAGACTTGTTTCCTTAAAAGTCAAAGAAAAGAAATTGTTTAATATTCTGATCTGCATCCCTATTAGTTTAGCTACAATGTTTCTATTCATGAAAATGAGAATACTAACTAATTTTATAAATGCGTATGTGTTTGTTTGTTACTCTTTCACGTCTTAACTACTAGAGCGATCATCATAAAATTTACATACACGTCGTTAAGTACACAGAGTATAGAAAAAGACAGAAGGTACCTTTCATCCCGAAAAAAATGCTGTTTCTGAGCAAGCAAAGCTGTGGGCAAAAGCTAGTGTTTAATATTTGACCTACATTCGTATTAGTTTTATCATCATAAAAGTGATAATATAAACATAAGTTATCCTTAAGAACATAAGTTTAATGCGATTGCGGAATACAGCTTGTTAAAGCAAATTCTGGGCTATAGGAACACAGGGCTATAGGAGCACAGCCTGAGATCAAAAGATATTCTGCAGTATTCCAAGACTAATCTTGTTTATGTTTTGAACAAAGTGTTTGTGATTTTAGTCCGCACTACGATTCCAAGAAATAGGTTCAAGGCATTTAGCGAGACGACCCTGATTGAGTTGGGGTAGGTCTATACAGTGCATGCAGTGCGTTGTAGACCAGATATAAAGTAGCGCATTTTATGAGAAAATACAAGTTCAATACGAAACTTGTTTCGGATGTCAAATTGATTGTGATAATTGTCATATAATATATTCTTCTTAATCGGTTTAATGCTTCTTAATTGATTCTTCGCACTGGCCCAGTTCGGGTTGGCAGACTTCACATATATTCGAGAACATTTTGAAGAACTCTCAGACTTGCAGGTTTTCTCGCGATGTTTACCTTCACAATTAAAGCGAGCAATAATTACCTATTTAATACGCATATGAGTTCGAAAAGTCAGAGATGCTGCCTTGAGATTGCAATTAAGACATCTACGTGGCAGTCCAACGGTCGCCTTGGGCTGACGCTGCTTGGAATTTATTAACTATAGTTTAATTCGCTGTGGGGTCTCTACGGATATAATTATGTCTCCAAAAAGATAGCTAAGTGCATATGAATGTTTTAAAAATACCGTGTTTATATGACAAATAAAAATAAAACCCAGCAAAACATTTTCTACTATCTTTTCCCACAAGCTAAACTTTACGTATCAATTGAAAATCCCAGCGGACACCACTTTTACATCAATATTGTGCATCGGATCCGCTTCGAATGTACCCACGAGAGTAAATAACTCGACCATATTTTATTGCAAAACTTCCATTGTGCACTTTCTTAGATAATAACGAAGGAAATTTGAGAAGGAACATCGATTATTGAGGTCGTAGTGAATTCTGTGAAGTAAGAGATTTGTTATACAATACTTGGGATTTGTTGCGTCTTCAAGCCTTATTCCTTTAGTTTAGATTAATGGATGAATTGTTAATTTTTTTTTGCGTTTATTATAGGTCTTTGTTTTGATATATTCTGATATATGATATATTCTCGATATTATTTATTGATTGACTGCTGTGCAGGTCAGGCATCAGGTCTCGGATTCGATTCTCGAGTCGAGCCAACAAAGTAATTAAGTTTTTCTGTTAGAGAATCACAATTTCAGCCCGGAGTTATGAACTTGGCAATGTTAGACACCCCCCCAGACCCCCGTACCTCGAAAAGCACTAGCACAAGTCCTACGCCCGATCTCTCTCCGGTCGTGGCGTATTGCCGTCTCATCGGATTGTGAGCGTAAGGGTACTGAGAGTGCTCGTGCACGATAGTATCACCTGCGTAGATAGCCAATTTCTCTAAAGATTGGCCGCCGTGACCGAAATTCAGTCTGGAGGACATAATTAAGTATATACTATTTTATTATTGGTAGTATGATTGGTATTGAATCCGTCCGTGCATATAAATCACAAATAATATTTTTACGATAACATTTATTGTGAAAAGTAAGCTTACAAAGTTTTATACAGTTAAGAATATGACCAAACTATATGAAATAGTGACTTTCCGTAATACTGTAAGTCTCGTAAATACTCGCAAGCACCTGCTGTGCTTCCCATTATACTTATTGCAAATATCACTGCACAGCGAGATCCTAAATTATTGGATTTGTTCCACAAGTATTTTAGAGAACAGTTTATTACGTGGCCTTATTCATTCAAGAATAACAAACCACTTATTTCATTAGTTTATTCAATGGCTCAGTCTTAATAGTATTTTAGCACACAATATACATATGTATATAAAGAGCGCCTTTTATAAAAACTAAAAGCTTACTCGATACACTTTTACAAACTACCGAGGCCACTCTAGGGCAATATACGACTAAAATCGAATTATTTTTGTAGCCAGGGCACAAGGAATTCAATTAAACAACTCTGAACGTCAAATGTTATTTAATTATAGAAGCTTATTTATACCGTCCATTAAATATAGCTGCTTTATTTAAAGTAATACACGAATAACCAACAAGTACATTATTTACAGAATAGCCGTGTAAATGCCTCGGATCGAAAGCTAAAACGCCTTGTTACACATACAAGCTTCTGGACTCGCTACAATGATATTATGCGGAAAATATTACAGTTCTGTTATAACTCTTTAACAGTCCTTTGTTACGGCTGCCTGTCCGTATGCTCAAATAGGAAGAGCATTTCAAATGAAAAAGGGATATTATTCGTAGCTTACTGAGCATGGGTTCGAGTGATACTGCTTTGTTTTTTTTTCGCTGTCGTGGTACCGATATAGCATTCGACAGACAGTCTGATTAAACTGTTTTGTTGTGTCTACGCTCGATTGGACAAATCGATAGATTTATTGAGTGTAAGGTCGGGTCCGTAGTGACTATTGATATTACTTTCAAACGGTGATGTAATGATGGATCGATTGCAATCAATAGTCTAATATGTACTATATATATCATAACTGGTATATATAGTATTAGACTATTGATTGCAGTCGATCCTATTTAGGTGAGAGGTAAACAGCTTACTTAAAAAAAAATAAGTAGTCATTATTTATGTATGTTATACACATATTTAGTAAGCGATGACTGGTATGTAAGTATTACGGGGTGTCCTGCGTAAGCGACGAATACGACGCGACGCGGCGCTGCGAACGCGAAGAACGCGATCAAAACAACGGCCTACCCACCTTGCGGCCTATATGGCAGTCTGCGGCATAGATAAGAATTATGTACTAAAGTAGTCCGCGGCGAGTCGCGACGTAACGCGTACCTGTTTTGTGGGCGACCAGACGCGACACCGCGTACTACGAAATGGTTGATTCTTAATTTCAGACTTAAAAGCAGCAATAATGTAATCGAAAGTAGACGGTAACACGCCACAATATTGTTTAAACATTTTATAATAGTTTCTTAATTTTGGATGTAAATGATGGAATTCGCCAAATATGTTTCTTTGTAAAAATATTATATGTAATTGTTTTCTTTCTATGTATTTTTATATATTGTTTTAAAGTCTCTACTTTAAGTTTAAACTTTTAAGCAAAATTGCACTGAACGTCTCCATAATTTAAGAAGTAATGACCAAAATCACGTAGGAAATTTGTCGTGTGTAGCATAGCGTCGCATTGAATCGTAAATCGTTAAATCGCCGTAAAACTATTTGGTCAATCGTGTTAAATGTTTAAATACTACAAATTAAACATTTAACGTAGTCCGCATAATTATATTATGTTCGTTCGTTCACATTTAAAGTCTTTTGTCTTGGTCTGGGTGTTTCTATGTATAATATGTATGTATTTACAAAAAAAAAAGAAGTATATATGTATGTTTATCCATTGTCTAGTACCCATAGTACAAGCTCTGCTTAGTTTGGGCTAGATGGTGTTGTGTGTATGTGGTAGAATATTATATATTATTATATATATATGTTTGAATTAAACCGCAATCTCACCTTTTGTTAAGCGACTACTTTTAAAGTAGGTACCGAATGGATGAGAAATATAAATTTCCCATTCTGCCTTCGAGTGGAAACAAGGTAAACTCAAATAATAATGAAAATGGTGAAAATTTGGAAGCAGCCGGGACTTAAATCTTCGCACGAAGAGATCTATTCAGTTTAATTTATGATGATTACGGACGGTCGATTGTTTAATGTATAAAGTATCCGAATGCTACCTTCCTCTAAAATCCTTTTATATATTTGCTACGCTTCAAATTACTATTATTAGGTTTATTTTAGACAATCGTCAAACAAGCCTCTTTCTTATAGCACCAGACAACAAAGCGAAAAAAAGAAGTAAACACAAATATCGATATGAAATTATCGTATCTAAATAAAACCATTAGATTGAGATTGGGTCATCATACCAGCACTATTGGATCCGAGATATCGAATAAAAAATATAGGAGTATCATAGTATAAATAATATCCAAGTCGTTCAACATTTTTGGTGCAAAACTACCAATAAATAATCTGGCAACCATTACGCTATTACAACAAGATCTGTGATATTGGAGAAGGAAAAACCGCGGTGATTTCTCAAGTGCCTCGTTTATTTTGAAAAACGACTGCAAGAGTAGTAGTAGTTTAAGTCTTCGGGTTCAAACCATATATGAGACAACATTTTGTGAGATCCACCAATATCCAAGTCTGAATGTTCTTTGTGTCCATATTTGGATGTTCGTAAAGTCACCCGCGATACAAAATTTATTCCTAGTGCAGCGGTTGACTTGAAAATTACCCATCAATATGCTTGTTGGTTATTTTAGTAATATTATTATTAAACCATATTTCAGGTATAACAAATTATTTTGAAATAATTATCTTTAATATATTATCCTCGCTGGTTTCAGCATGAATGGGCCGGATCGACCGGGGTAGTACTACCCTCTCACAGAATACCGGCGTGAAGTAACGGTACCCGTACTGTTGCGTTTCGTATTGGTGAGTGAGAGAGCCGGAGGCCCAGTTACCCCGATCCTTTTCCTATCATTTCCTTTGTCCTTTCCCTCCTTCATTCCTTTTTAAAGGGCTGGCAACGCACTTGTAACTCCTTTGGGGTTGCGGGTGTCCATGGGCGGCGGTAATCGCTTACCATCAGGTGATCCGTCTGCTCGTTTGCCAAACTATAGGATAAAAAAAAAAAGGTCTGAATTTAGCATAAGTATGTCAAATTCCTCATCTAGTTTCCTGATTCAATAATAGTTTGCTATTGACATTAGTGTTTACTATGTGAAGTCAAATCCGTATTATTGTTGTACAATCGACCGAGGCGTCAGATACTTCGAGCTCCTAAAATTGTACCAAATATAAATCGGAAATAAACGAGGCACTTGAGAAATCACCGCGGTTTTTCCTTCTGCAATATCACAGATCTTGTTGTCACAGCGTAATGGTTGCCAGATTATTTATTGGTAGTTTTGCCCCAAAAATGTTGAACGACTTGGATATTATTTATACTATGATACTCTCATATTTTTATTCGATATCTCGTATCCAATAGTATTGGTATGATGACCCAATCTCAATCTAACGGTTTTATTTTGATACGATAATTTCATACCGATATTTGTGTTTTTCTGATAAATACACTAAAATACACCGAAGTCTGTTTTTATGGAGCAGAGGTAGGCAGAGGTGTATAACAGTTACCGTCAGCTGTATTCATAAGTTCTATGTATGAGCGAGAGTCTACTTGGCACAAAGTTCGACACGATGCTGTTATTATAATACCTAACAGAATAATCTAATGAAACGTGGTCACCATCTCACGATCTACGCAAACATATGTATAAACTTATGTCATAGTACTGAAGAAAATTAGAGAATGCAGTTTTTCTAAAAAGCTACAGTAAAGGCGTACAAATGCAGCAGAAGCATTGTAGAAAACGTTATTGTTATATCACAGTAAAACTTTATTTTTATTTACAATTTTATTGATCACAAAATACACACATATAGCATATAAACTACATTTATTCTGCTAGAGGGTCAGCAAATATACTGAACAAATAAGATACAAAGTAAAATACTCTATTTGTACTAGTTGAACGAACGTGATCATTTTTTAAATCTGGTACTTTTGTCGACTCACAACCGGCAAGTTGGCTCTTTCGAGACAGAGAACTAATCCTCTTTCTGGTTTACTACATTTGAACCTTGTACTTAGAAGCTCTGAGTATACTTCAATGATTTGTAAACTCTCCTGTTTGTAACATATATAACTCATTTATTTAATAAATATTTTCAATTTACACAATTATTTAAAACTGACTTATACCTAAAATTTTATAAAACAGTAATAAAAGAAAACTAAAACTAAAACCCTCTAATAGGCGTCATAGAATTCGTCTGCATCACATATAATTTTAATAAAATGACACTTGTTCTATTTTATGAAACATGATGGATCAAAGTCAGGAGCAGCGATAACTCAGTGTGGAGACCAACAGACTGCAATGCAGAGGGTCTCGGGTTCGAACCCACGTCGCGCACCTCTGACTTTCGGAAGTTATATGACCTTTTGAAATTATGTGCATATTGATTGACAAATATCGCCTGCCCCGTGCCTCGGAGAGCACGTTAAGACGTCGGTCCCGTCTGCCATGAACATCTATGGCAGTCGTTATTGGGAAGTCAGTGCCCTATAATATCCTGACACTTTTCTAGCATTAGGGTATCGTTAGCCTTCGGGTTGCGAAGGTTAGATGGCAGCCGCTCCGTGTAAAAACTGATATTCAGTCAAATCCGGTAAGACTAGAAAAGCCGACCCAAGTGACTTGGGAATAATAAAGGCTAGGTTGAAGAAGATGGATCAAAGTCAGGTAGGATTGATGTCAACATATTGATTGAACGTATCCATTATTCAATATTTTTGACTATAACATTTTGCAATGCTATGCCGTGTTATGAAAACCGAAACGAACCGATACAAATATTTGTAATGTACACACACATATTAATTTGTTTCTACCTTGTTCAAAGTGATGTGTTAAGTTTAAAAAATAAATAATTCTGACCTTGTTTGTCCAACTTCTGAGCAAAGATCTTTCGCGTAGACTACCGTATCCCCTGTTGCTAGCGATTGCCTACCAATAACTATCACCGAGACATCACTGTCCCATTTAGGTCATCCCCGCTGACGACTTGTGACACCCGATTGGTGATTGAGCCTACCTCGGTGCATGTGCAAGACATGTCCAAAGTAGCACTTGCGCCAATATTTAAAACTATATTTTGCCCGCGGCTTCTTTCGCGTAAATGAAGGTTAGGTTAGCAACTGTACTTTTTCTAGATGATACCCTATGTCCTTTTCTGTTCTCCTGACAACGTGTATTCAAAACTTCATGATGATCGGCACAAACTCATATTCACATTTATCATATTAATTACGATGTAAACTGAACTGCTACAGATTGTCCTCGACTACCTATCATTCATTAGAAACCCACCGTAACTTAGAAGTTTCTAGAACGTGTAAATAAAGGAGCACATGGTATACAGACTACACAATAAAGTTTTTGCCCGTGTACCTTTGTCGAACATTAATAACTAACAACGCTTCGACTCACCTTTTATTTTACGCACACCGTTCAAAACTTGCAGGAGGGTCGGAATATTTACTGTTACGAGGGAGACAGGTCCATTTAAGGTGGAGATTACGCAGCGTTGCCATGGCAACGGGACACTATACTCGTACTTGTATTACTCTATGCTATAAAGCGGTATTGTTAGGATAAGTCCCTTTTGAATGATCTGCTATTGTACTTTGTAATGTACCGTTTCTGTTCATGAACTGTGTTGGGTTTAGCAAATGTTATTGATTGATTTTAATTTTTGGTAAAGACGATTTTGTATAAGTTCTTCGCTACTCGATAGCAAAATTGTTATTAAAAATATTGGACAGAATATACGTCCGAAGCTATAATCTGCGACTCTTGTAGTTTGCAATTACTTTCGTATACGAGAATAGCCAACAATATTATAATCAACGAACAAGAGCCTTTTTATATTTCAAGCTGGCTTAGACCATTAAATTGCCCATACCGCACTTTGTACTACTGTAATATTAAGCAATTGTTTATGCTGCCTCAGTGACGCAGTGATAGTGAATGTGACTGCTGTGCATGAGGTCTTACGTTCGATTGCCGAGCTGGGTGATTTATTGCATTTTTGTGTTAGGAAATTCTCACTCTCCCGTCTATTTAGTGTAACTTATTAAAATATATACCTGGTGAAATGTGGTTAGAACCACCAACACCCAACACCTTTACTTAACCTTTCAGGCAAATAGCCGTTGGGACTGCCAATTCTACTTTCATAATAAGCGTAGTCTTATGCTTGTCATTTCACGGGTGTATAATAATATAATAATATCAGCCCTGTATTAAACAGTCCCACTGCTGGGCACGGGCCTCTTGTCAGTGTGAGAAGGGTTAGGCCGTAGTCCACCACGCTGGCCCAGTGCGGCAAACTTCACATATCTTCAAAAACATTATGGAGAACTCTCAGATTTCCTTCACCGTTGAAGCGAGCGATAATTAACTATTTAATACGCACATAACTTCGAAAAGTCAGAGATGTGCACTTTGGGATCGAACTCGAGACCTCTGTGTGTCAGTCCAACGATCTCCCACTATCGCTGCCTATGAGGTTTCACGGGTGTAAGCTCGTTTAATTAATTTAAGTACCACTAAGTTCTATAACGTAATACGATGTTACTGTAGAACACAATTTTACACAATATGCGTTTAGTTTGTATCTCTGAAGTAAAACAAAGACTGGCGTAGTTTTAGGTTTAATTTACTTTGCCAAAATCCATTCCGAAGACTTGTAAGTTCTGTTGCTTGTGGAAACGAGGTCTGCCAAGTTGCTTTACTCTCAAAACACCCAGTGTGTTGTAGTATTTGATTGCATGAAACCGTGCGGCTCTCAGATATGTAAAATTGCTTATTTTACTATGTTTTCTACTTTTTAAGGAAATACCGACGACGGTGGAGCTTTTTATATATTCCTAGATCTTGCCCGCGGCTTCGCTCGCGAAAATGTGAGTTAGGTCAGTAACAGTACTTTCTCCTGGATGAAAGGTTTTCTGTAACCCTGACAACGTGAATTTGAAATTTCATTATGATCGGCCTAGTAGTTAAGGAGTAAACGTGTAACAAACTAACTCACATTCTCATTTATAATATTAGTCAGCATTTCATTCAATGTATATGTGATGGTAGTAACAGCGCATATGAATTTAGTATAACATAGTCACATTCCTTTGAACTAGAATCTAATATTTATATATCACATGATTTCATTTTAAATATTTGTAATCATATATTGATCAAAATATAATGACATTTACAATAGAATAAGCTTTCAAAACCATGTTTGAAATTATTTCTAACAGAATAGACATTTAATTTTGTTGGCAATATATTTCGTATTACCAATTTTATTTACGCTTGAAGTACACAATGAAGTACGCATTTATTAATACAAAACCAGTATATATTACAAGATAAAATGAACAAGCACCGAGCCAGCAGTACGCATTTGGCTTTGTACTGAATTCGTTCAAAAAATGAAACGACTGAGTAGCAGACTGGGGCTGCACGTTTCCGATTGCAATACAACAAAAAAGGATGGAAATATTGATTGTAAAATGGTTTGATTGAAAAAAATGCGGGTTGGCAATGAAGAATGTAATTCTGAAAGCGTTTTTGACGAGGAACCGAGCCAACACATTGCGGAAAGTGTTTTTTGACGGAGCGAACATTTTATAGCGCCAACAGATACCTACGAGGCTTTTCTGTTGGTACTCAATTTAATTCCTTATATGAATTCATATTAACCAGCGTGCTCTGCTTGGGGAAAATGACTTTAATTGTCGATTCTTTGTATCCGTCGGTCAAAACAGTTATTTATTGATATAAATCATCCATAATTAAAAACTGTGTACATAATTTTATTTCTACGTGCAAATAAATGATAAGGAAACATTTTGCAGATATTTTGATATGTACATAAATTATTACCGTTCATATTATCTGTCATACTGATCGTAAAAAACAGTTTATTAAAGCATGTTTAGACATTCCAAAAACTTATAAATAATTACCAGGCAAATTCTTTTTTATGATTATCATAACGATAAAGTAAATCGTTGTGACAATCGTATAGAATAAAGTGTGAATTGACGTATCACTACATATTATAAAATAAGGTCCCCGCCGCGTCTGTCTCTCTGTTCGCGATAAAGTCAAAAACTACTTAACGGATATTCATGCGGTTTTCACTAATTGACGGAGTGATTCATGAGGAAGGTTTAGGTGTATAATTTGTTAAGGTTGTACTACCCGTGCGAAGCAGGGGCGACTCGCTAGTATATACATAACATATTTATTCGTTGTTGCTCTAATTTTAGTGACAATTAAACTGCAGACAATCTTTATCTTTGATCGATTCATATTAAATTTAGAAACCGAAACTTTATCGGATAGCGTCACTCTGAAGCGTTCCAGCTGGTGACAGTTTTGACTTAGAGAACAAGATTTAACGATGAATGTGCTTTGAAACGTGTACGTGTCATTTGCCGTCTTCCTTGTGACTCGGTACAGGTCAAGACGTCGCCTTAAGCGGAACTCAGACTAACAACTCGCACAACAGCTCCAAGCTTCGCCTATTAAAATCCAAGACAAAAGCGTTATCTTTTCATTACTTTGAGCGAAAATAAATACATATTGAATACCGTTTATTCCCGTACGGCAATAAGAAACTCGTTTGTACCAATTTGTACATTTAGATGAGAAATTTTGAAGAGCAGCAGATATAGATAAGGCTTTTAAAATATTACAGCGAAATTCCTTTTTATGTTTTAAGCAATTTCCTGCCTGGGAGGCAATACATCGAAGGTGGTAGGCTTTCTATTTTCTGCCCGAATATTATCAATGCCGCAAATAAATTACATTAGTTATACATAAGCCAAAGTAATAATGTATATAATAGTCTACTGGCTGTTTAACTAAGTTGTAGAAAATCAAGTATTCAATTAATAGTACGCCGCATAATATAGCGTTAGAGCACAATAGGTTTAATTTGCGCCACAACTACAGCGGCGGCTTTTGAAGCAAAACCCTTTGTTAAAAGCTCGGTTGGCTCCCAAATTTTCAAGTAAGACAAGTGCTCGACTCGTTGCATATTGTATCGACTTGGCTGCATGAAATCCCTTTTTCCACGTGAGCTCATAAATAGGGGACTTTAGAGGAGGCATGCGGCCCGGGGGCGCCTCTCAGCAAGGATCCCCTGCGCTATACACTGTCTCGTTGACCTCAAAGCAAGTTTAAAATCGCTTTGACTTTACAAAAAAATGAATGTACTTTGTTAAGCTTTCTATTCTTCACTATTTAGACAGTTTGACAGAGGAGTGGTTGTTTCAAAAATTACTTTTGTATAAATGTTTAATATAAAACTTTTTGGTCCAGATGAAAATTTATATTTTTGACGTATTCTTCGTGTTTGTTTCTTTGCGATTTGAAATATTACGAAACTATACAGTGCCAAGAAATTAATAAAAGCTTCGTCGAAATTCTGATTTCTATTGCTTTTAAATTGTGTTTATAACAGACATAGTTGAATTCTTTTGTACATTGTGCTAAAAGCGAAACATTAAATTCGCATTTATATATATATATATATAATCGTTATCTGAAATTCTAGGCAGCAAGTCTGATTTAGCGTTTCAAATTTAGTAGAATTTTATCTGTCTTTTAATATACCTATTATTTTTCGCGCAAAAGGCTCCATGTTGAAACACATTCGCGAAAGCCAAAAATATTTATAGCCTCTCGTAGTAGCCGCGTATCTGTCCCGCGGGATGTGGATGGAAAAAGCCAGCCACCGTGAGAGGAAAATGAAACTTTAAAATTAATTAAATAATCACATAAAGCTGACTGTACGTGGTCTAAAAAGAATTGATAATTTTCCTGTCAAGTGAAAGCTACCAATGTTTTAAGTCCTTTCACTCAAAGTGGAAAATGAATATAAGACTATAAACCATTTATGTACGTACTTACATGTAATTCCATATAAAATATATTATATTATTAGCGTATTATTTGAAATTATGTAATAAAATTCAAATAACATAATATCAGTGCGACACCGCAATGCGGAGAGGAGACGAGTATATTATGAAAATTTCAGGGCTAGTCGTACGGGGCGACAGCTACCAAAAAAATATGTCGTTTCTACATTTTTCTGTAGAGAATCTAAGTTATGAAACGTATTTTAAAAGTTGAGCAAAGTAAATATCGTTTTATCTAAAGCTGTGGAAATTACGAGAAGTTTTAAACTAGACAAATAGTTCCCGGTCTCAACGTTCTTTTTTCATTTAACGGGCCACTCATACTCTAGAGACGTTCACAGTCTTTTCATAAATTTTATATGCCAAGGAGAAAAACTGAAATATGAAAAACGTTATAAATTGTATTGAAGAGGGCGAGCAGTTTTAAAATTAATAGTGCTGCTCTTTTAGTTTGTGGTTTTAAAGTTAATTTGTAAAAGCATTGTTGCTTTTGAAATACAGTACGATGAATTTTAATCAAGTACATATGTATATATTTAGTAAATTACCAATTTTTTACTGAGGTACAATGTGTCCGTATTATTATTTTAGTGTATATGTGTTAATAAAAACTAACAGCTTGACAGACTGCTGACTTACCGACGGTAACGGTTCCTACTTTAATATTGAAATTGAACGTAATTAAATATTGTTGTTTTTATAAAACTCTACTCCCGCACTAGGAATAAATCCTGTGTCGCGGAAGACTTTTTAAACAGTCATACAACGGACACAAAGACCACGCAGACTCGGAACAACCATTTGTGGATCACACAAAGTTTTGTCCCGTGTGGGATTCGAACCCACAACACTCGGCGCAGTGGCAGTGGCAAGGCGACCTCTTAAGCCACTACGACATCCGTGCAATCGACATTGATTAAGTAGAACTTATTCGAAATATAAATGTCATGCTGTCATTCTCTTGTTGGTTAAAAAACGAGGAATTTTACAACAGCATCACATACAGTTGTTTATTTTGCTCTCTAATAAAAACAGGTCGAATGGACCATATTATATTGATTTATTTTTTATTTTCTCAATATGTAAAAGCCCGTATTTTATTTAAATCATCGATATTAAAACCATCGTGACTCGAAATAATTACAAGTATTTTTAACTATTTTGTATTTTGTGTTTTGCTGGTATTGAACTCGCAGCTTCCGGCGCATTGTTGGTAGCGATGCCCAAATAAAATCTCTTTCATAAAGAACCGTATTTAAATTAGGTACTAGGTACAATTTCGAATGTGTTTTTAAATAAAATAATTCTAGAACGAAACTATATCAAAAAGCAATATCGTTTGAATAAATAAATCTCTGTTTATAATGTCAATATAACAGCTTTTTACTATTAACTATCACTAGGTACTAATGCACATTCACTAATCTCTGCAAACTGAACAAATACTTTTTTATTCTACGCAGACGAATTTGCGGGTTACTGCTAGTATTAAATAAATTAATGACAATTAATCGCCATTGTAGTGTATACTGAAATATTACCCACTTAATAAAACATTCTTCGAATGCCAGTATTTGTGTTTTCCTGGTAACTGAACTGTTATATGTACATACAATTTGATATTTAATTATTTTCATATGAACAGAATTTAATGAAATGTTTTAATACCGCGATATTTTATGTTCTCAGACCACGAAATTATTTCGCGATACCAGATTTATGGGTTTAATGAACAGTAAAGAGAAAAATAATTCGATGTTTATAATTGATATCATATGCAATACTACGTTTTATTAGTTATTCTGATATATTAGTAATATTGCTACTATACATATAAGAAATACGTGTCAATCAAGTTAATGTACAAATAAATACATGTAAAACAGCTCCCGAACTGTGTTATGAGGGACTGGACGAACATTCAAACAAAGGACTCAAAGATCACCCAGATATGCATAACAATTTGTGAATCACACAAATTGTTGTTTCGTCTGGGGATCGAATCCACAACAATCGGCGCAATGGCAGTGGCAAGGCGAACAATCCCTCTCTCTACAACTAGTCCAGTTTATGATATAGCGTTCCCTTACACTAACGGCAAGGTTATAATAGGTGGAGCCGCTGTACCTTCCAGTACCCGAGAGCACCTTCCGGGACCAGTTATAGACAGGTCTTATCCCAAAATCTCAACTTTCTCTACTCTAACCTCAGAGATTCGGTTCTCGTAAACGAGCTACCTCGTGCCCAAGTGACACTACCTATTCTCCAGATTGGTACCGGAGCAATAAAGCCGCTCACCACCCGCAACTCTGGGAGTTGCTAACGAAAACCTCGCTGAAACCGATGGAGAAGCCGCCTCCCATATCTCCAGCATGATACCGGAGCTGTATAACGCACTCTCACTTCCCGACGTACATTCATACGCCTACCCAAACAGGCCTACAAGCCGGGTGTGGCCCAAGTCACTCTAGTTATGACTCTTACTTGCTGAGCAGGCAAGCGCCCGAGATGCTTTGCGGCAGTGAAACCACACTGCCATTTTGCTAAAGACAACTCCGTGCGTCGTGCGACCGACTGGTTCGCACTAGCCGCCCCTGAGTCCGACGCTCGAACGCCACGTGCTTGGCAAGGCGACAAATAAAACCACAACGCCATCAGTCAATATTTGTTCATGATCCAAAGTAGTGCCTGCCGGTGGAAGTGCAACCATCTTACAGCAATCCGGTGTAAGAGTAATAACACAGTTTGATGGCGCATTGGTTAAAGAGGTCACCTCGCCGCTGGTACTGCGCCAAGTGTTGAGGGTTCGAATCCCACACGGGACAAAAATTTGTGTGATCCACAAATTATTGTTCCGAGTTGGGGTCTTCTATGTGTCCGTTGTTTGAATGTTTGTAAAGACCCCCGCGGCACAGGAAGTATTCTTCGCGGCAGTTGCCTTATTAATTTAACCAAAAAAAGAACTGTTACTTCTTTGGACTCGATAAACAAGAGTTCCAGAGGCTTTACATACTCGTGCATGCAACTCTCATCCCTTACCCTTTACCAGTTATTTCCTTCTCTTAATGATCGATGGCGACGGACGGCTCTTCAAAGCCAATTTTTGTAATAAATGATGAACATGAAATGCGATGCAAGCATTTAATTTGTTTATTGTAATTTAATAATAATAATAATAATATTCTACTACATACACACAACACCGTCTAGCCCAAACTAAGCAGAGCTTGTACTATGGGTACTAGACAATGGATAAACATACATATATACTATTTTTTTTGTAAATACATACATAATATATTTAAAAACACCCAGACCAAGACAAACATCCATGTTCATGCACACAAATGTTTGACTTGTGCGGGAATCGAACCAGCGACCTCAGACGTGGCAGTCGGTTATACTAACCACTACGCCATCGAAGCCGAATTATGGAGACTATTTCTGACATTCATGATACTAAGACTAGATCTATAGACTAGATAGCAGTAGAGTGCTGATCTGCCGTCCGCTAACTCAACAAACGTTAAGCCATATGCGTTCCATATCACGTAACGTCTTTTTAGCTAGTAGAGGGCATGGATAAACGTCCTTTTAGTTAGCGGACGGCAGATCAACACTACAATCAACTCCATATATCGGCTTTTATTAAAAAAATTGGTCCTTGCCTTCCTCAAGGCAAGGCTCTCCTTGCTAGTTTTAAATCCTGTGTCGCGGGGGATTTACAAGCATTTAAACGACACACACAAAGAACATCCGTACTCGGAACAACCATTTGTGGATCACACAAAGCTTTGTGTAGGATTCGAACCCAGAACACTTGGCGCATTGGCAGTAGAAAGGTGATTACTTAAAGCACTATGCAATCCGTTCAGTCATCAACTTAGCTTTTTTGTCGCAAAATAAGAAACAAAGCTGCAACATCAATTTAATTGAAAGGACCGCTCCAAGTTATACTTTAAAGTAATGTACCAAAATATTCTGCAAGTTAATTTTCGACGAGCTGTATTTTTCCTGATGAGTATGATAAACAAAGTTAATTTAAAAGCGGTCACGTATTTGTTCTACCATCAATTTAGTGCTGCATTATGAATTGAAATTGGGTTATTATTTAAATTAAGCTTCCAATTTGAGTAAAATGCACGTTTTGTTATACGATGAAGATATTTGAAACCATAACAAATTTGTTGGAAGAGTAATAAAATTAACTGAAGCACCGCTTCGTTACACAGACTGCAGTTATTTTCTAGTAAAATAATTATGTATTTATAATGGCCTGTTACGTAATTAACCTATAGAGACGCAGGGGCACACTGGCGGCCAGACACAACGGTATTCAATAATATTCCAATAATTGATAGGTTAATTATAATCCTTATGTATTGTATTATATCATATAATAATATCAGCCTTGTCCTACTGCTGGGTACGGGTCCCTTCTCAATGTGAGAAGGGTTAGGCCATTAGGCCATAGTTTACCGCGCTGGCCCACTGCGGGTTGGCAGACTTTACATATCTATGAGAACATTATGGGGAACTTTCAGAAAAAGCGAACGATCACTTTTATTTAATACGCATACAAATTCGAAAAGCGGGATGCTCTCTTTAGGCTCTTATTCGAGACCTCTGCAATTCAACGGTCTACCACTCGGGCCACTGCGCGGCAGTCCAACGGTCCCTTCATAACGTATTGTATTACATTATTGTATTTCTTGTTCACAGATATTTGACAATCACTACCATTTCCACCACCATTCGATTGCCAAACGGTCGTCAACTCCTGCGCACGAACATCATGACAAACTGGACAGCGACACGCGTGTGCGCTGGGCGAAACAGCAACGCGCGCTTTCAAGAAAGAAAAGGGATTTTCAAATGATCTCAGAACTTTCTTCTACAGGTATGGAAATTACTCTTACCCATATACATATATATATGTATATATGTGCTCTTTACCGAGCACAGTTCCAAATTCCGACCTAAACAGACTAAACAAACAACAGAAAAAACCCAAATCACTTTGTCCAACTTAGGAATCGAATCCGAGACCTCATGCATAACAATCGCATACACTACCGTTGCGCTACCGAAGCAAACTACGTATACCAACGTATACGATTTAAAACAAACATACACTAAATGTAAAACCATGTAAAACCAAGCTTATCTCAATACTTCACTAAAAAGTAGGTACATCCTAATTGGCTTAGCCACTATAGAGGTTAGCGTGCATAACGCACATACTAACAGATCAAAAACTAGGAGCCTTACTATCATCTTTTAAAACATTAATATTGCATGTGCCATTGAGACGACGCTTTACCTACAGAAACAATAACAAGCTTTGCCTCATACTCGTGCATGCAATGACAATGCTTTATGAGATGGTAGTTGGGCCCCTGTAGGCAGCAGCGATAGCTCAGTGGGGAGACCAAGAGACTGCAATGCAGAGGGTCTCGGATTCGAACCCACGTCGCGCACCTCTGACTTTCAGAAGTTATATGACTTTTCGAAATTATGTGCGTATTGATTGACAATTATCGCCTGCTCCGTGCCTCGGAGAGCACGTTAAGCCGTCGGTCCCAGCTGCCATGAACATCTATGGCAGTCGTTACTGGGAAGTCAGTGCCCTATAATATCCTGACACTGGTCTAGCCTTAGGATATCGTTAGCCTTCAGCTTGCGGAAGTCAGGTGGCAGCCGCTGCGAGTAAAAACTGATATCCAGTCAAATCCGGTTAGACCAGAAAAGCCGATCCCAAGTGACTTGGGAATAATAAAGGCTAGGGAGAAGAGTTGGGACCCTATATACAATTTTATAATATGTATAGATTGCGATATACTGATGTTACTAACCCGCACTAATCGTAATTTTTAAGCTACATGCTTAGTAAGTCAGTCCTTATCATCACATCCCAATCGGTTCCTACAAAATGTCTCATACTCTTAAAAATGTCAAGCTTTTAAAATAATAAACAATTTGTAGACCATTTGATATTCAAAGACTAGAAAATTGCTATTACATTTCAATCTATCTAAATTAACTATTTGGGGTCGGCGAACGTTACAATATTCAGTTATACCTAAAAAAAATTATTAGAGGTAAAGCCTAACATAATTGGCATTTCTAGAAATATTTTTTATCATCAAAGGATTTTATTGAAATCTTATACTGATATATCATCCATTGTATGTAGATACAAGAGGTTTCACAGATTTGTCTATCAAATGTACATTTTATCAGTTATTAATGATAAGATCTGAAAATTTGCTATGATTCGATCCCACAAAAATGGAACGAACCAAATACAGGGATAAAATATAATGCTAATTGCCCCTCCCCTCCCTCACGTAGGTATATGAACAATGCCACAAAATGCAAGTGTTTATACACCATGCCATTCTTTATTTTGTCTCCAGTTTGCTAAGAAAAGAAATGGAATTAATTTGCCAGCTTGTCCAACATACTTCTGATTTAATTAAAGACAGCATAGCTTTATCTGAGACTATATAAGTGTTTTAAATTAGTATTTTCTATATAGTCACTACTGCTAGACTTGGCAACACAGGTGTTGATGTGGTAGGGGTGGGACATATTTCTGAAAGATACAATAATATTACGACACAGATATTGCGTCGTAATAATTTTAGACGATAACCACGACAGTCACAAATAACCCAATCATACAACCAAATTACCAAAATTACACGTATTATTCTTATGTAACTCTAGCCCATTGTATATATGTATTGTAATATTTTGTCATCAGCTGAGACGACATCAGACTTTGCGTCAGCATCGAAGCGAGACGCGAACTCGAAGCGCGAGCTCCAACCGTCACGGGTGAAGGGACGGCCACGAGCCGCCGATGCCAAGTTCCAGCTCAACGACCCCAAGTGGCCCCACATGTGGTATTTAGTAAGTATACATACAATACACTACTAGGATAACCCTATAGACTAGGGTCGGATTAAATAGAGGCCCGAAGCAAATTTGATTGCACGGATGTCGTTGTGGTTTAAATGGTCGTCTCGTTACTGCCACTGCGCCGAGTGTTGTGGGTTCGAACACGGGACAATTTTATTTTGTGATCCTAATATGGTTGTTCCGAATCTAGGTGTTCTTTATGTCCATCATTTAAATGTTTGTAAAGTCGCCCGCGACACAGGATTTATTCCTAGTGAAAAAGACAGAAAAAGAGGTAAAGATGGAAGAAAATGCAAATTTTAGACCAGAAGTCAAATGATACAAATATTCTTAAACCGAGGATACCCAAACTTAGTAAGATACATAGGTACACACACTTTGCTATTATCGATTCTGGCTCAGCTAAATGAAATACAAAACTGACTTTGCCTGAGTGAATTCGATCTTATTATCTAGTTAAAAGATTTTACTGATTTGCTAGCGCTACCGCTGGTTACCTCTTCATTATAAATAAGGCGTGTATTGCGGGTTCGATCTCTGCACAGAGCATCACAAATATTATGTAACCGACAGCGAGTTATTTAAACTCTGTACGTTTTGATGTCCATATGACATGATAAATAATATTTAATTTTCCGGCTGAGATTTAGACTAGCTTATTTTATCTTAGCAGACGTGACTGTGGTTTTCTGCCAGTCTGTCAAAATTGTTATGGTACCCAGCGCATTAACAGCTATATAATATATCTAGTAAAAAGTTTGTTACAATTATGTGATGATTATGAAATCTACTTAAACCCATAGTCTTGACGTTATTTTTACCACACCGATACATGTTGCAGAAAATATCGCACAATATAAATGAGAATGGCAAGTAAACGTATAAATGGTTTACATTTCGTTAAATGTTGCGTAAAAAGTTTATACAGAGATATAAACGAGCGCAATGCTCAGCTATTTGTATGAGCGCAGTCTTTAATCAAAGAGAAATGTAAAAAGTATTATCATTTATCTTTTCTATGCATTTCTTTTCGTTTGTCATCGGACTGATCGCTTTGAGCTTTACTTTCCTGATTCCGATTTATTTGTGTAAATATGCATTTGTGAGGTGGAATTGTACTAGCTATTCTGCTAAATACAAAATACACCTATTTCATATCTGTATAATTACGGCAATACGAATTTTTCAAAACAATTTTATACGCTCGTACATAGTAAAGGATCAGATATATTTCTTTCTCAAACGTTTATGATTGCGCATAGAACTGGTATTTGATGTTATAATGAATTACTATATACATTTAATTTTAATTACAAATAAAATATATCTTCACAAGGAAACAAAAACTGGTAATCTAAAATAATACCCAATTATGTTAATCGTTAAGAAGGAAAACAGATCAAACGCACCTGAGAAGGGAACATTACGATACCGAGACCAATTACCATACTGAAATTACAAGGCGTAACTTTTGTTTGTACCGAGTTCATCTACAAACAGATTATACGATCCGAATTAACTACTTAATAGCTTTTGCCGTCCATGCTTTCTCAGAGCATTTGTTTGAGGTCTATACGATAACATATACTTAAAGAAACATAGTGGCTGCAGAGAGTAACCTCCAACTTCTTTCTTTGGATGTTATTAACTGATTATCGATATGGGCAAATCTGGATCCGAACCTTTCTCATATCAAAAGTCTAAGAATCTTATTAAACGAATAGGCAAAGACAATCAGTTCAGTACATTTTTCTCTATAGTTTATCAACCAATTCCCTTTTACTTTTTGCTAAGCAGCTATTGAGAAGTTAAAAGTTATCAAACAATGACTAAACTAAATGACTTTTAGTCATCAAAAAAGAAATGGCAACTTTTAGTTTTTTATATGATTCTACTTGACTCGATTATGAATTTTGACCTATTGCTAAGCTGCTTTGAATGAAGAATTTATTGTTCCGATCTTCGTAAATTAACAGGCAGTGTTATTTTACTAAGATAATAAATAATTTAAAGTCTTATGAGATTGTTTTGAAAAGAAGCTAAACTAAGTAATTAAAGTACGAATAAATTTAATTACAAAAACAAGTAAAACATTAATAAAAACAAAGTTATATTAAGTCATATTGCCTTAAGCCATCGTTGAGAAGAGGGTGCTATTAGATACACAAAGTTACTAAGAACAAATATCTGTAGGTAAGGCATACACACATTTATTCAATGCGGGATCACTAAGACGGCTGTTTCATCACTGTATCGTTCGTAAAAATATGTAAGACTATCCCATATTTTAGCACGATTTTAATAAATAATCTACTAGGCAATGTTAAAGAAGGTAGTTTTTGAGTGTTAACCAGTTCTTTTCATTAATCTAATTTTGTACTGTACTACTTAGTTGGTATATCGCGTTCAGTTATTGTAGATTTATTGCGTTTCCATTATGTTTAACCACCAGTGATAGGCAAACAAACATGATGTTGAATGTCAATAGCAAAATAATATCAAACAGTACTTCATATTATACTGTAGGTATAATATGAAGTTAACATTGTGATTTGCAAAGTACTGTTAATAGTAATTGTTGTTAAATAGGATATTTTATTTGCTTTCAATAATAGTTAGGAGCATGTCTAAAAGTTCTGCATAATCTCTCTAAGATGTGGGAAATCTGCTGAACTTGATTTTGGTCAACGTGTCGAACGCATTATCTTTTTTTATTAACCCTACGGGTTAACATACCAACTTACATAACAACAGCACAGCTTACAAACAAATTTGGTGTAACATACAATAGTTGTTGATTAATTATTTATTATATTAACACAGTCTCATTAGTATTTACATTTTAATATTTGTGGTGTAAATCAACAAGCTGGAAAGTTACTTATGAAAGTACTCATTTTATTTACCTTAACGGCTGGGGGAGCGTAAAGGGAAGTTTAATTTTCTTACGTTGAACTTTATAGCGCTACTGCTTAAATATTGACGAGGTGGAAGCCAAAAATTTCAGTTTTATTCTACTACCAACAAATTACCATACCGCATTTTTAGTGAAACACCGAGATCGTAATTGAATTTAAAATTTTTCATTGTGCGTTTTAATAACTGTTTCATGTTTAATAGAATTTGTAAATGATTTTTTGTTTTCACGTCAATTTATTGTACATTGGACTTTTTTGAAGAATTGTTGCTGGATATATTTTTGGCACAGTGGTTTAAAATTCTGCTTGTACTAGTAGTTTGGTTGTATGATACTTACAGCACAGTGTAGATAAATCTTATGTACCGGGGCAAGGCGAGTAAATAATATAATGTACTCTGTCTGTGTGCCTATCCACTTAAGGCTATTTCGATTACATTCTTAGAGATAGAAATTTGACAGAAGCTGCATAGCTATGTAGGCAGGTAGAAGGTATGGTATTAATAAGTAGGTACTTAGGTGCAACAATTTTTATTAATTCCATGCAGTTATTTTAATATGTAGTAGTCAATGGAAAGATAGTTCATTAATTATATGTTGCTTAATTTTTCGGAGTCGATAAAACCTGTAGTTGTAAAATAATTGAAGATAACTCATCTTCCATGTTGCTTTAACATTTAGTAGTGCAAATTGCTTTTCCAAATTGTGATTATTTCGTTTCCTAATATTTATATGTTATAACATGTTTCTTAGTGAATATGTGATAACAAACACAACTTTACTTATATATAAGTATTCACAAAAATAAAATAACTTTTATAATGGAACTTTTGGTAAAATTTTGGATCTTATTTCGGTTCCAATTCAACATTTGATGTTAGTTTTGTTAGCGTTATTTGACTCAGTTTCAGTGCCTATACATATGTGATATCAAAAGCAATTTAGTGTATCTGCCAAATCGATCTATCAATACGAATTTTCAGTGGTCGCATCGATATTGTGGTTGATATTTCGTTTTACGGTTACAAATTCGTTTTACCAATATATTTTTTGCAAATTAAAAAGCCTTCAGCGATGCAAATCGAAGTTGAGTAAATGGATTGACATCGTTCTCTCTACTGTGCATCACGATTTGCATATTAATGTTTTACTACATATATAAACAGGCTTATGTTTATACTTATTTCCAATGGTGTAATACACCAACATTTCGCCGCAAATGTTTAAGTCTCACGTATAAGAGGCTTATTGGCCATATTGGCAGACTCTGTACTGCTACTTCAAATTATTTACAGATAAACTTATAATATTATTTGACTCAGGAGTCAAACTCGGGACCTTATGAGGAATATTTTTATAAATAAATATGTATTAAACGCAAATTTATATTATTTTCATCATACCTAGTGATGACTGTACATATATAGGTATTATTATAATTAGGTAATTTTCTTAAGGACTTATTTTGCACTTTGGTATGTCATGTCAAGGAGGACTTCTTAACAAAGGACGCACAAAACATCTAAGTACGGAACGTAAATGTAGATCACACAATTTTTCTCCGGTGTGGGTGTCGAACTCTTAACACTCCGCGCATTGAAAGTGGCAAGGGGACCACTAACAATTCTGCGTCATCCGTTTGATCACATATAATCATTATTTGTGTAGATATAAACTTAAACTTGTATAATACTTTTTAATTTCCTCCTTAGAATCGAGGCGGAGGCTTAGACATGAACGTGATTCCCGCGTGGCGAGAAGGTATTACAGGCCGCGGCGTGGTGGTCACCATTCTCGACGATGGCCTCGAGACAGACCATCCGGACCTAACTGCTAATTACGTAAGTAATTCTTTGTATACTTGTTCCTTCAATGTTCAAAATTGAGAATACTCGGTCTGCTTTACATGTTTTGTTAAGATATCATTTGCAAATACGGCACACATCGAATAAATTTCTTTGATAATTTTCCCGTCGCGTGTTATCTGACGTCAGTGCTTTTGTATTGCCTCCCTTTGTCATTACTTTCGAATCTTCTTGGAAAATAGGATCAACAGTATTGCGTCTGTGTGTGTCGAGTAGCGCGTTTGAAAAACACCGATGAAATCAGAACGGCAACGAGTAATACGCGGGGAATCTGTGCTTTCGCGATAAAAGAGCGTAGAGTGACATCTGTGCGATGAACAAAAGCTGCGGAGTTTCAAATTACACGATTCATCTCGCCCGTGCGACTTTAATTTCACTGTTGGTGTTCGAAAAAAATGGGTAATTGGGTCGCGGCTATACGCTATGGCGATTTATGTTCCGCCGTGGTAAGGGCTCTCCCTTGCCTCCAAGGATTACTACCACATCACGTATTGTTTTCGTACATAATTAAGGGATAAAACCTTCTACGTAGACTGACAAGCGTAAGAGGATAAAGTACTTAATGACGCTGCGTACAGAAATGTTTTCGCACCACGTCATAAGATCAGTGTTTTCGCGGCATTCATAATGGGGTATTAAAATTTTAATTTATTTTGAGTCTTATTTTATACATTTGTTCTACTAACTCTATACCTAGAGTGTACTAGTCCTTAAGTAATAAAGCTCGCAGGTGTTCTCTAAAATAGATTAATTAGTCTGATAAGTAATTATAGCAGACGAACAGAATGAATTTGCTGTGTTCATTCATCACCTCCTCTAGAGTTAACTAATGACATTGGTTTATTCGGTTAACATACATATTTAGTTATATAATTAAACTGTAAATATTATTTTTCAATACCTATCATGGTAATCTTACTACATATATTAAGGTGGAATCATCAATTTTACGTAGGTAACCTGGAGAAATTATGGCACAAATGTTATTTAAGTTAAGGTGTTAGATACTATTATAGTTAACCCGTCTGTTGTTGATATGTCAGACATAGTAGCAAACCTATTGTGGGTGGCTACCGGCGTGCCGCTGCCTATTTGTGGATTAAGGTCAAGTTAAAGGTCAAAACTTATATTGAATTAGTTCTCTTTCATGTGAAATAGAGGCAAATACCAATAGAGCCAACAAGCAAGATGTATATGTTTGTATATATTATTAACTAATTCTAATTATTTTTCCACCAGGATCCGATGGCATCTTACGATGTCAATTCCCATGACTCTGACCCGCAGCCTCGATACGATATGATCGACTCGAACCGTCACGGGACGCGGTGCGCGGGAGAAGTTGCCGCCACAGCTAACAACTCATTATGCGCCGTCGGCGTCGCATACGGCGCTAGTGTTGGAGGTAATATATTTTTTCTACTATACTACAAACAGTACAGGAAATATTAGCTATTGATTTTCTATCTACTATTATCATTGGTACTGCAGGAGTAGGACTAAATAGTCGTATGCCACTTACACCTTACAACTAACCTAAACTAACCTAAAGCGGATGGCTATGTCGGTATCAATAATGAGAGTACCCATTACCATGCTATTGTCAGACTCGTAGCACTAGATGTCGCATTTTACAATTTCGTATACGACTCATGTGCAAATTGAAGTATTCTGTTAACGACTGACGCGAGACAACCGCGCAAGTAAAGTCGATTATTAAAACTTGCGCATGAACGCATGTAACTCGCGCGAGTAGTTTACACATGTATCCCGCGCGAGTAGCGCAAACCAGCCACTTGCTTTGTGTACAAGCACTACATGTAATATTATATCAGACTATAATCACATAAGTATTGAATTAGCTACTAAAACAATATATTTAAATAAAATATTCAAACAATCATACAAGAATGTGGATTTATGAATAAATATTCGGCATTTATTAGTTTTAGGCGTTAAGTAATGATGTACCCGCTGAGTTTTATTGACAGAATGATTAACTATAGACAACGATAGCATAATATTAAACCTTTAATCGATGTCTGGCGTTTATTTATACTCGTGTGTAAAAACGAAAATCTAATAACGAGTAGCTGTCGGCACGTCATCTCGTCAGACAGAATTCACTCGGTGGGCAAAATATATTAAGCTAAACATATTGACTGCAATCTGTTTCAAATTTTGAATTTGCTCACAAGAATAAGGTTATTGACTCACATTTTTTATTATTTAAGTCATATAGTTATACACTACTAAAATAAATAAAATACAAGCGTTTTATATCTGAGAGGAGTGGTAACCGTCAAATGATAGAAAAAAGATGTACGACACAAACTGTGACGTAATCGCTATTTAACCATAGCTGTGCGAGGGGGATAGCGAAACTTCCCCACTTCTTGTATTCAAATTTAAAATAATTATTACGACCTTTTTTGATACTGCTTGCATAAAAAGATTTTTTTTGATTTCTTTTTGCACTTGTGTATAAAATAATAATGTTCGGTACAGGATGTAAAATGATTAACTTTACTAAAATATAAGCACTGTGCAATGTCGAAACTACGCTGATATGAAAGGTAAGGCTTTATACTATAAGGTCTCGATGTATAACGTTGACATATCTTTATATGAATTTTAACGTTTTCCTTAGAAACTATAAGAGGTATGTACATTGATAGCTATGCAAACGATATACTGATTGCATGTAATTAATAAGTACTTAGTTGTTAAGTGCTTATTAATTACATGTCTGCATGTGACTCGTTGACAATTTGACTGCTTGCCGCACAACTACTTAGCTTGGTCATATAAGAATGACGTCAAACAGAAGTGGGAAGAACGAGATAGCACGGAGTTGCCCTGCGCGTACTATAATTCAGGGATAATCTTTTTATGATCAGACATTTATGAAACTAAGTCAATGTTTGCTATTATATACCCTATTCACCATTAAATTATATTATTATAAATAGATATATAAGAGTCAATATTATTTAGCATTAGTCATATCCCAATCAATTTTAAATCAGCTCTATGCATTATTTTACAAGCCATCTAGCGATGAATACTAGAACTTAGTAGCACAATTGTGATACCAACCATTTTATGTGGTACTTCTTGGTTTGATAAGATTTGATCCCTATAAATGAGGCGAATACCTTTTCTTAACCTTTAAGAATAACACTGTAAGCAGACCAAACAAAAACATTTTTAAAGTACTTTTTTTGCCACACGTGTCCATTGATATAACAATACAAATATGTATAAACGTGAACGTGAACGAACGTGATAGAACTCGCCAAAGTAAATAATTGTTTTAAATAGTATTTAATGTATATTCAGTTGTTATTTTATGATAAACTTGTTATTTAACTGTGCTTGAAGATATTGTGGTGTTTAACAGTGTATTATACAACTAATAACTACTTTAAATACAAATAAACTATAAGAAGTTCGTTATAAAACTGTGTGTTTCGAAGCTTACTACTCGAACGCGTAAGCGCCGCCAATTCCCTGGCGCTTACGACCTTCTTCTCGCCGCCGCACTATATTCTCACCGACTTCGCAGCGCTTGCCGTATGTTATATTGTTTATATTTACCCACACATTGTCACAAATCATGAGTTCTCATTATACTTGTGGGGGCTGCAATAATATAATAAAATCGAAAGACTATTTAGTATGTTCGAACTGTGCAAATAAATATGATTTGCTATGCGCCAATGTTTCCGATAAGCGCTATAATAGTGGCATGAACAAAGATCAAAAACGTGTATGGAAATGTCAGGAATGCCTCAGTAAACTTCCAAAAAAGGGAAATACCAATACACCTGTTCGTCAGGGTGTCAACCCTGCAACTTCTGCTTGTTCTGACTACTCAGATACGGGGAAAACAATCGACGAGGGCAACTCGCCAAGTGCAACTCATTCGAACATCACTTACAGAGCAAGTCAAAAGCCTACCCGTCACGTCGAGAATGTCACACTAGACAATATTAGAGATATTGTTAAGCAGGAAATGATGGCTATAGTAAGATTACAGGTGACCGAAGAATTAAATGCTATAAAACAACAACTACTATCGTACCACGAATCAATGTCTTTCATGAATGCTAAGTTCGAGGAAATGAAAACATGTGTTGAGAGTAATTCGTCCACAATATCGAAATTACAGACGGACAATGAGCTACTGCGTTCAACAGTGAATGATCTCTCCTCGCGATTAGCTCTAACTGAACAACACCTACGCGATAGTAACATTGAGATTAATGGATTGCCGGAACATCGCTCAGAAAACCTTGTTTCTACTATATCACAACTGTCTAAAACTATTGCCTGTCCCATTCCTGAACAGGAAATTTTTAAGGTAACCCGAGTCGCTAAACTATCTAAGGATAATGACAGGCCACGTACAGTTGTTGTTAAACTTCGCAATTCACGACAGCGAGACTCTGTTTTAGCAGCTGTACTTAATTACAACAAGAAGAATCCCAATGATAAATTGAGCTCCCATCACTTGGGAATGGGCGGTCCACGCGTGCCAATCTACATATCTGAGCACTTAACACCAAGCAACAAAGCCTTACATGCAGCTGCGCGGAAGAGGGCAAAGGAAATGAAATACAAATTCATTTGGATTCGCAACGGCCGTATCTACGTACGCAAGGAAGAATCATGCCAGGCACTATTGGTGCGGGGCTACGACAGTCTTAAGCTGATGTCCTAACGTATAAAACATCTTTTATGTCAATGTCATGGTGTATTGTTACTGCCTTCAGTGATCTGAATATATATTATCAGAATGTACGCGGTATTCGCACTAAAACTCATGATGTATACGAAAACATACTTAAAGCTAATTATAATGTCATTGCTTTCACAGAGACGTGGTTAAATTCTAAAATTTCTAATGGTGAGTTTATAGATTCAAGGTACAATGTGTATCGTAAGGACCGCTCTTGTACTTGGGGCTCGAAAAGGGATGGTGAGGGGGTATTAATAGCTGTATCTCGCGATATTCCATCTATTCGAATGAGCAGTTGGGAGTGCGATTGCGAAAATGTTTGGATAACCATTCAATCAACCATAAATGGTTCTGTTAAAAGAGTAGCCATTTGTGTTGTCTACCTGCCACCCCCTGTCCGCTTAGAATCTCTCAACAGATTCCTAGAGAGTGTGACTGATGTTATGAGTTCTGTTGACGATGTGATTATACTAGGTGATTTTAATTTGTCATCGATTAAATGGTCAGGAAGTAGTGAATTACCCTACGCCGTTCCTATTGATTACAGTGGTCCGTTAGGTTATTCGCTTGTTGACTTCATGTCCATTAATGATCTTCGACAATTTAACAGCTGTATTAATGTAGACGAGAGAATTTTAGACCTGGTATTATCTAATCTGTGCAATCTTGCTGTTGAAGATCCTTTGAATCTAGTCAGCAAATTGGATAGTAGACATCCTGGCTTGCTGATTGTTGTACAATTTTCCAAGCCTGGCCAGTTCTTGAAATCCGTTAACTGTAACCAACTGAATTATCTCAAGGCCAATTATAATGCTATTATTTCTGAACTGATGAATATAGACTGGAACAGGAAGTTTTCGGCGTGCAGTGACGTAAATGCAATGGTTTCAGTATTCTACGATATTATCAAAGACTCCATATCAAAACACGTACCTTTGCGTAGCACCAGTAAATATAAGTACCCCTCATGGTTTAGTTTTTCATTAATAAGGCGGCTGAAGGAAAAAGAGAAACTGAGGTTAAAGTACCGACGGTATAAGAATCCAATGGATTTATGGTCATTTCAATCGTTGCGCAATCACTGTAATGTATTATTCAGAGAATGTTACTCCCGATAAATGCAATATTGAACAAAACATCACAAAAAATCCAAAAGCATTTTGGCGGTATATAAAAGATAAAAACAAAGGCACGTCCTCATTTCCTTCTAGCATGCATAGGGATGACAGTATTGCTGTTACAGGGCCTGCAATTGCGAACATGTTCGCTTGTCATTTTTCATCAGTATATACCAACGCAAATAATATGCTTTCCATTCCAGTTGATTTTAATCTGTCTGGTCATGACAGGCATATTTCTAACATCAACATAACCGAGTGTCAAGTTTTCAACAAAATAAAAACACTAGACGTATCTAAGGGCGCGGGTCCAGATAGTTTACCCACAGTTTTTATTAAGCGTTGTGGTAAAGTGTTGGCGCTGCCGCTTGCTTTAATATTTAATCACTCGTTGAGAGAGGGTAGTTTTCCTGACGAATGGAAAAGAGCTAGAATACTCCCATTACACAAAAAGGGCGACCTCGACGATGCTAAAAATTATCGTCCTATTGCTATCTTGTCATGTTTTTCTAAACTCTTTGAATCTCTTATTTGCCCCCATCTAACCAATCATGTTGATGCGTTGCTAACCGATAGACAGCACGGATTCCGCCATGGCCGCTCGACTGTCACCAACCTTTGTTCTTTTATATCAGATATTTCTGAGCAGCTTGATAGAGGTCAGGAAGTAGACGCGATATATACCGATTTCTCAAGCGCATTTGATAAGGTCAATCACAGCATTCTGATCTCAAAATTGAACCATTATGGCATATCAGGCTCCTTATTGCACTGGTTTCGTTCCTATTTGGCTGGTAGACTTCAGGTGGTTTCTGTCAATGGCTACGTTTCGCATCCATACATTGCTGTCTCCGGTGTTCCCCAGGGATCCCATTTGGGACCTTTATTATTTTCCATTTTCATCAATGACATAACAGCTGTCATACAGAATTGCAAATGCCTACTGTTTGCAGACGATTTAAAATTCTATAGACCTCTTAATTCAACCGATGATATTCTTCTTATTCAACAAGATTTACGAGGGTGCGTTTTTAAGTTCGCGGAATGGAATAGAAGGGGATGAAATAATATTACAAAATTATTTTTCCTTTTCAATATATTCACCTGAAACCCTAATACATTTCTCAGATCTATGAATTAACTTATGAATACCTTCATAAAAAAATGTTTTGTCTTTCTCTGAAAAATACGCCGAAACTGCATCCTTCACTTCTTCATCGGTTGAAAATTTCTTTCCTCGAAGCTCTTTTTTCAGATTTGGAAAGAGATAATAGTCGCTGGGAGCCAAGTCTGGGCTATAAGGTGGGTGATCAATGATATCGAAGCCCACCTTGTGCAAAGCAGCCAACGCAACTCGACTCTTGTGAACAGGAGCATTGTCGTGCAAGAGCAAGACACCTTTGGTCAATTTTCCTCTTCTTTTTTCTCTGATTGCCTCTTTTAACTGCTCTAAAATTGAAGCGTAGTGTTCTCCGGTTATGGAAACACCTTTTTCTTTGTAATCAACCAACAAAATTCCTTCTGTGTCCCAAAAAACTGTCGCCATGAGCTTTCCCGCCGATTGCGACACCTTGAATTTCTTAGGCGGTGGTGTACCCTTTTTATGCCACTGCATGGAATCTTGTTTAGACTCAGGTTCATAGTGATGAACCCAAGTTTCATCCCCAGTAACAATTCGCTCCAAAAACCATCCTTGTCTTCATTACACTGGCTCAAAAACGCACGCGAACACTCGACGCGCTTCTGTTTTTGAGGCGGTGTGAGCATTCTAGGCACCCATCTTGCACTGACTTTTGTCATGCCGAGATGATCATGGAGAACCTTGAAAATGGTCGTTTCAGATACTCCAACCATCTCTGCGATTTATTTTTTCTTCAAACGTGCATCCTCCAATATTAATTTTTCGATTTTTTCGATAAGATCTGGAGTGGTGACCTCAACAGACCGCCCAGGCCGGGAATCGTCTTCAATTGATTCCCTGCCTTGCTTAAAGAGGTTGTGCCACTTGTATACCATGGTTTTTCCTGGACAAGAGTCCCCGTATACAGATGACATCTCTTCCAAAATGGTTTGAACATTTTTTCCTTGCTTGGTAAGGAACTTTATAACGGCGCGGAACTCGATTTTCTCCATACTTCACAATTTCTTCCAGATTGAGTTGCTTGAGGGACGATAGTTCAAAGACTAATGACCTCATTATGATAATACTCGGTATATATACTAATTATTAGTTGCTAAACACGTTAGTGACTAAACAAGCACCCCCACCACCTTCCATACCCTCCATTCCGCGAACTTAAAAACGCACCCTCGTAAATAGAGTCGAGAAATGGTGCAAACTAAATGATATGCAGCTTAATGTAGGCAAATGTTTCCACTTGAGATTCTCCAAAAAAAAACAGCAAATGGATTCTAAGTTCAAACTTGGGACAGTTCAACTACAAACGGTCCCTGCAATTAAGGATCTTGGGGTCACGGTAGACGGTGAGCTACGTTTTATATCACATATTGATAAAATTGTGAGTAAGGCGGCCCAGATGCTTGGTTTCCTGAAGCGCCAAAGGTTTTAGAGAGGTGCGAACTAGAATGATACTGTACAATGCGCTCGTTCGCACTCACCTTGAATACGCGAGTACAATCTGGAGTCCCTTTTATGCCGTACACTCGCAACGTATAGAACGCATACAAAGAGTGTTTACACGACATTTGGCCTTTATCTCACAAGGCATATCACATCGATGCAGTTATGACCAAAGACTCAAGCATTTTAAAATGTTGTCTTTAAACGATCGACGTAAGTTGCATGACATGTTGTTTTTGCACAAAATTGTTAACGGCGAAACGCTGTGCAGTGATTTGCTCCAGCAGTTATCATTCTCAGTTCCTAGGAAGTCACCTCGTTATCCCATTACCAGATCTTTCAACTTACCTTCTGCCAGAACAAACATCTTATTAAATTCACCACTGGTGCGTGCGTGCAACCTGTACAATATGTCTAACAGTAAAATTGATCATTTAGATATTTTTCATGATTCTGTTTCAGTTTTCAAAGACAAAATATTGAAATCATTTGCGTAAACTGCCAGCTATTAATAGATTATTTTTAAGAACCATTTATTGTGTTATTTATATATGTAAGTATATATTTTTAACTTAGTGTGTAATTATTATGTTTTTATTAACTTTGAATCGCTTAGCTTCTTAGTCATAAATTTTATAATGTATTATAATTAGTTCATAACCCTTCTGGTGTATTCTGTACATGCCTGTTAAAGGTTTACATATAAGAACATTGTTACAACGTAATATGCTTAGTAGTGTTGTATATGTATACTGTTGGTGTGGCTATAATAAATAAATAAAATAAATAAAAAATTAGTTTTTAATATTTTACAACAAGGTTCAGATGGCTACTATATGATCAAAGCATATAAATTATTGCAGTATGTCCATGCTTACGACTACAAATGTATAGTATGAAAGATGAATGCGATCCGACTGAGTCCACAGATAAACATATTTAAAACAGTTCTATGGACCATTGCAATACTAAAGTAAGATTTTTTATGTTTAATATTAAATAAATAAATCTCTTGTGTTGGCAAATAAACGGATAATTAACAACACAATAATATTTACACCAAAAGTTCTTTCAAGTAGAGGTTTGAGTCTGAAAATAACTCAACATATTTTCATTTTAAGACGTAAACATTTCATTGTCAATACAAGTAGTTGTATTACTGAAATGTGAAATAAAACGTAACTTATTTGAGTCAAACTGCTCGTAAAAAGTAGCTTCTGAAAGAGCTCATAGAGTTAAAGCTTATTGCGCTTAAGATATACAAAGAAAAAGAATTTCCCAAGTTTATTGTTACTGTGTGTGCAACTCTTTATGGCGCATCGTAAGTTTTTATGATTTCTTTTTATAAACAAAGCTGTAGAACGCGGTTAGCCGGCTGAAATGCCAATGGAATGTGTAATTTTAACATTCAAACTTTATATTAGAAGTCTTCGGAATCATTTGCGAGGTTAGAATGTAAATAATCATACATTCTTACATTAAAGATTAAAAAGATATGTGTGGTGTTTAAGAATATAATACTACTGAACTATAATAGAGAACTATTATAGTTCAGAATGAATGCGTAAATTATGATTCCAGATTGTATTCTAGGTACACAGTTTTAAGCTAAGCGTTTGTGAAATGTATCATGCATTTGCTGCTTAAATAATAAATGTGTAAATACAATACATGTAATTTTTGTTGAACATGGATTTGTATCTAAAGTCATTTACGTACGTAGTGTAGTAACTACGTGTAGTACGTGGCATAGGTTATGGAAAATCTGTTTCTTTTTAATCCAAGATAGAGGGCAACATACTCGAATGTTTTGCATACCAGAGTCGGTATCAATTGTCCAATTTTGCGAGGAGTGAACATTCCAATGAGTTCTGTATACCTAATTTTATTGCTAGCCATAACCGTAAATGACAACATTCTATATCTTGCCAACTGGAAAATACTCATAAGCGCTTAGTTGATGATATTCGGAATATTGTCTATAATTACATACTTTTACCATTAATTTGCTGTTATGGTTCAAAATGTAAAATTGTAGTAGTATTAGTTTTAAAGTTCATATCTTCTGTCTAGTTATATATCTCCCTACAAATATATTTATGGTAGTCATTTCTATAACAGATTACAAATATACTAACTTGTAATTTATCATGTCAATTTCAGATTTATTTACTGAAAACATATTCTATTTGAAACGCAATTATATTTCGCATTTTGCGTGCTTTCACATTTCATCACAAAATTATTATATTTCTGCATTGCGCTTAATGAATCGTTAAATTAGATCATTGTATATATATATACTTTTCAATTGAAAAACATTAATACGGCGTTATAAAAATTTACATGTTTTAGATATACATATGTTTGTGTAAATAAGAATATATAAAGTTTTGTCGGTGTGTAGCGATGCGAAACCGCCTGCAGATATGAAGTTATTAGCAACTCGTGTTCGCCGCGGAGGCGTATTCGTGTGAACTCGCCTTGTACGGTGTTTAACTTGTACTGCCTCGTATGGCGCACAAGTGTATAACTTCTTCGCTTAGCTATCACTATCCTTTATGCTAATGTTGGGTGCTTAGAAACAAGTATAATAGTTTGGGTTTATCAGCGATCTGAGTTCGAGAACGGTCAGTATAAATGCGGATTTTAATACAAATGGCACTTAAACGATGTAATAGATAGACTCGTTTGCTGTTATGTCTGGCCATCCGTATCTTTATTTTATAACTTTCCTTATGCATGTTGAGACTTATCTTAAAAGGATCTTGCGTTTATCTTTCAACTAAAATAAACTTTTCAAATGGGCAATGTAAGTTCTTGCTTCGAACCTCCGGCACGTCATTTAATTTGCTTTCCATTTTGATATCCCGTTGTGCCTAGGTTTTATAACATTATAAAATATTTTACGTTCATGCATGAAACAGACATATTCAAATGATAAGATTTTGTATCTGATTATAATTTATGATTACGAAAGTTTGATGTTGATATCGTTTTGCGAAATTACGCCTGTCTGTTTCAAAGAACGTCCTTAGGGATCGGTTGAATAATAAATCATACCGGCTGACATATACACAGAACTCAAAATTAGCACAAATTACAGTTACAAGTGACAAA
This sequence comes from Catocala nupta, assembly GCA_963675205.1. Taxonomy (NCBI): domain Eukaryota; kingdom Metazoa; phylum Arthropoda; class Insecta; order Lepidoptera; family Erebidae; genus Catocala; species Catocala nupta. The sequence goes on along the minus strand of OY776092.1, from coordinate 14,766,306 downwards.
ACAGGATATGTTTCCTTTGACATTAAAATTTGTCTTTAGTTAGAATGTTTCGTTATCGATTTGATCTAGCTAGAGTTCAAAGATCCGAATGGAATGTATTGAATAGTACTGCGCAAAAGTAAATTTTATTGCCTTGTTTAATCAATATGATTAAGGAATTTAATATCTGCCGGTTCGTTATAAATAGAGACTAATAAAATGAAGCTCCCGGTATAATGAACAAAACTTCAGACTTCATTTCGTGTACTTAAATAGTTTAAAGTGAAAATTACTTGTAGACAGTCTTCCTTAATTTTAGGAAGTTGTTATTTAGATAAATTTTCAACAAAATAAGATTTGAGACATCTTGACTTTGTGTAATGATATTAAAAGTTTGATTTTTGTTGCTTACATTTCTTGCGAGAGAATGAGATCGGTCGTTAGCTGATGGATATAATGAGCGTTTAACTACAATCCACCGGCTCATTATCTACGACAAAGTATACCCGTACTGTAAAATATTACTCTTGTTTTTTTTATTATCTGATGAAAAGGGTAACTGAATGGCTTACTTCATTGTAAGCTGCCTGTTTCTATCAAGTTACCCTGGCTTCATTCGAAGATATCTTGTCAAATCTTACTGCTAATAAAATTTGAATACCTATAAGTTCAATAGGGTAATTGCCTATGTTTAATTTAGTATATTTTTAACACACCAGAGCAGATAGCGATGAAAATAAATATTTTTCAGCAAACAGTATCAAAATTGATTGCGAAATAAAGAAGTAATTAATGATTTAAATTCGGAATATAAGAAAAGTGGAACGTTGTGGCGATATCTCGCTATCTCTCTCGAACAGCTGCATTTAAATAGCGGTTACGTTACAGTTTGTATCGTGCTTCCTTTTTCTGACATTTGACAATTACTCCCACTAGATTTAAAACCCTTGTATCTTATTTATTTTAAAGTACCTATATTTAAAAAGATGTGTTGTAATTATATTTTACAGTTTGAGTAATGTAACTATTGACATAAATAATGTGTCCCTGTTATTGTAGATGCTTCTGCCTTGCAAACTCCGGACAAATTCCTGAATAAATAGTTTTCAAATATAGGTTTATGGTCTAATTGTGATATTTGTACACAGGTGTTCGAATGTTGGATGGAGACGTCACAGACGCAGTTGAAGCGCGTTCCCTGAGCCTGAATCCACAACACGTGGACATTTATAGTGCATCCTGGGGACCTGATGACGACGGCAAAACTGTCGATGGACCTGGAGAATTGGCTACGAGAGCTTTCATTGAAGGCGTTACTAAGGTATTCATTTATTTATATGAGATAATTTTTTAAGATGTGTGCTTTTGTTCATGGTGACAACAGGACCAGTAACCAAAATTATTACATCCAACTTAGAACACATATTATTTGGAATGTAAGGAAGATAATAAGATTTATAATACTATTCATGCAGGAAACAAACCCATTCAGGCTTAAAGTACCAGTAGATACACTGTCGTAACACTCACCTACGTTATAGCCTCACTCAGATTACATAGCTGAAGAATCCCGCTACTTTGATATGATAGCCTGTTACCTAGACCGCATGGCAATGGCGGCCGTATATGTTATTTATTACACACACAGTTGCCATCTTCTATCCTTTCAGCTTACGCTCTTATTCACGTTTTACGGCACCCACGGGACGCCACGGAAAGGATCGGTGGACTTTCCACAAATCGTAAAGCCTGCACAAAAACAAAGCTATGAAACTAAAGTTATACGAAATGAAAATAAATGTTAGTTTTAATAGCGGTACTGCGTTACAGCACACTATTTATTTTATAGACTGCATTGCAATAAATTTTTAGGGTTCCGTAAATCCAAAAATCTATGTCTTTCAAATTTAGTGTAACGTTCGTACTTCGTTCATCTATTCTAAAAGACTTTTTTACTATGGATTTGGATACCGAAACATATATGTATGAGAGAGAGACAGCACATGGTGACACATGAAAATCACTGAAAGGTTGTTTTGCTGCCTGCATTTTAGATTCTACTACTAACATATCTTTATCTTTATCTTTTGGAAGCGAGCCAATTGTTGGTTGAGCTTTATGTCAAAGTCAAAAGTAATTTATTCATTGAAGTCACAACGTAATACTTATAAACGTCAACAACTTTAGTTATCTGTAGCAGTAAGCTAGAATCGTAGCAGTCTAACTAAGGAGCTTTAGACCTAAGAAGTAACCTTACAGAATATAGCAGTCAATCAGTATTGTGTTATGTAGCGTTCAGCAGGGAACCAAGTAATAATGTAAGTCACTCATGATGGCAGGACAGTGATTCCTTTTCTAAAAGGTTAGCATCGTGGTGTCGCAAATAGCTTTTTATCAACCGGGTTTGTAGAATTGTTTGCCACCAACTATTATAAAATGAATTTGTATTTGTGGCACTAAACCAATATTTATTTATTTGGTTTAGTGGGAACTCGGTCCAAAAGTGCATACCTCCGTTTAATATATAGATTGGCAACAAATTATTTTAGTACCTAAAATAAATGCAGGTATTTCTATTAAGAAAAAGCTTTTAATCCACAATAATGTTTAGTATTCCTCGCTTTATTTAAAGGTGTGTAATAACCACCGAATTTTTGTCATTGTTTACAAATTCCTGTTTTATAGAATCCTCTGTGTTCAGGCTTGAACTCGTTCTTGGCCGTTTTATATTGTAGACTGCAGTATTTTTCAACTATACGTAGTTCCAAACAAAAATTCGTTTGACGCTCGTTCGGTCTAATGTCTAACGCATAACTTCGGTAGAGTATTCTGGAATTCATACACATGGTAGCTCGGCATCTCTAGTTATTCTAAGTCATTTATTGTACGATTGTAATTGCAAAACTATAAATGATTAGATATTGTCAGCGGCTTGGCTCACGTAAATATAGCTTAAGTTAGGTTAGGTTAGGAACAGGACGTTTTCTAGATGAAAGGTACCTACCCTATGTCCTATTCTGTTCCACTGACAACAAAAAATTGTATACTAAATTTCATGATCATCGGTCGAGTAGTTAAAGCGTGAAAGCGTAACAAACAAATATACAAAACAACGAAACAGACTATCATTCGCATTTATAGTTAGGATTCGTAAAAGAAAATCAGCACGTTAAGTTCTTGGTGTATGAACGCAGCGATTGCAATAGAAAACATCTGTTTAATTCTTCCCTAGTATCAAAGACACACGGGTCGTATGCATCCTACATCTTTTGGCTAAAAACACAGTCTTATAGCCAATAATAAATACTGTACAAGTATTCTGGTATGCTAATATACGCGAAATGCACAAAGTTATATAAAAAGTGCAAAGCAAAAGTGGTTAAAGAAATGTCAGCATGTCATCCTTTGCCACGAGTCCACTTTTTTATAAAGCCGTAAATTTTGTTTTATCATCCTTGAAGCTGTTAAAGTCTGCACAAAGTTAATAAAAAAATGTAACCAAGTGACAGCGGCTGTGTCTGTTTTCAATTAGTACAGTTAACATCAAAACCGTTTTGTAATATCTCCTTAATCTTATTGTGACTACGTAACATTCAAGTGTAGTCTTTCAATTTATTTTAAGACCGCGTCTCTTTTATATTAATTAAAGCAATCTATTTTTGAAGCTCTAGAAATACTATGACTGCCGTTCCAGTATAGTATGAGTTGTTGGGTGATTTTAAAGTCATTAATATTCTTTACGACTAAGAATCTACAAAGAAAATATATAATGTCCTCCAGACCGAATTTCGGTCACGGCGGCCAATCTTAACGGAGACTGGCCATCTGCGCAAGAGATATTATAGTGCACAAGCATGTACGCCAAACACAAGTGCACTCTCTGTTCCCTAACTCTCATGATCCGATGGGACGGTAATCCGACACGACCGGAGAGAGGTCAGGCGCAGGACCACGGGGGTACGGGGGAGTCTTACACCGCCAACATCCTAACTCCGGGTTGCTATTGAGATTTCTTAACAGGAAAACTCAATAATTTTTTGTTGGCCCGACCCGGGATTCGAACCCGAGATCTCATGCACAGCAGTCGCATTTACTACCGCTGCGCCACGGAGGCAGTTAAGAAAAGTAAAGAAAATATATATTAACTAGCTGATCCGTGCAACTTCGTCTGTTTCATATAAGAGAATTTTCCCCGTTTTGCAACATTTTTCATTGATGCTCCGCTCCTATTGGTCGTAGCGTGATGTTATTTTCCTCGATAAATGGGTTATTCAATACTACAAGAATGTTTCAATTTGAACCAGTAGTTTCTTAGATTAGCGCGTTCAACCGTTTTATTTAGTATCGCCATATTTGTTTTTGTTTATAATTTGTTATGGAAACGGGTAATCTAGATATAAATGTATAAAATTAAAATGTGTAAATAGATAGAATATTATTAGTTATAATTAATTAATTACGTTAAAGTGAACCACGCTATCGCATTAAGTTTTTTCTTGTAATGGTAGTGTTGTAAATTGGATATAAATAAATAAATAAATAAATAAATAAATTAAATAAACAAATATGGTGTACTGGAAGCTAAAGCCTAGAGTCCCATCTCCAAATTAACTAAAGATTTTTTGTCATCTTCATTTAATCTGACAAGTCTTAGAATACCAGATATAATTAAAAATCTATTGTGTCTGGACACCGGAAATACGGGGAATATTCTTGTATGAGAAGTTGCGCGGGTCAGCTAGTGATATTATAAAGGAAATATCTGAGTTTTTATTTCTCTGTTTGATGTAAGGATTTAACTCAAAAACTACTTAACCGATTTAAAAAATTCTTTCAACATAAAAATGCTGCACTTTCACCGAGTAACATAGACTATATTTTTTAAAAGTATTTTTACTAACCTATCCTAACCTACTTTTACGCGAGCGGAACCGCGGGCAAAAGCTAGTAGTTAGGTATAAACGATATTACGTAAAGTTCGTAAGTTACAAAAGTAAGCTTTTACATTGCTACCTTCCCAGCCGCGATACAGACAGTTGAATCGTTTGACGAAATGAAACGCAGTGCATTAGTGAAATAGGTACCGAACGTATTCACTGTAATGACACGGTGGAATGCCAAGTGATATGCATGCGCGCCAAATGCTGGCGATTTGGCGGCTAAAACGACTGATACACCTACAGTTTATAGCCTTTGCGCAAATAACTGACGTCATAGCTACCTGACTGGACTTGGCTTTAAATAGGCAACGTGAAAAGGCTTTGGTTTGGACATGTAGAAAGAATGGACGAGGAAAGACTGACTAAGAAAGTTTATATGGTTAGTGTGAATAGAACAGTCGCAAGAAAAAGACCTAGGCGAACGTTTCTCGATCAGATCGGAGACGTTCTGGACAAAGGCCAGGTTAAGACCACCTTGAACCGACGGGCGTGTATGAGGAATGTGATGAAGGTGAATGAAGCCAGAGAAGTGTGTCAGGTTCGTAGGAAATGGAAAATCGTAGTCTCTGCCTACCCCTCTGGGAAACAGCTACTATTTGACTGCACGGATGGCTTAGTGGTTTAAGTGGTCACCTCACCACTGCTGTCACGCCGAGTGTTGTGGATTCGAATCCCACACGGGACAAAATTTGTGTGGTCCTCAAATAGTTGTACCGAGTCTGGGTCTCCTTTGCGTCCGTTGTTTGAATGTTTATAAAGTCCCCCGCGATACAAGAGTTATGCCTAGTGTGGAAGATAAGAGCCGCAAAGAGAACAAGAAAATCATGACAAATTGTTAGCTTGGATTGAAGTTGTAGTAATTATTTTATTTTGAACTTCTATGGTACCTAAGTACTATCCACTTGGTAAACAGTTATCGTTAGACGACGACGTGTAGATACAAAACCAGGGATATCAATAGCGCATAGCCGATCCTTTAAAAGTGGTTTTATTGGCCTGCTAGCGTAAGAACAAATTTAATTCAATATGGCTGACCATAGGCAGATCTCATAAGACGGCACGAAAGTAAATAATAATACTGCTATTGTAAATACTACATACATACATACATAAATTCACGCCTGTTTCCCAGAGGGGTAGGCAGAGACTACGGATTTCCATTTGCTACGATCCTGACACACTTCTCTGGCTTCATTCACTTTCATAACATTCCTCATACACGCTCGCGCATTTAAGGTGCTCTTAACCTGGCCTTTATCCAGAACGTCTCCGATCTGATCAAGAAACGTTCGCCTAGGTCTTCTCCTTGCGACTATTCCATTCACACTTGTAAATACTACTCCCTTTAAAATCTTATCTACCACATACCACATAGTAGATGCCGCGGGCAGTAATACAATGAAACCTGCCGTAGTAAACGAATGCTTAAAACAAACTAACACAAATTAATTATTCCACTAAATAAGTTTGGTACAACAGTTATGTTCATTTGCGTTCAACACATTTGTAGTCCGCAGAAAGAGCCACACATGAAGATTTTAACTAACGAAGCACCAAGCTATGTTAATCAAATAAAATGTTCCGTCCGTACAGTGTTAGTTAAGGCTCAGGTAGACAAACGTCATTTTGCCAAATTTACTTTAACGTCTCTTGTACACGATACGGGTGCGCGATACAGTGCTACATGCGCGAGTAACATGCATAGTATGTTTATCTTGCGCATGTAGCCCGCTGCTTGCATCTTGTACTTGCAGCATAACACACACACAATATACATAATACTAGCTGACCCGGCAATCGTTGTTTTGCCATAAAAAAAACGTTTGGACCAAAAGATTAAAAAAATGTTAACGGTGATCAACCCTTATCACTAAGGGATATGAAAAATAGATAGTATCCGAATCTCAGACCTACTAAATATGCATATAAAATTTCATAAAAATCGGTCAAGCCATTTCGGAGGAGTATGGTAACTAACATTGTGACACGAGAATTTTATATATAAGATTAAATTATGGCGGCTTTGCTCGCGTTAATCTAGATTTTTATCTCTCGGGAACAGTGCGTTTTTACGGATCAAAGTTACCGTATGTCCTATTCTGTACCCCTGATGTAGACATAGACGTTATATGCGAAATTTCACGATGATTAGTCGAGTAGTAAGTAGTAAAGCGTGAAAGCGTAACAAACAAACTCACATTCGCATTTATAATATTACTAGATTTATATTAAACTCTTTATATGGATTTTGTCGCGTTGTTAATTTGACTTTAAAACACTTTTATTACATAATTTTGAAAACTCTAACACTACTATTATTAAATACTATGATTAATTACAGCAGCCGTGTTCACAGAACTTGGCTGCTGTGAAGCAACCGAAACGTCGGGGCAAAGTATAAACTTAAATATAAAAGTTTTAATTAAATTAAATAGCTTATATAGTAGTAAAGTTTAATAATAGTAGTGTTAGAGTTTTCAAAATTATGTAATAAAATTGTTTTAAAGTAAAATAAACTACGCGACAAAATCCGTATAAAGTGTTTAATTTCAATGTATAACATTCGCGTAAACATAAGAAAGTATTAACTATTAATAGATTTTGTCAAGTAGGTTAGGCTAGTAACAGTACTTTTTCTGGATAAAAGGTACCCTGTATCCTATTCTGTACCCCTGACAACGTGAATGCAAAATTTCATGATGATTAGTCAAGTAGTTAAGGCGTGAAAGCGTAACAAACAAACAAACTCATATTCGGATTTATTAAATTAGCTAGGATTAGGATTCCTTTTACATTTACACTTACTAATAATTGTTCATAATTTTTTGTAACTGAAGCTATTTTCATTCATTCAATTCTTTTTTAATTGACCCTCCTATTTTGTTATTCTTATAGCAATTGGTTTTATAAGTATAACGAGTTACTGTCTTGTTAGTCCAAATGTTAATTATATGCTTAGTGCCAAATGCGATCTCTAATAGCGATCATCCCATTCCTTTTCCCCTTTGATTCCTGTATCCTGCTTCTGAGAATAGAATCAAAAGAGTGGAGTCAATTCTAATTAGCAACACTTAGCCTGGGATTAAGTTCGATAGACGGCTATAGGTTTATTAAATGTGAACTAAATATTGTACAAAAGCGTTACGGAGACCCTAACTCTCTAACTAATATAATAAATGCGTATGTAGGTGTGTTTGCAACGCTTTCACGCCTTAACTACTTGACCGATCATCATGAAATTATCGCATACATGTTGTCAAGGGTACAGAAAAGAATATAAGGTACATTTCATCAGGAAAATGTCCTGTTCCCGAAGGATAGAATTCATTCACAAAATCTACATTCTTACAAGCGACACGGAGAACAACATCTAGTATTTCATATATGAGACGCCTGAAGAAACACTTTTAGACATAGAACAGCATGAGAAAACCTTTTCATTTTTAATATATCACGTAATTATACTGAATGAGGACTTTGATGGAACCATCGCGGCAGTTGCCTTTTCCAAAGTACCCTACGGAACCCAATTGTCGATACATTTCTTTCAACTATATAGGACTATATACCAAGGAATATAATATGCTTGGTAGTATAATAACCATATTAGTTCGATACAAGCATGTTCTCACAAACAACCTTTTACGCAAATGTAATATTTCTAGAGTGCAACTCGTATTATTAGATTTTTATGTAACACAGTTATATGCATCGTAGTTTTACGCATATATGACACAATACGTACCATTGATTCATTTAAATATTGTGCAACGATATTTACATTTACGTTTAGCATATAAAGCAACGCACTATACTTGCGTGATGCTGTTTTATGCATGAGATTCATCACTTCATCACTATCACTACTTATTTGTATTATAAAACAAAATCCCCCGCCGCGTCTGTCTATCTGTTCGTGATAAACTCAAAAACTACTGACCGGATTTTCATGCGGTTTGCACCAATAGACAGAGAGATCTATAAGGAAGGTTTAGATTTTTTTTTGTTATATAACTAAGATGGAAAACTAGCATATGGCCCACCTTATGGTAAGTGGTCACCGTAGCCTATGGATGCCTGCGACACCAGAGCTAGAGGCATCACTTGCGCGTTGTCGACCCTTTGGAAAAGGAAGAAGAGAAAAAGCAAGTGAGAAGGAGGAGGAGGAGGAGGAGGAGGAAGGGGGAAAGAGGGTGATTGGGCCTCCGGCACTCCCACTCATCGAATGAAACACAACAGTAGGAATACTGCTATGTCACGTCGATATTTTGTAAGAAGGTAGTCCTTCCCCGGTAGAAGCCCATTCATGCTAAAATCAGCGAGGCTCTACTGCTCAAATTACAAAAGGTGTATAATTTGTTAAGGTTTTGTACTACCTGTGCGAGGCGGGTCGCTAGTGTATTATAAAATAAAGTGCCCCGCCTCATCTGTCTGTCTATTCACGATAAACTCAAAATCTACTGAACGGATTTTCATGCGCTTTTCACCAATAGACAGAGTGATTCGTGAGAAAGATTAAAGTGTATAAATTGTTAAGGTTTTGTGCTATTCGTACAAAGCCGGGTCGCTAGTACATAACTAGGTGCAACCCTGCCTAACTATATTGTGCATTATATTTTCAAGTGATAAATCCTTTTTCTTTCAATGTGTCATGTATCCGTGCCTTTAATGAAAACTCAACAACAGCGATGTTGAATTCACAAGTTTAATTTGTCACTGGCGTCGGTTAAATGAAGTTGACACTTATACTGTGCACTGTAAGGTATATTTTTAATTAATTTTTCATTTCACGTCGATTTTGTAACTGAGTTAGTGAAGGGTACGCGACCAGCCAAGCGACACTTCGCTAAAGTAATTTCTGTAATGACGCAATTATTTTCTCTCTCTATTTCCCACACTATATGGTCAAGTGTTCGCGAAGCATAAAATTTACATAATGTTGTTTTCCTTTTTCAACTCTAAACACCGTTTCAAGTCTCGTTTGTACTAAACTTAATGTGTATTTAAAAAAGTTCAACTTATGTTTTTATGTCTGCGGTCTTTATTGCAAAGTTTAATATGTTAAGTACTTGGAGAGAAACCTTAAACCTGTCTGGCAAGTAAATTAAAAATGCAAATAGGCACATATTTCGTGGTAATGGTAGTTTCTCTAGTATTTTAATTCTTTGCAGTAAGGGAGTTTTGTTCTACTGGTGAACGACTACGGAAGTCGAACCGGTAAAACCTTTTACTACCAGTGTTGTGGAATAGAAATGAAAATGATGATAATAAACTAAAAAACGAACAAGTAATATTGTTTCAAGTTTTTTAAGATTATAAAACCGCTTCCCGCCATGCAAATTGTGAGTTCATTTTTACAATAACAATTTTATCTACCTTATCAATTCCTGGATTAACAAATGCTCACCTATTGAAGGCAATAGGAAAACATTCATTAGTTCGGAGCTTCATAGGCTTGTAAGTGTTACACAAACTGCAGTGTTCTACTTCAAAAGCAAATTTATTAGTATCGGTACTCGATACGCCTCGTATCGACCCGTGATTCTCTTCTGCAAGATTGCATTCACAAGACGTTCTTGGCAGCGAATGAACAATAATAAATAAGTATCTTCTACGTGATGTTAATAAATCACGTTGACACTTAATAAAGAGTATTTTACATTTATTGTAGTACTATTTATTAGGTATGCTTTAAATATTGAGCATACGCCTGATTTGTATGTGTTTAAGTCATACTCTCTTTTTATCTTTTGGATAAGTTTAGTCCATGTTAAGTTGATATGTTTGCTATCTGCATTGAAAAATATTTCTTAATTCTATTTTCATTGTATAAGTTTTTAAGACAGACATAGTATGCACTTATTTGATGAGCTTATAAGAGGTGAAAGTGCATCTTCCGCTCAGTACTTATATGTATTGATTATAAATATAATTTTTTATATAATAACAATATTGTTTTAAATAATTTCTTGAAATTAATTATTTACATAAAAAACATGATTTACACCTGCACTAATATTAACAAACCTAACTACTTATAAATAACAATATTTTTAATAATTATACAATTAAGTATCTTATCTCAATTACATATAGGTATTTAAAGTAATTCTGTAATAAAACGAATGCTAAAAACCAGGAAGACTACTCTCATTTTATTGTAAACATGAATTGAAATCTACAAGAACGGTCAATATCAATGAAGCAACGCTAGATCCGAAGATATTACAAATCCTTCCAACACCAGATCAACGGGTATTGATCGTGTAATTATGTCCGATTGTGCCACTGCGAGCGTTGGGCCAGACATCAATGGGAGTTTAGCTGCCAATCACGAGCTGCTAATTATAGTAACGAGATCCACACTCGTCAAACGTGAATTGGAATCCTTACATGCATGATTGTGCATCTGCACATTTGTACCGATAATTATGTTTAGTTATATGTGTGCATATATAATTAGATAGCTCGTATATCATATACCTACTGAATGCGAGTGCGAAGGAATATAATGAAATTTAAAGAATCTTCGGTGTATTTTTATAATAGAAAAGTATTTTAATTTAGCTACATTTACGAAAACAGGATTTATCAATTGTTACCACGTGTTATAATTTAAAAGTAATTAATTATTTTTGACGAATGGATATTTAAGGGCATCTGTTGTGAAATAATAATAGGTATAGATTGGACTTAGTTTTTCTGGAGTTCAGCGTATAAACAAAGAGGCAGAGTCTAATAATAGTCAAGGAATCTGTCTAGTTGAAAGCAAAGCCGTAATATTTGCTTGACGTTTGTTGAAAATAGAGTAGCTAATAAATAAATTATTACGACGCCATGATACTGTTACTATCAATTTACCAATTTACCTGCATTATCAATTTACATTAGGATAGGATTCTATAGAATCTTACCCAATATTTAGTGACTTGCATTTGTATTTACTTGCTCTTGCACCGTGAAAGAAGTGTCTAAAGCTTCCATATCTAAATCAAAATATCTGTTTCTATAATTGAATATAACACCAGTCCGGACACAACATAAAAATATACGGAAGCTATCTCAGTGATAAAACTAGGATAGCCGAGTCGTGAGGCGCGCGGAGTGGCAAATGACACGACATTTGAATATGTGAAGCGAACGCGACGTGGCTTATGCGTTCGTATATCATCGCCACACCCCGCTATCACTGGTTTATGTGGTTTTAAAATAATGTTCTTCATTTTTGTTATGTGCTGCTTACTACGTCAATCCTTTATTGTACTTATTATACAGTTTAACTACAACAATGGTAGATGAAATACAAATTTAGGAGCTAAAAAGAATATAAATTAGTAGTTACTAAACTCGTAAATTAAATGACAAATACTTTCTATGCTCTCTCAGGCAGTTATATGGATTCTAACTAATATATTAAAGTGTTATATTTCTGTGTTAAACTCTTTTAACACAGCAAAATAACACTGTATCCTATGTATCTATATAGGATAGAGATATATAGAGTGCTGAATATATACACACATGAAACACAAAATAAATAGAAAAGGCATAAGAAAGATTATAGTAAATAGCTGGTTTAGGCAGCGTTGTAAAAATATATAGATATAATCTTAGTAATTTTAAATCCGTAGATTCTATCTACCCCTGTGTGTTTATATTTTGTCTTATATTATACTAGACTTTTCCCGCAGCTTCGCTCATGTAAATGTAGTTAGGTTAGGTTAGTAACAGTATCTTTTCTGGAAGAAAGCTAGCCTATGTCCTATTCTGTACGCCTGACAACGTCTATGCAAAATTACATGATGATCGGTTGAGTTATTAAGGCGTGGAAGCGTAACAAACAAACAAATAAACAAACGCATTTTCGCATTTATTATATTAGTTAGGATTAGGATTTAATAACATTACATTAAAACATGTACACACAGCGACACACCAACTTAGACTGTTTGGAATTTGAACTACAGAAGTTGAACGCTGCGAATCGTGCGAGAGAGTGCGTTATGTTTTTGTTACGCTCTATCCTTACCATCACATCGACACCACTATGCACTGTCCCTTTCCGACAATTCTCTATTTTGTATGTAGCGTAGTTATGCATATATAGGGTTTCTAACTTGATGTGTAGCCGTGTGTACACAAACAGGTCACGAAGATGCAAATCAATATATCTATCTATTTCAAATTAAAATTAAAAGGTCATTTATCACTGGAGCTGATCCAATAACCCAAGCCTGAATATCGCAAAAAATATATTTTTTGATGTAAAATACTAATCTTATTCGAATTAAACTGATTGAATGAACCTGCAACATAAAAGCTATTATACTGTAATCTCATGACTCAAGTCTTCTTCGAAAATCAAATAGGTAAAATAACATTAGCTCTTAATATAGAAAAAAAATGCATATAGATTAATCAAATTGACTTCGAAATTCATTGACATACCTCTTCAGAAAATAAATAATTTATGTAAGTAATAAATTCTAAGAAAATTAAAGTAGTTACAAACCTACCTTGGCTGACACCGACTCCAAAAATAACAATAATTTAATTATTCACAAGAATACGCAATTATTTTTTAAACGTTTTAGTGCATTTTTTGTTTTAGAAAATTCAATTTTGAAGTCGGTTTTCTTTTATGTAATTTTTTTTGTATGTATATTTCTCAGTTTTTAGTGAATCTGAAGTTCGATTACTGATTTTATTTGTCTGAATATGGGTAGACCTACTAAACACGCTGCTCATATGAGACAGCGCCATTTAAATGAGACAAATGAGGAAAGGGCGAAACGCCTATCTCAAAATAGGAAATTTACCTTCAGGGCCATTTCAAAAGAGACTTGTGAAGAGCGAAATAATAGGCTTTCAAAAATGCGGCTTACATGAAAAATGTTTTGAACAGGAAAAATCGGGATATACCGTTTAAATCATTTTTGGCCATAGTGCATCTCATGATAATTCCAAATACGGTTGTTATGATTATGTCTTATTCCGGAGTTCCGGCGCCTAATGGCTTCAACGTCATATTAAAAGTTGTAGTATAGAAATAATTTTGTTATTAGCTTATTTGTGTACCTTGTTGAGTTTAACAGTTGCATATAACCCAATACTATTAAATGCTATCAAAAACCAATTTGGAATTGTAGCAATGTAATATATGTATGTCGTTGTAGCAATTACGACAGATTTGCTGTCATTTATTAAAGAATTCCTTTGTATAAAACCGAAGATCTTTATCAGAACATCACCAAATTAGAGGCTTAGGCTACCTCGAAACACTACGAGGGGCTTCCAAACCATCCTACACAGTTGCTTATTTTGTTGTTACCAAAAATTAGAACATCATCAATGTAGCCGAAGTCAACCAAATACGCATTATGGAAAGTACCAGCTTTCAAATAAAAAAATAATTATTAAAATCGGTTCGCCTAGAAAAAAGTTATGAGGTAACACACATAAATAGAAAACATACAGTTAAATTGAAAACCTCCTCCTTTTTATGAATTCGTTTAACAATGAATTCCATTATGGTGCCAAAGATGTATTCGTCCCACATGAAGTTAGGCATAACTAACCAGTAGTGTAGTAACCTATAGTTCTATGAATACAAATAATTAGCGCGTTTTGACTTTGTAGAAATGATTAATCTAATTGTTTTAACAAAACGTCTTACACTTTTAATCTAATGGTTAACTGTGTACATCGCTATGGGCTACGACCAAGTTTTAAGTTATTCTGTTAATTATATTATGTAGTGTGGCCTTTTGATGTTCCTTTCTTAATAAATAACGGTCAAATGTTGGTCACAAATTTTAAAGGTTTATATTAGTGCAACTGACTCTTAAAAATAACTAGCAGTGTGCTCCGCTTATTTCTGCTACTATTTTTCTTACAAGATGATGCACTGAAACTATTACTGCTAATACCCTAAGTTGCACTTATCGTAAACGAATTCATACAAAACGTGAAATATAAATAATGTAAATCCCACTAGTGGTTCTCGAGTTATAAGTCAAACTGACAGACAGAGATATGTTGTAATATTATGTAATTTTTATTATGTAAAGATACGTATCTAGTAGATTACTTTTGAAAAGGTTGAATATATATTTTTGGTCATATTTATCTGCTACACGTGGCAGAGTTATATGTGCCAAAAACGTTATTCGTTTTTCAATCAGTCACAATTCAATTTAGATGTGAATTTCATTTTGCTACTGGCGTAGCATTTTAAACGCTTCAATTTACCGGCCACCTAATAAATTGAAAACGTACATCCAAAATGTCCATGTGACGCCTGAATACCAAATTCGGGTCCGCGTAGGTTGACCTGGTACGGCTCATTACTAGAAGGTACCTACTTAGATGTAACTGGCGTTGACCTCTGCAACCTAAATAATTTAGACGTAGCTAAGTCTAGCAAGGGTACAATTTTGACAATAGTTACGGCTTGTCTGACTGGTCATTATGACTTAATTTAGTCCTCTGCAATTCATGGCGTTTGTATTACATGAACAATGAACAGCAGTTTCATAGTTACGCGAGCTATTAAATGTTGTTAAGTACGGCCTACTTGACTTGCCGCGTACAATGTGGTTTAACCACGTCATTACATCAATTTGCAATATTCATCGCTTGTTGGAAAATTATGCTAATGAGAAAAGTATACCCAATAATACGTATTATTACCTCTGGGAATTGTTATAGAAAAATGATGGCAAATTATTTACTTTTTAAAATTACTAGCATATTGGATAGTAAATTACCTATTAGTAAGTTTTTTTGTAACCCCTTCAGCTACACTCGCTTAGCTTGTTTTAAGAGCGGTTTCATGTCGGTAGATTAATCAGTGAGGACACGGACTCACGAACACTAAATTGTAAATCCGACGCCATCTTATTATTTCTATTGTTGCTAAGCAATATCAGGACACCTCTGGTTTACGCTAAATTTGACAAAGACTTTATGAAAAGAGTTAAGGTAATATTAAAAGTATTTTTTTTTCCTAATACCGTTATAACACAAGTACGAGTCGGCCTTGCGCATTCAGGTTTCCGTATCTTAGAAGAAATCGTATAGAAACTTATTAAGTTAAATTGATCATCATTTCAAGCACCGCTTCGATCAATTCAAATACCGATCGCAATAATATTTCTAAATTGTTTTTAATTGCTTGTAATCGATACCATGCTGATTTTTAAAAAGCTCTGTCCGTTAAGGATATCGTTTTATTTGTCCCGTAATCTTTGCACTATATATATTCTACCAAACCCGATAAGAAGGAGAACAGTTTGAATACTTACAACATCATGTACTCTAAAAATTTCGCCTAAAAGTAGGTTAGGTCATGTTAGTAACAGTAATTTTTAAATAAATTTAGTCTATGTTACTCGGTGATAATATAGCTTTCTATTGGTAAAAATCGGTTGAGTTGTTTTAGAGTTAAATTCTTACAAAGAAACAAACAAAATATCAAATCTTTCCTCTTCATTATATTAAAAATAAATGTCCTCCAGGCCGAATTTCGGTCATGGCAGCCAGTCTTAACGGAGACTGGCCAACTACGCAGGCGATATTATAGTGCACAAGTGTGTGCGCAAACACAAGTGCACTCTCTGTTCCCTAACTCTCATGATCCGATGGGACTGTCGGAACACGACCAGAGAGAGATCAGGCGCAGGACCAACGGCTTTGCGAGCTTTCCGAGACACGGGGGTGTCTTACACCGCCAACTTCCTAACTCCGGGCTGCTATTGAGATTTCTTAACTGAAAAACCCAATAAGTGTTTGTTGGCCCGACCCGGGATTCGAACCCGAGACCTTATGCACAGCAGTCGCATTTACTACCGCTGCGCCACGGAGGCAGTTTTATATTAGTAGAGACATAAGACGCCCAAAACACTAACATTTCTATAATCACTTACTAACATTTCTTAAGTTGGACCACACGACTGGATCAAGAGCAACAGATCGAAATATTAACATAAGCGCCATTTCTCCAGTCCAAAATATAACCCTGTTTTACAGTCATTGATGTGTCCATTTCCACAGGGTCGTAACGGCAAAGGATCCATATTCGTATGGGCCTCGGGAAATGGCGGCAGGGAACACGACAACTGCAACTGCGATGGCTACACCAATTCTATTTGGACGCTGTCTATATCTTCGGCCACGGAGCGAGGCGAAGTACCCTGGTATTCAGAAATGTGCAGCTCTACGTTAGCTGCTACTTACAGTAGCGGCGCTATTAATGAGAAACAAGTAAGTACTGCTACTATTCTATTTATGGATACCTAGGATGATGCCTGTATGTATCCGACGCATTACGCGTAATAGATACACCTAATTAAATGTGTGTGATTAAATAATAAATAGATGTGTGATACACCTAATGTCGCCAACAATGTATTTAAGCTCTTATGTAAGAGTGAGCCATGTTTACAGACTCTTTGTTGCTGTAGAGAATTTTCTAAAAGAAAATCTCAATCAGTTTGCCTGACCCATGAATCGTATTCCACGATTGGCCATAAACATTAGTGCAGACTTACCTACGCCCTAGGTATACCAAATTACCGTGAGAAGTGTTGTTTTCGGAAGATCGGTTACAATATTTATTTAAATTAATTTATTATCATCGGTGATTCTTTATTGCCTTTTTAATATAACTGCTAGTGCTAAGTACGATTCACTTTATATTTAATTTCTTATATGTTTACAAATCATTCTATACGTAGTAGATGTACCTAAGGCTCATTAAGCCGAAGCAAACTCAGTTATGCCAGTATTGACTTTTGAAATGCAATATAAAAAGTAATATTACTTTTGAGAGCCAAGAACGCCAACTTTAAAACGCCTTTGGCGTCAAAGATATAACGCCGAAATGAATATTATTTAACATCAAATATTTTTATCTCATTCCAAATGTATAGGCTCTATGACTTGTAAATATATTTTTGAAATGTTTTACTATTCATCGTTGTTATGACATCTGACGGCCTGTATTTAGATTCCTTTGATACGAACAAAACAAAAATAAAGCTTACTTTTATAGTCGCACCTGGCCCGTGATTACAAAGAAAGTAAAAATATATTTAATAAGATGAGAGGATCATGAAATATATTCATTTGCTCATAATATCTGAATAGAAATCTGCTATTATTATCCTCTTTATTGAGGTATATGTACCTTTTTACGTACTAAGGTTTACCCTCGATCCCACTCAGCTGAAAGTAGTTACCAGAGTCCCTACACGGCTTTACAGAGGCTGTCTATATAAGTTCCTTTGCCTACCGGATGTAGGATAAATAAAATTATATCATTTGAATATAAATTACAAGGTTTATCTAGTTAATACTGCGTGTAGTTAATGCTGTAACTTTTGTACAATACAAAGTATCCACTCAATCAAAGTTGTATAAACTTTAGGGTCAAACAAAATTGTGCCGGGTAGGTAAACTATTGGATGAAAGTAATGATTAGATGTCTTTTGAACCGAGATGCTTCTCAGATCGAGATAAACGCGTCAAATAATTGATTGATTGAATCCTTAGCTTTACATTAATTCAAGTATTTAAAGCTAATATTTCCACAACTGTACATATGTACAAGTAAAGCCTAATCTAGATTTTATTTAACTTGAGTTAAAAGAGTTTTGTATTATTTATACACAAGCGCAAAAAGAAATTAAAAGTAATCTTTTTATGCAAACGGTATCAGAATCAGATTACAAAATATGGGAGTAATTAATATTTTAAATTTGGATATACCTAAAGGAGTGTAGTGGGGATATCTCGCTATCTCTCTTGGGCTGCTGCATTTAAATAGCGGCTTCGTCATAGTTTTAATTGTGCATTATTTTTATGTCATTTGGTAATTAACCCTACTACCCGAGTATTATGTTAATTTCAAATATCCTTTCGGTTTTAGAGTGTGGGTAATGTAAATATTTGACTGCAATAATAAAAAAAAGTGGTCCGACGGCCCTATTATCTTTCCTTTTAATCTCATAAGGTCTTGATCTTGGACTTTATATAACAGGTCGATTGTGATATGTCTATGTCGAATCAAACATTATGAACATTTTCCCTTGGCTTTTGCTGATTTTGCAGAAAGTATAAATTGCATCTAGCCCTTTTCCTCGTCGCGTTGAAGGCTTCGAGCATGTTGATGTCATCTCTACGTCGAGATATGCTTCCAGTTAAAATTTTGTACTCTGGCACGGTATGAAATACGATATCATTTAGACCCGGTATTAAGAAACGAGTAGTTACAAACAGTAAAATTTTGATATATTTCGCATAGAATATGTTTTAAAACTTAACTAGCCGTGGGCAAAACGATTCGATTCTTGATATAGAAACCGAGGTTTAAACATACAAAGAAAATTCGGTGCGGGATTTAAGCTCTTCACTTGTATGCATCTACTTAATAATTAGATATCTCCGTGGCGCAGTGGCAATGAATGCGGCGGTGTATGAGGTTTAAGCTTCGATTGCCGGGTGAGGCAATGTTTTTGAGTTTTGCTGATAATCAATCTAAACTGTGTTCGTTAGACAACTATAGGTTCCTCCCAATTAAGTAGGATCGAAATGTGTGACAATGGAAAAACATTTCTAGCAATTTTAATTACAAATTCAAAGTGATATGCTAACATGCTTATAAAAGGAGTTCACGTCAATATTACAATGGGTAGGATTCGAATCCTTGACCCTATAGACCGTAACCGCCTTATTTATTGGGCTACCGCCTCTTCTATGATATGTTTTGTGTCTTATGACTGATATGTGATGTGCGTTTAACAATTATCTTGTTTTCATAGGTGGTAACAACAGATCTGCATCACTCGTGCACTGCGGGACATACAGGCACTTCTGCGTCGGCGCCGTTAGCTGCTGGAATATGCGCGCTCGCGCTGCAAGCGAACAGAGATCTCACTTGGAGAGATATGCAACATATAGGTATTGTATTTTAATTATGTTGTTTGTTATTACATTAATTATATTGAATCTAATTAGATGTTACTTAGCGGAAATGCACTGTAATAAGATAATTGAAAAGAGAGGAGCCAGCTATGGTCCGTCGGATTGACCACCCAAACTATTGCGATATGAAAAGGTTGACAATACCGACGCCTCTGGTTCGGGACACGGTATTCCGCTTCTTCAGGACAGTTTGGCAACGGATGAGCTTATACGTTGTTCGTTTTCTTGGCTCGCGCTAAGGCAAAACACGTATCAACACATATTTTGTATTCATTTATTTTAGACATTGCGAAATGTTAGCAATTGACAAAGAAGATAACCAAAGTCAAAAAGTACGTTATTTTCAACGAAATATATTTGGTATTGGTAAACCGGCAAGCATATATAAATACGCTTGCTCTTTCAAAAGTTTCGTTATAATATAATTTTAATTTTAATAACGTTAATAATATAATTTTCAATAACATTGTGTAACAGTAATTTAAACAAAAATACTGAAATTTAGACAGTACTAAATTAGATTTAGACAGTTCATTGCGTTCATCAAACGTTAATTAACTCTTCTGAAGCATTTAATTTTGGTTTGGTAATTTCTATTCTGTTTATAAACTTTTCAATAAGGTACATTTATTTTGCTTTAACCTACATACATGAGAAATATAAAATCACATTTGATCCCTAAGTTACATTTAAGAACGCATATGTGGTTACTTAACTACCTTGGTGTCGCAACAGTAGTGCATGCGACTGCTATGCATGAGTCCCCGGGTTCGAACTCCTGGACAAGCAAAGTACTATTTGGCTGTCAAACAATTCTTAGTGGCGGCATGGCGTTTGGAACTGTTCCTGGAAGACGACAGTAGGTTCCTATTACGTTGGAACTTAATAGGCAATACGTTGGAACTATAACCACATCTAGTACAATGCAAGACACCTCTGCCTTCCCTTTGGAGACGTGAGACGATGTATGCATACATTACTTACTTTTATAAAGCTGTAGAGCTATAGAGCTGTGACGGGTTGTGCGCCTACGACGCTCATCCATAGTCTGCGTAAAGTTTTCAAAGCCATCTGAGGCCAAAAACTAAAACAATGTAAAAAAAGTAATTGTGATTAATTTATAAGGATACACGACATAAATAATGTCAAAAACAAGTAATAAAATGGAAACTATGACGAACGTAAATATTCTGAGAGATTGCCGTCCCACCCCGAAATAATGTGCGCGGTCCTTTAGTTGGCAATTTTCTTTACGGCATGCCGAGCTATTTTTGTCGACCCCTCACAATTCCGTTTGCAAAAGAACCATGTCAAATAACCGAACCGTGTTATTATTGGAATAGAACTAGAATCCTAGCTGAAGTGACGTGTAGCCTCGCACATACGATTTCTGATTACAAAAAAGTCACGGCGGGCTTTTGGCACTAGCCTAGTTTAAATTGCTCTTGAAAGAACGGGCCATACTTGTCTCTTGGTACCTTTCTACATTTGGTATTGATATTTTAAGACGAAGTATAAGATTTTGTAACTTTATTAAGATCGGGAGATCGGGTCCCCTTAAATCCTCGGAGGGGTACCTACGTACCCGACGAAATATGAGCGCAATACACATCTACATTTGTATTGCGCTCGTATTTCGTTACCTGTGTTTTAGATCCCACGTAATTAAAGGCGAGCCTATTGCAATTTATCGGGTACTTATCCAAACTTGCTGCAACTGTTACGACTTTCCAAATCGCAAAACCCAATAACGCTTGTGCATGATCTAGGAATTTTATCGCGTTGTTGATTTTTTTTTATAAAACTCTATTATTACATAATTTTGAAACTTTAAACTACTATTGTTAAACACTTTTACTAGTCACTGTTTACTTCAATTTAAGCTTTTTAAATTATACAACTATCTAGATTTAATTTTACACTTTCCCCGACGTTTCGGTAGATTTTCAGCAGCCATGGTCACGGGGAGACGGGGAATTTAAATAGCTTAAATTGTAGTAAAGTTCAATAGTAGTGTTAGAGTTTCAATATTATGTTGTAATAAAAGTGTAAATAAACAACGCGACAAAATCCGTACAAAGTACTTTAATTTCAATTGACACTTAAAATTAATATATTGTTTAAATTCTCTCGTTTTCTATCTTGTTTAGTACAATCGGTAATAGAGTTAGGATAATAGGCAACACTGATATAAACTTATAATTACACTACTTTACAAAAAACAGTTTTGGTTCGCAATAGAAACGAGAGTATTATATATAGAGTTTATCCTGCGTTAAATGCTAATGTTTAAGCTAAATCTGATAACAGAATTTCGTAACACGTCAGAATTTTAGTTATTGTTATTTATTTATTTCTCAGTGTTCGACGCATGTGTTCTTGTTAATTAGTAAAATGATATTTCGACTAAATTTAGAAAGAAATATATTTATTTGAAAAAGCTATCTCTAAAGAAACATAACATATATATAAAGTATATCAAGTATAAAAATTTACTTGTTTTTATTTGCGATACATGTTTTACAACAGTGTTGAAGTGCTCATCTTTATCTTGGTGGCCGACGACTAAAATTTGTCTCGTATAATATTTTCACATTTTCACTTATTACTTCTTTGTTTAGAAGGTTAAACGAGGCACATATATAACAAATAGAATCAACCACTTTTAGCGATTTTACTCAGAACAAGGAAAGCTAGAAAAGATTAAGTAGTTACAAAAAAGAAATAAAATCTAATAGATGACAACAAACATTTAATTACCTAGATACCCTTAAAAATAAAATAAAAAATACTGTATGTAATTTAACCTTATACAGACTGTTTTGGTATAATTATAGTCTTTTAAAAATAAATTGACGTGTAACGAAATTTGGTGATTATATTATCAAACAAAGCATTACGCTTAATGAATCAAGAAATATATGCTACTCTGTTGTGAAATGTTCTAGACTAGTGTTATTAATAACTAGAATATACGAACACATATAGAAGTGGTAAAGTATTACTTAATTATGTGACCTTTACTCAATTACCGAATGTATAGTATGTTAAGAAATTGCAATTATCGTGGGCTTATGGAAGAAATTAAAATTCAATTTCTTTCGATTTTACGATAAATTCGAGTCCACTATTTTTAAAATGCGCATACACAAAAAATACCTGCTTGGCTTACCTTTGACGATGATACACCTCCGTAATATTGTAAATTTAAATAAGTACAGTCGAGACAGAAATATGTAAAAATATCAAAAATCTTTTTTGATAGACAGTACAAATACTCAAATAAAAACACCCAGGCTCGGCGCAATCATTTACGGATCACACTATTTTTGTCCCGTGTGGGCTTTGTAGTGACATTAGCCAGCCGAAAATTATTAATTTACATATATACAGGGTGATTTTGAAATCGTGTAATTCCTTTTAACCACGCATTCTACTGGTGATATAGAATAACCCTGACCATATTTTTATTTAATTAGAATTATTTTTTTGAAAAATTATTGTTCCGTTTTTTTTCGTGAAATGGTGTCAGATAGTCAAATGTTAACCAACCGAGGCAATTTTAATTTTTACTAATTAAAATAAAAAAACATTTTAATAATTAATTTCGTAAATAATAACGGGCGGTCCTTTTTATTGCCCCTTATTATTTACGACATCAGTTATTGTTATGTTATTATTTTTAAATTAGTAAAATATTAAGATTGTGTCAGGTGGTTAAAATATGACTATTTGAAATCATTTCATGAAAAAAATCTGTACTCTAATTTTGCCGAAACAATTATTCTAATTAAGAAAAAATATGGCCAGGGTTATTCTATATCACCAGTAGAATGCGTGGTTAAAAGGAATTACACGATTTCAAAATCACCCTGTATGTATATATATATGTAAAAAAATATATATATATATTTAAGAGAATAGCGATAGCCTATTGTGGACACCTTTAGACTGCGACGGAGAGGTCTTGAGTTCAATTCCAAGGCATTGACTTTTTGAAGTTATGTGCGTATTAAATACTTAATTACCGTTTGCATTAACAGTAAACGAAAACAATTGCGAAGAAATTTGCATATCTTAGAGTTCTCCATAATGTTTCCAGCGTGGTGGACCTGTGGCCTTACCGTTCTCATACTAAGAAGAGGGCCGAGCACAGCAGTTCGACAGTTTATACACAGTGCTGATATATAATTATTTTCCATAATATTTTTTTTAACTGGGTATGGTAACATATTAACGAACTCGGCTGTACCAACTACCCATGTTCAGACTTTGTTGAAACAAATTTACTGTGTTGATACTGAATTAATTATGTACATACAGCACTCAATTGCATTCCAATTACCTTAATATGGTTTCAACAAATATTTTAATGCAATATTATTTATTTAAATTAATTTTATGCCTGAGTATCTCTTGGACCGGAATTAATAGATTGTATTTATAAATTTTAATGTGATTGAATGATTTTCGTTATGTTCTAGATTATACATACATATAGGCGGCCTCGATGGCGTAGTGGTTAGTGTAACCAACTGCCACGTCTTAAGTCGCGGGTTCGATTCCCGCACAAATCATACATTTGTTTGCATGAAAATGGATGTTTGTCTTGGTCTATAATATGTATATATCTATTAAAAAGTAAATATGTATGTTTATCCATTGTCTAGTACCCATAGCACAAGCTCTGCTTAGTTTGGCCTAGATGGTGTTGTGTGTATGTGGTAGAATATTATTATACATGTAGATACATATTTACCTGCTGCCCACCTGTAATCCTTAAAAAGTAAGCAAATGTATATGATACGGACCACAGTTTACAAGCTAAGTTTTAGTCTCTATGTAATAGAGGCTAGTCTTTTGCTGTCTATTTGGCACATTTCGATACACAAGCATATCCGAACAGAAACATCCAATGAAACTTTGCACGACCCTGAAATCGAAACCAGGACCATGAGTTCATCAATCTCCAACAGCCCCATCAGGCAATGAGTATAATGACCATTTAGATCATTCGAGATTTCAGTAATAGTCATTTGCAAATGTTTGCTTTATTCGAAGACATTATAAAAAGTATATAGTTTATTTTGTCTTGAAATGTCTAATAGACGCTGTTAGTTGCTGAATGTCTAATTGTCCATACAACTTAAACTTGTACTTAGTTTAAGTATAGAACTTAAACTTGACAATTGAAACAATTTGCTAGGCTGCTTTACATAACGAAGTTGCTAAACTTCTTCTCCAATTATTTGTTTTCTTAAGAAGTACATGTCAAATATCCTTTAACTTGTATTACTCTTCATTACGTAATCGCTACGCATTTGCCCGCGAATTACGATGTCTGCAACGTCATATGTTCGAATCACAAAATACACCATATCACGACTCTATTTAACGGATTAGATGTAATTTGACATTTTTATCTTTATTTATTTTAAGTGATTCATCCATCGTACCTTATGCTAAAAAAAAATACTACTATAATAGCACAGGCTAATCTTAATAGTCATTAATCATTATCACTTTTAAATTTAAATGTATAATATAATATTCTAGCTGTATCGGAGTCCAGTTCAGCTAGAATATTATGAAACATGCTAACAAAATATAAATTGAAAATTTGATTTATATTCTAATCTGAGGTTCCAGCTAGCATCAACCAATGTGATGTCGAAACAAACAGAGAACAAAATTAAACAGAACCTTCTGACACTAGTTAGGGACCTCTAATTAGATTTAAGAAAATATCTCCAATGCTCTGACCATAGAAATACGAAATTCCGATATCTTTGGTTCAGATGCAGACCTCGTTACAGTTTTATTAGATACTAGCTTTTGACCGCGGTTTCACTCGCGGAAAAGTAGATTACAGTCCTTTTTTAAAAATTAAAATATACCCTATATTACTCGGTAATAATGGCGTTAAAACCGGTTGAGTAGTTTTTGAGTTTAATCCTTACAAACAAACAAAAAATCTAATCTTTTTCTTTATAATATTAGTATAGATATTACGTAATCTAATGTGTAATTATTTCGATCAAAATCAAAATATAAACTTTTATGCATGTACAATTTTAGGTATACTACAAATCATTATCGTTATATACTGAATAATACCAAACTTCGATAACATGAGCGGCGTTCTCGTTTTTCGGCAATTAACTTTATATTATTGACGTTTAATTGAAACTGTTTCACGCTACGTAATAACGTTTGCGTGATACTGTTTCAATTGTATGAATCAAATTTCGTGAGGCCTGAAATACAGTACCTATTAAAAAGACAAAAACCTCGGGGACTGGGGAATGACGCCTATAATTAATATTGGGAAATTAGGTCGTTCTTCTTATGTAAGCCTGCCTTGATGCCAATTTCCAAAATCTAGGTCAATACTCTGTAGGCGTAGGTAATCAGTCAGGATGGAAGTTGTCCTAAAAACGCTTTTAAGACATGTTCTGATTTATTGGCAGGTTATAATAATTTTAGCTGACGTAAATATATAAAGACATTTCCTTAAAAACAAGCTTTATGTTAGAGAATATTATGGAGAGAATATTCTGGTGGTTCTGATAGGATTACAGTCGAAACGTTGACAGCTGGACAGGGTCTCATAGTAAATCAGTTGTGCCGCCTTTTTAACTTGTGCCAGAATACCGACCGTGTACGTAGTGATTGGTGCAAGGCCGTCATAGTACCTTTATACAAGGGAAAAGGCTCACAGCAAGATTGTAAAAGCTATAGAGGCATTAGCTTGCTCAGCGTCGTCGGTAAATTGTATGCGAAAGTGTTAATTGAAAGGATTGTGAAAATAACCGACGAGAAAATATGGGATGCACAAACGGGATTTCGAAAGGATATGGGATGTACGGATCAGGTCTTTTACTTTCGGAGCATAGCCGAAAAAGTTTTGGCCAAAACTCAAAAGGTCTATTGCGAGTTCCTGGATCTGGAAAAGGCTTATGATAAAGTGGTGAGGAATGAACTTTGGTCGGTTTTGTCCATGTATAGAGTGTATAGCATTCTCACACGAGCTCTGAAATCTCTTTATGACGATTCCAGAGCTTGTGTTAAGATAAATGGGACCTACACAGAATGGTTTAGTACGAAAAAGGTGTTAGACAAGGATGTGTAGTGTCACCCTGGCTGTTTAACCTATACATGGACAATTGTTTGAAAGATTTAAAAGATTGTGAATGGGGATTAAGAATGAATGAGTTACTTGTCAAATGTCTACTTTATGTCGACGACCAAGTAATACTTGCGTCATCAGCGGAAGAGTTGCAGGCCATGGTAACTATTATGCATGGTGCTTTTGAGAGTAAAGGAATGAAAATGAATGTAAGCAAGACGAAAGTAATGGTATTTGAAAAGGAGGAGTGTATGACGAAGTGCAATATTATGATTGATGGAGAACAAGTGGAGCAAGTGAAAGAGTTTGTATATTTGGGTACTTTGTTTACAAGGGATGGTACACATAAGGGAGATATTGAAAAAGAACGATTGTCGGGAATAAAGTGAATGACGCTCTACTCGCTTTTATGAACAGTCGAAATGTATCCGAAAAGGCACGTTTGGCTGTTCATAGAGGACTATTAGTGTCTACACTTATGCATGGAAGTGAAAGTTGGGTATGGTAAAAGAAGCATGACAGCAGAATAAATGCTGTAGAAATGAGAGCGCTGAGAAATATATGTGAAAGATAGAATAAGGACTCTGAAAGATAGAATAAGGAATAGTGGTATTAGAGAGAGATGCGGCATAAAAATGGATGTAGTGACGAGAATAGAAAAGGGTATGTTAAGCTGGTTTGGGCATGTAGAAAGAATGGACGAGAAAAGACTGACTAAGAAAGTTTATAAGACTAGTGTGAATGGAACAGTCGCAAGTGGAAGACCTAGGCGAACGTTTCTTGATCAGATCGGAGACGTTCCGGATAAAGGCCAGGTTAAGAGCACCTTAAACCGGCGAGCGTATATGAGGAATGTTATGAAAGTGAATGAAGCCAGAGAAGTGTGTCAGGATCGTAGCAAATTGAAATCCGTAGTCTCTGCCTACCCCTCTGGGAAATAGGCGAGAATGTATGTATGTATGTATGTAATATTATGGTATTTATATGTAGATTTAATTCGCGCCTTCACTCGCGTAAATGTAGGTTTTCTACGTCTTGGGAACACTATTTTTGTCTAAATGAAAGGTACTCTATGTCCTTATCTGTACCCCTGACAGCATGTGTGCGAAATTTCACGATGATGTATCAATTATTTAGGCGTGAAAGCGTAGCCTTGATGGCGTAGTGGTTAGTGTAACCGACTGCCACGCCTGAGGTTGCGTGTTCACTCCAGCACAAGTCAAACATTTATGTGCATGAACATGGATGTTTGTCTTGGTCTTGGTGTTTCTATGTTTAATATGTATGTATTTACAAAAAAAGTATATATGTATGTTTATCCATTGTCTAGTAGGTACCTAAAGTACAAGCTCTGCGTAGTTTGGGCTAGTTGGTGTGTGAATATTATTATTATTCGCATTTATAATATTAACTAGGATTACAGCAGACACAAGCCTATGGTGAAAGACATACATATACATGGTTATATGTATAGAGTCACTCTTATTCCCCTGAAAAGTAGCCACACTTCGCTGGTTATATTTTGGTAGTTCCCAGGTAGGTAAGTAATATTAAGCCATTGCCAAACACATCACAAAGCTTTTACTGAGAATTTCCTTACAGAATTTCCTTATTATTATGTTTCACAGGTATTTTCTAACATACTAGCTTTCCGCCCACGGCTTTGCCCGCGTGGAATTTGATTATATCGCGCCTTTTCACCCATTTCACCCCCTTAAGGGTGGAATTTCCAAAAATCCTCTCGTAGTGCTCCCTTACACTCTCCAAGGAACATACATGCCAAATTTCAGCTTCTTGCGTTCGGTAGTTTCGGCTGTGCGTTGTCTGTCAGTTACTCAGTAACGGAAGAGTTTTATATATACAAATTATATTAGAAAAATACCTGGCCCTTTGGGAGGCTTACACGGAGACATGGGTCCAACGTGAAGAGGCCCTTCTAGAGTTTTAATCAAAGGTGGGATGAAATACCGACAGCGGCACTAGCCGCAGCAGGCGTAAAACTATTGTTACGTATTGATTCTAATATGTGGGCTATGGGTATGGGTGTTTGGTGGACCGGTATATTGGTAACTATGGATGAAAACCGGCGTCTGCCCTGAATACTCTAATACCATCAATGCAATGGGCAAACGGTGACTCGCCAACTTACTAGATGGGCCCTCTGAATAGCCACCAGCACTAGCCACTAGCATACAAGCTAGCAGCAGAGGGCAACACCGGTGGGAGCGGCTAAGGATGTGCGGCGCGGCGCCGGTTTCACCATCGCGGTTCTCGTGACAACGGAGACCCGGAGCGAATTTTCCGCGTAGTTATGCCCTTGAAAATGACACTTTCACCCCCAATCATATAGCTCTAGCGGCCCCCCTCTGACCAGCCGACCAAGGCAAGCCAGGGTTGAGAGTCCTACGGGCGCTCTAAAAGTTCCACCCCAGCCAACCAGTAACGGCAAGCCGGGGACGAGGGCCTAATCGACTCTCTGAGGCATTCAGGACTGCACTGTCGCCAATCACATTCAGCTCGCCACTAGCTGCCCTGTGGTTTATGCGCTTTTATTTAACCTGATGATACAACCACTACGCCATCGAGATCGTCAAATTGAGCCAGATATATATTGTAATATCTATATATTAATCTATAGATCAATCCGAAAGTTCCTGTTATTTGTGACAGTAACATTATCATTATTTAGCTACCCTTATAGTCATCGTATATTCACCCTCCTAATACTAAAGTGTTTGATAATGTTATCAGCAAATCAACGATGCATGCAGCAATGAGTATAGCTAACTTATCTTATTACGATATCGTCAAATGTTACTTGTGTGGGCGGATTCTCGTTCTTATCTTGTCATAATCTTATTGCTGTTCTGTAAACATTAACCGTTGTGATAAGTAAGTTAAGAGACCGTTTCAGTATACATTATTATGAGCACTATATTGTAACAATGGAAAAATCGCTGAGCTGTGCTCTCTTTAGTTAACCCTTCCCGACATGCAATAAAAAGGATTTTATTTGTTGTACTATTGTTGGACAAGCAAGTCCTCTATGATAATAAAGTGAGGGTTGACAGGCTTTGCGTATCGTGGGCAATATTATAAAGTCGTCTCACGTATGTAGGTTTTCATTCGAATTTTTACTTCCAGTGATCGAGATACATTTACTTTCTTTTTTCAATGACGATTTCTGTAAAGTGATGTTGTACCACAGCACATATGCATATTCTTTTTTAAGGTAGGCGTTTTCTTCTGATATCTGGAAAATAAGATCTGATAATGAGGTAGGCCAAGAATTAGGAAAAATAATAATGCAAAGAATTAGGAAAAATTCGATGACGACGAAACTAATGGCTTTCATAAAGTGTTCTATTCGTTTTTCATTAGCGTTGAGTGAGCGCACAAAACTATAGAATCTATGTGATCACCATGCTAACCTGTGTTACTCTAAATTCGCTACAATTTAAGTAATTTTTGATGCATAAGTTATCATTTTAGATCACCTGACTCTAAAAATAACAAACAAAAAATTCCGCGGCTTAAATTCTCATCAAAAATTGTCGATTGAATTCATTTAGTACATTTGTTAGTTTTTTAGGATTTCATTTTATCGGGTGTATAGTGTATGCAAACCGGTTGTATGTGAGCATTCAAATTATTTGAATAGGCAGCAATGTTCGGCCCGAGTCTTAATTGCAGTGGTTTTGCGAGAAATCTAGTTTCAATAGGCAACTACGAACAGTTTTAATTGATTGATTGGAATAAAACTATATAAATGTAATAGTAAACCACACGAAGTTTTTCTACCGGGAAACAGAGACAACCCCGATGTTTGGCATATTGTTTTTGGTTTAGCCGCGTCCAACGTTTTTATTCTAAATGGATACGGGGAAGCTGACCTTTCATTACCAGACATGTCTGTAGTAATACGACGTCTATTTATACTGATTTATTGTCTGTTTACATCGCAATGCTCGAGGTTGAATTCTTTGACAATAACTGGCTTCAGTTCAAGAATTCAAATCAATGTTAATATAATACAAAATGCTTAGGTTAGCCGCAATTTAAAAATTCCGATATGCCTTTATATAGATTTCTTGGCAAGCTGTATATGAGTTTCCAACATTAGCATGTGCATTTTTTATTTCTAAGTTGATGTTATTCGACGCCTTCCAAACACAAAGTTTTTTATTTTGTTGTGTCTAGATAAAGTTCTATTGGCTCATTAAATGACATGCAAGTATTTTGGTAGTGCTCTGATACTCAAAATTACCTTGAGACTGATGTATTTGTACCATCTGTATATTCCAAAAACTACAATAGACATTTTAAAATGTTTTACAAATTAAAAATGTGAAATTTTAACCAAACTTTTTTCTTCCTAGTTGTTCGCACGGCGAGACCGGAGCGCCTAAGCATTGGCGGCGAATGGAAGGTCAACGGCGTGGGCCGCAACGTGTCTCATTCATTCGGCTACGGGTTACTGGATGCTGCAGGAATGGTCCGGCTAGCGAAAACATGGAGAACGGTACCGGCGCAAAGGAGATGTGAACTTGCGGCCCCAAGACCACAGAGGGCCGTACCGCCTAGGTCCTCGGTTACTTTACAGGTTTGTATTTGATGTATGTATTCTTGAGTAATTAAGGACAAATATATTTTTATTAGCTATTCATTCGGCAGAAACTTACAGAGATTAATTCGTTGACCATACCTCGCATTCAGTAGTTAAGTATCGTAGGGTATAGAAGTAATATACGTATCAATAGGTTGTATTGGGTTGGAAAGTTCACATTAATATACTCTTTACTAATGTGTAGGTACTTTTCTAAATGTTAGCTACTAATTGGTATAGGACCAGGACTTATAGTAAAAAAACACTTTGAAACCATTCCAATTTCCAATGCCTACATGGCTTAAATATAAGGAATTATTTTTTACAAAGCTCCCATAATTTAGCAAATCGATATTTGTATTTTTGGTTTGTTTTAAAATTACTATTAGGTAAAGGGTATACACACATATAAGTACAAAATAAAAATAATAAAATACCGCCCCGGTTCGACTCAAACTCTATTTAAGAATTAGTAAACTTTTTTGTTTATATGTATATCAAGTTTTCTTAAACTGTAATAACATTTTAATAGGTATTTGAACATCATAATTATACTTAATTTGATTCTGTAAAATTTATTTGAGAATACACAGTTGATACGTGCTTCTTTTCTTAATTTAGGAACCGTAAAATATTCCGTTATATTTTTGCAGTAAGTAAGTCAGGTTTCTGAGAGATTATAGAGATTACAGATATAGACCACAGAACATAGAAGTATCAGTTATCCTATTCCTAAGTGATAGAGCGGCCGAGTAGCATAGCGTTTTCTCGTTCCCGCGTATTCTATAACAATTCTAGAAAAGGTAATAAAGCCCCAGCGTTACCTGCTAAGATATAAATGTCTAAATAACGCATTATAAAATAATTTAACGCTATAACCAAGCGACGTATATACAGTCGCCTCATACTCGGTGTGCAGTGTACGGTAATGACATCAAAGTGTCGCGATAAACGCGGCCATGATACCTTCCTCACATTATATATATTAATATTAATGAGAGTACTAATTATTACTACATATTACTTTTATCTCTTGACTAGATTTTGCCCGCGGCCTCGCTCGCGTTAGTGTAGATATCGTCAGTAAATTTCTAACTCCTTTTTCCTTGATGAATACCTAGTTAATATAATTATGTGCTTTTGTACTCATAACAACGTGTACGCGAAATTTTATGATGATCGGTCGAGTAGTTAAGGCCTGAAAGCGTAACAAACAAACTCATATTTGAATTTATAATATTAGTTAGTTTTATATGGTTTAGTATTATATCTGTCTTTAGGAATAGAGTTCACTGTTTTGCAAATATATTTGAAGGCTTTTGATGTGATGTATAGGTAGAATTAAGGTAAAGAGAATACTTCATTAAAGATTTAATATGCGACTGATGTGCGTGAGGTTTCGAGTTCGATTCCTAAGTGTTATTAGGCTTTTCTATCAAGAAATTTCAATAGCAGCACACGGTCTAGCGCTGTGTCCAATAAATGGCAATAGGCTCACGCCTATTGCGTGGATCTTCAAAAGATATCTGGCGAAATATGGGTTATCTCTGCCTAAATCTTCGGGAATGTAGATGAGAGACTATATAAGTTAGGTATATCCTATTCGATACACATATAATATAATCTTTTGGCTATATACCGAAAGGTGAAGGCAGTTGGGTATTACAAATACATGTCGCTGGTTCTAGGTACCCACCAAAAAGAAAACTACACAAATAAATAAAATTGAAGTATCTGTTTGTAATGTCAAAATAACAGCTTTTCACTACACAGACCAAAAATATTTTTTTTTTGTTTGTCCATCTGTTTGTTCCCGCTAATCTCTGAAACGGCTGGGCCTATTTTCACTAGCAGATAGCTGATGTTATAAGCAGTAACTTAGGCTACTTTTATTTAAAAATACGTTTTCGTTAAATTCTACGCGGTCGAAGTCGCGGGTAACGGTTAGTGGTAAAATAAATTCGAATTACCGAATTAATATTTTCATATGAGAAATAATATCTCTGAAATTGGTAGTCTGATTTGGATATGTTATCCAGAAACAGATCAGAAACTTCCAAAAAATAAAACAATACATCTGATTACCTCCGAATTCGCAGAATGCGTGATTGGTATTTTCATAAATAAATATGTAAATAAAGCGATAGCTTTGGTAAATAAATTTTATATATCTCTTATTTGATCTGTAACGTTTTGTATACAGTCGGCAACACAAACAAGCGGTTGATTTGAAAGCCATTTGTTACATATTTATTGCATATTCATATGATTTATATTCCCAGTTCAATATTTCAACATTCTGTGATAGAGTTTATAGAACTTGCTATAAACCACGCAGAGGAAATTGAACTGAATTCGGAATGCCAAAATGTGGACGTATTAGTTGGTTATCTCTGAGCACAATTTGAAAGCGCGTATTAAACAGATATTGAAATGGTCGTAGCAAATTATAGATATGTTATATATGTACATATGTTTGAAGTGTTTGATTCAAATACCTACTCTCTACGACTCTCTGGGGCATTTGGCTCTTGGACTCAAAGCGATAGTCCAAGAGCCAAGTGCCCCAGGGCTAATTTATTTCAGTTAGTTTAGTTTTAGTTTAGTTATTATTATAATTATTAAGTAACAAAATGTCTGGGATAAAGTCGTGTTAGTATGCACTTTGAACGTACGTATACCTGCTAGTTAACGCCGACGGCCAATTTACAGGTATCAGGTACTAAAGTTACTTAAAACGGTCGACACTGTGCGAAGTGATGATCGAACCGACGATCTCTCAATGGCAAGTCCAATACCTAACCTATAAGGCTACCTGCTTATGTGAGTATGTGCTAACGTTATGCATTTAGAACTTGGTAGTATAATATCGCTATTGAATTGAACAGTTTATGCTAATACAGTAGAAGCGAAGCGTCCACACACATCAAATATATACTATACGTATGTCGCTTTGCGTTTTGTTGTCCATTATAAAACACTTACTGCTGCTGTAGCACAGTGGTATAAATTCGACTGCTGTGCATGAGGTCTCGGATTCAATTCCCATGTCAGACAGAAGATTAACTATAAGGCATTTTCGTCAAAAAATTCTCGTAGTAGCATAAAAAAAAGAAAACTACGCTAAATTACTAGGTGGCAAACAAGCATATGGCCCCACCTGATGGTAAGTGGTCACCGTAGCCTATGGACGCATGCAACACCAGAGGCACTATTTACGCGTTGCTGACCCTTTAGGAAAGGAAGGAGAAGGAGTGGGAAAGGGGAAAGAGGGTGATTGGGCCTCCGGTATTCTCACTCACCGAACGAAACACAACAGTAGGATTACTGCTATTTTAGGTAGTCCTTCCCCGGTCGAGCCGGCCCATTAATGCCGAAAGCAGTGAGGCTCCACTACTCAGAAAAAAAAGAAGTAGTGACGGTAATAAGCGAACCTAAAACCGTACTTGGCAAAGTGAGTGTAATAAGTGACCCAACACCTCTGATTACCATATAGGGGACATAAAAAGCTCTTGACAGTATCAGATATCCCCAGAATACTTTAGAGGTACAACACTAGGCCCCGATTCAATAATTATATATGTATATCATATATTCAAGAAACAAATCATTTTTGTCACATGTTCTATGATAATATTGTTTTACGTTTACGCGAATGTTTTTAATTCATTGAAATTAAACTATGGATACGGCTTTTATAACGTTGTTTATTTGACACTTTACTATTCATTTTTTGGGAATAACAAACAGTTAAACATTATGTCCTTATAACTAATATATTTTAAAAGTTTGATCAAATGTGCAACCCACACTTATCCATAGCTTACATAATTATAAATTAATGACAATTTTGCAAAAATAAACAAAATCTTTATATATATAATTCTTCTGTACGTGCGTTGACAGTGAACTCCTCCTAAACGGCTGGACCAATTTGAATGAATTTTTTTGTGTGTGTTCAAGTGGATTCGAGGATGGTTTAGATTTGTTTTTTTTTCTTTGCCTGTACAGGAAAGCATCTGTCAGGACAGCTAGTATGATCTAAAATTTTGAATATTTACACAATATTTCTTACATTTTTAATTCAGTTTCTTCAGTGGCTCTTTTAATGTACTATATTCTTTGAGTTACAAACAGTTAAATTTAGACATATGTTATGTCTATATTTAACTGCCGCAGCTAAAATTATTCGTTTCTTAATATAGGGCCCGAGCTTAGATCGACTGGATGAATGTCAATTCATTTAAATGTTAAGCTGCTGGGATTCATTCCATGCCACGTCAAGCTGTCACGGTAATGTCGCTGCCAGAGTTGAGTTGTTTATTTTTATGCAAGATAGTTTTAGTATTACATGTAATTGACGGACTGCCTCGGGGTCGCAGCGATGACGTGAAGTCTCGGGTTCGATTGCCAGACAAAGTGTTATTCGAAGTTCCAACACCTATGTTGATACATAAAATAAGACAAAAAAACAAACGCCCTCCCCCTTTTTCCTTCATTTGCGGGCCCATTATGAAAATTTATATAGCCACAATTCTGATGAATTTAACGACACCTCAATGTCAAAACCGTCCAGCCGTTTGGGCTGTAGGGCGTGCCAAAGAAATGGACGTACATAACCACATACATACGCTCGAAAAACATTACCCTCCTTCAGACGCAGTCCGGTAAAAATACAGTTTTATTCTGCCAGCATCTCTGAACCTGGTGGAATGTATATGAAACTAAAATCCTAATATAATATTATAATACCTATGATATAAATAATCTTAGATTTAAAATTAAAGCTGATGAAACGTGGGTATGATTCAGATGTCTACATCTTCGGGGAAATAGGTGCAAGGCTATGAATGTTACATATGCCA
Source organism: Catocala nupta (assembly GCA_963675205.1). NCBI lineage: Eukaryota > Metazoa > Arthropoda > Insecta > Lepidoptera > Erebidae > Catocala > Catocala nupta. The sequence continues at coordinate 14,729,802 of OY776092.1, read as the reverse complement.
TGTATATGTGCACAGTCATACTGGTTTAAGTGAAGAAGGTCTGCTAAGACAGGCAAGATATGTGTTATCCACAGAAATAAGTTTTTTTATAAAGATTTTATATTAGATCACACAATATCTGACTTCTTTTGACTGTTAAAGAATCTGGATATTATATCGATTATTTAAATTATCTGGATATTATATCGATTATTTAAACTAAATAATGCCAAGCTTGTGTCTGAGTTTTATGTTTGTGCTACTATATGTTATTTATACCAATAAAAAATAGTGAAATTTAATTAAACTTTATTACTTTTAATACATATATGCTATAATAAAATAATTACAAACAATAAATAATTATCTTGTGGTGCGCTCATAACCAGTCGCACGCAATGACCGGTAAACGATTAGCGAAGTTAAGCAACGTTGGGTGTGGTCAGTCTATAGATGGGTGGCCGCTTAGTGGTATTTCATCTGAGGTCCCGGTTGCTGCCAAATTGACAGCAGTCGTTAAGCCATGTCAGAGGCCTACGAGCGTCTTGAACAACTCTTGACAACAGGTTGGCCACTAACCACACGAAAAGAAAGAAAGATTATCTTGAGAACATAAACATTACTTTTGACTGCAAATAATATGGATATATCATAATATTACTTACTTTGTTAGTAGTATTGAATTTGCAATTCAAAAGATATTCATGTTACCTCTGGGAAATCATTAACTTATGTATGTATGTATTCCTTTTTAGTAATATACATAGAATATGTACCTCAGCTTCTATGACATATTTATGAACTGAACTTGAATTTTATGCCTATTAGATTTACGAACAGAAGTGTCACTGTGACGATGTTTGGAATACATTATCGTTTTACTAGAGAAATTGTAATTGGTATAGCTTATTATCTAAGAAAGCTAAATGTACATTCTATATACATGACTATTAGTATTTATTCTGGGAAGACAAATATTTTGACTTTGTTTTTGGATTCTAATCCAGGAATAAAATTATTATAATTTCTTGCTAAGTTCAGTTCCAGCGACCTTAGTCGGCCTCGATGGCGTAGTGGTTAGTGTAACCGACTGTTTTTTCGGGTTCGATTCCCGCACAAGTCAAATATTTGTGTGCATGAACATAGATGTTTGTCTTGGTCTGGGTGTTTCTATGTATAAATATGTATGTATTTACGAAAAAAAGGTATATCTGTATGTTTATCCATTATCTAGTACCCATAGTACAAGCTCTGCTTATTGTGGGCTAGATGGTGTTGTGTGTATGTGGTAGAATAGAATACAGAATAGAATATATCTTTTGATTTTTGTTGTGCCATTTTCAATTAAATCAATAAACGTTCAGTAGTTAATTAATATGTTTTAAACGTATGAGTATTTGTTGTTTTTGTATACGTATTTATGAGTAATGGTTGCCAATATACTGATTGATTTACTATAATATTACATAACTATAAATTTAAAATTTAAAATACCCCCGACACAATATTCATTTGATACCCATATTGAAAAATTGTAATTTGTGAAAATATGTGATTTTGTGGTGGCGGCCATCTTGGATTTGAAATTTATCATAGTGTTTAGTATTCTACTATTCAAGCCCTTTCATTTGATACCCATATTGAGGGAGTTGTGAAAAAATATGTAATCCGCCATTTTGTGGCGGCGGCCTTCTTGGACCGATTTTTATCAAACGTAGCTAAGAACATGCCCGACTAATTCACCTTTCAAACAAAAAAAACTAAATTAAAATCGGTTTATCCGTTCGGGAGCTACGATGCCACAGACAGACACATACACACACACACACACACACACACACACACACACACACACACACAGACACGTCAAACTTATTATAACACCCCGTCGTTTTTGCGTCGGGGGTTAAAAACGGTAAATGGTATTTTTTACGGTGTTTCAATTTAACTGCCTACCCTATGTATCTACTACTTCACATAAACATTAACTATTACAAGTACATCGCTCGTGCAATGCTTACAAAGGGGTACAAAGTTTTCTCTTCACGTATTAATATGTAGATTTTATTTGCCAATTGGCGAAATGTACGTCACGATTTTTATTTGATACTGTATTTGCTAGAACCCGTATTTATTTTTTAAACCCCGACGCAAAAACGACGGGGTGTTATAAGTTTGACGTGTCTGTGTGTGTGTGTCTGACTGTGGCATCGTAGCTCCCGAACGAATTAACCGATTTAAATTTTGTTTTCTTTTTGTTGGAAATGTGAATTAGTCGGGAGTGTTCTAAGTTATGTTTGATGAAAATCGGTCCAAGATGGCCATCGCCAGAAAATGGCGGATTACATATTTTTCACAACCCCCTCAATATGGATATCAAATGAAAGGGCTTGACTAATAGAATACTATACACTATGATAGATTTCAAATCCAAGATGGCCGCCACCATAAAATTAAATAATTTTCACAACTCCCTCAATATGGGTATGTAATGAATTTTGTGTCGGAGGATTTTTAAATTTTTAATCTAATTTATTATAAAAGAGAATTCTACAGCTCGTTTCGCGTGCGCTGCTATCTATCGATCTCGCATTAACTATTTCTACTTAATTACATAATTAATTAAATATTTTAGTGCCCAGCACTCACCCTATAAGAACAAAAAAACATTCGTGTGCCCAGAACTCGCATCCGCGTCGTGTCTATACGTATCTATTGTTGACTCGTCATCATGTCCGGCACCCGCAACCGAGGTAAAATCACTAATCACAGGGCTCGGATGCGAGTTCGTGGCATACAAACAATTTTTTGTTTGACCCATTGGTCATATACTTTTTGATTTACATCTTGTACATAATGTTACTTAACAACGCAGAGGCCTTATACTGCAAGTAGGGAACTATGCTAATTATTATTTGCCCGTTTGCAAATACTTTCCATTTTGTTTTAGTTGGATGTAGTGGCATGTCCTGGTGTGAACTACCTGGAGCATGTTCAAGCAAGAGTATCGCTGTCTGCTGCTCGTCGAGGGGATCTTCGTATCGCGCTCACGTCGCCTGCTGGTACCAAAGTCACGCTGCTAGCACCCAGGCACGTATAACTCCTACAGGTCTGAGAAGATGGCCACAACGTTGGATAACTATTTAACCGCCACGTCAAGCCTCTATGGCGTAGTGGTTAGTTTAACCGACTGCCACGCCTAAGGTCGCTGGTTCGATTCCCGCACAAGTCAAACATTTGTGTGCAAGAACATGGATGTTTGTCTTGGTCTGGGTGTTTCTATGCATAATATGTGTGTATTTACAAAAAAAAAAGTATGTATGTATGTTTATCCATTATCTAGTACCCATAGTACAAGCTCTGCTTAGTTTGGGCTAGATGGTGTTGTGTGTATGTGATAGAATATTATTATTATTATTATAAAATCAAAAGCGTGCTCTCGGCGCCAAGCTACGATTTCTTCCTTTAATTTGTCATGTAGTCGTGACCGCGGCGCGCTGGACACATTTTGCGTTGTCATGTATACATGATTGTGGCGTTAAAAAGGTTAAAGGCCGGCTAATTAAAATAGTTCCTAATGCTTGGTTCCTATATCAAGATACGAGTCGTTTTACCTACGGACAGTTCATTGTTATATATTCTATAAAATATGTCAGTATTTAAAACTGCATGTAAGTAAAGCAACTTGTTTCTTGATATAGGAACCAGGTCTAAGTCTGCCGCGATGTTTCTAAATGATGGCCATAATGCCTGTTGGCTAGAATGTGAATGTAATCCTTAAATCTCGTGCGATCATGTTGGTGAAATAACATATCTGCCGCTTGTGATTTAGCGTCATTGTGTTATTGTTAGTTTATCTAGTGTTACTCCCATTTTATAGTTTAGCCCTATGTAAGTAGTTGAACAAAGTTCTCGGTTGAGTAATCAACTTTTAATTATCGTTAGTAATTTGATAGCCAGTAACTGTAAAATTATTTGAAAACGTTCTTTAAATATTTAATAGTATTAATACTAAGTATATTCTGATTAACGGGCTAGATTTACAGAACGGCAGCTAAATTGCAAACATTCTTAGTAAGTTTTATAAGTACGCTGCACAGTGTAGCTTGATTCAAAGTAGCTTCATAGAATATTTGAGTGACTGAGCCCTCGGAATTCAGTTGCTTATTATGAATCTTCCTTGAAATTGAAATTATCAAGAAGAGCTCAAACAGTTTAAAAAACTCCATGTCAGTACAGCTAACGTTGTTTTAAATTGTATAGCAGCACTAATAATACTATAGTATTCAGGACAAGAGTCGTTTTTTTTACTTCTCGGTAAAAGCATTGTCAACATATGTTACAGCCTTTACTGCATTGCGACCACTAATTAAATTGACGGAGCGCTAAAGTTCGCACAGATAATTCACAATGCTATGTTGTGACGTGATGTCAGATGGCATGACATGATCACAGATACACAAGCATTATATAGATTTATTAATTCAACGGTTAGTTTTTAACATCGCTAGAAATTCACCTTCGTGTTGTTATGTTCTGTTTTTCATTATTTTAAAATTAGAAAGCATTCCTATTACAAAATACCAAGCTATTATATTATATTGTTATTGCCGTATGAGCACACATAGTCAGCTGCGTACAACTGGACGATGTCTCCACAATACAAATTGTATAGTTAGTTGGGGAGTTTATTAAGCGAGACACAAGACGCTAACTAGAGCCTCTCTGGAGTACAGTGGGGTGTAATTAGACAGTTAATTTTCCGGCAGGCCGCACGACTCATCGCGCGCCGGCTTCAACTCGTGGCCTTTCATGTCTGTGCACATGTGGGGCGAGTCGCCGCTGGGCAACTGGCAACTGGAAGTCACCAACGAAGGACGATATATGGGTAAGCAACTTTACGTAATGAATCACGAATGAACTCAAACATTATCCTTAAACTTTGCGACGTTTTTACGACCTCGTTCTAAGAGGAATAGCTTGTCACAAAACCCGACGGAACAAAAATGTTGAATGCCTAACCGGGCTTAAGACGACCATTCAGAAAACTGTTTATTTGAGTAATTCTGCTTAATTAGTTTTTCGCAGAATGAAAATGGTTTTAATGTTTACTTTATAGCACAAATATAAATGAAAATTGTGTGTTCATTTCTACATCTTAGGCCGAGCGACGTTACAAGACTGGTCTTTAACATTGTATGGAACTAGCGCGCCTGCAGCTAAAAACGATCCGATTCCGTTCCGGAATCCAATTATTCGTAAAAATGGCAACGCGACTCGACCTGTAGTGGTTCAGACAGGGCGCAAAAATAATAGAGGGAAACCAGTGCCCATTGTGCCCACGTACACGGTCGGACTGGTGAAACGGAAAAAGAACAAGAATTCCAAGAATCCAAATAAGAACTCGCAGAAATCTAAGCAAAGTAGGCCAGCGACGCGATCGCCGATCGAGAGCACGACGGCGCGAGTGACGACGTCCACAGCCGCTGACCTTAGCCTCAATCTGCGAGGGGATCTCGCTGATCCATTGGCAGCCGCCGATGTCCGCGGCCGCAAGATGTCCAGCCTCTTCGAGCAGTACCCCAAAATCCAGCGCATATACCCCGCGCCGCTGCAAGCCCACGGTACCCATGAGCTCCCAGAACTGCATGTGTCGTGTCCGCTGATTCGTTTTGCCGCGACGTTTCATTTGGCAGCCGCCTAGTTTAAACCTGCACGTCAATTACCTTTGTTCCAGCTCCGCCGCTCTTTGCATGTCGAGTGTTTGCATTGTATACAGTTTATTTTGTAGCGAAACTTATTTAACGCAAGAGCATCGGTTTGAATTGAATTTTGTTTTCAATTTGAGTAATTATCAGTACCCGTAGTAGAGAGTGGCAGCTAATCTAGTTTGTGTTTATTTTCAGTTTGTTGTTGTGTTTATTTTTGTAGATATTTGCTTAAGTTAATTGAATATTAAGTTACTACTGACAGACTTTTATTTATAATCGATGTTCACGCTTTCTATTTTTATTTGCGTTTATGTTGTCTAGCATTCAATACTGCCTTCTTTACATGCTTGTTCTAATTTATAACAGACATAAAATATTGTTAAGAACCATTAGTAATGTAAATAGGTTCACATCTATTATAACTTAAATGCACCCATTTTCTTTTGTATATAACATGCATTACCAAAAGCTACTCAGTATTCTGAGAATGTTATCATCAAAACTATTTTAAAAGATTATTGTTATTAAGTTTTGGTCTGTCAAGAAATTATCGATTGCTACCAAGAAACACTGGTAGATGGCAATAGACGTGATTCTTTATAATTTAAATAAGGATATAGACATAGACAATACAGAGAGACGAACATTAGTGAATATAAGTCGTTCTGATTTACTGTTTTACACAATATTAAAATGAGATTTTCCTCGCAGCGGGACCTCTTACGCAGTGGGAGCTTATCTTTTACGGTACCGAAACTCCACCTCAAGAATACGACGCATCGCCTGAGACAAAGACGAACTCGCTGGGCACGGGAGCAATTCATGCCAACGACGCACTAGGTGCTGATGCCGATGCGGACTCGAGCGCAGGCGGCGCGGCGCGGCCCGGCGCCGGCGCCGGTGCTGCGTGGAGAGGGGCCAACGACCCCGACTCTGCCGAGGAAGGCCGCCAGAATGCGCTAGCTGATGACATTGCACTCGTATCGTGGCACTCACATACGGTAAGACTTAGTTCCATATTTTATTGTTTATGTTTAAATTTCTGTAATCGGCTAGGGTCTTAAAACCGAAAAGCCGGATAAACCATCCAGTTTAGCCAGACATTTCGGTAAAAAGGCCGGACACCTTTAAGTTTTTAGTCTTAGTATAACATGACAATTTTATAGGTGGACAGTGCTAGTCCGCTCACATGCTAGCGATACAAAGTGAGGCTGGCGGTACGAAAACCAATAATTGCCAAATGTAAAAAAGATCATTGTCATATTTAAAAAGTCGGACAGGCTGTACACCGTCTAATTTGGCCGCACACGCAACCAAAAAACCTGACTGTGTCCGGTTTTACCGGATGCCTTGCAACACTATATACGACAAATAGGAAGTCATTCAATTTATGATGTAGATGTAGAAGAGTAATTTATAAGTTATATATGGTTTTACTGTAAGAATCTACGATGCCTACTCAAATCAATAAAGAGAACTTTTCGAATTGTTCTAATTGTTTATAGCCGAGCCTAGCCTTGTTACAATAGGTCAAATAATAGCTTTATTTGTTTAACTTCTTCATCCTCCAAAATTAGTATTTCATATACCATCTTATAAAAGAAATAGCTTAATGTAAAAGAATCACAGTTTTCATACATTTAGAAATATTTTAATCGTCGTGTACGGCACCTAAACATTACCTACATATGTATATTTAATACTATTAGCCATTGTCTGTCATTATAGAAACTTGTGTAAACATTCGAATAAAACAATAGCTGATATGTCAATATACGAGTATTACAATAGTATTTTGCATCAGGTCGTTATTTCCAACACCTGCGCTCGGGCGAAAACAATGGACTTTAATGGTTATAATTGTTCTAAGTAAATTGCAAATTATAATCAATTTCACGAGTAGAGAATATAGAATCTAATGTTGTTCATGTGTACTCAGTATACTTTTATACATAACGTCAGTTACTCCTTGTTTAAACTGAATGTAACTAGCCAGTATTTTAACAAACCAAGGCAAGAGAAACGAAGTTCTAAGGTTCGTCAGTAAATAATAAATGAATGTGTAGTTCGTATAATCCAAACTGTTGAGAAGTTTGTTTTAATCGGATTATCTGCCAACAAATTCCTCTTTTGACAATTTTAGTATACTCAATAGCTATTATGTAATAATGTTACTTATACTAGATTTTCCCTGCAGTTTTAACAGGTTAGGTTAGGTTAATAACCATTCATTATTCTGGATGAAAGGTACCCTATGTCCTTATCTATTCCCCTACAATGTGTATGCGAAATTTTATGATGATCTGTCGAGTAATTAAGGCGTGAAATCGTAACAAATAAATAAACTCAATTTGGCTTTTATAATATTATTTAGGATTAAAGGCAAAGAATCGTCGCCTAAATGGGAATGAAATTGTATGTATCATGTGCGTAGGCTTTAGAAGTAAACAAACAGCGCAAATTATACAAAAAGCGGCATTACGCGTCACAAATTATACTTAAAGTAGACCGCGTAAAAGTATAATCTTCAGCGAATATGCGTCAAAAAACCGTATGTAATGATCACAATTCAGGTGTTATCCTCTGTAGGATTAAGTATGTTTTCGTTGAGCGTTCGCTTGAATACAGGTGAATAATGCGTGAGGCTACCAGCCGTGAGACACGCATAATACATGAAACGCTTTAAGTGATACACGTAACAGCCAAGAACAGGCGCTTGTCAACTCATGTAGAAAGGTGGCCAAGTGTTCACAAGTATTGAGATATTTTATTCCAGATTATTTTGCCAGTTCTGTTAATTTTAATAGAAGAGATCTTACTCCTCGTTTCTGAATTTAGTATTACATGTTGAGAACAACTCAAACTTGACTCAAGTATTAGTAAAACATTATTTTTGTTTCTATATAAAGTTTCCTTAAACTGTAATACAATGTGAGTAGGTATTTGAACGCCATATACTCCGTTCATAGCGGTTTGATGACATACGATTCTGTAAAAACGATTGAGAACTAGATTTTGCCCACGGCTTCGCTCGTATAAATAATAATAATAATATTCTATCACATGCACACAACACCATCTAGCCTAAACTTAGCAGAGCTTGTACACACGGCTACACATCAAGTTAGACACTCTATATACGCATAACTACGCTACATACAAAATAGAGCATTGTCGGAAAGAAACAGTGGATAGTGATGTCGATGTAATGGTAAGGATAGAGCTTAACAAAAATATAACGCGCTCTCTCGCACGATTCGTAGCGTTCAACTTCAAATAGTTCAAAGTCCAAATAGTCTAGGTTGATGTGGCGCTGTCTGTACTATGGGTACTAGACAATGGATAAACATACATATCAAGGCTGACAAAAAAAAAGTAGATGTAGGTTAGGTTAGATTGGATAAATGTACTGTTACTAACGAGTACTTTTTCTGGAGAAAATGTATTCTATGCCCTTTTCTGTTTCTCTAACAATGTGTATGCAAAATTTCATGATGATCGGTCGTGCAGTTAGGGCGTGAAAGTGTAACCAACAATCAAATAAACCCACATTCGCATTTAGAATATAAGTTAGGATAGTACTCACTTGAAATTTGCAACTTTTTTCAATTCAGAAACTGGAGGTCATTATGTTTGTAACAAAACAAAGTTAAATGAATAGTATATTCATGCAAATGGATTCAATCATCGATCAAATATACCATATAGTATATTTGATCGATGGATTCAATACATTGATAACTTATATAGACTTGTTTATTTATGTGTGAGATTCTAATGTAAAAAGCGTGCGTGCTCGTCACGACATATTATGGTCATACATTACAATAATAATGTGCTAAGCATATATGTTAAAACATATATAACAGGCTTTATTCAAACAAAAGTACTGAGGCAATTGTCTGTCTGGAATATCGACATAAATGCCTTTTATCATACTTAAACCTAAGTTTAGACAGGAAAACATTGAATAATGTAGGTATTTTAAATTGTTTCTGTCTTTTCCTGTTTCCGATCGTAATGAACCTTCACATACGTAAAAATGCATGCGTGAATGATATGCGTAACTTCATATCTTGATAACGCGTCAAACATGAGTTTCCAAACCTTACGCGGTTAATGTGGCTAGTAAGTTAAGGACAGTTTAAGTATCATTTGTGACCCGTAATGTCGTTTTTGTATAAATTGCGCGGTTTATTTGCTTCTATAGGCTACGCACATATTTGAATCATAAATACAATTTCATTTGGTGTCTTCGCTTAATCGACATCTTGCGGCGATTCAATAACATTAAATGCAGGTGTTTCAGTTCGTTTTCGATTAAATATTATGCCAAGTACAGTAGACATATAATAAAATAGTACCTATTCATATTTTTAACAGCCTTAGTAAAATGTTACGTTCTAATAATATATAATATAATAATAATAATAAAAATGTTTAAAATATTTTGGTAATAAATCTGCCAGACATAATTTAGAGCCTTATTTTAATTAAGAAGGTGGCCTGCATCCATTTTAATGCCAGTCGCAGACTATTGTGTAAATAATTTAATGTTGCAAATGAAACAGCGAAGAGATAAATAGTAATTTTATGCATTTTTCAGTAGAAAATGTTTCAAACAATGAAAATGTTATGTCATGCTACTAACTACTCAGAATATTGCTCACTATTGCGCATCCTTTTGAATAGAAAGAACACATAGCCGTCTATTAACAGAAAATAAGCTCTTTTATTGTTGAGGTAGAAGTTACTACCATTACAATCGAAAAAAATCTTGTACATACTTACGATAATTATTATAGGTAATAAAAATAAGCAACCTTTAAAAAATACGTACCTGTCTCGAAGGGCCTGAGTAGATTCATGTGCATTTTATTGATAGACTTGCATGTAACATTCGTCCAGGCTTGCGTCAAAATTACCAGCATATTGGCACATCTTTGTTGTAATCTGGCAGTGAAATTAATATAGATTACAATCTGGTTTCATTAAAATTATACCAAGTATATCCTTCTTTATACAAGAGATTATTAGAGCTCGCTTCATTTCTTAAAGTGCTTTATATGTTTTTCTTTACAAATTTGCTCTTGAAAAAGAAACAGCTGTATCTTCTCGCTAGTAGTCTGCACTATGTGAAAGAACAGATTAATTTTATACGAATTTTCTTTCATTTAATATAGCTGTTGGATTTCCGTGAAATCGAGAGAAGAACTGAATACAAAGGTCGATACGAATATTTGAAATGTTAAGTAATATTAATTTGTAAATTATTTAGACAAGTGTTAATATTTTGTGCTGAAATCTAGCTAGTTGAAGTACAGGTTATTTTGAAACTAATATATTAAAAACGTATTAAGTATTTACGTTAATATTACATATTGAAATTAATTTACATTGACGGATTATATTAAAATGTCGACGTAAATAAATTGTTAGATCCGGTAATGTACGTTAATTTCTATTTAATATTATAAATATATAATTTTTAAGCTTTGTACATAGTATAGTAATGTAGTGAGTAAAAATGTTGAGTTGAGTATATAAGTTTATACACACATTCTCCCGACAATGGGCTTGTACCACTGGTAACTCCAAAAGTGCAAATAGACGATCGATCATGGTGCAACCAAACCACGGCTCGTTCAGTGGTTCGTCCCACGAGTGTTTCGTCCCAATGAGACGAATCACTGAATTTGAATTATATATTTATTTTCATTCAGTGTTTCGTCCCATTGACTAGATTTCGTCATTTTGAAACAAATATATGTATGTATGTATAAGGTAATATCGGCATTTTTTATGGTGGTTTTTTAAAGGTGGTTCGGCTGCACCATGTTCGATCGTCTATTTGTACTTTAACAGTGGGCTCTAAAAGTTAGTATTCGTGACTTTGGCAATTGGCAAATGGCTGGTAACTCCGCTTGCATAACGTCGGCAGTCCCGGCCGGTGTGTCAGTGTTATTGTGTAGGGAACTGTATCATCGTACGGTGTAGATCCAAAGCAACTAACCTATGTATATCGGTAAATTTTGTTGACATATGTTTCGAAATATTAAAATTATCTGCTCAAACGTTTAGAAGTTTTAGTAATGTTCATAATATCAAAAAACATAAATTTTATAATAATATGTATAATGAGTCTCATGATTTTACATATATCTGTTAGTGACATTTGTTAGTGCGAACAACACAGTATATAATATATAAATATAAATAAATTTATTAATATTCAGGTATATCATAAACTTTATGTATTACCTTCTAAAGTTGGAGCAGATTTTTGAATATGTTATACGTCTCACTAAAACTGATATTTATCTAACTATGTGTTTTATAATATTATCCTTTTAATCAACAAAAATATATAAAACAAAAATATTATTGATAAATACATTATTTATCAAAAGAGTAAGAGTCATATTTATAGAAGAATCTTCTATAAATATAACTTCGAATTGTAGACGTAAATTGACGATCTTCCAATTAATAATTTGATTTAAACTTGTTTTTTTCTGTCTATAGATAAGCGAAGACAGTCCTCCCGAAGCGGGTGATACAGGCAGCGCGGGTCAGTACACAGGCACCGCATCAGGTTGCGCCACACACGCGCCCGTGTCGCCACACGCGTGCCTAGGTTTGTGCCTATTCCTCCTCCTGTTCATGTACGGGGCCGATGCGTTGCGCCTGCAGTTGCCTAGGCTTAGCCAACGCAGACAGCCCCATAGACTAAGTACTAAGTACGACTGTGCACTAACCCCTAGCGTAAGGTTAGCATTAAAACGCGCGGAGCCACGGCCGCCTCGAGCGCCTTGCTTGCGCCGCCTAACGCCGACCTCTTCCCCCGCGCTGAGACCCTAGTACTCGCCGCGACGCGCGACGGCATTGTGATTTTAGTTAAATTTATCGGGTTTATATTATATAAGTACAAGCTGTTATTATTTATATATTTTAAGTTAGTTATGCTGTCCGATCACAATGATGGTCTTGTCGTGTGTGTGCCGATGTTGAACTGGTCTGTTTGTAATAAGCGAAATCTCTTTAAATGAGCAAAGTGCCATTTTAATACCGAAATTTGGAGTACATAAGCACATAGTACACACACTTCAAATGTATTGTCAGAAATGAGTTTGCTTTGAAATAATTTAAAAAATGATGTATATTTTTTTAACTTGGTAATAGTTGTGTCGTCTGAAAGCGATTATCACTTATCTAGAAGACTTTTTCCCATGGGATTTACCGTAGTGGAACGAAGTTACGCAAGTGTGGTTTTGCTTGGTAGTAATATGCCTTCTAGAGACAGTTTTTATGTTACTATTTTCCTCGGTTTGATTGATGACTGGTTTTATCTAAAATTTCGCGGAGAATGTATTTGAACGCTGTATTAAGATTAATATACTTTTTGGCTAAACTAGAGGCAGACTTAACATTTGACAAATGAGCATGGCTATCACATTGTTGCTATCTCTGAGTTAAATGTTACGTGTTAAATATTATAATCTAACCCAATCACTAACCTAATAAGTAAAAGGCAAGGTTTATAGAATCGAATTTCCAGTGTTAATTATGACTATTTTTTTTAAACTTTCCTAACTGCTTAGGTTTACAAAGCTCCTCAATTCGAAATGTTGTTTGAAGTAAACATGTATAATATGTATAAAAATAAAAAGAGTCATAGAGAGCATACACACGTCAAGACTTACATTATTATATTTACCAAGAGATAGTGAATACTGATGTATCGTGTGCGTAGCCTTCGGTACTTAAAGTGTACGCACAGTGAGGATATGTACCGCATTAAAGTTAAGTTTAATAGAATACCTAACTTGTAAATGAGATAATAATTTGTTATATTACTCCCAATTTGTTTATTATACTGTTTTAGCTTTACAGTTTATTACTTCATTTCTCTTCGTAAATATTTGAGTTTAAAACCACATTACTTCGTAAACTGACAGATGAAATTACATATTTCGAGAGGCGTTTAGGTATGATGATCATTTGTATAAATCATCAGTTTATTGGCAAAATTATATGAAGAGCTAGTGAACAAGTGCAATTACGTATAATAATGTATATTTACGATATCAAATCGACGACGTCCATTTTTCACGAGTAATTGCAAAGTATAAGAGACGAGAATGTGTGTGAACAAATATTTAGTGTTTCCTTAAAATCAATAGATTTTATTATCGTTGGTATGACTTAAACATGTACGTACTTAATATCGATTTGGATTTTTGTTTCTGTGATCCAGACGAGTACTGGCTTCAAACTCTTGTATCGAACAAACGAGTTATTATGGTTTTGATATATTGTGCAGCTTGTTTTGATTGAAAGATCTTCATTCATCATGCAGCTATGTATACAAAAGACGTACTGACTACGTCGAGCTACGATACCAAATGTTAGCGCATTTACTGTCAACCTTTCGTGTTTTGTAAGCTAAATAATTTGTTAAAGAACGTTAGATGTATAAGAAATAGAATAAATTTATTTTAGGCTGAATTATTCTAGTTTGTGTACGGCATCGTCCTATCAATATTTTAATAGATCAATGCTTGTCTATACCAGTTTTCGTGTAGCTAATTCTATATATTTGTATAAAGTATTGCCTTTACGTACCTTTGAACATATCTGTTACAATAAGTTTCACGGTTAAACTGTCTTTATTCAGTGATCAGTTTATCGTAGCATAATTGTCTAACATGTCTCTAAATAGTTCAACTTTGAAATTAATTACATACATAATGTTATCATAGTCTCACAGTGCACTTCACAAGTGATTGATCAAAGCTGATTGATTTGACACCTTCATGCGCGTCTGCTTTGTTTCAAACTATTTAGGGCTCGAAATTTGGAGTTTGTTATTGTATAACTAGTTTCCCATGCAGTACTGTAGTATTTTCTTGTTAAGAAAACCGAAAGTAGATTAATTGACTGATATATTATGTGTAGCTTTTAAAATACATGTCATTTCATTTCATAGATCTCAGTTTTTTGTCGACCATCCTTTGTGTTTTATCTATCTCGATAATTTTAAGTCATACTGCCAAGAATACTCAACAACCGTCTGGACTAGAATAATAGATACAATACATTTTAGTTAAGACTTTGTACTCGCAACAAAAGATTGAACGCTTTGGGAATCTTATCCAATACTCAAATGTCGAGAAAGAATAAACATATATTTCAGAAGTTGTTCTGACTTGTTTGAAACTGCGTATGCTGAAACATTGTTTGATGATAAATTGCGGCGTAGTAAGAAAACTTAGACGTAGTTCCATGTAGTGTGAGCATTGACAAAGACTAATGGCCCCGTGAAATATATAATATAGAAATTATGCTAAGATAAACGACACAAACGAGTGTAGTTCTCATGTACTTGGATTTAACTGATAGGTTAACTGCATATTGTGGTTGTGATCATAGCGAAGATTGCCAATCCATACAGCATAGGTTAATGTAATCGTAATTGTAAATAATAAGTAGGTACGTATTGATATTAATAAATTTGGAGACTTGTACAAATTTGCTCACAAACCTGTAAATTGAAAACGACTGAACATTCATGATTTCTCATCGACTGGTAGTTAAATTGTAATTTAATGTAAAAGTAATTTCAATTAAAGTCTCGATGATTTCTCGAAAGTGTTATTTGCTGTCCGCCATGATGTTTTCTAATGATGTTAATTTGTACTATTCGTTAACTATCGCTCGATGTGTTAGAAGTCGCAACGCTCATTTTTGTAATAGTTTTCTTGTGTAAAATGTAAAATTGTTCACCAATCTCGAAGATAAGTAGCAATTCAATGAACTGTATCTATTAATGTAAATGTTGAAGCATAATTTGTATATATTGAAACTAATGTGAATGGGAATAAAACAATCTTTTATTACAAAATTCATACAGGTTTTTATTTAGACAACAGATGTAAGCGAGTCTTGTCTCTGATTAATTTAGTTTAGTTTTAGCTGTTAGTAATTGTTCATGTTGTTATAAGAAAACAAACTGTGTTTCGTTAGTTTTATTTTGTAATAATTTTGTTACATTTAATTTGCACGTTTCGCTTCGCTTAGTACAAGCTTGCACAATTTGTAACCACCGCTCCCACGCTTAACCAATTTATGTTGAAAGTCGATTCAATGCACTGGCACTCTGTCTCATTCGTGTTTCTATACTCATCTTTCATTTTGTCACTTAATTTGATTTCTATTTCTGTCTGATTTCATTTAATTTTGTGCACGTCCTTTTATGCATGTGTAGTCGTAACATTTGTTTGTTTTCGTAAAACGTGTGTTTTAATTAGATGAATTGTTGAAGCAAAATTATTTGAGATCAGTGACAAGATTCTATGTGACCTATCCTACATTTTCCAAAACTTGCTTTCCTATATCTGTGAACTGACATCGGCTCGCTCGGACGCGCATCGCATCATTACGCCAGAAGCCGCAGGCTGCATGGACGCTGGACAAAGGTGCTGGGTGGTGAAGGACTGTCGCTCTATTGTTTCATGTAATTAAATATCTTTGTTCTCTTTCTTTCACTAGAATGCGCGAAGGGCTTACATTTGTACTCCGGTCGGTGCTACAAGCGTTGTCCGGACGGTACGTACGCCAGTGAAATCATTATGGAAAGGAGCTCAAGAAGACGTAACCTTACGTACTTTTCTGAGGGCGCTGTCAGAAAAAGACACGACGGTGACGGCTCTAGGCAGACTACGTTGGAAGCGTTAGACATGGAACCTTCGGCTAATGAGACCAAAACTCCCCTCACGTGCCTTCCGTGTCATTACACATGCGCCACGTGCGTAGGCCCCCACAACAATCAATGTTTGTCTTGTTTAGACGACGCCCGACTCTTCAACGAAACTGACACCGAACCGAAATTCTACTGCTACCCGAACACGGTTGTTTCACAAATAAAGTACGCTAATTGGCATTATAGGCTCAACATCGCTCTGTCTGCCGTGTTGTTGTTTGTTACTTGTATCTCGTTGTATCTGGTCTCATCCTGCGTCATCAAAAAATGGTGCTGCAATACCGGGCATTATAACTCGAACGTGGTATATAATAAATTAGCAGTAGATGAAAAACATCAAAGCGCGATGGAGATTGAAGAGGAAATTCATAAAGCTATGAAATATCTTAGCGAAACTGAATCCGATGACGATTTGAATTTATAGCAACTGTTGACATTCCAACCTAAGTATTACGAACTGATCGAACAAGTGAGCGTTAGTGATTAGGAAACATTAAATTAATGCAGGGCTCGTGTGATATTACAGACTCGTTTGTCACAATTATTTTTTTATATATAATTTTATATTTAATAAGTGAGTGTTAGTGATAGGTAAGATTTTAAAACATTCGTACAAACATTTTAATAATTTGAGAAGAAAATCATCCAAAGTTCTAAAACAAACTTTATAATACTTTAGATTATCTTCGTGACGTTGATATCGTCTATCTTTATTAGTTCTTCATTGATTGATGTTGATGTAGCTTACTTTCTAATTTCTTTATTAGTTTAGGTTAACTTTTTCTACTTGTGTTTAAAATGTGAATTTAGTTTAAAAGATAAATTGAGTATTATTATACATTCCACTACGAGTAAAAGTAAATAACTATTTTTCCATTACTTCATAAGGGCCCCTAGAAATAATAACGGAGTTTTAAGATCCTAAAATTATTCGAGGCCCCATGGCGTTCGGTCAGAGAGGGTGTCGTTTTAGATGGGTTGCAATTTACACCCCGCCAAGGCGGCGTAATATTCCAAATTGAAGTAATTTAATCGGCTCAAAACCTTACTCGTTTCTAAATATATTCTTATTTGTCATCCAAGAAATTAACTTTTTTATTAATACTCGAGTTTCACAAAGAATTTAAGTAATATTAATTTCCATGCTTAGTTTTATTTTTATATGTTACATATAAGTTGTCGTCGTCAGAATAACCACATTATATTTACTTAGGTGTATTTGCTCAAGATGCCATGTCTATTCGTTTTTGTGTTCGTACCGAAATGGTTTCGGTACGATGTAAATATTTTGTATGTAAATAAATGAGTTCCTATTTCCAAATGCTGTTTTATTGCACTGTTTGCGTACTTTAGCTGATTAAGTTTATTCTTCAGATAATTTGCGAGGCTTGGACACATCACCTTTTAAGCAGTTATCAAATCTGATTATATACTAAATCTAGATTTTCCCTTTAATATTTATCAATCGATACTAATATTATAAGCTGAAGAGTTTGTTTGGTTGGTTGAACGCGCTAATCTCAGGAACTACTGGTTCGAATTGAAAAAATACTTTATTGTTGGATAGCTTATTTATCGAGGAAGATAGCTATAACATATATTACATCACGCTACGACCCATGTGGGCGCAGTAATCATAAACGCGAGTGAAACCGCGGGCACATCTAGTTTATTATACCAGACTATAAGTACTTCCAATAAACAATGACATTAGTCTAGTTTACATTGGCGTATCATGTTTGATTATTCTGGAAAAATAGCTAATCCTCGTGAACAGTACTTTTTTCTGTAAGAAAGGTACCCTATGACATTTTCTGTACACCTGTCAACGTGTATGAGAAATTTCATGATGATGAGTTGAGTACACCATGTTAATCAAATAGGAATTCGTGGTGACTTATTCCGCTGGCTCTCCTCCTACATTGAAAACCGATCACAGACTGTTGCACTCAATAATTATAGGTCTAGTTGGGTTTCGATGTCTAGTGGTGTACCCCAAGGCTCCCTGTTAGACCCGCTTTTATTTGTGGTCTACGTAAATGACGTTGACAGATGCCTGCAATCATCAAATTTCGCAGATGACATGCAAATTTATGCAAGTATATCTACCATTGATGACATGATAGCACTCCAAAATGATTTAAATCGGTTACAGAATTACTGCAATATAAATAAACTTGAGCTTAATCCAGCTAAATGCTCCTTAATTACATTTACGAGGAAACAGGACGATATCAATACTTCTTACTCATTGGGCGGTCACGTCCTAACGAGAAGTGATACTATCCGAGACCTAGTGTATAGTGTACATCACGACAGTAAGTTGGTCTTCGACTTACACATTGACGCGATTGTGAAAAAAGCATCTAAATCACTTGGATTTATAATGCGCTTAAGCAAAACCTTTACTGAAGCTAAAACTTTCAAAATCCTGTATTGCTCGTTTGTAAGGAGTCACTTAGAATATGCATCCCAAATTTGGAATCCTTGCTATTTTAAATATATCGACCGAATAGAAAACATTCAAAAACGGTTTATTAAGTATCTTTGTTTTCATCAAAAGATTCCCTATAACTCAAATGATTATTTGAAATTGTGTAAAAAATTCCACCTCTTACCGCTTATTAATAACTGACTTTACTTTTATTCTCAAAATCTTAAATAACAATATTGACTGACCTGACCTATTAGAAAAAATCAATTTTAATGTACCATCAAAATCAATCCGTTTTAATCTCCCCTTCGCGTTTCTACCGCGAAAACAAACTATAGACAGAATAGTTTTTTGGTGCGTGCAAGTAGCAGTTTTAACTATTTATGTAAACTGCACGTAATAGATCCATTTACCTCTAATGTGTCCTCAGCAAAAAGGTGTCTAAATACACCATTCTTTAAGTAGTCTTAACATACTATTTTATTATATTCTTACATAGCATAAACTTAATTTTTGCTCTCTGTTGCTCACTTTAGTTAATTTATTCTATTTATATAAGTGAGAACTTGTAATTAGCTCTCAGATGACTATGCTGCCGTCATATTTAATGTGTTATAGCTGTAAGTTTTCCATGTTCAAATAAATAAATAAATAAAAGCGTAACAAACAAACACATTAGCTTTTCTAATAGCAAAAAATTTTTTTGACAAGTACCCTTCTCTTTACGCCTACAGTAAGGATTGTCTGGCTGTCTCGAAGAAACCAACGCTGTACTTAAAATTAAAAATTATAAATAATAATCACCAAATTGCCATAACCCACACTTCACGAAGACGCCGCTGAGCTCACACTAGTCAATTCGTGACCACGATCGATGCAAGCCGGTTGAAACGTCGTCGGTCAATCAATAGGTATTTACTGCCTTTAAATACCTAATCGCGGGTGAGATCCGTTGTCTAGTATTATATGAAGTATAAAAAGCAGTATTTTAACGCGAATGTGTAATTGGTCTGGAGACCTGTACCAAGTAGACGTATGGACGTATGTAGAATATGTAGGATCCATTGCTCGAGAAATATTGGTGTGATATAGCTGCCAACCTGACGACCTAAAAGGTAGTCTCGCACCAAAGACTTCAAAGTAAGTAGTATAGATATAGTTATACTAGTGATCACTGCCTCACGCCTATGCGTCGCGTCGTGTCTATCTATATTAATATTATAAAGAGAAATATGTGTTAGTATGTTTGTAAGGATATAATTCAAAAACTACTTAACCGATTTTATAAATTCTTTTACCATTAGAAAGGTAAATTATCACCGAGTAACATAGGCAATATTTAATAAAAACAAGTAACGTTACTGACATAACCTAACCTAATCTACTTTTACGCGAGCAAAGCCACGTGCAAAAGCTAGTGTACAAAATCTTTCTTTGCTTTCTTTCTTAAAAGCATGCATTCCATACTGGGAAACTTAAGCACTGCGGTGCGGTGGACTCTACAAGCATATCATTCAAGTTCACAAAGTACACCCAAAGCAATCACTTTTAGATCATATGGCGCGGGGGTCACAGCGCGGTAACGGTTGGCTACAGCGCCGTCTGTGCAGTCGATAGTATGAATAAGTCTTTAGAGAGGATAGCTTAAGTGAATTATGTCTAAGAAGATAATCTCGAGCAAGGTTTAAATTCAGACATTGTCCGAGCAAATAATCATGATGTATAATTATTAAAATATCAACGAGAACATTTTAATCATGGTAAGTAGAGAAGGAAATTCTATAGAATTTGACGACTGGCGTACTACCGAAAAATATAACTAGCTATTTATTTACCTACATATACAGGTGTCCCAGAAGTCGACGTCAAGCCGTAATCAGGTAACTGGCTATAATAGCTAATTAAAACACCCATCAACACTTATTACAACACGATAGGTAAGTGATGCACAAAATAAGAGAACACAGATTGAGCTCATTCTGCGTAAATAGAAACACCAATGATTAAATTATGTTCGGGTACGTTGCAATAACTACACTGGAACATTGAGACAACTGCCATCGTAGTCTCCCTGTGACCATGGCTGCTGTAAAGCAACCGAAACGTCGGGGAAAGTGTAAACTTAAATATAAATAGTTTTAATAATATAATTAGCTTACAAATTTGTAAAGTGTAATAGTAGTAGTAGTGTAACAGTTTCTAAACTAAGTAATAAGTGCCAAATAAACAACGCGGTAAAATCCGTACATAGTAGTTTAATATCAAAGAACACAGATTGTTTATTAGGTTAAACGATTTGTTCCATGCTTCCCTACCATGACGTCAATGGTTGGGATGAGAGGATTTTTATGTCGATAAGTCGACATCAAGATATGGTGAGTATGAGTACCTACTATACCAGTTTTGTTCATAAACCAGCTGGTAGGGACTAGTGAAATAGAGAATAGACCAGCAGAAAACACGTAATGAGTTTTTTGTTCTTCAAATAGTATCTATTGAATGACTGCACGGACGCCATCCAGTTAGTGCAGTCATGGTTTAGGTGGTCGCCTGGCCACTGCTACTGCGTGGCGTGTTGTGGGATTAAATACCACACAGGACAAACATTTGTGTGACCCACAAATAGTTGTTCCGAGTCTGCATGACCTTTGTGTCCGTTGTTTGAATATTTGTAAACTCCGCCGCTATACAGGAAATTATTCCTAGTGCGGGGAGTTGGCATTTTTGAAAAAACAAAAACATAAATATGTATATTAAAATGAATTTGTATAGTCAGTGGCGTAGCGTAGTGGGGCGGAAGGGGCTGTCCGCCCCTGACGGCACTTTTAGGAGGGCGGTGAAATTTCACTATAAATAATAATAATATCTTGTAATTATTTGAACCATTTCATGACGAACACGAGGAATGAGCAGATGTACTGATGTAATGATGGCTGTTCTTGTCGAAGAGTTTTTTAGAATTACTGTGTATTACAGTCTTTTAAAATTAAATATCTAAATAAGAGGGCGGCAGAATTTACCTCCGCCCCAGGCGACGGACATCCAAGCTACGCCACTGTGTATAGTCCATAATACTTTGTAGATGTTCTCATAAGAAATGCTTAACAAAGTGTAATTAGTAGTCGTAATATCGGCCGCTTTTCAATCATTCGATAGCTTGTCTAAGATTTTCCATAGACAAGCTATTGGAAGATTATTTTATTTTTGAGTAATCTAATCAAAAACCGCAATACGACAAATTAATTCCTCAGATGAGCTTAAGATGGTGATTGAATAATCGAGCCTACATATCGTGACACTATTTAGGCCACGGTTAAACGGTGTTTATAGATAGTCTGATAACTGCCTCCGTGGTGCAGCGGTAGTGAATGCGACTGCTGTGTATGAGGTCTCGGGTTCGAATCCCGGGTCGGGCCATTAAAAAGTTATTGGGTTTTTCAGTTAAGAAATCTCAATAGCAGCCTGGAGTTGAAAGTTGTCGGTGTTAGACACCCTTGTGTCTCGTAAAGCACGTGAAGCCGTTGGTCCTGCGCCTGATCTCTCTCCGTGTCGGATTACCGTCCTGTCGGATCATGAGAGTTAGGGAACAGAGAGTGCCCTTGTGTTTCCGCACACATTTGTGGACTGTAATATCTGCTGCCTACTTGGCCAGTCTCCGTTAAGACTGGCCACCGTGGTCAAAATTCGGTCTGGAGGATATTATTATTATAGATAGTCTAGCTTATAACCCCAAAGGGG
This sequence comes from Catocala nupta, assembly GCA_963675205.1. NCBI lineage: Eukaryota > Metazoa > Arthropoda > Insecta > Lepidoptera > Erebidae > Catocala > Catocala nupta. The sequence continues at coordinate 14,707,178 of OY776092.1, read as the reverse complement.
TAGATGGTCTTTAGGCATCATGTAATAGGGGCGAGCTTACTGCGTGTATGACGTGGAAAATTCACCGGCAATGCATAAATAACTTCACTAGAATTTACCCGCGGCTTCTCTCGCGTAAATTTAGGTTAGGTTAGTAACAGTAGTTTTTTCTGAATGAAAGGTACCCTGTGTGCTTTTATGTTCACCTGACAACGTGTATGCAAAATTTCATGATGATCTGTCAAGTAATTAAGGCGTGAAAGCATAACAAACAAATAAACATAAAATCTTATATCGCATCCATATATGTATATGTATATTATATATAAAGATCGCTATGCATCTTCTATCGCTTTTACTATGGAGAGTGCTCCGAGGAATTGCTCGGACTGATCGCTGCCGGCTCTTTTCGCCATCGTCCTACGTGACAGAATTTCCATCCCCATCATTTAGATGATTGGCAGTCCACTACTGTGCGTTTTCCAGAAATTTTCTGCCTCGCACAACTAAACTGTGGAATGGACTGTTGCCTGCGGTATTTCCGGACCAATACGATCTACAAACCTTCAAGAAAAGAGCGTACTCCTTTTTAAAAGGTGTCAGGTGTCCATGGGTGGCGGTAATCGCTTTCCATCAGGCGATCCGTCTGACATAAGTATATTAGTTAGGATTTTAACATATGTGAAATTTTAAACTCACCTAATTAAGACGTTTATTTACACTTTAATACACATACGTACTACATTTAGCAGCGACTATCGCTAATATTTTGACTGCATTGATGCTGCATCGCGTTTACGCAACTCTCTGCATTTGGTCGCAGTCCTAAAATGGCGTGTATCATTCTTATTTACTATTTATTGGGCATAATTCCATATTATTAAACATGTTTTTGTTTCGTTTATAATAATAACATCAGCCCTATATTAAACTGTCCCACTGCTGGGCACAGGCCTCTTCTCAGTGTAAATAGGATTAGGCTATAGTTAACCACGCAGGCCCAGTGCGGGTTGGCAGACTCTACATATCTTCGACATGAATATTATGAAGAATAAAATTCTCAGACATGCATGTTTCCTCACTATGTTTTCTCTCATTGTTAAAGCGAGAAAGCGAGTTAAGTTAAACACTTATAGTAATTTAAGGAAATTATGAAGCTTGGTCAGAAATATTCTAAAATGTAAAGACAGATGTTACTGAATCGCTGCGAGTGGCATTCGAGAATTTACCAAGTATCATTTGGTCGCTAAAAAGGGCTTTAGAAAAGCGACTAAGTATATCGAATCGCCGATCGTTTACTATAAGTAGTATGTTTACATGACATGTAAATATCTGCTTAAATATTTTATGTTAAGGTAAGGTTAAATAGTCTATTATGTGAGGAAACCTGCATGTCTAAAGTTCTCAATAATGTTCTCGAAGATATGTGAAGACTGCCAGCCCGCACTAGGCCAGCGTGGCGGGCTATGGCCTAACCCTTCTCACACTGAGAAGAGCCGTGCCTAGAAGTGGGACAGTTTAATACGCTAATATTATTATTATAAGGTAAGGTACAATATATTCTTATATATCAACAACAAGATTATCATAATAAGCATGAATGATAAGAGAAGAATAATATATTCTTATAGCAAGATTGTATTTAAGAATTTAATTGGCTTACACAGAGCATAATTTGAACGATGCGGCGAGTAGCCGAGTATTGCAGCGCATACTTTGAACACCGAACATTGACGTATTAAGTAGTTTAGTATGTTTTAGCCAAAGTTTAAACTGCATTCCACCTGAAACGTATTGTTCGTAGTACATAGTTAAGTTATATGTTAATCAGTAAGTATCAAATTGTATGTAACATCGTCAAGTGTAGTTGTTACAAAACGATGGTTCTCTAGACGATGGCCTACGATTGTAAAATACAAATTAAACACAAATATACAAATGTACCAACAAAGCCACATTAAATAATTACATCAATCTTAACTAAGTAGATAGTAAATGCGAATGTGAGTTTGTTTTCTTGTTACGATTTAACGCCTAAATTACTCGACCGATGTTCATGAAATTTCGCATACACGTTGTCAGGAGATCAGAAAAGAACATTGAGTTCCTTTTATGCAGAAAAAAGGACTGCATCGGAGCGAAGAAGAAAAGAGAACCGAGAAGCCGCCAAATGTAAAATGTTGATAAATGAAAGAACACTAAAAGTTTAAGGAAATATACATTTTTTTAGTAAGTATAGGTTTATGGTGCAGTGGTAGTGAAAATGACTACTGTGCATGAGATCTCGGGTTCAAATCTCGGGTCGGGCCAACAAAAAGTTATTAAGTTTTCTGTTAAAAGATCTTATATTGCGTCAGCTATGCTAGGTACCCACGTAAAAAAGGGGAGCTTATTGCCGTATATCGAACACAGCTCCAGACTCCGTCTTGCTGCTAAAACTTATTGATAAAGGGATCTCATCAAAATTAATCCAAAGAGCAGCGATAGCTCACTGGGTAGGCCAACAGACTGCAATGCAGAGGGTCTCAGGTTCGAACCCACGTCGCGCATCTCTGACTTTTCGAAATTATGTGCGTATTGATTGTCAATTATAGCCTGCTCCGTGCCTCGGAGAGCACGTTAAGCCGTCGGTCTCGGCTGCCATGAACATCTATGGCAGTCGTTATTGGGGAAGTCGACACAAAAGATCCCACTGGGTCGAAGTGTCTGTGACTGGCTCCCACACAAGGTAAGATAAGATAATCCGATCAAAGAATCGAACGAGAGATTTCAAGCACATCAATCGCAGTTACTCTGTAGCGAATGTGACTGCTGTCCTCGATATACCTTAGATCTGCGTACTGATATGTATATCTAATTTACATGATTATAATATACGAGCATTTAGCAGAATAAATGCGACACCAAATATTTATAAATTCTTGCCCTTGACAATACGTAATGCTCAAAATCATATTAGTTCGCCATCAACCCCTACCCTACTCTTATTTTTCCCTACTCTACAAAGGTAAGCTTTCTAGACTAACCCGATTTGGTTAATATCAATTATTATATGGAGAAATAGCTATAATTTTACCTTCGTACCCACACCAATATACAATTTACAATAGAAGCAGCAGCCTAGAGCAATAGGTATATACCTCGATCTTATATTCTTTGATATAAGATCGAGATATATAAGATCGAGGTATATAGGACGGCCTCGATGGCGTAATGGTTAGTGTAATCGACTGCCACGCCTGAGGTCGCGGGTTCGATTCCCGCGCAAGTCAAACATTTGTGTGCATGAACATGGATGTTTGTCTTGGTCTGGGTGTTTCTATGTATAATATGTATGTACTTACAAAAAAAAGTATATATGTATGTTTATCTATTGTCTAGTACCCATAGTACAAGCTCTGCTTAGTTTGGGCTAGATGGTGTTGTGTATGTGGTAGAATATTATTATTATTAATATATACTCACTAGCTGACACGTGCAACTTCGTCTGCTTCACATAAGAGAATTTTCCCCGTTTCTGCAACATTTTTATTGCTGCTCCGCTCCTATTGGTCGTAGCGTGATGTTATATAGCCTATAGCCTTCCTCGATAAATGAGCTATCCAACACTCCAACACAAAGAATTTTTTAATTCGAACCAGTAGTTCCTGAGATTAGCGCGTTCAACCAAACAAACAAACAAACTCTTCAGCTTTATAATATTGATTACACATACCTACTAGTTGGAACGCGTAAATTGCAAATCCTTACTAATATTACAAACGCGAAAGTTTGTATGGATATATGGATGTATGAACGTTTGTTACTCTTTCAGGCAAAAACTATTGGACCGATTGCGATGAAACTTGGTATGTAGATAGCTGGAGACCTGGATTCACACATAGGCTACTTTTAGTATTAACTATTATTAAATATTGTTACAAACATTACGACTGCACGCATGGCGTAGTTGTTTAAGTAGTCGCCTGGCCACCGCCACTGCGCCGAGTGTTATGGGTTCGATCTCCACATGAGACAAAAATTGTGTGATCCAATAGTTGTTCTGAGTTTGGGTGTTCTATGTATCCGTTGTCTGAATGTTTATAAAATCCTCGCAAAACAGGTATGATTCCTAGTACGAGAGTTTTCTTTTTTAGATACCTACACATTGTTTAGGATCGTATAGGTATGTATGTATTTGGATACATATCTATAATAACTATCTATATATTAATACATGAAGCAAAAGCTTTGTACTCCATTTTTACGGAAATTGCGCGGACGGAGGAGTATGAAATTTCGCACAGTTGAAGTTTATTTGGAGGAGGAGTGGCGAATGCTAATATTTTTATAAAATATGCTTTAGAAATACATTAAATTAATTAAAAACACCGCACGCACACTACCATGCATTTGACACACGCAGTCGAATCGCGTTCGTAGTATTTCGGCATGGTTCGGCTAATGTCGTATAATTCTTCGTATATACCTTAAGTACCTAATGCAATTTCACGGTATATATCATAACAATCAAACTTAAAATTTAAATCAATTATGGTTGAATTTCGAGCACTTGGCGACCGCTAGTAGTTATAAATATGCAACTATTATTGTTAACTGTAGCATAATATTATTGGGCATACATGACTTTACACCTCTTATATTACCGAAGGAGTAGACGACCGTGTATTATACCGATATTTTGGCATCTATGGTAATACTTACGTGAAAATCGGCAAGTAGACTAGGTCCGCCTCAATAAAATATAAAAACAGATGGTTCGTTTAGCTATTCCAAACAAATATTTGATCCTGCGTCAACAAAACAAACACGTGTTGCAAATAAAACAAACAAAGCTCAATGATGTGTTCTTAACATCAGCTGCTATTGTAGAAGAGGTCCCTCGAAATAAATACTCGGTAGCGATCAATAAAGCTAATATAAGCCCCACATGGTGAGGTGCGAGCATTGTACCACCCTATGGAGACGGCACACACTTGCCAAGTTTTTGGGGTCGGTACACGAATATTGGAAACATATCGATGACCTTGAAAATAAATTGGTTTTTATTTTTGTGAATTATTAATAGTAAGAAACAAAATAATATAACAAGGGATGTTCCATAAGTACGACGTCCTCTCAGATGACATGTCCAAACAATATGTCCAAAAATATTAGTTAACTAGCTTTTGTTCGCGGCTCCGTTCGCGTAAAAATAGGTTTGATTAGGTTATGTTAGATAAAATTATTTTTATAAACAAAATTTACTGAATAGTTACTTAGTGATATATAGCTTTCTAATGGTGAAATAATTTATAAAATCGGTTGAATAGTTTTGGACTTAAATTATCCTTATAAGCAAGCAAACAATCAAATCTTTCCTCTTCATAATATTAGTATAGACTAGTACAGATAACTACATAAACATTCGGTGCAATCTGCCAAAATCAAATTCTCAAGTCTGTGATTGGAATAATGACCTATAAGTACTTCTAAATGCTTGGTATCAGACGGAGACATTTAGACAGTCGAGTACAGAAAATACATTTTTTAACTTAACTTTGAAGTTAGAATCTGTATTTAAATCAGTGAATACTTAATAACTGAACGGCTATATTGTGCCATAATTGTATGTACAACTAAGTACCTATTTGCGAAGTAACTCTTCTGCCAAAACTACTGATTGCAATAAAAAAGGGAAGTAAGGTTTACAAAACGATACTCTTTTTTACTTTTGTTGTATAGACTATTAACAAATAATAAGCTGATTTAAATGAATATTGGTAAAAGCTTTATATCTATCTTTGATTTCCATAGCAGTTTCTAATACCGGCCATAAAATAATATGAAATCATAAACTAAAGTAAGATCTCAATGCTGAATTGTGAATGTATCTGCAAGAAGTGTAAAAATATAGTTTATAACATATCAGCCATCTCTATTTACATCACTTTATTTACAAACCTATACAAATATGTCTGCGACATAAACATGTACTCGTAGAATCTTATTCAGATCTGTTTTGGATGCTGGAGACACCATATTTCGTTTTACTACGTAAAGATTTATTACGTCTAGCCAATACAATAACTACAATTTGGCGTAGACGGTACATTTTACTATTATCACAAAACTAAAGGACTCTTCCAGCAGACAAACAAATTTATTTCTTTGTTCTAGCCCTATGTCAATTTCGAGGTGCCTCAAGATTCATCTCATAATACTAATAATTACATAGAGGGGACAAAATAATATTCTTTTCCCCTCAACTTGTCGCTTATATGGCAGTTACCACGGTATGTATCGAACCCCAATCTTTTAAGTTCGATATTGAGTCCATTGTAAACGCCTTACAATATTCTGCTCAAAAGAATCAACTTATTAGTTTAAATAAGTAATATTGCCGATTCTTTCCCTAGATTCTTTTGTTGTTTTGAAGTTTCAACGACTTTGGTTTCCTCCAGCGTCGAACTTAATTTTGATTTAATGAGCCCTAATTTTTCTTGAACAACTTTCCAACTTACTTTTTGTTTAAAAAAGTACGCTAATTGGACGATCGTCTTAAAGTTACAGCGGAGAGCATATTTTTGAAATGAACGTTTAAATGCTTGTATGCCTGAAATGTAATGACGGGAATGTTTAATTAAAATCGATGGCATTCTTTCTCATCTTACGTGTCATTTAATGAGGACAATAATTGAACGGGAATCGGTTTCAAAGGCTTTCATGGTGTGAAATGCGGCAACCGCGTGACCTAATTCTTTTTCCTCGTAGCCGAGTAAATTCATAGTAACTCACTTGGTGTGTCTCGGCTGACACTACCGGAGCTCACTCGATGATAACGTTAACAGATCGTAAACAGTGTTTGTCCACTACGTTAGGCCGAGGTTGAGTTATAAAACAAACCATGTGAGTCTATCTTAAAGGCTTTTATATAGCCGGAGGCTTTTATACCTTTTATAAACTATTGACTGGTCGACTGGGAAAATAAGTGAGCGATCCAATCTTTTGTTATCGAGATATTTTTATATTCTACTAAAGTTTAGAAGTCAAAAGAATAGGGATGGTCGTTTGCATGAGAGATTTTGTTGTTGAATAATGTTATAGTTGTGTATGGTAAGGACTTACTGGATACCTGCAAAAGTCCTAACGTGGAGTAAATATTAGTGGAGGATAGCAGCGAGTTAGAGTTCGAAAAATAAATTGATGTTTTTTTAATAATTATTTATTTTTATGATACATAGATTGGCTTGAATTCCTAAGGGATAGGTCCCTTTGATTAAGGATTTTTACTCACTACGATCATTCAAGCGTCCTTAAATTTATACAATGAAATTAAACATAATATCAAGTTAAATGTTTACATGAACTAAGGAACCTAACATGTTTTCTGTCCGATGAATTACATATAACATAACAATAGATTTTCTATTGTGTCTGTCACAGGACAGGCTATACAAGCATATAAATCGACTTACGCCTACATATCCTGAAGGGAGTAGATGTTTACACACCTAAACTTCATCAGCTATATTGTACATTCCACGTAATTGGTGGTGACATTGATTATCCGACACATAGCCGTGGCCCATGATGCTATAGAGAATATTCTAACATAAAATCCTTTAGCACTTTGATGAACTCGCGAACTCAATATCATAGGTAAAACACATAATAAATACAGAAAAAAATAAGACTAGATGTAATATTTACCTACATACATAGTTTCACGACTATGCGACTGTTGTGCATGAGGTCTCGGGTTCGAATCCCGGGTCGGGCTAACAAAATGGTATTGGAGTTTTCTGTTAAAGAAATCTCAATACGAGCCCGGAGTTAGGAAGTTGGCGGTGTTAGACACCCCCGAGCCTCGGAAGCACGTACAGCCGTTGGTCCTGCGCCTGATCTCTCTCCTGTCGTGTCGGATTATCCGTCCCATCGGATCATGAGGATTAGGGAACAGATAAAACACTTAACACTGCGCAGATGGCCAGTCTCCGTTAAAATTAGCCGCCGTAACCGAAATTCGGTCCAGAGGACATTATATCTCCAAAAAGGAAGACTGAGGTGTCTTACTCATATTCGCCAGGTATGATTTTACGTTCTAGGCAATAGGTGCGAGCCTAAAGTTGTTCAGCGGGCACAGTTTTAGTGTCCGTTTTGCAACTAAGAGATTCAAGACAGAAATATCCAATAACACTGGCTAACCTGGGCATCTAACCCAAGAGACCTTATGCACAGCAACCGCGCATACTACCCCTGCACTATCGAGGTAAATAACTAGTATATACAAGAACGTAGTTTATGCCTATTATGATAGAGTAAATATTTTCCTGTTTTAATAGGCTTGCTACCTCATTTCTGTGTAATGGTACCTGGCAGAGTTCCAAGTAAACTGCATCAATCTGGTTTTGATACGGCTAATTACCTGTGTTGTACTTGACCTCAGGGATTTAACATCAGTTATTTATGAATTGGTAAGTTAGTGATGGCATTATTTAAAGCTTAGAGCACTGTATTTTAATCCCTAGGACCCCGGGGCTTAGACCTGCTTTTTTATTGTGACTGGATTTCCGATTGATGCAGTAATTTAATATTGTCTTACATTAACATATCTCTTATGATATACAGGGTGTCCGGTAATTAATGGATAACCTTGAAATGTCTTATAGTAGAACTGAAGGCCGTTCAGAAAAAAATAAAAAAGTTTTTTTTTTAAAGTGCTAGCTTTTTAACTATTAGCATAGCATACTTTTGACTGTCTATCTATTAGCATAATTAGTGTATAATAATAAAACAACAAAAAACCGATGGATTTCATTCATTTATGGTCGTAGTATATAAGAAAGTTAATAAGTAAATTATCTCTAAAACACAAGCTAAAGAAATTGCTGCTTGCTGACATCACAGATAACTGTAACGTGTAGATCCTCAAGTTGCTGTTATGTGTGTAATGGTACCTAACGCAATATGTTTTTTATTTTTGGTTTATTATTTTATTCCATAATTAAGCTAAGTGTATGTAGTTATTATAAATGAGTGTGCCTGCCGAAAAACTGTTAAGCAGTTTGGTGGGATTTCCGTGTTTAAATTCATATGTTTTGGACTCAATAAATATTTTATTATTATTATTATTATTATTATTACATGGTATTTAAAAAAACACATGTCACAGGTAGTAGATAGGATAGATATTTTTTCATATTTCTTTCTAAACGGCCATCAGTTCCACTATAAGACATTTCCAGGTTATCCATTAATTACCGGACACCTGTAAATTGAAATTAAACTACTTTGTACGGCTTTTATCGCGGTTTATTTAAAAACACTGATTTTAGATAATGTTCAAGCTTTTAAACTATTTCGCCGCCTTTTGATTAGTAGTTATTAAAACCTGTCATCGTTTGCGTTGCTGAGGTATTACTTACGTATTGCTATTCTTAGGAAAAAGAACCTAAAAAAATATTAGATAAAATAAAACTATTAAAACACGCTTTATTAAAAAAACAAATTAAAAGGTAGAACATAATTTAATCATTTAAATGTAAAAAAGGGTGCTGTCTAAAATATTTTGATAACACACGCTTTTTTCATTAAAATTATTAAATTTGATTTGATTTTTTTAATAGCGCGTGCTTTTTAGTTTTTTTTATTTTCTTTATATTTTTCTAAATTATTGAATTGTCATCGGTCCTTGATAAGTGTGCGAAGTTTCAAATCAATTCGACGGTTTGAAAGGGCTGAAAATCACATTCAAAGATTCCGTTACATCGATTCATCATCGATACATAGACACATACATAGATACATACATACCAAGCTAATAAAAGCGTGTTAAAATTGATTAAAAGGGAGGGAACGGGAGATGTAGATATATGAGATTGGCATTCTTTATTATTAGGCGAAATGCAGTAATATATTTCTTCTCCTATGCTTGCTTGTATGTAAGACTGTAGTACCTATTCTCCAAGCGGACCGGGTCTCTTATTAACCCCCGACGCAAAAACGACGGGATGTTATAAGTTTAACGTGTCTGTGTGTGTGTGTGTGTGTTTGTCTGTGGCATCGTAGCTCCCGAACGGATGAACCAATTTAAATGTTGTTCTTTTTGTTTGAAAGGTGAATTAGTCGGGAGTGTTCTTAGTTATGTTTGATGAAAATCGGTCCAAGATGGCCGTCGTCAGAAAATGGCGGATTACATATTTTTCACAACCCCCTCAATATGGGTATCAAATGAAAGGGCTTGACTAGTAGAATACTGTACACTATGATAGATTTCAAATCCAAGATGGCCGCCACCACAAAATTAAATAGTTTTCACAACTCCCTCAATATGGGTATCTAATGAATTTTGTGTCGGGCGTTTTTATTGCAAGACTCAGTATGCACTATTTGCTTTTTATACTAAAATCAATTCTACCGGTTCTCTTATACTATCATCAATTTATAGCTTCTATTGAAAAAATATACATCTGTTAAAAAGCGTTCGATGATTATGAAGTCGGCTGATATTTCCGCAAATAAATTTTATGATATAAAAATGATAACATTATCGAACAATGGACACCGCACAATAGCCCGTAGAGCCTCTCTGTAAAATGAATAGTGAATGAAACAAAAGTATTGTCTCTATTGTATATCTGCCTCATCTCATTGATCGGTAATGCACTGTTTCATTACTCAGGATTCAGCTAGGTTTAGCATTCATTTCATTGATACATTGCATTTTGTAGGCAGTATATACACATGACGCCTACTTTTTGTGATGCTGTTTTCTCAATCACGCGTAAATTGTTGAACGGATTTTAAAGAAACCCGGTACACAGGAATACCTTGTCTTTATTTAATACATAAGATACGTTAAAACGTATCTTATGTATATTAAACCTATGGTATTGGGATTTATCCTGGCATGCGTTCCCATAGGTTTCACACAGGTGCATAGTTGAGAATAAGCAGTTTTCGAAAGTCACCAGAAGACATATACATAGCTTTAATGCAGAACACTGTTCTGTGTCACAGTCCTAGGATCACAGTCCTACGATTGTAATTATTGAAAAATAGGCCTATAGGTATTTGGGGAAGAAATATTGATTTCTTTCCTAAATATATGCCTATTTTTTGCTGTTGGAAGATATCTTTTATAACCAGTTTAATATACGACTCTAAATTCTAAATTAATAGTCTTTAGTGCCTACATAATTATGATTTTACATACTTTTTTACTATAAGACTATCTTGGGTACTGTTTGTTCGTATTTTTAACAATCTTTATTCCAAATGTATCAAATACTTCTAACAACGGTGAGTGTACAAATGGCATCGCAATGTAAAGGCTGCACTACACTCGATGATATGCCATTGAGTAGCCGACGAGAGTAGTGAACACATTCACTTACCCTCGATTTACTTGCTCCTTCGTAGAACCTCTTTACAGCGTATGTATGTAGTACAAGATATCTTTTGTACAATTAACTTTGTGATCGAATTTCGTAACTTGATGTCTAATATTATTATGTACTAGCCACAAGTAAGTTTGCGTCGTGACGTCACGGGTAGATGATACGGATCATCTACGCGTTGCGGAACTAATCAGACGAATGCGGGATGCTGTCGGTGGTAGTGGGAGGGGAGTTAATCGGCAAACCTTCTGCGCGCGACTAATATAATTAGAGTATGGTATTAGACACTTTTATTCGTCCTTATTAACTACTTCATTTAACTTTGACAATTAGGTATAAACACGGTATTTGTCTGTAGAAGTAATATGTAGATTCTTAAACTTTTTTTTAATTTAACTTATTAAATTAAAAAGGACTTACCTCTTTCGCACTCTCTCTCTCTGTTTCTATAACATATGGACCTATTAGAAAGCACGTGTTAAGAATGAGAGTTGTCATTGAAGATTTAACACTTTTCTATTATTATCTCTCTAAAAAGTTTTTCGGATGCTCGAGAGGATATAGAATATTCTTGTTCATGAATAATAGACTCTCTCATAACTGAAACCACACAGTAATCACAGCAGCATACCTGCGTATCGTATAACTGTTCTATGTGTCACACAAGCCGTACATTATCCCCTGTGTCGTCGTAGCACTGTGTGTAAACCACGTAAAAGGATTATGGAGGTCCTCACAGACTTGCAACGTACGTACGGCAGCTGAGTGGGACCTTTGAGCCAGCTCTTATCTCTAGCTACGAGTGCGAGTATTGTTCTTACTTAGCGGTGATTCCGTTACACTTATCAAGATCACTTAATGCTATCAATACGAAGTGTTTGTTGTGAAGTCTTTTATACGACTAGAGGTGGATACAATTTGCTATAAAAATTGTATTCATAATTTTTCTGCAGTAAAAGAGATATTTTTCATTTTTTTTTATCGTGACACGGCATTGTGTTTGTAACGGACCTGATGGAAGGCCCAATTACAGTCCAGAGACAGTGACGAAGAGGAGAAGATAGATGTCTTCTAGTCGTCGTCAGTGTCAAGCCGGTCTGACCAGATGCTTCTTCACACTACGTTTGAAGGACCCAATGTCATAGAAGGGAGGGAACACATGAACCGGAAGACTGTTCCAAAGTTGTATGGTACGGCATAAAAAGGAATTGCTGAACCTATCTGCAAAGTTTATTTATTATATTACTTAATTGCATGTATCTTGAGGGATGTCTCATGTTGTAGGTAATAATAAAATATAACTCATTAGAATATGTTAGTTCTCTAAACAGAGAAACATTTTGTAAGTACTCGTTTCAAAATGTAAAATGTGAATTTTGCAGAGTACTTACTCATATTTACGTAGATTTACCAAACATTTCTTAGAAGGTCTGCTTTGTCAAAACAATTTAACCACAACTAATATGTTCCAGGGGTACTTACGAGCAAATTATACTACAAATGTTTTAATTTAAAATTAATAAATATCGTTCCAGGTCATCAGATATAATATTGTTACGGCTAGTGCCATCTGACGGCACTGTGGGGAAGACTCGGCAGTCCCTTCTAATAATTTATTACAGTACCATCTATTGACATCTTGCGGAACTACGTAGTGTCGGTGCGAGCATAGTAGAGAGAGCGCTAGCACATTCTCGAATCATCGTGCTGCTGCGTGCCGGGTATGGTTTTTCTGGAGGACTCCAGAAGCGCTTTACCCGCGTATAAATAGAGCGCACGCGCACCGCCGAGTCAGTTTACAATCGTAAGCGGTCAAGTGTTCATCGAAGCGAACGGAAGCGAAACTACGACGAAGTTTGAAGCAGTTACAGTGGAAAAGTGTAGAATAGTGTTTGTTGTGTTTTAAATTTAATTGTGCTAGAATAAAACTTTTAGTCGATAATATTGTTTTATATTCTTATCTGTCGAACCCAGCACGTAACAATTATGTACCAGGCCACTCAGAAAGTATTGCGAGAAATAGTTTTATGTATTTTGAAAATATTATTATTTATGTCTCATTGAAAAATGGATCTGCCCCGAGAGCATTTCCGCGCTATGATTTTTTACGATTTCAAGTGTCGCCTGAAACTGGACGAATCGTACGATAGACTTCAAAATAAATGGCATTCATGGATGAAGGCCCTTCCAAGGCAACCGTGTATTGTTGGTATAACGAATTCAAGCGCGGTCGACTAACTTTGAGGGATGAAGAAAGAAGTGGTCGCCCTTTGACGGCTGTTACAGAAGAAAACCTGCTAGCAGTGAAAAATGTGATCCAAGACAATAGGCGAGTTACGTATCAGGAGATTCAGCACATACTGCAGATTGGATCGGGAAGCCTACACGTGCATCTTCGCGTGAGGAGGATAATTTTACGCTAAGTGCCGCTCAACCTCACCGATACTCAGAAGCAGGCCCGGGTGGAATGGTCCCGTGATATGATAAACAAATTTGAAGCAGGCTGTCATAAACATGCCGAGACGAGCCTGGTGATGATGGGTGAAGGTGATGAAGGTGATGATTCCTGGATTTATCAATCCGATCTAGAAAAGAAGCGTCAGTCAACGGTTTACGTGTTTCAAAACGAATCAACGCCTACCAAAGTGAAGCGATCTAAAAGCGGGGGGTAAGATTTTGATTGCGAACTTTTTCAATTTGACTGGCTACTTGGTGTCAATGCCTTTACGGAACCAAAAAAGCATCAACGCCGAATAGTATACCATTCCAATGGTATACTATACTTTGGTAGTATACTACCAAAGGCTTGTCAGAAGTTTTCTCTGTTATGAGCAACAAGCGATCAAACACAGGGCTCCGCGGGCTCCACTACGACAACGCGCCCGCGCACATCGCGATCAAAACAAGTGACGTCCTGGACAGCAAGCCGGTCAAACTTCTGGGTCACCCCCTTCTTACAGCGCTGACCTAGCATCGTGTGACTTCTTTTTATTCCCGAAATAAAAAATCGGCTCAAAGGGATACAATTTTCGTCGCCGCAAGATGCGCTGTCAGCGTTAGAGCAGGCTGTAAACGAGGTATTTGCGGCGGAAAAGTGATTCGAAAACAAGTTCAGATGCATGTAACTTTGTATAGAGCCTGATGGAGAGTACTTTGATAAGATTTAATAGAAAAATATTTACCTATAGAACACTTTTATAACTATAACCAGGGGGTACCAATTAGAACAAAAAGTAAACAGTTCCAAAAATAGATCATAGATGGCACTATGAGTTCCAATGTTAATATTAAGATCAATCAAAACGCTTTATTGGAAGAAAATTGACCATAAAATGATATTATAAATAAGCATTGTACATATTTAATTAACGAGCATCAAGGTAAACGCATTTATTTTATGATTTAAAGATATCGATATATCAGTATCTTTTACATCACACATAGGTAATCTACCTATCATTTTATTTTACCTAAAGGGCTAGATGAGACGCTAGATGGCTCTTTTATATGTTTATACAAGTCTACAAAAACATTGTGTTTTTATTTCATACCCTTCTTTTGGTTTACTTCAATATTTGTTTATTACCTACTGATACTAAGAGAATTTGATATTAAGAAATTACTTATAATATGAAAAATATGTATGCTTAACAAATGTCAATGTATTAAACAAAGCGTTTTGTTGTACTACATGGCATTATAGGTATTTAAACACCTGGTCGGTTCTCGTAACTTCTATTGTCAAATTTCATTTGCTTGTGCGGCAGTAGATATAGCGCAGTCGTCGGACTAGTCGGCATTACAATAATCATTATCTCTGTGCTACCTACTTATTTTGAATTGAATTACAAACAGCAGGGTAAGACCCGCCCACCCCCGCTACAAGGCCAAGTATGAAACGATGTTTACTATTTGTTTTGCTTCGAAAAATATAAATTATGAGCAATATTTTTTGAGCTTATATTGGTTGAGCTTTGCTTCTTCCTGTTGTCGACGTCACGTGACGATATTATGACATAACATTTTGTTTCGAATATTATCATTTACCTACTATTTTACTCACATCACTCACTCATCACATCACACTCATTATTTTTTAACTAGTTACTATTAATGTGTTCATATCTGGTTTGGTTGACATTGTAATAAATATTCGGATGTAATAGTAATATTACATGAGATAAATATTTCTTGGACGTCGTCGTCACCATATATCCTTATAATTATTATTTAGACACGAATATTTAAATAAATCATACCAACGCATGAATAGTGTTTTAGGATTAGTAACATCGCATTTATCATGGTATATTAATGTGATCTTTACTTACATAAGTACCACAATATTCATTAATTAAGTAGGTAGGTACTTATCTATTGTTTTGTTACTTGACTTTTAACTATTATTACATAATAATTATTGATTTCCCTACAAAATCAATAATTAATATGGACATAAAAGTAAAAGAATACAATGTCAATAATTATTATGACATAGTTAAAAGATTACGAGCCATGACTACGTAAAGCATACCTACTAACTCAGTTGTTTTTTTTTCTATTAATAGGTAGGTACATTGTATTTTATAGGAGGTACTTATATCAATAATTATATTATTAGCTTTAACTTCTGTTAAAGTATTAAGCAGGTCCAGATAATTAATATTTCATAACAAAACTTTAGTTGACAATCAAACTTCGACTCTATTGAGAATCGACGCGGCAGGCAGGCGCGCTACTCGCCGCCGCGGCTACCGGCAGCGCTCATACACGATATTAGGTATACACGAAAATTCACGAAGCTGACCGGAATGAACCGAACGCCGCCGCCGCGCGCCGGGCGATACTCGCGCGTGCGTGTGATTTGATTTCAAGTATAGCGTAGTGGTTTAATCGCTTAAACCGGGTACTTATCGACGGAGTATATATTACGGAGTGTTATGGGTTCGATTCTTACACAGAAAATAAATTATGTTCAACAGATTTTTTTGTGTTAAGTCTGTTATACGGCAAAAGAGTAACCGTATGAGTCTTTTAAAAAAAAGTGCCGGTTATTATATTTATTTTTCGATAGTTAAATTCAAAATAATCTATGTGATGTATTTTATAAATAGTCATCACTCAGTAAATTTCAACAGAGACTAAATACTAGGCATTGCACAGTTGTTTTCAAAAATCTGAGCGCAATAGTTTATGTTATTTTATATTTACAATTATAGTGAAATATAGATCACTAACTGCCAAAGTAGAATTCTATATGCCAATGAGTTATTTTCAAAGTACCCGAACATCAATCGCAATCGCATACATAATGAAATATATTGTTTAATTAATACTTTTTAAAACGCATTCATTAAAATTATATGAAAAAATTCACGAAAATCCGACCGACTAAATGAGAATCACCAAAGTGTGATCGTACGCATTTCGGCACACAACACTATAGGTAGATAACTTTTATTTTCAAGGTTGCGCACGTTTTACATCGGCTCGTTTAAATAATATGTTCTATCCGTGGTAAACAGTCAAGTAAGTACCTATTTTACTGTCACAACGCCATCTCTTATGAGCTGTTATCAAATAGGATTCGGAACTTGTGTACTTGTTATGGGTAGATGGCAGCAGTGGCGCTAGTTTTGTGCTGCCATCTAGTGTAAAAAGATAGGTACCAAATTGCAAGTAGAATAGCCAGAGTTAGGCGTGTCCAAGATTTTTGTATGGGATTGAGTATCTGTACTAGTATTATATTATCTGTGCTATAACAAAACTTTCTGACTGTCCCACGTATATGACTACCTCATCGTAATACAAGATTCCACAGCTGACAGACAGCCTACGTGATTTTAGCACTGCTAATATTTTTACAGTCAAATGTGTAATATGTAGGTAAACAACATATGTGTATTCTTTAGTTTGATAGAGCCATTTTTATATGTTTAGTTTTCTTGGCGCTTAAAAGACTTTCAGATTGATATGTTTGCTTACAATATGGCTTAAGTAGTCGAGTTTAGTAGTACTGTAACGTAGACTACGCCATAACATAAGAAAAGCTCAGAATTTGTTCTTGTATCACTTATCTTACAACTTTAGCGTAGGGTCGGTGACTATTTTAAGCCTATTTGTAATCGGACGGATAAGACAAATAATATATTGCCCGTACTTTAAACTAGTAAATATGCATGCGTTGTATAAGTAAACACACCAGCATCAAAACATTCACAGATAATGTTTTATAGATCTATTGCTGGCGTGTTGAAGTCAAAAGAAAATGTACAAGGTGATAACTACAGCTAGGATTATACCTTTGAAATCAATTTTTTTGTATAATTCTATATTACTACCATGTCTGGTAGTAATATAGATGCACAAAAATGTGTAGTTCTCTCGTAGTATGAATTTATACTTATCTTTGTCTTAAGATCTTGTTCACTAGCCATTGGGCACGGGTCTCTTTACGGTAAGTGACAGGTCAAAGTCACACATCTTCAAAAGCATTATGAAGATCTCCCAGATATTCTCACGATGTTTTCCTTGACCGTTACAGCGAGCGATAAAATTAATTATACATTACTTTAAAAAGTTTGAGTGCGTGCTATTGGATCTAACTTGATACGTGGTGGTCCAAAAAGTCCATGGCCACGTTCTACCAGATCACTTACACTGCTAGGAAATTCGTGTTATCATTGAAATAATTCGCGAACTCACAACACTTTAGCCAATATCACGAGCTTATGATAGGATCAACTACGCGTATAAGCTTAGAACTTTACTTAGTTACTGTACCCGAGGTTGAGCTCTGAATCGATGATACTGTTGGTACTTTTCAAAATCGACCAGTTTTGTGTGTGTTATCTTGTTTTCATGTTCGCTTGGGTAAAGTAAACTATATGCATAATTTTGCATTCGTTCGAGTTTCCAGTTCGTGATGTTGGTGTTATAAACTGTACTTAACTGTGGAAATGTTGTGATAAATGAAGAATTAATAGTACAGCTGTTTTTATATTATTTAATTATTAGATCGAAATGATAGGCGGAAATCCCTTGGAAAAAAAAATTGAAAAGCGAGAAACCCACCACGCACCCTCGGAATGCCCACCTCAACTATTGCAATAGAAAAAGGTTGACAATAACGAATTCCTGTCGAGACAGCCGCGTCGTGGGATCCGGGAATACCCAATGACCCGCTTATAGCAGCATAATTTTAGTTACAGCTTTGAAATGTTACATACATACATTTAAAATTAGTGTATTGCTAGAATTAGGGATTAAAAACAAATTTTAATACGTCACCATTGCTTTATTTATTTGCCTACTCACGAAATAATTAACTTTTCATTTGGGTGATAGTGAGAGTAGTGAGGAAATTGAAAGGCAATAAAAGCAGGCGCGCAAGGCTACTCATTCCTTATTCGTTGCCTAACTGTCTTGAAGATACCTTACGCTGAGCCGAAACACGTGTCAACGTATATTTTCTCTTCGAAGCGGATCACTGCTAGTTAGAGTACACCCGGATTCCACGAGGCGGCTGTCTCTATCCAGAGGAATTTGGTACTGTCAACCATTTTCTATTGCAATAGTTGGGGTAGGCAAATCGAGGGTACATAAAGGGTTTCTCTCTAATTATTTTATTGCTTATTTGTTTCTTTCTGTGGCTTTGTCCTCATGAATCCGACGGGGACGCGTATCGAGTTTAAAAATATACTGTATGCTACGTTTAATTTAAATCCGTTCAACGATTTACGCGAGATTATGGGCCTTTTCCACCACCTCCAAATAGCATTAATCTATAAGATAAAAATCTCGCCATCTCTCTTCTTTAACCTAATACGAGTGAGACAGCATGTGATTTATCTTTCGGCTAACTTTTACTTGATAGTTGTGAAATTGGCCATAAGTAATATCAAATGTATTCAAAACTATGACATTTGTAATATTAGTACGATTTAATTTAATTTTATCATGAATATATATCATACAGCACGGATAGCCCAGTGCTTCGTCTTCTATCACGTGGGACCTAAAATATGACTGAAATTCACTCTTACTCTTTTGGTGTTATACAGGGTGTCCGGTAATTAATGGATAATCTGGAAATGTCTTATAGTGGAACTGATGGCCGTTCAGAAAAAAATATGAAATAAAATCTATCCTAACTACTACCTGAGATATGTGTTTTTTTTTATTACCATATATACAGTATAACTTTCTGGTATACTACGACCATAAATGAATGAAATCCATCGGTTTTTTGTTGTTTTATTATTAAACACTAATTATACTAATAGATAGACAGTCAAAAGTATGCTATCCTTATGTAGCTTGCACTTTATAAAATATTTTTTTTCTTAAATATTTTAATTTTGCTGAACGGCCTTCAATTCTACTATAAGACATTTCAAGGTTATCCATTAATTACCGGACACCCTGTATAGATGTCAGTTTATGTATGCAACTCAGAAATGACAATTAATTTATTTTCTTTTTTTTCGTACATTTGGTATCTAAATGCGAATGTGAGTTTGTTTGATTGTTACACTGTAACGCCATAACCACTCGACCGATCATCGTTAAATTTCGCAAACAGGGCTACAGAAAAAGACATAGGGTATATTTATAGAAAAAGAACTATCCCTGAGGGACAGTAATGTATTGACATAATTCCAGATTAATTTATAACCATTTACCAATATACCTACATATTTCTCAATATGTATGTATATTGCTCCAACATAGATAAGTTTAAAACGCTATTGAAGCAATTTCTTTTTAATAAGATATACTACAGTGTGAAAGAATATCTCGAAAACAAATATGAAATCCATTAATTAGCTATTACATGACTCACAACTAAATTGGATTGACCTATATATAATATTATCTAAATTGACTTGTATAATTAAAACAATGACATGGATACGTTAAATTAATTAATATTTATATTACTTTTGACTATGTATCAGGAGAACTTCAATTATAACTAGAGCATGTTTAAATAATTAAATATAAAAGTATATTAATGTCTAATACAATCTGATGAGTATTGCATGCGAAATGGCGGAATATAGCTGCACTATATATTTGTTCTATAACTAATAAAACTAAGTAAACATTTACTGTATCAACCTATATATATTATGCAAAAAAAACAAAAATATTTTAATTTTAACGCGAGCGAAAAATCTAGTTATACTATAACAGCTAATAATATGTTACACTGGCGTTAGAGTGTGATGAATCATACTGAAGTCCATAAAAGCGTAAGTCAGGATGCTATATTACTACAAATACCAGTATTGCGTCTTGTTTTAGATAAGGCGTTCCTGAAATCTATCGTGTACTCTTTTTATTTCAAATTGCCCTTATATAAATGAGCTCACGCAAATACACTAAAGATAATAATACTGCCAGATTAAAACCAGAATTCTAAATTCAAATTCATGTCAAGCGATCTGATTGGCTATTACTAATTCAGTCACTTTATCGCAGCAGTTGACATCCGTTTAACCATTTCTTACCAAAAAACCTGGTGTTAATATATTTTTAGATTAGATTATGCCCGCGGTTTCGCTCACGTAAATGAAGGTTAGGGTAGTAACAGTACTGTATTCTATATGAAAGGTATGTCTATGTACTTTTCTGTACCCCTGACAAGGTGTATGTAAAATTTCGTGATGATCGGTTAAGTAGTTCAGACGTGAAAATGTAACAAATAAACAAACAAATTCACATTCGCTCTTATAATATTAGTTAGGATTAGAATTTAATTTTAATTTGGATATAGGTGTTTACAATTAGGTTACTAAAGTATGGTTGAAACGTTTTAGATTATGCCGTTTAGGCATGCAAACATTAATTAAAGGTTACGATTTACACTTATATCTATTAGACTATCGTTAACAAACCAATTTAAAAGCAACATTAAAAATTATAAACTTTGTTACAAAATTGACATAAGATAAACAATGTATTTTATATTACAATTGATCAACATTATTCATTCCTCGCATCTTGTGTATGTGTGAGGTTTGGAATCGAATCGATGTAGTGACGTGATTTCAGACAAAACAAGTATGTTTTGTAAACGCGTTCTTAATTGGAGTTGATTTTCATAATTTAGGAACTCAGACATGGAGTAAAATTAAGCAGTATTGGGAAAGCAAGTTACCCTTTTGGGCTTATTAACTACCGTCAACGAATAAATAGGTTTCTACTACAACTTCAGAAATAAAGTTCCACTATTTTGCTAAAGCTTTATATTGCCCAGTAAAACTGAAAGTGTCAAAATGTTATTGTAATATAAGAAGGTTTTGAATGTTCAATAAGCGTATCAAGATTTTAATAGAAAATCAGTAGTTTTCAACTTAAATTGCCTGTCACTTACAGCGTTTAATAGCCGTAGACTTGTGTTGACTGGTATACTAAATAGTTAATTTAAATACTGAATGTAATGATGATAATACTTTCTTGGCATTAAGCTTTAGGCAAGTGAGGTTGGCGTAACATTTTTATTCTTGCTAATACAAATGTCGATGTATGTTTCGGGTCTGCCCGTCTTTTGCGCGGCAAGGAAACATCGTATCGACGTGATATTTTGCACGGTGAATAGATTATGTTCAACCTACCTAAACCTATATATTAGAAACAATACCAAGAACCACGCTGTTTTAAATAAAATGATGTGCATTTTTTTAAAGAAGTTTCCCTTTTTATCTCGTGCTTCCTTTTTAAATATTTAAAAGAAAATTTTCATTACTGATGCTTGAAAAAGTATTTTCTATTAATCATTAGCTACAGCACAAAATGTAGGTAATTAAAATATTTTTTATTGTGCTAACATCATTATTATTTATAATTTCTTAAATCTAATATTATAAAGGAAACTTTTAGCATGATTTACTTTTTTCCTGCCGCCAGAAATGAAACATAGATTATATGTTAGAGAACAATATGAGACATCAGTATCAAAAAGAAGCAGGTCTATCAACGGTAACCGAACGAAGATACAAAGGGAAGTAGTAAGACATATTGCTATGATATTTTTATCAGGCGTTACCTAATTTTTGTATGAAAATAAAAACATACGTGATATTTTGAGGTTTCCATTGATAAAATACTTACTGGTTGGTTGTTACTGTTATATTTTTCCTCACTGGCAGTTTTTATTACTGAAACAAGTAAAATAAACTGGTAACCGGATCGGATAGGTCCACCACCAATATGGAATAGGTCTCCTGAGCAATTTTTCTAAAAATTGTACTATGGAATATTCTTTCAAATAAGAAAAGATACAGACATAAAAACCGATACCAAAACGATTTATTAAATAATTGGGTTTTACAAAAATCATAAAACAATTATTATACTACAAAATTCTTATAAATTAACTTAATAAATCATCATAATCCCTCGTCATGTTTTATTATAAAATCCAGAAATTGAGCTTGAGTTAATTTTTCTTTTTCAAGTCAAAAGAAAACTGAAATGGTATCCCTTTGTATCAAAGCCAAATTGTGGTGTAAAGTCACTAATGTAGGTACACAGAAACAACGCACATAATCCAAAGGCAGAGAGGTGAGTGAGCCAGCCAGCACCACAAACAAAGAGGCCAGCAAACGTGGGATAGAGGGAGACAACGATATAATACCTATTCTCTTTCATAGTGTGCAGCGTGCGCCGCGTGAGAATTTCTAGAAACACGCGGCGCCTCTTGACAGCGCGCGCACAATTCGTATGATTCAAAACTTTTACGCTTGGCTCCAGTTTTAGTTATCGGAACACAGAGCTCAGTAAGGAATTAATGTATTATAAGACACAATTGTGTTTTAGTACCTAATACAAAACCAACAATAACACAACCTACTTGATCTATAACACGACAACTAAAACGAGTCACTTGGCCTCAGCTTGCCGCCGCGCGCCGCCCTCTTACTGTGCCCAGCGACGTACGTGGAAGCGGGGGATGCGGAATAACTCATTACAGTTGCCGAGTAGTATTTAACTAGAGAAAGCTTAAAATATCACACACACGGAGTATTTTTATTTAAGAAAAATAACGCCTGATAAAAGAACAATAGCAATCTACTAAACACTCTTTAACTTGGTTCGGATATGGTTGGTAGACCTAGTTCTTTTTGCTATTGATTTCTCATACAGTCTTCTAACACATGGCCTAGGTTTCACTTTTGGCGGCAAACAAAAATAAAACATGCCAGCTATGTATGGCAAAAGTTGCTTTCCCCTTTACATACCAAATACGGCCAATGGGTCCATTATTTTTTCAACGTTCATGTATAAGACATACATAATGTTTTTTTATTTTCTTATCTATAACACATATTAATGCAAATAAATCATTATGATTAGGTAATCAAACTCTTTGCGTTCTTTGTGTGTGCTGGTACCTACTAGCAAACGAGAAGAACGCAAAGAGAATGAATAAAACTTCTAAACTTCCGAGTCTGAAATGGCGGCATCAATAATATTAAATTTACAATAATTAAATGCCATATTTTATATCTATTATTATAAATCATGCTGTTTTAAAATTGTCCAGCGTTATTCTTGGCTGCAGTACTTACTGGCAGGGTGTTATCGGGCCGCGTTCGTTTTCGCTTCGTTTAGCAGAATTGCGGAGAATCGAGCGTAATGTAGATACTGACGACACTTCAGAGAAATATGTACGTGCTACTTGAAATAGAACATTTATAAAGGAAGCTGTGGAGCCGAATTTAATATTACGAAATGATATTTACAATGTGGCGAATAATGGTTACCTATGGGATTTATACACGTTTGAAATTATTATGTAGGTCTACGGTGCCCGCACTCGCTTTTACTGACGATTCTGAGCTCTCGGGTACCACGACAGTGTGGGCAAAGTGAGGACATTATTGTAGTACCTAATTACTTGTGCATTGGATATAAACTTTACATAGCGAGATTGCCAGCTATAGATTAGGATGCCGATATTAGTAATTGTATGATACGAAATATAAAATGAAAGTTATAAGTAATACGTTTGTTTGCTTATATTTACATATAAGCTCTTGTCTGTTATTTATACTTACAGTTCGGGTTGTACAGTTAGCGAAATAAGTAGCTGAACAATGAACAAATTAGTACTGTCTGTAATTTGTTTAATGTTCAGCTTCTTAGAAGCAATAATAAATAAATGTTTAGTCATAAAATGTAGTACATAGTACTTAACTGCGACTAAAATAGCTATTTTAGTCGCAGTTTAGTTAATTTATTTAACTGTTACCGTAGTAAAAGATGAGGCATTACCATTATAAAGCAATTCAGAAATGTTCATCGACTGACATATTTCGCTAACTATTCCTACAATATAAAAATTATGTTTATGGTGACCTTAGAACTAAATATAGTTATATTGCATATCATTATAAGTGACATTAGATTTTTACTCTAGAATATCGAAAAATAAATAAAGATGATGATAAGGTTACTACGATATACGATACTAAGGGTACCAAGCGTGCGTGGCAATCCTTCAGAAACCTTGTTATTCTTGAACCATGACAGGGTCTAGTATTTCCTATTTTAGATTGATAGAATTAAATAGGTAACCAGTGAATTTAGTTACAGCTTTTACACAGTACAATCAGTTAATATAACAGAAATAAATGGTGGCGTACTAAGAAGCATAAAAGAAATGTCTTTCCACGGACGCTTAGAACACGGCATGAATTTATCATTACGCGGATTTTTTTTTCACAATTTAAATCTTTCTGTTATATTTACTGATTGTACTGTGTAAAAGCTGTAACTAAATTCACCGGTTACCTACTTAATTCTATCAATCTGAAATAGGAAATACTAGACAGGTCATAGTACTGCATCACATGTACCGTGCCGTAGGTTTACGCTTAGATATGTTAGCGGCCGATCACAGAATCAATACCTGTGTCGAGTGACGTGTTATTGGGTTTGTCTGGTAGGATTTTTTCAGTTCTATCGGTCAGATACAGCGGTCACTATCAGCGTATACTCTGTTACACAGGACCTTATACATAGGTGTCAAAATTTGGGTATACACTGAGGTGTAAATATTATGTTGGCGTGAGCTTATAAAATCAAATATCAATACTTTTTATTTATAAGGCTAGTGTGAATGGAACAGTCGCAAGGAGACACGTTCTGGACGAAGGCCAGGTTAAGAGCACCATAAACCGGCGAGTGTGTATGAGGAATGTGATGAAAGTGAAAGAAGCCAGAGGAGAGTCGGGATCGTAGCAAATGGAAATCCGTAGTCTATGCCTACCCCCCTGGAAAACAGGCGTGAATCTATGTATGTATCATTCCAAAATACTCTATATTAGAGTTATCATACGCGCAATATATTAATTTGATCGCAACAGCCGTACGGTAGTGTGTCATCGTATATTCAAACAGGAAGTTCGTAAATTGTTAGATTTTCATCTTGGCTGGTTTACTCAAAGTTTCTCGTACACTGCAATATTATGGTTACAATTGCAACTTTGACAAAGTAAGCAACTAAATGTTATTTATGTTGCTCATAATGTTCGCAGTCGGAACGTTTCTGTACCCATTTAATAAACTACAATTTCTTTTCTTAAGTATATTCTATGATAACGACCAAGAACATTAACTACGAATTATCTTTTTAAATATGTTTTTGATTACTATTTCCCCTTCGTTTGATTTATATTATATCTACACTTATATTACGAAGAGAAAAGATTTGTATTTTCGTTTGTATTAAATAAACTCAATGATTACTAAACCGATTTAAAAACTTTTTTCACTAATAGTAAGGTGCTTTTCCAAAAGTAATATATGTATGTGGTACCTTACAAGCCACGCGAGTATAGCAGTAATGATTAAAGTAGACGTAACATTGGGGAATAATTATTTACTTATAATCTGAATAATAATATTCATTAGCTTAACTATCTTTAATGTATTAAAAAAGAGGTAATGAATAATGATAAAAAGGTAACTTTTACACGACTGGTTTAGGTGTCAGCATCGCTGAAGACGGGTAACGTGTCCAGGAGGCTGGCAGCATTACTACATTTAATGGCAATTCTAATTTGTGTACACAAGGAAAAGCCAGCCTTCTGATCACGCGGAGCGTCAATCAGGCGTGCGAGCTCTCCATAAATGCGCTGGCTTGCTTGAGTCTCCCCAAATGTCTTTAAAAATTTATTACTAACAAAATTAAGCTCAATATTATTACTAAGAGGCTTAGTATACTACTGTGAGTGAATGAATTAGGTGCTAAATACGTATGCCAGGATAGTTTAGACAGTCGGGTATAAATCCTATTTGGTTTGCTGTATCACATATGGAACATTTAAAAAAATGTATTTGTGTATCCATTGTCTAATACCCATAGCACAAGCTCTGCTTAGTTTGGGCTAGATGGTGTTGTGTGTATGTGATAGAATATTATTATTATTATTTGACGTAGCTTTACTATTACGGTTGTACAAAAGATTAGCTGACTCGCGCGATTTCGTCTGTTTCATATAAGATAAGATAATTTTCCCGGTTTGCAACATTTTTTGTTGCTGCTCCGCTCCTATTGGTCGTAGCGCGATGTCATATAGCCTATAGCCTTCCTCAATAAAAGGACTATCCAACACCAAAAGAATTAGCACAATTCCTGAGATTAGCACGTTCAACCAAACAAACAAACAAACTCTTCAGCTTTATAATATTAGTATAGATATAATTTTGTAATAAACTTAATTACCTTACTATAAAACCGATATTGTACATCGTCTTACGCCTATATCGTCTAGAAGATAGACAGATATTCATTCATTTCTACGTTACAGGGAGCGAGAGATATGCTGTTAGAAATAACCCATAATATTCTTTTGTAGGTATATTTGAATTACCTCATTTCAAAGACAGTTTACATGAAGATATAAAATAGTTATGTTTCCTTACATTCAGCTATAAACCGTATGACGCTTATGTAAGTTTATAGAGTAGAGTTATGAATGTTGACATCTCACAAGTTATGAGTGTAAAGCTGTATTATGTGGCTGAAGTTACTCATACAAAAGGCATTCGCTAGCGTCGACAAACTCAGAGCTATAATTCAAAATATTTGATGTTGGGACTATCGTGCGTTCATTTACTATCGGTGCATTTCAAATAATGTCAGAGTACATCTTATGATTTGAATAGTAATGATAGCCTGTTAGGAATTATGATATCTTTAGTAAAAATGTGCTGATATTTACTAGTAGTCGCTAAATAGTCGAAATATAGACGTAATTATGTATATTTATTAATCTGTGATTTGTCCACGTTTTCCATATACAACATATTCTTTTATTTGAAATATTGTGTGTACATGTGTACACACAATATTTCAAATAAAAGAATACATACATATATAACCTAATTAAAGTGACAATATGGATTTATAATATTTTTAATTTTAATTAGGAAAGCTTTTACGAAAGAAATTACATTATTAATCAGCTATTTAGTGTACACAAGTTGCCAATTACAAGCTTCCACAGTTTGTTATTAATATAGTGTGTTAAATTCTAAATATGTCCTGTTTTCCTTTAATGGTAACATGCTTTGTGAGCCATATTAATAAACATAGATTAAGCCAATTGTTACGTTATCCGCCGTGCGCAGACTATACTTTGTAAAGAATTTAAAAAATGTATCTTCACGGTTATAAAATAAATAATGTTCTTATAACAGTTATAACCCCTAGCTTGATTTATGTCATGAATATTTATACCAAATCAAACGCCTCTAAACCACAGGGCTAGATTTCATTGATATAATTTCCAGTTCAGTTTTTGGATGTCCCTTATACTATAGAGAATATCAATTGACCACAGTTATCGCGGCCTTACTGTATATTTATTCATTTAACCACAAGCAGCCCACAGGAATATCACCTTTATTATTATTATCCTTTAGATACAAACTCCCATAACCTAAAACATATCCAGGTTTCGGAATCCAAATGTTATTCTATCTCCTTTAGTGATTGTTCGACACCATTTAAGGCTTAGATTAAACTTAATGCGAGTAATTTTCCAGTGAGTTAGTTCACTAGAACTATTGGAGTCTAGTGGAACTCTGGCTAAATTGATTTTGAACTCATAAGGTACAGTTTTAGTTGATGTTACACTCGATATAGCTATTAACTATCTGTTTCTAATGTAGATATATAAGTTCTTTTTGAGTCTGTTGATTGTTGTTTCCTTATTTATTTAATGTTTTTATTTTTTATTTTGTATGCCGTTTTTGTAAGATATACAATTTTTTTTATTTTTTAATATCACATACAATAACAAAATTGTTATATGTATGTCTTTTTTCTAACGTGATATGGGGCAAGCCTCAAGCGTCCATCGAGTACAGCCAGACACGTTGCTATTTTTTAAGATTAAGATTATATCTAGACAAATTCAATTATTTAGTGACTGTATTATTGAGAGACTAACTTTTTAACTTTAATAGATAGTGGTTAAATCCCTTTCAAATATTTCTAGGCTAAGGTATAAACGCGGATGTTACAAGCGACTATAGTCCTTAACTGCTTACCATCAGAAAGATCGTTTACTTTTCGGCATTGTAGTTGTAAAAATGAATATTCTATCTATTAAAAACCACATAACACATTACTAGTAACTTAATGCCAATTGTAATTTAATATTAATCGGAGATATGAAGTTTATATCTTCAATAGCAGCGATAGCCTATTGGGAGATAGTTGGACTGCCACGCAGAGATCACGAGTTCGATGCCAAGGCGCACAAATCTGTCTTTCTGAAGTTACGTGTTTATTAAATAGTTAATTAAGGCTCGCATTAATGGCGAAGACTTAGACATGCAGGTTTCCTCAAGATGTTTTCCTTCTATCTTTTTTTTTATATCTTCGAGAACATTATAGAGAGCTCTTGTTCTACATAATGTTCTTCAAGATATGTGAAACCTGCTAACTCGCACTGTGCCTGCGTGGTGGACTATGGCCAAAACCTTCTCATACTGAGAAGAGGTTTGTGCCCAACCGTGAGATAGTTTATTACATTATAGTTATATAGTTTATTTTATATTATTTATGAAGTTTACTTGTCGAAAAATCGAAGGTATATTTTACTAGGCTTCCTATTTACTTCACTTAATATCGTAGCAATCAAAGTGAATTACTTGTAAATCAAAAATAAACTTATCTGTGAACAGTAAAATATGGTGACTTAATAACCTACTGTTCGTGTCCTTTTACAGACCAGCTTAATACAAAATTAATTAAGGTCGACAGTCAACCATTTTGTTTACGTGTGAGCTTACAATGTCTCAAGAAAAGACCAGCAAAATTAATACAAAAGAACGGAAACGCTTTTTATTTAGCCCCAGATAATAAACACGATCGTAAAAATTTTATAATCTTGAGAGAAATTGGGAAGCGGGCGATGAAAATATATTTCCATTTAGCCGAGACCAAAGAATAAAACGCTAGATTGAGATATGCCTGAATATAAATTAGCGAAATCGTAAAACCTTGTTAATTTTACTTGTATTGTTGAGCCAATTGTCTTATGCTGTAATGACAAGTATACAATTGAAACTCTCAAAGAGACTCTTAAAAAGAGAGAGAACTGCTATAAAATCATCTCAAAAGCCGTCGATACGGACGTCTGGTCATGAACTAGTTAATTGTTTTGACTTTTGCCTCAACGATAAGCATTTGAAGTGGCGGTAGCCCAGTGATTAAAGGCGAGACTTGCGATCGAGAAGTCGTCCTTCCTATTGTACTGTAGATGTAAACATACTGCTAATAGTTGTATTTAGCTTAGCAACCTTTTTGGTTGATAAGAGTGCTAATAATTCAGATCACAATTCAAATTGCTTGTTGTCAATTTCAGGGGAAAATTGTCGTATGTAGTAATGCAATGATGTTCGCCGTGATCACACGATGGGTGACGTCGACTAACATTAACGCGGCAGTAGATGAATGATCATTTCGTAGAAAGCAATGGTTTAGTTCTCATAAATGTCAATGACTCTACATGAGTACTTACTCAGACAAGTGATCTTACCTAACTTGGAAGTGCCACACTTGTTTCTATTAGCCTCTAGAGTCGCAACGGCACACCGACGGTATGACACAATACGTTTTCAATTATTTCTGGTATTTGAGAGGTTAAAGGCAAGTCAAGCTTCTAGTCTTACAAATCAATAATACTACAGGTCAATAATACAGTGAATTCTAACACTCCGAATTTTTAAATTACTGCAGAGATATATGCAGTTGAAAGTCAGCTACAGCTTAATTTAGCTCTTCAGACGGCAAAGTTAAAAGAGCATTCTATTCTGAGTGAAATCGATCGTTAATGCTAACATTAGCCAGGAGATACTACGAGTAACTGTAATTGAATTCCCGACTAGCGATTACATCTCGCTGGCTGTCCTCGGCGTTCTTAATAAGTCTTAGTAGTAATCGCATTCTTATTATAAACATATTATTGTAATAGGCCGGAGTTTGGTTAATAAGTTTCTGTTTTAAGGTTGAACGTAAATGGAACTCTTTCTTATATTTGATATTTTTTAGGACTGATTTTTTAATCGTCAAATAGTAATCATTTTAGGCATTAAAATTGCCTTTAAAATGTTTTGCTGTGAATAATTTTTGTAGTGTTTCAATAGCACGTTTTTTGAGTTCCAATTTTTGTATTTATTTATTTTAATTTGATTATAGTCAAATTAAAATAAATAATAAAAAATTCACAGGGGTGTCCACCCTGTGCCCACCCTGTCACCAACTCATTTGTTTGTTGTTTGTAAATTATAATTTAATTAGTGATAACAAATTTATGCATACCTAAATACATTGTGTATTTTTTCTTACTACAAATCCTTAATTATGCTTCTGACACGACATCAAACACAAATTATTTCGTTTTAAATTATTTGTATTAAATTTAATTAAGGAAGTTACTTTCAATTGCCACTACCAGTAGTACTCACTACCTTTAAATAATGTGACTACATCATTTCTGGTCCCTTGGCAACTATTTATTATAGACACTATAAACACAAATGAATCATAAAATTTGGTGCATGTTTTCATTTACGAGGGATTGGAAGTAGGGTGTTTCGAGACCTCAATACTAAATATGGTTATAAACGACACAGTAGTTATGCCCCTAAGCAAAGTCTGACGAAATGTTAATGATAAAATTACGAGCAAAATTTACGTTATCACCAAGTTTTCTGATGGACGTCTCGAAAACATTTTAGCGTTAAGTATACAGAATTTCATTAAATGTGTAGCAGAAAGTTATGATTAAGACCGTAAGTAAAATTCTAAGTACATTAAAAACGACGCGCTCCATAAATGCTCGGAAATTACAAAAAGCGAAAATAATACGGACTTGAAGCGAACGTTTTTATGCGTACGCAAAACTAATTTCGTTTCGCCATATTCCGCAAAAGTTGGCAGCATTTACGAGGCACCTATATTTTTAAAAAACAAACTCTCCCCTATACAAGTGACGCTAATAGACCCGGACTCTGAACTCGCATCATTTATTACAACGGAATACCTCTCTCAAAAATGGACATACAAATTAATGCTTATACCAATAATGCTGGCTTAAGGACCTATTTAGAACCATAATGTCCCTAATTAAGCTAGCTTGCTTCATTCCTTATAAGATTAATTTGATCATTGACTGAACACAAAAATAAAACTTTTCGTCTGAAAAGATTGGCATTATAGAGTCGTCGAATTGCATTGATCTGTATAGCATTTTATTTTTACTCTTTTCGTATGCTGAATTTTCCGCCAAATTTTATTTGGGTATTTCGTTGAAATTAAAATGCGGAAAGCTCGATTAAACCAAACCGTTCTGGACAAATATCAGAGAAGGTAAAGGCTTGTACAGATGGTGCTGAACTCACATTATAAGCATTACACTGAGGCAATCAAAGCAAAAACCATTACAGCTTGCTAAGTTAGTACACTGAGGACAAGCTGACAATCCTTAAACAAGTACACTTATAATGGCAATAGCTTTAAATATAACTCTTACTCTATAATAACTCTTTAAATGACAATGTTGAATATATTGCTTAGTTTCATTGTCCTTATAACTATGTATCTGTATCTATATGTAATATAACACATTGAAACAACACCACCACGTACAATCCTACAAAATCAATGCTCATTATGATTCATACGTGACTCACGTGCAAACGGCCCGAGGCGTAAGTATGCGCATTTGCTACGCATGCCTTGCGATATCTGCACAAGCCTTAGTATTATCGACCATTGCAATCACAGTTATAGGTTCGTCAATACCGTTGAAATTTCAATGGTGAAACTTGCCGATATTGTGAATACGCACCGTGGCGTAAACTTTAATTGAGTTCGGTTATATTCGAGTTTATATTTTTCTTCAGGATTGCTAAAAGCCGTATTGGATTTTCGTGAAAGTCTATAGTTGTTATTGGTATTATACAAATGTATATATAACCTGTTGGGTTATGTTATTATATAATTTTCACAATAAGTATCTATATCATGCCATCAACATGCATACATTGACTCTCATAAATTTTTGCGTAGAGGAAGATGAAAAGCAAAGATTCGCATTTGCTACGATCCTGACATACCTTTTTTACTTCGTGCAATCTCATCACATTCCTTATGCTTGCTCGTCGTTTTATGGTACGTGTGATATAATTTCATTATGTTCCAATTTCGTTTTGCCTTTCTGTTTTATAGGCACTTTGTCAGACACTTAGGGTCTATTCAGATAAGAACACCGCAAATTGAATATGTTATTTCAAATTAGCTTCTCTCTAAAAAGAAAGCCTTGAAAGCTTTGTACCTCATTAAACGCCCGATGTTGGGGCTTCAATTTACCTAAAACAGAATTTTCACTGTTAAGGAAGAGATAGAAATGCGTGCATTATGCAAATAAGATTGTCATCTTGTTAGCAACAATTTAGACATTTGCGCCCTTATTGGTTACATTTGTGACTCCGAATGGTCCGTATAAAATAAGTAGGTACGTACACGAATCTCGTGCCAGTAAATGGATAAAGTTACGAATTTAGAGCGTTTGCTTTAAGTTTATATAACGATAGGTTTTCCTGGATATAGCTTTAATAAACTTCAGAAATACGAGCTCAAATTTTATGTTACCGATTAATGCTTCGTTGAATGTGTCGAAATATTACTTGAAGCTCAATAACCGTTAAGACAGACGTTAACGTTGGCAAAGTTACGAATTATTATGAGACTTCGCAGCTATTACAGTTAGTACCGTGACGGCTAACTCGATCGGGATCTCAATTGGAAGTTCGCTACAAAAACCGATAAACGGCCGCCCTATAACTGTTACATTCGAAAGTCACACTTTAACACAATTCGTGTTTCTCAACTCAATTAAAAAGTTAACACCACCTGGCTGAAGTTGGGCTAGCAAAATATAAAATGGCGAGGCAAATGTAATGTTAAAATTCTAATCTAAACTGCTCAGTTTATTGGTTTGATTACAACCCAAGTAGTCAAAACATGAGTTTTGGTTACTTTCGTCATTTTTCGTATACTGATAAGACTGCCACTGCTCCGCGTATTGAGGGTTTGAATCCCACACGGGATAAAAAATTGTGTGATCCACAAATGATTGTCCCAAATCTGGGTGTTCTTTGTATCCATTATTTGAATGTTTGTAAAGTCCCCTGCGATATAGAAACAATACGCAGTGCGGGAGTTGTCTTTAAAAATAAATACCTTCGGAATTGCTTATGGAATCGTATTCCCATAACAATAACGCTATGCCACATGACGACATCTTTTATCGTCCCCCTAATATCTACCGGCCATACTCGATACGCGATATTACATCATCATTCGGATGTCGTAGATAAGTTACGGAATCATTGAGATAGGGGGATGATAGAAAATGAATCAAATTAGTTGCTGAATATCAAAGAAAAGTTAAAAGTAGGATGATGTTATGAGATTAGAAAGATAGCAACTGATGTACCGGAGTGTAGCGCTAGTGACGGCAAGCCTTTGACATATCAGGCTAATTGGAAAACAAAAAATATTGGATCGATAGATTGCCTATTGGCCGGCATTTTATAGTAGAAGCCGCATCCTTTGAAAGAGCCTTTGCTCTGCTGAAAAAGTTGGTATCGCCGTAATTGTAGCTTTTCTGTTAACTCAAGGCTCACTATGTGTTCAAAATCTTATTTCATGTAGTTAGCTGTTGGTTCGTTTGATATATTGCATAGAAGGATTATTGTAGTTTAATACGTTTGGCAAGGCGTATGGCAAAAAATAAAAAATATATTTTGGAATTAAGGTAAATTAGGTAAGAAAGGTAATTAATTAATGGTTTACAGTATAATCGAAAAGAAACGTATTTTTGAAAATATGTGAAATTTAACAACCGTAAACTACGTGAACTAAACTAAGCTGGCAATATAATATAATTATAATCATCAATTTTTTTTTATTGTACACTATTACGTATATTAATCCCTTGCAGTACAATTTCGTTGCTGATGGCTTCTTCATGTTGGACCCATGTCCCCAAGTAAGCTTGCCAAAGGGCCGGTATTTTTTTTACCTAAAACCTAGAAAAATGATTGTGATAAGACAAAAATAATAATCACGAGAAACAAATGATAATAATTTGTATTTATTTCAGGACGTATACTTATACATAATATAATATTAGTAATAATTGTCTTAAAACTAGAGTAAGTAAACATATAATACGCGAAAAAGTATGATAATTTAATTAGCCGTCAACATTACAAAATTAATTTTAAAATATGTTTGATATTAGTTTAGCTAGCAGCTTCGTACATAATTACTACAAGCATTCAATTTTACTCTCGCCGCGGTAAGAAAACCAGTATGCAACAAAAGTTTGACCCCTCAAGAATTTCTTTTCACAGTTAGGATTTATTTATACCATTTCTTTGAAAAGAACGCACGGTGGCGTTCTTGTGTGCTTATTGCGTCTCAGTATAAAAAGGATATTGTATATGAACACGATTGTGTAAATTGTTGCTCCGGCGGATATTAAAAATGCTGATAAACTTTTTGCTATTTGTTCAATGCGCCACGAGAATGGAAGATTTAATATAAAACGAACTGAGAAATGTTTCTGAAGATGATTTAGCAGATAATGTTCGAAGGAAATAGCGTGATAGAATAACAGTTTCTCTTACATCAATTCGTCGATTGACTCGTTGGTTCCGTGGCTAAATTTTGCCCTTGTGTTTGTGGTCGATTTTAGTGAATTGCTATCCAAATTTTCATAAATATTTAGATGGCAATTTATGATTTTCTCAGTAGGTAAGCGATATAAATACTAACGGGCCTAATTGTTAGGTTTACTATACGATGCCAGTAATATGTCATTGGTACTCATTTGGCAGTCACAAAATATATCAATCTTACTAATTATTATTTGATGATTTGCCAATAATATTAAGTATGGTTACGAGTTAAAGAGTAAATAATTTTATGTTCTCCATCCAATAATCTAACTAATTTTTTTTCGCTCAATGAGTAATAAAATAACGTCTGGCTCAATACCTAGAGTACGAAGATATAAAATTGACAACCTACAATAAAAATGTCATCAATAATTATAAAATCTTAGTACATTTTTATTACCATTTATTTCACAGGCATTTCGAAATAATTGTGATAATTTCCGTTGTTATTTGATATTATATTAAGAAATAACGATAAAAATATTATATAACTGCAAAGGAAATGAAAATCAGTAACGCGTAAAATGCCAGAGAAAGCCTTCTTATACGTAATTCTTCTATATTATTAGTAGTGCATTGAACCTTGTAATAACGTTATTTCCTGTACAAAAATACCCACAAAATACCTATCTTACCTACTGTGAGGTTAATAGATGTCCAAAAATATCTTATAGGATATTATTCTAATGTACTATATACATGATATGCCACTGTAGGTGATCATAGTAGAATATTCTCTTATGAATCTTATCGAATAGTTTCCTTGGTAACGTGTTTTAGTGAGTTTAGGTTTATTTTGTAACTATGAACTAGAGCATTTGTAGATACTATTATTATAAAATTCTGTTAATTTAATACGTTTTATGGTTAAACTGCTTAACCAATTTTAATGAAAATTTATCGACAGAAAGGCTACTACTTCTTTTTTAAACTGATCAAATCGTCACGTCGACTTTTTTAAAATGTACTATTCATTTAATGTATTCATTACTAGTATTTTGTTAACCCCTTAAGCTAATCTAGAATACTAGGATTAGCAGCGGGTTCATGTCGGTTGTGCAATGGGTGAAACTCGACCTCTTGATCTCTCGATCGCAAGTCTATCGTTAGATTCTTTGGGCTAACTATAATATTTTACCAAAACTAACATTGTTGTATAATTACAATAAAAAATGCCAGACTCAGGAATTAATATCTAGACCTAATACACATCAGTCGCATTTACTACAGCTACACAAGCGAGGTTTTTTATCAAAATTCAGCCTTACTACGGTTCAAAAGATAGATCATTTAGAGATAGGACAGAGATGTTTATAAGGGTCCAGTTGGACCCATGTGAACCCCAATAAACATGTAAAAGTCATTTCTCTAAAAAGAACGATTGGACTTCAATTTTAAAAATAGAATCAGCATTCTTGTTTTAAAACAATAATTATCTTTTTGAAATAAAAAATGCCTATCGCCTGTGTTCTTTTTTAACGCTTTGTGCAGTAGCGGCCATTTTAATAAAAAACAGCCATAGTCTAGTGGGAGACCGTTGGACTACCAGGCAAGTGTCTCGAGTTCAATTCCAAGACACGCACCAATGTCTTTTTAAAGTTATGTGCATAAAAATAGTTAATTATCGCTCGCTTTCACGGTGAAGGAAAACATGGTGAGAAAACCTGCATGAAGATATGTGAAATCTGCCAACCCTCACTGAGCCAGCATCGTAGACTAAGGCATAATCTTTCTCATACAGGAAGGGGCCGCGTACACTGCAGTGGAACTTTTTATATACAGGGCTGATATATTATTTTATATATAAATATAATACTTACTGTGCAACTCGTAATGTAATAAAAGAGCGTTTAAAATACTTATCTATTCGTTATCCATCGCAATATGCCAATGTTAGTGCTTCTCTAAGCTGTCAAAACACGAAAGTATCGTCTAAGCGATTGTCGAAGTTAGAAACTCGGGTTGCTTTCAATGTAATCTGATATCGCTAACCGTCGCGTTGGCTGCGACCCAACTACTAGAGAAACTGATTACAAGCGCGAGGCGACATCAAAGTGATACTAGCAACAAAATTAATTGATAATATTCATAAATTGCTGTTATTTCGCAGCGGTAGGAAATCTGTGCGGTTTCGGGTTTAGTTCTCGAGTAAGGCAAAGTGTTCCTGGGATTTTCTAAGTGGTAGAACGGAGTCTGGAGCTGTGTCCGTTAGATGTCAATAGAATTGTCTACTATAGTCAGTATTTCTGAGGTCTGTGGAACCTAAACCCATAGCTGGTGAAATGGCTGTCTAATAGAAGTGTATATTATTTATAAATATTATTGTATATACAATGTGTATAATAAACCCTATCTGATCCTTAAAGGTGCTATACAGTAGCTTATTATGAGTAAGTAAGTGAAATCTATTTATAAAAATCGATCAAAAAGATTACCCCAGTAAATTTAATTTATTTAAAATAATATGTTAATAGATTACCCATGGCAACACCGACCTAGGTATCACTAAAGTCCAAAGGTTCACCTATGACGCGCCACGCTACGCCGCGCGTACCTATCCACGCCTTAGAAAATGCCGCCAATAGTATGCCACGCTCCGCGTCCTTGTCAAGTTATTGAAGTATTGCTAGTGTGCGAAATTTCAGTAATTTAAGGGTAAAAATGCTGATCAATACTGTACTTAATAATATTATGAAGACGTTTTACGATGATATAGACTTTTTATTATTTTTCTTAGCATGTTTGTTAAGAGAGAAACAAGACCTTAATGGATCGGACAGGGTTTATTATACACACTGTATATTAGTAGTGTGTGTAGTGCGTACTATATACATTTACTACTGCTTATTCTTAAAAAAACTGTGACAAGGATATATTTGTACATAAGATAATTAATAAAATTTTACTCCTATAATTTTATAGTGTTGTGTTATTGGAAAAACGCTATTTTCACATAATTTTATAACTATTACTTCTACCATTAAACTTTATATAATGATATATATTTTCAATAAATATTGTATTTACGAATCCAAAGCAATGACTTTAGAATTTTTCTTGTATGTATGTTTGTTTTAACATTACCTAAAATACCTTTAACTTTTGATACTACTAGCAGTTTGGGCAAATCTCAGCTATGATTTTCTTAATTCCATTCAGTAGACCTGAGATATAGCGTATAATATGTTCCGTGTAAAGACTTCGCCGTCTCTAAGCCACGTCGCTAAAGTAGTAGGCTAAGGCTAATTAATAATAAAAATATTAGCCGTGTTTATGATCTGTTTTACTGCTGGTACGAGCTTCCTTTCATAATATAAGAGAGCTCTATTTTATGTTGGCTAAGTAGATTTTGGCACACTTTATGTATCTCTGTGGATTTATATAATGAGCTGTGAGGCATTTTGTAATGGATCAAGAGTAAGATATATAACTATAAAGTAGGTATATATGCATATACAAAAAAAGTCTCTGTGGCGCAGCGGTGGTGTATGCGACTACCCTTCTTGGTCTCGAGTTCGATGCGGGGATCAAGCAAATTGTTGTTTAGTTTTTCTGCCCAGATTATGTAGCAGCATACAGTTTGGATCTTTGTCCGATAAACGGCTATGAAAAAATGTGGATATCTGGCAGAAATCCCGAAGGGGTAGGCAACTCTTCTGGGTTTTTGGTCTTAGACCAGCTATGTTTTTTTTGCCAACTTTGTCAAAAGAAGGGTAATGTATATTAAGGGTATATTTCTTTGGCATGCTCTAAGCAGAGCCAGTCTCACAGCTTAAACAGCTCAAAGGCTTTAAATATATCTACATATATCTATACAAGTAAATAAAATTGAAGTGTCTGTTTGTAATGTCAAATAACAGCTTTTTACCAACTGCATATGAATGTAAATACGGTACTCACATCAAGAAATAAATTTCAAATTTTTTGTCCGTCTACTGGCAGCTGATGTTATAAGGCGTAACTTAGGTTTTTTTTATTTTAGGATAAGAAATGGATTCCGCACAAAAATAAATTAAAATCAATGAAATAGTGAACAATATCTGATTCAAATATGTAAAATAAAATAATAATAATATATATACATCCAATATAAACCCTTATATAATAAATAAAACCAACTTACAAAAAAAGTAAAAGAATGACATTAATTTAAAAATGGGTTTTCTATACGAGAAATACAGAAATATTAAGTTTCGTAAACTCTGCGACCTAAACAAACACTTTTTTGCTAAAATTCACGCGGGCGAAGTCGCCGGTAGCAGCTAGTATTTAAATAAAATCGGGTGTTTATAGACTCGTCTTAACAGTGAAAGCGACGTAGATACGTAAATTAATATTGAAGAAATAAATATGAATGCCATTTTTTTATTATGCCGTACCAACCGCCGTTTTAGCAAGTGTAATGGCAGTCGTATTTGTTAAATAAATTTTAACTTTTAAGTATTTAGACAGCTAATGTAAAGTTTGGTATCATATATTTGAATGTATTAGTTAATTGCGGCGCTGTATTGAATTTTAATTACATTTATGGTAATCACAGAATTTGAAGCCAAGCGTATGTTCAAAGGCGAAGCACGTTCCCATTATATAGCACTATTATCTATTTTGAGGTTACGTGCACTAGAACCAGAACCACAAAACTTCCTTGATTCATATTTTATTAAACAGAATGTTTATCTATTGGGCGATAAATAGCCCTATGTCAAAATAAACGAACGTAATTGTGCGTAAAACTTCGCTTTTGTTGAAGAGAATGAAAACTGACTTCTCTGACATCATCTGTTTATTTCCCTTGATAAAATTTGTTGGAGGTTCTTTGAGTTTTGGTATACTAAAGATATTTTGTTTATAAATACGCGCCACCACGAGTCCTGTCTTAATATCGAAGATCAAACGAGTCGATGCTTTTGTTGTTCGGAGTCCAGTTCATTAGCCGTGTTAGTTTAACACATTAAAGTCAAACGCGTCGAAACGGCGTCAAACAAGAGTGAACTGATTTTGAACGTTTTGATAATGTAATGGGATATTAATACATTTAGTGATTTTCCATTAAATATTGAAGAATGGTGGTGACTCATTGTTTAAAAGATTGAATTCAAGTATATATATATATATATATATATATATTTTTAGCTCCTTCAAGTTTCACAGATAGTGAAATAATGATGGTAGTTGACAAACAAAATTAGATTACTAGTTATATATTTTCAAATTAATTCATTTGTGTTAGGCCAGCAACAACTTTGGGACTCAGTTGAAAAAACATAATCCTAACTTAGTATTATTGTAAATGCGAATGTCAGTTTGTTTGTTTGTTACTCTTTTACGCTTAACTACTTAACCGATCAGCATGAAATTGCGCCACTTTGTCAGGGGTACAGAAGATGACATAGGTTACCCTTTACGCAAAAATACTGCCATTTCCAAGTAGGCAGAAGCTAATTTAAAATAATTGTTACCTATGAATTAAAGGAAGGAAGGGCTTTCTCTGCTTTTATGCCATGATATTTTCTGTAGCGTCACGAAGAAAAGCTTTGTCCGGCCGACGGCCTAAAGCTCAGAGTAGCATTGGACTGTAATGTAACTGATCCTGCTCTAATTAACCTTTTAGGGATATAGTAGTATTATAATATTATGTTAAAACAGGGACAAATATAATATTCATGAGTATAAAGATCTTTATTGGTCCCGTAGCATTAATTTGCGCTTATGTTTTCGGCCAAGACTCGGTTGCGGTTCGATTAATTCCAGTCTTCATTGTTCTCTGTCGAGGCTAAGTCTAGTAAGGTGGAGTAAACGGCAATAGGCTTGCCATGAAATGTATTTTAATATAGCTAGTAGTAAGTGTATTACGTTTATATTATAGTCTATACAAAATAACTGTCAAAATTGAAGGATGAAGTTGTATGTATATGAAATTACGTTTGTTGTTTGAAATATTGATGCGCAACGAATGAGTAGGTACATAACGGGTACTTATAGTAGGTTTTTATTAGTTATAAGATAACTAAGAAAAACCTACTATTGTATTAAACAAGTATGGCATTCTGGTTGATTAAGACAATACATACGAGTCTCATTTCTTTATATTGTCTCTCTTTCTACGTCATCTCTGTTTATTAGAAAACGAATGCAGTTTGAAAGCAGTTAATGAATGGTTTTATAATGAAAATGTTTACCAATAAAGAAAATAGTTTAGGTTTTGTATGCATTTATAATTGCTTTGTATAATTCCCTATTTAGTATTAACAATACATTCCAATGTAATTTGAATACAATTGTAAACATCGCTAGTCTAAATCATTTTTCGCATACATTCGACAAGAAAGTTTGAAGGCTTCGATCGCATAGTGGTTAGTGTAACCGACAGCCACGCCTGAGGTCGCGGGTTCGATTCCCGCACAAGTCAAACATTTGTGTGCATGAACATGGATGTTTGTCTTGGTCTGGGTGTTTCTATGTATAATATGTAAGTATTTACAAAAAAGTAGTATAATATGTATGTTTATCCATTG
Source organism: Catocala nupta (assembly GCA_963675205.1). Classification (NCBI taxonomy): domain Eukaryota; kingdom Metazoa; phylum Arthropoda; class Insecta; order Lepidoptera; family Erebidae; genus Catocala; species Catocala nupta. The sequence continues at coordinate 14,665,024 of OY776092.1, read as the reverse complement.
TCTAGTACCGATAGTACAAGCTCTGCTTAGTTTGGACTAGATAGTGTTGTGTGTATGTGGTAGAATATTATTATTATTATATTTTAAAAATGTAAAAACATTTTTCATTAGAAGGACTACTCCTGCATTGAGAGTAATTCCTTTATCGCAGGATACTTTAAAAACATTAAGATAACGTCTCGTGTGGAATTCAAACTAAAACACTAGGCGCGCGAAGCGACCACTTAATCCACTACAATATAATTACAGTCTTCTTTAAATCGTAGCTCTCATACATACAACAAGAAAATGTTGTATATACAAAATTGTGAGAACAAATAATTTGACACAATAGTTGTTTAGTAAAAGAAACGCTGTTTAATAAGATCGTCTTGACTTTATTACTGTTCGTTACTGAAACACTCAGACTAGAACAAACGACTTAATTTGAACAAGACTCATTATTTTGTTCAGAACACTTTTTTTTTTAAATAAGATTTTATTAGTGCTTAGTGAAAAGTTTTATACAAAATACAGACGCCAATTTGATAGATATATTATAAAAGTACTTGGATACTGTAATTAGTGTTATAAAGAAATTAATACTTCTTAACATGTTGTAATTTGTAAAATTTAAGTTATTATTGATGGTGATAAACTACCTCCCCTACAGATTACGTTCAAAATATCTCTGCGGTGTAGGGATAATACAAACATTCAAACAACAATAACAAATATATTTCTGACTTGAGTAAATATTTGTGAACTACGCAGTTTTTTATATCCTATAGGAATCGATCCCATAACACCCGGTGGCCACTTACACTACTGCGCCATTCATTACCTTCAGAATCTTCTTACTCTGCATTGTGCAATCACATACACTTATTACATTGCTATGAACTCCTTTAGCCAAGTGTTTGTTTTATTTGCAATGAGTTCGAAACTATAACGTTCCAAGTACAAATTAAAAGCCTCAAACATTGGACTACAGAAGTAAATACAAACCGCAAAGACTCAATCAAATTTGTAATCTTTTTGTTTTTAGTAAATTGGTGTATTCTTCAGAAAACCAAATTATAACACATTGACCAACTCAGAAAACGAACTCGGGGCCTCAAGGAACAACACGACCCTATGCCACGCGACAAGGCAGGACTACATAAAACTCTAATTTAAACCAAACAAACATTTAACTAGGTATATTATAGTTAATCTAATTACATTTTGTTAAAATGGGATTCGCATTAGCGATCAAGCCCTGTCTCGCTGGGAAGTTTCCAAACACATAGTTGACGCAGACAAAGCCCACCCAGAAGAAAAATTTTAGTTACTAGATTTCCGCCGCGACTTTGCCCTTGTTAATTTAAATTTTATCAATAAACTATGTATGTATAATTATATAACTTTATACTAAATATCTCTCGGGAACATACCCCATGTCATTTTCTGTACCTGACAACGTAGATGCAAAATTTCATGATAATCCGTTAAGTAATTAAGGCGTGAAACCGTAACAAATACACTCACACACCTTTATAATATTAGTTTTAGGTAGGCTGTACAAATAATTGTCCCGGAATTTGAACCTACAACACACCGCACCGCAGTAGCGGTGAGGCCACCGCTGCCGCGCTGGTTCTTTACGTCATAGAGTCATATATGTATTTATGGAGACAAGAGCGGTGGTAGAGGTGAAGTGAGGGGAATACTATTATCAATGCAATCATGGCCCAATGTTTACGTATTATATAGTTGCTTTGATCTGTGCCGCGCTAACGAAAGGTTAACTCACTCAATACCAATGGATGATTGTTGTCCGAACTATTTTATACAAAATGCCGATCCCATTCAGTTTGTTAACGTTTTCAGTCGTTGACCCACAGTTACTGACTAGCAACGGCAGTTATCAATCGTGGTTTTAACTCTGCCATGCTATATCCTAATCCTAACTAATATTATGAATGCGAATGTGAGTTTGTTTGCATATTTGTTTATTTATTATTTATTTATTTTAAACTTTATGCACAAAATAATACATCGGCGGACTTAATATCAAGAGCATTCTCTACCAGTCAACCGTAGGGATAAAATGAAGTAGGTGCGCATACAGTAGCATGGAACATATTTGTACATATACGTACCAATAAACATATAATATAAACTAAATAAAATATATACTCATATACAGTGTGAGTTTTCATAAAATGCACATATGAAAATGAGTGAAACTAGACATAATTTTATTGCTAGGAAGAAAAAATTCTTCGATTTATACTTATTTATATTTTTTTAAACATAATGTATCAGTACAAGACGATTAGCAATGGCACATGACATATCGCAAAATTCTGTGAGGCGCATTTTAAAGAAAGAAGGTCCACATCCCAATCACTATCAGCGAGTGCAACATTTGCATGAAAGAACTGACGCAATCCCAAGGTGTGTTATGTCCACATGGATTCAGAGACAAACGAGAGATAACCCGGTGTTTGCAAAAACTATTCTTTGGATGGATAAAGCGCAATTTACAAGAGACGGTATTACAAACTGCAGAAATTCACATTTTTGGAGTCCTAAAGGAGAGAACCTGAAACTAAAAAGAGCTTCCACTTTTCAAGTGAAGTTATCGTTCAATGTTTGGGCAGCTTTTATTGATGATATGTTGATTGGTTCATTAATACTCCCAAAAACATTAACTGCAGACAGATTTCTCCAACTTTTAAGGGAAGATCTCCCATTACTTTTTAGAAGATGTACCCCTACGAATACGACGTAGAATGTTTTTGCAAATGGACGGATGCCCTGCACATTATGCAAGAATAGTTCGCAATTATTTTAATGGAAGCTATCCCAATCGATGGATTGGTAGGCACGGGCCTGTCGGGTGACCTGCGCGTTCACCTGATCTGACACCCCTTGATTATTTTCTGTGGGGGGACAATGAAGCAGAAAATTTATAACTCTCCCATCAATAGTGAGGCACAACTGCAGGAGACGATTTTAAACTGCGCCAGTGCCATAAAGGAAGATCCAACAATGATAAGACGAGCAACGCAACAGATTTTGCTGCGAAGTACTGTGTGTTTACAACAACGTGGTAGTAATTTTGAAAACTTGCTACGTTAAAAGTTTTATTGTAGGTTGATGAAACTAAATAAACGTGCTGATTTCTACTTGATATTTTTATTTATTACTTATACCTTTCGTACCTTTACAGAAAAATAAGTGGCACTTGCAGCCTAAGTGTATGTTTAGTAATTTATGGTAAAGGACAAAACCTAAATGTTTACCTGAGATAGATAACGGAATTTTCGAAAAAAGATGCTCATGGTGGTGGCTAGGTCTTTGTTTAGCCCTTCATAAAAACTGTTTTGTTTTTCAAATCAAATCAAATCAAATCAAATCATTTATTTGCGAAATATGGGTTAAGCAGATCTTAAATTAATACATGGTATCACCATACTCAGCTTTTAAGCATGCAACATTTCATTTTTGACATTATACGTTATTTAAATTTAAAACATTATTAGACACAAGCATGTCAGCACTTATTATAAAACTTATATGAATAAATATTAAATAATTACAAAGGATGTCAGAATAAAAAATTATATAGTAAAAACAAATCCAACATGTCATACAATTTAAATAATGTGGCAGTTACATTTTTATACACATTTATCTGTTAGATATTCCTTGACAGAATAGTAAGCTTTGGCAAGCAGTAATTTTTTTACACCACGCTTAAATATAATAAAATTTGTAATATTTAGCAATTCGTTTGGTAAGTGATTATAAATGCGTGGGGCCATACATAATATACTTTTGTTCATTTGTGCAGTGTTGTTAGCCGGGATGTGTATTTTCATATTGTGTCTTCGACTGTTTAAATGTGTGAATTTATTTATATTTTTCCTTACAAACAAGACAATTTCGAGAATATATATACTAGGTAGCGTTAGTAGCTTTAATTGTAAAAAATAAGGTTTGCAGCTATCAATCATTTTTAATTTACAAATGGACCTTATGCATTTCTTTTGTGCCTTAAATGCAGCTTCCCAATTTGTGGAGTTTCCCCAAAATATAACTCCATATGTTAGAATAGGTGCTACATGACCATGATATGCTATTAACACGGTTGATATATCCACAGTTTTTGCTAACGCATACAAGGCATATGCAAATTTATTTATTTTCGCACACAAAAGTTCCACATGTGATGTCCAATTCAAACAAGAGTCAATATTAAGTCCTAAAAACTTAGTTTCGTCTACTTCTTCAATTTTATGTCCCAAATAATTAATGTCAATTTTGTCTAATTTATTTATTCTATTTCTAAATGTCATAAAATTTGTTTTATCTAGATTAATTTTCAAGTTATTTAGTGTCAACCAATTAATTATACAATGCAAAGTATTGTCAATGTCCTGTTTTAATAATGTTGTATCATTTTTGCCTGTAAATATAATTGTACTATCGTCTGCGAATAAAATAGTTTTATTGTTTGTCAATTTTGGTAAATCATTAATATATATAATAAACAATAATGGGCCCAACACACTTCCTTGTGGAACAGAGAAGATTGTCTTTTTACCTTCTGTAAGCAACTCATGTCTTTTCTGTCTTTTTTTTTAAATAATGGTTTTATTAATGTAATCTTAAGTTTGTCAGGGAAAACTCCATCCTCAATACATATATTTATTATATAGCTTAATATGTATGATATTTTATCAGAGACATGTTTTAGTATTTTGGTAACTATATCATCATAGCCAGAACTATGAGTGTTATTCAAATTAAGTATAATTTTATTTACTTCATAAGGAGTTGTTGGTTGCATAAATATGGATTTATGATAATTCGTTATATTTATCGGATAATGTTTTGGAGCCAGTTTGGTAATTTCATCAATGAAAAAATTATTAAAATAACTTGCTATTTGCTGCGGTTCACTAATTATATGTCCATTTACATTTATTTGTTCAATATCATCTTTCGGTAGTACTGTATTATTGTTATTGATAACATTCCAAGTCGCTTTACTTTTGTTTCTGGCATTGTTTATATAGTTCATGTTTTGAGACTTCTGCGTCAGTTTAATTATTTTATTAAGTCGACATGATAAAGCGGTAAAGCGTGACTTATTTTCGACACTTCGCTTTTTCCTATATTCCCACAATAGTTTCCTTTTCCGTTTGCAGCATACTGCGATTCCTTTAGTAATCCATTTTGGTCTCATTTTTGTAGATATTCTGATAGTTATATTTGGAAAACATAGGTTATATAATAAACAAAACATTTCATAAAAATTGTTGAATGCTATATTCGGATCGTAGTTATTAAAAACATCTGAAAAACTAAGTGAGTTTAAATAGCTTGAGAATTTCTTTATATTGTCATCACTGTAGTCACGTTTTTTTGTGTACCAGTGTGTTAATGTACAACTGCGTTTTACAGGACATGTTAATATTTGAGCAGTGTGATCAGACAGCGCTAATTCTATTATTTCCGCTTTACATCCTATCATGTTATATGCAAAATTATCTATACACGTTCCACTTGATAAACGTGTAGGATTTTTTATACCCAATTTAAGATTGTAACTTTGCATCATATGTATAAATTCGCAAGTTTCGTAGGTTTTATTTAAAATATTAATATTAAAATCGCCACATAGAATTATTTTCTTTTTATTATAGGATAAACTTTTAACTAACTGGTCAAGCATAACGAAGAATTTATTTAATGTTTCCATTGATTGTTTGGGAGGTCTGTATATACAAACAATATATATTTGACTGTCAACTAATTCTATTCCAGAACATTCTATTATATTTTCAATTGAGAATTTACCGATATTATTAATATTATTAAAGCATATCGAATTATGCACTAAAATACAGGATCCGCCATGGCGGCTTTTCCTAGTAAATATGGATGCAAGTTTATAATTTGGAACCCTTAGGAATTTTATATCTGTGTCTATCAAATTATGTTCCGTTATGCACAGTACACTAATGTCCCCCCGTTCATTGCTCATAGATTCAAGACTAAGCGTTAACAGATCGGATTTAGACATGAGTCCATTTATATTTTGGTGTAGCACATTAATTTGTTTGCAAGAGAAAAAACTTGTTACATTGGAGATATGATTGATCTGCCTCTTTTAATAAAGGTTTCCTCGGTGAGTCAGTCTTTAAGTTTGTATTTATGTTAATTTGTTCAAATTTGTATATGTCAATTAATATGTTATCCATAATGCGGCTATATATATTTCGTATACCATGTTTATTAATTTTTCCGGTTGAATAAGAAAACATTTCAAGGGTTAAATCTAGGTTACTGTCAAAAAGATAAGCATAGTCATTATTTTGTAGGTCCATACATAGAAGATTATTAAACATTTCGACTTTATAATTGTAAATTGGTGCACCTGTGATGTAAGTAGGTATACAAATAATTTTATTGGTGTTTGTTACTCTTTTCAAAGATTCTTTTATAATGGTTATGGTCTTTTTATAATCCCTTTCCATTTTTATATCCTCTTCCCCAATAAGAATGATGCAATAGTCGCTTAGGGTGAAACTTTTCAGCTTAGTCTCAATATTAAAAACAAGTTCCTCTGCTGTGCCGTTGGTAATTACATAATGACAGTAATCAAAGTTGCTTGAGAAGACGTCTTTAATTATTGATAAAGACTCTTTGTAATTTTTACTGCTCAATATACACAGCTTGTTCTTCTTTTGTTCCTGGTTTAGATAAGTATCGTTCGTCATTTTCTTCTGTCCTTCTTTTTGTTTAATTGATGATGGTGACTGACGTGGTTCTAATTGTTCATTTGCCGGCGATAGAGTATTATTCTGTGTTGTCTGTGTCTCCTTATTGTGCATGTTAATTTGTTGCTGTTTATCAAGCGAGCCATGATGTGATTGGTTTTGGAGGTCAATTTGTCGTTTTCGTGTTGATTGTGGTGTAACACTACGCTGCGGAGTCAGGCAAATTTTTTTTGTACGTATCTTTTACTTTTAAGCTGTTTTGTAGATCGCATTTTAAACGATAGTTTTCAGTGTGTAAATTTTCTATTTCTTGGTGAGCACTGAGTAGCTGCTTAGTAAGTGATTTTATTTGTTCTTGGAGGTCATTCAAATCAACACTATTATCAAACAAGGTATCAGGAATACTCCTCATTGTAGTATTAGGTAACGTATCACTGTCACGACTACATAAACTTAAGTTTGTCAGGTCATTTGTTGAATTCGATCTACAATGTCGCCGATAGGTGATGTTGTCGTTACTGTATGTATCCATTATTTTATTTTATTTTATTTTATTGAGGCGAACGTCTATTTTTACTTTTAGAACTTTGCTTCAATACACTTTATATAGTATAGTATTGTACAGAAATTGATAAATCCCAAAAAGTCATTCGATCTCGCTTGGGTTCGAACGCGGAGACACACACCGTCGCCTATTATCACAGAGGTCGGTTAGTTCCCAACCACGCCACGATAGATAGTGACTTGTAAATTAAAATTAGAGTTCCCTTTATAAGTGTTTTGTAAAGAATTTGTTATGATGATTCATGCTGCAAATATTTATTTGAATAGTTTAACTTATTTTTGCACTGTCACTTTGAAATGTTTCTTGTATTTTTATTCACTTTTACTAATTGTTTTGTTGTAGTTCTATTGTTTACTCACTAATTATGTTGCAAAAGCACTTTTTGACGTGTTTTTAGTCAGTTACACTATGTTTCACAAGTTTTTAAGTTTACTTCGCTGGGGAACTTTTATTTATTTTATTCACAATGTTTGTTTGTTATTGTTAGAGATAACACTTGCACTGCACATTTAGAACGTAATGAATATATTTACATCGTTTTTTACTATAAATATGAACTTTAGTATTTTAAATCTTAAAATAGATACAGAGCTGTTTTTATTAGAAGTTCACTCGATGAGCGCCATCTATCTAATCCCGGATACAGGTGTGGTTTTTATGTTGTTTTAAAGCTTATTAGATACAGATTAACGTCAATTAATATAAACTAGGGGCAATGGGGACGTTTTCTTGAGTTTTTAACAATGTTTAAAAAAACATTGTACGTAACTCAGTTTCGGTCTAAAATGTTCCTTATTTTTATGCCACCGGTATTTTTTTTGGATGTGAATAGTATACCGTCGTTATTGTCTACACATTGTGTATTATTACTGTTTTTGTTTCAACACGATTAAGCACCTGGTTCAAAAGTTACAAGGTTTTCTTGGTACAAGGTCCATAACTACTAAAGAAAAATATAAATAGGTATAAAAAGAAGCTTTTTTTATTTTTTTTCCTAGCGATAAAATGATGTCTAGTTTCACTCATTTTCATATGTGCACTTTATGAAAACTCACACAGTATATATGTATTCATATAGATATATGATGACGAGATGTTTGTTTATTTTTTACGTTTTCACGCCTTAACTACTCGACCGACCATCATGAAATTTCACATACACGTTATCACGGGAATAGAAAACGACATAGGGTACCTTTCATCCATAAATAAAAAACTGTTATTAAATGAATTTAACCTACATTTATTCGATCGAAGTCGCGGGCAAAACCCAGTTCCCAAATAAATAGGCTAACATAATTCTCGACAGGATATTACTAATAGTAGTATGTAGGTAATTAAAAACAATATTCACCACGCCTAAGTACTCACACGTTCACTGAAAACGAATGATAAGTCAAGTATGACGATCTTTATTAAAAGCCACCTTGCTACGTGCTGCGGCGTTAACGTGATAATTGGCTTCGATTCATTGAACTTTAATTATTTAATAGCTATCCCGCTTGTGAACTTGTGCTTACATTCAGGTTTTCAATGTACTGTAATATTAAGAATGTTAGTACAGTAACATTTTATTCATTTTTTATAAAACGATGGTGGCAAACAGGCATACGGTCCACTCGATGGTAAGTGGTCCCTAAGCCTATGGGCGCCTGCAACACCAGAGGCATCACTTGTACGTTGCCGACCCTTTGGAAAAGGAAGAAGAGAAAAAGGAAGTGGGAAGTAGAAGGAGCGGGAAGGGGGAAAGCGGGTGATTGGGCCTCCGGGACTTTCACTCACCGAACGAAACACAACAGTAGGAATACTGCTATTTTACGCCGATATTCTGTGAGACAGTAGTCCTTCCCCGGTCGAGACGGCTCATTCATGCTGAAATCAGCGAGGCTTTACTACACATGTAACTTGAAACTATATACATAGTCTCTCATGGCTATAACCTCGAATGGGCATGAAAGTGTATTACAGTCACATTCCGAAAAAAATCATGCTTGGTGGAATGTGACTGTAACTGACTTGCCCCCAATTACGTGGAATATAAAAATATTCAACGTAATTGGGGGCAAGTCCATTGCAGTCAACCGAATACGATTTCAGAATTCGTCGTGCTATTGAGATTTTTTTTGACAGGAAACCTAATAACGCTTGCCGATCCGGGAATCCAATCTAGGACCTCAAGCGCAGCACATGTATTTACTACCACTGCGCTACTCGTAACTATCTAACATCTACATATGTACTATATATATATAACATGCGGGCTTGGGCAAAGGGATATTAGGATTTTCTGTTATTTTTTCAGTAGCAGCATGCAGCTTGGAAGCGCAGCATTTTTGGAGATTTCAACATGATGAATTTATTACGAATCTACTCTTACATGTTTTAATACATTATATAGAAATATAAAGCAGTATCACTTATGGAATATATTTATAGTTATATTACTATGTAAACGTCGCATTCATTTTTATGCAGTAGTTTTTGCGTTCTGCATAAACAAACATACAGACATAGAGATAAAATTAAAAAAATAATTCGTTCTTGCTTCTATAGCTCTTATAAAGACATACACAGGCTACAGTATTTTACTTAAATATTTACTATGTACAGACATCGACTAGTTAGTGTATCTATGTATATTTTCATTGCCAATAGTACTACTTAAATTAATAGAAATGTGTACAATGAGATGTTAAATAAACTATTCTATTATATTTTGCATACCAGAAACGTACATACATTATAGCAGAACATGGTCAAATATGCTATGGATTTACTTATTGCTGTATGTGTGAGTTTGAGTAACGGTTCAGTAATTACACAATTCAGTAATTAATATGAAGCCTAATGGTTATTGCTAGGCTGTGGAGGAACTTCGATCAATATTTGTAGAAGCTCTCTGTTTCACCTAAACGGACTCGTAATTAATAAATCAGTTTTACCTTTGATGTCTATCCGAAAATAACATTAACGGTTCAAAGACTTATTTATGATCAACTAGTTTTTCCCCACGGTTTCACCCGCGTAAGTCCCGTTCCCGTGCGAATATCGGGATAAAAAGTAGCATCCAGGTCTCCAACTATCTACATACCAAGTTTCATCGCAATCGGTCTAGTAGTTTTTGCGTTAAAGAGTAACAAACATACATACATACATTCATCCTCACAAACTTCGCATTTATAATATTAGAAGGATAATAAAAGCTCAGATAGCTATCTAGCTGTCAGATTTTATACAATTTAATATAGAAGTGGCTTTTGCATCGTACGCGAGGAATTTGAAATTAGGTACTGGGAATTAGGATAGCTAGGTAATTTTTTTCCCATGTCAGTATAAGTTGATCTACCCACATAATACTCGACTTCTAGGCTTCGTATCAAGATGAAACATGTACCAGATTTTAAGTTAGACCACCAGCAATATAACTGTGGCAGCAGTAAATGTATGTAAATTTCGTGCAGTAATATGTATGTGATGCGCTTACAAACATACAGACAACAGTTCTAAAATTTACTGTCTATGCTTCTATAGCTCTTATAAAAATGCCTCACATATTGATTTTTAAATGTCTTCTATCGATATCCATGCGGACATGTTATTTTATATAGGTACTAGCTGTCCGGACAGAAGTTGTCCTGTAAAGGCGAAAAAAAAAAACAAATCTATACATCCTCGAATCCACTTGAGCACACACACAAAAAAATTCATTCAAATCGGTCCAGCCGTTTAGGAGGAGTTCACTGTCAACACACGTACAGAAGAATTACATATATAAAGACATACATATATATGTGCTTAGATAGGAATATAGAATCACGAAATAATGAGAACGGACAATAGTTTCTGTTCTAATGAGCATGCATTGAATAGAAATAAGAGTGTGGTTTCTGATATCTATGGCCTCAGGGAGACTGGAGGTCAATTAGATGGGTATTTGAAATGACGTCTAAGATATGAACAATAAATTATAAACCAAATATTTTTTTATAAGTTTGTTAACATAGTTTTCTTTTTAAACGTCCACTTCTGCACTAAGGCTCAAGCTCTGTATCACGGGCGACATTATAAACATATAAGTACCGGATACAAAGAACACACATGTTTAGAAAAATATTTTTGTTTCACACAAGTCTTCTCCCTTGTGGTATTCGAAACCACAACACTCAGCACGGCGGCTTCGGCAACCGTTTGTCCGCTGCACCATCCGTGCAGTCAATTCTTTTACCTGGCAATTGTTGGAATGCCATACATAATTGAAAACCTATTGTGTTTGGCCGCCGGTGGGCCGCTGCGACTTAATTGATAGGTCAAGTGTCTAATATTCGTCAAGACCTGAGATTACGAATAGTTGAATGATGAAATAATTAATTATTATGATGAATAAATTCACGGTGGAGCATTAATGTGCAATATATGTTTTCGAAGCCTATAGTATGTAATATGATTAATATATTTATTATACAACCTATGCTAAGTACTTATGCGCTAAGCGTGTTTGTACTAATGGCTGTTGTATACATATGTACATATATCGTGGGCGCAGGTTGCGTGGCTTCTATGTATCGGGGAGACGAGTGATACGACCCAACTACAACTAATCCATATGTCGCATAAGTAAACTGTATGATACCTTGCCTGACTAGCGCATGTAGCCCGAGCGAGTAACTTAAAACTTAAATATATTAATAACATGCTTCTTTTGAACAAGAAGGAAGGATTGATAGTCGACTTGATTCTGCCTATACGTCAAGTGTTGTCCCCGCGACACAGGAAATATAGGAAACTCGTGCGGGCCATCGACTTTAAAAAAATGTAGGTACCTACTTTATAATTGTGGTACTATATGGTGGTGCATATGACTGGTGTGTATGAGGTCATGGGTTCAATATACTGGCAAAGTTTTATATGGTTTTCAGGCAATATATTCACCGCATGGAGTCTGGAACTACTAATTAAATATTTAATAAAATAAATATACTAATTACGTGGTGTCTTCCACCATAACTGCGAATGTGGTAACAAACCTTTATCTACTTCTCTGGCGATAGAGGCATACGACTATGTATGTACATATGTAGATACAATATACCTTCCCATTAAGTATTATAAGAGGCGCTCATAGCCAGTGGCATTCACTGATCGGTAAACGATTAGCGAGGTTAAGTAACGTTGGGTGTGGTCAGTCTATAAATGGGTGACCGCTTAGTGGTATTTTATCTGAGCGTCTCCGTGCTTCAGAGGACAGGTAAAAAGTCGGTCTCGGTTGTTGTCAAATTGACAGCAGTCGTTAAGCCATGTCAGAGGCCTACGAGCGGCTTGAACAACTCTTGACAACAAGCTGGCGACTAACAACATAAAAAAAAAAAAAAAGAAATCAGAAAGAAAGGAAAGATGTTTTAATTTATGTTATCATTAGTTTTAGTCCGTGGCTCCGTTCGCGTGTATGTAGATTTTGTCAATGAATTTCTATCGCTTGGAAACTGGTATTTTTCCTGGATTTTATCTTATGTAATTTTCAATACCCCTGACAATGTGAACGTGAAATTTCATGATGATCAGTCGAATAGTTAAGGCGTGAAAGCGTAACGAACAAACAAACTCACATTCGCTATTATAACATTAGTGAGGATTTCCATAAAATTTCGTAACACAATCTACTTTATAAATACGTCTTTATGCATAAAAATCAGTAGAGCTTATTATTAGAAACATAATTGAATTAAGGCAGAAAATAGGCATTACCTAGCTTAATTCAATTCTGTTTCCATTCCTTATTTTAGTAAATTTTGTAACTTAAAGTTCGCTAAACTGTTTCCCAAATTCGATTTAGTTGAAAATTGGGCCTGTTAGAAAGATCTATTGACTTAATAGAAATAAAATTAATTTATTCTGAATAAACACCATTTGAATTTTGATCGGACGAATAAATTAAGTTGATTAACTAAGTTTATAATTAAGGAATATCTATTATTTTATAATAAATTAACTTTTAAACAATAATGCTCTTTTAACTCTGTTAGGTATCTAGAGTACCTATTGCTGATGTTCATTAGGTACATAAAATATAAATGATTTCTTCATAAAAAGATGAGTGGTTTACGGTTTTCGCCTAATCTTTTAAATGAGGAGGTACTTTCTTTACTTGACGAAGAATCATCAGATAAGCAACATTTTATTCGACTTTACCTAGTTTTCTTTTGTAAGTAAACTTTACTAAATTTGCTTACTTAGTATACACCCAAATAAACTTAAATGACACAGGTTTTGAGTTAATATGGCTAACGTTAAGCCGTCGGTCCCGACTGCCATTAACATCTATGGCAGTTGTTATTGGGGAAGTCGACACAAAAGATCCCACTGGGTCGAAGTGTCGCCGGTCTGTACTGACTGGCCCCCACACAAGATAAGATAAGATAATATGGCTAACGTCAAGACACTCAACATAACACGCAACATGTAACAGAAATGTTAATAAAAAAGGAAAAAGGTGTTTTAGTTAAATAGCAAAAAGCTGCCATATGCCAGTTGGTCCCCGTATTCAGGGTGAAAATTTGACTTTAAAAATAATATAATATTATACTATATATTATATATATAGTTTCTATGTATAATATGTATGTAATTACAAAAAAAGAAAAAGGATATATATAACAAACAGAATCTTTTTACCATCAGGTGTTCTATGTTGGTTTCACATGTAACGAAATGTCCTCCAAACTAAATTTCGGTCACGGCCACCGGTCTTAACGAAGACTAGCCATCTGCGTAGGAGATATATTAGTGCAGAAGTATGTGCCCAAACACAGGTGCACTCTCAGTTTACTTACTCTCATACTCCGAAACGACCAGAGAGAGATCAGGTGTAGGACTAACAGCTTAACGTACTTGCCAAGGCACGAGATTTTCTTTTTTACGTGGGAGAATGCATTGACGCATACCCCTCTGCAGGAGTGGGCGGAGAGATTATGTTGGACTCACCGGGGGAAAGATGGTGGGCGACATCCCAGTAATACCGACTTAACCCTTCACGGTGTTTCTCGACATAACCGCAATCGGCGGGCCCGCTCCAATCATTTTCAAATGCAATCGCGACCCCGCCAAGGTTTCAGCCCGCCGTATGAAACGACAGGCCACTACAAGAAAAGACTTACTCTATGGTCACTTCTAAGTTTTAACCCTACTGTTCCCTTGAGGGGGGATGGACACATGACACAGGTGTGCGTGGGAACACGCATACCGCCTCTCGGACCTGGTGCTGATCGAGTGGCGAGCAGGCCCACGAAGCCCACCACCTCCAGGTCAAACCTCAAGATGGCTGGAGGTCGTTTCACGCCCTTCGGCGCCCGGTTCTGCGGTTAGGGAGAGGGTTCAAGCGCCCCCTCTCCCGCTCCGCCGCCTCCTTGATGGAAATTACTTCCTCACAAAAGGAGGCGACGGCGTTCTACGATCTCTCACTCCGGACCATACATTGAACCACGGCCGGGAGAGAGAGTGAGAGGGCAACCAGTCCGATTCGATCCGCGATCAACTCACGGCGCGGCGATGCCCAGGCGGGGTAATCCACCAAAGTGTGCAGCGCCGTGTCCACAACAACATCGCAGCAGTCACCGCAGTGACAACAACCGGGTGTCTCTTGCCGGTCTATGCGACACAGGAACTGGCCAAAGCAACCGTGGCCAGTCATTACCTGTGTCAGCTGGAAGGTGAGGACGCCATGCCGCCTCTCCAGCTACTCCTCAAAAACGGTCGTGTCGTACCCGAAGACACGGGATAGTGTAACCCTGCCAACTTCGTAACTCCGACCTGCTACTGAGGATTTGTAGTTTAAGATCTTTATTTCTCAAATAGAATACAACAAGCATGCACTTACATGAAAAAACTTAACACTTATTTTAAACAGAACATATAATTAAATATCCGATAGCAAACACTGATAATTTATAAAACTACATTATTTTCTTCAACTAATTATACATAATATCACAAGGGTAAACACAAAAAAGTAAATAAAATGTGCTAAGCATTGTAGCTACTGTATTTACAACTAATGTCAACCCGCTCAACTCAACTCCCTTGAACTACTCCCTCAATTTCTTGTCAAAAAACTCAATAACTTTTTGTTGGCACGACCCCCGATTCGAACCCGAGACTTCATGCACAGTAGTCGCATATACAAGCACTGCGCCACCGAGGCAGGACAACGCTTGTAACACCAGAGATATTCGTGCGTCGTCAACCCTTAACAACGAAGTGCTGTTCAATGATTGCTGGTTGTCCGCTGACAACACAGCAACCCTTAAAGGGGATTGGCAATCTCAATTACCACAGGAACACACCACTTTGGAAACCTTGTAAAAGATATCAATCTCAGAGCGGGATCTCCAAATTTGATGACAATCCCACTGTACCTTATTTTTAAAAGCAAACATCGAATGTATAACTGTCTGTATTTTGTGTCCATTAGTTTATATGTTTGTAAAGTCCCTCGAGACACATGCCTGATGTCTAGTGCGTAATAGTTTAAACATAATTCTCAATCATATTTTGTGGGTTGATTACAATCCAATAGGTAAAACTTAATAGTGTGTTTTCATATCGTTAAATGATCATTAGGAACAGAACACACCTGAAGGCTCGTAAAGAAAAATCGCATCAATAACTTACTCAAGTAAAATGGCTTCTAACGACATTTTAATGTCATTTCACGCAATGTATTCACGTAATTTACACCTTTATAAGTACTTCAGAGTTACTTCACTTAATATTTTGTCAAACATCTTTCAAGCAAGTAACTTATTTAAAGCTTCGGCGGTTTGATATTGGATTTTAAAGCGGAGTTAATTATCTTCAGTAATTACTTGAAGATAAGTTTCGATTTTCATCTATTCGTTCGCTACGATGATACGCAATTAGATAATGTCACAAATTAGATAGCAACAAATAAATGGCTCATAATTTATAACATACGTAATTCATTGTAATAGCAAAAGGTTTTACCTAAACTTGAAAACAGAAACTGTGTGTCAATACAAGTCGAAGCCAGAACCCAAAATCATTTAGCTAATAAAAAAATTGTACTTAATTATGTAAGCTTTTATAGCTACTTGCCTGCAGATTCGCTGGCTCGGAAAAGATTTTTTTCTTGATGAAAAGTATACTATGTCCTTTTCTGTACTGCCGACAACGTGTACGCGAAATTTTATGATGATCGGTCAAGTAGTTAAGGCGTAAAAGCGTAACAAACATACGAACTGGCATTCGCATTTATAATATTAGTTAGGATACTAATTTGGTATGATAAGAACCGTTCAATAGAGACGCAAATGATTGCATTCGAATCATATTCAAATGTATTAACAAACCTATATTTAAGTATGTAGGTGGTTACGGGAGCATACAAAGCTGGTACATATTGCTATGTATGTGTTCGACAGTATTCGAAAATGATTTGCATACAGTTTTCGCATCACTATTATACTGTCATCGTAACTTAGCGGTAGTGAATGCGGCTGCTGAACATGAGGTTTCAAATCCGAACCCGAGTTAGGCCAACAAAAGATATTGAATTTTTGAAGTGAAAACTTCTTTAGGGACGTTAAGCACTTTTTGGGTGAACAAAAATCATGGAACTCATGTCTTCGTCGTCAAACGCTTTCCATGAGCTATATATATACTGTGCATATGTGTACTTTTTGGGTTAACAAAAACCGTGAAACTCGCGTCATCGTCGCCGCATGCTATTTACTTATTTTTCATTTCTAGCGGCAGTCTCCAAAGACAGCCCCGCATGTTTTTTTACTGATAAAATATTTTAATACTCCGCCGGGTTTAGGAAGTTGGCGGTGTTAGACACCCCCGTTTCTCGGCAAACAAGTAATTTAATTGGTCTCTCCTGATCTCTCTCTCATGTCAAATTTGCCCTCCCATTGGATCAAAGAAGTTCGGAAACAGAGAGTGCACTTTTGTTTGCGGACACACTTGATCACTATATTATTTTCTGCGCGTATAACCAGTCTCTATTAAGATTGGCCACTGTGACCCAAATTCGGTCTGGAGCACATTATTATTATTTATTTATGTCGTACTAATGCAATAACATTATACTCCACATTCTATTCACATATCACCTTGAAACTAAGAAGCTTAATAATATTCGAGCAACAGCGAGCAGTAACAATTATAATGAAGTTCACCTTATTTACCGAGTCTTAATTAAGTCAAGCGTACATATTTCACTCCAAATAATAAAATCGAAGTTGGTGACATTCACTGGGAAACATGATAACCACTTAATCTTGACATACAATGAAAACTATGTCAAAGAGCCGGAGCTCATTGATCGAGCTCATTTCCTCGAAAGTGTCATAAATTCTTGTAGCAATAGAGGCGAGATCTGATTCGACACTTCACGGTGGCGCTTTCTTGCGGTATACATTACGGAAAGTACGTTGGTTTGGATTAATTTTAGTTAGACATATTTGCGGCTATATATGTCTATATATAGCCGCAAATATGTCTAACTAAAATTAAATTCGTGTCTACGAAGCGGCAATATGTGAGTATAGCAGGGCAAATGTGGGTGTTCATATACTTATATTTTTATTTTCCTAAGGCTTTTATGGCACTTAATATTATTTTATAATTACCTTTTTGGGGATTCCAGGAGCATGTATGTATGTCGTCAACAGTAATATATAAAACAGTTTTATTATTATAAACCGGTTTAATATACTATAAGTATACTTTCAGTAAATCCATGGTAATAGAATATTAGCTTTGTAAGAAATAACAACGAAACAAAAACAGTAAATATAAAACCAAGCACACCGTCGGCCAGGCACAATAAGTTTATAATTATATCTGGCAACCTAACCTGTCAATTACAGGTTAATGATAAAGAAAACATTTTATACATTGTTTGTGCAATTGGTAGTTAGCTTGCACGATGAAATGACTTTTCATTAAATATTAAATTGTCTATTGGCAACATAACGACGTGTATTGGACCGATTGATGCAGAAACAATCGTTTGACAATACTTCGAAATATGTTTATCATGAATAATATTATGTTTTTACTAGAGAGCACTTTGCTTTTAACATTACCGTACATATAATACTTGAACGTTATTACTACTGCCTCGGCGACACAACAGCTGGCGTTCAATTACCGGACTGACCGATTTACTGAGTGACTGCTCTGTTGTTCTATAAAAATTCCCAGAAGCAAGACAGTCTGGAAATGCAACCGATAGACGGCAATAAGTCCAAGCTTCTGTAGATACACGTCAGTAATATCCCCTTACGGCCATGCCATAGACTGACATGTATCCACACAATCGTTTCAACTTAGCTTCAAAGTTTAACAAGATTACTAGCAATTAACGAACTAAACTGCGAGTCAATAATAAGAAGCAAATCCTAGTTAGAAGACCCCTTTGACTGCCATGCAGAAGACCTTTGCACCAAGCGCCTTTGAGTTTCGAAGTTTTATGCGATAACATACGATGAAGGGAAACATGGTGAGGAAATCGGCATGTGTGACAGTTCTCGATAATGGTTTTGAAGATGTGTAAAGTCTACCGAACCGCATATGACTAGCGTGGTAGGCCTTTCTCATATTGGCAAGGGGTCTGTGCATAGCAGTGGGACAGTAGGTGTGTCTCTGAAGGGTAATCTCCAGAACCAGTGCACAAACTGAACACAAAGGTAAAGGTTCAAAGGATTTAAAAGTTACATTATGGTCAGATGGACATTGGCTATATAAGTATGATGTGCAACTCAGGCGAAGCCGGTGCGTACTGCTAACAAAAATATAAATTCACACAGACATACACACAGACCTGCTCAAAAAATGAGCTCTCCCACTCTCTGAATATTACTATAGACTTTACATAATAGTTGAACATTGTAGGTACGTTAACTACACAAAGAGCTTTCACTCTGGAAAATTCTGACGAACTTTCTAACAATAGACTTAAACTGATATCCTATTAGCTGGTTGAGGAGTACGATACGACAGGCGCTACGACCCACACTGCTCTGAATTAGGTTAGACATTATGCCGGGCCCTTTTGACAATTGAGTTTCCAACCACTAGCTTATAATTAAGATGGAAGTAGGCGTGCCTTACGACTCTGCGGTTATTATTACGTACAAGATGTCAACGCTGTATCCAATTGTCATGTCACCGACAATATCTTAATTAAAATGAGTATTTATGCATACTGCATATACGAGTATGAGAATAGTAGACTTAGTTCTCAAAGACGTGTTGGTAAATATTACTAACTAAGAAAGTACTTTTTGTCGACCGTCAATGTAGTATATATGACTTTTAAAATTGAATTTATAATTTAATAATCCAATTAACCAGTAATATAC
Source organism: Catocala nupta (assembly GCA_963675205.1). Lineage (NCBI taxonomy): Eukaryota > Metazoa > Arthropoda > Insecta > Lepidoptera > Erebidae > Catocala > Catocala nupta. Next base: position 14,645,318 of record OY776092.1, on the reverse strand, counting down.
TGTGCATAAGCCGGGAATCACACCCAGGACTTCATGATGTTACACAAACATGAGTGCATACTTAACGAAAGAACAACGGTGTCATTAAAAATATCGAAAATAACTACCTACTCTTTTCTTATGGATGTGAAAAATAGATTAAAGATGTAAATATTTATTAAATAACAAAAAATATTATTATATGTTCGGGTAGGTACTTCAAAATAACTATAATAATAATAATTAAGGAGTACTTTGGAATGCACATTGCGGGAATATCGGGCCGTCTATTCAGAAAATAGACCACGTCTACCAAGGTTGCCTATGCACAAAAAGAATTTAGCGCTGGTGTGTGCCTTGGACTCATTACTTCCTGCTTATTTAGTGGAGAGTGAAAGTCTTAGCGATTTACACTCAATCTTGTACTGTGCGGCTGCTGCGGTATGTCGAGTGGCTGGTATTAAAAATCCAGACATAAAGCCAGCTGCTCGACCCAGAAATACTATGCCAGCGTGGCAGTGCAGGATTGAGCGTCGTATCGCTGAGTCCAGGGCACTAATCGGCAAGCTTATCTGTTTCAGGGAGGGTAATACACGATCGAGAGTGATGCGTTATGTGACTTGGGCGTTCGCAGGGACTGACGTATGTTCCCAAGATTATGTCACCCGGGTTACAGAACACATCGACTTCCTGAAACAGAGAATTTGTGCGTGGGCAAGCCGAGTGAGACGCTACAAAAAAAGAGCTGACCGATATTTCCAAAATCGTGAATTCCAGAGAGATGAAAGGTGGGTGTACAGAAGGTGGGAGCAACCTGATTCTAGTGGGAATGGTTGTCTACCAGATACAGAAGCCACGACTGCTTTTTGGCGTAGTATCTGGTCGACACCCGTCGATCACGAAGAGGGGGATTGGTTTGGGGATGTTTGGCGGACATGTGACACTATACCACAAATGGAGCCAATTAACATACAACCAGAAGATGTTTCTTGTGCGGTTCGTTCGTTACCAAATTGGAAAGCAGCGGGACCGGACGGACTGCACAACTTCTGGTTGAAATGGTTCCGCAGTGCACATGCATGCTTGGCGTCCATATTCCAGTCATCTTTGGAATCAGGATCGCTGCCCTACAAATCAGGTAGTGTCACGGACCCAAAAAATTATAGACCGATAACATGCCTACCGACGGTCTATAAACTTCTTATATCCATTTTGAGATCTAAACTTTCATTACATATTACAGCAAACAACATCATGTCTGTATCTCAAAATGGATGTAGAAGTGGGGCCCGTGGTACTAAAGAGCTACTCCTGATTGACATGACCATCAGTCAACAAGTACACCGTCTTAGGAAAGATCTTGCAACATGCTGGATAGATTATAAGAAGGCCTATGACTCTGTATCACATACATGGCTCTTGAGGGTGCTGGAGTTGTATAAAGTTGATGCAACTCTTTGCACTTTCTTGAAGTCATGTATGAGGCAGTGGAGAACGGTTTTACGCTATCCAGGATGTCGCCAGATCGGGGAAAGCGGTGTATCTCTCAAAATCAAGCGAGGTATATTCCAGGGCGACAGTTTGAGTCCCTTATGGTTCTGTCTAGCACTGAACCCTCTTAGTACTTTACTTGAGAGTTCAGGGCTAGGCTATCGATGCGGAGAGATGGTCAAGTTATATCTCACCTACTGTACATGGATGACTTAAAACTATTTGCCTCCACTAGACCCCAACTGACAGCGTTACTTAAGGTAACTGAAAACTTCAGTAACTCCATCAGGATGGAGTTTGGTGTTGACAAATGTGCAGTTATGTATGTAAAGCGAGGCAGGGTTTTGGAATCTGATGGCATTGAACTTTCAGATTTCACTAGACTTAGATCTCTCTCTGCAAATGAAACCTATAAATATCTGGGTATGTCACAGGCATTAAGTATCACTGAGGACGGTATGAAACGGGCGTTGCAGGAGCGCTTCTTTAGCCGCTTGAAAAAAATACTGAAAAGTCTTTTGTCAGGCGGCAACAGGGTGCGCGCCTGTAACGGTTGGGCCATGCCGATCCTTATGTACTCCTTTGGCATACTCAGATGGACACAAACGGAATTAGATGCCCTGGATAGAAAGGTCCGTACACTGTTGACTGCATACCGAATGCACCACCCGCGCTCCTAGGTGATGAGATTGTACATCCCGCGAAAGTGTGGGGATCGCGGTTTTTTAAATGTCAAGACCCTCCACAACCGTGAGGTGTGCAATCCCAGAGAATATTTTTTTCGAACCGATGTGGGCGTGCATCGCGATGTAGTAGCAGTGGATACGGGCTTTACCCCGCTTGCTCTGGCTAAAGAGAACTGGCGCAATCCTGTTATACTTGGAACTGACGAGCGCAGGGATGTATGGAAAGGAAAAGAGCTGCATGGACGCTTTTTCCGGGCCCTGAATGGGCCCGACATAGATTTTCAGTCATCGGTGTCCTGGCTACGATTTGGCGATCTCTTCGCTGAGACCGAAGGTTTTGTCTGTGCAATTATGGACGAAGTTGTTATGACGAACAACTACCGGAGATATATCTTGAAGGATGGGACGGTTGACATATGTCGGGCATGTCACCAGCCCGGAGCATCTCTCAGACATATTATCTCCGGTTGTTCTCATCTTGCCAATGGAGAGTATTTGCATAGACACAACCAAGTAGCCAGGATTGTCCATCAGCAACTTGCCTTGAAGTATGACCTTGTCGAATCTGAAGTGCCGTATTACAGGTATGTGCCCGATCCAGTTCTTGAAAATGGTCGTGCTACTTTGTACTGGGATCGGTCTATCATCACTGATAGGACAATTGTGGCGAACAAGCCACATATTGTGCTAATAGACCGATTGCAACGCCGAGCAATGATCATCGATGTCACCATTCCACATGATGGGGAATATTGTGAAAGCTGAAAAAGAAAAAGAGTTGAAATACTTGAACCTAGCTCACGAGATTGTCGACATGTAGCGTGTGGACTCGACGATCATTGTGCCGATAGTCATTACAGTCAATGGTTTAATACCTAAGAGCCTCGACCACCACCTGCAGAGGCTCGGGTTAGATGGCTGGATCAAGTCCTTAATCCAAAGGGCAGTACTACTCGACACGGCGCGTATTGTGAGGAGATTCCTCTCTTTGGGGCCCTAACCACCGGCAGCTTGGACCTTGTTCCCGATGTCGGTGAGTCATTTCAGTTTTTATATTTTTAAATATGTATAGTTTTTATATTTATATTTAAAAATGTAATAATTAGAAAAAAATAGAAATAAAGAGAATAATAATAAACCCCTCTGGGACAGTCGTTATCTCATCATGAGACTAACGCGATATCGGAAGGCACAGTATACTAGCTTTAAAACTATCACCTTCGCCTTGTGATATAAACAAAAAATGTATCACCAGGTTAAATTAAAGCGCACAAACCGCAGGGCAGCTTGTGGCGGGCTGAATGTGAGTGGCGACACTGCGGTCCTGAATGCCTCAGAGAGTCGGTTAGGGACTCGTCCCCGGCTTGCCGTTACTGGTTGGCCGGGGTGGAACTTCAAGAGCGCCCGTAGGACTCTCAACTCTGGCTTGCCTTGATCGGCCGGCCAGAGGGGGGCCGCTAGAGCTATATGCTTGGAGGTGGAAGTGTCATTTTCAAGGGCTAACTACGGGGAAACCCGCTCCGGGTCTCCGTTGTCACGAGACCCGTGATGGTGAAACCGGCGCCGCACCGCTCGACACCCCTAGCCACTTGCACCGGTGTTGCCCTCTGCTGTTGGCTTGTATGCCTATAGTGGCTTATCAGGGGGCCCATCTAGTGAGTTGGCGAGTCACCGTCTGCCCATTGCTTTGATGCTATTAGAGTATTCAGGGCAGACGCCGTTTTTCATCCATAGTTAGCAATATACCGGTCCACCAAACACCCATACCTATAGCCCATATATTAGATTCCATACGTAGCAATAGTCCTACGCCTGCTGCGGCTAGTGCCGCTGTAGGTGTTCCATCACACCTTTGATTAAAACTCTCGAAGGGCCTCTTCACGTTGGACCCATGTCTCCGTGTAAACCTCCCAAAAGGCCAGGTATTTTCTAATATAATATCTTAGAAAGTACTTGTGATAAGAGAAACATAATAATAATAATATTCTACCACATACACACAACACTATCTTGCCCAAACTAAGCAGAGCTTGTACTATGGATACTAGACAATGGATAAACATACATATATACTTTTTTTTGTTTGTAAATACATACATATTATACATAGAAACACCCAGACCAAGACAAACATCCATGTTCATGCACACAAATATTTGTCTTGTGCGGGAATCGAACCCTATACTTCAGGATAATAAGATGACCACCATTTTAGTCTCCCCGTGACCGTGAAAGGCAACCTATACATCGGAAATGATGTAAATTTAAATATTTTAAATAGCTTAGTTCCAAAAATATCTAAATGTAGTGTTTGACATGAACCACGATAAAGTCCGTATAAAGTAGTTTATTATAATATTTATTGATTAAGTTATTTTCTCCGTAATTCAGATTTCATAAAAAAAATTAAAGTGCTTTGAAACAGCCTCTCATTTTTATTTAGCCTGGACTCAGAACGACCGAGACGGCCATGACTGTCAAAAATTTTACACAGAAGTGAATTACTCTTAATTAATGATTGAAGATCATCTCATACTTAATACACTAACTACTAACAAAATACGAAACCTAATTAATGATTGTTGTATTAGGAAAACATTTACATTTTGCAGTAGTTACTTTTTTGGAAAAGGAAAACCTAAATGAACAGGTGGCAACATTTTACAACAGCGCGAGTCATCGGTTTTATTTTGTATTTGGTGTACGATTAAAATAAAAAATAAGGACAAATGTGTGTAATTAGTTATGTTTCGTGATAATTATGTGTGTTGGAGCAATTGTGTATGAACTGTTTGAGTGTTTCGATAACTGTAACTTTATTGAAGTTATATAAAAGTTTACACAGTAAATTTTACGGTATCATGTCCGTATTTCGTTAATCTTTAGCTAAAATTGTGATTTATCTGAATACAACTTAACGAAATTTTATAAAATAAACTAGTGCGAGTGATGTCGAGATAAATGCCAATTTTTAAACTTAAAGCAATACATTCCACTTTGTTAATAAAGAATCATCGCAAACGCCTGCTATGCGATGTTTGAAATTATGAATTTAGTACCGGAGTAACAGAAAACTACGTGAAAGTGAGTGAAGGAGAATTTGGTTTAACCGAGTGATCTCAATGTTGTTATTACCAAGAAAAGAGACACGCTACGAGATTGTGGTTGGGTTATTAAACTTCAGTTGAAAGGATGAAGAAATATATTAATGATTAAATAATAAATAAAAAGAAAATGTTTTGATATAGGCTCAGGCACTCATGGGTCTAATGTAAACTTACACATACGTACTGTATATTGCAAATGTTGTGTACAAATATAACTGGATGCCAGATTTACTCATTGTGTTAACTGTTATGTTTTTGTACCTACTGAATAAAATAAATAAATTTAATGTAATTAGAACATTTATTGGTACTTAGTTTACTACGCCTACTGCAATTTCTTTATATTATAATTAGTAGTTGTTGGTCACTGAAAATCAGCGCCATGATGCAGTGAACTGTTGTTTATGGCAAATAAAAAGATAAAAGTGTACTTAACTTGTATCACGGCATCATGCTGAGTGGCCACCATTATTCTATGCACTAATTATGTTTGTTTTTCTAATTGTATTATTGTTTTATTTTGTGTGCTGGAAGAAAAATAAAGTTTTCTTTATTTCTTTTCTTCATCAATTACTGGGCGTAGTAAACAAGGTACACAATTACATTAGAATTTTAACCCCAAAAGATCGTTTATTCCATACAAAAAGATCCGACGTCCTCAATCGGATGCCGTAGGTAATATGGTTTTGTACCTTACTTTATGAGAGACCTGTGTATAAATTTATATATACACAGGTACCATCTCATTAATGGTTCAATGGCAAATTGTATTTGAATAGACGCAAAAATTAAGTTAATTGGGCTGGAACAAACTGGCTTATAAAGTACTAGCTTTTGCCTACGGCTTCGCTTGCGTAAATGTATGTTAGGTAATGTTAGCAACAGTACTTTATCAAAAATAAAATATTGCCTATGTTACTCGGTAATAATGTAGCTTACTTACGGTGAGAATTTTTAAATCGTTTGAGAAGTTTTCGAGTTAAATCCTTACAAACAAACATACAAAAAAAAATCTAATATTTCCTCTTTATAATATTAGTATAGATTATGTAAAAAGCTATATCTTATATTTCATTTGAATTACATTCTCAGGATTGCTTTATTGAATTATAAACGTCCGTTTTGTAAATACATACGTCACTATCTTTTTAGTTGGCTCGTAAAACTCTCATACAATGACACAGAAAGTCTTATGAAAAAACCAACATAACACACAGAAATATACACGCAAACACACACACATCCATACACACACACACACACACACACACACGCGCGCGCACGCCCAGAAATACATAACTCATACATACATACATTTGCATGTCTCGTTTAATTTCTCACTTCTATTGTTATTTTTGTTTAAATTTAATTTTTATTTTAGTAGTATTTTGGTAGTTTCTTCATTACAATACATTAAAATGTACAAACATAACAGGACACACTAGGGATGGAGACCTGGTGTTATGTTATGTTTCTCTTATCACAGGTACTTTCTAACATATTATATTAGAAAATACCTGGCCCTTTGGGAGGCTTACACGGAGACATGGGTCCAACGTAAAGAGGCCCTTCGAGAGTTTTAATCAAAGGTGGGATGGAACACCTACAGCGGCACTAGCCGCAGCAGGCGTAGGACTATTGCTACGTATGGATTCTAATATATGGGATCCATTGCAATGGGCAGACGGTGACTCGCCAACTCACTAGATGGGCCCCCTGAATAGCCACTATAGGCATACAAGCCAGCAGTAGAGGGTAACACCGGTTCGAGTGGCTAGGGGTGTCGAGCGGTGCGGCGCCGGTTTCACCATCACGGGTCTCGTGACAACGGAGACCCGGAGTGGGTTTCCTCGTAGTTATGCCCTTGAAAATGACACTTCCACCCCTAAGCTTATAGCTCTAGCGGCCCCTCCTCTGGCCGGCCGACCAAGGCAAGGCAGAGTTGAGAGTCCTACGGGCGCTCTCGAAGTTCCACCCCAGCCAACCAGTAACGGCAAGCAGGGGACGAGGCCCTAACCAACTCTCTGAGGCATTCAGGACCGCAATGTCGCCACTCACATTCAGCCCGCCATAAGCTGCCCTGCGGTTTGTGCACTTTAATTTAACCTGATGATACATTTTTTGTTTATATCACAAGGCGAAGGTGATAGTTTAAAAGCTAGTGTACTGTGCCCTCCAATATCGCGTTAGTCTCATGATGAGATAACGACTGTCCGAGAGGGGACATTATTATTATTATACTCTTTATTCAAATATTAACAATATACTTTTCATTTTTAAATATACATATACCTATAAAAATACATTTAAAATATAAAATATATGGTACCCCACCGGCATCGGGAACAAGGTCCAAGCTGCCGGTGGTTAGGATTCCAGAGATAAGAACCTCCTTACAATGCGTGCTGTATCTAATATCACTGCCTTCTGCATCAAACCCTTGATCCAAGCACCCAACGCGAGCCTCTTTAGATGGCGATCGAGGCTCTTGGCTATTAGACCATTGACAGATATGACTATCGGCACAATGATTGCCGAATCAACATCCCACATGTCGACAACCTCGCGAGCCAAATCGAGATATTTAATTTGTTTATCTTTTTCAGCTTTCGCGAGATTGCCGTCATGCGGAATGGTGACATCGATAATCAATGCGCGGCGCTCTGATCAATCTATCACCACAATGTCAGGTTTGTTGGCCACAACAGTCCTGTCTGTGATGATAGTTCGATCCCAGTACAACGTGACATGACCATTTTCGAAAACTGATTCAGCTACATACCTGTAGTACGGCACTTCAACATCTACAAGTTTGTATTTCAGAGCAAGTTGCTGGTGAATAATCCTGGCTACTTGGTTATGTCTGTGCAAGTAATCGCCGTTAGCAAGACGAGAACAACCGGAAACTATATGCCTGAGGGACTCACCAGGTAGGTGGCACGCCCGACAAATGCCAACCGTACCATCCCTCAAGATATATCTCCGGTAGTTATTCGTCTTGATAACTTCGTCCGCAATAGCACAGACAAAACCTTCGGTTTCCCCAATGAGGTCACCGAAACGTAGCCAGTTCACAGAGGCTAACAGGTCTACATCAGCTCCATATAGAGCTTTTTAGAACCTACCGTGAAGCTCCTTGCTCTGCCATACATCCCTGCGATCATTAGTGCTTAGTACTACAGGCTTGCGCCAGTTCACTTTAGCCAAACTGAGCGAGGTGAGTCCGATGTCTACAGCAACTACATCCCGATGCATACCCACGTCTGCCTGGAGAAAGTATTCTCTGAGGTTGCATACCTCGCAGTTATGAAGGGCCTTGGCATTATTATTATTACCATGGTCACAAGCCTTTATCCCCGAACAAAGAAGTATTACATCCACATTTTACCTGCTATGTTTTTCGGCCCCACTTAGTAAGCTTGCGTATTACTATTTGCCGGGCATTCTCAGACTTCATGCTGAGAAATTCTTGACAGAAAAAGCCAATAATACCTTTCCCAGCACGGGAATCGATCCCGAGACCTTATGCACAGCAGTGATAGGTATATACCTACTACCGCTTGTTCTATTTTATATACTTTGACGTTCATAAATGTAATGTTACACTTATGAACGTCAAAGTATCATACCACAGGAACTAAATTAATAAATTAGTTTTGACCTTGACTTTAGTGCAAGCGTGTCAGCGACAATTGCACAATCAATAAAAATATTATTATTACTTTTTTTTGTAGCACAAGAAAGGCGCATAGTATTTATTCCGTGCATTTGCACATGCTTATATGTAGTAAGCACTCTTCCTCCCTCCTAATATATATAGTATGCTGTGCCCGGCAGGGTCCACAATTGATTCTTAGCTATAAGTCTACCATTTTTTTATAGCTACTAAATTGTGGCAAAGCAATAAAGATTTGAATTTGAATTTAGAAATCGGATCTTTAAAAATGTTACTCAACAAAGATATATATTCAGCAAGTAATGTCTAAATAAGGATCAAAAACATAATTGGCATCCATTATGTTTGTTAGTAAAAATGAAGTGTTCGCTCGTTTAGAACCAGGTCACGAGAAAACAGTTTGCATAATACGCCGCGTGGATTACGAGTGGGAGCAACAAAAATATTGCGAATTAATGTAAATGGGTACGCCGTATCGTACGAGCCGGGCCGGGAGGCGAACTACAACGAGCGATTTAAACTGTCATCGATCTTGTGGTATTTATTCGATACCGTTCTCTATTTAAGAGTTTATTTATTTCGATTTTATGCGACGAGTTTGGAATGTAATTTATGAGGTTACAGATAGCTGTTTAAAGATTATAGGCAATTTGTTTTTATTTCATAGGTATAATGGAAGTTCGGGCACGCCACGATCATGGCGGTAAGTCCCATGTTTGAGGAGTGGCTGGAGAGGCGGCATGGCGCCCTCACCTTCCGGCTGACACAGGTATTGACTGGCCACGGTTGTTTTGGCCAGTTCTTGTGTCGCCGGTAAGAGACGCCCGGTTGTCACCATTGCGGCGACTGCCGTGACGTTGTTGAGGACATGGCGCTGCACACTTTGGCGGTTTGCTCCGCCTGGGCATCGCAGCGCCGTGAGTTGATCGCGGCAGTCGGATCGGTTGCCTTCTTGCTCCCGGTAGTTCAGTCTATGGTCGGTGTGAGAGGTCGTGGAACGCCGTCGCCTCCTTCTGTGAGGAAGTGATTTCCATCAAGGAGGTGGCGGAGCGGGAGAGGGAGCGTTCAAATCCTCTCCTCAACCGCAGAGCCGGGCGCTGGAGGCCGCGGGACGACCTCCAGCCACCCTGAGGTTTGACCTGGGGGTGGCGGGCTTTGTTGGCCTGCCCGCCATCCGATCAGCACCAGGTCCGAGAGTCGGCGTGCGTGTTCCCACGCTCACCTTTGTGTCGATTCCCCCTCTAGGTGGGAAACAGTAGGGTTTTTAAGCGTGTAATGCCTATAGGGTAGGCTTGTTGTGTAGTGGCCTGCCGTTTTATACGGCAGGCCGAAACCTCGGCGGGGTCGCAACCGCATGCGAAAGTGATTCGCGCGGCCCCGTCGATGGCGGTTTTGTCGAGGAACACCGTGGTAGGTTTAGTCGGTACTTATTAATGGAATGTAAAAAGATCCAAAGGGAGAGAGAGTGGTTGATCCATAATTATAATGTAAACATACATGACATTGGTAGTTTTTCTAGCATATTAACAAAGCCTGACTCGAAGTTAGCTAGATATATATAATATAGTGTTAGTAGCTGTCAATTTTCGTCAACCTAATGCATAACTTATTAATAGGGTGTCAATATTGTAAATAAGGGTATGATGGGGCTAACATAACTTTTAAATGTAAAAGCCCCTAAAAAAAAATTAGAATAAAAAAATAAAAAGTGTTTTGGTCGGTATTCCGGGAGGTCCATTTTCATTTCAACATTTTTCTTTACCCGGCGAGTCCGAGATAATCTCTCCAAAAAAAAAAATTATATCGAAGTTGGTCTTAGTGGGGGATTGAAGGCTCGTCCAACAACCAATGTCTATTGTTTTCGCGTTCGCCTTGTTTTATTTATAATATTAGTATTGATAAAATGGTATGTAGCAATCGCAATGCGATCAACGCATCGCATGATACATAAACCAAATGAACGATGTCTGAGATACACGTACAGTAACATCGATGATAACCTTATAAAGTCACTGATAATATTGCGCTTGCCATAATCATATTCTAAGTTGAAACTATTTAGATTGAATTGAATTGATTAAATTGTGATAATTCCAGATATTATTATGTCTACTTTAAATAAATAAGATATACCATAGCCACGTAAACTTAAAAAAATGGTTAAGTACAGAGATATTTTTACAAAAACTTTCAACTTCATACTCTTCATTTGTAATCTAGGGCGAACTTCTCTTCGTTATTTTCACACTTTCTGTGAAGTTACGCCAAACTTATCCCATGCTCCGATACTCTAATTAACAAGCATTGCTCAGGTATCACGTGTTTTTAATACTGTATATTTTCGGATAAAATCGAAGAGCAGATTGTTAGTAATTTTTTAGGTGATATTCGCAGTATCAAATAAAATTCTATGTTATATAAACTGTACTTAAATAATAAATTATATCTCTGAGTATGTCACCAAGTGGTATACGTAAATATAATACTGTACTGCGCTTTGAAAATGAAATGATTAATATATAGAGAGTAGATAGGAAGAGCCATTGATACTTGATTTCTGGTGATGGTATGGATCAGTTTACCCATGGTTGTAACTTGTAACATCCCTTACACGATGCTGCATGCACGTTTTTTGCGTTCTGCTTGCTTAGTAAGAGTTTCAAAGGCTCTCATATCTACCTCTCTCATTCCTTCCCAATTATTTATAATTATTATTCTCATACTAATTAAACTTGATATAGAGCCAGTGATATCTCTACTATTGCATGCTATTATAAGATACGAAAACCGTTTACACAACTTCAGGCTTATATACCTAAGAAGATGATTATTCTAGGGTCTCATAAATCTCATAATATATGTAGAGTCAGTATTCTCAACTGTCAACTGGTCTTACCTTAGAATATGACTATCCTTTTGGGGTTATAGTGGCAGAACCTTCGTAAAAACCAGAGACTTAGCCGAATCTAGTTATATTAAAGTCGTCCTCAACACAGGAATAATATAGTTAGAAATATGATAATGATTAGGCGAACATTTTATTTATATCTTACTAGATTTTGCTCGTGGCTTTGCTTGTGTAATTTTAGGCTATGTTAATGTAATGTATAGAATAGTAATTTATAGATTACCATTATATTATATACCTATAGTATAGTATAGTTATTTAATGCTATTTTTCTATCCCTTGGGTACAAAACTTTTTTCTGGATAATAGGTATATCATTTTCTGTACCTATCCTTGACAACGTGTATGCGGTATTCTATGCTGATCGGTCCACTACAAAAAACTCATATTCGCATTTATAATAGGTACATAATAGTTAGGATCTCGCAATGTGCCTAATATTCAGACCGCTGCTTGAATGAGGCGCTGTAATATTTACTGAAAGGGTTTTGATAACTCTATAGAGGTTTTACGAAAATCCAAAAGATGAGATCCAAGAAATGTACTCAATTTTGTTTTAACGAGAATTGTCGAGATATAACTTTTAAGTAGAATTATAAAACTTTAATTCGGCGCGAGGCGGTTGAAGAGCAAGGTAAACAACTACTAAAACGTTTTAACTCGTTTTATTGAACGATTCAAATTGTGTGCTTAACTGCTTTCAATAGGCTCCAAGGTCAGTGAGGTCACCAAGTCAAGTAGTTTTGAAAAACAAACAGATATTTTCTTCTTCTTCTTCATAGGTTTTAGAACTAATTCCAACTCAATTAATCAAAGTCAATTAATTTAATTGTAGTTAGTGGGTCTCGTACATAACATGGCGTAACATGCGCAAGTTGAAGCACTTGCGCGGTTTCTATACTATGTGTGAAAGAGCAGCGCGAGCCATCCGCGCAAGTAAACTAGAGGTTTGCCCGTCGCGCGGGTTTTATGCATTTTCCTGCATGTAAATCTTCACTAGCTGCTTGCATCGTGGTCAAGCACCATCGATTATTTTGAATTTTGTCTGACGTATTCCATTTAATGTTTTTTATACATTTAACATAACGTTCAATGCTTAAGACTGCGTCGAGTGATAGAGCTCGATATTAAAATCGGCGCGCAGCCGCCATAGTGAAATTGTATGGAGGATTTGAAGTGTATTTTGATAAATGTGTATCTTTATTGTCAACCAATAACTCAAATATTTGGAACGGACAAATTGTAATATAACTATTTATGTTTTGTTTAAGCTGTAAAATAGGATAGATTTCTACTGTTATAATCTAAAAATCACGTAACACGTCTTCCGTTTTTGCATTTTTCGTGCAAATATACGTAATTTTGCAGGCGAAAATATTAATTATTTTAAGTTTTTTACACTGAGTAATTGTAAACACATTCATTGTTATGGTAAATTTATATTTGTATTAAACAAAAAGTGTTGATTTTATAAACTTAACTGTGACCGCCTGTTTTGGCACATTTCGGCGCAGTCTTAATGGACAAGACATTTATCTTTGCAATGGGCTCAGAAGTTCAGAACTCACCCGTTGCACTACCAATGTGAACCCGCTTCTTACACAAGTATTCTATTTAAATGTTGGTGTTAACAACAATACTAGAATTTATAACCCAAATTGCGTTTTATCAAGTGTTGAACAGATAATTTGTCATAATTATTATGTTAAAAGTCGACGTTTGACACGACGACATTGGTTTTACAGAATATTTTAATGCCTAACTTTATAACATTATTTTACTAACTAGTTTATAGCTCACGCCTTTTTAACCCCAAAAAATTTGCCAATGATATATTAGACTCACATATTGCTAGCTATATAACTTAAGGGCTGCTGCTATATTACTATTGATTGCTTGAATTTTATTTTTATTTTTTTGTCACTTTTTTGTTTTAGTTTCATTTCTGCTAATTTGTATGTAACCGAACGCTTATATAACGCTTGTATCATATCAAATGTTGTATGGGTTGAGACTGGTACTCTTAATACAAGTTATTCTATAACTTAGCAAGGTGCCAGTTACGACAAACATAAACATATTTGTCAACTAAATAATATATTGTGTAAACAAGTGAATATGTATTTATGTTTATATAAATGTTAATTGTGTTTATGCAAATAAATAAATTATTATTATTATTATGTTTCTCTTATCACAGGTGCTTTCTAACATATTATATTAGAAAATACCTGGCCCTTTGGGAGACTTACACGGAGACATGGGTCCAACGTGAAGAGGCTCTTCGAGAGTTTTAATCAAAGGTTGGATGGAACACCTACAGCGGCACTAGCCGCAGTAGGCGTAGGACTATTGCTACGTATGGATTCTAATATATGGGCTATAGGTATGGGTGTTTGGTAGACCGGTATATTGCTAACTATGGATGAAAAACGGCGTCTGCCCTGAATACTCTAATAGCATCAATGCAATGGGCAGACGGTGACTCGCCAACTCACTAGATAGGCCCCCTGATAAGCCACTATAGGCATACAAGCCAGCAGCAGAGGGCAACACCGGTGCAAGTGGCTAGGGCTCACCATCACGTGTCTCGTAACAACGGAGACCCGGAGCGGGTTTCCCCGTAGTTATGCCCTTGAAAATGACACTTCCACCTCCAAGCATATAGCTCTAGCGGCCCTCCTCTGACCGGCCGACCAAGGCAAGCCAGAGTTGAGAGTCCTACGGGCGCTCTTGAAGTTCCACCCCGGCCAACCAGTAATGGCAAGCCGGGGACGAGGCCCTAGCCAACTCTCTGAGGCATTCAGGACCGCAGTTTCGCCACTCACATTCAGCCCGCCATAAGCTGCCCTGCGATTTGTGCGCTTTAATTCAACTGGTGATACATTTTTTGTTTATATCACAAGGCGAAGGTGATAGTTTTAAAGCTAGTATACTGTGCCCTCCGATATCGCGTTAGTCTCATGATGAGATAACGACTGTCCCAGAGGGGTTTATTATTATTATTATTATTATTAAAGGACGTTTAAGGAACTAAGTAGAGTAAAGTAAGTAAGTAACAAATGAATTTAGAATAAATAACTTGTATAAACATAAAGTAGGATTAAATTAAATGTTGTTATTAGAGGACAAAATGATTGGTGTGCAACTCTCTTAGGACTAATCTAGAGTAGCACTTCTAGAAGGACATCGTTAAAGTGTTGATTCACGGACGTAACAGGTTTCGATTAATCCTCTTTTGAACGGTAGGGAATTATGCCGAATGGTAAATGCAATCTGGTTGTATTGAGCGTTCGAGTGTAGAGGGCTTATAAGAGTAGGTACATATGTAAACTTGTTACTGTTTGTTTTTGGATCATTTTGAATCAACATGTGTAAGTATTTACAATTGAGATAGAAACGTACTACGTATATACTGATGCAATTCAATTGTAGTCGTGGTTTAAAACATGTCACTCTTCTTAGTTGCAGCTAGTAGAGAATCAGGCGTGACGTAATCGTTTATGAAAACTAAGAGATTACGTCACTCTTGTTTTTGTCCGCGTCTTCGATCGCTTTAATGTAGATTTTGTCGATAAATTTATATCCATCGGGAACAGGATATTTTCTGGTTGAAAATTACCCTATGTCCTTTCTGTACCCCTGACAACGTGTTTGCGAAATTGAATGATGATCGGTCGAGTAGTTAAGGCATGAAACGTAACATACTAACAAACCTACATACGCATTTATAATTTAAGTTAGAATTAAGATTCATTTTAGATATCATATTCTACCGTCATAAGGGTAAAAGATCAATAAAAAAAATTTAATTGATATATTTACATACTTGGAATCAATAAAAAAGACGTATCTGCCAGTATTTTTATATAAAAGACAAAAATACTGGTAAATACGTTATTTTTCCTTATGACCGCAGTATTATATACTGGGGTTTTGTAAGTCGGGATGTACAGTACGCATAGATTTAGCACCATCATTCGTTGATTCCACCAATATTTACTGTACAGTCATGATCGCAACTGTACCATTTAATGGAAGTAGGTGTTTAGGCGAAACGAATAACCTTTTCAGCTTTTAGTTATTGGGACGTTAGTTAGAATGAACAATACCCTTATCTGCACGCCAAACAACCTGTATACCAAATTTTATGAAAATCAGTTGAGTAGTTAAGGCTCGAAAGCGTAACAAACAAATAAATTTACATTCAGATTTATAATATTAGTTAGGATTAGAATAAAGTTTAGGTGAGTTAATGAGTCATTCAAGCAGCGTCGCAAATCATTAATTCTATCCACCAACAGTTGTTTAGAAAAACTTAATTTACGCTTCTTGTTTGCGCTTAGGTACTCCTTATGTATCTCCGCATCGGTGTCTTTGTGGAGAAGCCGTCGACAGTCTTGGTCACCATGGCCTATCATGCAGCAGGAGTACTGGTCGTATATCACGACACGCCAACCTGAATAACATACTCCGTCGAGCTCTTGTCACCGCTGGCGTTCCGGCTTAGCGTGAACCTAACGGCTTGGTACGCGACGATGGCAAAAGACCAGATGGTATGTCATTACTGCCATGGAAGAATGAATGAATGAATGCCAGGCCTTTGGTGCGGGACGCAACTTGTGTCGACACCCTTGCGCCATCACATCTTTTTAGCACAGTGGGTTGTGCTGGTGCTGCTGTTGCATCAGCGGAGACGCTCAAACGGCGTAAATATTAAAACCCTATTGGTGAGTACATATTTGAGGCGTTTGGTGTCGAAACGATGGGGCCATGGGGTCCAAGTGCTAGGTCTGTTTATAGAGACCTAGCTAGGACTGGTATTTTCTTTGCACAAAGAATAAGTATTGCCATTCAACGTGGCAATGCTGCCAGTCTTTCGGGCACGTTGCCAATTGACGACGATGCGGAGGAATATTATGACGTTTTTTAATTTTGCAGTTTTATTTTTCTTTAGTTTATATTTGGTATTTTAGGTCACTAAAATTTACGCTTAGAAGATATTAATACTTCATAAGTATTCTGTTCTAGCTTATTGGAATAAAAAGAACATTATAGCCAAAATAAAGATAAGAATATTAAGTTTGAATGTATACATAACTAAAACGTAAAGGCATTTCAATATTTGAAGTACATTTCAAATTATTTTATTTTAAATAAAAAACTAAGGTCAAATCCTTTACTGACTAATAGACGAACAATACTGTTACAACTTTTGCTTTTAAAACGTTAAAAGTAAATTTAATAGTTGATACATAAAATTTGCTTAGCTATTTCCTTCATAGTCCGTTAAGTATTCCTCTGCCTGCGTGCTTTTTCAGCATATATCGCGTTAGTCCAAAATCCCTAAGCGTTGGCTTATCAGCAGTTTCAAGTGAGCATTAACTCACGAATTTACGATAATACAATGCTGATGTTGGCCGTTGATAGCCATACTAATCGAAGCGGTGCTATGAATTTATTATATAGGAGTTGTTTTCAGGCCAAAGCTTATAAATATAAGGTCTAAGGGGCAAGCTATACTGAAATGGCGTCTGGCCCTTGCGCTAAGTTTAATACTTGGATTCAGTAAATAGACGTCCGCGCCATATCATGCTATTTAACGTCAACCAGATATGTTTTGTTTGAAATAAAAAAGGGATAGCATAACGCCTGCTCACGTATGAGCCAAACGTCATCTCTGTTTGGCGTAATTCTAATTTTAAAGTATACATACATAGTGCGTTTATCGCTTGCAGCCTATTGCACTGAGCGTGAAATTGAGAGTATTAACATTATTTTACTGCAATAGGCGACTGCAATATAGTGACAAGCTAATTTGCTAGCAAAACACTTAAAATATGCAAATACTCGGCTATATTGCATATTGCATATAGGTAATCAATTACATTTGGCTACCACTCAAATGTACAACAACATTTATAGCCAGACTATTGCTGAAAATATTGTAGTTTTATTGCAAATTTATAAGACCAGTATAAATAAACAGAGAGTTTATTTCGTTACTGTAAATGTGTTCTATGGTTCATAATAAATACACATAAATAACAATAAATTGATATACATAGTGGCTATTTTTTTAACAGATACTCTCGCACTTGGAATACATCACGTCACGCGCGGGGCTTTAACAAACATTCAATCACCGGAAAAAAGTGTTCATTTTTAGACAACCATTTGTGTGATTACACAAATTTTTGTCCCGTATGGCATTCGAACCCACAACACTCGACATAGTGGCGGTAGCAAGACCTTCACTTAATCCACTGCGTCATCTATGCAGTCATTAGAAAGTTACGAATGTTTACATCTGCGCTAAGCTGTTCTTCTTCATACCTGTCTTGAACTCAAGCATTTTATAGCTTTCTTAAGGTTTAAAACTATTAAAGCTCACTACGTTTATCAAAGCTCACTGCTGCTGATATCACTTTTTGCTGGTGTGTATACAGATGTATGTGTATACAAATTGTTCGTTATTAACCTTTGGTACGGTGAACAAGAGACTGTCACCACCTGTCACTGTCACGATTGTTACATAAAGTCGGGTGTCTCTCTTCCCTTTTTAAAAAGTACGTGTCCCTTTAGAGCCTATTTTAAATGTGCCACTATATTTACCTGTGTTCCACAAAATTTGGTAATATTTGCAATGATGTGCAAAGATAACCGAATTTTGTGGAATTTGTTTATTGAGAAGTTTGTTCTTCTACATTTATTAGGAAATATACTTGAGTAAAATGAATATAGAGTTAATAACCATGTTACTTATTTTTTACATTTCTATGTTACTTCTTGCAGCTTTATGCTTTGCTTAAACGTTGCTTTGTCAAGGAAAATGTATTCTAGTATCGTTTTTGTGTAGAAAATATAATAAAAGCAGACGTACGTAGCTTTTTATAGCGACATAATAGAACAAGAAGTTTTGTCATTTCAAATTATTTATACATGGTCACAATTTTTCTACAGGAACGAGTCTACGTGAACCAATAATAAAGATAAGTGACTGAAGAAACGTAGAACAGTATAACAGCTTATAATATAATAATAGCTTGTTATGCTACTCTCCTCGTTAGCTTAATAGCATAAACTTACGCTTACGCTTACTGCGGATCGTACGGTCTCAAGTTTTATTTCTGAGTAAGTGTTATATTAGGATTTCTATTTTGTAAAATGCTGGTCACCGCAGTAAATGTAAAACCTGAGTTGCTCTCCGCAACTGATTACTACGAAGAATAATTTGTGTCTCATATGAGACTTTACAGACATGGAAAACAACAGATATAAAAATCATCCAGACTCAGAATAAATATTTATAGATTACACAATTTTTTGTTTCGTGGGGGAATGGAATTCACTTGGCGAGGCGATCACTTCAGCCACCATAGTGACCGAACTACCAAATTTCTCTTATAAAGTTGTCACAGAGTTCGTATCTATGGGTATTAAAGGCACTAAGCTGCTCCACATGGAACATAATTAACAAAATGTAGGTTTACTACATTTCTGTCTAACCCATGGCCTATTCACAGGCTTGATATTTGTAGTTAACAATGTGCACTTAGTTAGGTCCTCTCTCTATTGTAATTATGCAATATCGTTAAAGAAAGCGGCAGTGTACTGTGTTCACAAAATGTTTATAATAGAGGTTTGTATATTAAGTTGCCGCTTTGTATAAAGAAAATCGTTAATATTGTGGTTTTCATACTAACTCTTACATAAATATTTTTTTAATGGCCAATTCGTGTTCCAATTTTAATCATTTATGTTGTATTTAGGTCACTATGGTTTGTCTTAAATTAACATAAACATTAACATTCGACCATCATGTAATTATGGTGAATTGTCTCAACGATTACTAGCAAACTCTAAGTGATAAAATTTTAAATACAAATAGTATTGATATTTGTTATGAATAATACATGTTATCCATAAAATATATACTAACATAAATATCTTTTTAAATATGCGTTGCACGTTTTGTACGGAATATGAAATTAGATGTAGGACATAAAAGGCAATTCCATCGCTAAAGACCTAATATAAGCTCCTATTGTTAGTGCACAAGGATGAGACATGTTTAGAGCGCTTGTCTAGGCAAGCCTATAGAACAGAGCCCATTGAATTTTCAAGTGAATATCTGAAATACATTTAGTTTATAATAGGTATGTTGGAGGGACTAGCGAGGAGTGCAGGCTCAAAATGTTGGTATATAATACCTACCTCGATGATGTTAACATTGACCAATCGGATTTAATGCCGAACCGCAGTGTTATTGTTTTCCACGGAATATTGAGACCAACGCGATCGAAGCATTGTGCATAGTATTATGTACTAATGGCGCTAAAATACGTCGTGAATTGTGTAATGCGGTTATCGATTCAAGATTCACATTATTCGAATACAGTGATTCGATGTATTGATCTTTATTCGAATGCATTAATCTCTTATTGATTATGTATCAGCAGTGTATATATTTTTTTTGAATCGTAATGACAATTCTAGAGAAGCAGGCAGTTAGCTAAACCCGGCCATTGTTCTATGTGGCTCAGTCTGATATTAATATTTAAGGAAGTAAATAAAAGTATTCTAGTTCCCTTTCCTGTAGGAACGTCGACTTAAGAAGACAATAAACATTTTTTGTTTATATCACAAGGCAAAGGTGATAGTTTAAAAGCTAGTGTACTGTGCCCTCCGATATCGCGTTAATCTCATGATGAGATAACGACTGTCCCAGAGGTGTTTAATATTATTATTATAGTTTTCGACTTTTGCTGACTCACACATACAGAACCTGATTTTTTATATTCAGTTTATCTTAATACAACAATCGAATCTATTCACATTGTACGTTGTTAATCAAAATTATATTTTAGTTTAAAGCCTGATAGATAGCTTTGCAAGCAGTACGAAGCTTACAAGGAAGCCTGTTGGAACAACTTTATGGCACGTATATAGTATGGTAAGGTGGATTTCACTTTTTCGTCCTCATTTTCCATCGTCTTTCATTCCCAATACGGCGCTAGATTGACACATTATATCGTACTTTGAGGCAAATCTAAAGCTATTTATTCTAGTTCAAGCCCACATCAGTTTCAAATGCTGATAAGTGATCAGGCTAAATGCCTTTGAGCCGCTCGAGAATTTTATTGGCTTACCATTAATCTAATTGAAAATGCATTGAGTTGCAGTTTCGTCCTACATTACAAAAATATTAGTTCTGTGGGGTATCAGGGGACAAATATTCGCGTTCTTTCTACAGCAAGGTAATTGAAGAGGCTCTATTTAAACTATTTTACAATTTTTACAGATTTCACAGGTTGTTTACGTGAGCATTGGTCGACTTTATTTTTTTTTTTTAAATACATATTCCTCCCTTGGATTAATTCCTGTGTCACAGGGGAAATATACGAACATTCAAACAACGGACAGAAAAATCACCCAGACTCGGAACAACCATTTGTGGATCACACAAAGTTGTACCACCTCCTTTTCTGATCATGAAGATATGTCTGTATCTTCTTTGGTGAATAACATTAATAAAAATATATTCATGTTTTCTGACCAAATAGGGATAGGTTTTAGTAGGCTAATTAATTCTTATACAGAGTCGCCTTGCATAAATGTTTATTCCCCTGGGGCTAGGTTAAAATATTTAATTGATAAGTTAAAAACTACAAAATTAAATGCAGATTCAACAGTCATATTTCTTTATGGTGACAGCTTATCTGTCACTAAAAAAGAGGCAATTCATTTGACAGAGGTAATAGAATCATTACATTATAGAGTAGGGTGTAACTTTATTCTTTGTGCACTACCATATTCCTATGTACTAACAAATGAACAAAATAGGAACATTGAGAAACTTAATTTACTTTTTTACAACAGTACATGTTACAACAATTATAGTTTATTCTTTGACACTGATAAGTTTATTAGTAAATTTTTATTAACTAAAGATACAATGTATCTGTCTTTTTATTATAAAAAGCAACTTGCTAAATTATTAGCATTTAATATATGTAGTGACTCAGGTACCAGTAGGGTAGTGAAGGTTTTAGGACATAGTAGTATTACTACTACAAATTTTCATATTGACTCTTCTAGTAGTTTAAACTGTTAGATGAGACAAAGGATAAGTAGACATACAGTATTAGACTAATTCATCAGAATATTCAGGGTCTATCCGGTAAGGAGTTAGGATTAGATTTATTTTTTAAACAACATAACATTCAAATATGTTGCATAATTGAACATTGGTTAAAACCTAATCAATTAATATTTAATAACGAATATTATTCAATTGTAAGTGTGTTTGTAAGATAGAATTCTATACATGGTGGCTCTCTAGTATATGTATGTAACAATCTAAAATGTAAAGAACATAAAGATATAGTAAATTTTTCTATCGAGCGCACTGTAGAATTATCCTGTGTGAAATTAGAGCAACATGTCATAGTTTGTGTGTACCGACCACCGCAGAGTGACTTTAGTGTATTTGAAACCGTAATAGAGGATATTTTAAACCGCTTGAGTTTTAGGAAAAAGCATATAGTAGTGTGCGGTGATTTTAATGTTAATTTACTTGAGCAGACAGCTCTCTCTTTGAGACTTATTAGTTTATTTGGATCATTTAACTTAAAGCATTTATTTTTTGAACCCACTAGGATCACTTCACATTCTGCGACCAGCTTAGATAATGTATTTTGCGAGTGCCAATTTCTTAATAGGGCCATATTGAGTGAACTGACATCTGACCACTGTGGGCAAAAGGTAGTATTTCCTGTGAGTACAATTCATAAAGAGAATAAGGTCACTTGTGGACCGATGACATTTAATCGCTTAAAGGAATTTAATGATAACATAAGTGCCAAAGTTGTCAATATGGACCTTTCTCTGAATAATCCAGACGAACTATATGAGTCTTTATTAACATAATTACTTTAGAATATAATAATATTTTTAAATGTAAGACCTTTAGTCAGAATAATAAGATTAAGTTTTGTGATTGGGCAACATCTGGGATATATAGAAGTAGTGCAAAACTTAATATAATAAATTTACCATTATTTAAATTTAAAAGCGCCGTTAAAATACAACTTATTCGGAAGGGTTATTATTCAGTCAACGACTACTTAAATGACAAAAACTTATGGAACTAGTTGCTTGTTGCATACAGGATTTAAAGATCTGTATTACTTTTAAGTCAATTTAGTAATGTAGAGGTACCTCGTGATTATTTGTGATGTTAACAAGTAACTTGTTTCTTAATTTGATTATTATTGAAGAATATAAATGCACAACCGCATTTAGTTACGGACTGCCTTTGCATTGTCACAAAGTGTAAGTGTATGCGCCATCATGCCATCTTACTGCCTATTTTAGATTTATATTAAAACATATACCTTAGCCCAAATTATTTAATCTCTATAATATTATTAAGTTATTACTGTTTTTATCTTTAGTTTTTTTATAGTCTGTAGTATATGGCATAATGGCTGCAACACCTTGTTAATCTGAGTTGTAAAATACTGAAATTATATTTAATTGGCGATTTAAAAGAGTGGCCGTGAGTTTCTTGCAGGTTTCTTCTCATAGGCCCTTTGCCTGAACCTAGCAACTAACCTAAATGTAGCTTCAGTAACTTAGTAAACTCACTAACCCATATATTTTGATATATGATATATTTCATAAGTGTTACTTTGTGACCTAAATGAATAAATGATTTTTGACTTTGACTTTGACTTTGTCCCGTGTGGGATTCGAACCCACAACACTCGACGCAATGGCAGTGGCGAGGCGACCACTTAAACCTCTATGCCATCGATGCAGACAAAAACAACTTTTGTAAGAACTTAAAAAGATAACAATTGTAAGAACTGCCAGTAATGATAGTAAATAAAATATGTATCTGTTTTAATTATTGATTTACAAGGGTTACAAGGAATTTTCAATTTTACGAATAAGTAAACTACCGAACGCAATAGCTTGTACAGCGTCGAGTGCTTTTGAATAAATTCTCGATGCAAATTTCTGAACAAGTTTAATTAAAAACAACAGATGAAACTAAAAGAGATTTTCGGTCGAAATTTATATGTTTAATAGTGTATAATAGTAGTTTGTAAAACATTTGTCGATCTGTGATTAATTTTTACATTAAATTGTATGTAGTTCTTCCATGGATGTAATAGCATAAATGTGACTTTAAAGCAAATGATGATTGGGAGATTCCGGGCTCCATTACTAGGTCAGTTTAAGCAAACTTATTTAGTTTTCAGTTACACTTTGCTAAATTGCATACATAGAGTAAGGCAATATGCGAATCAACGGTAAGACTTTAGACAGTTAGACATTAGCCCCTTTTTGCTTGGAACCTAAACATGTGCGGCGAATAATGGGCGTGAAAATACATTTAGAAATATACAGTCTTAATGTTATGTCATTTGTATTAAGGTACTTGGGTATTGCTGACCAAAGTAACTTCTAAAGAATATAATGAGAGTGAATGTAACAAAAATGTTAAACTACGAGAAAAATTTTCGATTTCCATTCCCGCACATGTCAAACATTTGTGTGCATGTACATGGATGTTTGTCTTGGTCTGGGTGTTTCTATGTATAATATGTATGTATTTACAAAAAATATGTATATTTTGTTACACCCATTGCCATCTCTCGGCATTGTGTGGAAGACTCGACAGTTCCGTCTAATAATTTATTACAGTGCCATCTATTGAATAATTACGCACCTACGTAAGTTGCAACAACGAACAACGAAAGTTCGTCGGTACGAGTAGAGTAGAGAGAACGTTGGCACATTCTCGAATCTTCGTACTGTTTATATACCGGGTATGACGTTTCTAGAAAACTCCAGAAACGCTTTATCCGCGTATAAAAGGAAAAAGCCAGCGCTCGCCGAGTCAGTTTACAATCGCAAGCGGTCAAGTATTCATCGGAGCGAACCGAAGCGGAAATACTACGGAGTTTGAAGCAGTTAAAGTAGGAAAAGTGTAGTATAGTGTTTGTTGTGTTTTAAATTTAATAGTGTATTAGAATAAAACGTATTTTAGTCTACTATTGTTTATGTACATTCTTATCCGTCGAACCCAGAACGTAACAATGTATATATTTATCCATTGTGGCTAGATGGTGTTGTGTGTATGCGATAAAATAGAATATTATTATTAAGTAAAGGTTCTGCCTACCCCTTAAAAACAGATTTTAGTTGCATGCAAACTACATCGTATTGTCTTAAATTATTTACCCGAACTTTGCATCATATGTAAAAAAGATGTTTATGAAAATTCAGCTGCCTGAATCACTATTCGCAAGTTTTTAAATTACTTGGCACAAATAAATAGATGGCGTGGTAGTTGAAGTAGCTACCTCACGACTACCACTGCGCCGATGGTTGTGGGTTCAATACCCGCGCGGGACGATCATTTGCGCGAGGCACAAATAAATGTTTCAAGTCTGGGTGTTCTTTATGGGTGTGTTTATGATTTGTATTATAAATGCTAGTACAAATCTAAGAAATTTAAAAGAAAGGGCGTCTTCAAATATGTTTGTTTTTGGAGTATGGCATAGGCCATACGACATCTTAACATTATAGAGTGACGCTTGTATTTTATTTATATGTTTTATGTAGATATGTCATGACATTTTATTATACATATGTATCCTAACGTACTTTTCTAGCCTAAACTTATCTTAACCACTACAACCAAATCCAAATTGATTCAGCCATTGTGCCGATTAGCTTGCACGAACGCGCAAACTGACTTTTCTATTTACGATTTTACTTTATATATTGATATACCTATATAGTTGTATAGATACACTTTTATGACGTCATCCGTTCTGTGCATGGGTATAAAATATCTATCATAAAATAGAGATACGATATAAAAACCGTACCATTTGTTTTGTGGCGTTCTGTATACAAAATCAATATGGCTGACTGGGAACTTCATCTGAATATTGTAACGATATACGAACTTTATTTTAATTAACCACACGGTGAAGTTCGATCCTTGCGATGCACTTTAGAGTTTTCGTATATATACATAGTATCACGCCTATAGCAAAAGGGTAGGCTGAGGTGAATTATGCCAGCCATGGCTTTAATATAATGTTGCAAAATAATATAATGTTCAATTCTAACAGATTCTAAGAGCCTATAAATGAAATATAATAAATGTAGTGGTGTTATACGAATGAACTCATCAATTAGTCGAAAACCTGACACAAAGAGCATTATGTATGGGCCCCGTGCAGCCGTGGTTGGATCGACAACCAAAAGATTTATGAAATACATTATATTTATTTGTGCAATGCAAAAGAATAATAATAAAATCAGCATTTGTCTCCTTGGCGCCAGAATGACCTAATTTATATTAAATCTAGCCACGTGTAACTGCTAAAACAAGCGAACTGTATTCCGAAAATTGAAGATGTTGATCAATTTCATTTCATTCATTCTCTTGTCTTGATATCCTCTTGAGTTAACATGATTGAATAGTTGTGGTTGTTCGTGCCGACGATATTTTTGAACGTGGCGTGTAACGGTGATGACTTTTTGTATTCAGAGGCATAGGAATATTTAAAGAGTCATCTTTTTATATATTGATATACATCCTCTACGGCTAATACATAAATTATTTATCAGTCAAAGTCAGCGAGAAAGACACTTAATAAATTATTCGATTTACTTAGAACCTAAAGACGAATGCGCCGATTATTTTATCGATAAGCATACACTAAAACCAATGGCACGAATCTAAACAATACATGGACATCTAACTGATCTAGATTAGGTGCTTAAGCACAACAAAGTTCACACATAAACAGACCTCAGGCGCCGCATGTGCAGCATTGTTTATGTATTATTGTGGCTCCGTCCAATAATGCCGACTAACGCAAATGAATGGCCCACGCGATTCCTGTTTACGATCGCTAGAGGCCGCTGGCGACATAACCCAACGTATTATATTCCCTTCTCTCTCTCCAACGTATTATTTCCTGAAATCAACACCCCTATTGGATTTAATGGAACTATTCTTCGACTATACTGTTTTGTTAAAACCTTTTTATACAAACGACCTGTTCCATTGCCTTTTGGAAATTGTCTTGTTAAAGTCTGCGTAACACGCACCTTGGGACCTCATTTTCTTATGGAAATCGAACAAAAATATTTGAGTGCGAATTGCTTTTGAACTCGTGAAACTTTATTGATTGGTTTCTTGGAATATAAACATTATTCAATGTAATAGTATAATTATTCTAAGTTTAGATAAAATATTGATCTTCAATTTCTATAAATAAATTGTGAAATTAAGGTAAGTCAAGTTTCTTGTTAAAGCTATAATTTTATTGATGTTCTTACCTTAATTTTTACAACTTTGTTATGCGGGTATTTTTTGTGCTTATAAAATATCTGTCATGTCATGGCAGCTTTGACAAAAGTTTAAACAAGGAACGCGTAGTCTGTGAAACGGCAGCTTTGCACACATTATTATGCCGTGTACGTGGAACCCAATGTACGGTTCGTGATGATGGCGATTAGACTACGATTAGTCTCGCTTGTATTTCATTACATACTAAATGACCACATATACCCACAGACAACCCACGGCTTCACACGCGTAAATGTAGGTAAGTTTAGATTAGTAATAGTTTTTGTTCTGGATGAAAGGTCCCTATGTAGGTACTTTTCTGTTCCCTGACAAAGTGTATGCAAAATTTCATGATAATCGGTTCAGTATCAGAACATGCAGTCGCAGTTATAATATTCTTTAGGATTAGGATAATACGTGCAATGGCGTCGTCGCTTTGTTTTAAATAAAATCATAGACATTCATGAAAAAGGTTCTACTAACTTTTTCAATATACAAGAAACTGTTCTCAGATTGTTATCGTTCATAGAATTGAAGTAATTGTTCACAAAAATATGAAGTATCCAATCTTGATGAGAAATTGAGTAGCTAAATATTTTCTATGTCACGTTTTATATAAAAAGGTATCTGGTTCTATGTATACGTTAGATTGTAATATAAGATTGAAGACGAAAACATCAACGGGCTTTTCTTAAAGTAATTTTGTTATTGTGTAGCGAGGTATATTATCTATGAATTGTATATTCGCTTGTACATATATATTGTGATTGAATGCTCCATAAACGAGGCTGTATATTTCATAATGTTGCTTTGAAAAGCAACTTATACCATATACAATCAACTAATAAAATTTTGTGCATAGATTGAGCAGTGGTTTTATATTATTATCTCGTCTGTGTGATTTATAGATCATCTATCTTTCTCACATTTGGTTGTTCTTGATGTCTGCTGCTTCGATGATAGTACCACAATTATCAAAAAGTTTTACACTATTACGCTAGGACGGGACCAGATACTAAGAGAATGGGCGGACAGACGGCGCGGACCGCTCACCTACCGGCTTACTCAGGTGCTCTCCGGACACGGGTGTTTCGGAGAGTACCTCTGCAAGATAGCCGGTAGGGAGCCGACAACCAGATGTCACCATTGTGAGGTGTGTGACCGGGACACGGCGCAGCACACGCTGGAGGAGTGCCCGGCGTGGGCCGCGGAGCGCTGTGCCCTGGTCACCGTGATTGGCCCCGACCTTTCGTTGCCGACCGTCATATCCAAGATGGTCGGCGACGACAGGTGCTGGGGCGCAATGAGTTCCTTCTGCGAGACTGTCATCTCGCAGAAGGAGGCGGCGGAGCGGGGGCGTGAGGACGATCCTTACGCCCCGGACGTCCGCCGCCGGAGGAGGGGGCGCAGGAGACGCGCTTATGTCGCTCTCCTGCCCCCCACCTAGGGGCTCCGGGTGGCGGGGCCTCAGGGGACCCTGCCACCCGTAAACTAAAAGCCCCGAGAGGGCGCGCGCGGTGTTCCCGCGCGCCTTTCTGATGTCGAAAGGGGAGAGCAGTCAGGCTCTCCCCTGGGGACGAGAGGTGGTCGGGTCCGAAAAAAATTTGACCCGGCCAGCACCCACACGGGGGGGCCTGCTATGGTTGAATCTTTTAAGTTCCCAACTGGCCCCCCATTGGGTGAGAGAGGGAACACCCCAGGTTTTTTAGTGGGTATACCAGCGCGTCTTCTTGCTGGGAGTCCCACACGCCCCGCCGGTGCCGTCCCCTAGCCGGCGGGTAGTGCATGAAGCATTTTTCCTGGGTATCAAAAAAAAAAAAAAGGACGGGACCAGGTACGAACAAAAAATCGATTATTACAATCAGCGAGTGCTATTTAAGGAATGGGTAGTATTTAACTGCACAGCAAAATGGCGTAGAGGTTAGTGTAACCGACTGCCACGCCTAAGATCGCGGGTTCGATTCCCGCACAAGTCAAGCATTTGTGTGCATGGACATGGATGTTTGTCTTGGTCTGGGTGTTTCTATGTATAATACGTAAGTATTTCCAAAAAAAAAAACAAAGTATATATGTGTGTATCCATTGTCTAGTACCCATAGTACGTATACAAGCTCTACGTAGTTTGGTCTAGATGGTGTTGTGTGTATGTGATAGAATATTATTATTATTATTATACTAATTGCACAGCAAAATATATTTAAAAAGATCAAACTATGTCGACTCCTATTTTTGAGTGGGTTTAAGAAGGAACCTAACATAACCTAACCCTTCCGAGACGGAATGCAGTGATTTGAGGCGTACAGGTGCTCGTTATGCTGTGCAATATTTTAAATAGTGTTTTTGATGGTCATTATATTTAATTCCTTAAGGAATTACTATGATCGTCTTTAATTAGTTGTCAACTACGCTCAAAGTCTGTAAATGCGTAAATAGAAAAACAAAAGTCACGATAAGAAGGGCTTCCCTTGCATTTTATGCATTTAGGTATTTTTGTCCGTTGCCCATTATGATGAGATTAAAAAAGCCACTGAAAGCGTTATTAGAAAATGTATGAGCAGACTGTGTTTGAGACGAAGCTTTTTGAGTCCATCGGCATCGTAATCGAGAGTTAGAGCGAGAACTCGTCATAAGGGCATTGAACTCAAATAAAAACCACGAATAAGTATTTATAGCCTGTTATATTCCTTAAATGCTTTATGAATGATAACTTCCGAATAGGAAAAGAGTTTTAGAGGAGTGGAATATACGGTCATAAATGTATGTAATTATACATAATTTATTATAGAGAGATACTTTTACGCCTGTAAATTTTGTCCCATATTATAGGTGGCGAAGCTATTGTCTTCTACCAAACGTACTTGCAAACACTGGGCTGTTACTTAGAATCACGTAATAGAGAACTTATCAACACTTTCCTTGACGTTTGCCACCTTATGGGAGTCTGTCATTATCTTATTAAATGTATTCTTGCTTCCAAAATATGGTTAAAGAGTGGTGTAACAATCAGCTCGTGACTGTCCAGTTCTGAAATAACAAAGTATTTTCAAACTAATATTTTATTGTCAAAACATTATCGAAGCCTGAGTTAAAGGGTTTTCAAATTAATACTTTAACTCATTAATTAAACAGAAAACGGTAATTCCTTTTCTGAGGCCAACACTCGGAATTCGGTGTGCCGCCAATTGTGTCTAGTGAACTGTGGAGTCCGAGTGTTGGTTAAGAGATTAAACAATAGTGATTAATCTTAAACAACTGAGGTTATCCAAGAACAAGACGTGTCTTCACAGTTTTTTATCCGTGTCTAGCGGTGTTACGGTATTACTGCCTATAGTAAATTATAACAGAGGAAGCTATGCGATCAACAAGTACCTACATGTAACGAATGCATCAATTGATTTTAAATATGGGAAGAAATTTATCTTAATATACTAGGTTATTTACCTATTGGTGCCTGTAACACAAAGAATAATACTCCCGAGCTACCGACTTTTAAAACAAGGAGTTGTTTTGCTGCAACGGTTCTTGTACCCTCTCTGATAATAATAACAGAGAATGGAAGAATGGAGATTCTTTATAAGCCGTACTGCTCTAATTCGAGTAAAATCTCGGGCTTCAGCGAGGAGGTCACTGCGCACATACTCACTAAAGTAAATGTAAACATGGAAACCAATCTACAATAGCACGTGGAAATGAAACGTGCCCTTAGCAACTATTAAATACAATTAAAACATTCAAACGTTACACTATAATACTACAAAGGAAATAATTAACAATTTTAATTAGGAATATTCCTCAGAGTGTACGTCCAACTATTTAAACATTTTACGAAAAATAGTTCTGAACTTGGTGGTGTTTAAATTTGTTCTAAATTAATGCGAACGAAAACTCGTAGCTGCCCGTGCTACGGCGTAGGCTGATTGATGATTGAGGTACAGCGTATCTCAAATCATGAACTCTTATTACTAAGTAGCATCTTATTTCATCAAGAGTATGCTCTTTAAAATATTTTATTTCAGGTTTGGTATGAGAACATTTATTTGTTGTAAGTTATTATTTATGAATAACGGCTTATACGTATTGTTATTACATGGATCAACTGTGTAACTATTAAATTTATTTTATATGTCGCATATATGAGAATTATCCATTTTAAACAGTCATTTCAACATTATTTATTTCTTATTTAGTTCTAATTTAATTCTTGCTGCACAGGGAAGTATAATATTATATTTTAGTTAGGCACAGGCACAAAAGTAGAAGCTAACAAGAAGGTTATTGTAGCGCTTCAAAACAATAAGCTCCATTTTCCAAAAGATATAAAACGCTAAAATGGGTTTTGTGTTGTTCTCGCTCATTTGAAACTTCGCGAGCCATAACAAGAGAAAACTCTATAGATTTTTAAGCAAGTTTTGTTCATTTATAGAATCACTCTTTTAAATATATTATTTTCTTTATAATGAACTAAACACTGAAATGCAAGTTATTTTTTTCCCTTTTTGTAATGCTTTGACGCATTTGATGCATCGCCCTCCGTGGGGGCGGACGGAGGGGTTATGTCGGACTCACCTCGGTTATGCGAGAATCACTTGCACATGCGGTCTCAACCCCGCCGAGGTTTCGGCCCGCCGTATAAAACGGCAGGCCACTACACGAAGAGACCTACCCTTTGGCACTATAACCCTTCTGTCCCCCCCCCCCTTTATAGGGGAGACGGACTCGACACAGACGCGCGAACACAACACTCTCCGACCTGGTGCTGATCGGATGGCGGGCATGCTCACGAAGCCCATCACCCCAAGGTCAAACCTCAGGGTGATTGGAGGTCATCTCGCGCTCTCCAGCGCCCAGCTCTGCAGTTGGGGAGAGGGTTTAAGCGCTCCCTCACCCGCTTCGCAGCCTCTTTGATGGAAATCACTGCCTCACAGAAGGAGGCGACGGCGTTCCACGACCTCTCACTCCGGACCATAGACTGAACTACGGCCGGGAGAGGGCAACCAATCCGACTGCCGCGATCAACTCACGGCGCTGCGATGCTTGATGCCCGAGGCAATCCGCCAAAGTGTGCAGCGTCGTGACCTCAATAACGTCGCGGCAGTCGCAGCAGTGGTGACAACCGGGCGTCTCTTGCCGGCCTATACGACACAGGAACCGGCCAAAACAACCATGGCCAGTCATTACCTGTGTCAGCCGCGAGGTAAGGGCGCCATGCCGCCTCTCCAGCCACTCCTCAAAAATGGATCTTATTGCCACAATTGTGGCGTGCTCGACATTAGCTTAACCCGTAACTAACATAGTGGGGTAAGTTTTTACCCCAGTCGTGCATTTTTGGTTGTATTTCCTAAACCTTTTGCATTAGCGACCGGCAAGTCCAGGTATTCTCAGTCGAGCGCGTGCAGGAGGAATAGGTGGACACGCAGCTCGCAGCGCTGAAATAGTTTTCGTGCTATTGTTATCTGGGGTGAGTTTTTATTCCACCATGTTATTAGTGCAACCTTTTTTTTTTTCACAAACTGGTTATCATTCTTTTAATTATTTTATGCAGATTTTTGATAAAACATGTCAAATTTATATTATAAATATTTCAACAGTAAACAGTTTTGTTGTATTCAGAATAGTAGAGTAGAGTAGCAAAGGTTATATTCGTAGCCGAGTTCAAAGTGGTAAGCGAGATCAAAGTCGTAGCCGTGGTCAAAGTGGTAGGCGAGATCAAAGTCGTAGCCGAGGTCAAAGTGGTAGGCTAGGTCAAAGTGTTAGCCGAGGACAAAGTGGTAGCTGAGGTCAAAGTGGTAGGCGAGGTCAGAGTAGTAGCCAAGTTAAAAGTCATAGCCGAGGTCAAAGTCGTAGCCAAGGTCAAAGTCGTAGCCGAGGAAAAAGTCTAGCCGAGGTCAAAGTGGTAGCCGAGGTCAAAGCGGTAGCCGAGGTTAAAGTGATAGCCGAAGTCAAAGTGGTAGCCGAGGTCAACGTGGTAGCCGAGGTCAAAGTGGTAGCCGACGTCAAGTGATAGCCGTGGTCAAGTGGTAGCCGAGGTCAATGTGGTAGCCGTGCTCAAAGTGGTAGCTGTGGTCAAAGTGGTAGCCGAGGTCAAAGTGGTAACAGAATAAAAAGTTATAAAAGGGATCTGTCATTGCCCTGTATTTTATAACATAGGGCATTGCCTCTTTGTGATAAACTTCTATAAATGATAAAGCTTCAGAAATAGTTTTACTGGTGAGTTTTTCGCCTCTGTACTTAGGATGTAGTAAGTTTGCTGCAAAATGAGCTGGAGACATTGCCATTTCAAGCCGGGCATAGAATTGACTAAAATCATCCAGTGAATATTCTCATCCTCAAACATATTTTTAAGCTCTATCCATGCTTCAGTCACTTCGCCAATACAGCAGGATGTCTTCTGGGAGATGTCAAGTATAATTGCAATATATTCCAGTTTTTTGAAGAGATTCTATATCTATTCTATAGATAGTTTTTAGAAGTAGAAGCTTTTCCACCAGCTTCTTTGTATTTGGCAGTGTAACCGATTCCCGAAAACCACGCTGATTAAACTTTTACATTTCCCTATAACTGGGATTTTTACTAATGATCAGCACCCCTTCCCCAGTGGAGGCGGTTTAGCGCCCCTAACCCCGCGGAAAATCTGTAGGGTTCCTCCTTTACTGGACACCCTCCCACCGATGGTATTTACAAAGTGTAAATACTTGAATTATGAGAGGAAATCGAAATAACACCTTTGAGGACGAAATACAGATATCTAATTTAGAACGACGATACATTACTATTGGTTTGTGATCACTCTTGCATACAATCGCATATCGAAAAGAGGTTGCAAGGTCGCGTACTTCAATAGCCTATGATTGCCACGGCAGGAAATTAAACCCGCATCTTCCGCCATCCTACGGATGTCAAGTCCGCTATCTGCCGTATCACACTCATGAACGAGGCCCACGGCCAGGCTGCGTCCACCACGCATGGCGACGGTTGTATTGAGCATTATATACGACGTGGAATCAAAGCCTCAGTTTACCACCTTGGTCTGCATCCCGATAATTGATATTCACGAGAGCGTCGTCCTTCGTATAGGGCCACCGCGCATAGAAACCCTGCGACCCTGTAGGTCGCAGGGTTTACGCCTCACCCAACGGGGAATCGAACTCCGATAACCCGTCGAGGGTATGACGGGTGCATAGCCCACTATGCTATTGGGATGGCTTCAGCACATAGCCTACAAAGCCTGCACCTGGTCTACCGCCTGATTCCAGATCCTCAGGACATCCTTTCATTCATCCCTGACTAAGGTACCGGACCAATACTAATGCGTACGCGACAAACGTTGCACGAATTTATTGTTGGATATATTATAAATATAATACTTTACTCAGCCTCGAATATTAATGCATGGGCATATTATACACCTATAACGCCGCGAACATAATATGAATATTAAGCACTCATCGGATTAGGTAAGACCGCCACACAACTACACTGCCTTTATCTTACCCATTATCACCACTCGATTCTTGCTCCCTTTACTCAACTATCACTCCGACGACCTTCCTCTCCCAGAATTTAAAACTAAGTGTCCCCTAATTTGCTCATTTCGAACATGTTAACCTGCTAAGATCCTTTCTCATGGTTTTTTGTCTCATGACTCTTTTTACATCTCTTTATAACTAATGCAAAGAGGTCCACTCCGTTACCTACTTTATGATTACCAGATGTGAGGATGCTTTGTTCTTGAGACCCTTGTAGCCAAGTATTTTCTTAAATTCACAGAATGCATTGAGCACTTGTCCAGCTGTCCCATAATTTAAACATTTAATGTTTGTAGGAGAGGTTATACTTGTCAGACCCATAGACTTTATGGTTTCGCTAATTGCATAACGATAACGCCACTTATGGTAAATAAATGTGTGCCTTTCATAAAAGAATATTGACGTGTGAAATATATATTTATTGTGTGACGGGCTAGACCTTCACAGCAGATACAAAGTTAGTGTACTTGAAGTACCGCATTATCGATTTAACTTTCTCAGTAATGTCTTCTGCGTTCAAATCCTTCGCCAGAAGGTTTTACAGGTGTGACAAACAGCCGTATGTAAGTATATCCTTGTGAGAAGCTAGTTCTTCCCGTTGAGCCAAATCTCGTCTCATACGACTTATATTTGCTGCGTTGTCTGTCACTACGCTTCGCACCGTGCAGTTGAATGTTTCACATTATTTTATTGCCGTTGTACTAACTTTAACCAAGTAGTTGACTGTATGGCTTTCGGCGCCTGTATCTATTGTATCAATTAAATGAGTTCAGTTTGTCAACACATCTGTGCCACAGACACAGATTATCGAGATCTGCCTAACGTTATTCCAATCATCAATTGACAGATGACAACTTTGTTTTTCAATTCTATTTTTACGCTGTCTTGAGTCGAGTTGTAGACTTCGTCGAAAAGATTACCAGCAATTTGTTTGCGGTTTGGAGGTTTATATCCTGGGTGTGAAATTTCTATTAATTTCAGAAACTGTGGGTGTTCTACGTGATTAAAAGGCGTGTTGGTAGCAAACATATAACGAGATAATTGTAAATCAATTTTGTTCTTATCTTCTTGACTTGTGGCAATAGTAAATTTTTACATTGAAATGTTCACGCTCGCGCTGCTGCTGGTACTGGCATTTTTAGATTGAAGAGTAGTAACAAGTGTGGGTGTGGCAGAATTGGCAGAAGAATTATCTGAAGATCGGGAAGAACCAGCATCACTCAACATCAACAGCTCCTCCACCACAACGTCCTGGACCGCGTCAAGATTTGCATCAGTAGAACCGCTGCTGCCACACCCACACCTGTTACTACTCTTCAATCTAAAAATGCCAGTACCAGCAGCAGCGCTAGCGTGAACATTTCAATAAAATAATTTGTGAAAAGAATGGAGCCTCCATTCTTTTCACAAGTCCAACTAGTTCTTTCTTACATTTTCTGCAACGCTCCCTATTGGTCTTCAATGTGGTATTTTCTTGAGGAATCAATGTGAAACGTTCCCAAATTGTATGCATTTTGCGTCCTGGAGTTGACATTTCAATAAAGATGTAATCAGTCACGGTATTAATAATGGAAAAAAACATTAGGAAAAGGCACTTCTATTTATAGAATTCATAGGTAATTCTCCGCCGGTAAAGTCCCTCTAGGAAAGTCCCTATGTCGGCCGGCGAAAGAAAGTAATTCAATGGACTAGTGGGTATTACCCTTATTTAAATATAAAATAATATAAATTTGGTGTTACTATGGCGAATTTGAAAATATCTAGTTAAGAATTGAATTAATATAGGTGTATTTCATTTGAAATTAATGGCCTACACCAAAAAGAAAAACCATAAAAACACTTGTTTATTACAATCTGAATCGTTCGTTTCATAAAATTAAAAATAAACGTCTTTTTCCAATCCTGGCTACGACTTCGACCTAGGCTACGATTATGACCTCGGTAACGACTTTGACCTCGGCTTCGAATATAATCTCGGCTACCACTTTGACCTCGGCTACAAATAAAACCTTGGCTACGACTTTGACCTCGGCTACGAATATAACATCGGCTACGACTATGACCTCTGCTACGAATATAATCTCGGCTACGAATATAACCTCGGCTAAGAATATAACCTGCGCTACGAATATGACCTTTGCTACGACTTTGACCTCGGCTACGAATATAACCTCGGCTATGAATATAACCTTGGCTACGAATATGACCATTGCTACGCCTTTTTCCACGGCTAGGACTTTGACCTCAGCTATGACTTTGACCTCGGCTACGACTTTGACCTCGGCTTCGACTTTGACCTCCTACCACATTGACCTCAGCTACCACTGACCTCGGCCACGACTTTGAGAGCCGGGGATTTTTGCTTCAGCGCACTGTCATTTACTTTTAATGAAATTGACAAATCTATAGCAGTTGTATTATTTAAACATAATATGTCTGACATTATATGCCAAATTTTCAAACAACTTTTAAACAGTCAGCCATTGTGTTCCACCTTACCTGTTGTGGTATAACAAATGTTTTTCCACCAGCTTCTTTGTATTTGGCAGATGCAAAGTGAGTGTATTTGAAGTATCGCATTATCGATTTAACTTTCTCAGTTATGTCTTCTGCGTTCAAATCCTTCGCTAGAAGGTTTTACAGGTGTGACGAACAGCCGTATGTAAGTATATCCTTGTGAGAAGCTAGTTCTTCCTGTTGAGCCAAATGTCGTCTCATACGACTCATATTTGCTACGTTGTCTGTCACTACGCTTCACACCGTGCAGTTGAATGTTTCACATTGTTTTATTGCCGTTGTACTAACTTTAACCAAGTAGTCGACTTTCGGCACCTGTATCTATTGTATCAACTAAAGGAGTTGAGTTTGTCAACACATCTGTGCCACAGACACAGATTATCGAGACCTGCCTAACGTTAGTCCAACTATCAATTTACAGATGACAACTTTGTTTTTCAACTCATTTTTTACGCTGTCTTAAGTCGAGTTGTAGACTTCGTCGAAAAGATTACCAGCAATTTGTTTGCGGTTTGGAGGTTTATATCCTGGGCGTAAAATTTTCATTAATTTCAGAAACTGTGGGTGTTCTTCTTGGTTAAAAGGCGTAATGGTAGCAAACATATAACGAGATAATTGTAAATCAATTTTGTTCTTATTTTCTTGACTTGTGGCAATAGTAAATTTTTTTATTGAAATGTTTACGTTCGCGCTGCTGCTGGTACTGGCATTTTTAGATTGAAGGGTGGTAACAAGTGTGACGATGCTTGACAAAAAGGACTAAGCATAGTCAATGACTATGCTTACTTCGTTGTATCAAGCATAGTCAATGACTATGCGTAGTTGTGTGTGTCAAGCATAGTAATTGACTATGCTTTGTCCTTTGTGTCAAGCATAGTCAATGACTATGCTTACTCGTTTGTATCAAGCATAGTCAATGACTATGCTTACTCCTTTGTATCAATTGTAGTCAATGACTATGCGTAGTTGTGTGTGTCAAGCATAGTCATCGACTATGCGTAGTTGTGTGTGTCAAGCATAGTCATTGACTATGCTAAGTCCTTTGTGGCAAGCATAGTCAATGACTATGCTTAGTCCTTTGTTACAAGCATAGTCAATGACTATGGTTACTTCGTTGTATCAAGCATAGTCAATGACTATGCGTAGTTGTGTGTGTCAAGCATAGTCATTGACTATGATTAGTCCTTTGTGTCAAGCATAGTCAATGACTATGCTTAGTCCTTTGTGTCAAGCATTGTCAATGACTATGCTTACTCCTTTGTATCAAGTCTAGTCAATGACTATGCTAACTTCTTTGTATCAATTGTAGTCAATGACTATGCGTGGTTGTGTGTGACAAGCATAGTCATTGACTATGCTTAGTCCTTTGTATCAAGCATTGTCAATGACTATGCTTACTCCTTTGTATCGTGCATAGTCAATGACTATGCTTACTCCTTTGTATCAAGCATAGTCAATGACTATGCGTAGTTGTTTGTGTCAAGCATAGGCATTCACTCGTTTGCTGTCGCTGTTTCATCATTTTAATTACTTATTGTGTTGTAAATTAAGCATAGTCAATGTCTATGCTTAGTCCTTTGGCATCCTTATCAAATGCCTTAAGAAAGTAATAGTAATACCAATACATAAATCCGGTCATTAAATCTCGTAACGAATTACAGGCCCATCTCACTGTTACCTTCCTTCGCCAAAATACTGGCAAATTATGACTAAAACACTAGTATCATATCTTGAAAAGCACTCACTCTTCTCCAACTTGCTATTCATTATTAGACCTAAGTTACCAATAGCAGAGGCAGTACATCATTTAACCAACTATATCTCAGAGGAACTTGGGAAGAGTAAGCAGATAATTGGCATCTTCCTTGATCTGGGGAAGGCATTTGATGTTGAATTTCGGCAACATACATTGTTATGCGATGACAGTACCCCACGATGTCCGAGATATTTCCGACATCCTAGGGCCGAACAGGCTGACAGATTGAGGGGAAAACCCTCAACCTCAGCCTGGTTGGCAGGATCTTGTCGTTGAACATGACCAGACCTTGGATCACATCTCTGAATGGGGTGCCAAGAACTTAGTGCAGTTCATTGCCAATAAGACCCAGGCATGCGCGTTCTCCACAAAAAGTTTCCCGTTCCTTCACCTCCCTTCTCTGAAGAACACTCTACTGGTAATACGTGGCAGCCTCTCCATCTTAGGTATGGATCTATGCCCCTCTCTTAATCCCAAAACCTACATCGAGAGCGTCTTTAAGCAAACTTCGCGAAAACTCGGAGTTCTGAAAAGGCTGAAGCGGTTCTTCGCGCCTGGGCAGCTGTGCCTATTGTATAAGGCACAAGTGCACCTTTGCGTGGAGTACTGTTCTCATCTGTGGGATGGCTCCGCGCAGTATTTGCTAGACGCTCTCAACAGGTTACAGCGGCGGGCTGTCCGTATCATCGGAGATCCAGAGTTCACGAGTTCACTGGAATCTCTGCAACTCCGTAGGGACGTTGCCTCATTGGCATGTTTCTACAGAATATACCACGGGAAGTGCTCTGAAGAGTTATTCCATTTTATTCCGCCCTCCCCATTCCTATCCAGAACAACGCGTGCTGGGCTCAGATGCCATCCTTACACGGTAGAGTCGACTAGAGTGCGTGCCAACAAGTTTGGGTCCTCATACCTCTACCGAACGATCAAGGCATGGAATTCTCTACCAAGGCACGTGTTTCCTTCTTCCTTCAATCCTGGGTCCTTTAAGCGGGACGTAAAAAAGCACCTTCTCAGGCCGTCAAAGTAGAGATCTCAACATCGTCTCGGCTGCTATGAGGACGGTGTGGAGGCCACTGCTCTTAGACCACACGACTGCTTACCATCAGGTGGAGTGTGATCATTTTGAAAAGCAAAATAAAAAATATAAAAAAAACACATCTATAAACTATTATCAATTATGAATTGATTGACCTGAATCTAACAGCGTACATCAGTGGGTTGATTTATTTAGAATCTGTAGGTAAAAGAACACGAGGGGTCTTATAGCCCCTGTACCGCACTCAATAAAGGAAGTTTTACATAGACTTTAGTGATGGGAAACAAAAATATCGGTGAATTCTTTGTTACTTTATTTTTATGTTACTAATTACAAAAATTTAATTACTGCCTCTGCGGCGCAACGGTAGTGAATGCGACTGCTGTGCATGAGGTCTCGGGTTCGAATCCCGGGTCGGGCCAACATAAAGGTATTGGGTTTTTCTGTTATGAAATCTCAATACGAGCCCGGAGTTAGGAAGTTGGCGGTGTTCGACACCCACGTGCCTCGGAAAGCACGTAAAGCCGTTGGTCCTGCGCCTGATCTCTCTCCGGTCCCATCGGATAATGAGGGTAAGGGAACAGAGAGTGCGCTTGTGTTTGCGCACATACTTGTGCACTATAATATCTCCTGCGCAGATGGCCAGTCTCCGTTAAGATTGGCCGCCGTGACCGAAAATCGGTCTGGAGGACATTATTATTATTACTAATTACAAATGATTTTCGTTAAAACAATTTAAACATAAAAATGTTTGACATTGACATTGCGTGACGATCTTTTTAAATTTTTGTCTGCCTCACGACTATTTGATTATTTCGCAATCTGGCGTAGCATCCGCCACATTTTTTTCTCTTCAAACAATTTTCAAGATGATGTGTTTCGTTTTTTGATGGTGTTTCTGAAAAGATAAAAATTATTATCACTAGGTACATTATATAAAACAATGATTTCTGTCTGTCTGAACGCGGTAGACTCAAAAAGTACCAAACGAGAACCATTTTAAAGTTATGAAATTATAAAGAGGTCCGGATGGTGTCAAATTACAAAAAAATACAAATGGCGCATGGCGCGCTCGACTTTTATAACAATGAAAATAATATTTATTAATGATTTACCTGTAATTGTAGATTTGTCATCATACCTTTTTCGCTTACTAACAAAAATGTTTTTCGACAAAATCTCTCGCTATGTTTACTGTAAGCTGTGAAAACTTAACACGTATTCTCGCAGCCTACGCTTGCACAACACTGGTCGCGCGTGACTAGCGCAGGGTGCAGTACGGGGTCGGCGGGTTACGGGGTATTTAAAGCTCCGTTTCGCACTGTGATAAAATTTTATTTCTTCATGGTATGAGGTCAAAGTGACCCCGTATTCAAGCAGACACACCTCTGCATTTTGTTTTAATAGGCCATCTTAGATATATATTCATCTCTTCCCTAAACTAAATCAAATTGAAGTTACGGCCTCCGCACGGCAGAGAAGACTATGTTTTTCTTAGCCGCACACAAGGAAGAGCACACACGTACGAGGCGTATTAGACCTCCTTTCGCACTAAATGTGATAAAATGCCTTGTGTGCTATGTACTAAACTTATTCCATTAAATAAGTAATTATGATAAATTAAACAATATTTGGTTTGTCATTTTCATCAGAATGGATTGGAGTAGACTATATTGCAAGCACCCATCTTATATTACCTATATTAAATACTGACTGTATTCATGTTTTCCCACTGTAATCAATAAGTAAATAAATAGTAATTATTATTCCCATAGTTAGGCAGAAGTGAATAAACCATAGTTAGCCAAATGTAGGTAAACATTTGGCTAACGGCTTGCTTGGCTTAAATTGCTTTGGTCTCAGGTCAGTTCCTATTGCAATGGCAATAGGCTCGCCCCCTATTACATTAGGGGTGATGTTCGGAGTGTGGAACTATGCCTGGTAAACATACTAAGTACAGTTCCACACTCCGAAGTGCTACTGAGAACTTCTTAATATTGTCTACGTTTACGAGAATGTTATACATTGAAATTAAACTACTTTAAACGTATTTTATCGCGTTGTTTTTTTAAATATTGTTAAGCACTGTTAATAAATTATATATATAACAATTTTGAAACTGTTTAAATTACTACTGTCAGACATTGTATTTAGGCAATAATATATAGAATTTGAATATACTTATTCAAATTCTATATATTATTGCCTAGGCCTGAATCATCCGTGAATCCAGAACAACTATTGTATAAATTATTTCCTCCAAAAACATGTTACATACAACTGTCACAATAAATGTTTTCTGCGAGCCATTTGGCAGGTATTAAGGGTATTTTTTTCCTGTCAAGTAAATTTAGTGACGGAGATGGCTTTGCTCCCAACGCCATCTCATTCCACATCTGATAATACTCTCGATGAGTTGCTAGAAGTCTAAATGTTTCACAAATTTCCAACATGTGGCCAATATGTCATATGTGAGCCACATCGTTGTTATTCAACCAAGTGTATACGTATCGACTAGTATAACCAGATCTATAAGTTGATAAACAGTATTTCCAAAGAAGGAATGCTATTTGAGCTTTGCAACCCGAAAGCATTTCGATATACTAAGGTGAAAACAAGTCTGCTCAATCATATCTGACCGTCCTGGTAGCATGGCTATCCCTATTGCTTCATAAGAAAGTGCCATCGCAACAAATATAGGATTGAATTTCGCAATAGATATCGATTAAAGAAAACACTTCGCCTTTAAACATGATTACGCAACATTTCTAAAGGAAAAATAGAGTCATCACAATGAAAAATTACTTAATACTGAACAAAAAGGATAACGACATAAACAAAAGAAATAAATGAAATATCGAAAGGATTTATTGCAGGGAAAGCTTTCTTGAGCAAAGACAAAGAGATAGAATGGATATTAATTAATTAATATTTAATTAATGCTCGTCCGACCGTGATGGCGCTTAGGTATTTCAATTGATCACCAGCGTTTAATGAAAAGGTGACATCTAGATGCTTCGTCATTTATCATTGTCATGTTTATAATTCATCTTCATCCTCCAACCTTTCCTCAATTAATTGTACTCGGCTTTTTTAGGAGACGAGGAAATTCCACCGCTTATAGCTCACTTCTCAGAACAATGAGCAATTTTATACGGAAAAATTAGTTCGTGGAAAAAGGTCAGAGGTCTGTAAATGATATGTTTAGGCACCTTGTAAAGGAAATACGAAGTTTTGTAAAACATTTAATTCCTAATCCTATAAAAATAGCCTGAGGTCATATTTGAAGCCTTGAAGTGGTATCTGAACGAAAACAAAAGTGATGTTTTTTTTAATTGGTACAGAAAATAATTATCTCCTTGTATTAAACTGTCCCAGTGCTTAGCACAGGATTCTTCTCAGTTTGAGAAGGGTATGACCATAGTCCACCACGCTGATCCAGTGCGGGTTCGCAGACTTCACATATTTTTGAGAAAATTATAAACAACTCTCAGACATGCAGATTTCGTTACGATGTTTTTCTTTACCGTTAAAACAAGCGATAATTAACTATTTAATACGCACATATCTCCGAAAAATCAGAGATGCTTGCTTTGGATAATAATTTTAGAAAAAGCATCCTTTTTAATTTTAATTTAATATTTTAGTCTATGTAACTTTTTATATAAATAAATTATGTATATGATATATTTGGGATCGATCTCGAAACCTCTGCGTGGTAGTCCAACGTCTCCTACCCGGCTACCGCTGCTTTTTAGGTACAGAAGATATATATTTGAATGTATTATATTATTGAAATTAAACTACTATATACGGATTTTATCGCGTTGTTTATTTATCACTGTATTACAAAATTTTGAAAATATTACTCTACTACTACTATTGATTTTATTTGACTAATTTATAAGCTAATAAAATTATTTAAACTATTAAATCTATTTATTTTTGGTTTACACTTTCCCCGACGTTTCGGGTGCTTTTCAGCAGCCATGGTCACGGGGAGACTAAGATGGTAGTTGTCTCAATGTTCCAGTGTAGTTATTTCAAAGTACCTGAACATAATTTAATTATTGGTGTTTCTATTTACGCAGAATGAGCTCAAAGTATCATGAAGTCTAGCTGTGGTTTGTTTCTTCTTGGGTTTGACTATTTGAAGTACTGGATCCCAAGCTGGTGGTACATTCCAACCATCTTCTCTATTGAAATTGGGAAAATAAACAACGCGATAAAATCCGTATATAGTAGTTTAATTTCAATGAATAACATTCGCGTAAACAGAAGACAATATTATGTATTATATTATTTATTTATTTATTTGAAATTAGAATA
Source organism: Catocala nupta (assembly GCA_963675205.1). Lineage (NCBI taxonomy): Eukaryota > Metazoa > Arthropoda > Insecta > Lepidoptera > Erebidae > Catocala > Catocala nupta. The sequence continues at coordinate 14,600,916 of OY776092.1, read as the reverse complement.
TGCATACATACATGGTCTACACACAGTGGCGTGCACAGGATTTTAAGACAGGGAAGGCAGAAAATTTACTTAATTTACTTACCAAAAATTTTTACTGCATTTTGGTTTAGGTTCGTCGTTGTATCGAATAAATTATGATGTGTGTGATTTACCATCTCAAATATACATAAATTGACTGAATTTATGAACATGTCAATTTGCGGATATTCGAAGTGGCCTTTCGGCGCATTTGTCTGATGTTCTGTATTTGCAAAATAAATAATACTTAACAAAAAAAAGTCGGTCGTATGTTGTACGTGTACGGAACTATAAAGATTATACTTTTTAATTTTTAATTTTTAAATTAAATCTACACGTCTCTCTTTCAGTAAGAATTTTTGCAATACGGAATCGTAAAAGTTAGGAACGCGTTTTACTGTAGTAAGAAGGTTGTTTTCTATTGATATCATGGAAAGATCTGTAAGTCGTTCCTGGCCTTGTGTATTCCTTAAATAACTATGTATACGTTTTAGCGACGAAAAGGACCTTTCGGTTGAAGCACTGCTCGCGGGAACCGTAACAATTATTTTTGCCAAACGCAGTACTTCGGGAAAGACTGTATTTAAGTTATTTTCGTAAAAATGTTCTATAATTTTATAAATACTAAGGCTTTTGAATTCGGCGGTTTTATAAACACATTTGAGCTCATTGATAAGGCGGTCTAAGTTAAAGTTGAATGATTTATAAACATCTACGAATTGCGTTACTAATTCAACTGGAAATTGACATTATAATTTTCGCACGACAGTAATTCAAAAAACTTATGATATATTGTCTACAATTTCAATGAAAATCCGCTTAAAATAAATTTTGGCGTCTACAACATTACGTTTCGGTTTTGGCGGCACTGTTATACTTTTTACGCGTTCAAAAATTATTTCAAACTTAGATCTGAATGTATCCAAAAACAATTCAAATTCTTTAATTTTTTCACGCAATCAATTACATCCGTCGTCTTTTTTTGCATAATTTCGTAAAGGATATCAGTTTTCGCGAATATTTCATTAAACACATGGAGTAAAAATTGGAATACAAAGTCTTTTAAATTGTATAACAATAACGAAGCCTGACTTAAAGTCTCGCCATCCCAGGCGCCTACATTTTCCACGATATCCTCAAATAACTCAATTAAATTAGTAAAAGAATTGAAAATCACATTTACAGTACGCGAATTGTAAGTCCATCGAGTGGCAGCAACGCGAGGTAATTTTTTTATATCAGCCATTTTATTGTATTGGTTTTGCCTTTTAGTACTATTATTAAAGGAATTGGCTAATGTTTTTATGTGATGGAAAAAACTTTTCGTTTCTGGAATACGTTCGCACGATTTCGAAAGTACCTACTAAATTGAGGACATGGGCGGAACACCAAACGTATGAAGCAAGAGGACATTGCTGGCGAACCAACGACTGAACGCCGTTAAGTTCAGATGACAGCACAGCAGCACCGTCGTATGTCTGAGCTATTAATTTCGACAAACAGTTAAATTCAGATAAAATGTCCAGTATGATTGTACTTAAAATTTGCGCGGTGCGATTGGAACTTACGTCAATATATTTAATGAAACGATCGTACACTTCTGACTCATTAAAATACCTTAATATGACTACTAGTTGCTCTTTACCGCTTACGTCTGGTGTTTCATCGACCATTACAGCAACGAAATTAGTGGCAGCGATTTGTTCTTTTATTGTTTCAATCATTAACGACGCTACGCTAGAGATAAGGTCATTTTGATTCCGATTTGATAAACCCGTAAATGAACTAGTACAATTTTGAAATGATTTTCCAAAACTCCATCGTATTTCGCGAGCAAGTTAACTATTTCTAAATAATTACCCTTATTAGATGACGAAGTAGATTCGTCATGTCCTCGAAAAGCGATTTCTTGGTTCCCCAAAAAGCAAACGATGTCAATTAGTCGTTGAAAAATATTTCGGTTCCGATCGACTTTTGCGTTATGTCTATCAATATCGATTTGAATTTGAAAATTTAAACGCGTCTCAAACTCTAAATGTTTTTCAGATTGCTCGTGTTTTTTTGCCGCAGTAAGGAAATTATGTATATCGTTATAACCGGCTTCGTTCCAGACGGTTTTATTGTTTGATAATAATAAACAATGAAAGCAGAATAACCGATTACTATGTATGCAACCCGTGAGCCAATTAAATGAATCATATTGTTTTATATTAAATTTACGATTGACTTTACCTTTCGTTTGTATTAATTGCAAATCTGGTGTACTACGGCCTTTCGCAACAACTTGCTTTTTATCACTGAAAGATAGTTTTAAAAACGCGTCACTTTTTATTTCCTGTATACACACACCATCTGAACAACTTTCACAGTGAAGAATATCCATTTTCACTCTATAAAAACGTTAAAATGTTAAATGAACTGCGTTACCACAAAAAAAACAGAACAAATATTAACTTAACAAAGGCGACTTCTTAGAACTCACATGAAATTAAACAAAATAACTACGATAAAAAATAATAGTCTTATACATAATGCTAATCAAATAAATCATGCTACTTTTTAAATCGGTTGCATAATATTCGTCATACTTCGGCAATTCTCGTGAACTTTCGTCGTTTACGAAGGCCACTTAACACGTCATATTTTTCAAATCAGTTGCATAACATTCGTCATACTTCGGCAATTCTCGTGAACTTTCGTCATGTGCGAAGGCCACTGAACACGTCATATACCTAATAAAGACTCTGTCTTTTTTTTGCGTTTGTGTGCGTAAATTTAAAACATTATGTGACAAATATTTATAGGAACGCACATAGATATTTTTGTGTCCGTCTCGATGCACACATGCAAAGAATTAGACAATTTTAGTTCATGTCTGTTCCGTCGAATTATGAGCATTCCAACGCAGCGCTAGTGCAGCCGGTACGCGACAGTTGGCGCTGATATTATGATATAGGTTTTAAGAAATTTTGTTTATGGAAATTAATTATTCGTCGATAAATATAAATATTGGACTTCAAAATAAAATAATATAATATAATAAATATTTATCTGAGTTAGAAGGAGTTAGGGTAGGCAGTGTCTTTTTGTCTTTATGAACCGCACGCCACTGTCTACACACATATGTATCTATACTACACATACATATGTCTCCGAAGAGGTTGGTGGAGGTAGATTATGTCCAAACTTTTACCTGAATTCAATCACAAGTATTGTTGATAACCCCGTTCAGCAAAGTTAAATGCTTGTAGTAAGAAGTCCCGTCGGTAGTACAATACGTGGCAATCAACTCGATTGCACGGCCAATGTCTTACCTACTGGTCTACCGCCATTTAAACTTTATTAAGTTACGCGCCGGTACGAAAATGCTTGTGAAATTTCTGCTTTCCACTTTGTAAATGAGCATAAAAGTAGTCTGTGTCTGTGTCAGTGCATGAATGACGATCAAATTGCATTACTCGTTCATTTACGCCCACTCATGCTTCGTTCAGTTTTTATTAATTAATTATTTGTATCATTAACCAAAGCATTTATCATTCGGTTTTATACTAAAAATGAAATGTTACAGAAATAATTGATTACCTAGTGTAAAATGTATTATTCTTGATGTTGTGCATAATGTATTCTTTAAATAAACAGCCAGGAAAAACATGCAGTCATAAGGATTGTATCACATTTTATCCTTATGAATATAAAATAATATACAATCAATCGTATTACCGGCAAACAATTATTGCTATTCCATTCCAGTTTTTGACTATCTATATATATAAAAATCTCGTGTCACCGTGTTTGTGATCGCACACCACCTAAACTGCTCGACAGATTTTATGAAATTTTAATGTATATTTGGCAGGTATGAGAATCGGTTGTAAAGTATATTTTATACCGCTTGGTGATTAGGGTGTTCCGATCCAGAAAAGCAGTAATTCTAAGCAGTGGTTGAAACTGCAGGGGACAGCTAGTCTTTATATAAAAACCCAGAACTGTGTTATTTAATTTATTACGATCATAACATGCGTTCGCTTGCTGTTTATTAAAACATTTTGCCTAATTGTTGCAATTTTTCATCAATTCATGTTTACTTGCTTAGCATAACGTATATTTAAACCGAAGGAAACTCAATAAAACACATTTTAGTGCTACTCAATAATATTTCCATAGATCCAAGAATTAAAACGGGACCGGAGATCGTAAGTATAACGTTTTGCCAACCATCCAGGCTGTCAGGAAACGATGCTATGAAATTAATCTCCTTTATATTACCGATATAGGTGACCAATGTTTGAATATTGTGTGGGTACGATACCCACACGTGACAAAATAGAGCAGAAGTAGTCTTTAAAAAAATATATGACACTAATATAATAATGTGCTTAATAATTGTCAGTCACCTTGTGATCATAGCAGTTGCAACCTAGACAAAAACTTTTTTTAAACAAAAATTAATTGAACGCGATAATTCTCGCTATGAATGATGTTATAATATGACACTTTCCTACGTATCATTATATCATGGAACTGAGGGTGCGGTGCGATTTGGGCTCGGGGTGGTCATCTTCACGACTGGACATGAATATTTTTACCACATTTATCTCTACAAGAGATGTGTACATGTACATATATTTCGTACTACGCGGTTCTAATATCAATCGTCTCATCTTGTTATTCTATCCACCGATGGACACCGATCTAGTAAGTGTAGTCCACCCTAACGTTGACGTCAAACTCAAACATTTTTAAAAGAAAAATATATGCTGTATCTTGTGTTGGCGCTTGGTTATCCGCTAGAATAAGACTATGTAGGACAATTCTTTACATAGCTGGTAACAAAATGGACAACGTTGTAAAGGTTTTCTGACAAAGTGTTTACAAATTCGTTGCATGGAGCATGCACGGTCATTTTTATCTGTCGTCATAGTGTTAGTACGTACATATTACATTGAGAGTACGGACATCATTGTGGTTTAAGTCGTTACCCCGCCACTGCTGCTGCACCCCGTGTTTAAGGTTCGTTAACCACACGAAGCAAAAAAATGTGTCATCTGCAAATAGTTGTTCCGTGTCTCGGCGTTCTTTGTGTTCGTTATATGCATGTTTGTAAAGTCCCTCACAACATAGAAATAATAATAATAATATTCTATCACATACACACAACACCATCTAGCCCAAACTAAACAGAGCTTGTACTATGGGTACTAGACAGTGGATAAACATACATATGTACTTTTTTTTTTTATAAATACGTACATATTATACATAGAAACCCAGACCAAGACAAACATCCATGTTCATGCACACAAATATTTGACTCGTGCGGGAATCGAACCCGCGACCTCAGGCGTGGCAGTCTGTTACACTAACCACTACGCCACTGAGGCCGACATTTTATTCATATTTATTCATAGTGCGGGAGATGTCTTCTTAAATAAAAAATATATACACTTACGCCTATATGCCCAAAAGGTAGACAGATGTCTATTACACCCACATTTCAGATACTAATATAGGATCCATGTTATGTACGTCGAGCCTGTTGCCGTTTACCGAGCACAATTTCAGATTCCGTGCTACTTCCTACTAGGAATTTCATGACAGAAAATCTCAATGGTACTTTGCCCGACCTAGGCATCGCATCCGAGATTTCACACGCAGCAGTTGCAAATACTACTGCTGCAGCTTATTTTAAAAACGTAAACTTAAATGTGTAAAGGAAAACTGAGGTAAGTCAGTTTTATCTATACTTATATTATAAAGCTGAAGAGTTTGTTTGTTTGGTTAAACGCCCTAATCTCAGGAACTACTGGTTCGAATTGAAAAATTATTATTTAGTGTTGGATAGTCCATTTATTGAGGAAGGTTATAGGCTATAAAACATCACGCTACGACTAATAGGAGCGGAGCAGCAATGAAAAATGTTGTAAAAACGAGGCAAATTCTCTTATCTTATATGAGGCAGACGAAGTTGCGCGGGTCAGCTAGTTTAACATAAGATTAGAGTTTTAGCTAAATAATACTTGTATGTGATCGTGAGAAGATACTATTCATCTTTGCGAAAACCATTACCAAATTTTGAATCGTGGAGTGGGGGTTCCGACGTGCGACGATTAACTCTACACCATCTGGTAACAGCTCCGCCTCAGACAGTTTGATGACATCGCTGTGTGTGTATGTGTTATACTGTGTGTCGCTAATGGCTCTTGCACGACGCGGATATATTGTGTAAATGACCGATGTGAGTACAGTAAGTAGTCTACATGAAACTTGCAAGAAACTTGCGCATGATGCTTGCGTATGAATGTAGCGCATAAAGTCTGCCTCAACTACTTGCTTCGTGTACATATACTACTAAGGACTTTATACGAGTAATGTTTTGTTTTTGTATGCTTACATTAGTTCCGCTCTGAAAATATTTTTTGTATCGCGGTGGACTTTACAAATAATGAAACAATATTTACACAAGGCAACCTTACTTGGAACAAATACATGGCTCTTGTGCTAGTCCCGTAGTTTAAGTTTGCACTAATATTTGCAAGTAGTGCGGCAAAGTACAGTAAAGTTAATAGAACCGAAAATTATGCGTGATAGACGGCTATAGAGATGCTCTCTTTTACATGGGATCTGTCATATCACTGAAGAAATGTAGGTATAATATAAGTTTGCTTACCCCTTTGTGTATACAGGCATGAATCAAATCTATCTCCAAGAAAAATCTGGTTAATATTTATTATAATGTGCAAACACACATTAATTTTTGTATCGGGCTCTGGCTCATACAATATACAGAGTAAACAAAGAACGGCTTAAAAGAATATGGTTACCCAAACAAATTAAAAGACCTTATAGAAAAGATTGAATGGTCTAGTAAATCTAAGAAAATAATAAGTACATATTCATTGAGCAAATAGAACGGTTGTGCCGATGTAATTACTGAGAGTATTAAGGTGAGCGCGGACTTGCATGGCGCGTTTTACTTACAGATTTTCGAAAGCAATGATTTTATTATATAACTCGCACATAAACTCGCATCAACGCAGCAGCGAAAAATGTATTTCAGATCAAATATCGGAAGTAAAAATCGATCATATCTGAGAATAGTTTATAATATCAAAACAGAACAAAAAATCCATGGCTTACAATTAAATAATATTGTGCTTTTACTTATGCGGCATATACAATGTTATTACGTATTTTTACAATAGATTTGATTGATTTCATGCGCTAAACAAATTTACCGACCATTTCGACCATTGCGGATATTATTGCGTACAAACTCATTGACAAAAGATCTGTTAATTATTTTATAATATGTACAGATTTAAAAATAATAGGACACCAAATTTAAAACTGAATGGTTTTACCAAGTGCGCATTCAACTTAAGAAGTTATTATAAGATACTTAAAACAGATTGAACAGAAGTTTGAGCGTAAATTCTGAAACTAGTAACTACACCAATCTTTAGAGGAATATAGCTTTACAGAATTTATAACTGTACCGCAGCTATTCGTGTTATTGATAAGTAATTTAGTAAGCCACCCAATTAAGGTTGTGTATCGAGCGCAAATGTGAATATAATATTGTATCGCAAAATTGTTAAACTTCGTGGTATTATGAATTCATAGAGACATAACCTTTTTATATCGGTAACCTGCATAATAGAACCGGTAACCGTAACAACGCCTTAGAACACGGACTGTATCAGTAGTGCAATAAAAAAGTACTTGTTGCGGTTTCAGGGCAAGCGATTTTATATAAAAAAGATAGCAATAAATTATGCTGGTACTACATATATATTATTATTGTAGATGTTTTCCCGTAACCACGGCTGCCGAAAAGCAGCCGAAACATCGGGGCAAGCGTAAATATAAATAATTTAATGGTTCAACAAATTATGTCGGATTTCAGACACAGTGAAAAGGATTAAACAGAATATGCTGCAGTCAAATCCTTGTACTTAAGTAGTTTTATTTCAATATATAACATTCACGACCGTAAGCCAAGACAGTTTTTTTTTAAGTGAGTGAAATATACATATAAAAACTTGTCTCCGTTCGCCACTAATCTGAAATCTTGAGGTGTGTGTGTGAAGTTTTTTTAGGACCGTTCTCCAATAATGTAAACATTCAATACTTCACAGCCTTTGTAAATGTGATGGAATATTTGCTCGACTACAGACACATATATTTTGTCAACTATCGAGAGTGATTGTCACCCAAATATTATTAAAAATATTTACTATCCGGTATATAAGTAGATGCCTATTTAAGTAAACTTAGTGCAGTATCCATGCAGATACCGTACTAAGCAGGTATGGCGATCGATACCATATGAATATACTGAATATCACAATGAAGTGAAAGTCAGATAGAATTGAAAACACATGTCTCGCCGCTAGTGTGCCGCTATGATTGAATAGATTAATATAACACTTAACATATCATATTCTCAAGAATAACAAGAATAATACATAATTTGTATATATGCAATCTATACAAGTAGTAGGCACTAAGACACATCGTGTGAAAAGAAAATTATAGTTAATGTTTAGTACGTAAGAATTTAAAGAAATTCTAAGTTTGTAAAAAATTTTAAGAAAAAAGAAAACATAATATTATATATATCATGCTTTTCTTTTTTTGACGGTCCTTTATACGCAAATAACTGTTCCAGATATAAAACTCTCGTAATTTTAATAAAGCTCTGAAGACTAATTTGATTTAATTTCTTTGCTAACATCGTGCTAAATAACAAAATTAATACTTTATTGCGTTCTGAATATAATACGGCTGACATATATACCCAACAATGTACATTGTCGAATATTGAACCTAGTTATTCACAAGCTGCATTATCACTTGCAACACTCAAATTAGTTTGTTTAATAGGAATATGATTACATCATAATCTCACACTTATATAACCCAGAAAGAATAGGCAGAGGTGGAAGACAACCTTTCACTCCATTCACTTTGCTTAGCTTCACAAAACCTCCTCCACTTTTGTTTTCAGGAAATACTAGACATTGCACTACTTAGATATGAGTAATATTAGCAATATGCGATATAAGTCTAAATTCTCTGTTTATTTATTTCATTTAAGAAATAAGGCATTTTTATGAACTCATAGTGCCAATTGCCAAATATAATGTTACTAGATTTTGCCCGCGGCTTTACTCTCATGTAGGTTAGGTAGTAAATTTTGTTTCTGGATGAAAGGTATCCTATGTCTTTTTTGTACCCCTGACAACGGTTATGCAAAATTTCATGATCATGATCGGTCGTGGATTTAAGGCGTGAAAATGTAATAAACGAACAAACTCTTACATTTGCATTTATAATACTTATCTGCGCCCCGCGGTTTGATATGCGTACGTCCCGATGCCGTGGAAATATCGGGATAAAAAGCCTATGTGTTAATCCAGGTCAGTGGTCAGGTCCAGTTTCATCGCAATTGGTTCAGTAGCTTTTGTGTAAAAAATCAACAAACATCTATCCAGCCATCCATCCATCACCACAAACTTTCACATTTATAATATTAGTAGGATAATACAATTAGTTAGGATACTGCTCCATCTTGTCATAGAGTCCATCTCTAGTCAACTCTCCTATATCAATTTATGGGCTAGTTAAAGTAGTTCCTGCCCTAAAACTTTTCACCAAACCCTTATTTGTATCAATTCCGATGTTTAAGTTTCTAGGGATTAACCGCGGCTGATTTAATTAGGCTCTTATTAACAAAAGGGTCTTAAGTAAACCGAAAGGTATCATTCTGAGCCCCGTCTAAACGTGCTTAGATTCGTTCTTTTAATTGTTCTGTGTGACCCACATTTTGGGTTGACCAAGTTGGTTTGTGGGACACTGAAAACAAAGTTGTGACGTTGTATGCGGATATAAAAAATATATGCCTCTTATTTTTATTTTCACGCTGATTTCAAAGGAAGGAATGGCGCAACAAAATTCTTTCTATAAAGATATCTATTATATTTTATATTTTTCGGTGCTACGCTATTACCAGGAGACCAATGAATTTTATAAGGTCGAGAGCATGCATTATAAATCATGGGTCTAAAATACTGCCTACGACTTCGCTCCATAAATACTATGGGATCGCACATAAGAATAAAAACGTGTATTCTATGTGGTAATTTAGGACATGATCTAAATGTGTGCCAAATGTTATCGCTGTGCAACAGACTACGCGTGATTAAATAAACATCCAAAAATCTTCACAAACTTTTACGCCATAAAATTAGGATTATTTTTGGTTTTTAAACTGACATAGCTGTAGAACGAAATAATGAATGGCAATTGGTTCATTATTAATTAGGTATAGACATTCAAAATCTTTTATCCCGGTAATGGTAGGCCGAGATCTATGATGACCAAAATACGCCGACAATGTTTTGTCGGCCTCGGTGGCGTAGTGGTTAGTGTAACCGACTGCCACGCCTAAGGTCGCGGGTTCGATTCCCGCACAAGTCAAACATTTGTGTGCATGAACATGGATGTTTGTCTTGGTCTGGGTGTTTCTATGTATAATATGTATGTATTTACAAAAAAAAAGTATATATGTATGTTTATCCATTGTCTAGTACCCATAGTACAAGCTCTGCTTAGTTTGGGCTAGATGATGTTGTGTGTATGTGGTAGAATATTATTATTATTATAAAAGTCTTACGTAACATAGCCGAGCCTATTCTCATCAACCAGACACATTGCCAGACTTCATACCGCTACCGACTTCCTAACAGATATCCGAAGAACACGCAAACTTATCTTGCGGGACAAACTAGGCAGCTTATTAATCAATTAGTACCAACTAATTAAATTACAAAGTTAAAATATAGTTCATTGCTATCAACTTGAGACGTCAACACGCGTAGGCTTTCATCCAAAGGAAAACGCCACAACACCCACCATTTTGATATAAATAGCCTTCTATATTGTTTGCAGTGGTCGAACCCTGTCTCTGTCCGGCCTTTATGCTAATTGAGCAAAGTTTAACACAAAGGGTCACCGTCGGTTGATACTTGTTTGTGTTACGAGACGCGCCCGCGTCTCTTTCCATCGTTTGGCTACTATATATACTGGCTACTACAGATCTGAGTGAAACTTATTGAAGCCGAAATAAACCCTTTGCAGTTCCTCCTCATATCTTACTTGTTCCACATGTACATATATTTTTATAGTTAGAAACAAACGTACTTCTATTATCGTTTATGTGGTTTTAGGGCAACAAATATATATACTATAGACTGATGAGGAATGTATACAATATTTTCATCCGAAGGAATAGTCCTTCGGATGAAAATATTGTATACTCTCCGATCAATAACGATATCTTTTCAAAAACTCTAATCGTGTTTTTAGCACGTTGCTTCTTGGAAATGGCTTTAATCAACAAATGTACGAACATTTATAATATTCGGTACACATCATATTTGTAGGACATGAAGTAGATGTGTTTTATCGGTAATCCTGTTCAAACTCGATGTAAGGCTGGGATAGTACCCACTCTACTAAAGAAAGATAGCCGTATAAGCCTGTGTTATATTTCTTCGGTAGGCTCCCAAGAGTCTCTCCCAAGAGCTTCAGGCACCAGGGGATCAAGTGCCGTAGAACTACCTCTTAAAGCTTTGTTATAGAACTTACATAAATATATGTCCCGCCTATATTCTTGAAGAGATAGAGATAGGTGTTTAAAATCCATTTTTCGCTAGCTATCTTTTTCAGTTCCATGAAATAGAGGGTGAGGCTATTGTCATCTACCGGGCACAATTCCAAACTCTATGCACGTACTGAGATTTTTTCCATCAGGAAAACCCAATAGCACTTTGCAGGATCCGAGAATCGAATTCAAAGCGGCAGTCGCATTCACTTCCGCTGTGTCACTGAGTACTTAATTAGTATAACGTGCGTGTTTTATATAAAGTATGCAATTATGTCGGTATCTACTCATATCACGTGTATGTCATCGGTTGTATAGTTGTATACATCTTTATTTTGCCGAGTATTTTTTAATTCTAGCGAGCGATTTACAAATAGCTTTCGAAAATATTCTAACAGAAAATTTCCCAATAAACTTTTACTTGACCTATAGTTTTTAATATTCGCGAAGGTATCCAGACTGGCAATTAGCACTGACTAGCATTTCATACTAAGTTCTTTAAATTTTAATAAATCTTATACGTCTTGTATTACATTGTCAAACACAAACGTCGAATATAATTACAATAAATATTAAATTTACATCAAACGAATTACTTACAAGTTAGTCTTTTATTTATAGAGTACCTTTTACAGCATAAAAACGAAGTGAAACCTTTGATCACTTTGAAAATGAATATTGAATATGTCTTGAAAATGGGTTTCAACAATTTACTTTGATACGAGTGTATTTAGTTTTACGTACACAGTACGTTGAATTCGACATTTCTATCTTTATGTGTCAAACACATGCGTGGGTGAATCGGTGGTAGATCTGTAAAATATTCTGAGATGGGAGTTGGAGTACATATTATTGCATTATGTGTATTATTTTTATTGTTAAACCGCGACTGAACGGAGTGAAATTAACCATTACGCAAGTTTTAAATCTGTGTGATACGACTATCTACGGTACTTATGGCATAGTGTTTTAAGTGGTCAACTTGCCAATGTCATTACGCCCAGGGTTGCGGGTTCGATCTCCACACAGGACAACATTTTGTGTGATCCACAAATTGTTGTTCCGAGTCTGGTGTTATTTGTGTCTTTGTTTGAATGCTTGTAAAGTCCATCGTGACACAGGAATTATTCCTAGTGCAGGAATTGTCTTTATAAAAAGAGAAAGAAAGATATGAAAAATATAATGTTTCTGTACTACCAACAAACATGAGTGAGTAGCTTTTAAAAGTACCTTCTGGGGATTAATCGCAACCTTCTTAAAATAGATTATCGTTTAGCATGTTCCAATCAAAATCATAGTCATTCATGACCACTTAAGTGTTTGAATATGAAAATCGAGCCTAAAAACACTTATATTTTTGGGGTAGAGATCACATAAGAATCCGGTATGAAATCTCTCATGTCAAATGCCATTGACTGTATTTAAATATAGTAATATCAGCTCTTTATACACATTGTCTCACTGCTGGGCACGGCGGCTTGGCTAGTCTGTTTTTTAGATCAAATAATTTATGTTATAAAAGTAATTTGTGGTCGTTTATAGTATAGGTTATTGATTAAACAACCTATGATGTGTGAAGCGGGCAATTCCTCTTCTAATTTCATCACGTGGCTCAGATAAAATGAGATTTTATCCTACTTGCCAAAGTTTGGATAAAATATAACATCAACAATATGGAAATTAATCTGAACAAGCTGTGTCAGGTACTACTTAAAAATTTACATAATCCATGTCAGGTCATAATGTACCTAAGAATTTTAGGGATTCTTTTATGTAAATGAAGTAACAAAGAACTTTGCTAATAAAACGAGATCTTTTGAAGATAAACTTAGAATCTAATAAAGTTTTTGTTTGGAGTCGTAAAGATTTTAGTTAGTTTCATACGGGCGCAAGAACTTATGTAACTAACTTGTATGAATTCAAAGAAACAGACTTGTATAATACAAAATAATTTATATTTTAAACTAGATTTTACCCATGGCTTCGCTCGCGTTAATCTAGGTTGTCTCAATAAATTTCTATCCCTTACGAACAGTACTTTATTTCTGCATGAAATATATATGCCTTCTGTACCCCTGAGAACGTGTATGCGAAATTTCAGAATGATCGGTCGAGTAGTTAAGGTTAACAAACAAAAAACAAACTCACATTCGCATTTATAATATTAAATACAACGGTAGATACTAATCTTAAAGTGTAATTCTAAAACTCAAATATTAAACGAAATGTCTTACAATTTTGAGTATGTTTGAATAAATGTCAAGTCTGCGTGATATGTTATGTAACTCGGCGTCATTACAATGGCGTGAGTGTAAAGATATTAATTATTTTCATTTGTGTGTCATTTGATACCTGATTCATATATGTAAGCATACGTTTGAAATGTATTTAGGTAAGACAGCGATAGCCTAGTAGGAGACCGTTGGACTGCCATGCAGAGGTCACAAGTTCAATTACAAGGCGCGCACCACTAACTTTTCAAAGTTATGTGCGTATTAAATAGTTAATTATAGCTCGCTTTAACAGTGTAGGAAAACATCGTGAGGAAACCTGCATATCTGAAAGTTCTCCATAATGTTCTCGAAGATATGTGAAGACTGCCAACCCGCACTGGGCCACCGTGGTGGACTAAGGCCTCACCCTTCTCACACTGAGTAGAAGCTCGTAGCCAGCAGTAGGACAGTTTAATACAGGGCTGATATTATTATGAAACATGTAGACGCCCACTTTAAACATTCAAACCTAATTACACCGTGCCTCTAGCATTTTCGAGTAAAAGTTCATTTGAATTAGTTCAGTCGTGATATTAAGGTAAAATTTATTTTTATTATAATGTTGGTAGCGATATTTTAATTTTTTCACCTTTTCAGATTGCTAGTAATACAGATTACTAATTATTTATAGTATTTCTGTTAACCTCTCTAGCTAAAGAATGCTGGTATTATGCGTGGGATCACGTTGGTAGTGCTATGCGTGGAATTAAAACCCGACCTCTCAATCGCAGGTCCAATAACAACCATTGGGTATCCACTTAACTCGCATTGTGTATGTAGTTCTTTATGTGTAATAGATTTGATATGCAAAAAATACCCTAAGAAAGTTATTATAGATCTAAAGTAATTTAATTTTAATCATGGTGATATACATTTGCTTTATGCGGTACGGCTTAATGATTAATGCTTTGATACGTTATTTGCTACTTAAGACTTTGATAAGACGTACTGCGCTCTAGGCTTAGTGTCGGAAAACAAACGCAAATTAAAAGAAGTTGCATCTTGACATTAGCACCACTTTCCAAAGTTCACAAGCTTTAGGTCCAACTGTCTCCTACTAGAATATCGCTGCTTTCAAATATACAGGGTGATTTTGAAATCGTGTAATTCCTTTTAACCACGCATTCTACTGGTGATATAGAATAACCCTGACCATATTTTTATTTAATTAGATCTTTTTTTTTTGAAAAATTATTATTCCGTTTTTTTCGTGAAATGGTGTCAGATAGTCATATGTTAACCAACCGAGGCAATTTTAATTTTTTACTAATTAAAATAAAAAATCATATTAATAATTAATGTCGTAACTAATAACGGGCGGTCCTTTTTATTGCCCCTTATTATTTACGACATCAGTTATTGTTATGTTATTATTTTTAAATTAAAAAAAAATTAAGATTGTGTCAGGTGGTTAAAATATGACTATATGAAATCATTTCATGAAAATAATCTGTACTCTAATTTTGCCGAAACCATTATTCTAATTAAGAAAAAATATGGTCAGGGTTATTCTATATCACCAGTAGAATGCGAGGTTAAAAGGAATTACACGATTTCAAAATCACCCTGTATAATAAATAACTTACTTTGCTAAAATACTAAAATAATAACTATTATAAGCTACGTAAAATAGTAACTACTAAACAGATGACATTTTAAGCATGCTTATCTTGTATTATGTTACTAAACTTACAAAGACTTATAAAATTCGATAACCCATAATATTCATTGAAAGGATTACTTTCAAATTAATCTTACCTATAAATATTCAGTTGAACTTGGCGAACGACAAAACGATTCGCTTAATAATTACTTGGTTAAGACAGCCACTTTGCATTAAATATATTTTACTTAGTGCAATTTTATAGAACAAACCTATTTTTCCAAGTATTACGCTTTAGCTAATCGGTTATAAAGAATTCTGCTTTCGAAAAATCAATATAGAGGTTAGAGAAATAACAAGAAAATATGTTAATTTGAAAATTTCATATCTCGAAAATATTGCCTCCATTTAACATTCAATATAATCCTTAGAGCTATAAGACTTATTCGTAATGAACGATTCTTTTTCTTTTGTGGGT
Source organism: Catocala nupta (assembly GCA_963675205.1). Taxonomy (NCBI): domain Eukaryota; kingdom Metazoa; phylum Arthropoda; class Insecta; order Lepidoptera; family Erebidae; genus Catocala; species Catocala nupta. Next base: position 14,584,876 of record OY776092.1, on the reverse strand, counting down.
TTTACTTACCTGTCGACGAATATGAGCGTGATTTTTCTTAGAGGCTTAACCCCTCATGTTTCACAGCTTAACCCTTAAGCTCTACGTGACACATGTCCCAGATTACTGGTACGATTATTAAGCTGTTGACAAATGGCCGCCGTATACTTTTTGCTTAATAAATATGTGAATCGTTAAATATTCCTAATTAGTATTTTTTTCCCGCGTAATTTTGCTTTGAATATTGCTGACTGGAAGCCTGAATACGTCTTGACGGAGGGCAAAGTGTAGTTCTTTTTTACATTTACGGCATTTTCTTTGTTTGCCTAAATAAATTGAGAAAATGTTTTCCAAGGAAATATGTACAAGGAAAATTGTTTTCGTACATAAATTACGTATGTTTATCAAGATTACGTTGGCAGGAAAAATGTAGAGGCATACTTTCATGTATATAGTCTAATTGGATCAGGGTAACATATAACAAGCACAGGGTCCAAACTTCGCTTCAGAGGTCGTTGGTTCAGTCCCCAGGGGCAGAATTGTAATTGAGTTTTCTCTCAGAATTTTTCTATTATAAGCGGAGATTATACTGGTAGTAAACCGATGGCGTTATTGTGGTTATTTATTGCGTATATGAAAGAAATCAATAATTATAAGTAATATTATAAATGCAAAAATTATCCCTATCTGCACCGTTGCTACAAAATTCCCGAGAAAACAATTTGATAGGCAATCAGCCCATTTATATAATAAAATAAATAATATATTACATATATACCCTTTGACATATCATGAGAGCAAAAAAACATTAATGCTTTGGCTTAAAAACTTAAATTTTAATAATACTGAGGAATTATTGTATATTATTTCATAATAATTGTTGTCTTAATAATATTGCATACACACGTACACACTCACAAATACACACACATACTCACATGCACCCACGCCCACATATACACACATACACACGCACACACATGCACACGCATACACATTCACACACCCACAGACATACTTACATATATATACATACACATATTTCCTCAACAAATTTAGTTACATACCTAAGTTTATATTTATCACCCATTTGTTTAAATATTGTGAAACTTGTGCAATTATCTTATTACTGTAATGTGAAGAGCGGGGTCTCCTAACGCAGGTAATGTTTACTTAAAAGGAGTACTAACCCAACTACTGATTATAAAATAGTATATAAGAAAATAATAATAAACAATTATTTTGTTTTATTTATTTATAAAAATGAGTATTTTTGTTTTTTTGTTTGTTTGTTTCTTAGTTTCACTTTCAAGTTATAACTTATCGACCGATCATCATAAAATTTCGCATACACGTTTTCAGGGATACAGATAAGGACATAGGGTACCTACTTGGGTATTCTGGTTTCACCCAGAATGAAAGTACTGTTCAAGAGGGATAGAAATATAATACCATAACCATGGATCATAGGTAGGGCATAATCTAATAATTTATATGGCTTAAAATCTTTAGACATACCTCATACATAAACAGACTCATGCCTGTCTAATGAAGAGTCTGGTATTTCCAATCTTTCTCTATGGTGCTGAGACTTGGACGTTAAGACTATAAGATCGCCGAAAAATCGATGTTCTGGAGATGTGGTGTTGGAGACGCATGTTAAAAATACCGTGGACAGCGTCTCGAAACAATAATTCCATCCTCAAAGAACTTCGCATACAAGACAGGCTTTCGTCGATTGTGCAATTACGAATACTGAAGTTCTTTGGACACATCTCCAGAAACGAGGACTTGATGGAGAGACTTGTGGTGGAAGGCCGCATTGAAGGCAAGAGAGGCCGCGGTCGGTCTCCAACGCGCTGCATCTACCTTATCACCAAAGTTACGCAGTCAACCGCCCTACAGTGTACTCGCAATGCTAGGGATGGAGGGACATCGCTCGACGTGCGGAAAATGACGTCAGTGCGCTGCAAACCTGTCCATCAATGATAGCCACGACCACTCTGACAAGAGTGCCCGACTAAGAAGAAGAAGCCTGTATAAGGGGCAGGCAGATAATATTCACACGTACTTATATTTTTGGTTCTACGTTTTTATATTTAAATATATTCGTACGATGAACATATTTAATAAATCTGCCTTGTGGGAGACCTTTTAATAAGTTTGAGTATTAATATCGGTTGTTTGAAATGCCGGCCGTACCTGAAAATATGTAGGTAAGTATATTTGGCTATGCTTGCCTATCTTTGCAAGTCTTTGAGGATTTACATATACATATAATAATAATAATAATTTAATGCACATTGCGGGAATATCGGGCCGTCTATTCAGAAAATAGACCACGTCTACCAAGGTTGCCTATGCACAAAAAGAATTTAGCGCTGGTGTGTGCCTTGGACTCATTACTGCCTGCTTATTTAGTGGACAGTGAAAGTCTTAGCGATTTACACTCAATCTTGTACTGTGCGGCTGCTGCGGTATGTCGAGTGGCTGGTATTAAAAATCCAGACATAAAGCCAGCTGCTCGACCCAGAAATACTATGCCAGCGTGGCAGTGCAGGATTGAGCGTCGTATCGCTGAGTCCAGAGCACTCATCGGCAAGCTTATCTGTTTCAGGGAGGGTAATACACGACCGAGAGTGATGCGTTATGTGACTCGGGCGTTCGCAGGGACTGACGTATGTCCCCAAGATTATGTCACCCGGGTTACAGAACGCATCGACTTCCTGAAACAGAGAATTTGTGCGTGGGCAAGCCGAGTGAGACGCTACAAAAAAAGAGCTGACCGATATTTCCAAAATCGTGAATTCCAGAGAGATGAAAGGTGGGTGTACAGAAGGTGGGAGCAACCTGATTCTAGTGGGGATGGTTGTCTACCAGATACAGAAGCCACGACTGCTTTTTGGCGTAGTATCTGGTCGACACCCGTCGATCACGAAGAGGGGGATTGGTTTGGGGATGTTTGGCGGACATGTGACACTATACCACAAATGGAGCCAATTAACATACAACCAGAAGATGTTTCTTGTGCGGTTCGTTCGTTACCAAATTGGAAAGCAGCGGGACCGGACGGACTGCACAACTTTTGGTTGAAATGGTTCCGCAGTGCACATGCATGCTTGGCGTCCCTATTCCAGTCATCTTTGGAATCAGGATCGCTGCCTGACTTTTTGACCACTGGCACCACCCATCTGCTCTACAAATCAGGTAGTGTCACGGACCCAAAAAATTATAGACCGATAACATGCCTACCGACGGTCTATAAACTTCTTACATCCATTTTGAGATCTAAACTTTCATTACATATTACAGCAAACAACATCATGTCTGTATCTCAAAATGGATGTAGAAGTGGGGCCCGTGGTACTAAAGAGCTACTCCTGATTGACATGACCATCAGTCAACAAGTACACCGCCTTAGGAAAGATCTTGCGACATGCTGGATAGATTATAAGAAGGCCTATGACTCTGTACCACATACATGGCTCTTGAGGGTGCTGGAGTTGTATAAAGTTGATGCAACTCATTGCACTTTCTTGAAGTCATGTATGAGGCAGTGGAGAACGGTTTTACGCTATCCAGGATGTCGCCAGATCGGAGAAAGCGGTGTATCTCTCAAGATCAAGCGAGGTATATTCCAGGGCGGCAGTTTGAGTCCCTTATGGTTCTGTCTAGCACTGAACCCTCTTAGTACTTTACTTGAGAGTTCAGGGCTAGGCTATCGATTGCGGAGAGATGGTCAAGTTATATCTCACCTTCTTTACATGGATGACTTAAAACTATTTGCCTCCACCAGACCCCAACTGACAGCGTTACTTAAGGTAACTGAAAACTTAAGTAACTCCATCAGGATGGAGTTTGGTGTTGACAAATGTGCAGTTATGTATGTAAAGCGAGGCAGGGTTTTGGAATCTGATGGCATTGAACTTTCAGATTTCACTAGACTTAGATCTCTCTCTGCAAATGAAACCTATAAATATCTGGGTATGTCACAGGCATTAAGTATCACTGAGGACGGTATGAAACGGGCGTTGCAGGAGCGCTTCTTTAGCCGCTTGAAAAAAATACTGAAAAGTCTTTTGTCAGGCGGCAACAGGGTGCGCGCCTGTAACGGTTGGGCCATGCCGATCCTTATGTACTCCTTTGGCATACTCAGATGGACACAAACGGAATTAGATGCCCTGGATAGAAAGGTCCGTACACTGTTGACTGCATACCGAATGCACCACCCGCGCTCCTCGGTGATGAGATTGTACATCCCGCGGAAGTGTGGGGGTCGCGGTTTTTTAAATGCCAAGACCCTCCATAACCGTGAGGTGTGCAATCTCAGAGAATATTTTTTTCGAACCGATGTGGGCGTGCATCGCGATGTAGTAGCAGTGGATACGGCCTTTACCCCGCTTGCTCTGGCTAATGAGAACTGGCGCAAACCTGTTATACTTGGAACTGACGAGCGCAGGGATGTATGGAAAGGAAAAGAGCTGCATGGACGCTTTTTCCGGGCTCTGAATGGGCCCGACATAGATTTTCAGTCATCGGTGTCCTGGCTACGATTTGGCGATCTCTTCGCTGAGACCGAAGGTTTTGTCTGTGCAATTATGGACGAAGTTGTTATGACGAACAACTACCGGAGATATATCTTGAAGGATGGGACGGTTGACATATGTCGGGCATGTCACCAGCCCGGAGAATCTCTCAGACATATTATCTCCGGTTGTTCTCGTCTTGCCAATGGAGAGTATTTGCATAGACACAACCAAGTAGCCAGGATTGTCCATCAGCAACATGCCTTGAAGTATGACCTTGTGGAATCTGAAGTGCCGTATTACAGGTATGTGCCCGATCCAGTTCTCGAAAATGGTCGTGCTACTTTGTACTGGGATCGGTCTATCATCACTGATAGGACAATTGTGGCGAACAAGCCAGATATTGTGCTGATAGACCGATTAGAACGCCGAGCAATGATCATCGATGTCACCATTCCACATGACGGGAATCTTGTGAAAGCTGAAAAAGAAAAAGAGTTGAAATACTTGAACCTAGCTCACGAGATTGTCGACATGTGGCGTGTGGACTCGGCGATCATTGTGCCGATAGTCATTACAGTCAATGGTTTAATACCTAAGAGCCTCGACCACCACCTGCAGAGGCTCGCGTTAGATGGCTGGATCAAGTCCTTGATCCTAAAGGCAGTACTACTCGACACGGCGCGTATTATGAGGAGATTCCTCTCTTTGGGGCCCTAACCACCGGCAGCTTGGACCTTGTTCCCGATGTCGGTGGGTCATTTCAGTTTTTATATTTTTAAATATGTATAGTTTTTATATTTATATTTAAAAATGTAATTATTAGAAAAAAATAGAAATAAAGAGAATAATAATAAATTCTTTATTTCTCCTCACAAATAAAAGCTTAATTCTAGGTATAACATATTATTTGGTAGGTAGGCTAGGTATAATGCGAGGAGCTGGTGTCTGTGTTAGACATAAAATGACTGTGATACAGATCACCAGGTCCCCCACGGAAGAACTGATAGTATTTATGAACCTGTTATTATATTATATTAAACTCTAATGTTACAAGTAAGGAGATTCAATACTAAAAAATTTAAAAACATAATTATAATTATGAAGGTAGAAATAAAAACGAACTATAAACAGACATTTAAACAGAGCGCCTGCTGTGAGTTGTGTGTTAAGAAGTCTATGATAGTGTATGACGTTAGTGTGAATGTGTGGTATCATTGTGTAGTGTTGGATGTCAGGTGTAGTGAGTTAATGTGTAAGTCACCAAGTGTGGTGTGTGGTGTAAGTTATGAATTTATGTCGTATGCATTTATATTTGATTAGAATGTAGTAGACTTTCTGCGAAATTATAATCCAAATTTTGTAACCAGCCCGAGACCAAAGTCTTGCATTTGGTTTTGGGTAATGGATATATTGTTAATACCCGATTTGACTTATTGTATAAGTTCGTACTCTGGTAGCAGAAAAACCGATGTGGCATTTTAGTTTTGAAAGTCAGTGCAGAGCAGACTTTGTGTTGGCGACGTTTGTTTTTTATTTTTCAGGTTCATAAGTAGTAAGGGAATGTTGTTTCATAACCGTTTTTAAGATGAAGAGCTGTTTCACAGTAAGTACCTTCCATTTTGAGTAGAAGTCAGCCGTTGGGTGATAAAAAGGTAAAAACAAGCTAACTTTAAGGAGAGCTCTTTGTGGCCTCTCAATTTTTAAGAAGTGAGTTTTACATGCGCCACCCCATGTAGTGACACAGTATTCAAGGTGAGATTGACAGAGAGCATAATACACTGATTTTATTACAGCTTTTGTGGCAGTGTTTCTTAAGGCTTTAAAAATTACTATAAGTCTTCGCAATCTCGCTGCAAGGTGATTAATATGTTCGTAAAATTTAAGATTTCTGTCAATAATTACGCCTAAATACTTGATGGATTCAGTATTTTTAAGTTTAGAACATTGGCAAGTTGTGTCATTCATATTGGGGCACGAATGGGAGACAATTCTTAAAGAGGGATCCGGTATGTCATTGGCTTTAATGGAGAATGTTATGTAGGATGTTTTATCGACGTTTAACGTTAGTAGGTTCCTATTTAACCAGTTGGTCACAGTATTCATGCCTATCTGAGCGCTGATAAAAACTTCATGCCAAGAGTTGCCACTGAAAAGCAAGGCCGTGTCGTCCGCAAATGCAACAATTTTCGACTCAGGAACCCTTTGCTGACATATATCATTTATGTAAACTAGGAACAGTGTCGGTCCTAAGATACTGCCCTGCGGAACTCCAAAAGTCACTGGGGCTTCTTCACTAGTTACGTTTCCAACTTTTACACACTGTGTTCTGTCAGTTAGGTAATCTTTGAAAAGTCTCAATTGAAGATCCCGGATGCCAAGGCCCTCGAGTTTCACAAGCAGAATAGGGACAGAGACTGTGTCAAAGGCCTTTGCTAAATCTAAGAATATCCCAATAGTTTTTCTCTTTGAGTCTAGGTTGTTAACTATATAATTTGTCAGTTCTAGTACAGCATCGGAGGTGGATCTTTTGGCTCTGAAACCAAACTGTGCTTGTGACAGAAGACTTTTGTTTTCCAAATAGTTAACAAGTCTTTTATTAATTATGCGTTCTAAGATTTTTGATAACATAGGGAGAATTGAAATTGGCCTATAATTATTGACACAGTCTCTATCACCACTCTTATGTAACGGGTGAACTCTAGCTTTCTTATAAATCTTCGGAAACACACCGGTTGTGAAAGACAAGTTACAAATATATGTTATAGATAATGTTAGAATATCTATATTTGACTTCAAGATGTTGCTAGATATCATATCAAGACCGACCGAGCAATTACTCTTTAACTCTGTTATTAACGTCCTGATCTCATCTTCGTCCGTGGGGAGTAGACAGAAAGAATAGCTACACGAGTTTAAAGTGATGGGTTCTGTTTGCAGATTATTCTTTGTGATTTCTTCTGCTAACGATTTACCAATATTTGCAAAATATTGGTTAATATTATATTATTGGTTTTATAAGTTCACTCGGGCTGTCTTTGGGTTTGGTTAAGTAAGTTATCTCTTTGACAATTTTCCATATTTTTTTCCTGCGTTTTGAAATTGTAGTTTTTCATAATCTCTTTTAAGTTTTTTTAACAAAGATGAACAAAAATTTCGGTATCTTTTATAAGTAGTTTTGAAATCTCATTATCTGGGTGTTTCTTTACTTTTTTGTACAGATTATCGCGGTTTTTAATACACTTTAGAATGCCTGGGGTTATCCAAGGTTTTAGAATTTTTTTTCTGTTTGATATTTTGACGTCTTTAGAATTGTTTTTGATAACATTATAAAGAATACTATGGAAGATATTAGCAGCCTCGTTGGCGTTTCTGATTGTATATAGTGGACTGAAGTCAGCATTTTTAAGTTCGGCGTTTATAAGATCGTGATCTAAGTACTTTACAGTTTTGACAGGTTTTTGTTTAGGAATACTAGCTATGTACAAAGCAACGCTATTATGATCTGTAATTGTTGTTTGGAGTATGAGACAACGAGCTGTTAATTTAGTCTTCAGAAACGTGTGATCTAGACATGTATTATTGTGCGTAGGTGATGTGTATGTATCTTATGCACAGTTATCTAATAGGGATGTAGTTTAATAATATGTTATGCCAAGTCAGTCCACTGATTTAATTTTAAGATTGTGATACATGATGATACTGTCCATCTATAGACAAAAAATAATGAAAGGGAATAAATTATTTAAATGCCTTAAATAAATACATAATTCTACTAATAATATAAACTACTTTTATCCGCTACTTCGTACGCGTCAAATTCAGAAGTAGTTATTGATTTTATTTTAATACTCTATTTAGTTTTATTTAAAGTACTAATATGTACAGAAATACTGGCTGTTAGGTAGGTAATCAGTAGGTTAGTTGAGATCAGTTAATCAGTAATGGAACTAATTCACTGCAAAACCCCAAACATTAATATTATTATATACATATTTACTGATTATTCAGTAGGTTAAATAGCTTGAGACTTTCTCTCCGAACCTCTATTTCTTGTTTTTAAGACTTCTAGGCGGCATATCAAACATTTCGGCAGCGTACCAAGATATTGTATGCACCAGATTTAGATTTCAGTTAGACCTTCATAATATCATCGTGCAGTGGCGTGATGCGCGTGCAAACATTTAGACAGATAAGCAAAAATTCCAAAATAATTGTTTTGGTATATATAGCTCTTGCAAACATATTTTTCTTAAATGTCTTCTATGTACAAACTTCGACCAGTTACAATTTTATTATATGGTTAGATTAACATAATATATTATGTTGTTGACCAATAAATTAATTGACAAAGAATTAATTTCAATTATTTGAATGACTTGAGTATATAATGTTTGTCCTATTAATATCCTACTATAAATGTAAAAGCTTGTAAAGATTGTTGTTACTCAATCACATAAACAAACGCATAAATTGCTGCACGTATTTGTATGAAACTTAATCGTAATAGGCCGTGATCTGTTTGAAAGTCAAGTTTCCGGCCGTTTCCCGGATTAACACATAGGTATCTATATATTCCAGGACGTGTTCCCGTGGGATTTACACGAACAACGTCATGGGCGGATACACTCTGTTTATAATCGTACATTCGCATATGCACGTCGATACACAGAGATACATACAATCTAAAGAATGATAAAATCGTGAGTCAGTGAGTCACGTGCGACAATTAAATCGTAGCTAAAATTGGCTCGAAGTCCGGTGGTTTCGAAAAATGGTTGAATCCATAAAATTCACGTTCAATTTCTTCAGTGCGTGTTTTACAGAAATAACTCTCACATTCAACATTGAAAGCGTTTCTAGGTAAAGTTCGAAGTTAACCGACTACTATTTCAATAGAATAGAAAAGGCAATAAAATAGCTTAGCATTTTCGAGTAAAAGGTCTTGCCTTTGCTAATCATTTAGCGACGGTACGAATAAGGCGGCAAAATACGACTTTCTAACAGAAAACTATAATTAGAGTAGTGATGCTATTATTCAGTTGGTCAGTAAGATTTCTAGAGGCTGACAAGCCTCCATCTCACTTATGTTTGTGGTAGGTATTAAGAATGGAGCGAAAGGAAATGTTGCCTTTTACTCCATTCTTAATTCCCTTCGCTTAGGGTCTGTATCTAAATTGGCACCCATGATGATATAACTTACAAGCGATGATAATTGGCTACAGTAACTGTTTACTATCAGGTTAAGTATCAGGAGAATTTTGCCTTGAATTTAAATTATTGTTTATTTTTAATGTTATTCTTTATCCCCATGAATATGACTACTGAAAAGCACCGAAACCGAAACGTCGGGGGAAGTCTAAACTTAAAACCAAATAGTTTTAATAACTTAAATAGAAGTAAACAGTAACTAGTAACTGGTGTTAAACAGTAGTATAATAGTTTATTATCTTTAAAATTAATAATGCAATAATAATGTTTTAAAATAAACGTAAACGTAAGACAAAGTTTGCCTGTCAACTATGATAATATCGATAATTTATAACCTTTTTAATATAAGCCAAAGTTGCCAACTGAAATATAGTGACATACTACTTATTATTAACCCAAGTGGGTATTCTACATTTACATTCAATATGTTATAATTGTGTCAGTCAAATGTATGTGCTCTAATAGCGAGATGGTAACAGGCATGGCTGTCAGATTAAATCAAGTTTAGGGGGCGATTTTGTCAAATAGCGACAATGCGAAATATGTAAAGGGGACTTACATAATAAACTAAAGGTGTTTTGTGTTTGGGAAGCGTAAGCTTAGCAATGTGTGAATGAGAATTGAGGTGATGTGTGCCTTGAGTTTGACTTTTGTTGATTGCTTCAAGCAAAATACGAGGTGTATATACAAATAAGGAAGGAAGGAAGCTTATCCTGTTTGTGTATGTTTCCCAAATAAGGTGTTACTAGAATCCCTCAGTAAGAATAAAATAAACAAAAATATGTGTATTTCTCAGGCGGATTTTTAGGGCCCGGTTTTACGATTCGTGAGGCAGACTCATAGTGTGAGATCGGCTCTTTTTGTTTGGCTGCCAAGCTCTATTCTGAGAAGGAACTAATTAATTTACCTCTGTATTATTTATTGTAAAATATAAATCAAAATACATAAATTCAAAAATTCACTACATTAAATAATTCATGTCCTTTTTCATACGTGCAAAAATCGACCAACTTAAATATAGATAATTTAATTTTTACTTGCTACATTTTCCTCTGCTAGCACTTATCGCTATTCTAAGACTTTCTTTAAAATATACATATCTTTAGTTTGTCAACCGATTTGAACGAAACAAAATTGAAATGTTAGCCCGAGCTTATATGCATAAATTTCATTTTATAAAACTAAGAGGGCCAAAGTAACTTGCAGAAAATAATGTTTGTACATTTAATCAACATCATTCTAAGTTTCACATAATTATTATAATTATATCAAATGTGTATTTATATTTCTATGCCATAAATTTCCCCCTTTTCAAAATTGCCTCTAGCAGAAAATCTCATTTCTCGTTTTTCTAGCAGAAATCTCCACTAGTTGATCAATATAGACGTTGCCGACGATGATAATGTAGACGTTGGCATGTATACCACATGCCAACGTCTACATGTTTCGAGTTTGTCGAGACCTCGGTGCTCTAAGTCATTAGTCTAGTTCTTGGCTTAACAAACTGATTACCACCATATATCAACCACGCCACTGCAAAACTAGCAAATATTTTAATCTCAGAATGTTTCTTTTTCAATAAAATATATTTCAATCTAACATAGAATAGGTATTTTATATAACTTAAACAATACACTACCCAAACATTAAAAACAAAGACGTTTTAAATCTACTTAAAAATAACATACGAGCATTTCAAATCTGGTAATTGGGGTGATTGTCAAATGACATAAAAAGGATGCACGTTACAAACTATGACGTAACCGTATTTAAATGCAGCTGTCCGAGGTAGTATAAGATCCACTACATTCCCACTTTTTTATACCCAAATTTGAAATATTAATTATTCCCTTATTTTGCAACCAATTTTAATACAATTTAAAAATAGATTTCTATTAATTGCTATTTACTCATAAGTGTAACATAATAATTATATAAAATCACAACAGGCAACTACCCTCTTAAAAAAATCGGTAATATTAATTGAATTAATCTATTAAGTCGCAGCGACACACCGGTGGCCAGACACAATAGATTTTTAATTATGTCTGGTAGTCTAAGACGTGACAGATTAATAATTATTTGCAAATTGGCAACTCGGTAAGTTATTCATAATTCCTTTCAATTTAGGTGTAGGCTCGTAATTTACAAGTCCTTTAAACCATTTAAGGTACTAATTAATAATTATATTAGTTCAGTTGACTTAACACCGTACCTAATTAAAAACGTATTTTGCCAACGACGTACGTTTTGCGTAGACCTTCAATGTTTTTGCTTTGAAATAATATTACGGCCCATTGATGCCTGATTTTCGTAAAAAAATTTGTTACGAGAGTTGGGTATTGAAATAGAATGCCGATCTAATCTAATAAATGTCGAATGTGAACTGAAATGCAATTAATTTTATATATTTAAGAGAATACCATCTGACAGAGACTAGTTGGGTATTGTATTTATAAATACTTTTATAACGAAAGTTGGCTCTCTTATTTGTGTTTATCTATTTTAACATGTTTTAACAGGTCATGAATTCATACAATTTACCTTACTTGTATGGCTAGTGAAACACATAGACTTTGTCTGAGGGATGGACTGCGCTTGACGTAACAGTGATGAGAACCAGTGACCGTAAAGCGATTTCAAAACAAACCTACTTTATCGGAGCCGTACAGTACCACCTTGAAGATTTATAATTACATTATTATCAAATCATACATTCTAGAACGGAATGAACTCCACGTTGGATGATGATTGGTGGATCTTTATGAGTGTAGTCTCTACGTGCACAATGACAACAAGATTGGGACTTTGACGCGAATATTATTATTACGTTATTCTGTGAATTGTTGTTGTCTGTTTCGCGTCTTATTGTTATAAATATAAATATAAATATTCTACCACATACACACAACACCATCTAGCCCAAACTAAGCAGAGCTTGTACTATGGGTACTAGACAATGGATAAACATACATATATACATTTTTTTTTTGTAAATACATACATTTTATACATAGAAACACCCAGACCAAGACAAACATCCATATTCATGCACACAAATGTTTGACTTGTGCGGGAATCGAACCCGCGACCTCAGGCGTAGCAGTTGTTTACACTAACCACTACGCCATCGAGGCCGACGATTCTGTATCTATGCCGCATAAGAAAATATATCTTTAAAAATGGACGGTTTCCTCAGCTTTTCCTTTATGGTAATAAACTAAAAGTCTTCCAACATGTTGCCCAATTAATATATCTTAATGTATATTATACTTCAAAGTAAATCGAAGCTTTATCGAGTGGCCACAATTTCAATTATACGATACATTAGCTTTATTGGACAATACGGCTCTAGTGTTTACTTTGACAGCACAAACAGTGCACGAGGAGTGTATTTGATCGGGAAACGTTTTTAATATACCCCGTAGCCATTAAGTAATGAGATAAGCCATTTCGAAAATTGCGGAACCGTTTTAGCGCTTGTTGTATTAACTTTTGACACAATACCCAAAGTTTATTTATGTGCGTGTTCGAAGTTTGAATGGTCTTTGAGACTTTTAAAACGATATTATAATTTCTTTTTATAACGATAGTCAATGTTTAATCGATGTCAATGAATGGTTTAATTCGGTATTGTTGAATTTGTAATCGTAATAGCGCTATTATGTTACATTAAAATATTAGCTTTTACACGCAGTTTCACTCGCGTTAGTAGTAGGTATTGTCAATATATTTTTTCTCTGATAAAATCTACATTAACACGAGTAACGCCGCGGGCAAAGTCTAGTCCTTAATAGACGGCCAGGCTCCTTTTGCTTTGGACTTAAAAATATAGGTATTGGTAAAATGTAGGTGAAATACACTCCTAGATATTATGTATGAAACTAGAACTTATATTTCTCCGTATACAATATGCTCTTATAAATATTTATTGGTACATGAGGATCTGTATCGGTAGAGATTTCTGATTTGAATCATTTACCTTTATTTTTGTATCATTTACTTTAATTTCTATCATTTACTTTTGTTACACATACATACATAATTTCGCCGCTGGAGATATATATAAACAAAAGAAAACTATTCGGAATCTGTACAATGATTGATATTAAATATTCTACCTCGATTCTTATTGCTTGTAAATTCATAATTGCGCTGGGACGCATTGCAAGGAGAATCTTCTGTTCAATTGTAATTGATTTGATTTGACTAATTGTTTTTTTTTTCATTTATTTCGGCCTGCATAGGCCCATAGATAAATACCTTAACCTAGATTTACATATTATAAAATTTTATAAAACATACACACAACACCATCTAGCCCAAACTAAGCAGAGCTAGTACTATGGGTACTAGACGATGGATAAACATACATAGATACTTATTTATTTTTGTAAATACTTATATATACATAGAAACAGACCAAGACAAACATCCATGTTCATGCACACAATTGTTTGACTTGTGCGGTAATTGAACCCGCGAACTCAGGCGTGGAAGTCGGTTACATTAATCAGTATGCCATCGAGGCCGATTTGATGTTAGTAAATACACCCTAGTACTATGTTAGTAAAACTTCACTTCGCACACTTACCTAATACTAGTGCGCTCGGCTGGTACTTGTCCGCGCAAGCGACGGAATACCACGCCTTGCGGCCAAAAGCTTTCGTCCAACACCTTGTGCAGGTACGCGCACGACGAACACTTTAAAGTTGATGTTACGGCGCGACTCCAGCACCTGCACTCTCGGGACGTACTTCACGTACTTCGCGATGTCCTCCGCCTCAGTGTAGTGCAGGCGCGAAATGTACGTCGGCGTGTTCGGGGACGTAGGACGCACCTCCAGGTTGGGGTCCACAGATGTCTTGCCACATCTATTCTTAATGTTTCGCGACCGGCGCTTTTTCCGTTGCACCGTCACGAAACCATCCTTGGTAGCCCGGTTCGTTGCTTTTGTAGGCAAGGGCTTAGCAGGGGCGTTCGCAGTGACCGTGGGATCAGCTGTTCTTATAATTCGCGCAGCACAGCGGGGAGGAGCTGCGGGTGCGGGTGCGGGGCAGCGTGACGCGCATAACGCAGGCTCAGCAGTCGGCGCCGGCGACAAAACCGCTGACGCATAACTCGTCGCCGATGTGTTGAGGCATGCACCTCGTCGCGTGTTCACGTTGTTTACACGCGTTGGTGACCCAGTTATTGGCACAGACTTGCGCAACGCCTCTATTTCGATGCGCAAATCTGCAACTGTGACCTCCGATGCACTCAACTTCATCTGCACTTCTGCTAAACTTGCCTTTAAAGAGACAATGTCTTTTAAAAGGCTAGTGACGTCGACATGATCGAAAGTGACGGGAGGTAACTTGTGTAAGTCTCTCGCCACAAATGTCGCCACATCATCCGCATCCGTAATCAATGGCTGTAATTAATATGTTAATAATAATAATAATATACCCCTCTGGGATAGTCGTTATCTCATCATGAGACTAACGCGATATCGGAGGGCACAGTACACTAGCTTTTAAACTATCACCTTCGCCTTGTGATATAAACAAAAAATGTATCACCAGGTTAAATTAAAGCGCACAAACCGCGGGGCATCTTGTGGTGGGCTGAATGTGAGTGGCGACACTGCGGTCCTGAATGCCTCAGAGAGTTGGTTAGGGCCTCGTCCCCGGCTTGCCATTACTGGTTGGTTGGGGTGGAACTTCGAGAGCGCCCGTAGGACTCTCAACTCTGGCTTGCCTTGGTCGGCCGGTCAGAAGAGGGCCGCTAGAGCTATATGCTTGGCGGTGGAAGTGTCATTTTCAAGGGCATAACTACGGGGAAACCCGCTCCGGGTCTCCGTTGTCACGAGACCCGTGATGGTAAAACCGGCGCCGCACCGCTCGACACCCCTAGCCACTCGCATCGGTGTTACCCTCAGCTGGTAGCTTGTATGCCTATAGTGGCTATTCAGGGGGCCCATCTAGTGAGTTGGCGAGTCACCATCTGTCCATTGCATTGATGCTATTAGAGTATTCAGGGCAGACGCTGTTTTTCATCCATAGTTAGCAATACACCGTTCCACCAAACACCCATACATATAGCCCATATATTAGAATCCATACGTAGCAATAATCCTACGCCTGCTGCGGTTAGTGCCGCTGTAGGTGTTCCATCCCACCTTTGATTAAAACTCTTAGACATGCAGGTTTCCTCACGATGTTTTCCTTCACTGTTAAAGCAAGCGATAATTAACTATTTAATACGCACATAACTTCTAAAAGTCAGAGATGCGCGCCTTGGGATCGAACTCGAGACCTCTGCGTGGCATTCCAACGGTTTCCCACTAGGCTTTTGCTGCTATATATTTATTATACTTAATGATTAATGATAATGATTTTTTCCTGAAACTTCTTTAGTAAGCGAGTGTATGATGATATATTTATGTCTGATAGTGTTGATTTTCTTTGTATACGCTGGTTTTAAGATCTTAAAACCTCACTGGGCTTGATAGTGACATGTACAAAAAGTATAACCAACCAATATTGATAGAAGTATCGCATTTTCTTCAAAAAGGTCCCTTAAATCCGCTGTCCACTATAATACAATAATGATGACAAATTGAAGGTGCCAATTGAATTTCGTCTCATATGCGATTATACTCAAAAAAAGGGATGGCCTTTCTTATACCGTGTGTCGGTGAGGCAGACCCTTCGATTCAATACAAATAATAATATCATTTATATCTTTATTGTTGCTCATTTTTGAGTCCATTGAATTGAATCTAATCCTTCTTGTCAACTTTGAAGAATGCTTCGGTGGCGCAGCAAAAATCCTTGGATTCTAGGTTTGGGCAAAATGTAAGGAGATATACGTATATGTTCAAGAAATTCTTATCACCACGAAGTCTAGAACTGTTCCTGTCAATAGGCTCGTTTCCAATTGGAAGATACCTAAAACTATAGCTGTCGAAATGTGGGCGTAATATACTTCTAAGTGCTTCTTTGTGGAAGAGGCATTTTGTATGAAAGTATACCATAGAAGAATATATCTTTCTTTCACTTAAAACTGTAGCTTAAATCCATAGGCTTAATACACCTCTATGTGCCCCTTTGAGGAAATAGGCTATGTATGTATATACTTTATTCATTTAACTTTTCGAGCGCCAACCTATGCCGAACGCGATGTGTCCTCCATTTTATTTTGGCTACTTCAATTTTGCTGTTTTTAAACTTAACATAGGCCACTATTGAAATAAAAATATAAGAGTAGGGTTTAAGGAAATAGCAAAACTAGGCACAAAGTAAAAAAATTTTTTTTATTGTAATTTATTATTGAATGATTGACATCGTGGTCTAATAAAGTCGTGGCGTGGAGGGCATGGAGACGTTTATCTTCTAAACAAGTCCGCAATAGGTTAAAGAAGTCAGCGATATAGCAAAGAATAAACAATTAGTTTCAAAATACATAAACAACATTTGGCATACACACATCCCAAGTTTGTAGACGATGTCATTGCGAAGCCACTTGATAGACGAAACGAATACAGACGCGAGACAGATATAAAACTGAAGCACTTACAAGATTACGTACAACGTCATACCTCATAAAGAATGGCTGAGTAACTCGGGTGTTGAAAAGATATAAACTAAATGTATTCACGTACTAAGGGGCTAGAGATTGGCAACTTTTAGTGGCGAGAAATAGTTTTGTGGCTGTCCTAATTACAGACAGACCGTAATGTAAGCCTCTTATAGTTGTGCTCGCAACATAATGGTCGTCGGTATTTTTTTAGCCACGACTTTTTTGTATTGTGGCTCGTCAATATGATTCCGCCTGATGGTAAGCAGTCGTGTATTCCACAAGCAGAACCCTCCACACTTCGTCTTCATTACAACTAAAGTTGGATCTCTATAGATGTTATAAATTCAATAGTTCTATTCTATGATTCTCGGAAGATTGTAATGGTCAAGTGAGGGCGGTATTTTGTTAAAGTTCCCACCTTATTTTTACGCGGGGAAATGCTCCTTACGCATACCCTCCGCGTGCCTTTACATCCAACAAACTCTTCAATTTATAATTGGTATTCATACCATATTCATTCATTATCAATCGCAACGAAATTGTCATATCCAATGTATCGGCCTAAGCTTTCAAAAAAACTTGCCTTGTAACTTATTGTATGATAATTAAGTAATTTTAAGACAGTGCATCTTATATTAGTTTTATACGTCACGTTCACTTTAAGAAGAATGAACATATCACTATATTAGCCAATAGTCAACCAAATATTGCAATGTTTTGTGTGTGATCTAGTTCAACGGTCCAATAAAAAATATAGGTTTGTTGTGTTTGAAAATATATACATATATTGTGAATTACAAATATGTTATTCATAATAATGTTGTGAAAATATGCTTGTCTCTAAAATTATGTAACGCAAATGCGTTAGTAACTAGTTTTGTAAGATAGTTTTCAGCAGTAGCTTATAGACTAGGTACATTTCTTCGCCCGGAAAATCATAATAATAATAATATTGACATATAAACCTGACATTGTGGTGATAGATCGATCAGAGCGCTGCGCATTGATTATCGATGTCACCATTCCGCATGATGGCAATCTCGCGAAAGCTGAAAAAGATAAGCAAATTAAATATCTTGATTTGGCTCGCGAAGTTGTCGACATGTGGGATGTTGATTCGGCAATCATTGTGCCGATAGTCATATCTGTCAATGGTCTAATAGCCAAGAGCCTCGATCACCATCTAAAGAGGCTCGCGTAGGGTGCTTGGATCAGGGGTTTGATGCAGAAGGCAGTGCTTTTAGATACAGCACGCATTGTGAGGAGGTTCCTATCTCTGGAATCCTAACCACCGGCAGCTTGGACCCTGTTCCCGATGCCGGTGGGGTACCATATATTTTATATTTTTAAATGTATTTTTATAGATATATGTATATTTAAAAATGAAAAATATATTGATAATATTTAAATAAAGAGAATAATAATAATAATAAATTTTATTTCAGAATTACTTCCATATTTAGTTAGTAACAGTGTTCTTAACCTAGTGTTAGTGGAAATATTTATAAACTTAAAAATAACATTCACAAAGGTAACGTGTCAGGCGCTTGCTTTCGCATGTAGGCCTATCCAATGCCTGATCAGCAATGAGTCCCACCTGCCGGCACACGCGGTCAGAATGGCGCTGGGGCCGCCGCGCACCCGTGCCATTAAAGACGCACTTCGTTTGCGTATGACGGCGTGAAAGCCGTCCACGCTCGCCTCCGCAAACATACCACTCGCGCTACAGTACCGCGGCAGCCCCATCATCACCCTGAACGCGTTATTATATTGCACACGCAGGGCATCGTATGTCTTCCGCGTGTACTTGACCCACAGACTGCAGGTGTAAAAGGTCTGGCAGAAAGCTCTAAATAGCGTGATCTTCACTTGTTCAGTACACCGTGCGAATCTGCGTGCCAACATGTTACAGCGAACAGACAACGCCCTGCATTCCCTCTCCATATCCATATCGTCTTTAAGGTCCTCGGTGACCCAGTGGCCCAGATACTTGAAATGAGTGACTTGGTTTAAAGGTGTACCATAGAGTAAAACGGGAGGTACCGTTTTGACCTCTTTTTTAGGTGATTTAAATACCATAACCTCACTCTTTCTCACATTGTATCGGAGCCCATGGGCCGCCGCATAATCTTCACATATACGGAGTAACTTGCGCAGTGCACCGATTGAAGGGCTAAGCAGAACCATGTCATCCGCATAACTTATGTTATTTACACAGACCCCTTCTATATAACATCCGATGCCGGTGCTGCTCAGCTCTCCAATCAGGCGGTCCATATATAAATTAAATAACCTACATATCGAGGGGTGAAAGGCTATTCGTTGGAAGCGACATTTTATGAACTTTACAGGAGAGCCATTTAAAGATTCATAATTTTTATTTTTTTTGTATAAAAGCTACTTCTCGTACTTTGATTGCAGGTAACTTTATTGAAAAATCCCTTAATGCTTTGGTATAATTTTCAATAAAAAGCAGTCATGAGTTCCAAGATTGAGTAAAGAAATATATTTCAACTTCCAACATTGTAACTAATCAGCAGCAGGTAAAATGGTTTAAGTGACATTAAAGTGCTTATGCAGTAGAAAGCAAAATGATTAAATTGACGTTACTCAATGATAATAAGAATAGACTATTTTGTTTAACTACCAATTGGGTTTTGTTAACGATACAGGCAAGTTGACTGAAGCAGTGATAACATTCTGTATGAGTTGTTTGATGTCTCATGTCTCGTAGGAATTTCATAAAACATGGTTATTGATACAAGATAATAATGACAGATTTATAGTAAGTTAAGAAGTTGAAGTATTTAAATGGGTAATTTTTTTGAACTGAAGTGTCAAACAAGCGTACCCGTGCCCTACTTGATGGTAAGTGGTCACCATAGCCTATGGACGCTTGCAACACCAGCGGCATCACTTGCGCGTGCCCGATCCTGTAAAAACCTTTTAACACCTTCTTTGAAGAACCCCATACTGTAGCCTTGGAGGAAAATCTCGGCAGAGAGTTCATTCCACAATCTGAGCATCAGCGGGAGAAAATTCCTCTGTAACCGCTTGGTGCGGCACCAATAAGGTTGTAAGGTGTGAGAATGAAATCCCTGCCGATGGAGAGCGGTGCGATGATAAAAAGTAGCGGAAGTACCACTTAGCTCTATTGAGCACACCAAGCTGATGACTACGGTACTGTACATCATTTGAGATGGCAGGATTCCAATACTCTTGGAGATGGTGAAAGACGTGTTCTGGAGTTGTGAAGACACAGTAAATGGAGTTTTCTTAGCGGTGAACGCGCAGGCTTATGTCGTAGCTGGATTAAACACGACTAAATTTAGTCTTCCCCATTCGTATACTCTATCCAAAGTATTTCCGATTTCAGACACAATCCGTTCGCGACTTTTCTCTATTGTGGACCGAGGGATACTAGCGAGGCCCGTGTTATAAGTAGCCCCAGTACTGTCATCCACATAGCAATGAATGCCGTCAATTGACAACATATTATTAACGTGCAGCAGGAACAGCGTCGGGTACAACACAGAGACGGGATGCCAGCATTTATATCCATTCGGTAAGAGCAATCACCGTCAACCACAGTTTGATTGCATCTGCCGGATAAGATGCTGGCAACCCATTCGCATAATCCCTTGGGCAGTCCGTACGATGGTAACTTGGATAGAAGACCTTTGTGCCAGACCCGATCGAAGGCCTCCGCCATGTCCAAGCCCATGCCTCACCTTGGCTCTCAATGGCTAGTGCCCATCGGTGTGTGAGATACAAATAAGGTCGCCGGTTGAGCGACAATGGCGGAAGTCGTATTGTAGGTCACTCAACAAATCTTGACCTTCAAGGTACCCCAGCCCCAGTGCCGAGAGTTGATCACTCGCGCCATCACCTTGGAGAGAAGGGAAGGTTTGGCGATAGACCTGTAGTTCGATGGGTCAGATCTGTCACATTTTTGGCACTAGGTGAACGAATGAGGTCTTCCATGAAGACAGAACTTGTCTTGTGGAATAGGAAAGTGAGAAGAGGTGCGTCAATACTGGACACCATTCAGGAGCACACTGCTTTAGCACCATTGCTGGTATGCCATCTGGCTCGCTCGACTTACGAACATCTAGAGACATTGGTCCTCTCTGGACCTCATGTTGAGAAATTGTGATTTCCGGCATGGAATGACCGCACCACGGGATGGTGGGTAGTACGGCGCCTCCGTCGGTCATAGTCGAGTTTGAGGCAAAGAGAGAATCCAGAAACTCGGCCTTCTCTTTGGCACTATGAGCCAGATTACCATCGGGCTTTTGGAGTGGTGGACGACTGACAAAAATTACCTTCAGCAGCCTTGGCGAGGGACCAGAAAGCGCGATTTCCGGGTGGGAAGTTGGCAAGTCACTTGCCAATTCTGCCGACGTAATCAAACTTAGCCCTGGCATCCACTCTTTTATGGAGCCTCAAGGCAGAATTAAGTTTGCGTTTCACCTCGGGGATGTTAGATTCCTTATTAGTAATGACTGTGGTCCAAGAGTCATAGGCAGATTGCTTTAAGGCATGCATCTCTGCAGATTAAACAACGGTCGCTTTTGACAAAACTTTTGAATTATGACCGTAATAAATAAAAAAAGTTCTGTTTATTGGAAAATCTTTTATAACGAATCTTTAACTTACTTAATACTCAGCCTTAATTAGAACGTAAATATCCTTATTATTTGGCTCGGAGGTACAGCTTCGTACTATCCTTGCGGCAATATTGCGATGGTAGTACGGGTAAGCTTTTAATGAAGTTTTTGGCGATTACCTCCCATTGTCTGGAGGTTCTTTTGGCAGAAACACACATACATAGTACATAGTAAATTGTATACTTTTAAATAATAATAATAATAATAATATTCTACCACATACACACAACATCATCTAGCCCAAACTAAGCAGAGCTTGTACTATGGGTACTAGACAATGGATAAACATACATATACTTTTTTTTTTGTAAATACATACATATTATACATAGAAACACCCAGACCAAGACAAACATGTGTTCATGCACACAAATGTTTGACTTGTGCGGGAATCGAACCCGTGACCACAGGCGTGGCAGTCGGTTACACTAACCACTACGCCATCGAGGCCGACAAAAATGAATAAATGTAAGAATACACCATAAAACTATTTAGTAACCGCGTATATTTAAACAGTAACAGTTATTCATCTATTAAGTAGGTAGGCAGGTACTTACTATGGTAATAATGTAAACATACTGTCAATAAATAATACACAAACATTATTACATAATTAATTATTTATAGACATAATATTAATACAAGCTTATTCTATTCGTTCTTATCCCAAACCATAACAGCGCCTTCCTATCTTCCGCCACACTCACGAGTGACTGATGCGCCCGCGCGGGCAGGTCAGTAACAATACTGCCACGGCAAACTATGCCGACATTTATTTATTTTAAATGACATAGATTATTATTGTCATATTAAAATTGGGTGGTTTAAAAGACAGACTATTTATACTATGATACAGGTAAAAATTATTTTAATCTAACCACTTGATATAAGGTTTATCTTAAGTACCGTATTTTAAAAATGTGGATACTAACAAACTGTTCAAGTATCTAAGAAACACAGTTTTAAGAACAAAAATATTGTTTGAAGCTCCAAACACAGTGTAAAACAGCTGCAGCAAAAAACCGACGTGACTTATAGAATTTGGCCGACGGCAAATCGGTTGAAGCGATATTGCATAGTGCTAATAGAGGAAAGCAAAATGTATGAAGGGACTTTTCATCTAAAACTTGCTATATTGAAAACGCTTTATCTGCCATTCAACTGAATTTTCAGGACGAGAATTACGTCCTAAGCACCGATTCTCTATTTTTGTGTACGGCTTAAATGAAGTTCTTAAAACAATATGGCAAATCTGTTGTCGGATCATACATCATATTTGGGAATTAGGTATTAAAATTGCATTGTCTTAAGCGCCAGAAATGTGCTCAGAATTGTACGAAACTTGGCTCATCCAAAGCAGAAAATACATATCGGCCAAAATGTCGCTTCAAACAAATAGCCTTTCATCCCTCGATATGTTAATATACCTTAGCATAATGTGAGTTAAATATATCTCTGTATAACAGGGTAATTGTTACCTAAAAATGTGGCTTGGAAACGAATTGTACAAGGTTTTGTAATCAGATTTACAAAGAGGCGACTCGCGAGCCACATGGGGAGCGCAAAGAGTTATCGCCACCCAGAATATGTTTGTTCAACAGTAACGCTGTGTTTTACAAAACAAGTTATTTTGTACTGCGGCTCAGAGCTTTCCGCAAAGCGGATTTTACAATTCAGCAGAGACAGCTATGGGATTTGGTAATTGAAAATTGCTGGTCTGCAAAGGCTATTACTATCACTTACTTTGAAAAGAATAAATGAAAAAGCATTTGCAGTTACAAACACCGATCCTGATTAAAATTATGTGGAAAGATTAAAATTACGTGGTTAAATGAAAAATAAATGTAGGTACATATATTAGAAATGGATATATTGATAGTATAGTAGAAATATTAGACTCGCATAATATTTTGAAGAAAATAGGAATTTGTAAAATTAATTGAAGGTTTAGTTAGTAAAAATTTGTACCACTCTCATACAAAGTGTACTCTGTCGTCCTGTAAGACTTGCAAAACTATGAATCGAATCTGAGACGGTGCGTACCCAAACTTCTTTGTTGGTAATTATTATTATATTATTACTATAAATATAGTAGCTTAGGCTACTATACATATGTCACCAACAACGAAGTTTATATGTTGCCATTGGACCTTCCAGTGCCAAAATCTCTTTTAATCTCCACTGTGTCTAATGGTATTTTCCTCTACATCATAGGACCAATGTTCAACTTAAAAAGCTAAGATATCTTTAATATAAGATTCGAATATTACAACAGCCACGCAAATAAGTACTTATTAATACAATGACAATGTTGAAGTCTACGAAAATTGAGTACGTTCCCTGAATTAATATTGTTTGTATCATCATATTATCGTCTTCATAGACGTGACAAAAACATCACCCCAATGATCGCGCGACCTGAACTAAACATCTATTGTTCTCTCTCATTTCAATTCCGTTCTCATTCTGACCTTAGAAGTTGTACAATACGTAACAAACTTCATTGTAATTCAAATCAGTGTCCGATACGGGCCATGTTAGTGTCATTCAAACTGAATTAGGCTGGCTACGCAAGTGGAGCAAATCTGGCTAACTTCCAAATACAGTGCTAGTTTGTATGAATTCGAGTTATTGGTAGATTAATGCCGCAACGTGAACAGTCATAACTTAAGCTTCTACTAAGTGGAGACGAGACTATTATTAAATCTAATTACTCATAAGCGTAGGTGTGTAATTTCGACGCCATCTTTTGTATGATCCTTTGCTATTCTATTTTTAGGGAAAATGTGATACGTTTTAAATGATTTGGGTTTTCTTTTTAGTTGGGAATCTGTTGGAATGGCATGCAGCAGCCTCGAGGTACGATCGATCACAAGACATGACATCTCTGACTATTGTTAAAAAGTTAATTATCGATCGCTTTAATGTTATAGTAAGAACATCGTTACGAAACTTGAAAGTCTAAGCGCTCTCCATAATGTTTTCGAAGATATGTAAAGTCTGGCAACCTATATTGAGTCAACGTGATAGACTATGGCTTAACACGTGGCCTAACGCATCTTACACTGGGAAGCGGCCCGTGCCTAGCATTGGTACAGTAGGACCGATATTATATATTTGTTTGATTATATTTAAAAGCAAGATCTTGAGTAATATGCTTGAATAGCGCATAATGTTATAAGTATTTTATGTAACTGGGTAGGAACTACTCTCTACTGATACAACGCGCTTTACATGAGAGACGTGTGTGCTACACGCCATACGTACTATGCTGCACTGTCGCTCGTGCGGCAAACACCAAGCGTGTGAGCGTGTTTGCCGTACTTGTGTAGCTCGTGTAGGAAGTCACAGAGCTAGATGTTCTATATAAATAAATGTCGCAGTCAACATATGCATGTAGCACAGACTTTGAAAAAGTAGTTTTAAATCACAGAGACTATGTTAAGTCATCAGTCAGTAGTGGTCATGAATATGTTAAATAGTGGTCAGTACACAACCGATTTATCTAAATATCAGGCAAGTTGAGTCTAGCTAAAGCTAAGTCGTAGCTTTTAACTTCATGAGAAAAATAACATTATTTAAATTAAAGATATGTCTATATGTCGGCAATATTAGATACGTAATGTGTATAATAAAATGAGTACAAATATAATTATATTCCACTTTTACCTTTACCTTCAGATTGTATTAAATTAAATCCAAATTAATTAATTACTTTAAAATTCTTAAAATATGACAATTATTTGCGACGCTGACACTCGAACAGGCTACGTGATGTAAGCGTCAGACTCACACATCGGTCTGTTTCAAATTTCGCGTTTAGACCGCTATCAGGAATGCGATTGACAAGGGTAAGTGCACGTTGCACGTCTATTGCTCTCCTTGTTCGCGTCGCGCACGAACAGTTAAAACTCCTCATGCATGCTAGCCCGCCCTTGATAAACGCACATGTTTGACAGACATCAATGTAAAAGCGCTCGCTTTGAGTTGGCGCTGACTGAACGACTGAGGACTCTGCTAATTCTCATGTGAACGAGGCCTTAAAGGTGGGATACAATGATTTTGTAACAATGGTTATATTTGATCTTTTATAGAAACTACTTACATTATTTTGTATAAAATTTTACCCGCGTAAATGTAGATAAGTTAATAACAGTTCTATTTTCTGGATGAATGCTACCCTATGTCCTTTTCTATTCACCCCACGAAATTTCATGATAATCGATCGCGTAGTTCTGTCATGAAACGTTTATTTGTTAATAAACAAACGTACATTCGCATTTATAATATTAATAAGAATTACCGAGAATTATTTCCAATAGAGATTATGATACCAAATTATTCAACTGCTTCCTTGGATTTGTATATTTCTGAGAGTTATACAATATTATTAATTTACACATAATGCAAGTCCACGTGGATGATACATCCGATATGTGGAATACAGAGTACCTTTCCAAGTAATCCAAACCATTCAATGCGGTTTGTGCTCTGAGTCCGATTGATTATATAAACTGCTGTAGTGAATGCGAGCAAAGAGTAACTGGGATTTTCTAAAATTCTTAGTAGCAGCATGGAGTCTGGAATTGTCCTCAATAGATGCTAATATATTCGATATCTATAATGTGGCATTAAAGACTATAGCTAGCGTAATAAGTATATACAGAATGTTCCAGAAGTAGACGTCAAGCCGGAATCATGTAACAGGCTAAGTTATAATAGCTATCAGAAAACTATAAAAAATCTAAGTAAAGCTCTTTAAAAATTACAGGCATTTAAAACAAAACATAAAAATCTACACTCTGTGTCGGTCTTTTCACTCCCGTTACTACAGATATTTACTTTATGGTTTTTTGTTATGTAATCTGTTACCTGATTCCGGCTTGACGTCGACTTCTGGGACATTCTGTATATCTGTCTGCCTTTACCAGGATAGAGACGTGATACTATGTGTGTATGTAGTACAAAAGAAGTGTTACCAAAAGTTACGCTTAAGATTACGATAACATAAGCATATAAGACCATTGTAACTTTAGGGGAGGGGGGGGAGCACAATGTGTATTACAACATCATCCGCATTGAGTACTCTAGTTAATAATAATAATAATTTATTTATACCAGAAAACGGGTTCCATCGACAGCATAATCATTAATACATCCATTATTACATTATCACACATAAAAATTAAAATTTAAAATCACAATAAGTAATATAATCATTATTTCATTCTCTAAATACAATATATATAATCAATAAATAGGCTAGAATTAATTATGTCAATAGTTAAAATAATACATGTCATATAAATTGTACATGTCAAAATAAGTAAAAAGACATATCATAAAATCAGGGGAAAAAAAACTAGTAAATTAATTTTTATTGCTTTCCAACAAGCAGTATTCAAAAAGTTACTCTGATATGTTTTCTTACAGTATTGATACTCAATTATAAGTCATTAACCAGGGGTCCTTGATACTCAGAAACAGCCACAGTCTGAGCACTTTTGAAATATAATGACATATATATCAAAGTTGTTAATCAATCGCAGCGCGCCAGTCTCTGTCCAATAACCATTATTACAGTTCGTTAACTGCAAATTGTTATCGGCCAGAAATTACAAGTTGGCTCTTTCTAGTTTATGGCTTCACAATAAAGAGATGAACATTAATTTGCTATTAGGGGAAGAAATATTTCATCGACTTGCGTTTTTGTCCCACATGTACTTGGTATATTGGCAGAACAATTGGATCAAATATTTGTAGAATTGACGTTCGGATCCAAATACGGGTATGTTTGTGTTCGCGATTTAGAAAAATCGTCGCATTATTCAAATTATTTTCGAATGCACGAGAAATTCGATGGGTTTGGTTTGGTCTGGTATTGAATTCTCACACGCGCTGTATAAAATTTTTCACATAAAACGCAGGATCATGCTGCCTTTTAAAATGATTAATTTACTTCACCTTTTACAGGTAACCATATTACACTGCCACAAGCAACCGGCGTATTTTCTTTTGTGTGTAGTTTTACAAAGGTAAGCACTATTATACATAATTCTATAGGTATGTAACATTTTAAAGCAAAAAGGACTGTCTCGGTGGCACAATGGTATTAAATGCAACTGCTGTGCATCTCGGTTTGGATCGAGTTCGGGCAAAGTGTTACTGGGTTTTCTCTCAGTAGCAAGTGTACCTACGACAGAGTGAGCTAAATTTTCAGTAACAATATATCTAATCTAGTCTGCAATTCTATCCAATAGCCTCGTCAATGGATTTGCCCCCCTATATGTGGGACATAAAACCATACTCGGCGAAATGTAATACCTGTCGGCCTACCGCTCTGGAAATATAAGTGTTAAATACCAAGCATCGCGAGATGTGCCGACGCTGCTGCTGCAACTGCGGCAACCCTCAGACGGCGCAAATATTGTAATTTAGTCGGAAATTACATTTTTGAGCCGTTTGAGTTGGAAACCTTAGGCTCCTGGGGTCCGAGCGCTCGTATCTTGTACAGACAGTTCGATAAACGCCTGATCGACGCTTCGTGAGATGAGAAGGCTGGTCTTTTTTTGGCCCAAAAATCAGCATTGCCATTCAACGTGGCAATTCTGCCAGTCTTTTGGGCACGTTACCAGTTGACAGCGATGCTGACGATACCTAAACCATTTTTGTAAATGTTTAGTATTATAATTATTAGTACATATATTTATAATTACTTTAGCTTTGTTGATACGTTTGTAAATATATATATTAGATTAATTAGTGTTATAATATATGATGTAAATATACTGTAAATGTATCTTGGTATTAAAGACTCACTTCCTATATTCAGTGGTAAATTATGTATGTAGCTTTTATTATATTTTTAAAATTTTAAGCATAATTTATAAACATTTTTGACAGAGTTTCAGGTCGAAATAACGATCGCCGTATTTCAGTATTTTCCATCGAAGTACGACAATATTACTTGCACAGTAATGATACTATTTTTTCATTGTTAACTGCACTTGTGTTAACTACGTGAATTAATAAGTAGCGCAATAGATATACAAAAAGCTTACGTTGGTAACAGTTATAATTAAAACAATTGCGCTTTAAATTTCTTGTAAGATATTTTGTTGAACCGATTTTATTTCGAGACCTATAGAAAAATGTCACGATTGAGACGTTTTTGTATGTTCAGTTTGCATGCACTTATTTCTGTATATAATATCATTGGGCGTACCCTATCATAATTATATGAAAATACGGAAAAGCAGCGATATCCACTCAAACCCAAACTGATATTACAATTTGCAACACCTGTGTAATTGCCTTATTATGCCAAATGTAAACTGTAGATACATCGCCCCCGTGCGCGCATTTCAACAGCAACTGTAAAACAGTTTTGGTAATCAAATTCAGAAAGTTTTGTATATGGAAACGTGGAAGTTTGGTAGCAATTTATAGTCAATTGGCTATAACAATTGTTTTAGATGTTACAATATTTTCAATGCGACACACTAACTGCCAATATGGTAGTTGTATTTGGTAATCTTGCCGGTTCTCAAGAGAATAAACATTTAAAAATGCACCGATTCCTAAAAAAAACAGTTTTGTTGAGGTCATATTAATCTACGTGCCAAAGTTAGTTCGATAGCAAGCACTCTACCGTGTTTTATAAACCATTTAGTTGAGTTGTCACCTTTAGTATACATATAGTACATATTAACTCAATGTTGATTTGCAATATTTTATATAGGTGTTTTACTTAGAACCAAACTACGGTATTCGCTTTTACGGTAGTTTTCCAGGCAGGCTTCTACTGGTTAGATATTGAAGCCCAATCCAAAGTAACGGTGTATATTTACAGCGTGTAACAGAGAGGCATGGTCATAGTTTAGGGCCAAAATGTATATCTGATAAATAACATAGGTAAGCTAACGCTTTTTTTTTATCGTGACGCGGCAAAGTAATTGTAACGGACCTGATGGAAAGCCCAATTACAGTCCAGAGACAGTGACGTAGAGGAGAAGATAGATGTCTTCTAGTCGTCGTCAGTGTCAAGCCGGTCTGACCAGATGCTTCTTCACACTACGTTTGAAGGACCCAATGTCATAGAAGGGAGGGAAATAAACGCATTACATCAGTATCAAAATTGAACTTGCTCATTTTCGGGTTCACGGATATCACCCGAGTTAGCAGGTAGTGTTGTTTAAATATCGACAAGAATGTGTAATATTGATAAGTCGATAAAATGAAAATTTTATATCTAAGTGGATATATATAATATATATATATCCCAGTTTCCCATTGAACAGGGGCTATATTATGTGATGATTAAATATAACCACACCTTTCTGGTACACGCTATATAATATAAGTAAGTATATACTCTAAATAGCATATTCGTCTGTCGCTATCATAAACTATTACACAGATTATTGTACAGCATATGGTACAAATTACAATTGGCAAATTAATCTGGCGAACTACATGAACTATTACAGTCAGGTACATTATGGAGATAATATATCAAATGTTACGGCACACGTCACGTGGCGAACATTACTCAGTCTAGCGGTTCTCTATTAACCTAATTGGCCATTAGTCAAAATGTACATTACTTCGGATCGTTTAATATACGTATATATACAGTACGGTGTATCGCGTTCAAGTATTTAATAAGGCTTACTTATGGGGTGAGGTTTATGTATATTCACATGTGTTTCGTAAAAGTTTGGTATTATTACATCATCAGCTTTGACATTGTCGGCCTCGATGGCGTAGTGGTTAGTGTAACCGACTGCCACGCCTGAGGTCGCGGGTTCGATTCCCGCACAAGACAAATATTTGTGTGCATGAACATGGATGTTTGTCTTGGTCTGGGTGTTTCTATGTATAATATGTATGTATATACAAAAAAAAAAAAAAAAGTATATATGTATGTTTATCCATTGTCTAGTATCCATAGTACAAGCTCTGCTTAGTTTGGGCTAGATAGTGTTGTGTGTATGTGGTAAAATATTATATTATATTATTGGCGGTTTTACTTATCTATGTTTTGTTTTAAAAGGAAACTCCCGCGGTATATTTTCTGTATCGCGGACAGCATTACATTATATCAAGGACTCTATAGTGTACTACAGTCGGCCAAAAATGTGGCCTACCACACTACGGTTGTTCATTTGAACGTCATGAAACAACAAGATCGATTTCCCTTTGCAATAATATTATGTCAGTGACCATTGCTTTCTTAATCATCATTTCATGTGTCAAGTTAGAAAAGTCAATCTTAGCGATAATTAGATCTCACAGACACTTTTGCCAAAACTGGTAGACCACTTTCTTGGTCGACTGCACACCCAGATTCCAAAGAATCATTTGTGGATTACTCCATTTTTGTCGCATACGGGGATCAAACCCATAATTTTCGGCGCGATGACAGTGGCGACGCTACAACTTAAATTACTACACCATCCGTGCAGTGGAATCAAATTTCTGAAGGTATATAACAATGGTCTGCTAATCCGCTCTGGACCAGCTTGGTGGACTAAGACCTAAAACCTTCTCACACTTAACACACAGGTGGGAAAGTATTAATAACAATAGTTGTTTCCAGAATTTGTATTAATTTTGGGCTCTGACTATAATGATAGGTATGTATACTCATTATGAATAACCTATATGACTACATTATAAATAATTATAAAGTGAAAACTTCTTTAGGCGCGTTGAGCACTTTTTGGGTGAACAAAAATCATGGAAATCGCATCATCGTCACCGAACGCTTTCCATGAGCTATATGTATACTATGTATATATGTGTACTTTTTGGGTAAACAAAAAGCGTGAAACTCACGTCATTGTCACCGCACGCTAGTTACTTAGTTTTCACTTCAATCAGCACTCTTTTTTTAAAGTAAAGTAAAGTAAGCGATGAAATCTGTTAACAATAATTTAAATTTAAATTTGAATATACGTAACATTCGCGTAAACGTAAAACAATTTTGTGTTCTAAGTTTGGTCGTTAGTGCCTGCCCGGATTCGTTACGTCAAGTTGCTATAATTTACAAGTATTAAGTTTTTCTTTCTTGTATACTACGACCATAAATGAATGAAATCCATCGGTTTTTTGTTGTTTTATTATTAACACTAATTATGCTAATAGATAGACAGTCAAAAGTATGCTATGCTTATATTAGCTTGCACTTTTTAATCTATTTTTAAATTTTTAAAATTTTAGTTTTATTTCATTTTTTCTGATCGGCCGTCAGTTCTACTATAAGACATTTCAAGGTTATCCATTAATTACCGGACACTCTGTATAGCTTGAAGCAGCAATACAAACAAAATATCATAAAATTAATTAGTCATACAAAATTACGTAATAATTTTTATGAAACATAAAACGTAACAATTTTCTTAACAAACAACTTAACAAGAATTGTATATCTTTACGTATAGGATCTCATACTTTTAGAAATAAAACTACATAGGAAAACGTGCTTATGTACCAAGTGAATATCATTTTTGTTCTTGAAAGTATTTCTTATAAATTTATTTTTATATACCTATCTTCTGTAAACTCATATTGTTTTCATACATCATTTTATTTTTACCCTTTAAAAGCTACCATACCAGACACTGGTGCAAGCAATATATTTCTATTGTGTCTGCTGCACGGCAGGCGATGTGATAACTGCTCTCTCTGAAGAATTATTTATTACAGCTGAAAATCACTTGCACTTGATAAAAACAATTTTACTTCTTTTGTTGTATTTTGTAGAAAGTTCCCTTTTTCCAATGATTCTTGTAAAATATTACTTTTGACTATAAGGACAACGTTGTACGTCAGTTTTAAAAACTATGTGGTTTCGCGAGACGTGATGCAAACAACTTTTTACATTTGTACCGCGTGATTTTAAATTTGCGATATCTTTTAAAGTATTTATTTGATCTACATATATAAGGTAAACGGCTAAATGTCCATAATAACCTATTTATCTGGATAAGCATTAATACCAAATTAAAAAAAATAGCAACAACAAAACGCAAATAGCCTAATACTTCGAAAATAATTAATATTTTATGATAAAATTGTTACTGTAAGTCAACCTTTGGATTTAGATATATCCCATTTCGGACTTTGCGCTTAGATTTTTAAAGAACTACATGTATTTGGTAAATTATTTTGATGAATCTTGAGAGAGCTAACGCTGGCCAAACTCCTCAGGGTTTTGCCAGCGTAAACATCGTTGTTTGACTACTTGATTACGAAACATTAAACTTTTTTTATGTAATAAAATAACCTACAATAAATTAAAATCTATATGACAGAGAAAACTGTATCGAAATCCATTTTGTGGTTTAAAATAAATAGAACATTGCGCATATAACTTGAATGAAACAAAAATCCGTGCACTTATCCGTTGGAGTAATGGATATTAAAAATGAAATTCGGGCTTAGTGTTGAAAAGTTTCACTTGTTGATATTATCAGCACTATTTTGTATTATATCAGTAAACAATGCTTGATATATTTAAAAATATGTCTGATGCGCTGAAGACCAAATGGTTCTCAACGTTACCGTTTATTCGATCCCTTTCTTCTAGAATCAGTGACTTTGCGAGTGTTGTCCATGATGTTGCAAGCGGTTACGGTTATATATATATAGCATAGGTTACGGTAATCGTATACTATCTGTCATAAATCTGACGTTCCCGTAGATCATGTCACTGTGATTGTATCGTGGAAGAATCTACAAACCTTCAAAGAATGAACACAAAACACTCAGACTCGGGACAACTATTTGTGGATCTCACATTCTTTTTTATTTTTTTATTTATTTTATTGTTGATTTTCTTTAAAAAAAAAAAAACATATCAAACCCATTGTACATATACAAGAGCTTAACTTATTATAAAAATGGCTATCGAGGAAGTCGATGCTGAGTCCGCGGTATTAGCCGGTAAAATGCTGACGTTATTTCCGAAGTAGGATAACTCAAAACACTTTGTAAAATTCCTACATCCAACCTATTAATACCAAACTTTCTCATCATGGACTGCCTCTCGACCTCGCTTCTGACACACTCCATCAGCAAATGTTGCACATCTTCAACCCTTCCACAAGTCAGGCAATTTGGCGAATTGTCTTTTTTCATCAGATATGCAATCTTTGCCGACGGATAGTGGTCAGAGCGAAGTCTAAAAGCCAATTTTAATATAAATCTATTTAACCTAGTGTTTATAAACCAAGGCACACGAGGAGGCTCACACTGTATAGTTTTATACCATACGCCCTTTTCTTTACTTCGCTCATCAAAAAATTATTTCCTAATGTCATGACAAATGGCTTTATATTTTGGTATAATTTCATGGTAAGAAGGGGCAACACCTTTTAGCACACCATCTGTAACAGCTAATTTTGCGAGTCGGTCAGCCTCCTCGTTGCCAGCTAAGCGAATATGTGACGGAATCCATTGCAATTTCAGAATCTTCCCATTTTGATTAAATTTAAATAAACAATCGAGAATTTTGTAGGCTACCAAAAAACCTCTGAAGCCAGAGACGCATCGAGCCAAATGCTGAGGGGCACTTTTACTGTTCGTTAAAATGACTACCTTCTTAAGATTCAATCGAATACGGTAAAAAACTGCTTCTGAAATTGCAACAAGTTCCGCCGACATGATCGATATATTATTACATATTTTAAAACAAATTGACTTTTTGTAAGTATATGTGAAGGGGGGGGTTTGTATTTATGCTTTAATAGTTACACTGCCTAGCTTGCTTTTTCTGCTTTTTAGCTTCACTGGATTGGCTGCTTGTTTAGTATAGATGCAAACCTACTTTACTCGACTCTTCAAGACGAGTAAGGTGCTAATGGTCTTAGGGGAGAGCGCAACAGTCGTGTAGATCCCTAAGACAAGTCTGGTGGGGAATCATTTCACGTGGTTGCCCCCTGTTATTGGTCTAGTTCCCTCTGAAATAGACGTAACTAAAATCACCAGACGACCACTGCCTGGGATGGAGAGGTCATGTTTCGGCGGGTCCATCGTCGAACGACAGACGATGGATAGTAATGCCGCGTGTTTGTGCCGTGCGCGGGGACCCGTACGGAGGGATGAAGGAGTCCTGGGGGTTAAGTGGTGATGTGGCGATGGTGGTGCTGCTGATCTGCAACACGCCCCTTTGGTCTGGATTTCCTCTCACACGGGAGGTTGCAGTCTAGCCAGCTGCAATCAATCGGCTGCGGTGTCCGCTCATGCGGCCGCCAGGCGAGTGTCCTTGGGTGAAGAGGTCTCCAGCCGGCAATGCTCGTTTCCCACCTCAGTGGTTTGGGGTGGAGCGACTTGTGCTGTACGTCTTGGGGACAGCTCACTCGGGGGCGCTATACCTTGCTGGTAGCCCTGGTACCTAAACAAGGCATCCCCAACGTTGTGGACTCCGTGGCAGGTGGGGAGCCAGCAGGTGAACTCAATGATAGACCAGATGGACTCTGTCACAACCAAAATCAAAGGCTTGACCGATAAGGGCGAGCAATTAAGGACCTCTGGACCTTTAGGGGGAGAGGGTAAAGCGGGTGTAGGAGCTGCACGTGGGAGCGCCTACACACCTAAGCGACAAGGTCGTGATGGCCCTAGTGGCCGTCCGAACCTGAGCCGAGGGAGTGGTGCTCACCCGAGCAGTTCAAAGGCGTGGGGTAACCCTGGAAAGGGTACCCAAAGCAGAGGGCGTGGCAGCACCGGAGGGGGTCAGTTGCATAAAGAATACCCGAAGGGGGATATTAGCGCAGCACCCTCTGGGAGTGGCTGTCAGCCATCAAGTCTCGGGGAGGCTAGCAAGGAGCAGTCGGGCAAGGCACACCCTACGGGGGAGCCGAACTTGGCTGCACACTCTGCAAGCCATACCCAGAGTAGGAAGAGGCGTAGTGGGTGTGCCAACCGTAAGCGGCGTGAGCTGCAGCGGCAGATGGCACTGGCACCCAGTGCAGCCCCTTCAAAAAGGGTAAGGGAAGTGAGCGACGAAACCGTTACTCAGGTCGGTGACAACAAGCGGGCCAAAACCCAAGGTGACTCCTATAGGGAGGCGCTGACGGGAGTCAAAATGGCCGTTGTTGCTGACAATTTCCCTGACGCTCTATTAGCTGCAGAGCAGGTGGAGCCTATACGGGTGGTCATTTGGGACCTGTTAGAGGCCACGCATTGCTCGGAGGAGCTCTGCACATTACATATGAGGGAGAGAGAGCTGCAGAGTGGCTTCGCGGTCTCGACGGGAAAACCGTTGGGAACGTGAAGCTCAAAGTGGTCAGCGCCAAGGAGCTTCCAAGGCCAATCAAAATAGCCTGGAAGACCAGGAATACCTGGTGCCTAGATGCCTCCAGGGTGCTGACCATGCTGCAGCGCCTCAATCCCTCCTTAAGGACCTGCGAGTGGAAGGTGCTGGGCACGCAGGTCGAAGAGACGCACACCAGGCGCATCATCCTGGTGGACAGCGTTTTAGCCGCGGTCATCAAGGCGGGCGGCTTCTGTCTCCATGCTGGCATGGACAAGAGCACATTCAAGATCCTCGAGGATCTGAATGTGCAGAAGGGGCCAGTTGGTGCAGGCGTGGAGAGGAAGGCCCCTGCTTTGACAGAATCACGGGCAAAGGACGGGGAAGAGCCCGTAATTCCGGTAGAGTCGGGTACGGCTCTCTTCACCTCTTCGCCTTGCGCGTCACCGAAGACCGACGACATAATCGGACATATTGATGGTCTGGTTTTGTCGTCATCGCCGGGTACTGCGGAGGTGATGTTGGAAGAGGAGAGCGGGGGGGGGGTGGCCAGTAATGGCTACCACCGAAGGCGCTACCATATAGGCAGACCGTATGGCGGGACTAAGGTGCGTACAAATAAATCTTCATCACTGCATCGGGGAGATGGCCGTTCTGGCCCACCACCTGCGGATGAATGAATATGATATTGCCCTGATTCAGGAACCTTATGTTAAAGAGGGAAAGATCAGAGGCTTGGGTGGGACGGGAGGTGTAATTTTTCATAACTGTTCCACTAATGATATGAGGACATGTGTATGTCAGAAATGGCATAAACGCAATGCCCTTATACAATTTCTGTTCTAGGGATCTTACGACAGTTAAGATCGATATGCGAGGGAGCGGAGGACGGGAAATTGTAATCCTGACCTCTGCATACTTCGACTACATGGACAAGGAAATAGTATCTGGACAGATAAAGGACCTTGTTGAATATGGCATCCGGGAGAACCTGGACATGATCCTGGGGCGCGATGCCAACGCACACCACACAGTCTGGGGGAGCACGGATGTGAATGTAAGAGGGGAAAAACTACTGGAGTATGTGGTAAGTACCTCTTTACAAATTCTAAATAAGGGTAACAGGCCAACGTTCGCTGACTGTAGGCGAGCAGAGGTAATTGACATCACGTTAGCCTCCAACAGGGCTAGCACTAAGATTGTCGAATGGAATTGTGTCTGATGAGATTACCTTGTCAGATCATAATTACATATGCTTCAAGTACAGGACGCTGGTTCCAGCTCCTACAGCACGTAGAAGGAATCCCAGAAATACGGACTGGAACTCCTTTAGGAGTGACCTCAGAATAGATTTGGAGGATTCTAAGGGTAAGCTCAATTCTATATTAGACATCGAGTTTACAGCAGACAAATTGGTCCAGACTGTGAATACGGCCTGGACAAACAACTGCCCTGAGAGGAAACTTAGACCCAAAAGGGTACCGTGGTGGACGCCAGAGTTGGTCAAACTGCGGCTAGAAGCCAGACGAGCGTTTAACAATGCTAGGACCAGCAGGGACTACAGCGGTTACGCTCGCTGTTTGACCAACTATAACAAAGCTGTGCGGAAAGCCAAACGGAAGGCTTGGAGAGCACACTGTGAAAACATCAGTACAATTCCTGAGGGAATGAGGCTCTCCAAGGCTATCTCGACTGTCAGAGCACACCCATTGACATCCATTAAGCATGGCAATGGGCAGCGAACAGGGTCTGGTAAGGAGACACTAGCAATGATGCTAAACACACACTTTCCAGACTGTAAGATAATAGAAAAAGAGCAGGAGGACCCGATCAGCCTGGTTGAACTAGGCTACCGCACAACCAAAGCAGATTGGGACACTGCTAGGAAGGTGGTGGATGAAGGGAAGGTCGGCTGGGCTCTAAATGGTTTTCAACCATTCAAGTCACCTGGTCCAGACATGGTTTATCCCATCATCCTGCAACAGGGAGCTACACTCTTGGTTCCGCATTTGTGCAGATTATACAGAGCCTGCATAGCTTTTGGATACATTCCAAAGATATGGAGGCGTGTTAAAGTCATCTACATACCGAAACCGGGCAAAGCGGACTACGAAGAAGCCAAGTCATACAGACCTATCAGTCTTGAGTCGTTCTTCTTGAAAGCCCTGGAGAAGTTAGTAGATAGACATGTCAGGGAGGGAGCATTATGGAAATTCCCCCTCCACAGGCTACAGTGTGCCTACCAGTCGGGCAAATCCACTGAGACGGCACTACATTTTGTGGTAAATAAGGCAGAACATGCATTAGAGAACCGGGAAGTTTGCATTGCTGCATTCCTGGATATTGAGGGAGCTTTCGATTGGACCACCTTTGATGCCATCAGTGTGGTATCGGCAAATCACGGCATAGAGCCAACCATTTGCAAGTGGATCAATTGTATGCTCAGGGGTAGAATCATTAGGTCTGAGTTGTTAGGAGATGAAATGTATGCAACGACAACCAAGGGCTGCCCTCAGGGTGGAGTACTCTCACCACTCTTATGGTGCTTGGTAGTCAATTCACTCCTAGAACAACTTAACAAAGGTCCGTACTTAACGGTCGGATATGCGGATGACTTGGTGATACTCGTCAATGGAAAGGTCCCGAGTACGGTATCTAGTCTCATGCAGAAGGCCCTGATTACGGTGGAAAAATGGTGCAGTAGCAGTCATTTATCGATCAACCCAGGGAAAACGACTGTCGTGCCGTTTACTAGGATGAGGGATCTGACAGGGTTGGGAACTCTCTCCATGTATGGTACGCAGTTACAATGGTCCATGGAGGTGAAGTATCTAGGCATGACCTTAGATAGCAAACTAACGTGGAAACCTCATGTAGACAAAATCATAGAGAAGGCCCAGCGGGTCTTCGGCATGATTCGTTCTACTTATGGGAAGACCTGGGGGCTAAAGCCCAAGGTCATCAAGTGGCTATACACGATGATAATAAGACCTATACTCACGTATGGAAGCATTGTCTGGTGGCCAAGAACTAAACTAGCTACATGCAGGATCGCGCTGTCAAAGGTGCAGCGATTGGCCTGCATGGCTATAACAGGGGCGTTCCCGACTACGCCAACAGCAGCGTTAGAGGTCCTGCTGGATCTAATGCCGCTACACATTGTTGTGGAGTCAGAGGCGATAAAGGCGCTACACAGACTATCTGTGCATGGGCTGTGGAGCGTCAACATGCCGGTAACACGACATACAAAATTGGAGATTTCAAAGGATCTCAAAAGGATTATGAGCATGGGATGCGACAAAATGCAACCATTGCACATATTCAAAAAGAATTTTAAAATAAAGGTCCCCACGAGGGACGAATGGAGACAAGGTCTACAATCCCCTGACAAGGGTTGTCTCATCTGGTACACTGATGGTTCCAAAATGGAAACAGGATCGGGCACTGGTATCTATACCAACGACTGCAAGGTGAGCCAAAGCATGGGCAAATATGCAACGGTCTTCCAAGCGGAAACCTACGCTATAATTGCCTGTGCTCAGGAGAATATCAACAGTAATGTCACTGCCAGGACTGTGTATATTCTCAGTGACAGTCAAGCTGCTCTCAAGGCTCTGGACTCGTGTAGGGTAGACTCCAGACTGGTCCTGAACTGTGTTAAGGCCTTAAACAAACTTGGCAGGAAGAACACAGTCAGACTGGTGTGGGTTCCGGGGCATGCAGGGGTGCAGGGCAATGAGGAGGCTGATGAATTAGCCAGAAAGGGCTCGGAGCAACTGTTTGTGGGCTCCGAGCCATTCGTGGGACTCTCTGAGAGCACCGTCAAGGCAGCTTTGAATGCACATGGCAATGACAAACACAGGCTAGAGTGGAAGGCCCTGAGGGGTCTGGAACACTCCAAGAAATTCATTGCAAACAGAGCCACAGGCTTCACCCGGAAGTTCTGTAGGTATAACAAGAGCCAAATACGCCTGCTCACAGGAGCGTTCACTGGCCATTTTGGCACCAACGACTTCCTGTGCAGATTGAGATTGGCTCACAATTCGATTTGCAGAGCCTGTGGTGAACAGGACGAGTCCATATCGCACCTACTATGTGAATGCGACGCGTTGGCTGGATTGAGGATGGGTCTGATGGGATTGGCATATCCAAACCCTGAGGACTTTAGGCTTCTCCCTCTGAAGAGTACGCTACGACTGATGCAGTACATTCATAGGGAGATAGCTAAGGGATAAATCTTGGGGCTGACACAAAAGATCCCAATGGGTCGAAGTGTCGCCGGTCTGTGCTGATTGGCCCCCATACATAAGATAAGATAAGATAAGTATATGTGAAGATCAAACCTACAACACTTGTTGCAATGGTAGTGGCGAGGCGGCCACTTAAACCATTAAAACTTCCTTGTAGTTTATATTCAGTTATCATGGTCAGACTGATAGGCTTATCCTTACATACGAAACAAGATGCACAGGCAAGTAGGGGTTCTAAGCCCTTTACAACACATGTTTTAGATGATTTTGCCTCACGTAAGAATTCCAGTCTCCATGTTACTACTGAAAATTTTAGAACCCGAGACCACAGTATACAGTAGTCCCATTTACTAGCGCTACACCATCGCAGCAGTAGGACCAGCGGGTATATCTATCTTATAATCGAATGGAACATGTGACGAAAAAACTGAGGGCACTGTAATCGGTCCATTTGCTGACTAAATCTACCATTAACGATGCGCCAATCACTATTAGTGTCAATTCGATTAGACATACTAAAAGGAGCAGCTGAACGACTTTTTTCTCTTTTGCGACTGACTGTAAGTTAGTGTCACATGTTTAGTTTTATTTCCTACTTTTTCCAAGTCATTTTAGTAATGTCTACTGTAGTTTGGGTCGGCCTTTGGGTTATTTGACTTTATTCGTGCTAGCAAATACTTACTGGATTGTTCCTTATGGGTTGTTTTGTGAGATTACGTTACGTAAGGTGACCCATAGTTTATGGAAAAGTGTAGAAAGGTTTAGTCGTATGTGGTCAGCGGTTTAAGAGCAAATACGTGAATCTAACGGTCATATTCATAAAACTTACAACAGGGTTATAACGTCGATAGAATTAAATAATATAAAAGTATTGTTTACAACAATAAATAAGGATGCTAGCTTGCATAATAACGATGCTGTATATAATAAAGGCTTACAGAAAATTAATGAATAAAGTATTTTTACAATGCCTTTATTAGGTATACTAAAGTATTTTAACTACCCATCGTACCATCATTGAGCCTTTAGTAAGATATTTTTAATGAATAAGACAGTTAACATTTGAAGAAAAGGATTTTATCAAATCGATTGTTGTCACGCTGACCTAAATCCATAGCGATAAAAAAATAAAATGGTCTGCATCAAATTTTCGACTCTCATTACTATGAAAGTAAAATGTCTAGTATATATCATTGACTACTACGTCATGATAACACTCAATAATTTTGCAAACTGATATCCTTC
Source organism: Catocala nupta (assembly GCA_963675205.1). Classification (NCBI taxonomy): domain Eukaryota; kingdom Metazoa; phylum Arthropoda; class Insecta; order Lepidoptera; family Erebidae; genus Catocala; species Catocala nupta. The sequence goes on along the minus strand of OY776092.1, from coordinate 14,543,175 downwards.
CTCCTTAAAGAACCGTATACATATATAACTTGGGCCGAAGCTATCCACAGTGATGTCAGTGCATTCTGCAGAGTGCCAGAAGGCCTGCACTAATTTAATTGACATCGAGTGAAAAGCGGCACCGCACCGGTCTGTTACACATCCAATTCGGCTAATGCACCATGTTTAACAGCGCACATATAGCTCTATACTTCAATTTCCAATATATTCTATTGGACTGGCGTTTTGTGAAGTCTTCTATAGGGTTTGTTAAAGTAATGTCACGGAATACACATTAATAGTACAATTATTGGATATGACATTTTTAAGGCATTTTTTATTTTATCCTATCGGATTCATCAAAATTTTATAGAAATAGAAAAAATAGAAATATATAAATACATAATGGAAAACCTGTGACGCGCGTTCACATATAGCTTAGGGCTGAATCAAAAATCTGAGGCATACATATTTTATCGTATTCTGTTCGGTGAAACCGTAGATATGGTATAACCAAGTAAATAAAATTGAAAATATGATCGAACCGTTTTCGTATTTAGGTTCATAGCATAATATCACCGGTGGGAGCAAGCGCGCTTGGCTGCGGTTAAACGATATAAAGCTTGGTGTTTTGGAACTTATAATGAAAGTAGAGTTGCGATAGACCAGAATCAGACCAGTTCTTATGTGACGATCTGGTGACGATGAAGCGTGCTTGCTTAGAATAATTCACTCATTATCTAAAAGCATCCACCCAGATAATAGTAATTAGCAAACATATGAATGGCAGTTTAGCGCACCTTTTTTTTTCTTAAGCGAATATCATCTTTGTGAGACCTAATACTACGTACTACGGCACAAATTCAACTACCAAACTGTTAAACAACGTTAAGCGTACCTTCAACGCGCTTGCAACATCAGAGATTGCCATCTGCGTTGCTGATCAATTACCAATTGCCAGTGGTGCCAGCGCTAGAGACAAATATTGCATTAGCCCTCCTACTGAGAGCACACCTCCACTAATATTGACTTATGTTTACGAGAATATTATACATTAAAATTAAACAAACTTTATACGGATTTTATCGCGTTGTTTATTTTTTATAAAACACTATTATTACATAATTTTGAAACTTTAAACTACTAACTTTTACTAGTAACAGTAACTACTACTAGTACTACTACTTCAATTTAAGCTATTTAAATTATACAACTATTTAAATTTTAATTATACACTTTCCCAGACGTTTCTGTTGCTTTTCAGCAGCCATGGTCACGGGGAGACTAAGATCTACTTTCTACGCAGAGCCTCCTAATCAAATGTGGAATCCTTTCCCAACGCAGAAAAACAACACAAGGTTGTCTGGTTATGATCTTCAGTAGAGCGTAGATATTTCTCCAGCGCCATGCCCTATTTGACTGAAACCCATTTTAAGTAAGAATATGACGTGCCCCACCTCTCATATATTTTTACGACTTCAATATCTGGACTGGTGGTAACGCTTCTAATTGCTTTTGGCGTAATAAAATATGTGTTGCTTGAAAAATTACTACTAGTATATAGACAAGAAAAACAAAAAGCCTTTATCCATTATTCCATTATTTTTACAATAACAGGAACATTTTCGTTCTGCTATATTATCGAGTATATTGAATTTCTCCTTCATTTATTTAATGATTTGTTTATTGTAAGAGCGACGGCAGCCTAATAGGTTAGGGATTGGTGTTACGGTGTAGGGGTTGATGTCGATTTTCCATGATGAGTCCATATACCTACATAAGCATGTAGCTTACCCACATATTAGTTGACGAATAAGGATATTAGAAGCACTCACGGTACTTGGTCAAAACCGTGTATTAAATCATTATAAAACCAAACTGTGCGTAACTTACGTACCCAGGGCTCTATACCATTACAGCAAGACCGTTTCATACCTAGTCAGTTTTTTAATTACTGGTTTTATATATAGCTAACTATATAACTATTCTAGGTTTAAGCTTATATATTTATTTTCCTTTTTTACACCAGAGTTTAACCACAAAAATATGTTTTCGTTTATTTTTAATTTGCTAAAAATTGGAGGAGGAACATTAGACCCTACCTATTATGGTTCAGAAGATAGATACAGACAGCGTAAGTTTACTAATAGTCTACCATTAGCACCCCTTGCGTACGGTACCCTAGAAATAGTAACAAAATAAAATACACTCATATTCCATGCATATTGGAATAAGATCATCGGTGTAGGTATCCATACCCAGTTCATTTCGAGTCTAGCTAGATGGGAAATAAGGCTTCGACGGCGACGGAAAGCGGAACGGCATCGGCGTTCGCACCATATTACGTCATCTTATCATTTTTCTCGGCAGCCAAGATCATTTGGATTCCATTTGCGACACATGTCCATCAGTTTTATTAACGCCGACATATGAAGATGTGATGGAAGATTTTCTTTTATCAGTTCGTATGTTTATATTAGAGATAATACAAGCGTTTATTTGAGTGATATGTGACATTTATAAGTATTACTTTGTGACCTTAATCAATAAATTATTCAAGAGTTAGACTTTGATTTGCGCGAGCGCAAGCATTATATCGTTTTTATTACTACCAATATTCGTTTTCAAAAACTTAAGCGTTCTGCACACCAAAGGCCGCCGAGCTTATTTTAGCTGCGGGTGCAACTCACCAGTAAAGCGTCTTTGGTGTGTAGAGGCCTTAACAATTTTATAGATTGCTAAACGGTTTATCAGGTTTTGTAATTACATTTGTTCTGTCTTGTATTTTTTGTAAGTGTTTTGTCAATCTTTTGAGGAAATTTATGTATTTAACCATATACTGTATATGTCATAAATTAAAGTTTCATGTACCTAAAGTTTCTGCAGTACATAGACATGCATATATAGTTTCTGGTGACCTCTGATATGTAATTTAATTTAAAACATTTAATTATTTAAAATTTAAAACTTTACATCCACATATTGACGGCTATGTTTAGTTCCCACACAAACGGGAGCGAAGTTATTGCCTCATTTCCAGACTCTACTGTCCCTATTACTATCTTGTCTCATGAGCTATCAGACAACATAGTAAGCTTACACGCAGGCTTATACCATAACACCAAAAGGCAATAGAAGTTCAAGCCACCATCTAATGTCAACTCTTCGCAGGGGACAATGAAAATACCTCCTACCCACTTCTAACACACATTTAAAATACACAAGTAAATGCGTTCTTATTTTGAACTTTTGTTCATATTCACGCAGAACTACGTATAGTTCTGCGTAGCTGCGCCATGCCAGTTGCACGAAATTTCACAATACCTACGTTTTTAAAGCACTCTGATAAAATTTTACGGGTTGCATTTTAATGGCACTTGAAAACGTGCCAATATCGTGCAAAATTTGTATTGATGATCACACAGTTACCGATGCAATTTTTGGTATCAGTTACAAATATAAAGCTCTGTTACTCTGTTTCTCTCTTTTAATGATCAGAGGATAAGGATAGAAGGTTTTTATGATTGTCACGTTTATCGACTTGTTAGCTGTTTACTTAGTCGCTCTCTGATTTAAATTTAATTTGCTTTATTTGTTTATTCATCTTTAAAGCATAGGCTCACTTTGATTTGCATCACCGACAACATTCTCTCTTGCTATCCATCATACTTTGGTATTAAAACAAAATGCGTGTATTTTGTTTTATATACATATATGTTCTTAACAAAATACATACATAAATTACTCTTCTGTATTGTTATTTTAAATCTGACTATTTCTGAAATCTATCAAAGACATGATTTTTTCAGGTGATTCTCACTTTTAAATTTTATTGACTATGGTATATTCTTTTCCTGTTTTATTTGAAAAAATAATAACATAGAAGGTAAAATGTTTATGACCCGTGAATAAATACAACATTAATCTTACGAACCCCCCTTTATGCAAAACGATGCGGCGCTTATCAAGGAAAAACACCGCAGAAGAATTCTCATGGAATTTATATTACCAGAGATACTCCAAACTCGTTAAAGGTAGCTGCATGGCAGCTACCTTTAACGAGTTTGGAGTATCTCTAATAAAAATGTAATACATTTCTAAAAAGTTTAACTGCAAAGAGAATGACACCGTGGAATGGCCGTTACGGTTTGTAACCATTTAGGTTGTTAAATCGAGTGGTAACTTTAGACACGATGACACCTCGCTAAAAGGTTTTGTAAATTTGCTTTTTATTCGTAACGACTACGCTATAGATTTAATATTTTCATTGGCATCATAGCTATACTTTTTATTTGAACGTTCTTTCTGCATTTGATAGCCTAATTGTTTTTTCTATTTACAAAAGACAACTCCTGCACAAGGAATAGGTAATTGCTATGTCGGAAGAATCTTTGGTGGATCACACAATTTACTTGCCCGTGTGGGAGCGAACGCACGACACTCGACACGGCAATAGTGAGGCGCCCACCTTAACCACTTTGCCATCCGTGCGGACAAATTCTTGAGGAAGGTTTTAGGCTATATAATATCTCGCTCCAAACCACGGAAGCGGAGCAGTTGTGAATAAAACCGCGGGACACAACTAGTATTTTCTTCTTTTTATGGCTTGAGACGCAAATGAGCAGACGGATCGCCTGATGGTAAGCGATTACCGCCGCCCATGGACACCCGCAACACCAAAGGAGTCACAAGTGCGTTGCGATCCATTTAAATTTGCCCTCACCAGAAGGAGGGGGGGACAGTTGGGCCTCCGGTACCCTCACTCACTCGACGAAACACAACGCAAGCGCTATTTCACGCCGGTTTTCTGTGAGGCCGTGGTATTACTCCGGTCGAGCCGGCCTATTCGTGCTGAAGCGTGTCCTTCCCACGGTTATAACGGCATTTATTTTCATTTTCATTAGGTACCTCAGATAACTCCGCACTCAGAGACCTTTCACGATTACTTAAGTACCTCCTTAGTAAAGTTTTATCGTTTAAAAACTTTACTAAGGAATCACTTAAGCTAAATATGGTGGTAGCTAAATAGGTGAAGAAATGGCGGGGCACTTAAGCTCCATTATGCTTAAGAAAATATTGAAATGATGTACGAAAACGTGCTAATAATGACGCTGCTTAACATGTAAATTATATATTTTCAACTGACTTTTAAAACGAGTATTTTATACGATACATATAAACAGTTAAACCTTGGGATAATAACTCGTAAGAAAAGCTTTTATCATGTTCTAAGTGGGTGCCCAATAGGCTCATCCTAGTTTTAGGGTCTGTCCCCATCTCTCTTCCCTATCACACTTTCCCTGGTTGGGATAAAATAAGCCATGTCTCAACCAGCACAGGTGTGATCAATTTCATACAGTTATCATATCTAAGTATGTAGTCTAATTGTATGACATTGTCGTGCTTCAATAGATTTGTGTCTTCTATTGTCAATAGCAGTCACGAACACAACGCAAACTACAACATTGATTTTAAATTTCAAATGTTAATATAAGTCTATTAAATAACTTAAATATCCTACAACTTTTAAAATGCATATCATGATGTTTGCACTGGTACTGGTATATATGTATGTGCTGGCGATTTAGGACGTAAAGTTTTAGTTTCGATAAATTAATTCAACCTAATACGCAGCATATTTAAGCCTCATTTATTAAGAACATTACTTGATAGCATAGCTGGGGACATACATACTAGTCAGGTATAGGGGCATGACATTATAAATGTACGTATTTATCAAGAAAGACTAATATTAAGCAAGCAGTGATAGCTAGAGAGATCGTTGGTCTGCCACGCAGATGTGTCGAGTTTTGATTCTAAGACACATTTGACTTTTCGAAGTGATGTGCGTATTAAATTAGTTGAAGGAAATAATCGTGAAGAAACCTGCACGTCTGACAGGTCCTTTTTTATTGCCATTGGCAGACGAGGAAGTGGCTCACCTGATGGACAGTAATAACCGCTGCTCATGGACTTCAGCAATGTCGGGACATAGCAAAGCCGCTGCCTACCGTAAAAGAAAACTCTCTTTAAGCCTCATTTGACGAAGGACATATCATAGCATTCGGAAAACACCGAAGCAGGCAGTTCATTCCAGAGCTCGCTATCATACGTGAAAGAAATGATCTCCATAATATTCTTAAAAATACGTGAAGTCGGCCAACACGCACTATTTTTTTTATTTTTTTTGACCCAGGAAGATCCTTTATGGATGCTCCCTCCCCCTTAAGTTATGTGCGACTCTCCGCCCCTGAAGGGGGTCGGTATACACACTAAAAACCTGGGGTGAGCAGTCCCTCCGCCGACGGGGTAGGGCGAGATGGGGTCGCTTTAGCAGTCACCATCCCGCCCCGGCGGTTGGCCCGGCTGATGGTAACCGGGCCTCAGCATCTGTGGAGGGGTGGCCTTGCTCACCAAGGCCACCCCTCAGACGTGTGTGCTTTGCAAGCTGGTAGAGAGTCCCCCGACTCTGTACCAGTGACCCCACTATACAGGAGTCTGCGTCTGCGCCTGAGAGGGTCAGCGAGGGGTGGCCAACCCGCACTGTGCCAGCATTGCAAACTATGGCCTAATCCTTTTTACATTGAGAAGAGGCCCTTGCCCAGCAGTGGGACAATTTATATACAGAGCGTTATTATTTATAAAATTATATTTACTGGAAAGAAAACACTTAGTGAGCTAAGAAGACTGAATTAACTAGTACATAAAAGTGAATAACGGTGTTCGCTGGGATCACGGGTTGAAACGCCCGGTATATTTCTCAAAAGTATTTTATAAGCGAGTTTTGCTCATCTCGGGTCATTTGTCCACGTAATTGCAAACGCTTTAGCTCATTTCTGTGAAGCAACAGACGGCTTGTTTTAAAAGGGAGCCTTTTTATCTGTCTCCGATTCTTAAGGCGCCTGGATTGGCTGTATAAGGACGTTGACGTATAGAGGGTATTTTTTAAGAGTGATTAATTGTTCGGCGGGTTTGCGGTTTAATGAAGGTGATTAGTTATTGCATAACCGCGATTTTATCCTGAAGGCCAAATCTCGTAATAAAATTGATTTCCAATCTAGTCTCAATGTCATGTCACATATAAATTGCATTTCAGTTTACATTTGACGTTTATTACACTTAATCAGCTAGAATAGTTTTTAATGTGATAATTGGCCTTTAGTACTTTAAAAATAAATGCTTAGGTAGGTTATACCGCTGGTGGGTGTGAGTTGTGACTGTTAGGTAGCAGACAACTAATACCATTTTAAAATTTTGATCCCTTTTGAGGCTTAATAACATGTTCCCAGCTCAAATTATATAAATCCGAATAAAGTCGTTTAATAACCATACTGTTCATACAGTCGTTCTAGATCAGTAGTTTAACTAACTGTGGTTACGCATCAGTATGCGTAATTACAGTTATTACATAATTACAATGCAATAATTACCAAAATAATCATTATTATATTCTGCAAAATATGTTAATTTATATTTACACTAGCTATTGCCCGCGGCTTTGCTCGCGTAAATGTAGGTTATACTCAGGTCATGTTAATAACAGTATTTTAAAAGAAAATATATTTAGCCTAAGTTAGTCGGTGATAATATAGATTTCCAATGGTGAAAGATTTTTGTATATCGGCTGATTAATATTGAGTTAAATCATAACAAACAAATAATATATCAAATCTTTCCCTGTTTATAATATAAGAATAGTAAAACACGGCAAAAGACTTGTAGCAGTAATATAATCCACACATTGGGTATATAGAAGAAGCCACAACAGATTTCTTAGAATAATTGGTGTCTACAGAAACTGAACAGGTAAAGGTAGCGTAACCAATAGCTGGAAGCCATTAAAGTAATAGATACGCCAGGTGATGGTAGTAATCTAACTGTGAGTTACTGCCTGCACAGTGATACTAACAATCAGTCATTGTGGTTAGATATCTAATAGATATGGATGAATAGACACATTACATGGCTGAAATATTCAACAATAAAGTGCTTCGATTCATGTTTCGCCTCTGCGCTAGGCATTCTCCAGGCAGTTTTGCAACTAATGAGCTAAAGTGTGAAAGGATGCCTCGCGAAAACAGATTGATGCATATTTTGTGTCCCAAGCGGCATTCTGTCGGTTGGAGTATGCTTGGATCCTACAAGCAATCCTGTCGTGAAAAGAAATTATAAAAATATAGTCCCTGCTGTCCCAATGCTGGGCACGGACGACCTCTTCTCAATTTTGAGAAGTGTTAGGCCATAGTCCATCACACTGGCCCAGTTCGAGTTGGTAGACTTCACACATCTTCAAGAACATAATAGAGAACTCTCAAACATGCAGGTTGCCTTACGATGATTTCCTTCACCGTTAAAGCGAGCGATAATTAAATCATTAATATGCACATAGCTTCGAAAAGTTAGAAGTGCATGCATTAAGATCGATCTCGAAACTTTTGCATGGCAGTCTAGTGGTCGCCCAAGAGGCTTACGTTATAGAAACAATTTTATTGTAGTTTTTTGAAGTGAAAACTTCTTTAAGCGCGTTGAGCACTTTTAATAATAATTAAATATTAAGAAAGACTACATAACATAGTATTGCTACTGTTACGATTTTACATCGATAAATAACAAATAAACGACATTGTACGCGTCACAAAAACACGCGCAAAGACATCCACCCAGATTACTCTCATCGGTTATGTATATAAAAATGTTTACAAACTAACAAACATAAATATAAATTGTTGCAATGGTACAGCAGTTTCCATTCCTTCTTTCATTTCTGCCATAAAATACATGTTTTTATCGGTAAATAAATGTCAACTCAAATAAAATCAAAATTACTTCACTGTATAACATAACAATAGAATATAGTGACTAAGAGAGCACTGATTGTAGTACAAAAAATACCACTCTAAGTGGTTTTCTAACTTGTGATAACGAAAATATAATTCAGTAAAGCTCGCCTAAAGAACCATAGCATTTATTTTCTTTAGATATTATAAAGCCACCTTTTTTTGACGGATTTCGTTCAGTTTAAATGTATTATAGATGTCCTAGAAAAACTTTTGTTCAATATGTTTTCTTCTTTTTGTGTTCATTTCATAGATTGCTTATATTTTATTTAGATATTTTTTCTGGAAAATACTTTACATTTTTTTTTCCGATAATGGTTTCCTATAAAGAAATATTATCGTATCTCACACATATTGGAATATGAAACAATATAATTGGATTATTGTCCACCGATATTATCTATATATAAAGGTTCCAGTCATCAAAGATTTTCTTTCTAAATTCGTTCTTTGTTGCTAACTGAATTTCTTTAATTTCATTTATTAAACTATATTCTATGTTTATGCCTTGATAGCGAAGCGGCAGTGGATGCGACGGTTTTATATCCCGGGTTTGATTTTATTGTCAGACATAATGTCATTGGATTTTCTATCACAAACCGCTCGCAGTGGCCCGCAGTCTAGCATTGAACATGATAAACCGATAACTGCACGTTTCTCCTTCTACAACAACTTGGGCATAAGTTCTGTGACCAAATCAACTAAAATTTGGAGAAAGCTGAAGTTAAGAGTATTTAACCAGTGCGCATGAAGAAAAAACGCTCCGAGAAAATAATTGCATAAAAATTCACAATCATAAACATCGAACAATTCTTTAAAATAACACAAGAAATACCTTGAAGTATTAATTTGTATATGTGTGTGTGTGTACTTTGCTTGTATTTACAGAGTTACATATAGAACCATACTATGTGCTACGTAAACATTAGTGTATACAAGTCGTTAGCCGGGCGATAATAAGATTATAATGCGTCACCTGTTCGCAGAACTGGACAATAATCTACCTAAAAATGTCTTGAGCAAAAATTCACTTCACTAAACCTTCCAGAATTACTTTTCTCTCCTTTCAAACGGATTCAAGTCCACTTTTTCTATTATTTTGCCTTCCTGGAATAGCGCTCCTTAATCCACGCATTACGGTTAATTAATCCTTCTCTGGAAAACTTCTTTAAAGGTCGATTTGTCAATCGTCAGATGACTTTTATCTGGAGAATATGTTTGACGTGTTGACAGCTTTTGTATAGAAAATATGTCATATCGCCATATTTATTCTTCAGATAAAAGTTATCTGACGATTAAAAAAACCGGCCCTTAGTCATTTATAAATTATATTTATTTTATACTTCAATGGTGTAAGCATCATCTCAAGCATGACTGCTCATGGTAAAGTTTAGAAGACGAGCACTGAGAAGAGTGTAAGCATGCCTCAGTGGCGCAGCGGTAATGTAATTACCTACTGGACATGAGGCCTTAGGTTTGGTTCCCGGGCTGGTGAAGTATTGTTGGGTTTTTCTGCCATAAAGTTTAAGTAGCAGTAAGGAGTCTGTGCACTGCAACGAGTAAGTAGATGGCAATAGCATGCCTCGTTTTATGTGAGCCCTAAAATAATAGTTAGCGAAACACGCTTTTGCCCATTTCTATAGAATATAGGCGTAGAATTATGTATGCTTAGCAAGCTAGCATATGGTACATGCAAAAAATCACGCCTATTTCGTAAAGGAACAGGCAGAGATTGAAACAAATTTTGCTGTGCAAAACATGAACTTGCCTAAATCTTCAAAATTCAACTGCCACCATAACATTGCTATACGAATTAAACTACTCATAGCCTTGCCTTTTACACTGGGGCGATATAAACGTAATATGAGATATACAGAGTTTGAAGGTGCTTAAACAATCACCTCGACACGATGTTCGATTACCGAATGAATATAAGGAATATGTGAGTGATTTAAAGAAGTTTCTGAAAAAATAAAAACATCCAGAAACACTTTTCTGATGTATAATACTTTGCAATTTCAATGTTTATATAGTATCACGTCATGTGAATAAGACAAATAGGTACTACGGCTATTCCTACTACAGGTTATTCTATATTTTCCATCTGTAGTAATATTAAATATTATTAACATTAATAAACATAAAGCAAATGAGCTATACACGAATTGTGTTTAACGCTTTTTAAGATATTTTTCAAGAGACTAAATATTCTCAGCATATAAAAGAAAGCCAATATTTCGCAAGGCCGGTCACAGTTCGTTTATTCCCAGTAGGCTGATAGATGTATTTGATGTATAGTACCGCATACGATGATTGGCACTTCATGGACTAAGTCGTTAGTGTTGATGGCTACAATTTCGTTTGACATGGGCCATACGAACTATCTAGATGAAAAATGTTTGTATTTTATGAGATATCGTCGCTATGCCAGTGATAGCGTTTATTCCTTTGTGTTTATGAATGTGTACAACATGTGAATAGTATGTGTTAAAGTTATTTTGGGGATGTGAGTGTTAGTAATAGGGCGAATTGTAATCAGAACTTTGGTAATAATATATTGATAAAAACCAAAGTTGAAGATTTAAAAAAATTAAAAAAAAATCCTAAATTAGACTTTAATTTTATAAGAAAGCTGATCACAATATAACGACTATAAAAACACGTCCGTCTCGTCTAAATGCCGGCAATAAAGTGAGCGCGCTCCGCTAGCTGTGCTGGAGGCGACCGCTGCCCTCTCTACTGCTCACGTCACGTGACGTCACGATGTACCGATACTTGACTCCACCCCTTGGTCAGATAATCCTAATAAGTCCTCTCCTGATGGCGAGGCGTCCTCGACCGTTTCTTGTCTGGATGACTCCTCACAGTCTTGGGAATTATCGGGAACATCGTCATCTGAAAAACCACATCGTTATAATAATAATAATAATTGTTTATTATTACTTAAAAGACACAAAACAAAGGCACATGAATACAGCTCGTTGTACATCAAGTTATAGCAAATCATTCTGTAACGTGATTCGTGATAACAATAAACAGCTCCGTGTCACTACTGTTAGCGTGCACTCAAACAGCCACGATCGGTGCATGAACAGCATGAACATTGCTATCTTATTGTTTCTTAAAAAATAAACAGAAATCATACCTAATGAGACGTCCCCCATAGCAATGCTATGCCAGCTAGTATAGGTTGCCAATACACACCATAGGTAGCTGCAATGAGGCAAGAGGTAGGTAAGTAAGTAAGTAAGTAAGTAAGTAAGTAAGTAAGTAAGTATTTTATTTTTCAAAACATAGGTACATACACGTTACTATAACAAACATTGTAACATAAAAAAAAAAAACTAAAAGTACATACATAATGAAAAACGAGGTTACCACTCAGGTTTGTTGTTGGTTTGCGGTTTATACCTCAAACCAACCCTGATATTATTTGGTAACCCCAAGTGACGCCCGGACGCACATCAGTTACACCCGTAATATTATACTAACACAAGAATATACGTAATATATATATATAAACCACAATTGATATGTAAATTAAATAACATGTATAATAAATAAATAAATTGGCGCAATAGCTTATGTATACAAATAAAACCTAATAAACGGTTGCCATTCACAAGGTTTGCAATCCGGTCTTATCCCGCCCATCTTGTTTCTCGTCCGCACATAATGGTATCTCACTCGCGTAATTCATTTGGCCGAGCTGCGCCGCCGCATCGACACGGAGGTTGCGTGACCAAAACATTGTGCAATAATAAAGATAATAATAATAATAAAGGCCCACGTCCTTTAATACGGATAGAATGATATTGTACAAAGCCAACAACTCGGGGAAACGATCACTGCAAATGACAACCCAGAACTATACAGGTATGCATAATATGTAATAATAACTGATATAAACTACAATTGTGGCACATAATATAAAAGTGAATCAATGCCAATCTACTATCCATTGCGTATGTTATTGCTTCAGGTTCTACATCAAAAACCCTCACAATGCTCAGCTCTCAACAATAGCTATGACAACATCTCAACCATGCCACCCTATGTACCGCGTAGGATATACCTACCCCGATTATGGTTAAATACTTGTTAAGTATATAAGCCTTCTGGTCATAATACATAACGTAAGTACAGCTATTACTGAATATATTTATAAATAGAATTAAATTTATTTGTAGTTTTTATCCTGATCGAGTTTCTGTTGATGTAATAAATACTTTTTTAAATGTAAAACCTTCCTTAAGAAATACTGCTCAAGCAAGCGCACGTGGCTTCTAGACAACAAAGCACACGCAATAGGTAACTGCCATAGGGCAAGTGCACGTGGCTAAATCACTCACTCCAGTGAGGAAGGCTGCACACGTATCCGGCGTCCACTCTCCACGCCATAAACCATGTGTTCCGCAGCTACTTGGGTCCTCTTGCCATAGGACCCCGCTAAGAGCTCCAACTCGTGGCGGTGGTGAGAGAGCTGCTGGATGACTTTATATGGATCCCTCATACCGGAATCCAACTTGCCGGAACTCTGTGAACTTTTGCCGACAAACACGAAATTGCCCAGAGCATATTCACGTGGCTATTTCCGCCTTTCATTGATAAACTGGTCTTGTCTGGCCCGGTTCGCTTCTAAGAATTCTGAAGCATGTTGTCGCCTTAAAGCCATCAGTGCCTCGCGGATCGACTGCGAGTTTTTCAATGCTACATCCCTCACCAGCGCCCTCAATACAGGTGTGGTTGCTTCAATTCCAATTAGCAGTTGCAGAGATGAAACTTGAATAGTAGCTTGTTTGTTTAATAATATTAAGGGTTAGTTGTATTTTCCACAGTGTGTCGGACCAGGTACTGCCATTAATGTTTTCCTCGACACGTAACATGTTCAAAACGGAACGGCAGTATCGTTAGGCTTGACCATTTTCTTGGTGCATTTCAGGCTTTATTAAGTGGGTGGCACATCCTAGCCCGGAGACCCAATCCTGAAACCCTGAACTTTAAAACATTTTACCACGATCGGTTACAATTAAGGATGGTGTACTAAATAAAGAAATGGCGTTTGTAAACACGCGTTTTAATTCGTCAATATCTTGTCTGTGTAATGAAAAGAGGCAGAATTTAGAAAAGGCATCTTCTAGTACCAAAACGTACTTAAACCCATTCGACTCGGGTAGTGGACCTAACATATCCATATGAACAGTGAAGAAGGGACTTTCAGGTTTAGTCCAAGATTCTATAGGCTGATGCGGAGCTCGAGGGGTATTTTTATGTGATAGGCAAACCACGCAATATTATGTATTTTTTTACAAATTGCCTTAGACCTTGGCACCAATGGACCTTGGCAAAATTACGTAAGATCAATTTGACAGGTTTATCCATGCCAATATGTTCATGATCGTCATGAAATACGCGTAGAAGGCTCAGCCTGTGACTTTTTGGAATAAAGCATAGGAGACGCGACTCCTCGCCGGTAGGACTGTACTTGTAGTACAAAATATTGTTTTTAACAACATATCGGAATGGATCCAACTGGCCGTCTCTCAATTTCTCCATCAGTTCCTGTGTCTATGAATCGGCTGTCTGGGCAATTTGAGCCCAATTATTAGGCCGACGAATATGTGATACATTCACCGGATTCTAAATTAAAAAGTCGGTATGTTGCATTAGGGCTCCTTTCCTATATTTGATGTTGAAACAAAAATCTTGCAAGTAGACCCACCAACGGGATACTCGTGGAATGAGGTCTTTCTTTCGTTCGGTCAATTTCAGTAAGGTACAATCCGTCACTATCTTAAAGTCGATACCAATAAGATAGTGGCGAGAATGTTGTAATGCTTTCACTATGGCCAAAGTCTCGAGCTCATAGCTATGATATCGGAATTCCGCGCGTGAGTTGCTCTACTGAAATATCCGATAACACGTTTTCGTCTACCATTGTGTTCTTGTAGCAAAACCGCACTATAACCGATTGCACTGGCGTCAGTGTGAAATTCAGTGAGTAATTTTGGGTTGAATATCGCAAGAACAGGTTCTTCTATTATACAAGAAAAGGTTAATTTACGTGCCACGTCTTGTTCTTCAACCCAAGCAAAAAGTTGACGTTTTTTAGTAAGCCTTGCAATGTAAGCAGTTTTAACTGCGTAACTAGCTATATAACGTCGATAATACCCAGCTAGACCCAAAAATTGCCGCACTTTCCTAAAATTCGTAGGTTTGGGTGACTTTAATAAAGCTTCTACCTTCCTAGGGCTCAGGCGTACCTAACTTTGACAAATGAGTCTTCCTAAATATTCAATTTCTGTATCAAGAAAGGTGCATTTATTCAAATTTATAGACAAACCTGCGTTCGTAAGCCATGTGATGACAGAACCAGCACATCGTCTATGTAATTAAGGACTACCCAGTGTCAGTTAAGAGTTTTAGAGTCTTAGATATGATCCTTTGGTAAACCACCGGTGCATTCGTCAAACCATAATCAAACCAAATATCTGCAGATATTCGAAATGGCCCTCATGAGTGACGAACGCAGTTTTTCTAATAGATTCTTCGTCCTTAACGGGTACCTAGTCAAATCCAGTGGCCATGTCTAAACTCGTGAAAAATCTACTGTTGGCGAGCCTTATCTATGTGATCATCAATTAAGGGTAAAGGGAATCTATATTTAACAGTAATTGCATTTAATGCGCGATAGTTGACACAAATCCTGTCAGACCCGATTTTTTTTTGACAATTATGATAGGACTCGCGTACTCCGATTGTGACTCTCGGATGATCCCTTTACTCAATAGATCGCATATAATGTCGCGGACCTGCAACTTTTCGTCAGCGGAAAGCTTATAAGGACGATAGTGCACAGCAACATAACTATTTAATTTAATTTCCATACTGCTAGTATTGACAGTGGATGTCGCTGTTCCAGTAACAAAAGAATCGGAAAATTCACTAGTAAGCGAAAACAAACGATTTTTCTCTTCACCTACCAATGGTGTGTTTATTAAGTTAGATTCTAAATCGCGTATGTGATGTACCTGAGCTGCACTATCTACCCTTGTCAACCGATGTCCGTTACTCGTACGTACGTAAGTAACCCCATTACGATTTAGTACATCTGTACTTAGCAATAAAGACACACTAATACAACTGGAAGGCACAATAAATAAATCCACCTCTATGGATATCTCAGGAAATCAACCACTGTCGTTACAAAGCAAGTAGATTCTATTTCCTGACCTACGCCACGCATTAACTGATACGACGGACGGACTTTATTGCAACTTAGATATTTGAGAACTGTATTAGAAATCAAAGAGATATCAGAACCACTATCGATTAAAACGTCTACAGAAACCTTATTAATCACCGCTGTCATTGTATTACTGTATCGGACGTCGTTTGACAAAAATTTATATTACTACTATTCTGACCTTTGGATTCGACGCGTTGTTTGGCAAAGCACTTGTCAACGGTATGCCCTATCCTGCTACAGTAGGTACACGATATAGGAGTTTTATTTGGTACTACTAAGCCAGCAGTCGGTTTATAAGATTCCGTTTTCTGCCTCTTGGAACAATAAAATTTCGTATGACCGACATCACCGCAATTAAAACACTTTGTATTTGGCTTAGAGGCCTTATATTTATGAGAGTCGGATAAATTCAGTGGTCGAACGAAATTGCGGGTACTTCAAGAATCTGTCTTAGGCTTCGTATAAACGGATAAAAATTCTACCAATTCATTATGTTGTAATTTAGCGTTAGAGGCTTTGGAGATCTGTGATACCTCGAATTACAATAGCTGTTTTTATTTTGTCTGATAGCCCGCCCTTTCACAATATTTAAACGCTTGTTGCGTTTAAATATTGTGAAAGACTTGCGACGACTTGCGTGTATATTCAGCATACGAAGGAAAGTTATTAGAGTCCGTTTTCGTAATGTCAAATAAAATATTTGCGATATCGACGCTTCGAGGGCAGAGTGACCGGAATTCAACTTTAAAATTGGTCCATGAACGATCATTGGACACCCAATCGTCCAGCCACGTACGTGCATCGCCTTTAAGACAACGCCCTTTACGCGACAACCACTCACGGTCATCCCAGCGATTAAACTCATGACCTTTATCAACCTCTGCACACCAAACGTTGAAATCGTGTATCTTAGGGTCAAAATTCGAGATGTAATAATGACTAGGTTTGGTAGTGAGCGATGTTAATGTGGTTACAATCTTATTTATAGTTACGCAAACAGACTCAACCGGTGCGGTAACTGTATTTGTAACAATAGGCCACGGCGGAGTGTGACATTCACGCCCTGGATGCGATGCCTCAGATCCCTCTGGATCAGATAATCTGCATATAATCTATCCTCGATTGCATTTAATCGAACAATAATCATTTCTAATGCGTGATACGATGGGAATGAACATGTTCCTTACGTAACCTACTACGGTGTCTACTTGAACTATCAGATCTCTCGTGAGATCGCGAAGAGCGTCCCGACATTATAAAATTAAAGAGTACTTATGGCTTTTTTTTTTTATTTTTTATATTTTTTTTTTTTACGTGGGGGAATGCTATGACGCATTTCCCTCCGCGGGGGCGGGCGGAGGGATTATGTCGGACTCGCCGGGGTAAAAGAAAGATGGAAATAATAGTAAAGTACCTCCCGGAATACCGACTAAACCTACCACGGTGTTTCTCGACAAAACCACTATCGACGGGGCCGCGCGAATCGCTTTCGCATGCGATCGCGACCCCGCCGCGGTTACGGCCCGCCGTATGAAACGGCAGGCCACTACACGAAAGACCTACCCAAAATAGGCACTACGTCGCATAAAACCGTACTGTCTCCCCTAGAGGGGAGACGGACTCGACACAGAGGGGCGCGTGGGAACACGCACGCCGCCTCTCGGACCTGGTGCTGAACGGATGGCGGGCAGGCCCACAAAGCCCGCCACCCCCAGGTCAAACCTCAGGGTGGCTGGAGGTCGTCTCGCGCTCTCCGGCGCCCGGCTCTGCGGTTGGGGAGAGGGTTTAAACGCTCCCTCTCCCGCTCCGCCGCCTCCTTGATGGAAATTACTTCCTCACAGAAGGAGGCGACGGCGTTCCACGACCTCTCACTCCGGACCATAGACTGAACTACGGCCGGGAGCGAGAGGGCAACCGATCCGACTGCCGCGATCAAATCACGGCGCTGCGATGCCCAGGTGGAGCAAACCGCCAAAGTGTGCAGCGCCGTGTCCTCAACAACGTCGCGGCAGTCGCCGCAGTGGTGACAACCGGGCGTCTCTTGCCGGCGTATACGACACAGGAACTGGCCAAAACAACCGTGGCCAGTTAGAACCTGTGTTAGCCGGAAGGTGAGGGCGCCATGCCACCTCTCCAGCCACTCCTCAAAAACGGGACTTACCGCCACGATCGTGGCGTGCCCGAAGAGTACTTATGGCTACAATAACTCACCACAACACTGAATTTAAAACTCAAAATGACAAGGAGCAAAGCAAAATATAAAAATTTCTTTAAATGATCAACAGAGATAACAACGAGCAAGGCGTCGTGGTATATCTATCCCACTTCTGATCTTAAAAAGCAAAGCTGAAAATTAAAAAAAAAAATAAGTTTACCAAAAGTAGACTTTAATTCTATAAGAAAACTGATCACAATATAACGCCTATAAAAATACGTCCGTCTCATCCGAATGTCGCCAATAAAGTGAGCAGGAATGGTACTGACCGCTGAGACTAAAACTGCGCTACCATATTTGGCGTGCGGTATGCACGCCAAATATGGTAGTGCAGTTTTCGTAAATCCATCTATCTCAGTTCGATCAACGGCTTGCAATTCTGATAACGAAATTGAAATTATCACAATTGATTTAGGTAACTGCACTATAACTTCAATTGACACCGACACCAAATTTTAATAACCATCCGATAAAAGTTATACTTGGTGACTTCAATAGTCACAGCTCTTCCTGGGGGTACGCATCTTCAAATCTTGATGGAAATGTAGTGTAAGAATGGGCAGACGCAGAGAACCTGGCTCTTATACATAATGCTAAGCTCCCGAGCTAGCTAGCGAAGCTAAGATGGCAAAGAGGGTACCCCGATTTGGTCTTTGTTAGGAATAACATTAGCTCACTATGTGAAAAGCTTGTTAGCGCACCCATTACAAATACACAGCATCGACCAATAACTTGTTTAATCCAAGCAGCCGCCAAGCCTACCACTGTACCATTTAGACGTTGTTTTAATTTTTCCAAGGCAAACTGGCAGTCTTTTGCTGAATATATCGATTCACGACTCTTAACTTTAGATCCCACGGCAAATAACAACGAACTATTTGTCAATATTATCTGGTAAGCATCTCGGCAATACATCCCTCGAAGTTGCCGGAGGTTTTACATCCCAGGTCTTAACAACGACTCTGCTAAGTTGCTATCTCATTACCAATCTTTGTATGAGATAGATCCATTCTCTTGTGTGTGTGGAGCTTATGCGTTTAGTCGGAGAAAACCGTAAGCAAAGATGGATAAATCTTATTTCCACTGTAGATATGACGCACAACAGCAAGAAAGCTTGGTCGACTATTAAAAACTTACAGGAATCCCACCCGTAGTTATTAATCCTGGTCAAGTGAAACGTAACCAAGTTGCCCACCAACTTTAAAAAAAACGGACAACCTCCACATCGCTTACCTAAGTCCAAATATACTTATGTTTCTGAAAATGATATAGATATCATTAGTAAGGCTTTCAACTTGACTGAAAACGTGTCAGGTATTCTAAAAAAAAAGTAATCTTTGAAATGCGGTAAAGCCACTGGAGTGGATGACATAACGGTTGAACAGATGAAACAACTAGGACCTGTGGCTGTGTTCTGGCTTTTAGACATGTATAACTCATGCCTCCAAGATCTAAATATCCCCAAATCATGGAGATGAGCTAAGGTAGTAGTCATTCTTAAGCCCGGAATATACCCATCTGATCCAAAAAGCTACCATCCGAATTCTCTGTTATGTCATTATTTCAAGCTGCCGCCTTTCATCTGCTTTAGAATCATCTCTTATACCAGAACAGGGGCGCGCTCCATGGTGCAGCGGTAGTGAATGCGACTGCTGTGCATGAGGTCTCGGGTTCGAATCCCGGATCGGGCCAACAAAAAGTTATTGGGTTTTTCTGTTAAAAAATCTCGATAGCAACCCGGACTTAGGAAGTTGGCGGTATTAGACACCCCTGTGCCTCGGAAAGCACGTAAAGCCGTAGGTCCCACGCCTGATCTTTCTCCGGTCGTGTCGGATTACCGTCCCATCGGATCATGAGAGTTAGGGAACAGAGAGTGCATTTGTGTTTGCGCACACGCTTGTGCACTATAATATCTCCTGCGCAGATGGCCAGTCTCCGTTAAGATTGGCCGCCGTGACCGAAATTCGGTCTGGAGGACATTATTATACCAGAAAAGCTGGATTTCGACCCGGTAAGTTATGTACCAGCCAAACCCTGAACCTAGTTAAAAATATCCAGGATGGCTTCGAAACCCAAAAAGTGACAGGTGTCGTATTTGTGGACCTCACAGCCGCTTTCGACACAGTAAATATCAGACGACTTCTGACAAAGGTCTACGAAATAAGTAACGACCAAGGGTTTGTCAACATCTTAATATTGAATACTCGACGGTTCCAGGTTCACATGAATAGCTCCAAAAGCAGATGGCGAACTCAAAAAAACGGACTTCCACAAGGCCTAGTAGGCCAAGTGTCCTGGCTCCAACTTTATTTAACATATATACAAATGACCAGCCTAAAACACCAGGATCTCAACGCTTTGCCTATGCTGATGACCTTGCACTTGCTGCTTAGGTGTCTTCTTTCGAACAGCTTGAAACGTCACTTACGGTTGCATTGAACACACTCGATAAATACTATGATGAAAATGCCCTAAGACCAAATCCATCGATAACCCAATCATGTACGTTCCATCTTCGCAACCGATCAGTGGGCAGAACACTTAAATTATCGTGGCGGGGCGTTCGTATAGATCACTGTCCAAACTCGCGCTATCTTGGCATAACTCTTGACAGAGCGTTGACGTACCGAAGACATTGCTATAACACCAAGCAAAAGTTTGGTCCAGGAATAACTTGTTTCGGTGAAATTATGAAATTAAACTACTATACAACGTGTCCAAAATTCAACGATAAGCGGGCACCAAAAGGTGGACCTACTTATGACTACACGAGAAAAAATGAAATGACTAACTTGATTTTTTTCATTACGAAAAAAAAAGCGAAATTCATAAAAAATGGACACTCTTTATTATATTTTTAAGTACCATTGCTGCAATTTTACAAATACTTGTGTTTTTGTATTGGCAACATAAGTAGCACTACTATCCATCACAATCACCAAAAATTCCAGAATGCCTGTAGCTTTTACACAAAAATCAACCAAAATGATGTTGTTTTCTTAAAGTATGTAAGATATTGAACTACCTTTTGGTGCTTGCTTATCGCTGAATTTTGGGACACGTTGTATACGGATTTTATCGCGTTGTTTATTTATCACTGCGATAAAATCCGTATATAGTTGTTTAATTTCAATGAATAACATTCGCATAAACAGAAGACAATATATTGTTGCTGTGACTCACATCTTCGCTCTGGGGAGCAACACTTCATATTCTCCGTACCTCTGGACTCTCGCTCTCCTTTTCTGTCGAAGAGTACGCGTACAAAGTAGCAGTGTGCTAAAATATTATTTTTCGTTATCCTGTTAAATGCTAATGTTAAATAAAAATTAGCATGTTATTTAAAGTGCTAATTCTTATAACATGTTAAATAGTTAATCGTATAAGTAATACATTGATTTAACTGTTAAGTTAAATAAATGTGTTATATACACTTTAACTATTAGTCATGTTGGCATATTAGCTTGTGACTTACATAATGTTAAAATTGTGAATGTTAACATGTTTCTTTTTGGTGATTTTAAGTATAAGTATAAGTGCTTATATAAATTTAACATGCGACATAATTAGTTAGATCAATGAAATTTCCTTCATACTTTTACAGGCTTAGGATTCTCTGAATTTATATATTTATTTACACTTAAGTCCTAGCTAATTAAAGTTTATTTTAACACACTATTTTCACTTATCCCTATACTAGTTATATACACCGTAACAAACTAAAAAGCTTAATTCACTTAAAAAGATAACGATCGCGGATCGATTTAAACAATAACATAACCTCTCTATTCACCAACACGGCGCCGGTGCCAGCGACGTGAAAAAGTAAAAATAGTTTTGACAAGTAAAATTTCGTCTTCATAAAATTAAATTTTCTAGGTAAGTCTGTTCCCAAATAAAAATGAACCTTATAACTTACGGACTAGATGTCAAATAAGATCGATATTAGTATAGGTAATAATCTTTAAATGCTAATTCGTAATCGTTCAAATAAAAATAGACCTTAATCTTCACGCTTAAAGATAAATATTCAGTGTCAGGTGTCAGTTCTTTCGAAAGCAATGCTCTACGTACGTTTGACACGAAGACGAAAGTGATGTATGCCACCTAGCGCAAGATTTGTTATTTATTTAACAAACAAACTGTTTACATCGCCTTGAATCAATAATTTGAATTAGTTTCTCGAAAGTAAGATAGATGGCAGTGACGTAAAAATCGTATGGTGATTGTATAGTAATGATGGCATTGACATAAAAAAAATTACTTTATGAAAAAAATAACATTTCGTTGTCATTTATTTCAACAATGTTAATGATAATTTTATTTTAACATGTTTATTTATTTGTTATAACTTTTAACACCGATCTTTAGTACACAGGTCTGCGCATACTAAGGATGTTAATGTTGCCTTAAACGAGACATGCAGAATCATAACAGGCTGCCTTAAACCTACCCCGTTGAGCATGTTGTATCCTCTTGCAGGCATTGCTCCTCCAGAGGTTCGGCGAGAGATATCTTGTGCAGTAGAGAGACAAAGCCAAGAAAATAATCCCCGTCACCCACGGTTCGACC
Organism: Catocala nupta; assembly: GCA_963675205.1. Classification (NCBI taxonomy): domain Eukaryota; kingdom Metazoa; phylum Arthropoda; class Insecta; order Lepidoptera; family Erebidae; genus Catocala; species Catocala nupta. The sequence goes on along the minus strand of OY776092.1, from coordinate 14,520,323 downwards.
ACAAGATGCTTCCTGTGCGCTTAAAAAGCCGCCGAAGCTTTCTGCGATGTCATTCTTCTTGGAATATCAATATTCCCCCACAACGGTCAAGAGAGCAAATGTGGGTAGCGAAACATTCTGTCTCGGCAGGTTTCATTACACCTTCAGAAAACCTACCACCTGGACACCAACTGCAATGGCCAACTTGGAATACACTGAATCGCTTGCGCACCCAGGTTGGTCGTTGCAAGAACAATATGGCAAATTGGGGCTACACAGACCAGTCGCAAACGCGCTGTGACTGTGGAGCTCCATTGCAAACTATACCACATTTGCTCTCTTGTCCAATGTGTCCCTCCAGCTGCACTGTGGAGGATCTGTGGAGAGCAACGGACGATGCCGTGGCTGTGGTGGGATTTTGTGCAGACAAAATTTAAGGGTGTTCATACATTGACACGAAGAAGAAGAAGAAGTGAGTGCGCTCCGCTAGCTGTGCTGGAGGCGACCGCTGTCCTTTCTACTGCTCACGTCACGTGACGTCACGATGGCACGATACTTGACTCCGCCCCTTGGTTGGATAATTCTAATAATACATTGTATTCTATCAAAGTTATAGGATAGTTTTTATATCGATATGCGTTCTTGTGTGACTGATACGGCTGAAGACGCGGACAAAAGCCCCTCTTTTTGGAGTGTTAATATTTACAGTGTAACAAGCCTCAGAGTCTTTAGAAACATTATAAATAAGATCCATCTCACCAATTGTAATAGTAAATATGGTCATATACCAACATAAAATAAGTCGAAAGCAGCCTAGACCTTAAATGTGTTTTCGTGGAAAAGCTCGCCGTTGGCATTTATTTAGTGACGTTACAAATAAACTAGATTATCTTGCAAATTATCCTTATAGGAAATCGTATATTAGTACTACTACAAAATGATTACTTACCTAAGTAAGAGTTCTGATGCACTATCTCTCCCAAATTTTATTTTTCACCCCATTTTAATTCCTTTTCGATATATTAGACGATCATGGACTGGTAAGCGCTACTCATCTGGCAGCCCAAAACCTTAATGTATAAAAAAGTTAATGAAACTATCGACTCAAACTGCTCTGGAATAATAAACCTAAAAAGAAAAGGCCCAAAATACTTCAAACGTTGTATTGAAATCTCTAATATGATAATGGTACAACCGAGGCTTTTATGGAGATACCGACAAAAATCGTTTTACTGTTTACAGCTTTTCCTACTCTAAGAAGCACGAAGGGGCTTATTACATACATACATAAAACTAAAGGTACCCGCGTAAAAATGTTTCGTTCAGTCGAATCTATTAAGAATCGTTTTTCACTTCATACATAAAGATCAAACGAGTTCTAGTTTATGCTGAAGTATTATGTAAATGATCGACTTTGTATATTTTCTTCTTATTTTTCTAGATATCTGCGAAGTTTTTTTACTACTATCGCTCAATCCGAAGAGGCGTACATTTATACAGGCGTACTAAATCGTAAATATCGATTAGATGTCAAGTATATAGTTGTTTTTTGGATTAAGGTCTATTTTTCTAGGTATTGAAATCAGAAAGGATTATACCTACATTTATTAAAGCCTAAAATCATATAATGTTTATGTATATACAAAATATTTATCTGCATTCTCGCCATATAAGATGACGTGATTATACAGCTTATTCTGAACTTGAAAAATTTAAGAAATCTTTGAAACGATTTATTTTCATATTATGCTAGGTAACTAATATAATAAATAAGAATATGAGATTGTTTGTTACGCTTCCACGCCGTAACTACTCGGCCGATCATCATGAAATTTCGCATACAATTTGGGAGTATAGAAAAGGACATAGGGTACCTTATACATCTAGAAACACTGTTTTCGAGCAAGCGAAGCTGCCGAAAAAATTTAGTACTGATATTTGTTATATATCAATACAATATGAAGCCCAATAATAATAATATTTTATCACATACACACAAAATTTTTTTTTTTTCGTGGGGGAGTGCTTTGACGCATATCCTTCCGCGGGGGCGGGCGGAAGGACTATGTTGGACTCGCCGGGGTAAAAGAAAGATGGAATAATAGTAAAGTACCTCCCGGAATACCGACTAAACCTACCACGGTGTTCCTCGACACAACCACTATCGACGGGGCCGCGCGAATCGCTTTCGCATGCGGTCGCGACCCCGCCAAGGTTACGGCCCGCCGTAACCTTGGCGCCGTAACCACTACACAAAAGACCTACCCAAAATAGGCACTTCTAACCTTATAAAAACCCTACTGTTTCCCCCCTAGAGGGGAGACGGACTCGACACAGAGGCGCGCGTGGGAACACGCACGCCGCCTCTCGGACCTGGTGCTGAACGGATGGCGGGCAGGCCCACAAAGCTCGCCACCCCCAGGTCAAACCTCAGGGTGGCTGGAGGTCATCGCGCGCCCTCCGGCACCCGTCTCTGCGGTTGGGGAGAGGGTTTAAACGCTCCCTCTCCCGCTCCGCCGCCTCCTTGATGGAAATCACTTCCTCGCAAAAGGAGGCGATGGCGTTCCACGACCTCTCACTCCGGACCATAGACTGAACTACGGCCGGAAGCGAGAGGGCAACCGATCCGACTGCCGCGATCAATTCACGGGGCTGCGATGCCCAGGCGGGGCAAACCGCCAAAGTGTGCAGCGCCGTGTCCTCAACAATGACACGGCAGTCGCCGCAGTGGTGACAACCGGGCGTCTCTTGCCGGCGTATACGACACAGGAACTGGCCAAAACAACCGTGGCCAGTCAGAACCTGTGTCAGTCGGAAGGTGAGGGCGCCATGCCGCCTCTCCAGCCACTCCTCAAACACAGGACTTACCGCGACAATCGTGGCGTGCCCATCACATACACACAACATCATCTAGCCCAAACTAAGCAGAGCTATGACTAGTACCTACTATAGGTACTAGACAATGGATAAACATACATAAATACGTTTTTTTTTTTTTCTCTATTCATTCTTATTATACATAGAAACACCCAGACCAAGACAAACATCCATGTTCATGCACACAAATGTTTGACTAGTGCGGGAATCGAACCCCCAACCTCAGGCGTGGCAGTCAGTTATACTAACCACTACGCCATCGAGGCCGCAAAATATATGTGGGTGTTAAATAAATGTAGACCAGTGAAATTATGATAAGATATGCTTGTTACGTAGGTAATAGGCATATCTTACATTTTGAACTGCATTTTCGCCAAAATGATATACCGCGTCGCATTGTAACTCAGTATTCAAGACCGGATTGAAATCAAAAGAGCCATCGACATGGTTGAACGTGAAGTCCCATTTACAGTTGCTAGATTCAAATAAAGCAAAATGAATTTTTGAACAAAGAAGAAATATATTTTGAGACAGTGCTTGGCTATTGTTTAAACAGTCAGTTTAAAAGTTACATTGGGTCTCTGTTTTCATAATTTATTTTCATGGATGGCGTAATTGTTTCAGTGGTTATCATGCCGAGTATCGTGGGATCGATTGCCACACGAAACACATTATTTTAATGTTTGTAAAGTCTGCCACAATATAGGGATTAGCCCTGTAGGAGTTATTTTGCTATAAAATAAATAATCATAAAGTTTTGACAACGAGGCAAAATAATTTTTGACGTCGACTTTTTGTGTTAGTAATCTGTTATTATTTGTGTTATATTTTTTTTTGACATATTTATGTGTACATAATATTTAATGAATCGAGGCGTAGGTATTCCTGATAGAAATAATTTGCCTTAGTTTTACCTTTGATCAATTATTACTTAATATACAAGGTAGAATGTTCATTAATGCAATGTAGTAAATGTAAATTAATTAAACAATTTCTGCTATTATCACTAGTATAGGTACCTCACTACACCCCTCTGTTGGGGAATCGTCGCCGGAACGGATTAAAAGTTAACAGGTTTTTTAATGAGTTTTACACGATTCAGCGGACAAATACAGCGCGTCTAGACGCACAAGAATTCACACTAAGGCAAAGTTTTTTCCATCGATGAATGAAAATGAGATGCTACGAGTACTCTCCACGATTTTACTTGTCCCACAGGCCGAACAGTTTATGGAAAACTTACGAGCCATACACGTATAGCTCTTGTACACGACGCAGATGACATGCGTTACTAGAGATAAATATATACAGGGTGTCCGGTAATTAATGGATAACCTGGAAATGACTTATAGTGGAACTGATGGCCATTCAGAAAAAATATGAAAAAAAATCTATCCTAACTACCTGAGATATGTTTTTTTTTAATTACTATGTATAACTTTCTTGTATACTACGACCATAAATGAATGAAATCCATCGGTTTTTTGTTGTTTTATTATTAAACACTAATTATGCTAATAGATAGACAGTCAAAAGTATGCTATGCTAATATAGCTAGCACTTTTTAATAATTTTAATTTCTTACTTTTTTAAATTTTTTTATTTTACCTGAATGGCCTTCAGTTCTACTATAAAACATTTCAAGGTTATCCATTAATTACTGGACACCCTGAATTACATGTATCGTGAAAACGACCGATGCTACTTAAGGGCAGCATCGGTCGTTAATAAACTGTAATAATTATTTCGCGCATGTACCCGCGCGAAGAGCTAGATGCTTTCATCTTTTACAAGCGCCTTTAGATTTCGCATAAAGAAGGCGGTAACTCGATACACAGTCACGGTTTTGTCGTTTACCCTGTAAATGCATGTCGGATAAACAGTCATGAAACATTTGCACACTAGATCTGGTACGAACTGCTCGAAAGCAGACGTGTCTAAACAGTATCATGGAATTCTTAGAATTATTTCGGCAAATAGAGACATATTTGTCATTTACATATTTAATTTCATTACATTTTTCAAGCACACTCATCGGTTTAAGGTACTTTTAATTTTGATTTTTACTGTTCATAATTATGACTCCAATCTAGGCTGAAAACATTGCATCTATCCCATTCATATTTATGTTATATAATTTCTTTGAGAATCTTCTCTCAATTCTTTACTCACTTCTATGTCACATCCTATAAGTGCAGTTTTCTCAATTTTTTAATGTCAATTTTTCTTGTCAGTCGCGTCCTATTATCAGACATTTCCTTATTAAATCCTTTAATATCCTTTAAAGACATTCATATATGCATGGAGTCTTTAAAATATATAAAAAGAAAAGGCTTATTTATGTTTTTTCGGTCTGTCCATTTCCAATACATTAATTCTACTTTCATGTCTCTTCTGCCAAATCCATATGTCACAATCATACATGACTGCAGACATCAAAACTCCATTACATTCGATACCTGACTCTCCCGGCCAAGGTTCAGACCCTGAGGCCAAGGCACAATTCTTTTTATGGTATCTGATTTCCTGAGGTCAGTCTCATCGATCTGTCATTTCTTGGAATGCGAGAGCTAATTGACAACCTGTGCCTGGCTTGTGTGCCGCTGCTCTTCAATAGGTTCAGGTAAATATTACAAACAATAACTGGAATAAATTATACTAAAAATAAAACCTACACAATTTCCTTGAAATATCTATTATAACTAATAAAAAAGGTATATTTACTCATAAAAATATGAATATGTAAAACTTCAAATATGTTAACATTATAATATATTTAGATGTCTAATAATATTTGCTATTTAACTTACCCATGTATGTAAATAAATCCTGTGTATGTGTATTCGTCTAGGGACTACTGTAATAGGTTTTGAATTAAATATAAATACATATACATAGGTCTTACGGGTCACATATTCATAAGCTTTAATCTAAAAGCGGATTACAAATAGAGGGTTATAAAGGGTCTATTTACAATATTTTAGCCTCTTATGGAGTAATTTAGTGCCACATACAGTTTCGTCCGTTTAGCAAATAATTTATGAGAATTGTATAATTCGCTTCTAGCACTAATTAATATAAATGAAACATTCGTGTATGTTGTTTTTTAAGATATGATTTCATATGTAACCTAATCATAATCATAATCATTTATTTGCAAATTTAATATTCGCGCAATAGGTCCTCAATTTTTTTTTATATTGCTCCTCAAGATATTTACCCTCCGCCCGATAGTAAGCAGTCATTTTATAATTGGTGCATAAAATTGGCGGGCTTTCACAGCCATAGCAAATTGTACCTTGCCCCGAGTACAACCGGACAACGCGCAATATACAAAATACTGATGCAGGATTTTAACTTCATTAAACATCGTTCATACGCCAGCGTCCAGACGTAATGCTTTTATCAATTAGACGTAGGAGTTCACAGACAGCACTTCCCAAACTAGAATATGACTCCTTTCAAGTCGACTAGGCCTCTCGTACGTATGTATGAGAGGCGTATATACGCTAACACTACTATAAATCGGCCAACCAGTCATTACACGATATGACGGTTTCTTATTAAATCAACAATTTTAATGTCTGTTACGTAAATAATAAGGAATTGGGCATTCTTACATAAGTCAGTAATTTATTGTTTTTATTATACACTCTCGCCATATTTGGACGTCATAGCTTTGTAACGAGAGAGTGTCTGTCGGCGCCTAAGCCTTAAGTCTCGATATAGTTAAGCTGACAGGTTAAAATATAGCTAATGAAAAGTGGCTTTGACCTTTCGGAATATTAAGGCGTGAGTCTATGAAGGTGTATAACACTGCTTGGGTTACGGAGTGAAAGTAAACGTGACTGCTGTGCAACCAAGCGCAACAGCTCCAAGTGTAATAAGCTAAGTAATAAGCTCCAAATGATAAATATTTTTAAATTAGTAATTTCATACAATGGTCTTATGCCTTTGTGTTACACCCATATTGCGCTTCGTGTGTTTCTTAGGCTCCACGTGATAGTGAATTAGCGAATTGCCTCCATATCCTCAAAGAATCATAAACACAATCTCCGATTGAAATCAAGGATTGGGCTAATAAAAAGATGTTGAGTATTTATGTTAAGTTCTTAATATATGTATGTAGTTAGAATGCCCCTGTACCTCGGAAAGCACGTAAAGTCATTGGTCCTTCCCTTGATCTCTCCGGTTGTGTCGGCTCCTAGTTGTATAAATTTTAGCGTCATTTAAAATGGCTCTTATAGAGCTAACATTTGTAAAACATAAAGAACTACTGTATTATTCATTCACTAGGAACTATCCATCGTTCGTTGTGGAAGCACTAAAGAGAAACTTTTCCTGCTTCTAAGGTCTTACTGAAATGCTCTAAACGTAAGTTACAAAGTGTTTAACACAATTTCGCGCTCATTTTGCCGCAAACTACACAGGTACATAATGTTATCGCCAAGCTATTTAATTCTCCATTTAGTAGCACCTAGAATTGGACTGTACGTTATACTGTTATTTAAGCTTGAAATATATTTTAAAGTGATATTTAGGTTAGGATGTAACAGGTCAAACAGACGTTTTATGAGATATTAGATTTCTATAATATTGTCTTACGTTTATGTGAATGTTATATGTTGAAATTAAACTAACTAGCTACTTTATTTAATTTTGTCTCCCTATGTCTATGGCAGCTGAAAAGCTAGCTTAATAGTGGTCAGTTTTAATATTATGTAATAATAAAGTTTTAAAAATAAACAACGCGCCAAAAACCTAAATAACTATATAATATATAATTGCGAACTATTCTTGCATAATGTGCAGGGCATCCGTCCATTTGCAAAAATATTCATTCTACGTCGTGTTCGTAGGGGTACATCTTCCAAAAGTAATGGGAGATCATCTGATTCTTTCTGTAGACTTGGCCCGCAATTTATCCCTTACCCTGTACCTCAATCGCACCCCAAACTATTTGAGATAGATTATGCAATTTTCGAAAAAAGATGCCCGTGGTGGCGGCAAGGTCTTTGTTTAGCCCTTCATAAAAACTGTTTTGTTTGGGATACACGTGTGGTTTTTATGTTGTTTTAAAGCTTATTTGATACAAATTAACGTCAATTAATATAAACTAGGGGCAACGAGGACGTTTTCTTGAGTTTTTTAACAATGTTTAAAAAAACATTGTACGAAACTCAGTTTTGGTCTAAAATGTTCCTTATTTTTATGCCACCGGTATTTTATTGGATGTGAATAGTATATCGTCGTTTTTGTATACATATTGCGTATTATTACTGTTTTTGTTTCAACACGATTAACCACCTGGTTCAAGAGTTACAAGGTTTTCTTGGTACAAGGTCCATAACTACTAAAGAAAAATATAAATAGGTATAAATCGAAGAATATTATATATATTTTTTTTAAATTATTTGCCCTAGCGATAAAATGATGTCCAGTTTCACTCATTTTTATATGTGCACTTTATGAAAACGCACACTGTATAGTTCCGATAGTCTCGCTGACAACACAGAGCGTTCTTAACCTATTGAGTAATAGGGGCACACCAGTGGCTAGACACAAAAGATTTTTAATTATGTCGGGTATTTTAAAACTTGGTAGATTAAGTATTTTAATACGAATATAATATGATTAGTGCCAGTGACAAAATCATGACATCATCTGGGATGTTATTTACAGTGACTTTTTTTATAATGTTATGGAACCGCAAATCTACGATTAAGATAACAAGTCTCTAAAAATGCTTATATTTAGCCGTGCATATTTTAATAACATCGTACTCCTGCTCACAACACCACCGGCTCATATTTTTTTAAGAATGTTCCCCGTCGTAAAAGCGTTATGTTGCAGAATTAACTTTTTAATAGCCTGCGGTTGAAATGGCAACGTTACCAAGTCCTCTGTCGACCCAATTTTCCTAAAAATATATCTCTGGACCAGCAAGCTAGGCACTCTTTTTTTAACCTTTTGCAAATGTATAAGTGTGATACTTTGCTATACCAGAGTGTGAATGAAATAATACTCGAGAATATTAAACTAAATTACTTCAGATTACAAAGACACAAGATCAAAGAGATTTTAATTCAAACTAGTAGACCCTATAAACCATATCCTTACCGAACGTTACCTTGCAACCCGATCGAACCCAGCAGTGCAACCTACCAAGTCAAATTGTGAATCTAAACAATCTAGGGACCGAACTAGTCACAAAAATTCCTTTACAATCGGTTCAGTATGGAAGAATTAAAAATAAAAAAAATATACTATTGAAAAGTTACTTTTTAAACCCCGTTCATCATTTTTCTTTTTTTTTTTTTACTTGGGGGTATGCTATGACGCATTCCGCGGGGGCGGGCGGAGGGATTATGTCGGACACGCCGGGGTAAAAGAAAGATGTTGAAAAGATAATGTACCTCCCAGAATACCGACTAAACCTACCACGGTGTTCCTCGACAAAACCACTATCGACTGGGCCGCGCGAATCACTTTCGCATACGGTCGCGACCCCGCCGAGGTTTCGGCCCGCCGTATGAAACGGCAGGCCCCTACGCAATAAGACCTACCCAAGATAGTTACTACAAAATAAAAGCCCTACTGTCTCCCCCTAAAGGGGGAGACGGACACGACACAGAGGAGCGCGTGGGAACACGCACGCCGCCTCTCGGACCTGGTGCTGAACGGATGGCGGGCAGGCCCACAAAGCCCGCCACCCCCAGGTCAAACCTCAGGGTGGCTGGAGGTCGTCTCGCGCCCTCCGGCGCCCGGCTCTGCGGTTGGGGAGAGGGTTTAAACGCTCCCTCTTCCGCTCCGCCGCCTCCTTGATGGAAATTACTTCCTCACAGAAGGAGGCGACGGCGTTCCACGACCTCTCACTCCGGACCATAGACTGAACTACGGCCGGGAGCGACAGGGCAACCGATCCGACTGCCGCGATCAAATCACGGCGCTGCGATGCCCAGGCGGGGCAAACCGCCAAAGTGTGCAGCGCCGTGTCCTCAACAACGTCACGGCAGTCGCCGCAGTGGTGACAACCGGGCATCTCTTGCCGGCGTATACGACACAAACCCCGTTCATCTAAGTTAAGGCCAGCGTAATTTTAATTATATATTCCATTTAATCTATAAACGTTTTAATAACTTGGTGACTCAGTCTAATTTCATCGAAATTCACCGACCATTTTCGGTCACTATCTAGTGCATTTATGCACGTTCTCGTGCCTCAATTTCGACCTGAAGTATGGCCGCTATTAGCACAAAAGGCTTCACTATTGAATACTGGGTGCCTTACATAAGATTTCAATTTACGTAGAATGTCTCTTGAAATATTTATATTTAGATATTATCTGACTTCTTCGCGAGAACGTAATCAATTGCTAAGATGAGCTTAATTGCTAATATATTGCATATATAGACTTGCAACGCCTGTACGTCTCCGGGGAGTTTGGTAGAGGCTTATTACACCTAAGTTTTGGCAACTATAATTTTAGGTACCACATAAGCTAGTGCGTGCAAATTCTTAGATTAAAATGACCGCAGGCTCGAGCCTCGGGTGCCACAATCGCACGCAAACATAAACGCACATTTAAACAAACGGATCAACGCATTCTCTTCACTCAATTAAGAAAACAAAACATTACACGGGAGCGTTGGCATTTGTACACGGGATTCTCGGGTTGTTGTTATGGGATGAGAGATACATGTGTGATAACATCACTAAGACAGGCATGTAATTATTGTTCACTCATAACCAAATTGGAATCGGCTTATAGAAGCAATATATCTTTAATGTAATTTAATCTATATATAATAAAGCTGAAGAGTTTGTTGTTTGTTTGCTTGAACGCGCTAATCTCAGGAACTACTGATCCGAATTGAAAATTCTTTTAGTGTTGGATAGCTCATTTATCGAGGAAGGCTATAGGCTATATAACATCACGCTACGACCCACGGGGGCGGCGCAGTAATCATAAATGCAGGTGAAACCGCGGCCAAATCTAGTATAAATATAAGCGCGCTTACAAGGATATGATACAACATATTGAGGTCGTTACGAATGTTGCCTGCTGTTTTGAATGTGATTGGTAATAACCATGTGAAAAATAATAATATTATAGCGTACTCGTAATAATAAGCTGCATGTAGCAACGTACGATACAAGTAGTTTATTACTTTATCACATCAAGACCCAGCAATGATAACAAAGTCACGTTTATTGAATCCTTTTAGCAATCTACCCGTGAGTTTGGCTACTACTGAGCTTATACATACATACATTTAGCACAAACTAGTTCTAAATGGCAAGCATACCAAATAGTTACATCATAGAACAAGCAATACTTAGAGTGGTAACCAACTTTATATTTTTTGATTTGGATGTCCACGAGTGACTTAGTACAGATTTGTTAATTCCTCTCCCTCATTCAATACGTATTTTCCTAGTATGCACTTTTCTCTTGAAATCACGATGGTTACTCACCGTTACACATTCAAAACAAAGTTGTAAATACGTCTGAATAAAATGGTGGGATCATCACAATAATATCAATATATTTATTTGTGTAGATATACCCATACAATTAAATAAAATTGAAGTGTCTGTTTGTAATGTCAAAATAACAGCTTTTTACTTACTGCACATGAAAGTTTATGCGGGACTTATACTAAAAAATCAATTTGCAAAATTTTTGTTTGTCGGTCTGTCTGTTTGTCTGTTCAGGCTATTCACTGAAACGGCTAAACCGATTTTGACGGGACTTTTACTGGCAGATAGCTGAAGTTATAAGGAACAACTTAAACTACTTTTATTTTAGAAAAAGGTAGATTGGGTCCGCCTAATAGAATAAAAACCTATGAAATAGTGAACAATATTCGATTCATCTGTATCTATACAATAAAATAAAATTAAAGTGTCTGTTTGTAATGTCAAATAACAGCTTTTTACCTACTGCATATGAATGTACATGCGGTATTTAAATCGAAAAAATAAATTCTAAATTTTTTGTCCGTCTACTGGCAGCTGATGTTATAAGGCGTAATTAGGTTTCTTTTATTTTAGAAAAGAATTGGATATCGCGCAAAAATATAATAAAATCAATGGAAATAGTGAACAATATCCGATTCAAATAGGGAAGTGTATATAAAATAATATATATATATACATTAAATATAAATCCTTATATAATAAATAAAACCGACTTACAAAGTAGAAGAACGCAGACGAAGTCGCGGGTAACAGCTAGTGTATCTATAAAATGTATTTAGTAAGTATAATATTATCTACTTACAATAATTTTTCCTGCGTCGCCCAATAAGGTAATTTGGTAGATATCGCCTTAGGCATTAAGTCCCCTTACATATACATATATATAATTATAAAGAGTTGCGTATATGAAGTTAAAAATATAAAAGAGGAAATACCAAACCAAAATATTCTACCCAAGTATATTACAAACACCTTACACCCGTTTATGTAAATATGGTACAGTGTACTCTTGTTCTATTAAAACGACGTCAGGAAAATTCAGACATTGTAACTGACAGTCTAAAACTGAAACCTTCTCGGTTATATCTGAATAAGTCAAGGGTAATACTAGAAACATGTTACGTATTACAAAGTTCTGTTTTATGTGAATGTTTAAACATGAACAACTTACTTTAAATTGTTGTGAATATTAAACATTTGTTTTAAACCACGTTGGCTATCTCCTATCTGCTGAACAGAAAGTTTCTCGTAGGTTAAGTAGTTAGTGCGAGATCACGTACTGGCTGGTAATGTTTCGGTCGTCAGTTTCCAACACGCTAACTGGACATTATAACTAATAAAGTACTTGCTATATTATATTTTAACGTTATAAAAATAAGTTGGTGTTCCTTTGAGACAAGTAGGGATTTGAGAGTTCTTTAAAGATTCGCTGTTGCATAAGTAAAAGGAATAGAATTCTCTGTCACTTGTCTGCATGTTTCATCGAGACAAGTGACGTCTCCTTTTACTTTCAGCTCCTTAAGAAACGTGTGATTGTGATACCTTTAGTGTTTTAAATTGCCTTGGGCTACGGTCATCATTGTATTGGGTATGCAATATGCTTGTTTGATACCTTAGTATTATAAAAATTATGTTAGTCATAATCTGCCAGCATTATACCATGACATATTAATACCGTGAAGCTTGTTTGAAAAGGTATAAAAAGTTCAAAATATTATAGAATATACAGAATATTTGACGTAGATTAGAATTTGTCTATAAAATTTGGGCATGTTTTGAATGCTTGGATAACATAATTAAAATTTTCTAGTACTTATAGTAGTTTTTTATTTTCATGTGCAAATGTTATCAATTAGTTTATTGTCAGGCAAAACCAAAACATTATTAGTTTAATCTAAATTCAGTTACAAAAGCTGACTTCAAAAGTTGGGTAACTTACCTGGTAATAAATCATAATAACCTCATGAAACTATTAGCAAATTATGTTATAAGGCAGAACACACTTTTTTTCCTCCACCTAAGTATATCATAAATTATATTCACACACACAACAATTATATCACATTATAATAATATTTACTTCTGGTATTAGCACAAAAAATGCATTTAAATTATAAGGTTCCAACAATTACTTGTCTTTCTTCGCAAGAAAAATCTTAAAAGCATTTCATTAGCCAAGTTTCCTAAGAAGTTTTCGGTTAAGTATTTAGCGAACCACCAATGGCCAACCATAACCTTAAATCAAACGGGCCAAACAAACTTTTTTATTCGTCTTCTTAGACTTTATTTATTTAGTACGGAAATATACATCATAAAGAACATAAAAAGCAACTTCGCTAAATATGAATATAACGGTTCTTTGTAAAAGTACTAGGATAACAGAAAACAAAGTTGGTTCTGATACACTAATTACGATACACCCCGTTACCTTCGCGAACGCTCCTAGTTATAACTTCTTCCGAACTCATTCACTCTATATTTCGTGTTATACGTCTGAAGTAAGCCTTTGTTAAAATGAACGGCGAGATATTATTTTTGCAATGACTTTTTCTTTTATTGTTATTATAGACAACCAGTAATGATATTTATCCGATCAAGAACAAGGAAATGTGGAGTAAAAGAACATCAATCTTTGTTGAAATCTATTGGTAATGTATAATGGTAAACGATGCGTAAAATAGTATAAATCTGACTGATGAGTACCCTTTGATAAAAGAATATTTTGCTACAAAACTCAAGATAATCCTGTGAAAGGAAACCTTTTGTTATCTAAGCATAGCAAACTTTTTCTAGTTCTATATTAAAAACCTTAACTAAGAGCAAGACATAATATTGTCTTAGGTCTATGTGTTCCAAATGTTATACATTTTGTTTTTTAACGTCAACTGTCGCATTAGGAATTATTCCTGTGTCGCTGGGGACTTTACAAACTTTCAACTAACGGACACAAAGAACAGACAGACTACTGCGTACCGACTCGGAACAACCATTTATGGATCACTAAAGTTTTTGTCCCGTGTGGTATTCGAACCTACAAGACACGGCGCAGTGGAGGGGCAAGGAAACCTCTTAAACCACTACGCCATCCGTACATTAAAATGAAACTACATTATAAATATTTTATCACGGTTTATTTTAGATACACTACTATTCTATACGGAAACTTAAATCAGATGAATTAATTTTTTTCTTCACTTCAAGACGTACGACCACTAACAATGTCACAAGTCGCCCCGTGAGTATGGCTGTTTAAAGCAACCGAAACTTTAGGGAAGTGTAAATATAAATACATACTTTATATAATGTTAGACAACGGGTCTTACTCGCGATAAAGTATTTAAAAGGTAATAAATACCTATTGATTACCCGACGTTTCAAGTAAGACGACGTTCGACGTTTCGAGTAAGACCCGTTGTCTAACATTATATAAAGTATGTGTACAAATCGCGAAAGTTTAAAAACTTAAATATAAATAGTTAAAAAATATGCTAACAGTAATAATTTTTAAAATAAATAATAGTATAATAAATACCGTATATAGTAGTTTAACTTTAATAAGAACGAAGCAAATTTTAGTTAGCACATGCTATTATATACTTTAAGAGAAAGTGCTTAAGTAATGTTAAGATAATTCAAGAACTGCTTACTGTTTAGTAATGTAGCAAACACAATATTTATGCGAAGAGGTGACATAAAACAGAAGGGTGCACCTGATGCTAAGTGGCCACATCGGGTGTGTTGCTGACGGCAAAAACTGTGCACGTTATGTAATCATATTTGCATTTTGCAGCCATAAATATGCTAAATCTTAGACAACGAAACTTTATAATAAATTAATTATTTATTAAATAGATTGCCTCGGTGGCGCGTCAATAGTGAATGCGAATGCATGAAATCTCAAGTTCAATTCGCGGGTTAGGCAAAATGTAATTGGGTATTGCCTGGCAAGAATTAGGTCGATATAAGTAAAGTCAGGATGTCCACAAACCGTAACACTTTCAAGGTAAAATTATGTGCTCTCCTCCTTAACAGTTTATCAAATTCATCTCAACTATAATATATATAATACGTATGTATGTATGCAAGTATCTATATATATATTTGTATATATTTTATTTAGATTATAAAATATAAATTAATAAATTATTAATTATTATAAATTATTTATTTATTGGTTTGTATATTATGTAATATATCGTTTTTATTATGATATTCTTTAGTATAATAATATGCTTAGTATATGTAAATGTATATTTCATCCTAATGTACCTACTACTTTTTATCTCTGCATCACCCAATGGTTGACTGGTAGATAATGCCCGTGACATTAAGTCCACCGATGTACTAATAATAATATAATAATATAATATTCTACCACATACACACAACACTATCTAGCCCAAACTAAGCAGAGCTTGTACTATGGGTACTAGACAATGGATAAACATACATATATACTTTTTTTTTTGTAAATACATACATATTATACATAGAAAACCCAGACCAAGACAAACATCCATGTTCATGCACACAAATATTTGTCTTGTGCGGGAATCGAACCCGCGACCTAATAAAATTTATTTGCTTGCTTTCAGACCACTGACAAATAGTACTCATAAAAATATCAAAAATAAATTTTAAAAACCTCTCTGCCGCACAAGCTTTATGTAGACCCTGTCACGTCCTGTTTCTTAACAAACATTTAAACAAGAAACACACAATTTTTCTGCCACGTGGGTTCCAACCCACAACACTCGAGGCGCATTACCAAATGGCTAGTCACTTAAATGACCCCGTGCAGACAAAACTATTTTATAAAGCCAAAAGAATTCAAAACATATACAATAAACATATTTTAATGTAAGAAATTCTAGTAAAACTCACATTACAACCAAAATATTCTTTAAATCATGTAAATTGCAAACATATCTATAAACATCAAAGCTTGTTTTGACTTTGAGAAAATACAAGTCGAACAACATATAAAAATATGATTTTAGATAAACGAGTATTATAACTATAAAGTGATAATAATAAATGTTAAATATGACTTTGTATAAAGTTTCACTCGAACTACATTTATATCGAAATACTACCACACAATATTATTATATTACACAAAACTTATAATGGCTATTACGTAAACATATGTATTTATTTTGTTTAACATTTTTGTTAAACAAAGTTTGTAGTATGATGCAAGGTATAATTACAGGCATTCTAATTTAACTAATTACTGTAAAAATGTGTACAATATTGTATTATTTTAATATGTTAATGGGCTGTGGTCGAGCGTTGTCGCCATGTGGTGAGAGCGCCGCGGACCACGCTTCGTAATACCCGCTTAAACCACACTATTTGTCCAATATATTACGAGTCACAACAAAACCAAAATATTAAAATATATTGCTTCATTCTACACATTTAATACAATTTCACAAATAAAGCGCTTAGAAAATATTCGCATACAGTTTGCATTATATATTTGCTCACACAAAATGGCCACGTCATAAAAAGTAAGTAATGTTTCAAAAGCATGATATGCGTTTAAAAAACAACGTATAAGTGTATATGCTGTAAATGTCGAAATAACATGCAAACAATTCACCATTGAAAACTTTTCTGACGAAATCCGATCGATCTGTGTTAACGACGTTCGTATAAAAACGCTAGTGCACGAGTTGGGATAAAATAACTTTGGAAGCTTGAATGTTAAAACAGTGTACGCTACCATTATCCCAATAATGAAAGGAATCCCAGATGAATACTATCAATGGCCTTTTGTTACACATTTTGGAGAATATGCTCGCTGTTATGCGTAATAACTCCTACATATACTGGTTGATTGTTCTGTGAATTCGTGAACCTAGTAGAAATTAAGAGCAGATTAGTATATGGCTTTATGCGGAGCCATGCAAACTGCAAGCTTTTATAAAGTTATAAAAAATCTGCTGTGCGCATGGCTATGTGGAGCCAAAAGCCTAAGCCTAAGCCCAGATAACTGGTAAAATCCACATAACGTTGTGTGAGATCAGTTCCGATATTTTTTATTTATAAGCTCTTGCATAACTATCAAATGGGGATTGATAGGTGTTTAATTAAATGTTTATTTGTATAATTTATATCTATAGATTAGGTATACGTGTAGACAGGTGATCTCGTTCGAACTCGTTGAAAGCTAGACAGAAAATATTGAAACAGAATTATATATTTCGACTTCATAGTAAAAATATTGGTACATACATACATAGACGTACGCCTACACTACGCTCGAAGTTGTAGGTGGAGTTTTGTGTTAGATGCTATCTAGTAGGAGGTGCCTTATTATTGTTAACTACTAGACGCCTTATGAGCTGAATATGGAGGAGCAGGAACAGTTATAAAGTAGAAAAATAAGTGTTCTTGCATTTATATTATGAATTTACAGAAAGTCCTAATGACATCGTGAAGAATTTAATATTGCAGATACTACATCAAAATTGCTAAATAGCCCTGCTCATACTATCTTAGACCAAGAAAGTTTATAAGCATGTCAAGAACCTAGGTATTTTTCACATAACACAATACGATTAAGTATGAGTCCGACTTGCACGCAGAGGCAATATTTTTATTAAAAGGAAATGTATAAAATTTTATTAAGACAAATTAATTAATTTGAAAAAGGTAACATGCGCTAAATAAGTAAATTACTACATATACAAAACTTTAGTACTATCTTAATGAGGTCGCATAATAAAATATGTTTGTATAGAATATTTCCGTATTAAAATCTCTGTTAGTAACATATATTATTTTTCTGTTACCTATAAACATAAATTACTTTCAATTATTTTAGACATACCACTTTGTAAACATTGGCAATTCATTCTTAGACGATTTCATGCCATTTCGAAAACTACGTGGCATAACGGGTATGATATCTTTCATAATATATTCGATGCAATATACTAGCTCGTAGGTTTTCACGTTGCAGTGATCATGTGAAAATCACATTGTTCAAAGCGTTCTGCACATCGTTTTACACATGTAGCCAATGGGTGAAATATACGTGTCAAGCCTTCGGCGCCCTACGTTTTCAATATAATAACGCTTTTAGGGTACTGTTGGGTTTACCCCGTTACTGCAGCGCGTCAGGTATGTCCATGATAGCAAACACTGACGACTTTTATGCTATTATGTGCAAAAGAGCTGCTAATCGCTGATGAGTAGGGTACGGATGAGTCCTAACAGTATTCTAAAAGTGTTATCTGCAAAATACGATGGTCCCTTTCTGGCACATTGGGCACATATGCATGTGTGTACCCGCCGGAGTTTAGTAATTATAATAAAATACCTATCAATAATTATGATTTTAATTGTTATTTAATTTATTTAAGTTTGTTTTATTCTTATTTTGTAATTAAATTCAAAATATAAGTCATTTAATTTTTATAATTTTATTGCTTTTTTAGTTTTATTTATATTTTGATTATTTGTTATGATGAATTTAGTATGTAAAAATATGAATTTGTAAGCCAGCAAATTTGAAATGATGTTTTATTATTATATGGAAATTAATTCCATGAATGAACAATTCAATGCCATAATAATATTGTAATTCAAATAAAATGATTCAATATACATATTTAAACATAACAGAAAAATATATTTACTCATAATATTCTTATCCATACATAAAAAAATAACCAAAAGGAAAGTATTATATGAAAATATTCTTATTCAGTAGCGCACCTCTGTGTTTATCCAAGATGTATTTCAGTATCTCAACATGACTACTAAGTTTAAAACACGCTATTAGCCAACTTATTAGAAACCATCCTCTCCTTTGATCTCGGTAATTACTTCAATACTTGCGGAGCAGCTACATGTGGCTAATTATAACGTATTTTGAAACGTTTAGCTATCATTAGCCATTATCACGTACATGTATGTACGTGAGTCTCGATATCTGTGAGATTAAAATATAATTGCACAGTGTACCGAGATATCGAGATTAAAGTTTAAGATATATCTAGTAATAAGGAGTTTAGAAATGTAGCCTAATAATATAATTTGACTTAAATTAATGGTAATTTTCCAATTTTAACAGCAATAATAATTATTAATAATATCAGCCCTGTAGGTACATATACATATACATAAGTTGTGCATGGGCCACTCATGCCGGCCATCAATCCGTAAGACCATAGTCCACATATTACAAAGGTATTAATTTTTTCTAAATTTATATGCTTTGATTGGATCTCATAATTTTGGTTACAATATGATGAGGCTGCCCCAGTAAGATATAAAAATACTTGTGTTGAGGCTAACTCACTTCTTCCCAGGTTACATATTTTGAGAGAAAAAGAACACAAAGAGAATAAGTGAAAATATGAAAACAAGGAATAAAATAACTAAAGTAGTTTGACAGCTGTAAGCATTATTACGTGTTTGTTGTGATTATGTTTTGTGTGTGTTATTTGTTTGTAAGTGCGTGTGTGTTTGTGTGTGTGTGTGTGTTTGTGTGTGTGTGTGTGTGTGTTTGTGTGTGTGTGTGTGTGTGTGTGTGTGTGTATATTTGTGTGCGTGTCTGTATATTTTTATCCTACAATATGTTGTGTATATTTATCATGTTCTAACTAAGATTATTTCTGTTTCCTCATAAGTCAGAGTTTTTAACCACACTGTGATAATATTTTTCTGAAAAAATGTTGCATAGTGTAGATATTTAATGTTGAATTTATAAATATACGTTGATTGTGTATTATATTGACGTCTGGCAAAGACATTATGAACTCTCGGGGAATAAGCCACCTTATGTATACGACGTTTAACCTGATACTGTGGATTGTAGGACAGTGTCTTATGCAGGCATAGACTGATATGTAAAACATAGAGTTTTCTTACGGAAAGCAAATTGCTTATCTTGTAAAATTTTAGAACTGGAAAAATAATGTATATTAGGTACTCTAACCTAGGGGTGTGTGGCCAGAGAACCTCCCCGTGCGCTCGACGGCTGCTGGTCCTTTCTACATTGTTAGTGGATTGGAACGTCAGTCGTTGGGCCGGTACACCCCGGGCAACACGGGTAATAATGTCCTTTCGGGGGCATTATTACTCGTGGCTAATACTCTGGCACGCGCGTAGGGAACCCGAGGCAGTTTGTCTCGGGGTTATCGGCCCGCGAGGGCCGCGTTTGGGGGTCTCTCCACGTTTTCCTCTGATTAGCAGAGGACACGTGGATGAGATGGGGGGGTTAGAGGAAGAAAACCTCTATAAAAAATTACCAGTGGGGGCCGTCAGGCCAGGGTTGGGAGCGTAGGCGTCCTGCCCAGTCGGGCGGTCTTGGGGCGGGTGGATCGGTCCAGCATGGACCCCCATCCGGCCCAACACGGGGGCATAGAGGAAGACAACCTCTTTAAAAAATCACCAGTGGGGGCCGTAAGGCCGGTGCGGGTCGCGTGGCGTCCTGCCCCGTCGAGCGGCCTTGGGGCGGGTGGATCGGTCCAACATGGACCCCCATCCGGCCCAACACGGGGGGGATAGAGGAAGACAACCTCTCTAAAAAATCACTAGTGGTGGCCGTTGGGCCAGGGTTTGAAGCTTAGGCTTCCTGCCCAGTCGGGCGGTCTTGGGGCGGGTGGATCGGTCCAGCATGGACCCCCATCCGGCCCAACCCGTAATCCTGAACTGACAGGACCGGGGGCCTTCGGGCTGCGAGGAAGAAAACCTCTATAAAAATTACCCAAAGCCCAAGTTTTTGGTGGCCCGGCGAGGGGCTGTATGGCTGGGGGGAACCCAGTCATTAGGGCCACCCAAAAACCAAAATCATGATGTCGGTCCAAGGCAATATACTACCCCAGGAGGGTACCAGGCGCCCTGCGCCTGGAGAATCCCTCACGGAGCCTTCTGGCTCCGTCTGCCCCTCGTACTATGGGGGGGGCAACCAACATCTTGCCAGCGTAGTGCCGCGCGATATATCGGGCACAGAGAGATTCGTGGAGTCAGGTGCTGACTCTGCGGTAGGTGTCACCTTGGGCTTGGGCCCGAGCAAGGTGAGGATGGAAGGCCCCAAAAAGGCGAAGGCTGGAGGGGGTATGCCCCCGCCGTCAGTCCGGGATAGTGTGCCGGCCGTGCCAAGGACTCGGTCGAGGTGTCGGGCGGCGGCGCTTGCACGCAGCGACTCCGTGTCGAGCATGTCTGGCGCCGGCACCGGCACTGATACAGATGTCGGGTCGCGGGCGGGCTGGGGCTCGGAGGCCAGTCGGCCTCAGAGCCGGTGCTCGTCGGCGGCACGACGGGAGAGAGAGGAGGGGGGGGATAGCCCTGCTTCCCTCACCGTCAAGTTCTGGGGTGCACCCGGCGCTTCTGCAAAGCGCCAGAAGACGTCGCACCACGCGCTGTCCGACTCTGGCTCGGACACGGAGGTGGAGGTGGTGAAGGGGATGCCCTGTGGAGGAAGGGCCGGTTCCCCGATGCCACCTCCCTCCGCGGGGAAGCTCCTCGGGCAGCCTCTGCCTGCCCGTCGAGCCATCTCGAGGACGGCTGGGGTCGCGGATGCGTCCCCCTTGGGAGAGGACTCGGTTGCCGACCTCAGGCAACGGTTCGAGGCTGGCGCCGAGACCGTCCTGAGGGTGGCGGCCCGGTCCGGCAATTTGAAGGGGGGGTTCGTCCGTGACCTCAAGGTTGCAACCGAGGACATGAGGGAGGCCTTCTTCGGCCTGTGGGGACGGGCTTCCTCCGACCTCCAGCGTCTCTGGCTCGGATCTAGAACGAGGGGCTGCATAGGCAGCTCGCGGAGCTCCGGGCTGAGGTGGCGGCCATGAAGGCGGCCGCTGCCACTGCCGCTCGGGCCAGCGCCGCCAAGACGCCCTCGGCCATCGCCGGGGCGCCTGCCGGGAGGCCGCGGGATGAGTTCCCGCCCCTCCCGCGGTGCACAGCGCAGCCCCTCACTCCCGCGGAGGACCGGCGTCGGGCACACGACCTGATGCGGGCCACGGTGGCTCAGGCGCGCAACGTTGTGGAGGCGTGCCTGGCCAACTATGGCCTAGCGCCCGTCCCGACCCCGGGCCCTCCACTCGGAGGCCGCCCCCGGATGGTCGGGGGCACGCCGGCTAGCCCACCGCGGCAGACATCTGCCCCCACACCGTCGGCTTCCTCCTTCAAGGGGAAAGGGAAGGGCAAGAAGAGGGTGACCGTCACTGTGGCGCCGCCGCGCCCCGCCACCCAGCCTCAACCCGCCCCAGTGGCCTCTACCACGGCTGAACAGCCGTGGACAGAGGTCACCAGGAGGAAGAAGAAGAAAAAGAAGAAGAAGGCCTCCCGGGCTCCCCCAGGAAACACGAAGAAGGGTCCCCGCCCGGCTGACCTGCGCCCCCCGCGCTCCACCGCCGTTGTGGTGGAGCTGACGGAGGAGGGGCTCCGGCAAGTCGTGAGTTACGCGGGCGTCCTCCGGCGGGCCACACAGGCCATGAAAGGAGACCTCGCAGAGATGGGCCTTGCCGGAGGCTTCCAATTCAAGGTTGCCGCTACTGGGGCTAGAATTCTGGAGGTCCCAGGTGCCACCTCCGGCGACAAGGCGGATAGGGTAGCCGCAAAACTTCGGTCCCTTTTCACGCCTGAGTCAGGTCTCCCGCCCGGTGAAGTCCGCGGAAATGCGGATAGCCGGGCTGGACGACTCGGCCTCCTCCGAGGATGTCGCCGCTGCGGTGGCACAAGCCGGAGCCTGCCCTCAGGCGCAGGTTAGGGTGGGAGAGATGCGCCGCGGCAAGAGTGGTATGTGCACCGTGGTGGTGCGCTGCCCCATCGCCGCGGCGAAGAAGGTGTCGGCCGGCCGTTTGCTGGTCGGGATGGTCTCGGCTGAGGTCAATCTCCTGGAGCCGAGGCCTAGGCGGTGCTACCGCTGCCTCGAACCGGGGCACGTGAGGCAGCAATGCACCGCCGAAACTGACCGCAGCGATTTTTGTTTTCGCTGCGGCCAGCCCGGCCACAAGGCCGCCGCCTGCTCCGCAGAAAAACTTTCCTGCAGCATTTGTTCGGCTGCAGGAAAGCCGGCGGAGCACCGAATGGGGAGCAAATTCTGCTCCCCACCCAAAAAACGTAAGGCCAGAGGGGCGGTCGCCAGGACTCCGGCCGCCCCGGCCTCGTCCCAAACAGGGAGCAGCAGGGAGGCGATGGAAACCTAATTGATTATGGCCCATCGCCTCCTACAGGTGAATGTTAACCACTCCGCCAGGGCGCAGGATATCTTGCTGCAGCACATGGCGGAGTGGTCAATAGACATCGCCGTGGTCGCCGAGCCTTACTGCGTCCCCAGCCGACACAACTGGTTTGGGGACCTCGGAGGCTCGGCGGCCATTGTTTCGTCCGGACCCTCGCTCCTGGTGATGACAGACAGGGGCGAGGGATATATATGTGTGGATTGGGAGGGAACCGTCCTGATCGGGGTGTACTTTTCTCCGAACCGGCGCCTCGCCGAGTTTGAGCGATTTTTGGGCGCGGTGGGCACCGTGATTAATCGGTACCCATCGCGTCCGGTCGTGGTGGCGGGGGACTTCAATGCCAAATCATCGGCTTGGGGATCCCCTGTCACCAACGCTCGCGGCAACGCGCTGGAGGAGTGGGCGATTGCGACCGGCCTCGTAGTTCTTAACCGGGGGTCGGTCGCCACTTGCGTGCGCTGGCAGGGCGAGTCCATCGTGGACATTTCGTTCGCAAGCCCTGCCGTAGCGCGCTACGTCCGGGACTGGCGAGTGCTGGTCGAGGCGGAGTCGCTGTCGGACCATCGTTACATACGGTTCGACATCTCCGCCTCGCCGGCGATCCCGGACGATCGCCCGAGGAGAGTTCACATCCCGTCGTCCCCACGATGGGCGTTGAAACGTGTCGACGTAGACGTGCTGGTGGAAGCCTCCATCGTCCAGGCCTGGACCACGATGGGTGAAGGGCCTGTGGAGGTTGAGTCGGAGGCGGAGTGGTTCCGGGGCGCGATGACGCGGATTTGCGACGCGTCGATGCCCCGGGCCAGTGCTCGACCTCCAAGACGTCAGGTGTACTGGTGGTCTGACGACATCAGCCAAAAACGCGCCGCGTGCATTGCGGCGCGTCGCCAGTACACTAGGTACCGCCGACGCAGGCGGTACCGTGACGCGACCGTGGAGGCACGGCTGCGGGGCGATTACGTACAGCGGAAGTACGCCCTGCAGTCCGCCATCAGCGAGGCCAAAGTCCAAAGATGGGAAGAGTTCCTGGGGACTCTCGAGGCAGATCCGTGGGGCCGCCCGTATAAGGCGGTCAGGGGCAAGTTGCGCCCCTGGGCCCCACCGGTCACCGAGAGTCTCCAACCCCGGCAATTGGAGGAGGTGGTCTCCGCTCTCTTTCCTTCGAGAGCGGAGCACACGCCTCCCGTAATGGCGCCGCCCGAAATTGAGGAGGGCGGTGCCGATGCCGGGGTGCCAGTACTAACAATGGCGGAACTCGGCGCGGCAATGGTGCGGCTCCGGGGCAAAAACACCGCTCCGGGGCCGGACGGGATTCCTGGCCGCGCCTGGGTTTTGGCCTTTGACGCCCTAGGGGACCGGCTCCTCAGGCTGTTTAGCGCCTGCTTGGAGTCGGGACGGTTCCCTTCCATGTGGAAGACGGGCAAGCTGGTCCTCCTGAGAAAGGAGGGCCGCCCCGCGGACTCTCCCTCCGCGTACCGCTCCATAGTGTTGTTGGATGAGGTGGGCAAGCTTTTTGAGCGCGTGTTGGCTGCCCGCCTCTCCAAACACCTGGTGCGGGTGGGCCCCGGCTTATCCGAAATCCAATTCGGATTCCGGGAGGGCCGATCGACGATTGACGCGATCAGTCGCGTCAAGGCCCTCTCGGAGGAGGCGGTCGCCTCGCGCGGGGTGCTGTTGGCGGTGTCCTTGGACATCGCCAACGCGTTCAACACCCTGCCGTGGGCGACTATTAGGGAGGCGCTCCGATTTCATGGGGTGCCTCCCTACCTGCGCCGAATAGTCGGGGACTACCTGCACCAGAGAAGTGTATTCTGTGTGGGGCGGAACGGAGAGACGTTCCGGAGGGAGGTGTCGTGCGGTGTTCCACAGGGATCGGTTCTGGTTACGGCCCGGGGAGAGGACTACGGGGCAGCTGCCCGTCTTGCCACGGCTGGAGTGGCTCTGGTTGTCGGCAGGATTAGGATGTTGGGACTGGAGGTGGCGCTGGAAAAGTCCGGGGCCCTTCTATTTCACGGGCCTCGGAGGGCGCCGCCACCAGATGCCCACATCATTGTTGGAGGGGTCCGCATCGGGGTGGAGCCGAGTATGAAATACTTGGGGCTCCACCTCGACGGCCGCTGGAACTTTCGCGTCCATTTTAGCCGCCTGGCCCCCCGGTTGATGTCGGCGGCGGGAGCGCTTAGCTCTCTGCTGCCGAATATCGGGGGGCCGAGTGTCATCTGCCGCCGCCTCTATTTGGGGGTGGTGCGGTCGATGGCCCTTTATGGGTCGCCCATTTGGGCTGGCGCCCTGAATCGCCGAAACGTCGCCCTCCTAAGGAGACCTCAGAGGGCGATGGCGATCAGGGTGTCGCGGGCGTACCGCACCGTCTCCTATGAGGCGGCGTGCGTTTTGGCGGCATCGCCGCCCTGGGATTTGGAGGCGGAGGTCCAAGCGTCAGTGTATTACTGGCGCGCTGACCTCCGCCTCCATGGCGAGGAGCCCACGCACAGGGCGGTGGAGACGCGAAGGTCCCAGGCTCGACTGGTCCTGGAGGCCAGGTGGAATGAGCGACTGGCCCAGCCCCGCTACGGGGTGAGGACAGTCGAGGCTGTCCGTCCAGTACTAAGAGAATGGGCGGACAGACGGCGCGGACCGCTCACCTACCGGCTTACTCAGGTGCTCTCCGGACACGGGTGTTTCGGAGAGTACCTCTGCAAGATA
Organism: Catocala nupta; assembly: GCA_963675205.1. NCBI lineage: Eukaryota > Metazoa > Arthropoda > Insecta > Lepidoptera > Erebidae > Catocala > Catocala nupta. The sequence continues at coordinate 14,494,077 of OY776092.1, read as the reverse complement.
GCCGGTAGGGAGCCGACAACCAGATGTCACCATTGTGAGGTGTGTGACCGGGACACGGCGCAGCACACGCTGGAGGAGTGCCCGGCGTGGGCCGCGGAGCGCTGTGCCCTGGTCACCGTGATTGGCCCCGACCTTTCGTTGCCGACCGTTATTATTATTATTATTATATCCAAGATGGTCGGCGACGACAGGTGCTGGGGCGCAATGAGTTCCTTCTGCGAGACTGTCATCTCGCAGAAGGAGGCGGCGGAGCGGGGCCGTGAGGACGATCCTTACGCCCCGGACGTCCGCCGCCGGAGGAGGGGGCGCAGGAGACGCGCTTATGTCGCTCTCCTGCCCCCCACCTAGGGGCTCCGGGTGGCGGGGCCTCAGGGGACCCTGCCACCCGTAAACTAAAAGCCCCGAGAGGGCGCGCGCGGTGTTCCCGCGCGCCTTTCTGATGTCGAAAGGGGAGAGCAGTCAGGCTCTCCCCTGGGGACGAGAGGTGGTCGGGTCCGAAAAAAAATGACCCGGCCGGCACCCACACGGGGGGGCCTGCTATGGTTGAATCTTTTAAGTTCCCAACTGGCCCCCCCCATTGGGTGAGAGAGGGAACACCCCAGGTTTTTTAGTGGGTATACCAGCGCGTCTTCTTGCTGGGAGTCCCACACGCCCCGCCGGTGCCGTCCCCTAGCCGGCGGGTAGTGCATGAAGCATTTTTCCTGGGAATCAAAAAAAAAAAAAAAAGGTACTCTAACCTAATATACATTATTTTTCCAGTTCTAAAATTTAGTTTTCGTTGCTCCACTCTATACCGGTATACAATATGTTTTGATGTTACTTGACGTAGGCTTTAAAAAATAAAATTAATTTTCTGACTCTTGTCATGAGAACTTCAATATGAGAATGCCAAAAAAATTTTTGGTCTACTGTAACACTCAAATATTTGGTAAAGCTAACACGTTGGATACTTCGACATCCACAGTCAGGACCAAGTGAACCGTCACACCCATGGATTCATCGATTCCGAAACTAGCATCCGGTTGTAACCCCAGAGTTGGCGAGAAACAAATAAAATAAGTTTTAGAAACATTAAGGTTAACAAATTTGTATTAAGCCAGCCAGCTATTACAGCCAGAACTTGTTCAGCGGTCGCCTGTACAGCAGGCCAAGATCTTTTAAAAAAAATAACTGCGGTGTCATCCGCGTAGGAAAAGATCCGCCCGCCGTTGCACCCAATATTACAAAGGTCATATATATATTAGAAACAATGTCGGGCCGAGCACACTTCCCTGCGGGACTCCGTAGACCACATTCTCTTCCTGAATTATCAGGTTATCAATTTTAATTTGTTGGTTCCTTGAAATTAAACTACTATATACGGATTTTATCGCGTAACGCAACGCGATAAAATCCGTATATAGTAGTTTAATTTCAATGAATAACATTCGCGTAAACAGAAGACAATATTGTTGGTTCCTTTTTGCAAGTAACTTTTAAAAACAGAAAGAAGGTTCCCTTTTATGTTAATTTGTTCAAGTCAGCTCAGAAGGATGGGGAGGAATACGGTGTCAAAGGCTTTTTTTAAGTCTAAAAAGACTGCTAGGCACTTGTCTCCCTTGTCTACCTTAGTGGTTATCTCAGTAGTTAGTGCCGTAACAGCGTCTTGCGTGGACATACCCTTTCTGAATGCGTATTGGGAGATTGATAATATTTAGAGTTTATTTATATATCCTATGAGTCTACTGTTTACCAATTTTTCTAAAATTTTCGAATTACTAGGTAAGACGGAAATTGGTCTGTAGTTATTGACATCGTTCACATCACACGATCAGTAGCAACCCCTGTTCACAAGGGTGGGCCCTTATGAATAGGGGTTGCTATTGATCGTTTAAAACAGCTGAAAATTTGCCTAACCCAACATAGGTTAGCTAGCTGGCTTATTATTGGGACAACAAAATACCTAGCCATTTTAAAAACCTGGTGGGTAAACCATCTCAACCGGGTGAGCTCAGAGAGTCAAAATTCATAAGTATGTCTTCCTGTGTGTCAGTCTGAAGTAAAATGAATGAAGAGACATTAGATTGTGTAACAACGTTATTTATGGGTACATTAGAACTATAAAATGTAATGTCTTCAGCCAAAGCTTTGCCAATACTAACAAAAAACTGATTCACACGATTTAATGCGTCTAGAGGGTTAGGCGTAATGTGTAAGCGAGAGATGTTTGAGGACATAGGCTTTTTAAAATTGAGTAATTTCATTTATTTTTAGCCATAGTTGTTTAGGATCTTTGATAAAGTCAGCTAATTGGGTTCACTGATATTGCCTTTTTAACTTTTTAAGTAAATTCGTACAAAAGTTGCAGTAGCATATGTAGGTGATTTTGAGTATAATGTAGTAATGGTCTTGTCTTGATTGGAGTTGCATCCTATTTCGATGTTTAATACAACGCAAAGCTCCCAAGGATATCCAAAGCTTTAAAGTTCTCTTACCTTCAGAGACTAGTCTCACTTTTGTGTTGATGATTAATGACGCCCTAGTCACATCTATCAGTTTTTGAGCTAGGATGTCAGGGTTGTTATTACTGTTAAAAAAAGTGATGTCCGTTTTTACGTTATTTATATGCATTCTCAAATTCTGTGACCAACTTATATTTTCTACTCGTACGTATTCATAATGTTAATTTTCATTTTATGAGTTATATTTAATATTACCATAGCGTGATCAGTGATAGAGGTGTTTAAGATAGCCATAAATGCTAACTTATTAGTTGTGTCAATCCTCAATTGCGCGTGATCGAGACAGTTTTGTTCTCTTTTAGGCAGACAATGTCCCCGCAAAAGGCACGCCAGCGTGTTTAGGTAATTCAGTCAATTACTGCGTTGCTGTGCTGTTTCAGATTCTTTATTTATTAAATTAATGTTTATGTCACCTAGTGTTATAATATTTTTATGAGTTGTAATTGTGTCCAGATGTAATGATCCTTTTAATAATAAAAATATTGGCAATAAAGCCATGGCACCAAACAGTTTGCAAATCAATGTTTGACTACATATCTTTAAGTGCACTGAGAGTCTGACGCCGTTTTCTTTTAGCTCCTGACGCTAAAATTCATTGTTGACTATTATTGACATAGTCAATTAACAACATTTGTATCCGAATAATACATATTATTCGAATATTTAGCCCACACACTGGCCTTCTGAAGGAAAGCCTTTTGTTAATGGTGGTTAAATTAAGAAGAAAACCAAGCACTACAATATTGTATTAAATAAGAATATTTTTCATCAAATAAAAATAACCACCAGATACCGACTAATAAATTGAATACACTGTTTTCGGTCCACGAATTTTATGCGTGAATGGACACTCGACTGCCAATAAAACAATTATTCTACACCAGCATATACCTACGTTTTTATCCATGTGAATTAAAGTTCAGCCACATCGTCATTAACGTTGACCACACTACGTAACATATCTCCAGCTCAGAACAGAATGTGATGAATTAAGCATTACACATTAAGTTGAACACTGAACTATCAAAATCCGTTCAGAGATTTTTTAGTGATGTAATATTAAACAGACAGCCTGATAAATAAATCACTATCGAAACCCAGCCTTTCGCTATGGCTAAGTTTGATATTTTATAAAGTAACATACTTTATAAAATATCAAACTGAGTCAACAAAAACTGAAACATTCTTATATGGAAATGCAGATTCTCTATTGTGTTATCTAACTTTTTTATCCATAATCTACAGTGCCATATTTTTTTTTGTCCTAATCTTCATTTATCAGAATGATAACTTGCCCAAACTTTATATCACATGCCATAAAATTGAAATCCCTAAATACAATATGCCCTAAATTTGTTTATCATAAATATTATAATCAATAATATACAAAAGACTTAAAACCGTTTTCAATAAAAGTTAAAAATCCTAAATTCAAATTATTTAATGTTTATCCTAATAATGTTTTTAAAACTTATTTGTATTACAAAGCTTGGTTTTTGTCACGGCTCCGGCGCTACGGGTCTCCGGCGGTCCCACGCGTGCTAATCGTCGCAGATGGCTTTCGCTCACCCCGGTTGTTTCGCCTTGCCCCTATGCGCCTGCGCGATTCTAAATTACACTCTAGGGGTAGGGCAGATAAGACTGCGTGGAGTGAAACCATCACGGTCCACCGCCGCAAACAGCATGGTTTATTACTTACGTTTTAAAAATTTTACAATTGGTGAAAAGTGACCGTATCCCCACAAATAATATATCAGAAGACGCGGAATTTCACAACATATTCGTGAGTGAAAAATTTTTTTGAATTTGGCTGAAATCTTAAAAAAATTTGCCAATAAACACCGTTTTTCCCTAACTTTTTGAGGTTAGGAAATCATAAAAGTGCGTGCGCTGCCTAATCTAGATCGGTGACCCAGTGTTTTTGTGAGGTCAAACTATCAGGAACAACCAGCCCGAGGTTTTGACACCTCAACCGGATTTTTCCGTTGAGGGTTTCCGAGGAAAAACCGGTCTGTACGAAAACATAAACACGTGCAAACGGTCACGCGGGGACCTGAAAACTGTCTGGATCAGGACAGAAAAGGTGCCCTCTGCTTCAGATGGCAAAGAGAAAACTGTAAAAATTTTTGGAAATCTCTTCAGGCCTGCCAGAACCAGCCACAAATAGGCTATTTGCGGTTTTGGTTTTGACTGCTACAAGTTTGATTTGTCAAGATTTTCAGCGACGACCTGACCTAAAAATTTAGAAGAGGCAAGACAATTTACTCTCCGTTAAAACGAACCTAAATTAAGAATATTCCGGCCGTGCGTTTTCGGGATATAAGGTTTTCAGTGAAGCTTGGTTTAAAAACCAACTACACATAAAACTGAAAACTGAAATATCTCGGCAACGGGACGTCCTACGTCAAATCTGACGATTTTTACGGGGTCCCCCCCCCCTTGACCTTCCGCACGGTTTTACCCAGGGTAAAACCCTTTGCCCCACAGCGCATCCTATAGGTGTAGTTTCATCCCCCTAGGACCAACTTACCCCTTCGGCTTAGCCGTTGGCATTCGTCGACTTGGGGTGCATGGGGTTGTGCTCTGGTTAAAATAATTACAAAGTCGTCGTTAGAAATTTATATTTATATACTCTTAGACTTAGTGACCATAGAGCGAGCACCATAGAGCCGTCGCTAGACTTTATTTTATTTTACTTTTTATTTTATTTTAAATTATTGCGTTTTGTGACGTGTGCTATTGCACTTTACCCTGTGACAGACAAGTCTAGTGATTGTTCTCTACTATTATTTTGTATATTTTATTTTATTTTTGTCATTGTGTTGATTTTTGTGACGTGTGCTATTGCACTCTTAGACGACTCTAGTGTTTTAAGCTAGACTTATATTTTTTGTTTTTTGACTAAGTGTACCTATAAGCTTTAGGACGTACAGGCAGACCAAAGCTATAGCGCTCTGGCCGTTTACGACTCGACTCTACAGTGATAGTGATAGTGACTCTAGTCACTATAGACTTATTTCAAATTCTAGTTACTCACAACTTGACCTACACACTCAATAGAGTGGTGATATCGACGAAAGACACAGTGACTCTACGTAGAGCAAATACTTGAATTAGCTTAAGTCATATTTGTAAGCGACGCCGGTACGCCAGTAGTAGTGTAGTGCCAAAAACCAAAAAATTCGCACTGCCTCTACATAGAGTCATTTTGAGAATTTTGCTTTTTCGGGCTCGGTAACTCACAGGCAGCAGATCCGCATCTCCTATAGAGAATAGACTGGCCTGTGTCTGGGCAAACAAACCTTTATTGGCAAATAAAGGACACAGTTGCTCAGATCGCACGCAGTCTACCTACTAAGCAAACGGCTCATACCATTGGCTTGAGATTCCGTAGTGGTCTGACCCGGAAAGGCAAAATATTTAAAATTTTTAGCATTTTATTTTAAACTTTTCAACTGTATTTATACACTTTACATTACATTATACAACTTTTACAAATTTACAATTTTACTATTTTTATTTATACATTTTTATTCTCAATTTTTTTAAATTATTAATATCTTAATCTGCTTTTTAACATAATTAATTAATTATTCAAAAGCTGTTACATATAATATAAAAAATGTTTGTTGCGCATAGGGCGCCCAAGAAAACAGCTAAAGACCATTCCCCTGACAATTTAGCACAAGTAGGCCAAAGCTCTAAAGTACGGAGAAGCATCGCAGAGCTGGAATAAGGCCAAACAAACAAGTCGCCACACCTTTCACCGAAAAGGGCAGCGCCACCGACGGTTACCACGATGCCTAAGGCGACAACACCCACTAAGGGTAGCAAAACGGTCGCAAACAGAACATCCTCAGATGCACCGGGGTCTAGGTCACCCAAAAAGGCACAACTTGGCCGATTGGCAGAGGCGAGGGCATGCCTTACTAAAGCCAAGCTCAGTTTAAGTACCTCTCGTAATATACGAACGGACGTTAAGTTAGAGGTAGCCGCAGCCCTGGACCGCCTCTACCAATTGGTCAAGGAGAGCGAGCTGGACAGGGACAAAAGTCGGTGTCGCCGGCAGAATAGTGTACCGGAATCAAATGCGGCAGAAAACGATATTAAAGAGAAGGCTAGAAAAGGCAAAAGATACTTTAAACGTGGAGGATATTAAAAACAGGGACCCTCTAATTATCCTTAGAGATTCTAACTCTAATTGTCCTTTAACACGGATGAGGACATAATATTAGCTTTAAGGCAACAGAACGACCATATCTTTAGGAGACTGAGTAAAGAAGAGGATAGGCTTTTGAAAAGATACAAAAAATATACCAGAAATCCTCACACCCAACATGTTATCCTGCGAGTTTTTCCAAAAATCTGGGCACGCGCGTTAGAGGCAGAGGCGGTCCACATCGACCTTCAAAGGGTGCAAGTGGTGGACCAGTCGTACAGTGTTCGCTCTGTCTGGGGTACGGGCATGGTCGGCGCTTCTGCACGGAAACCATGGAGAAGTGCGGACATTGCACGGGACCCCACAAGAAAGCGGAATGCCCTGACTGGCTCGCCGGTGCACCCCCAAAGTGCTGCAATTGTACTGCAGCGAAGGTGGACCGAACAGGCCACAATGCCTTCGACAATGAATATCCTATAAGGCAAAAATGGGACGCACTAGCTAGAGCCGCAGTAGCATACTGCTAAAATTGACACGGGCACAGAACGATACACAAGACCGTACTACCTTATGGCACAAGCAAACCTGCAAAGGAAAGAGCTCGCAACTAGCGAGCTGATGTTAGAGGCCAGTGAAAGAAAGGTGGCTATCGCTCTAATTCAAGAGCCGTACATGGGAGGGATTCGGAGGATGAAGGACTATAGGGGAGCAAGGGTCTTCCAGAGCACCAGACAAGGGGAAGGAACTGTCAAGGCGGCCATTGTCGTCTTTGATCAGAGCCTGGACGTTACGCTGAACCCACAACTTACCACCAACAACATCGTGGTGGTAAGTATATCTACTGCTGCCTGGGAGATCATTGCTGTCTCCTTCTACTTCGAACCCGACCAACCTATGGCGACATACCTGGACCATCTACGACAGGTTTATCGCGAACTTAATCCTGCTAAAATTATCATTGGCGGGGATGCAAATGCCAAAAGCACCTGGTGGGGTAGCAGCAAGGTAGACGGAAGAGGAGAAGAATTCTCCGGAGCACTGGAGGAGCTGCGCTTGCAGATACTCAATGACGGTGATACACCTACCTTCGACACCATCCGAGGAGACCGGCGGCTCACTAGCCATATTGACGTTACAGCTTGCTCGGACTATATGTTTACCCTTGTGGAGGACTGGAAGGTTAGAGGAAGGACTCACGAGTTCGGATCACCACGGTATACTTTTCAAAATTAAATTACAAAAGTCTATAGGTATATCCATAGCCAGAACAACAAGAATTTATAAGACTAAAAAAGCAAACTGGGCCCGGTTTCATGAGAAACTGGACCAGTTAAAAGCTGAAAGTCAAGTTAATCTAGAAAATATAAAAACAAATTAATAGTAAAGAGGATGTCAATAAATTTATAGGAACCTTTTCGGCAACAATAACTAGAGCATGTAAGGAAACACTACCAAAAATTAATAACTTCAAAAAACTTACAATGCCGTGGTGGACTGAAGAGCTGGCCGTGAAGAAGAAGGAGGTCGCCACAAGGAGGCGTAGAATCCGCTGCGCTGCGCCGGTCCGTAGAAGTAGAGTCTTCGATGAGTACCTGCAAGCAAAAGCACAATATGAGAGTGAAGCCAAAGAAGCCCAGATTAAGAGTTGGAAAGAGTTCTGTTGCAAGCAAAGTAGAGAAGGAATGTGGGAGGGTATCTATCGGGTCATGTCACGAACAAACAGGAGATCAGAGGACATATTATTGGTGCAAGACAAAATCACCGTGGATCCAAGAGAGTCAGCCAGATTGTTGACGGCAACCTTCTACCCCGACGATCGGAGAGAAGAGGACGATGAGCGCCACCGCCAACTCAGGGAAAAAGCGAAGCTGGTAAATGAGTGCGCTCATAATGATAATGATCCACCATTTACCAAGCAAGAGCTGAAAGCTGCGGTGGAGAGCTTTAATCCTAAGAAAGCCTCAGTTCCCGACGGCTATACCGCTGATATCTGTGCACATGCAATATCTCGCGACCCGGAAGTGTTTCTCGCGTACACCAACAAGTGCCTTGATCTAGGAGTCTTTCCCACCATATGGAAGGAGGCCGCTGTAGTTGTTCTAAGAAAGCCTGGCAAGGATAATTACACCGTTCCAAAATCTTACAGGCCCATCGGCCTCCTTCTAGTGCTGGGGAAGATTCTGGAAAAGATGCTGGTAGCTCGTCTTAAGTGGCATCTGATCCCCAGGATGAGTACTCGCCAGTACGGCTTTATGCCCCAGAAGAGCACCGAGGACTCCCTCTTTACCCTGATGCAGTACATACGACGCAAGTTGGCCCATAAAAAACTAGTAGTACTTGTATCACTGGACATAGAGGGAGCCTTCGATAGCGCATGGTGGCCGGCTATTAAGGAACGACTGGCTGAGGAAAAGTGCCCTGGTAATATCAGACGGCTACTGGACAGCTACCTGCAAGATCGAAAGGTTGGCGTTAGATACGCCGATGTGGTGCACGAGAAAAGCACTAACAAAGGATGTGTCCAGGGTTCAATTGGAGGCCCAATACTCTGGAACCTCCTTCTTGACCCGTTATTGAAGGGGCTTGATGAACGCGGCGCCAAGCTTTCGCCGATGACATAGTGCTGGTGTTTGACGGCGACGGGGCGCGGGAAGTGCAGAGACAGGTCAATGCCACCCTCGCCTATGTCCGGGAGTGGGGTGTCATGAATAAGCTCCGTTTCGCGCCGCATAAAACCAACGAAATGTTGATCACACGCAAGCTTAAATATGACACGCCGCTCTTGAGGATGGGTGGGGTTGACATTGGTATGGTCAAGGAAATGAAGATCCTGGGGCTCACAATAGACGAAAAGCTCACGTTTAACAGCCATGCTACGAACGTTTGCAAGAAGGCTGTTAACGTTTACAAACAGCTGTCTTGAGCCGCCAGCATCAGCTGGGGACTCCACCCGGAGGTAATCCGAACCATCTACGTGGCCACGGTGGAGCCCATAATCCTGTACGCCGCCAGCGCCTGGGCGCCGGCAATTGGCAAAAAAGGGGTGCAGAAACAACTAAACGCTGTCCAGCGAGGGTTCGCTCAGAAATTATGCGGGGCCTACCGTACCGTTTCGCTAGACTCTGCCCTGGTACTGGCAGGATTGCTCCCTCTCGATATTAGAATTCGAGAGGCGCCATTGCTATACAATGTCGCCAAGGGAGTGACACAATTAGTGCTGGGGGATAGGGAGGAGGAGCGGCGGGTAGGATTTGCGGAAAGCCCTCATCCGGCGGACCACACAGACCTGGAGTTTCTAAACCTGGTAGATCAGCAGGATGTAGACACACACGTCAACCATGCTGTCACTGTCTACACCGATGGCAGCCGAATTAATGGCAAGGTCGGAGCCACATTGTCTCTTTGGAGCAATGGAGCCGAGACCAAAGCCGTCAAAATGAAGCTGTCGTCACATTGCACAGTATATCAGGCGGAACTCTATGCTATATGGAAAGCAACAAATATGATTGTTCACAGCCGGCATGAGAGCTTTGCCATTCTGAGCGACTCTCGCTCTGCCCTGGAAACTGTTGTAAGTCGTAATTCCCTCCATCCACTAGCCGTAAAAGCGAGAGCCAACATTAAACAAGGCAGACTCCAGAACAAAGAAATTTCCTTGTTCTGGATCAAAGCTCACGCAGGGTTGGAGGGGAACGAGCGCGTAGACAAACTGGCCAGGGAGGCAGCTCTGCATCTCAAGGTAAGACCGGCCTATGATCAGTGTCCGGTTTCATTCGTGAAGCGAGAAATCCGTCTGGACTCACTTGGCGAATGGAACCGGAGGTACCAAAACGGTGAGATGGCAGCCGGCACTAAACTTTTCCTACCGGACGCCGTAGAGGCGTACAAAATCGTCCGCGATATCAAGCCCTTTTCTCTTCTCACCTAAATACTCACAGGACATGGTGGGTTCTCTGAATACTTGTACAGGTTCAAGTGTAAAGAGGACCCATCATGTCCTTGTGGGCTGGGAGAGACCGAAACCGTCCCACACATCCTGGCTGAGTGTCCCTTGTACGGAAAGCCCAGGTACGACCTGGAAAATATCCTAGACTGCAATATCCACGTTAACAACTTCTACAATATGCTAACGGACAAAACAAAAAGAAAGTCGTTTATAGACTACTGCAAGTTAATAGCAAGCAAAGTAAACAAAAGAAACAAAACACAACAAACACAAACTCACTGCACCAATAGATAAACTTAAATTAGAATAAGATGTAAAATATATATATGTAAGATAAGACTGAAATCAACTGTGATAACAATGTGTGTTTGTAATAATAAATAGTGTTACTAGAAATAAGATTAAATATAAGCTTGTTATTAAATAAGAACGTAAATAAGGTCCCCGATCCCCATGTCAGGGGAATAAGCACAACACCCTGTGACGAAGGGAGCTTAAAAAAAAAAACAGACTGCCTGGAGTCGGATTAACAGCGATTCGTTTCTGACACTACAACCTAATAATACTAACAATTATATTATAAATGTTCATTCGGAATAATACACTTTATATAATACAATACTTAGGACATATGACTTTATTTCATACAAAATTAGGAGATTCAATTATTATAGTCCTTGATATTATGACAGAATAGTAATAGAAGTAAAGATAATTATGTAAAACATAATAACGAATTTTTGAACATTATGGTTACTTAAATGTATACCATACGAGTTATGGATAATGATTTTCGGACAAACAGTTTGAGGAGAAGTGAGGGAGTACCGGAAAAGCAACGTTGTATAATAATTTTTAAGTTATTCATCAACTTTAACTTCGAACTTTATTTACCTTACAAACGGTAGCATATATCGGCGCAAATATTATACAAGCTCAAATGACGTTAAAATAAACGTATAAATTTTAAATACGAAATTCGAACGAACTGTGATGCGACTACGTCACTTGTTTGTGCAGCATCACGTGATTCATTCCAACGCGCCCCACTACCGTAGTCTTATAAAGGCGCGTCAGTGTGGAGCGGCATTAGGTCGTCGGCGGTCGAACCCGACGGCTCCCACGTGATAGTATTTCTTTATTTTATTGGTTTATAAAGTGTTACCATAATTGATTTATCTTATTAATTACAATAAATGAGCATGGATAACGGAGATGGCATTTTCAATAGAAACACCCCTCTTCCTGATCAAAGCGGGTTACCCCGGAGATGGAGTTGTTGTGTTAAGTTTAGACAGCCAACCGAGGCCTATGCTCTCAAACCCATCGGCTCCTAATCTCTTTATATCTTCGCATTTTATGGTAACCTGAGTTTTATAAATAGTGTGTATTATAAATTGAATAGGACGGATTTATTTAGTGGTATTAATTTGCATTCTGTCATCATCAACGCCCACAATTAATGAACACGGTAAAGAGATATCAACTCATTCAAATAATCCGCTCGGTGATCCGATATACATATAAAGATCGTATTTCGTTGAAGCATCTCTAAATAAATAGTATATAATTGTGAAATAGTATATATTACTTAAATGTGAACACTTGTGGTAGTAACTGTACTGATGTCGTTTTAATCTTAATTGTTACCCGCCACGATTGTCGCCTCATACATTACTCGTTTTGTGTAACAATATTTGTGTGATCCAATATTAGTAGCCAGGCTATATAGAACAGAAATAAATGAATTACAGATAAAATATCAACATCAACATTTGTTTTTATTTTGATTACTGATTTACTGTATTATCTGTAATTTCTTACAATTACAGATAATGCAGTGTATGAGGCATAAATGATATTTTGAAAGAGAACCTGTCTTTATTCGTAAAATATTATAGATTAGCTTTCGATGGCGCCTGCACTCGCTTATCAAGTTATTAAAACTGTTACTCACGAACGGTGTAACTATTGTTTGTAAAATATTATAAAAATAAAGATTTAGTGTAAGTGAGTATATAGTGTTAATGCACATATAATTATGTGTATAGTAATTCTACGAGCCCCCACTCTCAGCTTTACCTGCTAGAAACTAACTTGCATCCACGGCTTTGCTCTCGTATATCATTAAAAAAATAATCTATGACAAATAATATATAAAATATCCCTACATAACAACAAATTTCATCAAATACGTATAATACAAGTATTAATAAATAATAACTAATAATTACGCAATGAATATTTTATACCAAATTCGGCAGTACCCAAAACAAGCCGACCCGTGCTCTTGGCTTTGTAATCCATTGCTTCTTGTACCAAAGATACTTCTGATTCGGGCTTCAATATCATAAAATAAAGACTCAATGTTGATCCTTTTTGATCTTATCTTAGGATAAACAATGGAGCTTCGCTACACTAATTTAGACACTAAACAAACCGAGTCAACTTAATTTTATCTTTCACTAAGACTCCGTTTGCTCGTAAGTTACTTGACAATAACGATAAACTGAGAATTTAGGAATCTAAAGTAATATTCTAAGTGTCCAGACAGATCCTATGAGAAAATCCTTCGTAAATTTTGTAAGAAAAATACTTATTATCTTATCTTTATAGGGTTAGTTTGCAAAGTCATCTGTTTGCGTAAATATTGAATAGCAAATCAGTTTTCTTAAAATAAATTGTACAAATACAGTATTGCCTACGTTTTAGCCTGATTAGCCTGTCAATGGTTGTAATGCCAGACATAATTGAAAACCTATTATCTGGCCGCCGGAGTACCGCTGCGACTATAGAGGTTAAGCAAATAAAATTAAATATAACAACATAATTTATATACTCGTACATCAAAGTTACAGTCGTAGTATCACAAAATACATAAAAAGTTATATACTGTAGTAGTACATAATATGCAGAGATATTACATCCACCTTAGTTAAATATATTAGATATCTATTCTATGGGGTATCAGCGGAAACGTTTATTAGCTTCCATTGGTCTCGTTTTCAAATGCTGAATACAGAAATTACTTATAGAGCAAGTGCTCTTTTTAAAAAAAAAAAAAGCAGCAATCGTATTTGAAAGCAATCTAATATAAAGACTACGATTATTTATCAGTTCCTAATTGTACATCACATCGAGCGATATTGAAGAAGTATTATTATAAAATATTGAACACGGAATATATAACGCTGCGTAATATCTAGTCTTTTGTTGTATTGTTAAATGAACAGTTTACCCCGCATCCTTCATTCGTATAGGACGTGACGTTGATGTATGCTTCCAATTCTCGCACGAGGCATTGATCTAGTCTTGTCATATTTTTTTTTTTTTTTTTTTTTTAATTCAGAAAATAAACATTTTATAATTTATCATTCAAGAAATCAGTAACCTGATAATAACATTTTTCAATTAGCAATGCAGTTAATCTCTTTTTAAATATATGTACAGTGTTGTCCTTTAAGATATCGGGTATTTTATTGTAAATAGTTACTGCCATTCCGAATACATTTTTCTGTAATAAAGTTGTATTATATCCCTTCATATGCAGTTTATTTTTATACTGGCTTCTAATTGGGCCTTTTCTGGTTTCTGACACTGGCGTAAATAAATTTTTATTATTTGTTACAAATAGAGCCATTTCTAATATATATAACGATGGAAATGTCAAGATTTTTAGAGATTTAAATTTAGGTACACAGCTATCTGTCATTTCGATGCCGCATATGGCCCGAATGCAGCGTTTTTGGGCTCTAAACACCTGTTCTCTGAGGCTACAGTTTCCCCAAAAGATTATCCCGTAACGTAGGACAGATGCTACCAGACCATGATACGCAACCAAAACTGTGTCTATATTTACTTTCTTCGATAAGTTATAAAGGACATACGCAGATGTGCTCAATTTTTTACAAACCTCTTCAGCTTGAGGTTTCCAAGTCAGTTGTTCATCGATAATTATCCCTAGAAATTTTGCGATTTTAGTTTGCTGTATTGTGTGACCATTAAAATGTATAGACATATTTTTAGGAGCTAAGCGTTGGTAAAAATGCATAATATTTGTCTTTTGCAGGTTAATTATTAAATTATTTTTATGCAACCACTCTACTATATTAAGAAGGGTATCGTTAATTTCATGTTCGTACCCATTTATATTTGAACACTTAACTAGCGCGGTGCTGTCATCAGCAAATAGAACCATGGGCTGGTCAATGTGCCTAGGTAGGTCGTTTATATACAGTAAGAACAACAGGGGACCTAGTACGCTCCCCTGGGGCACACCATATTTAACTATTCTTCCATCAGATAGGCATTTTAACTCTTGTTTTGTCTTTTTGCATATTCTAGACACCTCAGTATATTGTATACAATTACTGAGATACGATTGCACTAGTTTTAGCATGTTGCCTCTAATTCCATAAGCATTTAATTTTTGGAGAAGGATTTCATGCTTAACACAGTCAAATGCTTTGGTCATGTCTGTAAGTATTGCACAAATAGGTATCTTTTTATCAACATTTTTCATAACAATATCTAAAAAATCGAAAACAGCTAAATTAACTCCCTTGCCTTTCCTAAATCCTTTTTGTTCATTACATAAGGTACCGTATTTATTTAAAAAAATATTCATATGCTCATATATTATCTTCTCAAAAATTTTTGAGAACACTGATATCAAGGCAATAGGCCTATAATTACCTATATCTTCCTTATTGTTCTTTTTGTGTACTGTATTTAGCCGCCTACTTCTTCAAACATTTAAACTGAACTAGGTTACTTTACAAACGATAATATTATCGTTTGCCACATGTAGCTTGTATCTTGTCTATACATATACAGGGTGTCCGGTAATTAATGGATAACCTTTAAATGTCTTATAGTAGAACTGAAGGCGGTTCAGAAAAATAAAAAATATATACAAAAAAAATTAAAAAAAATTATATTAAAATATGCAAACTATATTAGCATAGCATACTTTTGACTGTCTATCTATTAACATAATTAGTGTTTAATAATAAAACAACAAAAAACCGATGGATTTCATTCATTTATGATCGTAGTATACAAGAAAGTTATAAATGGTAAGTAATTAAAAAAAAAACACATATCTCAGGTAGTAGTTAGGATAGATTTTTTTCATATTTTTTTCTGAACGGCCATCATTTCCACTATAAGACATTTCCAGGTTATCCATTAATTACCGGACACCCTGTATGTATACAAGATGCAAGCTACATACGCGTACAACATGCACAAGCTCGCACGTGGACCATTTTCCTCGATACAGGCTAGCCTAGTGAGGAGACTTGGGTTATGAAATTAAGCTCCCTTCAAAATGTATGAAGAAACATAGGGCACATATTTGTACTGATTTATATTGAAGTATTAGTATGTGTTCTATGGCACAAGCACTATTATAAGTATTTATGTTTTTCTTTTATAACGTTCTACTTTTGCATCATTTTGTAGTAATAAACTACATATACATCTACATTTCTTTTTTTTTATGCTTAAACTGCTCCTGCCTTCTACATGCGCAATCTACTAGCGCGGCCTACATCCGTGAGTTAATCACATAGGTTGCAAGTGTGAGTCGGACTTACACGGTGCATAAATATGTGGCGAAGAGTTAGTATATGAGGCTGCTATGCATGAGGTCTCGGGTTCGAAACCCGGATCGCAACGAAAAGTAATTGGGTTTTTCTATCAAGAAATTCTTAATAACAGCCCAGAGTTAGGAAGTTGTCGGTGTTAAATACCTTCGTGCGTTCGTTTGATCAGTCTCCGGTCGTATCAAATTGATGTCCCGTCTGATTATGAGAATTAGGGAATAGAGAGTGCATTTATGTATGGGCACAAACTTGTGCACTATAATACGTCTTAAGCAAATGGCCGGTCTCCGTTAACATTGAAGCCTCGCACAAAGTGAGACACTTGCATGTAACTAGCAACATGCACAAAATAAATATACTGTTCTCAAACTATTAATTACTGCCTCTTTTAGGACTCTCAATATTATCTGTTCCTTGGAGTACATACATACTTTACTGAAGTTTGGTTAGATCAGTTGAATTAGTGTATAAGCTGGGTTCCTAGGTCGGTAGACAGTATTCAGAGAATTATTTATGTGCGGTGAGTGTGGTTTTATAAAACTAAGCTAGTGACTTAGTATACACGACTACCGAAATTCTTACCAAACATTAGGTTGATTGTGTGTGATTGTCGCCTAGCCATAGTTGTAAAATGGAATTTAAAAAATGTATATTACAGCTTTTAACAAAGTAGAAATCTTTAATATTAATATTATGTCAAGCGCTGGCAGAATTACACCGATGAATTATTAATAACCGTATATTTATGACTGCTTGTCGTGGCATAAGTTTGTGTTTATTCTTAGAACCGATTGCGATAACTCGCATTGGTTAGTGTTAAAATGTGTTTTTTTCATGTCACATTGCTAGGAAAGTCTCAGTAGCTGCACTCAGTCGGACAATTACACTGTTAAACAGAAATAGGCCTGCTTTATTACAAAGGACCTAAAAAAATAGCTTTTATCTAGGTTTTGCGATCAAGAGGTTCGTATCCCATCCAGTGTTCGTGAGAGGTTAACAAGAATTCTAGTAATTAGTTACCTTTTAAATTAAACGCTGGTGAAATTAAAAAAACAGGTAGGTTTCTTTGGTACTATCATTACACTGACTGACGTGTGTCTACATACATACATACACACATATCTATGTGTAAGGAGCCATGCGATTATTAATTAGCAAGATATCTTTAAAATGATTCGACATTTTCGTAAAGGCAACGTTACGGTCATAATGTAAGCATAGGATGAAAAACATAATTACAATACACGGAGGTAAATCATTTTCTTTAACGTTCTACAGAAATTCACTGTACTGTGTATTTAGATGTACACATTATAGGTAAAAAGGTCTTTGAGGTATAAAATGTTTGCATGTTAAATACAGAATTATTTAATATTCCTTGTTTGTATTGTGAATTTTATAATTAATACTATCACATACAAATTTCTTGTGTGTAAAGAGGAAAAAGATTTAATGATTACATAAATTAGAAATTGAGTCGAATTGGAGTAGACTACTATTATTTTTTATTTGTATGAAAAGATGCACTAAAAATTTTCTGTAAGTTGTTCATTCGGTAGAATTCGGATCTTATAGTTTTGTTTTTAACCCCCGTGTGTGCGTGCGTGCATGCGTGCGTGCGTGCGTGCGTGCGTGCGTGCGTGGCATCGTAGCTCCCGAACGGATAAACCGATTGTAATTTTGTTTTTTTAGTTTGAAAGGTGAATTAGTCGGGAGTGTTCTTAGTTATTTTTGATGAAAATTGGTCCAAGATACTAAGAACTCCCTCAATATGAGTATTTAATAAATGAGAAGGCTTGACTTGTAGAATACTTTACACTATGATAAATTTCAAATCGAAGATGGCTGCCACCACAAAATGGCAATTTACATTTTTTTTCACATCTCCCTTAATATGGGTATCAAATTAATTATGTGTCGGGGGATTTTTAAATTTTAAATTTATAGTTTAATATAATAATATCAGCCCTTTAGTTAAATTGTCCCACTATTGGACACTTCTTATTGTGGATTAATAGATAATGAAAGTTAGGCCATTATCTACCTCGCTGGCCCAGTACGACTTTACACATCCTCAAGAACTTTATGGAGAGCTCTCAGACATGCTGGATTCCTTAATGTTTTCCTACATCGTTGAAGCGATTGACAAAAAATATTTTTGGTGTTTTGTTTTTATACCACAATAATAACTTTTTAGATGGGGCTAGGTAAATTTTCTCACTGGCTCAGCAGCATTTAATGTTACTGCTATGTATGAGGTCGCAAAACCCAATAATATTATAACTCAAAGTAGTGCGTAAAGATGCCGCCAGTTAAATCTAACAAGCAGTATGGAGTCCGCAATTCTCGCCCCCTATTACTCGGGACTTGAAACTTTGACTAGCGAAATATTAATGAAACATACATAGTAGATACCTATATCAAAGAGTATTCTTAAGCGTATTAGCAATACCTATTTCGGCAGCTGCAAAACTTATTATAGAAAATATTATTTATAACCGATGATTGGACCTTTATAACTTATTTTTTTCAATATTATTATAGTATGTAGTATATGATGTACTGTTTATGTAACGCTAGGGCTCACCTATCCTTGATGGACATATAAATAAAGAGAAAAAAAAGTAGATATACCTACGCGTGACAATAATATGTCTGTTAATTAAAGATATACTATAAGATTCTAAGACAATCTGTAGAAAGATTTTTAAGTGTGTGGGTGGTGACACCGGTATTTTTTAACTCGCACACATTCGAAAATCAAACTGATATATGAATATATTTATCACTTATATATAGTCATCATAATATATAAGAATACATGAGTATGTATGCCAATCGATCGACAACAGCATTATATAATCCGCTTTACTAGGAATCTCGCTCAATACTCAGAATAATAACTAAAGTTATTATACTGCGGCTCAATACAGATAAGTCCCAATGATAACTTCTACTTTTTTGTTCAGTTGAGAGTTCAATATAATAACATATTATGATAATAATATCAGCCCCGTATATGATTTAGGCCACAATCCAGCATGCTGGTTAAGTGCGGGTTGACTTAAAATATCTTTAAAACATTTTGGAAATGTTTTCCCTCACCGTTAAAGCAAGCGATAATGAATTGTTTAATATGCACATAACTTTGTAAAGTGATAGGTATGCCTTGGTTTTGCACTCCAGACCTCTGAACAGCAGTCAGCAGAACAGTTCTATAAACAATACATAAATCATAAAAGTTAGAAGGGCGTATTAGAAGTTAGTGTCCCATAATTTGCTGCCCCTTCATCGAATATACCAACAAGATTTGACGAAGGCCGACCGTATCCTTAAATGAATCTTAAGGGGTTTTAGTGGGGAGTCACTGTGAATTTCTCCAGCATTAATATGGGTAGCAAGCCACACATAAGGCTAAAGGGTTTTAGGAGATTGTTAGTTACACAGCTTTCAATTGCCATGGTACTTTAATATTTTTATTTAATAGTACTTTCCTGTATTTATAGTCTTAAGCCATATAATTATAATAATATTCTATCACATACACACAACACCATCTAGCCCAAACTAAGCAGAGCTTATATTATGGGTACTAGACAATGGATAAACATACATACATATACAGGGTGTCCGGTAATTAATGGATAACCTTGAAATGTCTTATAGTAGAACTGAAGGCCGATAAGAAAAAAAAAGAAAAAAAAAAGATATATATAATTATATATTAAAAAGTGCAATCTATATTAGCATAGCATACTTTTGACTGTCTATCTATTAGCATAATTAGTGTTTAATAATAAAACAACAAAAAACCGATGGATTTCATTCATTTATGGTCGTAGTATACAAGAAAGTTATACATGGTAATAAAAAAAACACATAGTAGTAGTAGTTAGGATAGATTTTTCATTTTTTTTCTGAGCGGCCATCAGTTCCACTATAAGACATTTCCAGGTTATCCATTAATTACCGGATACTCTGTATATATATTTTTTTTGTAAATACTTGCATATTATACATAGAAACACCCAGACCAAGACAAAAATCCATGTTCATGCACACAAATGTTTGACTTGTGCGGGAATCGAACCCGCGACCTCAGGTGTGGCAGTCGGTTACACTGAGTTTTTATTAGCCGTCCACCTGACACAGTTTTAGATCGGAGACTGAAACTATATCTGTTGGACGACAGTTGGATGCTAGTCAGAATTTTTAGTCAGGAACACCCAATAGTACTTTAAATTAGACAGGAATACTCAATACTTAATATCTTTATTGCATTCCATATGTTATATAAAGGTGTAACACAATATCACAGTAGGTACAATATGGACCCTGTAGGGCACAGCAACGTAGAAGAGAGTAAGATGCTATTTTTATACATTAAATAAATCTCTTTTTAAATTAATTATTGTGTAACATCGATCAAATTATAGTAGTATATTTGATCGATGTTGTGTAATTATAGTGTATTAAATACTTTCAATTTAAAATAATTTAAATTGAATGGAACTCATATCATGCACAGTAATCGCAGTCACTATTGCAGCGCCACACAGGCAGTGTTTTTGATTTGAAGGAGAAGTCAAACATTTGTGTGCATGAACATGGATGTTTGTCTTGGTCTGGATGCTTCTATGTATAATATGTAGGAATTTACAAAAAAAAAAAGTGTTTACCTATGTATGTTTATCCATTGTCTAGTACCCATAGTACAAGCTCTGCTTAGTTTGGGCTAGATAGTGTTGTGTGCATGTGGTAGAATATTCATTTATATTTATATTATTTATTTATTTTAGTTTTGTAGAACTATCTTTAGTGCCTTAGTACACTCATTTTACAAGATAAGAAAATAAGACAGCTATTTCGCACTTGTAATGAGATTTACGTAATACAAAAGCCATAATCTAATATTTTGTTCGACTCCGGTATCAAACCTAATGGGTAATTATGCCTCGGCCCAATTAGGCAATTAGCGTATTCTACTTTAAAAGAAAAGATGTGTGCAATCTTTTATACATACATAAAACGTTAGCTTGAAAATTCGATCAACCATTACATACTAACATGGCTATTCACACGTGTAATAAGATAGCTTATAAGTTTAAAGTTACATGAAAACTACGAAGAGTTTTAATTATAACCAACTAGATATTGACCGCGTCTCGCTCGCTTTAATGTAAATTTCGTCGATAAATATCAATTCTCCGCAACAGTACCTTACTCTGGATAAGAGGTACCCTATGACCTTTTCTTAGTGATAACGTGTATGCTTAATTTCATAGAGCTTCAGAAAGACTCGAGTAATTAAAGCGTGAAATCGTAACAAACAAATGAACTCACATTCGCATTTATAATATTAGTTAGGAGTTTACACTAAGTCGTATATTACGCAAATTCTTGTTCATCTTTAACATTATGTAGTGCATTCGCTTCGCTTATTTCAAATAACATCATCACTTATTACATGCTTGGAATCTTTGATTGATGCCGGCGCCAGACATGTGACGCTAATAATAAATGTGCAGAGCGCGAGAATTTCAACTACAAGTGCTTCTTATTAATTTGAGACTAATCCGAGCTACACTCCTATCGTTGAAACAGCTGTGTAACGAGGTTCAGCAATATAGTGACCATAAAACTCTGAGTTTTGACACTCAGCGAAAGCTAAACTTCGAACCCTCAATGAATTTAATCAGAGGTATGTAGAAGAACTTGGACTACAATTACAACAGCTATAGAGTATATTTTAAAAATATTTTACTATTACGAAGAACTTTACAAACATTGACACAAAAGACACTAAGAAGTTTCAGTTTCGTATATTTTTGTTGATCAAACAAATAACAGCTTACTTATAAACCAATCTCAAAGCTTTAATCGGAGCTGAATATTAAATCGCTCGAAACAGAGGTTTAACTTAGTTTTTGTACAAATCTATAAGTATACTCTATGTAATTGTTAAGATGGAATTATAAAATTGAGAAGTTTAAATACAAAATAAATTAATCTTTCTTACTTGTTAATCATTGATTAATAACTTTAGCTTAGTTAAGAGCTAGCTAACTATTAGCTAGCGATATTTTTATAAGTTAGGCTGTTATCCTACCCTGTGGATTTAAACGCACAACACTCGACGTACTAGTACTGACGAAGCTATGATTAAAACCACTACGACATCCACGCAGCTAGGTTGCAACAAAGTATCTTACAGTACTGCAGTAAACGTACACTGTGCGGAATGTGCATAACATAAAATGGTACTTACTTTTAAGTATTCACGTTTCCAATAAAACATTTTCATTAGCAAATACAATATTTTATTTCACAACTGAAATATACTTGAACTTGTTGTTGCGCAGTTGCATGTTTTATAAATGTTTGGGTTAATTGCACAAAAAATATTTTAACAAATATTATCAATAAAATACCATTTTCACCATAAAACTCAATACTCATTTTCTTTTATTGATGCCATAGTTTTAATGGTTATACGTAGTTTATTGAGGCAATTGGCTTCAAGGGTACAATCACTATTATTTGTTAACATTTTCTTAAAAAAATGTCTTGTAAAAAAGCTGTTTAAGCATTTTAATATCAAATCGTTAATAACCACAATTTACCACTATCTTGATCTCTTGATACAAGCTGAAATAAAATGAGCGCGAAACTTGAAACTGAACAGTGAATGTGGGATACTTTGTTAACGATTATTGAATAGCCCTGTCAAAGACTGTGTGTGCAGTGTAAACATGTGAAAATATTACAAAGAATAATAAGCCGAACAACCATCATATGGCAGACACAATTTGTTTTTTTGTCCCTGTACAAGCTTCGAAAGAATTCTGAGTTGTGACAACTTACTGCGCTGCTAATGAACTCTTAGTCACTGTTAAAGCATAAAATTATAGATAGCGAAGAGGCAACCAATTAAAACACTTTGATATAACTCTTGTTCCTAAGCGTTTGCAATTATGATACAGCGCAAGAGCTTAGGTTGAATTTCACACATAATTTTTCTCAGAAAACCAATTCGTGCAGATGAAGAAAATTTAAGGTAATCTTGAAAGCGCCTATTTCTGGTAAATATTGAACATATAAAAATTACTTTGAGCTTATAATGTTAAGTCTTACAGCGTAATTATTATATAACGTCTATATAAACAAGTTTGTATGACTCAAAGATAGTATGAACGGCGTCTTCCAATACAAAAGCTTCTGCCATTTGTTGCGCATAAGTCTGGCACCTGCTTGAAAAACAAACAAACACGTCTTTAAATTAAATTGAAATTCTACGCTTATTTCTGAAACGAAACTTTGGGAACATGTATTTATCACTCCTGTCGGGCTATTCACAATTCTCTGTTGCATACTTTGGTACAAGCTTTATGTTAAGTTTTAGTTTTTACTTTGCAAATACGGGTCCAACAACAAGAAGTTTGGTTGATTAAACTATATGTGAGTGGGTCGACAATGAATTGTAATGGACTGAAAACGGCTCTTTGTTGATTTATTAGCCTATATGGGTGCGAAGATGTATTGTTTATTAATTACAGTGCGGTTCGCATAGTGGTTTACGTGGCCGCCTCGCTCCTGCTACTAGGCTGAGTGTTGTGGGTTCGAATCCCACATAAGATAATTATAATTTTTGTGTTACCCGAGTTGTTGTTACGAGTCTGGGTAGTTTTGTGTCTGTTGTTTGTGAAGTCCACCACAATATAAGATCTTCAAAGAGACCTTCAACCATATTTAGCTATTCATTTTCCAATAATATGCCAGTCAACTTTGGCAATTAGTTCATCCGTTTCGTTCTTTTTCATTGACCTAAATCTAGCCAAAAGATCTACTTAGCGCCACGTGAATTCCGTTTCCAATCTAGAAATGTCGGTTTCCAATAACTTGGTTATATTTCCAGTGTCCGTATTCCGACTTAGATCAATATTGTGTTTGACAACCACTGCTGTTCACAGATCTAATAGGATATGCATTATGTGTGAGGACAAATGGATAATATCAATTTAATGAATTTGCTTTTATACTGCGCAATATATAACTGCTTAGCGCTGTTTGTAAGCAATCAAATTGAATAAACTTAATTTTATTTAAATATGTCTGCAGAAAAACATACTGCTACTCATACGATAATACATCTTTGCATAACCTTTTACTGACATAGATACATACTGACAGCGATATTTTACTCTCTTATTAATATTGTATAGCATAGCGCCAAACAATAATTACACCTAGAGAATAAAATACCTAGAGCTTAAAAATATGATGTTGCATCATCACAAAATCTGCGATGCTGATAAATTGTCACAATTGGTACCAAGATAATATTAGTTTCACGGTGTCGTACTATCTTCTATTAGTTCTGGAGAGTCCTTTAGGGATATTAATTATCCCGGCTTAGTATCAGATGAACACTAAACATAGTTAATAATTTATTAGTTTGCGGTACATGCATGCTAATAGTACAGAACATTTCGGTTAATTAATAGTTTAATATTAGCATAGAGTGCGACGCTTCCTTGTGTTCTCGCTGAGCATACTTGAGTAGACAGAATATCTGTCTCTCTGTGGCTCCTTGCGGTTAAACAAGTATTGTGTTGATTATTGAATTGTGTTTTGTATTCCTGGAACATTCAGGATGCAGGTACACATTGACACAATTGGATTCTCGTAATACTAACCTAAATTCTGAGAAATACACATGTCATATACGCTTCATGGAATTTAGGTTAGTTTGTACGAGAATCTAATTTTCTTTCACTATTGACCTCGTTTAGAAATACAATAGTAACATCTATATCAATTATTGTTCTGTGCGCGTTGACTCGTGTATTCGAATTGACGTTGTACCTTTTTAATGGCTGAAATAGAAATGCATGCATTTATATTTCATAATGCAATTATTTTGCCGCAATTTTATACTTTTCAGTTTAATGTCCAACTGCTTGACATAGGTTTCTTCTCAGTATAAGGGTTAGGTTAAATCTTAAATCTAGAATTTTGGAGAATTTTAGAACAAAGATTCTGACTAAAAATTGGATTGAAAATTCAGGATTGAAAAGTACACGGTTAAAATCGCCCCTGGCTGCTGTGCAATGCATCTAGGTATAAATTTTGCTATTATAAAATATACCCATTAAAAACATCATGGCTTCACGATTAAAACTAACTAGGTAAACTTATTTAATGGGAAACTAAATTGTTTCCGGGATTATTACTGAGAATTTCCCAACTGGAAATCTAATCATCTGTCCGACCCGGCAGTAATTATATTAATTTTATCAATAATATTTGCGTATCCTGCTTTTGAATTGCAAATGAAAGCTAAACCAGCCCATATAGTTTGTGCGAAAGCGTTTGTTTGTTACAAAGAGAATATACCCACTATAGTTTTTGGTTTGTTAGGTCTATATTCATATCAAACAAAAATAGTGACACGACGTGATATTTTAAGTCTCTGGTTTGAGAATGTAAATATACTTATGCAATGTTTGCCGATATTTATATATCTCTTTTTACGTAAGATTTTAATACTTTAAGTTAATTTTTGTTTTAAATAATGTTTAGTCTTAGTTGATTAAGTGCTGTCCCGTCACTATGCTTTAATGGTGCATAATGTGACAAATTAAAAAATTATACATTAATTGTTAGTAGATATTATTATTTCTTTTGTTAGAATAAGCATTGATGTAATAACTACTTGATGTTCAAGTTAATAAAAATAAGCATGAGTTTAATATTGATTTGTATTTATATGATCGTAACAATGGTTGCAATACAGGTGCTGGGATGCATGGCTTGACGAGTAATCGATGCCACTCGCCATATTCCATGATATTGCTTCTTTCAGCCTCTCCTATCATTGTAGCTAGGTTTTGTATTAATTGTGACTACAATACATCTCGATCGTACTGATGTTAGTCGATGCTGAGTCGTTTGAAGGTTAGAATGGACGTATTTCTACCGTGTTGAGTAACGTGCATTGTCTGTTGTATATTAATTTATTTGCAGTATTAGGAAAACGCAGTTACGCCATTTAGCGCCGGTTACCGTTTACTATCAGCTAGATAGTCGGCTGGATTGAAACAATACACACGCCAAACTTAGGTAAATATAAATTAAATTATGGTTAGCGCTGCGGTAATGGTATTGCACAAATTTAAAATGATTGATTGATTGGCCTTGATTTGCCTAAATAATAAATTAAGTACACCTCAATCTCTCTGTCACTAAACATTTCTTTGTATAATATATCACAAACAGAGCGATTATTAACTACATTCAAGACAGTCCAAAAAGGATATTCCATTAGAAACTTTGACCATTACAATTTTATTATCTGCGCTGATCACGATGTCAACTTTTAGAACCAACATTATAATTGCGAGGTTGGCCAAACTTTTGATCCATTTAAAATATTGCTGCGCCGAGAACATTGTGAATTGAATCGTCATGAAAATAGACAAACACCACGTTGGACTGTTTCGAAGTACTTCCGGCTTTTGTTCCAATCTAAAGTTGGGTGACACGAGTCAAATTATGGATCCGTTTTGCTTTTGGCCCAAATGAAAAGCGGTTTTAGGAATAGTGAATTAAGCCCTGGAGGTTTAACCGCTGTTCCG
The DNA here is from genome assembly GCA_963675205.1 of Catocala nupta. Taxonomy (NCBI): domain Eukaryota; kingdom Metazoa; phylum Arthropoda; class Insecta; order Lepidoptera; family Erebidae; genus Catocala; species Catocala nupta. The sequence continues at coordinate 14,467,225 of OY776092.1, read as the reverse complement.
AGTATTGCTTTATGTCGCGCAGTGTGCATTACCTGTGTAAACGTGCCGACACAATGTAGTAGCTGAGCGGTTTTAAGACCGAGACGGTATCCCGTTAATGCATTATATATTCACTAAAAAACGCCAAATCAGTAGGATTCTGATAGCAAAGTCCACGTATACTAACTACCATGTAACCAGTCGTCGGCAACATATCGCCAGTGGAATTTGTGCTGATTTCATAGTCTTTTTCATGTATCCACTTAAGAACATTTGATGCTCAACTGCATGTTTCACGGAAACAAACAACAAGCCGCGCATCATGTTGCGCGCTAGCTGGCAACAATGCGCGGTGCTGCGTAACGTTGCCGATCTTGTTGAACGTCACGTGTTGTGCGTCAATTGTGTGATACGAGGCTTAACATAAGCTCGCAGCTCACCTTATTGAGCATATACGATTCAATACCAAGCGTTATGTAGATATCGAAACTTGGTATGCGATAGTGCATGTTATGTTCCGAGGCTCCTTTAGGTACTCAGCAACAAAGTGTTGGAATGATTTTTCACCGCCTATAAGGGACCTGAAAATCAAATACAGTTTTAAATCAAAATCCAAAACTTTTTTAATATTAATGCAAAAACAACAAACACAGGCATCAGTACCTTGAAGGCTATGGCCCCTCTGCCTGGTAAATCATTCCAGTGGTTCCGCTGCTTTGCCTAAGGCTGTCCCTCCATACAATTGTTATTATCTAAATTTGATATACATGCAAAATATGATGGTTAGGGGTGGAGACTGCACTTGAGATGGGGAATCTGAAATATATTATTAATAGGTATAGTACAAAAAGTATTAGAATAACTGAAAATATAGGTGTATATATATATTAATATATTCAATAAAATAAAACTTACCATGATGGGGGATAGGCTAAGTATATCATGTCAGGCACGCCACGATCGTGGCGGTAAGTCCCGGGTTTGAGGAGTGGCTGGAGAGGCGGCATGGCGCCCTCACCTTCCGGCTGACACAGGTACTGACTGGCCACGGTTGTTTTGGCCAGTTCCTGTGTCGTATACGCCGGCAAGAGACGCCCGGTTGTCACCACTGCGGCGACTGCCGCGACGTTGTCGAGGACACGGCGCTGCACACTTTGGCGGTTTGCCCCGCCTGGGCATCGCAGCGCCGTGATTTCATCGCGGCAGTCGGATCGGTTGCCCTCTCGCTCCCGGCCGTAGTTCAGTCTATGGTCCGGAGTGAGAGGTCGTGGAACGCCGTCGCCTCCTTCTGCGAGGAAGTGATTTCCATCAAGGAGGCGGCGGAGCGGGAGAGGGAGCGTTTAAGCCGGAGGGCGCGTGATGACCTCTAGCCACCCTGAGGTTTGACCTGTGGGTGGCGGGCTTTGTGGGCCTGCCCGCCATCCGTTTAGCACCAGGTCCGAGAGGCGGCGTGCGTGTTCCCACGCGCGCCTCTGTGTCGAGTCCGTCACCCCTCTAGGGAGGAGACAGTAGGGAATTTTTTCGAGTGAGTCCTTTGGGTAGGTCTCTTGTGTAGTGGCCTGCCGTTTCACACGGCAGGCCGTAACCTCGGCGGGGTCGCGACCGCATGCGAAAGCGATTCGCGCGGCCCCGTCGATAGTGGTTTTGTCGAGGAACACCGTGATAGGTTTAGTCGGTATTCCGGGAGGTACATTATCTTTTTAACATCTTATTTTACCCCGGCGAGTCCGACATAATCCCTCCGCCCGCCCCCGCGGAGGGATATGCGTCATTCCATTCCCCCAAGAAAAAGAAAAAAAAAATGTATATCATGTAGCACTGTTCTTTGTCTTTTTTATTTTGTTTTTTCTCATTTGTTATATTTTATATTTGTGGACGTCGCCGACGACGTCAAGTGACACCACACTCGTGGTTGGAACTGAAAATCAGTACTGGGGTGGGTTATGCCCAACTCAGTGTATGCTGAGTGTCAATCCAGATTTCTTAAACATGGCGTATCTTTCGCTAATAACTTTGAGTAAGTATTATTGTAACTATTATTATAATATTGGGATAAATAAGTCTTGAACATAACCTGCTGCAAAACCATGCATTTGACAGTTGACACGTGGTGAACGCCATGTAGGTATACGTTGCCTGCTACGTCTGAGGCACAGATTAAAAATAAACTTAAAATTCGATCGCGCGTGACCTGCAATCTCCGTGAAGGTATAGACCACAGATTATTAATATGTACCGGTGGCACGAGGGTGGCACAATTGAAACGTGGCATTTGTGGCGCAGGGCCGTCACTTGTAAAATTGATTAAATATGTATAATATTGTATGTGAAAGCTCTTGTGTTTTTTAGAAATAAAATTATATTTTCTTTTTCTTTCTTTCTTTCTATGTGACCTGAATCTGGCACCGTGTTGGGTTCTTTAGCAGCACGGGATTGGATTCTGTACCCAAAATACGTCAGTAGGATGTGATAGTGTGAGTGTAATACACCGTGCCCCTTTCGGGGATACTTTGTAGTAGTTGTGAGACTATGTATGTATACAGCGTGTAACAGAAAGGTGTGGTCATATCTGAAAAATAACTTATGTGTCTTTTTATATTATTAATTTAGTATATAAATTATATTATTAGTTAACTTTTTTTTTAAATGACCGCAGTAGTACTAATCCATGTGTCACTGGAAACTTTACAAACATTAAAACAACGGACTCAAAGAACACCCAGACTCGGAACAACTAGAGAACCAGAGACGAGGTGAAAACCGTTTGTTTCGATGTTTAAAAAATAAATACCTTTTCAAAAAAAGGTATTTATTTTTTAAACATCGAAACAAACGGATTACCTCACTATACAATTTATGCCTATTATGAAAATTAGGATGGGTATATTTCTTTCAAAATGACATAACTTGTGGTTGAGACTTTTTCATGAAAGAATTGAGGACAAGCAAGAGGTAACGTACCAAAATTCTGGATCAATTTCGGAATAAATGTGTTTCACGGGCTGAACAATCGGCCTGAAAGTTTGGCGTTTACGTTGAAATTGTAGGCCTTCTGGTCATTTTCGAGTTTAGCGAGTCAGCCGCTAATGTTGTTTAAGTAAGTACTGATAAGTCAATAAAAAAGAAAATAATGTATCTCTTAGCGAAAATAATGTATACGCATTTATACACATATTTTTTTGTTTGTCGTCTATATCATGTGACGCTTAAATATGACTACACCTTTCTGTTACACACTGGTGCCAATTCTGTTGTAATTTTCTCTTAGCTAAAAATTCTCTAATTTTAGCTAAGAGATTTCGTGTAGGGCATTCTGCTGTTCCATCGAACTAAATTTAGATGTCTTTTAGACAGCACCTAATTCGAGTTTGACAACCCTAAATTGAATTGAGGCGGTGTTACCCGTATTTAAACTACATAAATATAAAGAATGAATATGAGTGCGTGTATGAAAAATCCCTCATAAAATAATATTTTTTATTTTTGTTAAATGCGTGTAATTGTTTATGAACACTTCTTAAGGAATAAACGGTAAGTAAAATTATATTTAAGTCGTTTTTTAGTTGAGTAAATACTGCACAACAAAGAGAATGTACTTACCTGGCAGCCTATCAAATCGTTTTTTAATTAATTCTGTTATCCAATAGGCTATTTGCATTAATTTTGTATTACTTTTTAAGAGTACCTTATCCTCAAATAAGTCGTTAATAATTTCAATTTATTTTAATAAGTATGTAGTTAAAAGCTTTAACTTTTAACCAATATTTTTATGAACGCACGAAAACGCTGTTCCCACTTGACGTTTGTTTGTGTGACGTCGCTGAAGCAGTAAACACGTAGATTTTGTATGATGTCCAATGTATACACCAATTATCGTTGGTGTATTGTGCTAGAGTGTAAAAACTAAAAACACTAGTATTAAAACGCCAGAAAAACTGTGGATCCAGTTACCAAAGGATATAAAATTAAGAAATACATGGATACAACTGGCGAGGAGAGATCCTAAATCATTATCAACTAAAAGCCAACTATATATGTGTGAAGATCACTACATATGATTTAAGTTTATATACCTAAACCTAACATCAGTAATAAAGTATTAGTTATATTTATATATTTTCTTTAAAATTATGTTGTCAAATCATTTTTGTTTCAGTTGGAGAATGACATGGACAACTATATGCAATACAAATTAATGGTTTCAGTCAAAAGAATACGCCTAAAACGTGATTGCGGACCGTCGAGGTTTGATTGTCAACAGGACAGAAAACACAAAGCCACACCAACCGAACCTAGACCTGCCTTCAAGAAACAACAAAACTTATCGCTTCTAGAAGAAATATATTCTGTTGACCCTTCAACGTCTTCGTTCAATCAAGGTACAGGTATATTCTACTAATTATTCCTACTTTCGTTTACTACCTATGTAATGATTTTAATTTAGCTAATATTGGGGAAGTACCTATCTAAATATTCTTTACTATTTTATTTTTAGATATACTCATTGAAGAAAACGAGCCTTCATGTGTGTTGCCTCCTCCTGAAGGGACATTTTAGGATAAAGCAGTACAGGCTGTGCCACATCAGGAACATAAAGCTATTCAAGTACATGTTACACACTACAGAAGTAAAATATTTCAGATTGGTGTAAATATGAGAGATGTTAAATTATCACCATTAAGTTTACTGTGTCTACGGCAATATCAGAAGATGCACTCGATTATTAACTTAAATTATTAAGGGTTCTGGACTTAATTATTACTACAGCCTGTGCTTTAGTAAATTTACAAGATGCAGTTATTAAATAAAGACTTTTCAAGTACCTTTCCTTTTTCATTAATATCAATTTCCTAGTGCTGAAGGATGAATGATATAAACTAATAAAGGAAGTAGCAGTAGGAAATAAAGTAAACTTGAATTTCTATTCTATTCTCTTCTACCCATACCTCACTCTCAAAGAATGTTTCATAGAAATGTCATGGCATGTTTCACTGTAGTCTATAATAATTATGAAAATGTACCAAATTATAATATTTTAGTAAAGATATTGCATAAAGAAAACAAGTTCATTGGTGTAGGTTAACATTTAATATATTTATTAATCTTTTACACTGTTACAACGGGCAGGGTAAATGTTAGTTTCAGTAATTTTTGTTTGACTCATATTTAGCTTACATTCAATATATTATTATTGTGCTGATTTGTTAGTTGTATGTACCTGAGAAGCTTAACTTGTTGGAAACATCGGTTTGAGCCTAATATCAAAATTTACAGCAATGAAATAGAACTCATAAAATGAATTACACAGTAGGTTCTTTAAACCTATTATACTAAGAAATGTAAATAAAATGTATAGTAGCATGCCACTATACATTTACATTAAATACATGTATTTACAGTGTATATAATTTTATGCACATTGAGTTGTAATCATACAAATTATAAGACTTAAATGTTTTATTGAATTGTGTGATAATGCAAGAAATAAAAAAGCTGTGGGATAATCCTTATAAAATATTATATTTTATGTATTTAATTAGAATTAATAGCTATAATGATTGAAACAGAATGTTTAAGAACCAGATTTTTTTATATAACAGAATTTTAAATAAGAACTATCCAATGTCGGAGGCACTCGTCAATTTCTTCTGCGTTCAAGTGTTGCGGCATCCAGGAACAAAAAACCCAAATTAGTTCCGTCCGTGAATCTCCACCTGATCATGTTCTCTTTGCTCAATAATAAGTGATAATATATATATACATAACTGAGTCTGACATATAGTTTAAAGGCTTCCAGACCACCTCTGGTGATCCATAATCAGGCGTTTCAGGTGATACAAATATGTTTGGTAGGGATATTCCTTCCTTTCAAAAGTGTGCCTTACAGGCCTCACTTTTGGTGGCTCCAAGGTTAATGGCACAATTGACAGAACTTTTACGGCTCTTCATATATTTAAAAATTCCACTGGTTAAGCCTTAACTACTAAATCTCTAGGAAAACTAAACTTCGTATCATGTTTTCAGATGTCATCTAATATTAGTTTGACATTTCTAATTTTAGATCATTTTTGACGTTTAAGCCGTACAGCAGAATGCAGAAAGGACTAAATTGAGTAACTAAACCAATTTTAATCCTGTTTCACTAAAATAAGTTTAGATCTGTCACTTTTAGCGGTTTCAGAATACGAAATGTCGTTTGACAGGTCTAAACTAAATTTTAGAGATTTTTTAGCTAAGCTAAGAGAATTTTGTGACAACAGAATTGGCACCAATGTCTATTGATGTATCTAATTTAATATCCTAACTTATATTAAAAATGCGAATGTGAATTTATTTGTTTGTTACGATTTAACGCCTTAACTATACGACCGATTATTATGAAATTTTGCATACACCACCTTTTATCCTGGAATATATAGTTCGCCCGCGATATAAATTTATTGACATAATCTAGATCAAAGGTGCCCAGCCTTTTTTTCAGTCAGACCACTTTCAAAATGTAGGTGGGTGCGGTGGACATGATGGCATCTAGAAATTTTATCCGCCAAGTAAAATCGGTATATTCGGACCAAAAATTAAATTAGGTTAAAATTAAAAACAATTATCAATATAATTCTCTACGGGAAATTCTCTACTAGAAATTCTCGGGTTTTCAGCGAGTGGTATTCCTCAAAATATCCGTCATTATCTGCCTACATTGATAGGTAAAGTTAAGCCAACATTTTAGTTCTTCACTATCGAAAGCAAATAAATTTTCGTGGACCCCGCTTACGAATTGTGAACCCCCATTTTTTTGTCACGCCAACGTAGACCCCCGTCGAGTCTCCTGTGGACCCTTTGGGAACTAAGGATCTTGATGAATATGAGCGAAGCCGCGGGCTAAATGTAGTAATTAATAAAAACATTCTCGGTTTTGATTTTGATAGGTATATTATGTCTTTTACTAAACTGACAAATGAAATCTATAGAAGTTCCACTGGATGTTATTTTTTTCTTTTCTCAGCGAAATAATCCTGAGTTTATCTTGTCGCGATGGGACCAATCATACTTATCTCGTAACAAAGTCCTTACGTTCATCCCTGTACTTGTCTACTTTATGTCATAAATTAATGGACAGGAAAATCACTTTCAGAGGAATACGTACAAATGTCCTGTTGATACAAAATGTTCGTAAATAAATTTGTTATTTGGCGACAACAAAATAGACTTTTCTCGCGAATCAATCGTTCAAATAATCGTGATTCAATGTCGGCAAAATATTTTTATAAACATTTTAAGAATATTGTCAGAAGTATGTTCGGTTGAATTGGAGTTTATGACATACTTATTTCTTTCTTTATGGTTTTGTACGTATGAAGCTTATTAGCAATGCATATCGGAATAAAATTATTATGTTTTCATTAACTATTTGTTATGTACCACTGCTGGACTTAACCCTCTCTCCTCGAGTTCCAAATCCCGGTAGACATCCCCTGCAAGTCCCTTTTAAATGCGTCCAGGTTTTACAATAATAATAATATTACCGGCCCTCTATAGCCTAACCCTTCTCACACTGAGAAGAGGCCCGTGCCCAGCAGTAAGACAGTTTAATACAGGGCTAATATTATATACATATATAAACTATCCCACTGCTGGGCACGTACCTCTTTTCAGTTTAATAATGGTTACGCCATAGTCCGACACGCTGATTTAGTGCGGGTTGGCAGACTTTACACAGCTTCGACAGAACAGTACCAGAGTTTTAGCCATGCAGGTTTCCTCACGATATTTTACATCACCAGTAAAGCAAGCGATAACTAGTTAGTAATTACGCACATAACTTCGAACAGCCAGACGATTGAGAGCCTTGGGATTGATCTCTAGATTTCTGTCTAGCAGTGCAATGGTCTTCGATTGTTACTAAAAATGCTATGAAATGTGTTTATCCAGGATATGTTTTACCTGTGATTGGGTAACGAATAGCCTGACATTTCCACAAAACTTCACATTTATAATAGATGGACTTTACTTACGTAGGTACGAAACTCTCAGTCATTATTTTTAAAAGGCGAGAAGTTTCATTTGTTATATTATATTACAGTCATTGATACTACAACCACTACACCAAACACAACAGAAACAATTACTGTTTTCCAAAAAATTGCCTTTACATAATACAGATTAGTTAGGTAGATTAGTTACAAACAATTGTGTGGGTTACGTACTAATTAAATTATAGTTACCATATTTTCCAGAAACGGCAGGCTGGTGTTTCTTCCTTATTTTGCCAGCTATGGTTTTAGATCCCAAGTAATAGCTACGTAATAACAAGCCTATTGTCATCTACCGGGCACCAAATTAGACTCCGTGCCGCTGCTGAATGCTTTGATAGAAAAACCCAATAACACTTTGTCAGGCCTTAGAATCGAACCCGAGATCTCATACACAGTAGTCGCATTCACTACCGTTGCGCCACTGAGACAGTCTATTCGTAGATATATTTTAATTAATACATGTTTTACAGTCTTAGTTACAAAAATATCGTTAACAGCTGATACTTAGCTACCTCATTAGCTGAATAGCTCGAAAGTCTTAAATCAATGACCAACCATTAATTAACGGTCCACCGCGCCGCTGTTACTTAACTAACACTCAAAGTTGAGTAATGATTATAGGTGATTTTCGCCTTGATCAGTTGCACATTTTTTTTCTTTTACTTGGGAAAATGCTCCTGATGTTATGTCGGGCTCTCCCAAAATTTCGGGCTTACCGACTAAAACCACCACGATGTGGCAGCGCTGTTTTGTATGTTGGGTGGGTCGCTGGAACTAAAACTACATCAGCGATCCACCCAGCTACTGGGTGGCACTGCTGGGTGGCACATTTCTATGTGCCTATTAACTACCTACACTTTTTAATTTTTTTATCGTTTGGGAATGCTTTGATGCATACCTCTCCGCGGAAAAGGGGAGCGGTGAGGTTATGTCGCGCTCACCCGGGAAAAGATGGAAAGTCCCGGGTACTACCGACTAAACCTACCACAATGTGCCTTGAATGGTGGGTGAGTCACTGGAACTGAAACTACATCAGCGACCCACCCAGCAGTGCCCGGTGCAGGTAAAAATGCCTGCGGAGGACGACTTCTGGGCGACGCCCTGGCACGATAGAAGGCGTCGCTCCGACTCAATGGCTTGCGGACAGGAGATCCCCGTTCTCCCGCCCGCAGTTTTCACTATTAACTACTACTTACCTACCCTAACGTCACTTTCTCTCAAATATTTGAGATCATAAGTAGAGCTGCTATTAATTTACTGAGCAGTCAGTCTCCGTACTCAGTTTTGGTGAAACGCTCGTCCCTTGCGGCTCTCGAGTGCTAAGGATGAAATATGAATCCTCTTCGGACGTGTTCCCGAATCACCCTGAATATTGGGTCTCACCAGACTGCCTCCATACATCACGCCTATTATTTATGTGTGGTTCGGCCGCTTTGAAACATTCCCAACGTTGCTTAACTTTTTCTGCATCAATATTGAATTTGTTTCCGTATGCGTTTTCCCTTGCTCCTATTTGGATCATAAGCTTTGCAGCGAATCTGTTATACGCGTATTATAAAAGAAAAAGCGAGAAACCTGGTAGCTATTATGGTATCTATTATATTGTACTTCTGTACAATATAATAGATATATTTTATTTCTCTATTTATTTTTAATGAAGACTTTGAAGTTGTTATAGTAATAGGAGTACCGTCTCTGTGCATCGTTAAGTAAGCGTTTTATATAAAAAATATAAAGAAATTATTATATTTTTTAATGTATTTTTGTTGTTGCAAATAGAGAGTTAAATATTTAATAATCTTTACCTCTCTATTTGCAAATAATTATATATAAAATACTTGAAAATAAGTCTTCTATACTGTTTACATCTTTATAGATGTAAACAGTATATAAGACTTATTTTCAAGTATTTTAAATGTAATCGAAATGAAATTAAGTCTCGTAACTGTATTATTTTTTTGCCAATAATATGTTAACTAATTCTATCTCTTTGTAATTATCATCAACCAAACATTAGAAAAAGATAATCATAATATATGAATGATCACCTAAATAACGTAACCAAATGTAAGCGACATACATAATATACTATGTATCAAAGATTGTATAAGCGATCATGATGTGATTGTGATAAATACATTAAAAATATGATGGTATAGAGTTAAGTTACGGCGAACGAATTAATTATTAAAAAAAAGATTTATTTGATTACAACAATGTTTATTTTTAAAAATATTTTACAAGACTAAATTACAATTATAATTATTTAACGAAACTGAACTAAACTCTAGACAGTGCAAAAAACGATCAATCAATTTATTAACCATGTCGTTCTCCGTTAGAAAAAGATATACAGATACATGTATTTAAATTTAGTTTAGTTTGTAACAGCAGAATCAGTACCAATAAGTACAAAAGTCAATAAGTCCATTTCATATTGCATTGAACGAGATCGCTTCGATAATCTCAGCGAATACACTATTTTAATCCCTTTTTTAATGTCTTTGCTCTTATCTATATTAATACTCCTATAAACTAAGCTGTATTGTTTGTTTCTGTTGGTTCACGTCAATTATGCAATGGCTGAAATTCGTCCTCGCAATTTTTCGAAAGCGTGTCTGCTGTGCAATTAATCTCGCTGCTAAGCGCACATCCGAATCAAGTGTTATTATTTGAATATTTGACAGCAATAATTATAGCAATAACAGCTAGTTACTATGGTTACTGGCGAAGGTGAAAATCGAGAGAGATGAGATTTTTAGCAGATTATGCTAATCTGCTAAAAATCTCATCTCTCTCGATTGACATGATAATTATCTCGACTATTTTATTATTCCTGCATTCATTTGTAAATATATTTAAATAAACTCTGTTTCATAGACGTGTTTACGGTAACAGCATATTTTCTCGCAGCGCCATCTCTTTTTGGCTGCATTCAGTCAAATCGCAACACTCATGTATTTTCGTTGTTGTATTAAGCTGGCATTTCACTGGCACTCTACTTGGAAATTTTAATTTTTTAACGTATACAGACGACAACCAAATACGATGTATAAAGACGAGCTAAACGACTCTTGTACACGGCGACACGACTCAAGTTGAAGTACTTGTGCAATATATGCATCATATAAACGGCTGATGCGATTGCAAGTGACCAGCTATATAGCCTGCGTGACCAGCTTACCCATGTAGCCCGCTGGATTTACCTGCATCATGTACAATTTTCTGATTTATATGCATTGTGAAAACGACTGATGCGAGTCAACCACGCAAGTACGCAAGTATGTAGCCTGCGGGATTTTCTTGCGTCGTGTACAATTACCCTAACTTAATGATGATTTCATTCTCAACATTTTACCAATAATTACAATAAGAAGATTTTGTAAGGAACGGTCTTCGCTCAATTCGGTCTCTAATCTTCCCTTCATTACCTGTATAATATCTTGATAACCGTAATTTTGTATTATATTTATTCATAATAATAAATACATTTCACAGAATTTTTTACAATAAATAACGAACAACACGGTCTTCATAACTTTCCTAGAACCCATAATCGGTTGTTATTAGATCCGTTGATACATCATGTTTACAAAAGCGTTACAAGTATTTTCCAACCTCATATACTGATTTGCGCAATTCTCACGAAGAAGCCCGATTGCTTTAAAAACACTTCACACGTAATAGACTTGTCAATACAATCCGTTTTCTTGGTAGGATTGAGAGTTTATTGTGGGATAATTAAATGGAAACTTCATGTCTTCTTGTCCTCTGCACGAATAGATTGAAAAATGCGCTTCGTTTGGTTATTGAATAGACTTTAGTTTTCTTGTTGGTTCAATTAACGTATTGTTGCATTCGAGGTCTAAGCTTCTACTTCCAAACAGTATAGTGGAGAAGTAATTTGCTTACAAATGGCTTAAAGGATTTGCCGTAGTTACCTGCCATATTACACCAGTACCTATATAAGTGATAGCTTTTGTCCGCGGCTGCGCTCGCGTAAATGTACGTTAGGTTAGCAACAGAATTTAAAAAACAAAACAACAAACAAACAGCCTATATGTACATTTGATGATAATATAGTTTTCTAATGGTAAAATATTTTTTTAAATCGGTTGAGTACTTTTGACTTAAATGCTAACAAAAAAAAACAATTCTGTCCTCTTTATAATATATGTATGTATCTATAGATAAATATATCACCCATGGAAACGGGCACAGCCAGTCATATCATATGTTACATTATTATGTCTAGTGGTATCCGCAATTGAATTTGTGCACACATTTTATTGTACGTCTTCTTATCGTAATGTACTTAATCTATTTTATTAGAGTACCGAGTTATATATTAAAAATATGCTTTAATTCAAGCTCATCACAAAAAAATCCTACTTGTTTCAGACCGTTGCTTTTTTAAAAGGCAACTGCCGCCCTTGTGGTACTTTCAGTGTCGTGGGGGACTTTACAAACATTCAAACAACGGACACAAAGAACACCCAGACTCGGCACAACCATTTGTGGATCACACAGAGTTTTGTCCCGTGTGGGATTCGAACCCACAACACTTGGCGCAATGGCAGTGGCGAGGCGACCATATAAACCACAATGACTGCATGGATAGCGTAATATCCAAGCAGTCATTGTGTATCGTGTACAACGCAAATAGCCAAAAAGTTTATTTTGTTCCTACATTTGTCATCTAACGTGGGCGCCAATGTTGGTTGTGGTACCAGAACATTCCAATCGTGAAGTTACAGAACTAATAACTGTTATTTAGGTCCAACATGGGCGCAAATGTTCCAATAAAGCATATCTATTCTTAATATTGTCTTCTGTTTACGTGAATGTTATTCATTGAAATTAAACTACTATATACATAGTACAAGCTCTACTTAGTTTGGGCTAGATGGTGTTGTGTGTATGTGGTAGAATATTATATTATTATTATTATATTATATACGGATTTTATCGTGTTGTTTATTTATCACTGTATAGTATTATATTACATAGTCTCCCCGTGACCATGGCTGCTGAAAAGCAACCGAAACGTCGAGGAAAGTGTAAAATAAAAGTAAATAGATTTAATAGTTTAAATAATTTTATTAGCTTATAAATTAGTAAAATAAAATCAATAGTAGTAGTTGTGTAATAGTTTCAAAATGTTGTAATACAGTGATAAATTAACAACGCGATAAAATCCGTATATAGTAGTTTAATTTCAACATATATTTTCTTTTCTAGAGTTTTATCAGGTATTGAAATAGGTATAGAACCTTTCTTTTAAAAATATAACTTGCTGTCATAAATCTTGTATTGGGGTGTACTTTACAATTATTGAAACAACGTATACAATGCTGATGATAACAAAATGTTTGAGTCGTGTAGGAATCTCTTCCACGACACGTGGCGATACTACACGGCTACGCAGTAGGTAAGGCGAGGTGATCCCACTGTGTCATTCCTACAGTCACATCTCTAGCAGACAGTTAAAAAGCAAAGTACATTAAACTATGGCTGGACTAGCGAATCCCAACATTTACCAACCGTTATGCATTTAAAACTAGCTCGGACGGATTCCACTGCAGGATCATGAATGTTGAAAGTGTTTAAAAGTCAGGAAACTAGTTTTATTAGTTTCAGTGGGTGTGTGTTTGTCCACCTCTTCTACCACATTTTACAAGTATAATATTTGTTACGCAAGGCTTTCAAGCTTGTCGAATGACGTTCTAAAGCTTTGTTTACAAATGCATACATCGCAAACATAAATGATGAAAAGACACGATATTTTTTCGTATCACGTCAGTCTGATAGAGCTTTAGACTGGGATAGAGGCAATCTATCATAATATCTCATGACTCTTGTATATACACGACGTAATAACATGCGCAAATTGAGACATTTGGACAGGTTGCATGCATGTATTAGACTATGACAATCTAATCGAGCGACTCAGTGGGTGATTTATGGGTTGCAACGCATGCGTATGATTAGCTTGCGCACGTAACTCGTACGTGAAGCTTGCGCATATAGCTCGCAGGCATAGATTGCGCTTGTGTTTCGCGCCAACTGCTTGGGGTAAAAGCGTCATAGCATAATACGAGATCATAGTGTTTCCTCATATGAAAACTCGCATCTACCATTCACTGGATATGAATTCTCCTACAACTGTCAGATAACTTTTATCTGAGGAATAAATATGACTTATTATATTCTATTTCCTATAAAAAAGCTGTGTAAACGTCAAACATATTGTGCAGATAAAAGTTATGTGACGTTTGAAAAATCTGCCCTTAGTCGGTAAACGTGCGAATCATACACATACTTAGCCAGTCAGGTCACTTTATTTTACAGCTTAGACTGTTATTATTCCAAGTTTGAAGCTTGTATGTATTACGGATTTTACTATGAAGCAAAATAAAAAGAAACTTGTTTCTTGTATAAAGGATATTGTTTATTTTAATTATTCCTTATTTTCAGCCGGCTATATATAGTTCAAAAGATAGAGCCCATTAAAGTCATGACAGGCAGACAGGGCTGACGTTGACGTCGACAGAGGAGGCCATTCAAAAGAATATATAATAATAATAATAATACCAGCCCTGTATTAAACTGTCCCACTGCTGGGCACGGGCCTCTTCTCAGTGTAAGAAGGGTTAGACCGTAGTCCACCACGCTGGCCTAGTGCGGGTTGGCAGACATCACATATCTTCGAGAACATTATGGAGAACTCTCAGACATGCAAGTTTCCTCACGATGTTTTCCTTAACCGTTAAATCAAGCGATAATTAACTATTTAATACGCATATAACTTCAAAAAGTCAGAGATGCGCGATTTGGGTTCGAACTTAAGACCTCTGCGAGGTAGTCCAACGGTTTCCCACTAGACTAAATTCAGAAGAAAATAAATTCAAAATAATGGCCTCTAATAATTCAAAGTTTAATGTATATTAAATGGCGTGGTTGTTTAAGTGATCGCATTGCCTCTGCTAGCATGCTAAGGCACAATGTATCTTCGATACCCATACGGTATTGGTATGATTCACAAATATGATTAATAATGGGTTAATAATGGGTGTTCTTTGAGTCCGTTGTTTGTAAATTCCTCCGAGACATAGGAACTACTCCTAGAGCGGAAGATAACTAAAAAAACTGTAACCTTTGACGTCAAGGGAAATCTTCGAGAAGAATCCTACTCGTCCGAGACTTCTATTTAATATCCTCGAAGACAATTTCGAGAATATGTAAAGTTTACCAACTCGCACTGGGCCAGCGTGGTGGACAATGGGCCTTACATTTTACGGCAAAGATTATCATAACTAGGAGTAGGACATTTTATAAAGAAGATTAGTACTAATAATAATAAGTCGAAAGAAATTCGGTAACATTAAAAGCCAAAAAGTGAACAGCACGTAAAAATAAAAGTCTATTTCTCGAAGATTTTTTATATTATAGACACACATAAATTAAATAAATAAGTAATATCCTTTTTTGTATCTTGAACAGTATTCGTACTTGTGGTTAACTCTTGATGGAAACAGACATGTTTCTCCTTAAACAACATGTTTGCTTAAAAGCATCAAATAAGATTTTGTTATTTTCACACCTTCGCTCCGTGGTGATATACAATAACAAAATAAGAAATCCAATTGGTTATTTTTAAGAAACATTCCATTTAGACGACAAGGTGCATGTTATAGGGTAATGTAATTTTTGCTTCTTCGTTTACAAAAAGCAATTATTTACCTGAATCTCTTAGAATCAGTTAATAGTAACACTGTTTAGCAATCTAACAAAATCAATAACTTGTACCTGCAAGATGTTGAAAAACATAACTGTAGCCTTCTATATAAACTGTCGCACTGTTGAGCCTCTCCTGAGTGTGCAATAAAAAACAACAACATAATGGTGCACATCCTTTGGATGGTAAATGAGGTCATAACTATTCCTTTGCTTCGTATAAGTAGTATACTTCGTTGGATCCATCGCCGTAGTGTTCCTGCGTTCTTTTGCAGTTAGGTTGTTGAAATATCTTGATATCTTAATAATCTAAAAAATCCTAACCGGCTGAAGCCTTGCCTGGAGCATTTCGTCGCAACTTTTAATATTTTGGTTACCGCTTTAAATGCCAAAAAAGCAGCGGCATTTATCAACGCAATATTATTAAAAAAGATCTCTTTTTATATTACTTGTTAAGCTGTTAGCTTAGGATCAAAGCTGATATGCTTCTATTTATATTATTAACAACCGGGGATTTGCAAGCGCATTCATACAATACAGGGATTTTATAGATATTTATTTTTATCATAAAGGCTTAGCTCTGCTATTAAAGCCTTTATTTTTTTATTTTAACCAATCCGAACTGATATTATAATTGCGAATGTGTTATTTATTACGCTTTCAAGTTTTAACTATACGACCAATAATTTCGAAATTCTGCATATAAATCGTCAGGGGTACAGAAAAGGAAAAAATTCGTGAACGTTGATCCCGAAAAAACGTTTTCGAGGGATAGAAATTTATTTAGTTAGCTAGTTTGTTATAAATGCAAGTAAATACTTAGTAAATACTTATGTGGATATTATAAGGGAAAGGAGAGTGCAGCGCCAATGGACTAAAACTAGTTCCATGGTTACTAGGTTCTAGGTTACGATTCGTAAACTCTTTGTTTACAAGTATTAACTAATCTATAACTAAAGTATTGACTGCACGGTTGGCGTAGTGGTTTAGACGGCCGCCTCGCCGCTTGACACTGCGCCGTGTTGTGGGTTCGATCCCCACACGAGACAACACTTTGTGTGATTCATAAATTGTTGTTTCGAGTCTGGGTGTTCATTGTGTCCGTTAGTTGTATGTTTGTAAAGTCCCCCGCGACACAGGATTTAGTCCTAATGCGGGAGTTGTCTTTTTTAAAAAATAAAAAAAAAAAATCTTTGACTGCACGGATGGTGAAGTTCTTTTAGGGTTCGCCTCGCCACTGCCGGCGCGCCAAGTGTTGTTGGGTTCAATCCCCAAACGGGACAAAAATTTGTGTGTTCCACAAAAAAATAATAATAATGTTTATTACTCCATAAGAATAACACTTAATCTAGGTACAAAATTTAAGGCTTAAGGAATATATAACAAACTGGAGACCCTGACTTCTAAACTAGGTATGGACCTGTATTTTAGAAGCCAGTGCTACCTTCTGATAGTTACATTTATATAAGCCTCACAAATGGTTACAATTATTGATATTCTCATAAATAGTGAGAAAATACTAAATAAAAAAAGGGCTAGTGAAAATGGAAAAATATCTGCAATATAAAATATATAAATATGAGTGTGTGAGAGTATTTTTCTACATAACTGTGTATATGTATTATCCACCTTTTAATTCCCAAATACCAGGAGTTCCTCGGTATTACGGAAGGTAAGTTTAAAAAAAAATTCCTTTACTGCAAGTTTAAGGTGAAATGAGTGTATTTTCAGTTTTTATTTAAATTATTATAAAGTTTAGTACTTGCCACGTAGTAGAGTCGTTTTGCGAATGAGGTATTATGCCAAAATTTTAATCTGCCAACTGGCTCTGAAAGGGTGCGAGATGAGTGCTTACGCAGGATGGATATAAGTATATAAAGCTGTCGAACTGTTAGCATATACGATGCCGCATATAGCTGTATCGTAGGATATCTAAATGGTTGTTCCGAGTCTGTGTGTTCTTTGTGTCCATTGTGTGAATGTTTGTAAAGTACCCTGCGACACAGGATTCATTCCTAGTGCAAGAGTAGCCTTTTACAAAAGCTCGTATTGAGATTTCTTAACAGAAAAATCCAATAAATTTTTGTTGGCCCGGGATTCGAACCCGAGACCTCATGCATAGCAGTCGCAAACACTACCGCCGCGCCACGGAGGCAGTTAAAATAAAATTTGTGTGCGTGCGTGCGTGCATTTGAGTTTATGGTCCTGATAATATCCTCAAGACCGAATTTCGGTCACGGAGCCAATTTTAACGGAGACATATTATAGTGCACAAGTGTGTGTGTAAACACAAGTGTGTTAGTGACAGTAATCGGATACGACTGAAGAGACATCGGGCGCGGGATCAATGGCTTTACGTGGTTTTCGACTATTTCTTGACTCTGTGCTGCTGTTGATATTTCTAAGCAGGAAAATCCAACGACTTCTTGTGACAAAAATCATTTGTTCATTTAGGTCACAAATTGACACTTATGAACATGTCAAAGAGGTTAGTGAGTTTACTCAATTTACTGCATTTACATGTCTGTTATTTGCTAGGTTCAGGCAAAAGGTCGAGCCTATGAGAAGATAAACTCACGGCCACTCTTTTAAATCGTCATTAAATTATAATTTCAATATTTCTTTCCTTGTTTACCTTCTGCCTAATTTATTTAAATTGTTGTTTTGTTTTTTGTTATATTATTTTTAATTGAGTTATGTATGTATGTTACTGCCTAGAGGGCCAGGCTCTGCGAGAATACCAGCGTTGTGGATACACTGCAACATTGCTGACGCAGGGCCTTATTTATTCTTATACTTATTGGTTGTGTTTCCTGTTACCTTATGAGCGTGAAACAAATAAAATTAATTTTCTTTCTTTCTTTCTTTTCTTACTATTTAACAAATTATTTTTGTACCGGGTGTTGCAGAAAATCGAAACCAAGACTTCATGCATAGCAGTTGCATTCATTACCGTTGCGCCACGGAACTATTACCTAATACCGCGAGGTTGTTGCGTTGTTTCGTACCAGACTGATACTCATACAATTCCGTGTTAATGGTCCCGCCTCAAAACAATACGGCTGATTATATTGAAAAACGATTGCTTTAATGCCAACCAATTGCAGTTAGAAACGACCTACATTCAATATTCAATAGTACCCGTGTTCTACTGCGCTAGTATTTGGGTTTACAAAGCCTTGAATTCAAACCATTGTTCTACAAATAATAATATTGAATAGTCTATTGTAATTAGTATTTATTAGCAATCCAAACGTTAGTTTAACAAGTTTGTTGTGACTACATTAGCTGCGATAACGAATGTTCTGAATAGATATTGTTTAGTATATAGATTGTGTCGACTAGATATCAGCAAACTCAAAAAGTTTATATAATCCTAATGATCACAATTGGTTTTTATTGTTTTAGTATACAACAACAATAAAATCTAATAGTTATCATTAGAACTTTGCGCTAGAGAATACTGTTTGTTGCGCGAGAAACTTTACAACTATTGATATCATTAGGAAGCAAATTAATATGAGTTTGACCACAAGTGGGGGCGCAGTGATAACAGCCAATAGTACTTGACGGAACCGATTGTGCAGTTCTTTGAAGCCATGCGCTTATTATCATGATTAGCTTCTACTGTAACCAAATCCGATCCATATAAATTGGTTTTGATGAAGCTATTGTCGTTTGAGCGCATGCGCTGCTTTAAATATTTAATTTAATTTTATTAATTACTAGCTTTGACCGCAGCGGCAACAGTACTTTTTTTTGGATGGAAGGTATCTAAATACCGCACCCTATGTTCTTTTTTATATCCCTGACAAACTGTATGCGAAATTTCATGATGATCGGTCGAGTAGTTAAGGTGTGAAAGTGAAAAACAAACAAACTCACATTCTCGTTTATAGGATTATGATAGGCGTATTTAATGTCCAAGTCATTTTATGCTAGTCAATGTTAGGGCGATGCAAAGAAAAAGTGAAGTAGATGCATTTTCTTTTATATCACTAAAATGACAAACAAGTCGCACAAAACACACGATTTTGATGTGGTTTTTATTGATCTATGTACTGTAATAATTTCAGGCTATGTATTTAGGATTTGTTTTATTTAATAAATTCATATTTTTGGTTGCTTTACTAAAAAATCTGACAATATTAAAGTGCTTTAGGCCACGCATACTAAATATTTTTATTGACTACTGCTGGGAGCAAGCTTGCAAAAGAAAATGTTTATACTTTACGTTTGCATAAACGTCGAATGGCAATAATTATGTGTAGGTATAAAGTTCATGTATTTATTTTTACAAGACTTACAGAACATATACACATACCTATATATAATAGATTGATTTATAATAAAATAAATAATATTAGCCATGTATTAAACTGTCCCACTGATGGAAAGGCGGGCCCATTGCGCATTGGTAGACCATGAGATAGATATGTAAATATCTTCGAGAATAATATGGAGAACTCTTAGGCATGCAGGTTGGCTCGCGATGTTTGTTAGCGATAATTAACTATTTAATACGAATAAAATAGATTGATTTAATATGCACAAATTTAGAAATAAATAATGTAACACCCGGATTTTTAAAAGCTAATCAAGCCATCTGATTACATTCTATAAAAAGACAACTCCCGCAATAATTCCGGTGTCGCGGCGAGCTTTACAAACAATCAAACGACGGACACAAAGAACACCCAGACTCGGAACAACCATTTGTGGATCACACAAATGTTTGTCTCGTGTGGGATTCGAACCCACAACACTCGGCGCAGTGGTAGCGGCGCGGCGTCCACTTAAACCATTACGCCATTCGAGCAGTCAGTTGGCTGTTTTTAAATCAGTCAGCCAATCACAGCAATTGATATGCGTTTCATAGACTGTTAACAAATTTTATCGTGATCTTCCTGCCAGAATCTGCAGGTTAATTCTCAAATATATTACTCCGATTGCACTGTGGATCAAGTGGTCACGTCGCACACACAATGCACCGCACGTAGCAGTTTCAATTTCCGCTCCAAGCTAATATTTGTGTTATCCACAATTTATTGAACGGGACTCAATGTTCGTGTCAGTGATTTGAATGCGTTTAAAGCTTTTAGCGGGTCTGCGTACTTCAATTCAAAACGTCAGTAACGTTGAATATAAAATATATTAGACATGCATAGTCTCATATGTATATCCCCATAAAAGTAGACATGTGTGCCTGTCTAAATCCAGAAGGTCACGCCTATTTTCAATAATAAAGTAAATTGGTGGCTCAACATATGAGCCGCTGGTAAACAACAGATATGCCGTCGGTAAACAACAGGTTAAGACCAATAGAGGGTAGACCTATTGCCCTCTACCGCACACAGTTAAAGACTCCGTGCTGCTTCTGAGTATTTATCTGTCAGAAAAACTTAATAACACTATCCGACAAAGTAATTGAAACTTAGTATATATTTTCGTCGACTCGGTTTCAAATACCTTACCAGAGTTCTATAGAACTCTGTGTATTAGATGTAATATATGAGGTAGTATAGTAAATTATGTATTAGTAATTGTCTCTTAATTAATGCAAGTGATCTGCGGATATTCAGATAAATATATTTTTTAAATGTAATAAATATATATTTTAAAAGTGATTTCATTATATTCAGTTACGTAGTATTATATGTGTGGCACAGCGGTAGTGAATGCGACTGCTGTGCATGAGGTCTCGGGTTCGAATCCCGGGTCGGGCCGACAAAAAGTTATTGGGTTTTTCTGTTAAGAAATCTCAATACGAACCCGGAGTTAGGAAGTTGGTGGTGTTAGACACCCCCGTGCCTCGGCAAGCACGTAAAGCCGTTGGTTCTGCGTCTGATCTCTCTCCATTTGGTCGTGTCGGATTATTCGTCCCATCGGATCATGAGAGTTAGGGAACAGAGAGTGCACTTGTGTTTGCGCACACACTTGTGCACTATAATATCTCCTGCGCCGATGGCCAGTCTCCGTTAAGATTGGCCACCGTGACCAAGATTCGGTCAGGGGGGGAACATTATTATTATTATTATTATAAAATTGTTATAATTACGTTTATAACAATTAGCGTTATTTACGTAAAAGCTAGAATGATACTTATTAATGCCATATACCTAAAATGTGTTTTTTTATGAAACCAGGAGCTTGATTCAAAACTTTAGGATTATTAATCTTAAAATTATGACGGAGTTTCTTTATTCTAATCCGGACGACCAAAACAAGCCGTCCTTACAGACTCTAAATAGATTGTAAATCAAATGCTTACATCTAATTATTTATCTTAGAAATACAACTACACGTAGTATATAACGTAAGATAACCTACTTATTAATTCCATGTTCTAAAGTTAAACGAAATGTACTGGCACGGTCGTCTCATATAGACTTTTATAAATGTTTACGATAGCCGGGACGAACGACGAATGAAATTCGTGCTTGTCGAGGCGTGGTAGAATGTGACTTTTTGCAGATGGTCACCAATTAATGGCTATGACAGCGGCATCGTTGGTTAACTTCGTACATCGATCGACCGACCGAAGCGACGCGGTGAACCATGACATCACTACAGCGTTACTAAATAAACTTTTGTAGATAAAATATATAACATTGTCTTACTTTTACGCGAATGTTGTACATATAAATTATTCTACGGGTTTTTTTGCTTTGTTTATTTTTAAAACTATTAGGTATTACTTTATTTTGAATTTATTAAACTACGACTATTAAACTTTATTACAATTTAAATTGTTAAACTATTTAGATTTACTCTTTCCTTAACGGTTTGGTTGCTTTTCAGTAGCCATGGTCACGGGGAGACTAGTTTATTAGTTTCAAAATTATGTATTATATAGAATATAAAAAAATATTTAAAAATATTTATTAAATATGTTGCAATGTATGGTCTTATCCATTGGCACCACACTAGGCAAACCTGTCCTGTGGGTACCGTGAAGATTGCAATTACGTTTAGGCACATTGCTCGGTCGACATCTTTTAAAACAAACGCTCGGCGCGTACGGTTGTGCGTCACCGCACCTGTACTACCTACCCGCCTAATTAACGAAATAATAAAATGTCGTTGTCGAATCAGTGCAATAATCTAGTTATAAACGAATTATTGTGCTTTTTACAATGTAAAATTGATATTATGGACGAAATAAGTTTGGTGCAGATATGTGAATCTAACTTTAAAGACGCGGACATTTCTACTGCCAAAACCATTATCTTCGAAGCAGCAAACTGTTGTTCTACAAGAAAAGGGGACGGGAAGAACAAGCGTTTATTACAAGATATCATTAAAGTTCTAAAAGAAACCGAGCCCGCTTCACTGCGCACCTTCGTGGCGAAAGATCTTCACCGTCTTCCGCCGGTGACATTCGACTATGTGGACGTAACGAGCCTACTAAAATATATTTTAGTGCTTAAACAGAACATCCACTGTATTCAAACAGATTACGTTAAAGCATCTGAGTTGTTTCAATTACAGCAAGAGATAGAAAACATTAAAACTAATAAATATCAGACACAAAGTGAGCAACAGATTGGCGCAAAATCTTGCAACGGCTTGTTTTCAAATAACGAAGCCAGGTGCGTCCCGAGTGCGTTGTCTACGCGGCAGCTAGTAGCGACCAACACGCATGCGCCGCATTGCCTACCGTCGTCGTCACCGTTGCCGTTCCTCACGCCCGCGCAGAGCGGCAACTCTGCGCCTGCCACTGTACGAGAGCCGCCCTCCGCGCCCACAACACCGTCGCTGCCCGTGCGCTCGCTCGCGACTGACCGAGTGACCCCATCAGCTGAGCGCACCGAGAACGATATAACTATCACTCCTAAGCCTACCGAATTGCGAAGTTCCAATAATACTCAATACATCCGACGAACTGACAGCCCTGTGAAAACGACGGAACTAATAGATAATACCTTGGATGAAATAAATTTTGATGATAATTATACGACTGTCGTGAACAAGAAGAAGAAGAAAAAGACTTATACAGGCAACAAAAACCCCAATCAACAGGGAAAAGCTATACTTACCTCTAGTAAACTTAAAATAGTGCCCAAATTATCTTACATATACGCCTCTCGATTTGATAAACATACCACGGAAAACGACATCTACGATTTTATTAAAGATTGTGGACACACGGTCATAAAGGTTGAAAAACTTGTTCAATATAAACAGACTGTATGTTCCTCATTTAAAGTTACGATTAAACAAGACCAGGAAAGCGTTTTTCTTAGCGCTGAGTTCTGGCCGTGTGGAGTAGAATATAGGAAATTCACGTTTAAACGCAAGTTTTATAAGGACGACAACAATCCTAGATCTAATCATGAGAACTAGCATGGTCTCTTTTAACTGTAGATCTATAAAACGATGTGTTAACCATATTACAGACCTATGTGAAGAACATGACATTATTGCACTCCAGGAGCATTGGCTGCTTCCGGAAGACCTGGACAAAATTCATCCCGATTTTTCTAGTAATGGAGTTTCAGCGGTAGTACGACGACAGGCGTACTGAAAGGAAGACCTTACGGGGGAGTAGCAATATTATGGAAAAAGTCTGTGTTTCCGAATGTAAGACCAATTGACACCGGATCGACGCGCGTCGCGGCTGTGTGTATCCAGCTTACCGCCGGCCGCAGCTTCATAGTAATGTCGGTATATATGCCTACGGAGGACGCGGACAATCTACCTTTGTTTACGGAATGTTTGAGTGTCATTAGTGCGGTATCGAAACGAACAATACTGAAACAGTGTTAGTGCTTGGTGATTTCAATGCGGATGTATCGCGCACAAGTAGCTTATTCGGGGGTAAGATGTTAGATTTCTGTAATGACCAGAGTTGGGTGTGTGCCGACCTTGCCTTGCTTGGCACATCGTCGAATTCATTTACGTATCTAAGTGATGCGCACGGCACGACGAGCTGGTTAGATCACTGTATTGTTACTGAGGCTGGTTTAAAAATTGTTGATAGTATTTATATTTCAAATGATTTATATTATTCAGATCATTTCCCTATTATTATTAAATGCAATATTGATATGTTAATATCAAAGATAGATGAGTCACACAGTCACTCAATTAATAGAGTAATATGGGGTTATAGGAACCCGGAACAGAAATGTAATTATGCAAACTTATGTTTTAAGTATTTGGATTAGTATGAGTGGCCCACTATCACCTGTAAAGTAGCTTCATGCAATGATTGTCATCATCATCATAGTTTAATTGATACATATTATAGGCAGATAGTAAACAGTATCACAAAAGCTGCGAAGCACTCATATCAGGGCAAAATACGTAACAACAAAAAACCAGTCATTGGTTAGAACCATCATGTTAAAGATTGCCACGCTATAGCTAGGCAATACTATCAGTTGTGGAACTTTTATGGGCGCCCTACGCAGGGTGATGTATATAACGATATGAAACATAGCAAAAGGATTTTTAAAAATAAAATCAGATGGTGTCAATTAAATGAAACTAAAATAAAAATGGATATTATAGCAATGTACAGAAATAGTAAAGACTTCGGGAATTTCTGGAAAGAAACCAATAAACTAAATTATAAGACAAATAGGCCTTTGTCTGTTGAAGGAAAACAAGACCCATCTAGTATAGCTAACTTGTTTGTAGATAAATTTAATCCTCCGTTGCAGTCCCAGTCTACCTTTACCAGTTACAATAGTCAAAGTGTAGAGGTGAGTCGCGGGGCCCATGGTGGCTCGGACACTGCAGACAAGTGCTGCACAGCGCTGCGCGTCACAGCGGATGACGTGTACCGGTGTGTCACGCGCATGAAGCGCGGCAAGTCTCCGGGCCACGATGGGCTCAGCGTCGAGCACCTTTTATTTGCACCTGAGTTACTTTTTGAGAAGCTGACTATCTTTTTCAATTCATGTATTGAACATAGTTATTTACCTACAGATTTAATGAGAACTATTGTTGTTCCTGTTGTAAAAAATAGAACGGGCGATGTGTCCAGTTCTTCAAATTACCGACCTATTTCTTTGGCCACTATATTTTCTAAAGTATTTGAAACTGTAATTATGAGACATTTGAATGAAAACAATATACCTTTACATAATGCACAATTTGGTTTCCGACGAGGCTCATCCACCGATTCAGCCATTTTTGCTTTGAAAAATACAGTATACGAGTATTTAAATAGAAACACTACAGTTTATTCGTGCTTTTTAGATTTAAGCCGCGCATTTGATACAATAAATTATAATATACTATGGGACAAATTAAGGCAAACCAAAGTACCACCTAAAATAGTAAATATTTTAGAATACTGGTATACCAATCAAGTAAATCAGGTGAAGTGGAATAATACTATGTCAGAGACGTATAGGCTAACAAGTGGAGTGAGGCAGGGCGGTCTGACGTCACCGGTCTTATTCAACCTGTACATAAACGAGCTGATCGAGGAACTGAGCAGCACCAGAGTCGGATGCCAGGTCGGTGGAGTGCGCGTTAATAACCTTAGTTATGCGGACGACATGGTGCTGCTTAGTCCGTCGGTCAACGGCATTAGGAAACTAATAAATATATGTGAGAAGTATGCAACTCGACACCACCTAACATACAATGTAAAGAAAACGGAAGTTATGATATTTAAATATAAGAAAGGCCCTGATGTAATACTACCGATAAGTTTATGTGGAACAGTGTTAAAAATTGTTACGAAATTTATATATCTGGGGCATATTGTAGCAGATAATTTATCGGATGATGACGATTTGGAACGACAGAGGCGCAGTATAGCCTGTAAAAGTAACATTTTAGCCAGACGTTTCTACCACTGCTCTAAACAAGTGAAGGTAACGCTGTTCAAGGCGTACGGTCATTCGTTATACACCAGCCAACTCTGGTACCGGTACACGAGGAGTGCGTATAACACTCTTCGTGTACAATATAATAATGCATTCCGGGTGATGATGAACCTGACATGGCGGTGTAGTGCGACTGACATGTTCGCTGAGAGCAGAGTTGCAGGTTTTGCCGCGCTACTACAGAAACTCAGGTTCTCATTCTACAACAGAGTAGCCATGAGTAACAACGAAATTGTGTCCACTGTATTCCATTTAGTCCATCTAAAAAGAGAGAGAAAAGACTTATAGTAATTGCTCTTAATTTAATTTAGGTTAAGTTTTTAAATGAAAATTAAATATATTAAAGGAGTACCGAAAATTGTTTCAACAAAAGATCAATCTGCGTCTATGACACATACATCAAAAAACTAACTGTTCATCAGGACAAAATATTATTTCAAGCCACCGATAGTTACACGAATGTACAATTTACAAAAAAGTCATTTAAATGTTTTTATGCCAATACTCGCAGCATCGTCACACCGGGAAAATTTGATGAGTTAAGATGCGAAATTGCTTCCTTCAAAACCACCATACATATAATCGCACTCTCAGAGACATGGATCAAAACAGAAGATGAGGCTAAAAGATTTCAAATCCCCTGTTACACGCACTACTATAATTATAGACAAAATAAGAAAGGAGGTGGAGTATCTCTTTTTGTACATAATAACCTGCAGCACTATCTTATCGAAGAACATTGCATCAATGATGCTCATTACCTATGGGTTCACGTGAAAAAATTGTCATTGGATATCGGAGTTATATACAAACCTAATCAGTCAAAAATGGAAGATTTTCTAGAGATATATTCGCATCAACTAAATAATAGAAAGAGAGCTGTTGTATTTGGAGACTTTAACCTCGATCTTCTTAACCCAGACAGAGTAACAAATACCTAATTATAAACGTATGCTTAAAGAAAATAACTTCAAGATACTCAATAAAATAAACAAGAAATATTGTACTCGGCAAACGACACGCACTACAACCATATTAGATCACGTGTGTTCTAACTTAAAAGACAATAACTTCAACTTTACTGTGATTGACTCAGCGATGTCTGACCACAAACAGATACTTTTAGAAATTAAACAATATCAACCGGACCCTATCAAGAAAATAAAATATACTGCCACAGACTATTCCAAATTTTACAAATATATACAAGATTTTCCTACCATTGAAGATGAAGCTACATATGACAAACTGGAAGAAAAGTTATTAGCGTCGCTATCAAAGAGTAAGATCACAAAAACAAAAATATTGAATCGTCCACAGCAAGACTGGATTAACAAACGAATCATATCGGAAATAAATGAGAGAAACATACTTTGGCAAAACTATAAAACAAATCCATCCAATACAAGCCTAAAAATATCATTTGAAAAAGCGAAAGCAACAGTTGCTAAAAACATACAAAACACTAAACGAGCTTATTATTTGAAGTGCTTCAATAACCATATGGCCAAACCTCAAAAAATGTGGAAATTAATCAACAATCTTGCTAACAATAAAATTAAGGATAAGACTGGACCAGACAAATTAGAAATTGGCTCACTAGCTATTACAGACGAAAAAGAGATTTGTGAACATTTCAATTCTTACTTTTCGACTATTGGCTCTTCTTTAGCAAATGCGTTCCTTGGTCAACATAACAACTATTCTCCTGAACAAACCTCTACGACAGTTGACGTAATAGAACTCAATAATTTTGTACCAACAACTACGGACGAAATATCCAAAATTATTACTAATTTAGACCCAAACACAAGCTCAGGCATCGATGGCATTAGTACCAAAACTATAAAATGTGTAAAAGATCTAATTGTCACTGAACTTACTTCATGTATCAACTCATGTTTAGAACAAGGCATTTTCCCTGACAATTTAAAAATAGCGAAAGTTGTACCTATATACAAAGCTGGTAATCGGTGTGATCCTTGTAACTACCGCCCAATATCTGTCCTTCCAGTCGTATCAAAAATTTTCGAAAAAGTAATTTACAAACGCTTGGAAACTTTTCTAAACTCTAAAAACTTTTTATATCGTAAGCAATATGGTTTTCGACCCCAATCAAATACTCTTTCGGCAACAATTGATCTAGTAACAAAAATAAAAAACAAAATTGACCAGAAACAAATAGCTCTAGGTGTTTTTATCGATCTTAAAAAAGCTTTTGATACAATTAGTCCCAACATATTAATTCAGAAATTAGCGTCTACTGGTATAACTGGCAAACCACTCGAACTTTTTAAATCATATTTTCATAATCGCAAACAAATAGTTAAAATAGGTCAATACCAAAGTTCCCCTCAAGTCACGACGTATGGTGTTCCCCAAGGATCAATTTTAGGCCCTCTTCTATTCCTAATCTATATCAATAATATATCTCAAATTGGCCTTAAAGGTGACATCTCATTGTATGCAGACGACACAAGTCTCTTCTATTTCGGACATTCAATTGAAGCCATGATACCTATTGTACAAAATGATCTTAATCTAATTAACGACTGGTTTCAATTTAACTTACTTACTATAAATACAACTAAAACAAACTATGTTATATTTGCATCAAAAAATAAAATAATTACTGACAACATTCAACTAACAATAAATAATGAAAATATTAATAGGAAAACAAAAGAAAAATATTTAGGTCTTATTTTAGATAATCACTTAAGTTGGAAACCACATTTAGAAACAATTAAGTCAAAATTAGTATCACTAACAGGACGTCTTTTCAGCATAACTAAGTGCCTATCACGTAAAGTCCGGTATATCATTTATAATTCACTAGTTAAACCACACATCGATTACCTAGTAGAAATATGGGGTACTGCGGCTAAATCCAACATCGAACCGATACAAAAAAGTCAAAATAAATTAATTAAAGTATTATTCAACTATAAATTTCGGTCACCGACAAAAAAAATATATGAAGATACTAAACTAATGACAATAATGCAAACATATATATATTATACATGTATATTGGTACGTAAAATAGTTAACAAGGATATCCATACTAGTATATCTTTTTTGAAAAAACATAATAGACAGGAAATGAAATTACGTAGTGCTAATTACCTGATAACAAAAATACCTAGAACTAATTATGGTAAAAAAAACATAGAGTTCGAAGGTGTAAAACTATATAATAAACTTCCAACTAACATCAAAGAAGCTAAAAATATGATAGCATTTAAAAAAATGGTTAAAGAATACATAACCGCAAACACCTAAGGAAAAAAACATCCAACACATATATCCAAATAAAAATTGTTACTGATATTTATTGCCATGAATGCCACAGCCACATCCATGTGTTTCTATTAATTTCTTACATCCGTGTTTTGTCTACTCCGCAACAAACTGTTTTGTCACATACCCGTCTTTATAAAGTATTATATTAAGTTACTCACTAATAATATAAGTAAATTGTTAATTTAACTTACAGCTTGTACTAAGGTATACTTTACTCTGTATGCTTAGTTTTTAGTTTTATTCTTTTATAAGTGAATGATTTCTCTGTAAGTGAATTTTGTATAAATTCTTTTGAGAAATAAACGATCTTTAACCGTAAATGTTTATTTTGTTATTATTTTATTTTAAATATTAATGTATGTTTGTATGTCTTATGGGTTTAAAATTGCCTGGAATAAAGAATATTTATTTATTTATTTAAAGTTAACATTTATGAGATAATTTTATAGTACTAAACTAACATTTAACACTTATATATTGTACATTTACGGGGAAAATAGAAAGCGTAGGTAGTAAAATATTTAAATACACAACGCGTATATAGTACTATCCGTATTAAAGTAGTTTAATTTCGAGATAAAATATATTTTAATATTACTATACCTAAGACTGTTTTAGCACATATGAATGACCGAAGCTTCACTGCAGTGGCTTTGTCGAATCTAGAGATATTAAATTAGGCGCTTTAGTTTCCCTCAATTCGGTCGCAAACGCTGTGAAATATTATTCATTAATAATGCTCATTATTCATAGAGCTTGCCGACCTAAATGGGAACCTTTGCAGTCCAAGTTTGCTATTTAACGTTATAATAACTTTACTAAGATATTTTAAAGGCCGGCCCAGAGCTAAATTAATATCGCGTGTTAATAAAACGAGAATTTTCCAAGAAACCTAAATTACGGTTTACGTAATGAGTTCTTGAAGAAATACATCTGGAAGATTCTTAAGAACAATAATATTTTATGTGCCTTTGCTAAGACATTTAATTTGAATAAATTTTGTGAATCAAAAAAGAGAAATAAAAAGCCTGTTAATTAAAAGTGGAGAAAATTGTGTTAGCGTTAGTATTGTACAAAGGAAATATTTTTATAAGCGTTGTTGGTAAAACCCACTATAGGTCAGAAAATGAACCCAGCACCTTAGGATTTTAGCAGTAATTATTACGCCAGCAAGCATAGCAGATTACTACTTAACCTATTGAGTTGCGGCACACCGGTGGCCAGACACAGTAGATTTTAATTAAGTCTGGTATACTAAGACTAGACAGATTAAGTCGATTTGCACAAAGCATTATACCAGCTTGCGCTTCGCTTAGGTCAGTTTAAAAAAACGGAGCTCCTGTTGCCACTTTACCGAAAAATTAAGATAGGAAAGAGTAGCGATTGCTTCATTAAGAAAATAATTATAAAGTAATTACATATTTAAATTATGTTGACAACGTCACGTGGCGTTTCTCGTATACCAATAAATTTACCCAAAGTTCAGCCTGTATAATAAATTTATCACCCACAGAACTTTTTTAATGTCCTGAATTTTAAAATATCGCCATAATTTTCATTTTCGCCACCAGATTACAATTTTATTAAAAAACTCCGAGGACTATGGTGAACAATATTAAAAAGTAAAAAGGAGTATTTTTCAACGGTTAAAGCTATTGCTAAAAAGTTCTGCTCGGTACCATTTTTGTTTGTAATTTCAGAATATCGCTGAAGTTCTTTAAAATATAATTGAGGCTTTAAGTCTCGTAGAACAACTTACTTTTATTTTTTTGTTTTATATTTGCGCGTTCAAGCTAAAACAACTTTTATAATTCAGTTGACATTTATTACGATCCATTCTCATAGTAATATTTATATGCAATAGTGCCGTTCGAATAAAATATAGATATTTATCGAGTACATCTTTAACGATATAATGTGTATATAAACTTTATACAAATACTTTCATTAATGAATCGGAAATATGAGAAGTGGTAAAAAGCAATGAAAATGGTACACACTGTAAAATGTATAAGTTTGCAGGGCACACCAACAAAGATGTTGGTGTGCGTGAAATCGACGTGTGTATTACTTCGCCTATTTATTAAAGTTTGCTTCACAATAACCCGTTGTCCACACACACACTTGCAATTTCAGGTCACTTGAATGTCACAGGGAATATCAAACATAAATTTAACCATATTTCTAACTGGATCCGTGGCTATGTGTATAAGCATTCGGCTGGCAAACCAAATGTCTTCAGGTCGAGTTTCACCTCGCTGGCGTCAACGTTTATTGTATTTTTAAAAACATTTTAGTGTTTAATTTCTTTTTTTGTAATTTAACTGATTATATTATATATATTTTTGTATAATATATTATATATAAATGATATTTTAAATAAATTTATTTTTTTGTTATTTACTTGTTTATACCTATTATATATATTTATATATAATAGATATATATTGATTATTGTAGATATTCGAGAAAAATATATGGTAGTAAAAATTAAACAATTTGTAATAAGATATCAACAGTATTTAATGACTAGGTGTCTTTTTAAATTATAATTACAAATTAAAGTTTTGTGCATGACAAATATTTTAAGTCTGATAAGGATTAACGTTATTTCCCATATTCAAATGGGTAATTTATTTATTAGTGATATGAATAAACATGTTAGTAAGTTAGATATTAAGATACAGGTATCCTAAATTGTAATCTCAATAAGAATAACATCATTCACATAAAACAAATTTATTTATACCCTAATATTGTTATTAATAGCCGATGGGTGCACCTTCGCTATGTATTACTTATTGCAATCATGTCCTTATGCTAGCAACCATATTCCCACACAAATCAGTGCCACGAAACGATAACATTATTTTGCAACCGACCTTGTCAAACTTATAACAATTTTCATCGCTAAATATAACTATATTATTACACCAATAGGAATCCAAATATTATCTTGCGAAGCGTACCCGGTTTTGCCTGTGAATAATTATCTGACAGTAGAATTTTCTAGTTTTCATTCCTCACTCGGGTTTTCTAATAGTATTCAATTCTCGGAGATTGGCAATATAGCATTGTGTAAGGACAATTGCATCGTGTTCAATTAAAGCGTCAGTTCTGCGAAATATTCATATAACGGTTTCACAACTGTCACATAACAGGATAAATACTATTCACATAAGTCTTCAACACCACTTTTCACTTCGCGATGTAATTGCAACTGATCACTGAAAATAATACTAAAAATATCAACAATATGTATTGTCTAGATAATAAATTTCTATTTTCTAGTTAAATTATTTATCTTCGAGAAAATCACTAATTTTATAATAGGTTTTACTGACTGGAAAGTCATTTAAACGGTTTTTGAAATGATTACCACTTAATCTTTTTATTTCATCTGGTAACTTATTATTATACATTTTTGGTGCCATGCAGTACATATTTTTATGTAGTAGTGGCGTGCTGTCTTTGCTTTATGTAATCGCAATCTATTTTGTGTGTTTTTCCTCCTGTTACGAGTGACTGTATCTGCCAGAGTCTTAAAAAGTTCAGGATTTGATTTTATAAAAGTTGCGTTTTCAAAAATGTACAGACAAAGTAAGGTCAGGATTTTATATTTTCTAAAGTATTAGTAATTCTAGACTGCTTTCGCTTTTCATACGAGAAATAATGTTTTCAAGAATTTCGCCAGACATCCTGCGTATGCATATCTATACTAGTATTATAAAGCTGAAGAGTTTGTTTGTTTGTTTGGTTGAACGCGCTAATCACAGAAATTACCGGTTCGAATTGAAAAATTATTTTAATGTTAGATAGCCCATTTATCGAGGAAGGCTATATAATATTACGCTACGACCAATAGGAGCAGAGCATAAAGGAAAAATGTTGCAAAAACGGGGAATATCCTCTTGTGTCAAGCAGACGAAGTTGCGCGGGTCAGCTAGTTAATTTATAAATGTAACAGTCTGATATTTCAAGTATATTTATCAAAACTAAACCAACATCCTTACCTAATAAATGTCTAGTTATATTTTATAGTATGGGCATATCTTAATCGCAAAGTTTTGTTATTGAGCTGACGCACCAATTTAAACTTAAACAACTTCTAGAACACATTCTAGGTAGTTAATTCATCATAATTTTAACTTTACTTGCAAGAGATTTTGTTAACAAAGCAATAAAGATTATTACTATTGCACCGAAAAGGAATATATGTAGAAGAGAATATTTGAAGTTTGCCTTAGCGGCGTAATGGTTGTAAATGTGACTGCTGCTCATGTCTCCGGTTCGGTTGTGATGTTAAATTTAAGGTCAGTGCCCTAATATTTTAGGTGCCATTTAATAGCGGGTGAACCTATTGCCATCTTTAGGAGTTCAGACTATGGGCTGCTACTAAATATTTTCTAAGTAAAAAAAAAAAATAATTGCGATTACCTAGTGGGATACCGTCGGACTGCCTCGCAGTGGTCTTGAATTCGATCTTAAGTTGCGCAACTCTGACATTTCGAAGTCAAGTGCGAATGAAGTACTTAATTATCTCTCACATTAACGGTAAAGAAAATAATTGTGAGGCAACCTGCATGTCTGAGAGTTCACCATAAAGTTCTCGAAGATATGTGAAGTCTTTCAACCTGCACTGGGCCAGCGTAGTGGACTGTGGCCATACCCTTCTCACATCAAGAAAAGGCCCATGCCGAGCAGTGGGGCACATTAACACAGGACCGATATTATTATATACCAAATAACCTGGAATCCTTCACGCCTAGCAATTGCATTCACTACCACAACTAACAAAACTAAACTACGATAATATCCCTAAACGTATTTGCCATTAGGTACTAAATAGTCACTTAAAAAAAACTAAACAGAAATAATAGCACTTAACGTGCTACGTAGTGTAATTTTCATTTGTCTCCAAGTAAAGGCGTATGTGTGTAAATTACCGTTGCTTAGATATATTTATCTTTTGGATTACGTACTAAATGGCTCGGGCTATTAGTCGAGCGGATGTGTTCTTAGATTTATTTAATTGTATATAAGAGCGGTATTATACGCAGATAGCTGTATTTAAGGTGCTTGTACATTTGTACAACATATATGTGTGGCACGGGCTACATGCGCAACTAATTGCGCGGTCTACATGCGTAACTTACTTGTGCGAGCTACATGCGTAGCTTACTTGGGCGAACTACATGCGCAACTTAGTCATGCGGTCTACCTGCATAATTTAGTCAAGCGGTCTACATGCGTAAAGTACTCGCGAAGACTACATCCGTAACTTACTTGCGCGGGCTACATGTGCAACTTACTCGCGCGGGCTATATGTGCAACTTACTCGCGCGGGCTACATGTGAAACCTACTTGCTTGGTCTACATGTGCAAAGTACTCGAGCGGGCTACATGCACAAATCAATCATACTGAATACTTACGCGGATAGGTCGTGTCGGTCTTATATACGATTTCAACAGCCCGCCCTTGCTTCAAGTTGCGCATATTTTTTGCGTCTTCTATAAGAGATGATAATGTTCTTATAGCTTAGTCGGCTTTTAATTTTATCTTTCAAGACCTTTTTATTGAATTAAACATTCAATAAAAAAATCTGTTTATTTATTATCTTATTTTATTATTCATCAAATAATCTGTAACTGACAATTAAATCTGTAATGAGAGGGTAAATACATATATAAATAAACACAAAAGTAAAATTCGGCCACACAATGTTTTTATTCAGAACGCAGTTCCACACCACCAATACACAGATATAATATGTTGTTCCAAGAACGCAGTAAAATAAATAATATGTAGTAACAAACTTAAATACAAAATTGTTACGAAAATATTGCGGAAGTTCACATTGAAAACTCTGGATGTAATTAAAATAACATATAAACTGGATAGACTAGATAGACTGATACTGTATTATGCCCAGCAATTATCAGTTACATTGAGTGTATATTTTGTATTGAATCTATAGTCGTCTCCACACAACGGAAACAAAACACCTAAGGATATTAAGAGTTAAGAAACATACTCAACATCTAATAGTATCTAGCTATCGAATTCGAGAATGATTGATATTATGTCGTAAGGCAAAGAAACCCTTTAGGAAAATTCGGAAAAAAAGATTCTTCTCTTCTTTTGATACCAATTTTATGAGAAGCATGTACATGAAAATGTAAATATAAATCATAATAAAACACACTTTCTTTTAAAATATTATAGTGTTTGTACACGGCAGTAGCGAAGCGACCACTTCAACCACTACATCATCCGTGCAGATAAATTCTCAAAAGCAGCACGGAAACTGATACGTTGCCAAGTAAACAACAATAGACTCGCCTTTTTTATACTACTAAAGTGGCAAACAAGCATACGGCCCACCTGATGGTAAGTGGTCACCGTAGCCTATGGACGCCTGCATCACCAGATGCATCACTTGCGCATTGCCGACCCTGTAAAAACCTTTTAACGCCTTTTCTGAAGATCCTCATACTTCATTTACTCATCGTCTTGTGGGAAAACCACGGCAGGAAGTACATTAAACTACTTTAACGTCCGCGAGAGAAAATTCCTTTGGAACCGCTTGGTGCGGCACTAGATTGTAAGATGTGAGAATGAAATCCCTGCTGATGGCGGGCGGTGCGATGATAAGAAGCCTCCTATTATATGGAACCTATAAATTCAGTTGATTTACATGTATGCAATCCACCTCTGCGTACTCCTTCGGGGAAATTCATAATGTTGTATTACTACATACAACTATAAATAGACAATTGAAATTGTGCGACCGAACCAACGGACTGGTACGGTGCGCTCGACACGCCACACTACCACACCGCACCACAGACAGTTCAGTGCTTCCCGTGCTACTTTTATTATCAAAACAGGCTAAAATTGCGTTAGTTGCGGTAACCATCGGAACTACTACACCTCTTGAAAAGAAGAGAAAAGAATAGCCAAATTCTACTTAAAAGACAGAGAATCGCACAGTCATAAGTTTGTTACAATATAAATTGTGTGACGTATCCCACAAACACGGGCAATCTTTATAAAGTTCTAAAACTTCCACAATTAATTTTTCCGTAATATTTATGGCTTCGTGGTCGGATGACATTGCAACGTATGTCTCGCTCGGATGTAGAATTACGACTGAAGCGCCGAACGGTGCGGTGGTTCGGCAACACGAGCGAACTTGGTGCTAACCGCACCAAATCCTTTGAAAAACCATCGAACCGAGCGCAACGTCAATAATAATAATAATGTGCGGCAGATCGCTGAACACACCATCGAATATAGTTCGGAACGCACCAAGTTCGCGGTGCGAACCGCACCATATTCGATCGTCTGTTAATGCTAAAAAACTGCACGAATGGAATGTATTCTTATAAACTTATTCCTAGTTTTATTTACATCCTCATTCGTTGCTTCTTGTATTCTTTCATTGGCTCTGACAGATAGCCAGTCCAGCCATGCGTGCTTCTTCTCACGTACTACCCCTTGCACATTTTTATCCCACCACGCATTCTTAGATTTTATCATTTTCCTCTTCTTGCTCACACCGCATACTTCTGACGCTACAACAACCGCTTCATACTTAAATGATATAAATAAAAAAAATATGTATATAGCTTTTTATCTCGGTGTTTCCACAGAAATGGAAATTAAAAATTTTAATTAACTCCTTGACTCAATTCGATTGGCAGCCTCGATGGCGTGGTGGTTAGTGTAACCGACTGCCACGCCTGAGGTCACGGGTTTGATTAAGGGATGTTGCGGAGGCAGATTTTTTGACATCCGCGGATGCGGATACGGATATTTAAAGGCTCACATCCGCGTTTGCGGATACAGATGCGGATGTCCAAATCGATGCGGTAGCTTCGCAATTGCAGATGCTGATGTTGATGAAAATTGTGCATCTTATTTAATAAAAAATATCTAACATCACCTTTACAAGTTGCTTGAACTTGTAAAGGTGATATTAGATGTTTTGCTAAGGTTCATAATCTTGACTATTATCTTCACTTGAAGAATCATTGTGCCACCCATTTTCTTTCTTGTTGCAACCTACGCTTATCTTATCTTATCTTGATCGGGGGGCCAGTCATTGTAGACTGGCGACACTTCGACCCAGTGGGATCTTTTGTGTCGGCCCCGAGGTTTATCCCTGAGCTATCTCCCTATGAATGTACTGCATCTGTCGCAGCGTACACTTCAGAGTAGCTAGAGAGTAGCCTGAAGTCTTCAGGCTTCGGATATGCCAATCCCATCAGACCCATCCTTAGTCCGGCCAACGCGTCACATTCACACAGTAGGTGTGATATGGACTCGTCCTGTTCACCACAGGCTCTGCAGATCGAATTGTTTGACAATCTCAATCTGCACAGGAAGTCATTGGTGCCAAAATGCCCAGTAAACGCTCCTGTGAGTAGTCGTATTTGGCCCTTGTTGTACCCGCAGAACTTCCGGGTAAAGCCCGTGGCTCTGTTTGCAATGAATTTCTTGGAGTGTTCCAGACCCCTAAGGGCCATCCACTCCAGCCTGTGTTTATCATTGCCATGTGCATTCAAAGCTGCCTTGACGGTACTCTCAGAGAGACCTACGAATGGCTCGGGGCCCACAAATTGTTGCTCCGAGCACTTTTTGGCTAATACATCAGCTTCCTCATTACCCTTCACCCCTGCATGCCCCGGAACCCACACCAGCTTGACTGTGTTTTTCCTGCCAAGTTTGTTAAGGGCTTTAACACAGTTCAGGACCAGTGCTGAGTCTACAGGAGTTCAGAGACTTAAGAGCAGCTTGACTGTCACTGAGAATATAAACAATCTTGTCAGTGACATTGTTGTTAATATTCTCCTGCGCACAGGCAATTATAGCATAGGTTTCCGCCTGGAAGACCGTTGCATATTTGCCCATGCTTTGGTTCACCTTGCAGTCGTTGGCATAGATACCAGCGCCTGATCCTGTTTCCATTTTGGAACCATCGGTGTACCAGATGAGACAACCCTTGTCAGGGGATCGTAGACCTCGTCTCCATTCGTCCCTTGTGGGGACCTTTATATTAAAATTCTTTTTGAATATGTGCATTGGTTGCATTTTGTCACATCCCATGCTCATAATCTCTTTAAGATCCTTCGAGATCTCCAGTTTTGTGTGTCGAGTTACTGGCATGTTGACGCTCCACAGCCCATGTATAGATAGTCTATGTAGCGCCTTCATCGCCTCTAACTCCACAACAATGTGTAGCCGCGTTAGGTCCAGCAGGATCTCTAACGCAGCCGTTGGCGTAGTAGAGAACGTCGCTGTTATAGCCATGCAGGCTAATCGCTGCACCTTCGACAGCGCTTTCCTGCATGTTGCTAGTTTGGTTCTTAGCCACCAGACAACGCTTCCATATGTGATTATGGGTCCTATCATCATCGTGTATAGCCACTTGATGACCTTGGGCTTCAGGCCCCAGGTCTTCCCATAAGTAGAACGAATCATACCGAAGACCCGCTGGGCCTTCATTATGTCTTTGTCTACATGAGGTTTCCACGTTAGCTTGTTATCTAAGGTCATGCCTAGATACTTCACCTCCGTGGACCATTGTAGCTGTGTACCATACATGGATAGAGTTCCCAAGTCAGTCAGATCTCGCATCCTAGTAAACGGCACGACAGTAGTTTTCCCTGGGTTGATCGATAAATGGTTACTACTGCACCATTTTTCTATCATACTCAGGGCCCTCTGCATGAGACTGGATACTGTGCTCGGAAATTTTCCATTGACAAGTATCACCAAGTCATCCGCATATCAGACCGTTAAGTACGGACCTTTGTTGAGTTGTTCTAAGAGTGAATTAACCACCAAGCACCATAAGAGTGGTGAGAGTATTCCACCCTGAGGGCAGCCTTTGGTAGTAATTGCAGTCATTTCATCCCCTAACAACTCAGACCTAATAATTCTTCCTCTGAGCATACAATCGATCCACTTGCAAATGGTTGGCTCTATGCCGTGATTTGCCGATGCCACACTAATGGCATCAAAGGTGGTCCGATCGAAAGCTCCCTCAATATCCAGGAATGCAGCAATGCATACTTCCCGGTTATCTAATGCATGTTCTGCCTTATTTACCACAAAATGCAGTGCCGTCTCAGTGGATTTTCCCGACTGGTAGGCACATTGTAGCCCGTGGAGGAGAAATTTTCTCAATGCTCCCTCCCTGATATGTCTATCTACTAACTTCTCCAGGGCTTTCAAGAAGAACGACTCAAGACTAATAGGTCGGTATGCCTTGGCTTCTTCGTAGTCCTCTTTGCCCGGCTTCGGTATGTAGATGACTTTAACTCGCCTCCATATCTTTGGAATGTATCCAAAAGCTATGCAGGCTCTGTATAGTCTGCACAAATGCGGAACCAAGAGTGCAGCTGCCTGTTGTAGGATAATGGGATAAACCATGTCTGGACCAGGTGACTTGAACGGTTGAAAACCATTTAGAGCCCAGCCGACCTTCCCTTCATCCACTACCTTCCTTGCAGTGTCCCAATCTGCTTTGGTTGTACGGTAGCCTAGTTCAACCAGGCTAATCGGGTCCTCCTGCTCCTTTTCTATTATCTTACAGTCCGGAAAGTGTGTGTTTAGCATCATTGCTAGTGTCTCTTTACCGGACCCTGTTCGCTGCCCATTGCCATCTCTGATGGTTGTCAATGGGTGTGCTCTGACAGTCGAGATAGCTTTGGAGAGTCTCATTCCTTCAGGCATAGTACTGATGTTTTCACAGTGGGCTCTCCAAGCCTTCCGTTTGGCTTTCCGCACAGCTTTGTTGTAGTTGGTCAAACAGCGAGCGTAACCGCTATAGTCCCTGCTGGTTCTAGCATTGTTAAACGCTCTTCTGGCTTCAAGCCTTAGCTTGACCAACTCTGGCGTCCACCACGGTACCCTCTTGGGCCTAAGTTCCCTTTCAGGGCAGTTACTTGTCCAGGCCGTATTCACAGTCTGGACCAATTTGTCTGCTGTAAACTCTATGTCTAATATAGAATTAAGCTTACCCTTAGAATCCTCCAAATCTATACTGAGGTCACTCCTGAAGGAGTTCCAGTCCGTATTTCTGGGATTCCTTCTACGTGCTATAGGAGCTGGAACCAGCGTCCTATACTTAAAGCATATGTAATTATGATCTGACAAGGTAATCTCATCAGACACATGCCACTCGACAATCTTAGTGCTAGCCCTGTTGGTGGCTAACGTGATGTCAATTACCTCTGCTCGCCTACAGTTGACGAACGTTGGCCTGTTTCCCTTATTTAGAATTTGTAAAGAGGTACTTACCACATACTCCAGTAGCTTTTCCCTTCTTACATTCACATCCGTGCTCCCCCAGACTGTGTGGTGTGCGTTGGCATAGCACCCCAGGATCATGTCCAGGTTCTCCCGGCTGCCATATTCAACAAGGTCCTTTATCTGTCCAGATACAGTTTCCTTGTCCGTATAGTCGAAGTATGCAGAGGTCAGGATTACAATATTTCGCCCTCCGCTCCCTCGCACATCGATTTTAACTGTCGTAAGATCCCTAGAACAAAAATTGTACAAGGGCATTGCATTTATGCCATTTCTGACATACACACATATCCTTATATCATTAGTGGAACAGTTATGATAAATTACACCTCCTGTCCCACCCAAACCTCTAATATTTCCCTCTTTAACATAAGGTTCCTGGATCAGGGCAATATCATATTCCTTCATCCGCAGGTGGCGGGCCAGAACGGCTATCGCCCCGATGCAGTGATGAAGGTTTATTTGTACGCACCTTAGTCCCGCCATTCGGTCTGCCTATGGTGGCGTCTACGGTGGCAGTCACTGCTGGCCACCCCCCTCACTCCCTTCCTCCATCAGCGCCCCCGCAGCCTCCGGTGACGACAGATCTAGACAATCTATATGTGCGATTATGTCGTCGGTCATCGGAGACACGCATGGCGATGACGTGTACAGAGCCGTACCTGGTTCAATCACCACTGGGTTCACGGGCTCCTCCCCGTCCCCCACCTGTGGTGCCGTCGCCG
The DNA here is from genome assembly GCA_963675205.1 of Catocala nupta. Lineage (NCBI taxonomy): Eukaryota > Metazoa > Arthropoda > Insecta > Lepidoptera > Erebidae > Catocala > Catocala nupta. The sequence continues at coordinate 14,425,278 of OY776092.1, read as the reverse complement.
CATGGGCCTCCTTCTCCACGCTGGCACCCACTGTCACCTTCTGCACGTTCAGATCCTCAAGGATCTTGAACGTGCTTTTGTCCATGCCAGCATGGAGACAGAAGCCGCCTGCTTTTATGGCCGCAGCCGACACGCTGTCCACCAGGACAATGCGCCTGGTGTGCGTCTCCTTGACCTGCGTGCTCAGCACCTTCCACTCGCAGGTCCTCAGAGAGGGGTTGAGGCGCTGCAGCATGGTCAGCACCCTGGAGGCATCTAGGCACCAGGTATTCCTGGTCTTCCAGGCCATCTTTATTGGCCTTGGAAGCTCCTTGGCGCTGACCTCTCTGAGCTTCACGTCCCCAACGGTTTTACCGCTGAGGCCGCGAAGCCACTCTGCGGCTCTCTCACCCTCACACGTCACGTTCAGAGCTCCACCAAGCAGTGCACCGATACTAATGGCTGGCAGAGGATCCGGTGTGGCCTCCAGCTGGTCCCAAATGGCCACTCTTATGGGTTCCACCAGCTCTGCATTAAGCACAGCGTCAGGGAAGTTGTCGGCAACAACGGCCATTTTAACCCCCGTCAGCGCCTCCCTGTAGGAGTCACCTAGGTTCTTAGCACGTTTATTGCCATCTGCCTGAGCAACAGAATCGTCGCTCAGTTCCCTGACCCTTTTTGACTAGACTGCATCGGGTGCCAGTGCCAATTGCCGCTGCAGCTCACGCCGCTTGCGGTTGGCACACCCACTGCGCCTCTTCCTGCCCCGGGTATGGTCTGCGGAGTGTGCAGCCAAGTTTGGCTCCCCCTTAGGGTGTGCCTCGCCCGTCTGCTCCTTCCTGGCCTCCTCGATCCTGGAGGGCTGACACCCACTCCCCGAGGGTGTCCCGCTGGGATCCCCCTTCGGGTATTCCCTGCATGTCAGACCCCCTCTGTGGCTGCCACGCCCTCTAAATTGGTAGCCCTTTCCAGGGTTACCCCCTCTCCATTTCTTAATGCTGCCCGTGTGAGCACCACTCCCCTGGCTCATGCTCGGACGGCCACTGGGGCCATCACGACCATGCAGCTTGGGTATGTAGGTGCTCCCACGTGTAGCTCCTACACTATTGCTGACCTCTCCCCCTAAGGGTCCAGAGGTCCTTTGTTGCTCGCCCTTATCGGTCAAGCCCTTGATTTTTTTTGTGACAGAGTCCACGGGTCTATCTTACATTTCACCTGCTGGCTCCCCACCCACCATGGAGCCCTCAACGTTGGGGATGCCTTGTTCAGACACCAGGGCTTCCAGCTAGGTATAGCACCCCCAAGTGAGCTGTCCCCGAGACGTACAGCACTAGTCGCTCCACCCCAAACCACTGAGGTGGGAGACGAGCACTGCCGGCTGGAGACCTCTTCACCCAAGGGCACTCGCCTGGCGGCCGCATGAGCGGACGCCGCAGCCGATTGATCGCAGCTGGCTAGACTACGACCTCCCATGTGAGAGGAAATCCGGACCAAAGGGGCGTATTGCAGATCAGCAGCACTACCATCGCCACATCACCACTCAACCCCCAGGACTCCTTCATCCCTCCGTACGGGTCCCCGCGCACGGCACAAACACGCGGGAGGTCATTACTATCCATCGTCTGTCGTTCGACGATGGACCCGCCGGAACATGACCTTTCCATCCCAGGCAGTTGTCGACTGGCGGTTTTAGTTGCATCTATTTCATAGGGAACTAGACCAATAACAGGGGCAACCACGTGAAGGATTCCCCACCAGACTTGACTTAGGGATCTACACGACTGTTGTGCTCTCCCCTAAGACCATTGGCACCTTACTCGTCTTGAAGAGTCGAGTAAAGTGGGTTTGCATTTATACTAAACAAGCAGCCAATCCAGTGAAGCTAGAAAGCAGAGAAAGCAAGCTAGGCAGTGCAACTATTAAAGCATAAATACAAACACCCCCAAAAACGCCTACGAAAAAAAACCTACGCTTTATCTGGATTTGCATAAACATCCGCGATGATTATTGCGGATGCAGATGCGGATGCACATGTTCAAATCGATGCGGAAGCTCCGCAATTACGGATGCGGATGCGCATATTCGCAACATCCCTATTTACACCATGCAAGCTACCCGCGTCGTGAGCAAGAGCTATCATCTACATATGTAGGTATAATGAAAAATAAAAAAACGTAACTCTTTAATAAACAACAGCAAGCATTAATAAAATCCATATTGTTCGAAAGCCATAAAAATTACAGACTTTATTTCAGCAGAATTTTAATGGCAACCCGATATCTTTATTCGTAGAAGCAGCCAAGCGCAATAAGTATCTCTGATTTCGTTTCATATTTTAAAGGCCCCAAGAGGTTTGACGTAAGCACAAAATTTTACAAAGGTAAAGGACTCTGCGGTCCGATGCGCTATGATCAAAAGACGAAAGTCAAAAATTTATTTCGTTTATTATTTAAAAGGAAAATCTAATAGACCATGTACAAATTTATTATACGTTTCTGAAGTATGTGAATACGTAACGAGGTGGTTATTTTTTGTTGCATTTTCTGTGAGCATATTGTAGCTGTTATTTTTGAGATCGTAATAGCAATCAGCAGTGTATGAGTTTAATGAAACAAAGGAGAATTTGTGGTAATTCATATATCGTCTTTCGAAAATAATATAAGAAGTGTTGGAACTATTTTATAAGAATATTCAAGTCATATAATACTATCATTTACTCGTGACTCGGTGTGCGTGACTGCGTTCTTCACATTTTTATTTACGTGAATCGTATTATGTACCATACCGATGTATCTCCGTTTCTATTCAACAGGGTTTATCCAGGATATATGTTTTAACATATAGATATATGTTTAACGTTGAAGCCTTTTAAGCTTCGACTAAAACCGCAACTATTCAGTTGTGTGAAATATACAAACAGACAAAAATCTAAAAGCGATTGTTTTGGGTTTAGACGTTTTAAGTCTTTTTTCCATTGAACGAATAGAATTTTTAAATTCTAACACTGAAATGATATCTTGTTTTCATCGACCCTGTAAACCGGTCCTGTGAGGCAGTTTTTTATTAATACCTAGTTTCAATTTCAATGTAATCATTTCATTTTTACGAACAACGTGCCTAGTAAAATATGGAATTGTGATCGTACTAAGCTTCAAACTTGAAATGCAAACACCGGCGCTACTCAGGTTAATCCCTTACCCGAAGAGCATTCACAAGAGTAAAAATGGGATCCCACATGGCACACATACACATTCAGTACTCAATATTTAAATACCTACCTACTACAGATGATCGTTTTTTATCTCAGGAAAAACGTATTACGCAGAACACGAACGTAGCTATTCAGAAACAAAATATGGCGCATTCGAAATATAAAAACTGAAGAAGAATATTTACTTCTAGTTCTGACATATTATTTAAAATTTTATCCGAGGTCCTATTTATTTTAAGATTGCCATCTCAGCAATAGCCTATTGGTAAACCGTTGGATTGCCACGCTGAGATCTCAAGTTTGATTCTAAGGTAACGCACATCTGACTTTGCGAAGTTATGTGCGTATCAGTTAGTTAAATATCGCTTACTTTGATGGTGCAGGCAAACAACAAAACGTAAGTGAACCTGCATGTCTGAGAGTTCTCTATAATATTCTCAAAGATATGTGCAATCTGCACGGGGCCAGCGTGGTGGACTGGCTTTTTAACCCTTCTTACACCTGGCAGTGGGATAGTTTATACATAGGACCGGGTCAGGTTTGCTAGTTAATATATAAAATTTAACGAACTGGTGACACAGATTTACTCATTACAAACTTTCTGGGACTATGAAACGAAGAAACTTCTTAATCGCGTTGCACTAATTGGGACAAATTGAGCTGATCAACGTCACCTGGCTAAGCAATTTTTTTGTAAAACGGACATGTGTCTTAATGTAATTTGTTATTTGTTTTTTTGTATTAGGGACAAAACCAATGAGATTTGTTCATTTTAATTTTTTTTGCGAAATCAAGATTTTAATAACATTGTCATTTAACTGAGCGTTCGCGTCGTAAAAATAAAACGTAATTTTAGTTTGTACATAAAATGCAGTCTTTTAAGGACCGGGTACCAAATTTAGACAAAATCATTACAGCAGTTTACTTGAATCGCTACTAACATAGGGCAGTCAGCATTCACATAAAAGTAAATATATAATGAAATAATCATTCCTCATCATACCTTGAACTTTATTTTTCATGTCTCATTAGTTTCTTGCCACTACAACGTTGACTAAATCGACAATAAGCGATAGAACCAAATAAAATTGAAGTGTCTGCAGACCAATAAAAACAAAGCTATGTACAAACTTGCTGCAAACAAGACCGGGGTGAAACAGGGAGAAAATTGCATTCAGTCGCGCCGACCTGCTGTGAGAATGAATAATTAAGCAAGATGATCTTCAGGAAAGGTAATTATTCATTTGTGGGATTCTTAATGATAACAGACTATGCGCCTGAAAATATATTAAAATTCAAAAAATGCGTCTCTGACTTAACATTTAGGGAAATATATGAGATTGATGATGCTACCACGGCATTTAGTATATTTTTTGAACAATTTAGTCTCTTCTACAAACTTTGCTTTCCACGTAAGATTGTTACTGTACAAGCCACCAAAAAACCCAAATTGAATTTCGCGAGGTATAAAAATCTGTAGCAGAAAGAAAAGAAAACTTCTATGGATTTCAAGAATAAAACCATCTTCATTCAACAAACTAAATTATAAAAGATATGCAAAACTTTTTAATAAAGTAATAAAGCTACCGAAACGTGTGCAGAACATTCACAAAATTAATACATCTGACAACAAAATAAAAATGACCTGGCAAATAATAAACAATAGTAAATAAATTTACCAAAAGAGACCATACAAAAATTAACAATAAATAATAGAACTGTAACTGACCCAATAAATATAGCTAATAGTTTTAATGATTACTATATAGATAAAATTGTACCGACACCCGGCAAAGGAACAAACGCTACCTCATTGATAGCACATAAAAAACATTCTATGTTCATGGCTCCTAGTACACCTCGAGATATACTAGCAATAATTAAAAATCTTAAAATACAAATAGTGTAGGCTACGATGGCATTTCCACGAAAATAATTAAATCGGTAGGTAGCCTTATTTGTGGTCATCTTAGTCACATACTTAATATGTGTATATATCAGGGTGTACACCCGGATGGTCTAAAAAAGTCTATAATAAAGCCAGTACATAAGAAAGGAAATAAAGATATAATGCCAAACTATAGACCTATAGCACTAACACCTATATTTTCGAAAAATTTTGAAAGGTTTCTCTATAAAGAACTTTATAGATACTTAGAGCTCAATAAAATTATTTGTGCTGAACAGAAAGGGTTCAGAGAAAAATGTCGAGTAATATGGCTATTTATGAATTTTTACACAGAACCATATTAAACATAGACAAGAGAAATCCAGTTTGCGCAGTGTACTGCGATATGACGCAGGCTTTTGATCACGTGGATCACACTATCTTAAAAATAAACTCGAGTGCTATGGTTTTCGAAGAAATGTACTAGATCTGCTTGTGTCTTACATATCGAACAGAATACAGTGCACGACCATAACAAAGATAGATTTAGAAACAAAAAAAGAAACGACATCTTACTCAAGTGAGCGTGTAGCTATATATGGTGTACCACAAGGAAGTGTCTTGGGCCCGTTACTCTTTAATTTATATATCAATGACTTGCCCAAAACAACTGACCAACCTTTGACTCTCTTCACAGATGACAGTACGCTCACAGTAGCATGTAAAACATTGGACTTGTACGAAAATGACATTAATAAATCACTATCTGACATTATTTATTGGATGAATAATAATAATTTAAAAATTAATATTAGCAAGACGCAAATTATGCATTTTGGCCAAAGGGCTACAACTTTGCAAGACAACAAACCTTGCATAAAGTACAATGATGTCAATATACATAATGTTGATAATGCTAAGTTTCTTTGTCTAATTATAGACAACAAATTAAATTGGAAAGCGCATATCGCACACTTATCAACAAAAATAAGTAGCCGAACCTATGCTCTATATAAATATGCTCCAGTAGTTAATACAACTGCATTACTTACAGCATATCATGGCCTTGTTGAATCCATACTTAGATATGGGCTTATATTCTGGGGAAACTCAGTTGATAAGGATGTAACGTTAAAACTCCAAAAACGCTGCATTAGAGCAATGTTTGGTCTACAAGTTACAGACAGTTGCAGACCGTACTTCATGAAATATAAAATTTTAACGCTTACATCATTATATATCTATGAAATAGCTGTATTTGTGAAAACCAATCCACAACTATTTAATAAACTATGAGATGTCTCTATTCGCAGCCGAAGTGATAATCATAAACTGTGCATGCAAACTGCAAAAACAGCGCTTTTGGGCAAGAGCATTTTCTGCATGGCACCCAAAATATACAATAAAGTACCAAATAAATTTAAGAACCATAATATTAATGTATTTAAACGTAATTTAAGAAATCTTTTAATGCATAAATGTTACTATAATATTAATGATTTCCTATGTGATAATCTTTCTTTGTTTTAATAATCGTTTATTACGATCTGATTTAATTTGACATGTTCTTAATTATTGACTTCTTATCTATTACTATTCTATCATTGGAAATGACTTATTAATTAATTATTTTTATATTTATTGTACAGATTTGAACTGACCTATTTATAATATATCTCACTTTATTATTTAGAGACGCTTAATTGACATGTTAATTATTGTATTAGATCCAGCATAATTTTAAAACTCTTATTAGGCACATACATTTGCATGTCTGACCAGACAGAGCATGTTGAGACAAAAAATATATGTAACATCTGATTGTACACATGTTGGGTCAAATACATTTATCTTTATCTTTATCTTTAATAAATACATACATAGTCTTATCCTGGGAATCGAATGTAAATAAGGTGTAGGCATAGTTGTTCTACGCCCTTGCTTTGCTGAACGAGGCAACAGTTATATATACATATATTCATATTATAGTTTAGTTACTGTAAGTTTGATATGCATAAGTGTTGTAGTCACCTAAATGAATAAAGATATTTTGATTTGATTTGATTTTACTACAACTACTTATCGCTATCACTTACTATGATTTAAGCTACTGAAAATGTCTTGTCAGAAAAACGTAATAACACTGCCTGACCCGGAAATCGAATACGAAATCTCATAACACCGCAGTCGCTTTTATTATCACTGCGCCACCGATATCGATATGTCTATACTAATATTATAAGGTGAAAAGATTTGATATTTTTGTTTGTTTGTTTTTAAAACAAATAAACAATCAAAAAGTTTTTCATACACTAAAAAACAAACAAACAAAGCTACACAAACGAATCAAAAATGATTTTCTAATTAGAAAGCTATATTATCATCGAGTAACATAAGCTATGTTTAATTTTTAAATGTATTTTTACTAGCTTAATCTTATCTACCCTACTTTTACGCGAGCTAAGCTGGAAGCAAAAGCTAAAAAAAATATAATAATATAAAATTTATAAAAAATTATCATTCCGATCTCATTCCTTTACAAAAACGTGAGTGGAAAGTTATTTAAGTAGATAAGTACATACTTGTCAAATCCAATAACTTTGTCTGACTCCATCGGCGTCGTCCATTTACAAGATTCCCGATATTACAGGCCTGACAGTGACAGTTATTAAATAACAAAAGAACGCAGGAATAGTGAACGAGTGCCGGGTACAGACAAGCACAGTGGTGAATTGGGTTTGTACAGTTCAGGGCACTTAATATAGATAGACATTTCATGAACTTGTGCTTAGTACAGTACTACGCTTAGCAGTGCTAAAATTTGGCATGTTTAATTAAGAAATTGGTAATTGAGTGTAAAATTGAAGAGAAGACTACCGTGTTTTGGAGACCACATAAGTTACACAGAAATATCTTTGTTGAAGTCATGAAAAGGTTGGTATTGGTAAAAAATAAGAGAAATAAGAATAGTAACTTTTTACATACAATACACATCCTTTTTTTTAAAACAGCAGTTACATTCGTATAAATATAGGCAGAAGTGCATTAAGACCAAACTCTGCTCGCTATGGTTTTTGAAACCCATGTGTACGTGTTCCATTTTTTACTATTGAGAAATGCTTGACATAAATACCCATTGATATTTTACCCACCTGAGGAATCCAATATTAAGAACTTATCCAGGCAGTCACATTCACGACCACTGTGCCACCAACGCATCATAAACACTAACACATGCAATAATGTTATATTATTATCCTAAAATTAGTTACTATACTAAACTGAAAACATTCTTAGAAGCATCATAATAATATTAGTATTAATAAAAACGTTCACTAGTTTTAGTACTTTACCCCTCGTTCTCTGTAACGGATGTTTATTCCGAGAGCCCAATATCACGTAGACCGTACCTAGGGGGGATTTCAATTTCCTGCACAGAAACGCCACGTCCCTAGTGACTAGACTACTAAAACTGCACAAATGTACACAATAAACAAACAAATATACTTCAGTTATCTTTGACTAACTCACGTTTGAACGTGCCTTATACCCAAGCTTAATATTAAAGCGAGAACTTAATTAAGGTGCTGTGCATTTTAATTTGTCACTCTTGATAAATGCATGCAGTGGCAATAACTGCGACGTGTACAAAGTGTTCTAATATAAAATATAATTCGTTAATGGATTATTAAATTTCAAATTACGAATAAATATGTAGGTACTAATGAAGGCTAGGCGCTGCTTTAACCTACCGTATGTTTATAATATAATATCCGAAACATCCATTCGTTCGTTTGAATTGTTTCGTGAGTTTCGTCGTCTAGGACAAACTGTGATTTGTAGATATCTAAACTGTTGTTACTAAGTTATTTGATTTCGAACAACATGAATATATTAAAGACTTAGCACTTAAACAGCGTACTTAAAATATTTTTATGTTTTTGCGAATCTTATATGTAAATAGCTGCTATATACAGATATTCTCGCGATTTATTTGAATAACATTATTTCGAGATAATTTTGAACCTAATAAACTATCTAGTTTACACTTTACGTTTTAGATGCTTTTCAATAGCCATGATCACGTTAAGAATAAGATGGTGGTCATTGTATAAAGTGTTTTCAAGGCAACTCCTGCTTGGACAATAATTCTTGTATCGTGAATACCTATAACAAAGATGCACAACGGATCAAAAAGACTCGGAACAATCACACAATTAATTGTGACGATGTCACAATTAATTTTTATTTGATTTCAACCACAGTGTAGTCCCACATAGATTCACGCTTGTATATTCCGAATGGGTAAGCAGCAGTATATTACACATATGATTTAAGATCCCACTTAACGAAGGAACTTATTGGCATCTATGAGTCAAATATGCAGACTTCGTACTGCCACTTTTTAAATTATAATATCTAAATAACACATTTAAGCATAAGTGCGTATTTATACCACGGGACTAACAAGGTAGTCCTGTATATAATATATCTATGTATTTTTTTCTTTTTTCTTCCTAGCCTTTATTATTCCCAAGTCACTTGGGGTTGGCTTTTCTAGTCTAACTGGATTTGACTGCATATCAGTTTTTACACGGAGTGGCTGCCACCTGACCTCCGCAACCCGAAGGCTAACGATACCCTAAGGCTAGACCAGTGTCAGGATATTATAGGGCACTGACTTCCCAATAACGACTGCCATAGATGTTCATGGCAGCCGGGACCAACGGCTTAACGTGCTCTCCGAGGCACGAAGCAGGCGATAATTGTCGATCAATACGCACATAATTTCGAAAAGTCATATAACTTCCGAAAGTCAGAGATGCGTGACATGGGTTCGAACCCGAAACCCTCTGCATTGCAGTCTGTTGTTCTCCCCACTAAGCTATCGCTGCTCGTATTTATTAAGTAGAATTAATTACAGCAACTCCTTCAATATACTTCTGATTAAATTATTGGGAGTACTAAGATAATTAACTTGAGCCTTTACGAGTGTCAAAACTCGGCGTATTCTAGGATTACTACTGCTAAGCCTGGCTACGCCGGTGATATAGTGGTAAGAGTGCGGATGGCATTAGCCCTATACCTTTTATCTACGAGGTAAACACTGGGATTTGTGGCATATTGACCTATAAAGTTCGTCTCGTGCTGGCTAATGAGCCAGAGCTTATAGCACTATATTTTATGGTAGGCAAATTCTCAAGCTCTTATTTGGCAAAGCGGCTGGCATCTTTATATATATAAATCTTCTGTGCGTGTGTTAGTAATTAAATTTCTCCTAAACGGCTGGACCGATTTTGATGAAATCTGTGTGTTCAAGTGGATTCGAGAATGATTTAGATTTGTTTTTTTTTTTCGTGTTTACAGGACAGCGTCTGCCGACACAGCTAATAGTTACATATATTTTAAACTAGATAAAATAAATAAAGACTGCACGGATAGCGTAGTGGTTTAAGTATTCGTCTCTCTACTGCCACTGCGTCGAGTGTTGTGGGATCGAATCCCACACGGAACAAAATTTTGTGTGATCCACAAAGGGTTGTTGGCCGCAGGCCTTTTTTACTAGTACGGGAGTCGTGTTTTTTAATAATGGGACAATAACAATCTACAGACCGCGGCAAAGTATACCTAAACTCACACAAAATTGTGGAGCACCCAATTTTATCCATTGTCAATCAAACCTACAATCAGGTGCAATGGCGGGCGAATACTTGAACCAGTGTGCCAGCCATTGCATAAGAAAAAGCAGTTACGTATTATTATTTAAAGCACTAGAATAACAAAATAATATGTACAAATTACAGCTGATATTCCTAAATACGAAGCCACAATAAACCAAAGCTTTTGATCCTTTCATTTGCGTAAGGGTTAAAAAAATTCATAAAGAACTGACGTGATAATTTCGCGAAGTGCTCGAATAAATTTAATATACAAGTTAAACAATACAGTATCGTGCTAGTCTAGACTATGCCTAATAAAATGTATCTACTTAAATTTACAGACCCTGTATTTATGTACATACTAGTTTTCAACCGCGGTTTCGCTCGCGTTAATATAGATTCAGACAATAAATTTCTATACCATGTCAACAGTTTTTTTTTTTGTTGAAAGGTACCCTATTTCCTATTCTATACCCCTAACACTGTTTATGCATAAATTTATAATAAACGGTCGCGAAGTTAAGGCATGCAACCATAACAAACAAACTCACGTCCGCATTGGTAATATAAGTTAGGATATAATCTTCTATGAATACAATTTATATAAACGATTTACCTTTTCATTTGAACAATATTTGTGACGTTGTACTGTTTGCTGACGATACTTCTTTAATATTTAAAGTAAATAGGAATAGGGACCATTTTGACGAAGTAAACAGTGCATTGATTCAAGTAACAAAATGGTTTACTTTAAATAATTTAGTACTGAACCCCAAAAAAACAAAATGTGTTAAATTCATACTGCCTAATGTAAAACATCTTGGTCCTAGCGTAACATTGAACGGTGAGGTGCTGGAAGCAATAGAATCCACTGTGTTTCTGGGCATTACACTTGATTCAAAGTTACAGTGGGGTGCGCAAATATCTTGTCTCTCAGCGAAACTTAGTTCGGCCGCTTACGCCATTAGAAAAGTCCGTGGATTAACTGACGTTGATACAGCAAGATTAGTGTACTTTAGTTACTTTCACAGCGTTTTGTCATATGGAATATTATTATGGGGAAAAGCAGCTGATATACAAAGTATTTTTATATTGCAAAAAAGAGCTGTGCGTGCAATTTATCAATTAGAAACTAGAATCTCGCCCAGAGAAAAATTTAAGAATATAGGTATTTTAACTGCAGCATCACAATATATTTATTTTAATATCATACATGTCCGTCAAAATATATATTTATACATAAAAAATAGTAACATACATAACATTAATACTAGAAATAAATATAAATTATGTGTTCCATTCTACCGTCTACATAAAGTTCATGGTTCCTTCATGGGTCTTGGTATACGTTTTTATAATAAAATCTCGAGTAATATTCTAGAATTACCAGAGAATACATTTAAAGTTAAAATTAAAACTTGCTTAATTTCTAAAGCATATTATAATATAGATGATTATTTAAATGACAAACATCCATGGCACTAATATTTGCATCAGATCACAAGATATTAAATGACAAATACTAACACTTATGTTTTTTTTTTTAAATATATGTTTGTATTTTTTTTATTTTTTTTTTGTTATTTTACACCTTGTGGAATTTGAAATGAAATGAAATGAAATTAAATTAAATGACTTATTTTCGCAGAAAACACTGTTACAATGATGTTAACAAGTCCGTATATATGTCTCAAGTGTTTCGGCCTGGTGGCATGCAAAATTCACATAGATTTTATAAGTACTAAGAATATAAAATAAATTTAATTAATTACATATTTAGAAAAGAACGAAGAACATAAATTCATTGCATATTTAATCATTAATTAGAGTCAAACCTAGTCAAACATAAATTATTTTAATTAAGACTATCATTCAAATAATCAACTAAATCATAATAACATTTATTTAGTAATAAGACTTTAAGTTTTTCTTGAATAATTTAATTTGCATTGTTGTTACATTCAGTCGTATTTTAATCAAGAAGAATGTGCAATGAAGACAACTCGTGATTATGGACAGTTCCATTAAGCTTTCTTTTGAGTCTTATTCTGAATTCTGGTTTCGTCGAATTCGATAATTTACTTACTACATTTTATTTAAACAATTAGATTAAACTACGGACTACAATCATGTCTTGTCTTGATTATTTATGTACATGTAAGTGGATGCTCCTATTTACCATACTGCTGCTTTAGAGGCTACCATCAAATTTTATCAAATGCTTGAGTACCTATGTTGACTAATAGTTAATGGAGAAATGGTTGCAGCACCTTACGGTTATATTTGTAAACGAAATACTATTGTTCACTTGGTGATTAAAAAGAGTGGCTTTGAGTTTCTTGCCCGTTCTTCTCATGAGCCCTACACCCTTGCTTTGCTGAACGTGGCAGTAAATGTAAATTCACAGAAAAAGAAAAAAATAAGTGTAACTTTGACATTCATAAGTGTTACCTTGTAACCTAATTTGAATAAATTTATTTTATTTTCTTTTTTTTTTTCAACTTTCTAGAATTTAATTCTAGTTGACATTAGTGTCTTTAATAAGGAGAATCAAAATATTCCGTACATTTCTCTCACAGACTGCTTCCAGACGTAAGTACACAAGTATGATTTTAATTATGCGCTCTACGAATATAATATTTTTGGTAATGAGTAACAACGTTGTGTGAGTAAAGAAGGAATAAATTAAGAGCTTTGATGAGAAATGAGTTTTCTTTAGGGGACATAAATACATGTCGCTGTAACAGATAATAATAATAATAATTACCTATGCAATCCCTATACTAACATTCTCATTTGGAATAATTAAATGGACTAAGACAGATTTAAAGAGCCTTGAAATAAAAACCCGCACAACACTTACAAGAAATAATTATTTGCACCCAAAATCAGCAATAGAACGAATGTCCCTCAGTCGCATAAAAGGTGGTAGAGGCCTAATTCATATATCTTGGCTGTGGGAAAAGCAAATAATTAATCTCAGGTCATTCTTCTTTAATAAAGCAAACACAAGTGAGTTACATAGAGCAATTATTAGCAATGATTTTAGATTTACCCCTCTTAACTTAGCAGAAAGACCTAAAAACTTACAGATAACAAACCAACCGACAGATCCCGAAAAAGATAGGATAGAAAAATGGAAAGCCAAGGTACTGCATGGTCGTCACCCTCATGATTTACAACAATCGCATGTAGACTCACAAGCCTCAAACAGATGGCTCACGAGCGGATATCTATTCCCAGAAACCGAGGGGTTTATCATAGCAATTCAGAACCAAGTAATTAATACTAGAAATTACAGAAAACACATTATTAAAGATTTAACAGATGATAGATGTCGGAAATGCCACAGGCAGCCTGAGACTATACAACACATTACAGGAGCATGCACAACACTCACGCAAACTGATTATACACATCGCCACAACCAAATAGTAAATATTATCCATCAAAAATTAGCCATTAAATATAAACTTATACAAGATAAACATACACCCTACTATAAATATAACCCGAATACCGTATTAGAGAACAAAAGTCACAAAATATACTACGACCGTGCCATACTAACCGACAAGACTATACATTTTAATAGACCAGATATCACAATACACAATAAATCACAAAACACAGCATACATAATTGACATAGCAGTACCGAATACCCATAACCTTTTAAAAACTATTACGGAAAAAATTAACAAATACACAGAACTGAAGGAAGAAATAACAAGAATTTGGAAAGTCAACAAAGTTTACATTGTGCCGATTGTGATATCCACCACCGGGGTAATCCCAAAATATTTACACCATAGTCTTAAATTGCTCGACCTAACACCAAATACCTATATTACCATTAAAAAAGCAGCTATATTAAACACATGTAGAATAGTACGAAAATTTATGCAGAGTGATGAGACCGAACCGCGATACACAGAAGATAACGCTCTTATTATATTTTAGATGACGGCTACTTGGTGTTAACCCGTAACCGTCATTAAAACACCGGCTTACAGCCGAGTATTAAAACAATCCCCAAATAATAATAATATTCTACCACATACACACAACACGGTCTAGCCCAAACTAAGCAGAGCTTGTACTATGGGTACTAGACAATGGATAAACATACATATATACTTTTTTTTTTGTAAATACTTACATATTATACATAGAAACACCCAGACCAAGACAAACATCCATGTTCATGCACACAAATGTTTGACTTGTGCGGGAATCGAACCCGCGACCTTAGGCGTGGCAGTCGGTTACACTAACCACTACGCCACCGAGGCCGATATATTTAAATGTAAGGACAAGCATACATAGCCCTTCTTACTATGAGAAGACACCCCTGCTCAGCATCGTGACCGTTTATAAAATCAAAGCTGAAATTATTATACTAGCATACTTACATACATAGAATCACGCTCATATTGCCAATTAGAAAAATGGCGTGTTTTCCATCCAGATCTCGACAATTTTAGGTCCCATTGGGGCGGGCCTATTGTCGTCTACTAGGCACAATTCCAGACTCTATGATACTACTGAGAATTTTTTGGCAAACAAAGTCGATAACATTTAGCCCGATACGGTAATCGAACCCCAGATAATATTTTAATAAGTTTCGGGAACAGAGTATGCCTCATACGAGATGTTTATTTATACTTTAGTGTTTTGGGCATTGAAACAACAAGTCTAAACTGAATAAAACACAGTACACCAATCATTCTTCCCACATCCGACCAATTTGTTCATATCACATTTTCCCGTGGTATTAAACTAACAACTCAACGCTTTCGTAGAAGTGAGATTAAAATTGTGCTATGCATCAGCGCAGTTATGTGTATTTTAGGATTAATTTTTCCATGACAATAAAGTAGAATTTTAAACTGTACAAGTATTACCATAAATTCAACTTTTTCTAGAGGTCTGCGCTTGCCCCAGTTGTTCTGGATAAACAGTGCATGCAGTAAAGTGACAAAATACTGGCGTGAATGCATACGTATGTTAATATTTGTGAATACAAATGCGTACATTTTTTATTTGTGTCGTAGGATAATTGGAAAATTTGTATATATGTAATAATCCTTGGACCATTGCATGGAACTGAAATTTACGAATCTAAAACGAGTTTTCGGTATCATACAAGTTAATGTCAGGATCTCGGCAAAAAGCCCAGTTTGGTTATGCTTGGCAACTCGAACGCTGATTGGTAAGAGAAAGTTGCAAAAGCTGTAAAAGCTATGTTATTGTAACTATTATAATTAATTACATTAATACTGACTACATCACAACTGTCTGTTGGACCAACAAAATAGTTATCAAAGTAAAAGTTCAATAGCAATATTATCCCGTCTACACAACGTATAAGATAAACTGTAACTATGCTATGCTAAGTTACTGTTATACGTGACGTCATTTTGAGACTTGTTAAAATCGTGCAACCCTACATCCGTTGATTTGACGATTTTAGTGTCATTGTTATATTTAGTTCGTTATAGACGAAAGAAGCACTTCCATCCTTACACAAACATTTGGCGCGCAAACTGTTACGTTCCACGAGGAAAACCTACGCCACCTAGTAAGTATGATAACAGGCCACTGCTCACTCAAAAAAACACCTTTTCAACATCAACATCACTGACAGTCTCTATATGTAGAGACTGCATGGAGACAGAGGAGACACCGGCTTACGTGCTCCTACATTGTAAAAGCATGAGCAACCAACGAAAGAACGAATCTAGTAAACAGTCCAGAAACGATAAAGGAAGAAACACCTATCCCTTATTATCTTTCTGGGCGAAGCTGAGCTGGTATGAGTAACCGAACAATTTTTCGCGTCCGTCACTTAGGCACAATTACCCAATTATGGGGCTAAGAACTAACTAACTAATCAGTTAGTTCGCGGAACAGAGCCTAAGAGTTAATTATTAACAACAATAAACAACACGAGCAGTGTAGCCGTTAGCCAATCAGCGCATTCGTCAGTGCATAATTAAATTAGCAGCTTATCGGCGCATTATACCTGAGTAATTACTCGCAATTTATCTAAGATAGGCCGGATGTGTCATTGATCCTGCAAATATCTCATATCATTGCGAAAATCTATCTAGATTTAAAAACTCCTGCGCTTTGCCGTCGTCGCTAGTATTCGCACACAGATTCAGTTTGTTCGATTATCCATCAATATGTAGGTATACTAAAACCGCCATTTTGTTCGTTTTTAAAGTAGCTTTAGTCTGCTTCAGAGTATTAACTATATTTCTATATTTAGCTGCCTCAGTGGCGCAGATGTGTCATGCTTTGATTCGGTTTGGTCAGGGAAAATATGACTGGATTTTTCTGTCAACAACTTCGATGAACGGCAATAGGCCCCCTTATAAAACGTGGGATTTAAAACTAAAGCTGCCGAATAGTGGCTAAAGCTATACACATCTGATTAACCACAAAAATATTTTTTACAAATATCACTCGCTTAATGTCTCTGTTGTATGAATACAACGTATTTTTTTACTTCAGTCTGCTTGCTGTTGACGTAAGACGTATGTTAGAACATGTTTGATGGGGCTCGCTTTTATCTCTCACGGATGATTACACATTAAATCTGCTGCAACGCCTACGTCACCGCCTCGTGACGTAACAGATTCACGTAACTATCGGCAACGTGAGCTAAGCTGATTTTATATTCGAGAGTATTTTCGCCTATATTAGCGGATAATATGTAATTATTCGCGAGCTGGCTCATTTGTGTATAATAATACCAGCCTTGTTTATAAACTGTGCTACTCTGGGCATGGGCTTCTGCTGAGTGTGAGAAGGGTTAGAACATAGTCCATCATGGTTGGCAGACTTTACATATCTTCGAGATCGTTATGAAGAACATTCAGATATGCAGGTTTCCCCACGATGCCGATGTGTTCCTTCGCCGTTAAAGCGGGCAACAATTAACCCATGTGCCGTTCTATCGTATCGTAGTATTCGTATCTATTGTTATGTATCATAATATGTGATTCATCGGACAGGGAACCTGTTAACTAACAAAAAGTCAGAGATATCTTAGTCGCGAACTCTGCGTTGCAGTTCAACGGTCTAATACTAAGCTATTGCTGCTCAACTATATAGGTAGCCACCTAGAATTGTTAAAGTCTAGCTTTTTCACAGAAATACTACAAAAGTTTGTTTGGTGTTCTAAAGGACGAAATTGTCTAGTTGGACTACTCCGAATTTAAATGGCTCCCACGCTGCCCTATATCCATGAATGTGATTCTGGGAATTCGTTAACATTTCGCATTGAATGGAATATGATTCTGGATATTCATTAGCATTGCGCTACCTACGAACAGATGTGCGACTGTACATAGGATTTGATAAAATTAAGTCTATAAACTAACGCGTGCAGTGCGTAAATGACGGGTTTTACATTCGTAAAGTAATTTTTATACTTCAAGATTGTAAACTCATAATTGGATTGATATAATTCATAACAAAGGTCATACTAGATGCCCCTACTATATAAATCTATATTCAGCCAATTACATTAGTAGGGCAAACGTACATATGTACATACATAATAGACATACATATTATACATAGAAATGTGGCAAGCCTATTTGCGTATAGCAATCATATAAGCTGCTGTATGTAAACAATTCGAGTCGGAGAGTGCACAGCAGTATATATTAATTACCTCTATCACCACGCTACCAAAACTCTGTATATCTTTGTCGGCCTCGATGGCGTAGTGGTTAGTGTAACTGACTGTCACGCCAGAGGTCGCGGGTTCGATTCCTGCACAAGCCAAACATTTGTGTACATGAACATGGATGTTTGTCTTGGTCTGGGTGTTTCTATGTATAATATGTAGGTATTTACAAAATAAAGTATATATGTATGTTTACATATTATGTATGTTTTATGTCTAGACAATGGGTCTAGTACTCATAGTACAAGTTCTGCTTAGTTTGGGCTAGATGGTGTTGTGTTTATGTAATAGAATATTATATTATATGTTTTTATCGTAACTAATAAATATACAATATACAATTAAAAACCGACCGTGAGGTATTGCCAAAGTATTATTGGTAAATTGATGTCTAGAATTAGGACAGCTTTAAGATGTATTCTTTGCAGAAGACTCTTTATTTATTACGTTGGACTCCAACTTAGACTCAAACCTGTACTTATTCCTCGGAAATATAAGGCGTAATGTTTTGAATGTATTTATTCTTTATTGTTTAACACACAAAATATCTTAAGCATTGCCAGTATTGTCGCATCTTAGCAATTTGCGATGGGTTCCCTTCGGGAGTTGACACAGTCATTAGTGGGATGTGGTTTCACGCTAGTGGTGTAACAATGATGTGGTTACCTCTCTGGGGAGAGCAAGCGAGAACGAAACGTCTGAATAAATTATACCTACTGGGACACGTTCAGAGAACAAACCTAATACTGAACCACAATTGATTATTAAATAAAGACAGCTTAGATGATAAAATATTAGTACTTCGACAATATTTCTCCTACTGAAAACGCCTTCTTTCAGTTTTATTACAAAATATGTCGTAAAACCTTTCTGGGTCCCTAGTACGATTTGTTAAGTTTTGGATTATGATTAAATCAAAGGTTTAGGGTACCCTAAATTCACGAGTGTGCATAAAGAATATGATGAGAATAATTAAACGAAGAGAGATATTATGACATGAAATGGAATTGCCCGAATTATAAGAAAGATACTATAATATATATGTATATATTATCTTTCTTCTCTTCGGAAAATAGCGAGTAGGTATATTACGTTTTCTATTGCAAAATATAAAATCCTGCCGGGCTTATCTTAGGCTTCGTTATGCTCAAAGAACATTATAAAGGGTTATGCTTCATAAAATTATTTAATTAAATGTTATTAGTATAATAATATTGAGTGAAATAATACAGCTCAGCATAACTAGAGATGCGTTTTTATTCACACGGGCACATGTTATCTGCAATTGTCTTACGATAATATGTATTGCAATTTATATGTCATTGTTGATGAGAACAAGCTAAAATTTAACTCACACTTGGCTCTAGGCGATAAGCAACTAAGCAATCGTTCCATCGCTACTAGACATACTAGGCATCGCTACTAATACACTAATTATCTTGGATAAATATTTGTCTCAAGACCAGACTTTGGCAGAAAATAAATTCATCTTAATCAAATCACATAATTTGGTTTTACTTATATCGGAGCGTGTTTTCAAAACTCAAGTGTTTGTTATTTGTGCGCAATAGATTTTCTTTTAACTAAATGGAACAATAATTTGAAGCGGTCTATTTTACAAAATAACAATAAAATTTACAAAATTACGCAATTACAATGAAAGTGAATGTTTATAGGACGATCTACTTATCCAGAAAATTAACTAAAAAAGTATATTCAGAGTCTTCAGGAAATCATCTATGCAAGCGCAATAAACAGGATTTCTTTTGATTGTAATTTTTGGGTTGGTTTCGTGTCACTGATTTTATTTCATTACGACTAAATCACTTCACTGATATTGATGAAATTTGATATGAATATATCTTCAACTTCGGGGAAAGACAAAGGCTATTTAAAAACAGTTAGGAAGTTGCGGTTATAAACTAGTATTTTATAAAACCCGTGCGATACAATTATTATTTGAGAACTTCGTATAATTCGCTTTAAGCAAAGCGTATTTCCGTAAAGAGTATATTTCGTGACCCTTGGGAGCACGGGAAAACATCGCTGTTCTAGTTCCTGGTCCTGGTCCCCATTCCCGTGGCAAAAAGAGCACGCATATCGTTTTGCATCACGTTAAAAAAAGAGACAAGGCACAGTGCAATCACCGCTCAAACCCACAGCGAACCGGCTGGGTAACGACCTTTATGCTACAGCCTAACAACCTAGTGTAGAGTTCCTATGGCAGTAAAAATTCCAGCCGTAGTTATTTTTAACTTTGTAGAAATCAATGTTAGTTTAGGTGTCTTTTACAGACCCAAATACTATTCGATTGATTGGATTCAAAAGATTGGGTACGTATAGAAATTTTTATAATGACCGCAACCAAAATCGCGTGTGTAGAGACATTCGTATTTTACTTTATAATCATCATCTGAATCAATAACAAAACGAGGCAAAACTACACACTGTATAAACCGCTGTCTAGTTCTCAGATAAGCAATAATAATGCCTTAAGAGACGATAGCTCCAGATAGGAAATGTACATAATTATGTACGTAGCCACACGTTGCGACGCTAACGAACCGTGCTAAAAAGTTTTTATTTTAGTTTCAGTTCTGTATTTAAATTTAAAACAAGCCATGAAATTCAACTTAAACATCAATAAACTTAAGAAAATCACGTCATTCCAAATTTGAAACAGTCACGATTCTGTTTTACAATTTTATATAAAATGGCTGTGTTTCGGGATAGCAATTTAAAACATCTGTTCATCCATAAACAAAAAAGGCATAAGAAACAGAGATCGTACCTATTACTTCCCCTATTATTCCCAAACAATCCCATGTAAACAGGAATCCATATCTCGGTGTATAAAAACCCCGATTCGTCCGAGTCATGTAGATTTCGGCCATTTGATAAATGATATGTCCGGGACATAGACGCTTATGAATGATGGCTGGCACTTCTTACTGGGAGTCAACTTTTTACCTGCCCGTATGTCAAAATAGGGTAAGTAATGATTTGCGAGTGTTTGTACAGCAAAAGTGTCTAACCTAGTTTAATGGAAGCGAGGTGGCAGGGCTCAATCACTTCTAGATACTTATGGAATCAATAACGTGTATTTTTCCAAACATAAACAAGTATTATTCTCTATTCCATGTGGTATAGATTTTTGTAGTACATTGGTACTGTGCCATTAATATCTATTTAAATGAAAAGAGCCAAATGAGAACATAAATTCAAGTTCACGCATTTGAGTAGTAGAGCCTCGCTGATTTCAGCATGAATGGGCCGGCTCAACTGGGAAAGAACTACCCTCCCACAGAATATCGACGTGAAATAAAAGTGTATTCCTACTATTGTGTTTCGTTCGGTGGGTGAGAGTGCCGCAGGCCCAATTACCCTCTTTCTCCCTTGCCACTCCTTCTCCTTCTCACTTCCTTTTTCTCTTCTTTCTTTCCTAAAGGGTCGGCAACGCGTAAGTGATGCCTCTGGAGTTGCAGGTGTCCATAGGCTACTGTGACCATCAGGTGTGCCGTATGTTTGTTTACCATCTTAGTTGAACAAAAAGAACAAAAAATTTAAATGCGGTGGTAGCCAACGTTAATAATAGTCTTGAGATCGAGAGATCATGGGTTCGAATACCACCCACAAAATTGCTAGAAATCTATTTTGGATATAAATACATATTACATGTTGTACTGATTAATATTTTTATGTGTATATAATTTTATATTGCAGACTTACGTTTGTTCAACACGCTAGTATTTATTCAATCGCAATATCTTAGGTTCGTGTCAGTTAATGCTTAGTAGCAGCAATTGTTTCCAATCTATTGCCAAAAAATCTATTGCCAGTAAATACATTTCAATAGCCTTGTTGATATGTTTACTATTTGTCATAAAGTAAACATATCAAGAGAAACGCATTTGCCTAAAGAGACTTCTAAACGGCTCTTTTTATTGCAATGTGTGACTACAATATAATAGACGGCAGTTACGCACACATTAATAAAGAAAACAAATTAAAATTTATATATGCCTATCCCGTGGAATTAATAAATACTAATTATGTTCGGAATGGCCGATGCCATCAAATATTTTAGAAAAGCCAAATCTTTAAAACATGCCAATAACTTATCAACCAAACAATGTTATCGACTATAGTTAAATACTAATGTATTTAACTATAGTCGATAACATTGCTCAATATTTTATTGCAACAAGTAGCTGTAATCAGCTACTTGTTGCAATAATATATTGGGCATTTACTTATGTAAGGTAGGTTATCCTTTCATCCTTATATTTCCGCCTGCAGTTTTGGATACGTAAATTGTATGGGAACACATACTGAGACAAAAAGTATCTTACGTTAATTGACAACACGATCAATCGGCTTACTATCTTTATTTGAAATTCATTCAACGTTAATAATAAATTAAACATTTTTATAAATAATATAATGGCATGCTTACATGCTTTTTATAATACGTAGGTATGTGCTATCAATGTTCTCATACGCTAGGTCTAGCCAAATATCGTCCCATTACGATCGACACATTCTGTGATCCAGTAATGCCTAATGCCAATTATTCCTGACTCGGATAATGGCCTGTATTGTAGCTGTATTCCACCCACTTCCAATCGAAACATGATTGACCAGAGTATCCAACGAGAATACCGCATGACGTACGGATTGCTAATTGTGATAAACCGAATTTCGGAATTTCAGTCCTGGAAACACAATATCATGTCGTGTCTATTGGTTTTTAGAGGTACCAGCAATTGTCAATAACAGGGATGTTCCTTTGATGTGATATTATAAACAATAATACTCTAGATTATTTTACAGGTAATAATGCTGGTATAACGTAAATCATGAAGAAGTATCGGTGAAACATCGGTGTAGTTTCCATCTACTGAACCCGACATTCGAATCTTGCATGTCGCGTTATAAAGTTATATGAACATGATTCGGAATCCTGATAATTTTTGTTGTACATTTTACATAATGTTTTATTATATAATAAAATACCTATTTAACTTACTTTACGTTATTCTGCAGATTATTTAATTATTTATTACTTTTAACATATCTGTTTAGGATAATAAAGAAAAACAGAGTTTTTATGATCCTTTATTTTACCAATATTAGCATTTTTCTATCACAGGCGTTCGATTAACGTGTGCGCAATACAGACGTCACGACAATGGCCAAACTCGTGGGTAAAGATGTGAGTTAAATATAAAAGGATAGTAAAAAAAACACCTGAGTCTATTTCCTCACACTATATTAGTCATCGAGCCTTGATAGCTTGATTTTGAGAATCACATAAATATGTATAATGTTTTAAAGACGCGTACAACAACACATCTCTATATGCAATAAAAAGAAGACCAAACTTTCCTTCTACGATTGAATCATATTTTAACCTTTTCATACAACTTCTATATAATAAAAATAAGATATTTTACCATCGTTAAAAGTCTTTGCAAGGATTAATTATTTCGGCGCTCCTTTTACCGCTGTGGAATGCAATCAAGAGAAGCGATCTGGCTACCCTTAGTACAGGGACGGAAAGCTCGGCGTTTAACTAATTGAACGGCCTCGCTGCAAAATGACTGTCTACGTTTTGAAAGACACTTAAGTAGTGGCTTTAATATTCTTTAGTCGAATGCATTGCAAAATAAATG
Organism: Catocala nupta; assembly: GCA_963675205.1. Lineage (NCBI taxonomy): Eukaryota > Metazoa > Arthropoda > Insecta > Lepidoptera > Erebidae > Catocala > Catocala nupta. Next base: position 14,401,161 of record OY776092.1, on the reverse strand, counting down.
GAGAGTCGAAGTCCGAGCTAAGTAACGTGTCATAAGAGAAGTTTCGTTGGTCGCAAAAAGGTCATGGCACGCGCTGGTTAACTAGATAATATAAAAAAATATCATGTAGCCTTCCGACTACTGTGCATGAGGTCTTGGGTTCGAATAGTGCCATTTGGTTACTATGCCAAGATAAATGGGAATAGGCTCGTCTACTATTACGTGGGATTATATTTATACTATGTGGGCTATAAATCCCTCCATACATATCCGGGGTCATCACAAAACATATAATAGACTAACTACGTATTTTTAAATATCTTGAACAGTCCATACTAAATTAATAAGTAGATACGTCAACAAGATAGCTACGCTTTTTTTTTTCAGGGCGTTGAATCTATTAGAATTTAAGCATTTTCTCCGATAACTAATTACCGCCTTCGACTTTCTCCGCGTCGCTAGTATATAAAAGTTACGCTACGTAAAAAGTGGTAATCGGCTATCTTTTAGGTACAACTGAAGTAGCGTAGCAGATTTTTTATTAAACTCAACACAAATCAAAAACCGCTATTACATTAGTAAATTTGTATTGAATTAGTAGATCTAAATTAAATTACATTATGGGATCCAGTAATTCAGATCGTCAAACCCAAGAAAAAGCAAAACACAGCTAGAATAATGATACTTTGAGCTCACTCTGCGTAAATAGAAACACCAATGATTAAAATATGTTCGGGTACTTTGAATTAACTACACTGGAACATTGAGACAACTACCATCTTAGTCTCCTCATGAACATGGCTGCTGAAAAGCAACCGCAACGTCGTCGGGACAAGTATAAATTTAAATCTAAATGGTTTTAATGATTGTAATAAATAGCTTCAATAGTAGTAAAGAATTAGTAGTAGTGAAATATTTTAAATCTATATATTAATACGTGAAGCAAAAACTTTTTACGAAAATTGCGTGGAGTATGAAATTTGTCACAGTTAAAGTTTATATAGAGAAAGAGGGGCATCGCGAATCGTAATATTTTTATAAAATATGCATTAAAATATATTAAATTAATGAAAAAACACTACACGCACACAACCATGCATTTGACACACGCAGTCGAATCGCGTTCGTAGTATTTCGGCATTGTTCGGGTGATGTCGTAAAATTCTTCGTTACTATAGTTACATATCTTAAGTTCCGTGAAATGTGATTATAAGATGGTTTATAAGGGTATAGTTATAGGCAATAAAGCCTCAATAATGATCAAACTTAAAATTTAATTCAATTATGGTCGAATTTCAACCATTTGGCGACCGCTAGTTAAAATGATTATGTAATAAATGAAACAAATTTTGTCTGTGTTGTGATCGTATCCACAACACTCAGAGCAGTGGCAATGTTGGGCGACCACTTAAATGACTACAATTTTAATTTTTTTTTCTGTGTATGACACGAGCTCATCGGCAATTTCTTAAATGCATATCCACGTAGAATATAAAATCGATTAGTTCGTTTGAAAAAAATATATTATGATATTTAAATAAAATGGCTTGCAATATACGAAATAGATATAATAATTAATTAACTACAATATTTTATTTTACGAATGTTGAACTCGCCTATTTTGAAATCGTGCGTTGCGTGAAATGTGAAGTGGCTTTCCTAACACGCTTATATTTAATCATATGAAAAACTGATATCATAGCTCTACTAACTTTGTGCCAATTTATTAAAAAAAATATTTATACAATTTTCTTTAAATTCTTTGTGTACATTTTTAATATTTGTAAAGCCATGTTACAGTTACAGTCCATGTTACAGTATAAGTACATATAAAGAGCAGAAGATGGCTTTAAGGAAAAATTGAATTATTTGAGTATGTGATTATGATGACAATACAATAATATGATACCAATGTTTGGACTATCTAACGATAAAGCAAAGGTAGTTATAGAAACTAGATAACGGAGTGACATATTCGTATTTAAGATTGTAGAATTTTTGTTGAAACGTACTTTGACCATAGAAGATTGCCAGGGTTTGCTGATAAAGGCAGCTAACATTTGAATTGTACAACGAACTTCTTCACATACTATCTATCCTAGTGTACACACTTATAGCGCATTGCAATGCCTGTGCGTTTACCGTGTAAATCGCGGCTAGTCCAAGTTTAGACAAGGTTTCACGGTGGTAATCACAAGCTGACTACCACAGCTGTGTTACGACTCCGATTGTGAACTACAGTTTTATTTAACTTGTCATAACTTTCTCATTTCTCGGTGTATATGGGTACCAAATAGACATAGGCCTGCTCACTTATATTTAAGATACGAATCGTTTTACCTATGAACTTTTGACACATATTTAATTTTTTTAAGCAAAATATGACAAAATTTAATTGTCCGTAGCTAATACTCGCTTCTTGATATAGGATTCGACCATTTCACAAAAACCAGAGAGAATGGTGTGAAAACCTGCAAGCTCTTGAATGTGTGCGGCGTATTCTAATTACAGCATATTTTTATGCGAGAGATTTAGTCTTGTCGTTGTCATCTTCACAAACCGATATAATGACAAACCTGATATTACCATCATATGGGCACAAACTGGTGTATAAAACAGGCCTGACATTATTAATTTAAAGCACTGTCGTAATATTGTTGAATATAGCATTGTGAACGCAATTTAAACTTTCGTTTAAAATGTTTCCTTTACTGTATTTAAATTGTATTGAATTATTCCAAACCATAAGATCTATGTCAAAATAAATACTAAGTTAATTTGACGAAAATAGTATGAATTTGTGTAGATATCGACAACACAAAAATAAAAATACTTACTGTGAATAAAGCAACTCATTTGGGATAACATGAAACAAAGTTCTTAAAAAAAATTATGTATAAAGAATAACCCTTTCCTAACAAATATCAAGAGTAAAATATTTTGCCCTTGAAGGATTCTTAACTTATTTATAATAAATAAAAGCAAGCAAACAATATTTGGATATGGGTAACCGTATATTGCCTACAGCCCGAGGCGTGTTTTGATAAGATAAAAGTGACTGGGACTAATATTCGAGAAATTTTCCTTTTTTACTATACATATAATATAGTATCTGCCAATTTTCGAGCTCATACACTTGTACGATGTATCGCCCACAAAGTTTTGTATTTGCATAAATTGACTTTCGTAATACGGCAGCCTAAGGATAGTATTACATTTGTGTAAATATTTACTATACGAATCTTTTACGACGTCCAACTTTACATGACCTGCAAATACTTTATAATTGGTCGACGGAAGTGGTCTTTTTATATTGGTAGGATTTGTTCTTGTATGTGTAATATTTTTTCCAAAGTTGGCGACAGAATGTGGAGGGTCTTGTTTATTGCACATACGATAGTTACTATTCTCCCTTTGGCGTATTTTTTCGTATAAGTATTTTGAATACTTGTAGCTCTTTATATTAATCCTTCCGGGTGAATAGCAGCAGTGTGTATAGTTACATTCAAGTTTAACTGACCAAGAAAATAAACGGTTATTTTGTTTGGTAGACTTGTACGTCTTTACTTAATATATCTTTCAAGTAATGTAACAAACATTTTAGAGAATTGCTGGATGAATTATTTATTATTATTATTTTATTCTATTATAGCGGCTTTAATTTAATGGAACGATCGTAGTATTGCTTTTAGGTTGTTTGCTTATAAAAATCTTTCAGTGCTCATTATGATAAAACTTGCATATCAGAGAGTTCTCCACATAATTCAATGGCGGAATTGCGTTGACATAAGGCTAATGTGTAATCAAATAATAATAATTAATCAATATAAACGTTTAATGCATTGGAACATTCGTTAAATACCAAATATTTCGATTTCATTGAAGATTCGAATTTTAATTCATAATATTCCATCACTACTGTAAAGGTTCAATGCAACTACTATCGTATTATTGCTTAGTTTTGTGGTTCGATCAATTTACGAGGGATAAACATCATAACTTAAAATACATTCCCTATATAGCTTATATGCTACCTGTGCCTGCGGTTTCACCCGTGTTAATGATTACTGCGCCGCCCCTATGGGTCGTACCGTATTATATACCTTCTTCGATAAATATGCTCTCCAACATTAGAATAATTTTTCAGTTTGAGCCAGTAGTTCCTGAGATTAGCGCGTTCAACCAGACAAACTCCTCAGCTTTATAATATTATTATAGACGTTGTTTTGCCATAAAAAAATGCTTTGACCAAAACATTTAAAAAAAAATTATGGTTGGACAACCCTTATCACTAAGGGGTATGAAAAATAGATGTTGGCCGATTCTCAGACCTACTCAATATGCTCACAAAATTTCATGAGAATCGGTCAAGCCGTTTCGGAGGAGTACGGGAACGAACATTGTGACACGAGAATTTTATATATAAGATACTATTCAAATCTAACCGCATTCCACATTCTAAATACAGAGCGTAGGTATATTTTATATTCAAAGGCAGATCTCAAAGTTGTCACGCGAGTAACGCTTTCTTCAAGCACACACTTAAATAAGGACAAGATGATCTCTTAACTTCAAAGAGTTGTCACAAGAAACTCGCGTTTAGAAAACCACACTCATATCTCGTTATAAGATTATATGCTTTGGATAATATTAGAAGTATGTTTTGTATGTCTCAAGACGTTTATACAGTACTAGCTAGCGTGATATCGCATATCGGAATCAAAAGTAAAATTGTGTACACAACTTTAAACAAACCGCTTAAATGCGATTGAGTAACAAACATCCAAATATCTTCACATACTTTGAGGTTTATAATTTAATAGGACTACCTGATAAGGAACTATAGTATAACTAGTATTTTACTCATTTGTTATGAATTAAATCTTTTCTAATTACATACTTTGTAATGCAGACAAACTGAGACTTCGCCAGTCTTTAGATTTAGCAGCTATAATAAAACCGTATAAAATCAAATAACAAATATATATTTTCTTTTATAGGTTGACTAAACACATTTCGCTTGGCCGATTTTTTGAGGTTAATGTAAACTTAATGAATGCTACTTATTTGTAACCGTTTTATTTGCAAAGTTTTAATACGCCTAAGTATCGTATAGCTTCCGTCACAGAGGTTACTTTACAAATACAAAACAAGGACATAACGAAAGCATATAACTTCTACTATTCATCAATCGCACTAATTTTTGCCCATAGAGTAATCGAATTTTTGACCAATTAATTTGAATAATGAAGAAGTTACAAATTATTTATAAAATTCATGGGCAAACAATTTATGCGACGCAATTCACAACTTGATTGGCAATTATTGCTTTTAACTGCAACACTTTGTTTTGTATCATGACAAATACCACATCACATAAATTAACAGGTATGTGAGCCAATTTAACCCAAACTAGCCACAACTGCGCTTTAATGTTTACTGATATGTTATTCTATATTAATTGAATGAATTGTTATTGTATATTGACGGCTTTCCATTTATTTCATTTCCAGTCATTAAATTTGTTAATTTATTTATTTTATTTATTTGTTGTCGGAAAGGTTACAGACAAATAATACGTATGTATATGGTATAAAAATGTTCAGAGTACATGCTGACAACAAGCTTCCACAGATATACAATATTTAGAATACAGCTTTTATTTGAACTATGAACTTATTATGTTTTTTCTTATAATTAATTAACTTAAGTTAAGTTACACAGGCAAATTTAAAACGCCGGGCACGTCACGATTGCGGTAAGTCCTGTGTTTGAGGAGTGGCTGGAAAGGCGGCATGGCGCTCTCACCTTCCGGCTGACACAGGTAATGACTGGCCACGGTTGTTTTAGTCAGTTCCTGTGTGGTATAGGCCGGCAATACACGCATGTTTGTTACCACTGCGGACACGGACACGGCGCTGCACACTTTGGCGGATTGCCCCGCCTGGGCAGCGCCATGAGTTGATCGCGATAGTCGGATTGGTTGCCCTCTTGCTACCGGCCGTAGTTTAGTGAATAGTCTGGAATGAGAGGTCGTGAAACGCCGTCGCCTCCTACTGTGAGGAAGTGATTTCCATCAAAGAGCCGGCGGAGCGGGAAAGGGGTCCCATAAGCCCTCTCTCAACCACAGAGCCGGGCGCCAGATGGCGCGAGATGACCTCCAGCCACCCTGAGGTTTGACCTAGGGGTGGTGGGCTATGTGGGCCTGCCCGCCATCCAATCAGCACCAGGTACGAGAGGTGGCGTGCGTGTTCCCACGCGCGCCTCTGTGTCGAGTCAAGTCAATGGGTAGGTCTCTTCGTGTAGTGGCCTGCCGTTTCAGATGGTGGGCCGAAACCTCGGTGGGGTCGCGACCGCATGTGGAAGTGATTCGCACGGCCCCACCAATAGCGGTTTTGTCGAGGAACACCGTACCACGGTTTAGTCGATATTCCAGGAGGTCCATTATCATCGTTTCAACATCTTTCTTTTACCCCGGTGAGTCCGACATAATCGTATGCGGTATGCGTCAATGCATTCCGCCACGTAAAAAAGGGCATATTTAAAACGTGAGTTAAGGCTGGTTGTTTGCGAAGAAAACATTATTCAATTTTTTACTGTGTTTGGTCTGGTATTAAATAAATCCATATCAAGCTCAAGAGAAAGTTTATTAAAAGTTTTGTACTCTACTATTTGATCTTCTTTTACGAATAATAAAACATTTATTTTTTATGGCAAGAAAAAAGGCTCCGCGGCTATGCATAATTATAGGAATGCTGTAATATTGCAAGGCATTTGGTGCACAATTCCATGTTATGTATGATACTTTAATCATTAGGAAAACTGTGTAGAGGAAATCATTCCACAACTTAAGCGTTCGTGGGAGGCAATAGCTCCGCACCTGCTTGGTACATGACCATTAAGCTTTTAAATTGAGAAAATTACCCCAAGCGAGTGATGAAAACGTACACCTGTTATACTAAGCGGTAGAAGACCACATTATAACACATTATAAGCTTACACCTTTCTAAAGAGGCTAATAAGGCTTGGAAGTGATTTATAATTCAATCCTCGAATAGTTGAATATTCACACCAACTTAGACTAGTGACATTTTAAACATTTAAATTAGTTACCACCAAAATCATTTCTAAGGATTGCTGACTAAATTATTGTCATTTAAATGTAGTTATACTAAATTGTTACTGAACTTAGCTCATTTGCTTTATCCCAAATTTCAATGTACTCAATACAAACTGAAGGATTCTGTTACTAGGTAATCCACGGCGCCGCAGACCCAGATGTAAATAATGGAATGTGTGAGTCGCTTTCCAAAAATACTCATATAGATATTTTGCCATTGCATGGAAATCTGAGCTAAGTTTTAGAGGGAGACTACAGACTTAAAAGTAAAAAAAAAATACAAATATTAATGTATGCTAATTCTCCAGGAAGATTTCCATAAAAGTTTCTTAATAATCCCGATATCAAAAGTAACTTGATGACAAGAAGATACATTACAATCATGATTGATGAAACATAGTTGGCAACAAAGTGGCGAATTCAATAATAAAATAATATGAGTGTTACAAAATAACACTACAGAGTATCATTCAACATTTAAATATTACTTTTTTATTTAAAATCCTAGTGTATTATATAAATTCTATTTTCAATATATCTGACTAGCTTTCCACGGCTTTGCTTTGACCAATGACCCTATGTAACTTTCTATACCCCAGACAACGTGTATGCGACATTTCATGATGATTAATGAATAGTTAAGGCATATTAAACAAATAAACAAACGTATTTTATAATATTAGTTAGGATTTAAAAGGGGGGGGTTTGTATTTATGCTTTAATAGTTGCACTGCCTAGCTTGCTTTCTCTGCTTTCTAGCTTCACTGGATTGGCTGCTTGTTTAGTATAGATGCAAACCCACTTTGCTCGACTCTTCAAGACGAGTAAGGTGCCAATGGTCTTAGGGGAGAGCGCAACAGTCGTGTTGATCCCTAAGACAAGTCTGGTGGGGAATCCTTCACGTGGTTGCCCCCTGTTATTGGTCTAGTTCCCTATGAAATAGACGCAACTAAAACCACCAGTCGACCACTGCCTGGGATGGAGAGGTCATGTTCCGGCGGGTCCATCGTCGAACGACAGACGATGGATAGTAATGACCTCCCGCGTGTTTGTGCCGTGCGCGGGGACCCGTACGGAGGGATGAAGGAGTCCTGGGGGTTGAGTGGTGATGTGGCGATGGTAGTGCTGCTGATCTGCAACACACCCCTTTGGTCCGGATTTCCTCTCACACGGGAGGTCGTAGTCTAGCCAGCTGCGATCAATCGGCTGCGGCGTCCGCTCATGCGGCCGCCAGGCGAGTGCCCTTGGGTGAAGAGGTCTCCAGCCGGCAGTGCTCGTCTCCCACCTCAGTGGTTTGGGGTGGAGCGACTAGTGCTGTACGTCTCGGGGACAGCTCACTTAGGGGTGCTATACCTAGCTGGTAGCCCTGGTGCCTGAACAAGGCATCCCCAACGTTGAGGGCTCCATGGTGGGTGGGGAGCCAGCAGGTGAAAAGTAAGATAGACCAAATGGACTCTGTCACAAAAAAAACCAAGGGCTTGACCGATAAGGGCGAGCAACAAAGGACCTCTGGACCCTTAGGGGGAGAGGTCAGCAATAGTGTAGGAGCTGCACGTGGGAGCACCTACATACCCAAGCTGCAAGCTCGTGATGGCCCCAGTGGCCGTCCGAGCATGAGCCAGGGGAGTGGTGCTCACACGGGCAGCGTTAAGAAATGGAGAGGGGGTAACCCTGGAAAGGGCTACCAATTTAGAGGGCGTGGCAGCCACAGAGGGGGTCTGACATGCAGGGAATACCCGAAGGGGGATCCCAGCGGGACACCCTCTGCAAGTGGGTGTCAGCCCTCCAGGATCGGGGAGGCCAGGAAGGAGCAGACGGGCGAGGCACACCCTAAGGGGGAGCCAAACTTGGCTGCACACTCCACAGACCATACCCGGGGCAGGAAGAGGCGCAGTGGGTGTGCCAACCGCAAGCGGCGTGAGCTGCAGCGGCAGTTGGCGCTGGCACCCGATGCAGTCTCGTCAAAAAGGGTCAGGGAAGTGAGCGACGATGCTGTTGCTCAGGCAGATGGCAATAAACGTGCCAAGACCCAAGGTGACTCCTACAGGGAGGCGCTGACGGGGATTAAAATGGCCGTTGTTGCCGACAACTTCCCTGACGCTCTGCTTAATGCAGAGCTGGTGGAACCCATAAGGGTTGCCATTTGGGACCAGCTGGAGGCCACACCGGATCCTCTGCCGGCCATTAGTGTCGGTGCACTGCTTGGTGGAGCTCTGCACGTGACGTGTGAGGGTGAGAGAGCCGCAGAGTGGCTTCGCGGCCTCAGCGGTAAAACCGTTGGGGACGTGAAGCTCAGAGTGGTCAGCGCCAAGGAGCTTCCAAGGCCAATAAAGATGGCCTGGAAGACCAGGAATACCTGGTGCCTAGATGCCTCCAGGGTGCTGACCATGCTGCAGCGCCTCAACCCCTCTCTGAGGACCTGCGAGTGGAAGGTGCTGAGCACGCAGGTCGAGGAGACGCACACCAGGCGCATTGTCCTAGTGGACAGCGTGTCGGCTGCGGCCATAAAAGCAGGCGGCTTCTGTCTCCATGCTGGCATGGACAAAAGCACGTTCAAGATCCTTGAGGATCTGAACGTGCAGAAGGTGACAGTGGGTGCCAGCGTGGAGGAGGAGGCCCATGCGGTGACGGCACCACAGGTGGGGGACGGGGAGGAGCCCGTGAACCCAGTGGTGATTGAATCAGGTACGGCTCTCTACACGTCGTCGCCATGCGTGTCTCCGAAGACCGACGACATAATCGGACATATAGATTGTCTAGATCTGTCGTCGCCGGAGGCTGCGGGGGCGCTGATGGAGGAAGGGAGTGAGGGGGGCGGCCAGCAGTGCCTGCCACCGTAGACGCCACCATAGGCAGACCGAATGGCGGGACTAAGGTGCGTACAAATAAACCTTCATCACTGCATCGGGGCGATGGCCGTTCTGGCCCGCCACCTGCGGATGAAGGAATATGATATTGCCCTGATCCAGGAACCTTATGTTAAAGAGGGAAAGATCAGAGGTTTGGGTGGGACAGGAGGTGTAATTTATCATAACTGTTCCACTAATGATATAAGGACATGTGTGTATGTCAGAAATGGCATAAATGCAATGCCCTTATACAATTTTTGTTCTAGGGATCTTACGACAGTTAAGATAGATGTGCGAGGGAGCGGAGGGCGGGATATTGTAATCCTGACCTCTGCATACTTCGACTATACGGACAAGGAAACTGTATCTGGACAGATAAAGGACCTTGTTGAATATGGCAGCCGGGAGAACCTGGACATGATCCTGGGGTGCGATGCCAACGCACACCACACAGTCTGGGGGAGCACGGATGTGAATGTAAGAGGGGAAAAGCTACTGGAGTATGTGGTAAGTACCTCTTTACAAATACTAAACAAGGGAAACAGGCCAACGTTCGTCAACTGTAGGCGAGCAGAGGTAATTGACATCACGTTAGCCACCAACAGGGCTAGCACTAAGATTGTCGAGTGGCATGTGTCTGATGAGATTACCTTGTCAGATCATAATTACATATGCTTTAAGTATAGGACGCTGGTTCCAGCTCCTATAGCACGTAGAAGGAATCCCAGAAATACGGACTGGAACTCCTTCAGGAGTGACCTCAGTATAGATTTGGAGGATTCTAAGGGTAAGCTTAATTCTATATTAGACATAGAGTTTACAGCAGACAAATTGGTCCAGACTGTAAATACGGCCTGGACAAGTAACTGCCCTGAAAGGGAAGTTAGGCCCAAGAGGGTACCGTGGTGGACGCCAGAGTTGGTCAAGCTGAGGCTTGAAGCCAGAAGAGCGTTTAACAGTGCTAGGACCAGCAGGGACTATAGCGGTTACGCTCGCTGTTTGACCAACTACAACAAAGCTGTGCGGAAAGCCAAACGGAAGGCTTGGAGAGCCCACTGTGAAAACATCAGTACTATTCCTGAAGGAATGAGACTCTCCAAAGCTATCTCGACTGTCAGAGCACACCCATTGACAACCATCAGAGATGGCAATGGGCAGCGAACAGGGTCCGGTAAGGAGACACTAGCAATGATGCTAAACACACACTTTCCGGACTGTAAGATAATAGAAAAGGAGCAGGAGGACCCGATTAGCCTGGTTGAACTAGGCTACCGTACAACCAAAGCAGATTGGGACACTGCAAGGAAGGTAGTGGATGAAGGGAAGGTCGGCTGGGCTCTAAATGGTTTTCAACCGTTCAAGTCACCTGGTCCAGACATGGTTTATCCCATTATCCTACAACAGGGAGCTGCACTCTTGGTTCCGCATTTGTGCAGACTATACAGAGCCTGCATAGCTTTTGGATACATTCCAAAGATATGGAGGCGAGTTAAAGTCATCTACATACCAAAGCCGGGCAAAGAAGACTACGAAGAAGCCAAGGCATACCGACCTATTAGCCTAGAGTCGTTCTTCTTGAAAGCCCTGGAGAAGTTAGTAGATAGACATATCAGGGAGGGAGCATTGAGAAAATTTCCCCTCCACGGGCTACAATGTGCCTACCAGTCGGGAAAATCCACTGAGACGGCACTGCATTTTGTGGTAAATAAGGCAGAACATGCATTAGATAACCGGGAAGTATGCATTGCTGCATTCCTGGATATTGAGGGAGCTTTCGATCGGACCACCTTTGATGCCATTAGTGTGGCATCAGCAAATCACGGCATAGAGCCAACCATTTGCAAGTGGATCGATTGTATGCTCAGAGGAAGAATTATTAGGTCTGAGTTGTTAGGGGATGAAATGACTGCAATGACCACCAAAGGCTGCCCTCAGGGTGGAGTACTCTCACCGCTCTTATGGTGCTTGGTGGTTAATTCACTCTTAGAACAACTCAACAAAGGTCCGTACTTAACGGTCGGATATGCGGACGACTTGGTGATACTTGTCAATGGAAAATTTCCGAGCACAGTATCCAGTCTCATGCAGAGGGCCCTGAGTATGGTAGAAAAATGGTGCAGTAGTAACCATTTATCGATCAACCCAGGGAAAACTACTGTCGTGCCGTTTACTAGGATGAGAGATCCGACTGGCTTGGGAACTCTATCCATGTATGGTACACAGCTACAATGGTCCACGGAGGTGAAGTATCTAGGCATGACCTTAGATAACAAGCTAACGTGGAAACCTCATGTAGACAAAGTCATAATGAAGGCCCAGCGGGTCTTCGGTATGATTCGTTCTACTTATGGGAAGACCTGGGGCCTGAAGCCCAAGGTCATCAAGTGGCTATACACGATGATGATAAGACCCATAATCACATATGGAAGCATTGTCTGGTGGCCAAGAACCAAACTAGCAACATGCAGGAAAGCGCTGTCGAAGGTGCAGCGATTAGCCTGCATGGCTATAACAGGGGCGTTCCCTACTACGCCAACGGCTGCGTTAGAGATCCTGCTGGACCTAACGCCGCTACACATTGTTGTGGAGTTAGAGGCGATGAAGGCGCTACATAGACTATCTATACATGGGCTATGGAGCGTCAACATGCCAGTAACTCGACACACAAAACTGGAGATCTCGAAGGATCTTAAAGAGATTATGAGCATGGGATGTGACAAAATGCAACCAATGCACATATTCAAAAAGAATTTTAAAATAAAGGTCCCCACAAGGGACGAATGGAGACAAGGTCTACGATCCCCTGACAAGGGTTGTCTCATCTGGTACACCGATGGTTCCAAAATGGAAACAGGATCAGGCGCTGGTATTTATGCCAACGACTGCAAGGTGAACCAAAGCATGGGCAAATATGCAACGGTCTTCCAGGCGGAAACCTATGCTATAATTGCCTGTGCGCAGGAGAATATTAACAACAATGTCACTGACAAGATTGTTTATATACTCAGTGACAGTCAAGCTGCTCTTAAGGCTCTGAACTCCTGTAGGGTGGACTCAGCACTAGTCCTGAACTGTGTTAAAGCCCTTAACAAACTTGGCAGGAAAAACACAGTCAGGCTGGTGTGGGTTCCGGGGCATGCAGGGGTGCAGGGTAATGAGGAGGCTGATGTATTAGCCAAAAAGGGCTCGGAGCAACAATTTGTGGGCCCCGAGCCATTCGTAGGTCTCTCTGAGAGTACCGTCAAGGCAGCTTTGAATGCACATGGCAATGATAAACACAGGCTGGAGTGGATGGCCCTTAGGGGTCTGGAACACTCCAAGAAATTCATTGCAAACAGAGCCACGGGCTTTACCCGGAAGTTCTGCGGGTACAACAAGGGCCAAATACGCCTACTCACAGGAGCGTTTACTGGTCATTTTGGCACCAATGACTTCCTGTGCAGATTGAGATTGTCAAACAATTCGATCTGCAGAGCCTGTGGTGAACAGGACGAGTCCATATCACACCTACTGTGTGAATGTGACGCGTTGGCCGGACTAAGGATGGGTCTGATGGGATTGGCATATCCGAACCCTGAAGACTTCAGGCTTCTCCCTCTGAGGTGTACGCTGCGACTGATGCAGTACATTGATAGGGAGATAGCTCAAGGATAAACCTCGGGGCCGACACAAAAGATCCCACTGGGTCGAAGTGTCGCCGGTCTACAATGACTGGCCCCCGGATCAAGATAAGATAAGATAGGATTTAAAACCCTAGTAACATTTTAATTGTTAAAGTGTATGATGAGACTGGCATTTATAACTGAAATCAGCGTAAATCTTTCAAAGGACTTGGATGAGAATTGACGCAGTTAGATCATGTCTTGGCATAACAGAAAGACTTACCTTTTAGTCCTGTAGGTTTCATACAAGCGAAGCCGTGGTCATAAACGCATAGTTTAATATATTCTATCCCTAACAGTCATTAAAGCCTGCATTCCACGTGTATGTTGACTTGTAGTCTGCAATAAAGCCATTCAGATGATTAATCGCATCGATATATATCGCTAGTTGAAATATTGACGCGATCACGTGATAGTGTAGGATGAATCGTTCGTAATGGTTGCTGTGTGTCATATTATTTATTTAACATCGATGGAACACAAAAAGTCAATGTACAGAGACTGATTTGAAATTGATTAGTCAACACGTCATCTATAACAAATGTTTGCATTGGATAAATATGTTTTGTGCATTTCATTTTTTATATCAGTTTTACAGGCATATTTTATCTAAAATAAAGTTATAACATTCATACTAATACGAGTTCTTTTGAAAGTGATCGCATTTTTATTGTACAGAATATATAAAAAGTTGCTATAATAAAAAAACGCTCTTCAAATATTATAATAATATCAGCCCTGTATTAAACTGTCCCACTACTGGGCAAGGGCCTCTTCTCAATTTGAGAAGGGTTAGGCCATAGACCACCACGCTGGCCCAGTGCTGGTTGGCAGACTTCACATATCTTAAAGAACATTATGTAGAACTCTTAGACATGCAGGTTTCCTCACAATGTTGTTCTTCACCGTTAAAGTAAGCTATAATTAACTATTAAATACACACATAACTTTGAAAAGTCAGAGATGCGCGCCCTGGGATCGAAATCGTGACCTCTGCATAGCAGTCCAACGTTCTTCTGCTAGGCTATCGCTGCTTTAAATATTAATACATGCTATAGAAAAGATAAATCCTGGATGGTTTTATTGTTAACTACACCTGAAAAACACGTGAGCTATATCTATACATATGTACATACCTATTACTTAAAGATAAATAATGTATGCTTCCTAATTCGTCATATAGCTTATATTAAGTAAAGTTTTAGATTCAATTGCCGCATCGGGCAGAATTATTTAGTTTTCCTGATAGAAAATTACTAAGAGGGTTCTTGTTATTTATTAACTGAGACAATTTTAAAATATATTATATTCATATTTACTACTTCTTAATCCTAACTTAAAAATCGGTCGATCGACAATTCTTCAAAAATCACCATAAATTAATATTTACCCCGTACACGTAATAGTTAGCCTCACGAGGTTGTGCAAGAAGACTTTATGGTGTGGGACCTATATATTGTCAACGAAGAATAGATATAAAACAGCTTTGAGCTTTAGGTATATGAAAGCATTAATATATGTATATAAAGTAAATATGCAAATAGGTAACATCTGTGAAAGTCAATAGTCACCTTTTCCGTTCCTCTTAGAGAACGTCCTAAACTTACAGAGCCTCTACAAGTTAAATGAATAATTAAACATTAGACCAACTCGCAGTCACTCAAAGTTGCCGAACTTAAGTATCTATCAGCGATTCTAGCTAAAAGGATTATTAAAGTCATTTAGTTTCTTTTCTTTTCGAAGCAAACAGCTTAATTTAACTTGTAGTAAACGGATATTGTGACCGATAAAAGATTACAACACCAGACTCACTAGCTGAACCGCGCAACTTCGTCTGCTTCATATAAGAGAATTTTCCATGTTTTTGCAACATATTTCATTGATGCTCTGCTTCTATTGGTTGTAGCGTGATGCTATATAGCCTTCCTCGATAAATGGGCTATCCAACACTAAAATTTATTTTTCAATTCAAACTAGTAGTTTCTCAGATTAGCGCGTTCAACCAAATACAGAAACTCTTTAGCTTTATAATATTGGTATAGATGTTTTCTTAAACCAGTGAAAGAGATTTCCTGTGCTGAGTGTAGAGACACTATATAGACCAAGTAGTTACGAAATACGACAAGAGATGGCACTATAAAATCCTTAATCGCGCAAGCGAAGTTTACACAGCGAGTTAGGATATATACATGTGCCCGACCTCAACCGCGGCCCGCCAGGTAGGAGTGTACTTACACAAAGGAAGAACTCAGCCTGATCGGAGGATCTTCCCTTTGTGTTAGAGGGACATCACACCAGGTTCCACGATAAGTGCATGAAAAGAGAAGAGTAGTCTAGGGACTACTCTTCTTCTTTCATGCACTTGCACAGAAACAGCACAGCACCACCTTAAGCATTTTTGCTAGTAGCTAGATCACAAGTTAAAACCTTTACAACAAAACTAAAAGAATAATGTAAGTTCTAAGAGTTAAAAATTCTATCGTCTATTACAAGAACACCTCATTTAAAGTTATCGACGCTTCGATGTTCACCTACACTAATGCGAATAGATACATTAACTTGTAATGGTAGCAGTTTGTTAAGCAAGTTGCACAACAGCTTCCCATGTTGTACTGGGATAAAAATTTACATTATTACTAGCGCAATAAATTGAAAAACATCCAACATGCTGTTACCACCAAAAGAAGAAAGAGTTGAGTCAGTATACAAACAGTTATTTACGCATATGCTTAAGCAAGTTTTAGTACAAAAGTTAAAATGCAAACGCATGTAGCGTTGAATATTCAGAGAACGAGTTTTAAAATGAAAGAACTAGTGATATTATTTAAAGCAAGGAAAGAGACTGCTAAATTCGGCAGGCAAACCTTAGACTAATTACAATACATAAGTATTTTCATGAAGCCACGAAGCAAGCAAAAGAACCGCAATACATAGCAACAGACCCCTTGACATGGGCAGTCAATATAGAATTACAATATAAAATGTCTGAAGATGGAAAGAGTCATGATCATAAGGGAACGACTGATAGGAGAAACGAGATTTAACGCGCAAGTCGAAATGTTCACGACCCTTGCGTCAGTAAAGATGTCGATCAGTAAAGTTATTGTTTATTGTATGGTCGTTACCATGACTCTGGTATCGAAAAATAAAGCCATTATTATTGAATACGTAATAAGATTGTATATATCTAGCTTACTACAAAGATGATCAAGTAATCCACGGGCGCCATTCCGGCTTCGGCATCCGTAGATATCACCCATCATTATTACGGTAAGATAGATATTTTTTGGAAGTGGCTCTGATTTATTTAAGAATTTAGTTGGAGTTATCTTTTACTTATTTATTATATTATCTTATTTTAAATATTTAGAGTTTATTTTCTGCCAAAAGACTTCAGTCAACACATCTGAACATATTAATATATGTCCCGTTTTAGGAATACAATACAAAAAATTATGCTACACCTACGCAATAAAGTAAATTATTACGTTTATATGTTATTTTAATAAGTATACTAGAGCTATTAATACAATTATCTAAGCTCACGCCTACGTTTTCATCTGCGTGTGTTCTCAAAAATAAAAGTATCTTATGTGCTATCTAAAACCCTACACAGCACCTGCTCAGTATTTATCTTTTAAATAATTTCATGTGGTTGCGAGCTACTTAATAAAGTATTTTAACAATGTACCTATAATTTCAAGTTTTGAACGCCACGTCATAACGCCAGCTCCATGTCCTGTACGCCAAGCCCGAAAATCGATATATTAATATATTGTTTTTATTATCAAATATTTGAATAACTAATATGCAAATTTTGTTTGCTGTGTACAATTAAGTAATAATTGGGGATTCAATTTCTAAGTTAGATCAATAAAATACAGAAAAGTAATGATTTAATATGTTTATTTTGTATATTTCTGTGCCCTGTTTTTTGTCGAGTATAGACGACGTTGGCGCACAGGGCACGCTTGCGCCTGTCGAGTATAGCCGACGTTGGCGTTCAAAAGGTTAAAGGTGGATTATTTATTACTAGAGTATTCTATGAAGTACCACTTTATACATTTTTCTTCGAACATACTTTTAATTGCCACTCTATTCGTTTAGATACCGATTCAATAACGATTTTGAAAAATAAAGCTTTCTGTGACCTATGTGTGTGCCGCTTTCAAGTAAACCCAGGTATTTGCAAAATTTCAAATATCTGCTGTTTCATCAGTTCACTGATTTGTCAATCAGTATTTCTTTCTTTTATTTAGGTATGGCTGCCTGCTATATAACAAGACCAATGCTATCTACCATATTACCATTAGCACTGATATATGCAAGCAACAAACTGCATTAATTTGAAATAGATGAAAATTTACTATTACTTAGATTTTATTTGAACGCCCTTGTTTTCCTTCTAAGTCTAATTACGTTGAATGTTTGGAGAACCCATTTCAACTGCATAATAGCATTGTTTAAATTTGTATTCAAGTAAACACAGTTTGTTTTAATTAGTCCGCAACATACAATGTTTACTGTACATGTAATACAAGTATAATTTAAATATACATATACTGGAAATTGCTAATTTTTGCTTATGTTCAATACCAGCAGGTATTATTACCCAACCAAATGACCCACAATATCAAATTCAAATAGAAATATTACCGACCCATTTCTATGAGGCATAAAATTACATTATATTGCTTTCGATTTGCGACCTTATAAATAATACCGTTATACATATATTCAACATCTTTATTGACAAATTATTCTGGGATGATAATATGGAATAGATATCGGCTGTCCTAAAATACGAGTTTCTATGGAAAATGCCGTGAAATTGCTCTTATTAGCTCATTTATATAACTTTTGTGTTGTATGCCACAAAAAGGGATAAATGAAATGTATTTTCTATGGACTCCGTTAGCTTTTCTTTGATAGAATATATAATTATATATATATAGGTTTTCAATGTCTTATTGATAATGATGTACAGTCGGCCGCAATAGTCACTTAACAGAATCAAAAGTGCAAAACAACTGAACACCCAACGAACCATAACTCTTTGACGTGACAAGAGAACAAAAAGTAAAATTAATTTACAAACGTTCGTAATAAGCATAACACAACTGTTTCATAAGTTGCTAAACGCTTTCATTCCAAAAGTCGCTGAACATCATCAATGTCAAAATTAGAGTAACAAATTATAGTTTCAATCCTACTGCGTGTTAATCTAATTTTGGCGTTATGACAATAATGGTGCAATTATTTGCCAATATGTACGACTTTAAAAAAAAATAATAAAAGTAGACAGCTTTTCTTAGGTTTTACCCTCGGTTTATGAATATTCTGATTGTTATTCTGAAGTTCTCAGGTGCTTTAAACCAATTTGTATTATCATCAAATAACTGTTACGTGTATAATTATTTGTTTATCTATATAATCGACTGAGTTTAAGTGATAGATAACATAAAAATGTCATCAAACATGCATATAGGAGATCATGAACGTCATAAGATTGTCCTGCTTAAAGATCAAGGATATATTTTTACAGATATTGCAACAGAGTTAGGTATTTTGGTAAGTAGTAATTTAATTAATTGCTTTCTCTCGTTTGAGTTAGTTATTTTTCATAATAAAAAAATAAATAAAAAGGCTGAAACGTGATTTTACCACTCGAAAAGTAATGCTAATATAATTTTATTAGCATTGTTAGTAAACTATAGTAGTTTTTTTACTTATCTTTATATTATTGAATATCTTTTAAGATAGTTTTATTCTTTTTACAGAAACACTGTTTACCTATGGCTTCGACGGTGGGGCGAATCTGGGAATGTGAACGAACAAAAAAAAATCAGGCCGGCCTAGAAAGGCATCACGTCAAGAAGATCAGACCTTCATAAGAGCTTTTTTTATGTTGTAGGAGGCAAACGAGCAGACGGCTCACCTGATGGTAAGCGATTACCGTCGCCCATAGACACCCGCTACACCAGAGGAGTCGCAAGTGCGTTGCCGGCCATTTAAATTTGACTATCTCCCCCCAAAGAGGGGGAGGGGGAGGGGCCTCCGGTTCCCACACTCACTCGATGAATCACAACGCAAGTGCTATTTCACGTCTATTTTCTGTGAGGCCGTGGTATCACTCCGGTCGAGCCAGACCATTCGTACTGAAGCGTGGCTCTCCCAAACTGCCCTAAATAACAGTTTTAATCCTTCCTGGAATAGCTCTCAATAATAATTTGTACATTAAAGCCTAAATTTGCCAGCGAACTCGAGAACCTGGGTTCTATTCCATGTAGTACAACAGCGCAGCGTCTGAAAATGTTTTGTTTTATTTTTTTATGCCATAGGTTGGCGAACAAGCAGACGGATCGCCTGATGGTAAGCGATTACCGCCGCCCATGGACATCCACAACCCCAAAGGAGTTACAAGTGCGTTGCCAGCCCTTTAAAAAGGAATGAAGGAGGGAAAGGACAAAGGAAAGAATAGGAAAAGGATCCGAGTAACTGGGCCTCCGGCTCTCTCACTCACCGATACGAAACGCAACAGTACGGGTACCGTTACTTCACGTCGGTATTCTGTGAGGGGTAGTACTACCCCGGTCGATCCGGCCCATTCATGCTGAAACCAGCGAGGATCTACTACCTTAGTTTCAGTAGTCCAAAATAAGTTTTATTACGTTGGATTTTTAAAAAGTCTGGTAATATTTATGTATCTTACACATCGCCCTATACCTTTGGCTGCGTACAGGCGTAACTTAATGGTGATGATGAACAAAAAAGCAGCATATCTTTGTTCCGTATTTCACCATTTGTAGTGATACCGAGTGGCTCATAACTTTTGCATAATAAAAATAATACGTTTATTTCTAAAAAATATGCTCATGTTTTGAACGAGAATAACTTTCGTATTAACATTAATTCTTTAATTAAAATAATACGTTCAAGTCTGGCTATCTAAAATTGAACACCAAATAACCGCTCATAATATCTTGGCTTGAATTCCTATCTTCTATCTAATAAATTTGATTATTCGCTTAATGAACTTCAAGTGAATGGATTACGAGTAACATCATCTACACAAAAGCTCGCCATTTAATCAGGACAGTAGAAATTAAAAGGAACTCCATCCTTTTGTTAAAGTTACTATAATACAATTTTACCTTTCGCTTTTCACTCGTTTGAAGTTTTATGTTCTCAGATTAAGTGCTGTGAACTGACTCAAATATAATTTATTTCATACGTTAATATGTTTAACAATGTGAAGTGCATGTTACCAAGACGAAGTTTTCAAAGTTCATTGTGCATGTGAAACGAATATAAAATATTATCTTATCTAAGTAGGTATGAATGAATAACTTAATAGCGTTTATAGAAAAGCAATTATTGTTGAGACACCACAATCTACTTAATATTGATTCATACAGTTTATTAACGATAGTTAGCATGTGACTAAATATTAATTTATTAAAAAGACATCTCCAGTACCAGCTAAAACAGGCCCCGTGAAGGACCAAATTAACGGACATAAAAAACACTAACAATTATTTGTGATCATACAGATAGTTAACCCGTGTGTAATTCGAACCGACCATCCGGACTTGTTATCGTTTAGTTGTTTAATCAAATGAAAGTATTTAATCATAAGTTCTTTCCTCGCCCGTCTTACCTCGCAATCCTCCGTACGATTTTTAAAGATGGTTTTCACCCAAAGGGAAAGGAAAATAGATGTGCAGAAGCAGCTTAAGGTTAATAGAATGTTCTCTTTTTAAACCCTAACCTTTAAAGCTTTTCAAGACATCTCCTCTACCCTCCACTTTGGTAGAAACTAAGCCTTAGCGCAACATTAGCAGATTATAAATTACCTGGAAATTAGGTTGCAAACAGCCTGGACTGACTACACATATATGTATAAATAATAGTAAACCCTAATGTTGACATAGTTTACTTAAACTATCTCAGCCTTTTAATCCTTCAGTATAAGCATATACACATACATTCACAAATGAATAGCAACATTAACTAGCATTCCTTGTTTATCGAATGTCGTTATACACACAAATCACATACCTATACAAACACCTAGAGTCGAATCGATGTTATATTAGTTTGTACAGTACGATACGCAACTACAGCTCAGTACTAAATAAAGTAAATGGCCAATAAATACAGTGCTGAACTGACCAATAGATCTATAGTCAACACAGCTGATATTGCTGCATACGTGCCCAAAACTAATGAGAAACAAGATGGTTACGCAAATTCTTTATAAAAATACATTAATTTGTGTAAAAGATGGTTGGTTATAACATACTTTATAGCAGATGTCTTCCCACGACGGTTAATCCAAGACACGGTCTATCTATATGCCAAGTTTTATGCAAATTCGTTCTTCAGTTTAAACGTTTGAATTTATTATATTAGTGGGTTGAGAAGTCATATCGAACTATATTTATATCTCAATGTAAAGCTGTTTAACCCACGTTTATGAATTCGCCGCTCCCATGGCTCGTAGCGAGATATTATTTAGAATATTTTATTTCTGGATAAAGTAGCCTTCTAGTAAAGGAAAATTAGAATCGGTTTAGTCGTTTTGAGATTATCAATTACTAACAAACAAATCTTTCCTCGTTATAATATTGGTATAGATAAGATAGTTATGAAGGACTTTCAGATTCAGGCTTCCGCACTACATTTTAATTCACCATTAAATGGTGCATTTGACATAATTTTGAAAAGACTAACGTTCGTATATGTGCTTGAACATCAGACATTGATTTGGCGGTGCAACAGTAATTTCCCTAAAATGCATAAAAAATAGACTTGCGATCGAGAAAGGTCATCGATTCTGTATTTCTTGCCATATCTTATTCAGTGGCTTACAATTATAGATATCATAAATATTACTTATGTACTGTATTTTTTTCGTTTGATACGATTACGAGGCGTAACTATTCGATCGATCATCATAAAATTTTCATACAAGTTGTCAGGGGTAGGACTTTTCATCCACTAAAAAGTACTATTTCTAACCGAAGCCGCACGCAAAAGCTCAATAAAATTTAACTAGTAGGTATACCTGGGTATACAATACGTGGAATACACTATTTTGACCTAACTATTTGTAAGCTTTCCCGTGATATGCGAATTATATTTAGAGTGGACGTATTTATTTTTTGTAAAATAACGAACAAGAATTTGGAATTTTATCTCTAAGTTTATCGTTATAGAACGCAATTCCTATTTTGAGGGCAATTATCTGTCTGGCCTGAGGCTGATTACTATACAGGGTGACTGAGCCTGACCTCCATAGCCGAACTAGATTCAACT
Organism: Catocala nupta; assembly: GCA_963675205.1. Lineage (NCBI taxonomy): Eukaryota > Metazoa > Arthropoda > Insecta > Lepidoptera > Erebidae > Catocala > Catocala nupta. Next base: position 14,378,230 of record OY776092.1, on the reverse strand, counting down.
TGGTCGGATTACCGCAATCTAGAGTTGGAACAATTGTTAAGAATTTTGGGCTTCTGACAGGCAATTTAATGTTTTCTTCAAAGGGCAGTGTTCTCTCAGCCGATATAAGCGTTCAATTAACTGTTTGGTCTTGACAACTTGCTTGAGGCAAAGAATTCTTAGGTGTGTTCGTAAATGAACTAAAATTTAATGCCCTATACTTATTAAGACAGCCGAGGTGATGCACTAGTAGTGACGGCTGTTGTTATTGGAATTTTCTGTAAATATTGTATATGGCACAACTCATAAAAAGTGATCAAGTACTTTAAAATAAAATTGGAACCAAAAACGTCACTAAATAAAAATCTCTAACACAGAACATTAATACCACAGTGACATTGAAAGAAATTGATATGCAGTTTAAATACCTATTCCAATATTACATTTATTATATTAGCATAGCTTAGACACTACAATCAATAAATATTACTATAGCCCATTAATAATCATATACTTGAGCAACACTATGTCAAACACTGTTATATTGCCTCAATAACTAGTGAGATAAATCTCATGGCATCTGTCCAACACTCCGGAGGCTGTACGTCAACGTACGCAGAATAGCTCAACGTGCTCTATCACATCGAACGATCTCAGTTCACTACAGCCTACGTCTTAAATCCGATCGGCCCACTTAATCCGCTTAAGGGCCATGGTAATACCATTCTAAGCCCACTCGTCTTTTTGTAAGGGATGTTCGATTTCGGATGTGATTTGAATGTGGAGTAATAACATTTTTATTTCCAAACGTATCTACCAATCGCTTCGTCAGCCTAAAAGTCTTCTGGAGATTCTGGTAACTGCAAAATACTTTTGATAAGTTAACATATACTACAGAAAATTCAAATAAATTACATATGAAAATCTATCAATGCCTCAGCGGCGAAACTGTTGTGCATGAAGTCTTAATGTCGTGAGACTGGTTATGTGAACACAGTCGAGGCAAAATTGCCTATTACTTGGTACCTAAAGCATAACTAGCGCTATACAAGTTATATATACCTCTATCTACCCTTTCAGTGATATACTGATGTGAATCTCCATGTATTTTTATGTCAGACACTTCTTTATTTTAACTCAAACACAATCCACAAAACACGTTATTCAAACAAATGTTGATCAAACAAAATACCTCTTTTGACATTCGAGTGTCGCACACTATTCGCAATATGTCTTCAAGAGAAAACGTAAGCACTGAAGCTAGGGTTACAGCTGGGGTTGCGTTGAAAGGCTTCGGCGCTCATTCGTAAAATAGGTCAAGTGACGGATGAACAGTTCGGTACCCACCGATTTATCATTGTCGCCGACCAAGAACCATAAAAAAGAGCAATTGCTATCCGTGAAAGGCCACTGGTCTCAAACAGGCCGGTATCGGGCTGTTTTGAAATAAGTGTCCGTTTGTCATTGACCAAACACTAGTCAATACAAACAGTGAGATCCTTTGAGCGAGTTCATAAAAGTTCTCTGAACAAAATAGCGCTGTATTTTCTGTATTTTGTGCTAAAAGCAACATCTTTTGTTGCAGTGGTTTCTATAAATTGCTTTGGTTATGTACTGGTTTCGTAGAATAAGAGACAATGTTGAATAAACGTTTTTACGGTTTTATAAAAACAAGAATTACATTATATTATACCCATAGCTGACTATATTGTAACTTTACTTATTGTTACAAAATCTTGAGACATTAGTCTGCGCTTATGTTTACTCTCAAGAACCCGACTTCGATTCCCGGTTAGAGTAAAGTGTTACTAAATTTTTCTACTACGATTGTTTAAGAGCAGCATGTTGATTTGATATACATAGGTATGCCAAGTACACCATAATAGATTCGCACCATATTACATAGGACTTATCTGGTGATAAACAAAGCTGGTGACATGTGGGTGTAACATACTTCTGCTTACCCTTTCGGGTACATACTGATATTGATTATGCATATATATGGTAACTAGATATCTGGCTTTGTGTACAGTTGCCTATTATAGATTTTAGTCTGTTGTATACAGTATTGGCAATTTTTTTTGGAAATTGATGTCACCTGCATGTTGCGAGTATAGAAAAAGGTCTACACTACACTACTTATATATGTATTAAGCCGAGATGTATTATATACACATATATGAATGTATATATTATATAAGGATCTCTAACAAGAAATACACATCTAAATAAATTAAATGCTAAATAGAATTGTAGTTTCTGTGTTTTCACATTTACTAGAGAACACAGTATGTAACAAAGTAGTACTTAATAGGTACATGAACTATAAAAAATCAAAGATAAATTAAAAAAACAAATAAACGGTATTTATTTATTAAGGAGCTCCAACAAAGAGTATACACACAATTGCACAGACAAATGAACATTAGTTTTGTATAGTGTACTCCTTTAGTTATAGGAGACCACAGCATGCACATACATATAACAATAAAGCATAAAATAGAAAATCTAAAATAAATTAATTAAAATAAACTACACGTTAGGAATTAAATTAACAAAAGAAATAAACAATGTGAAACTTAATGAAAAACTTAAAAAACCTGTTCTATATGTGTTTTATATTTTAATAAGGGTTGACTAATATCAATATCATAACACGTTGATAAATCATTGTATTGTCTACAAAGCCTTGGTACAGCAGCGTAATGACCCAGGTTGGTTTTTGAGAATGGAACATGGAATAGGTTATAATTACTTTTTCTTGAAATTTGGTTAGGTATTTTTATGTGTAAGGCGCCTAACAGTTCACTACAGTCTGTGATGCCGTTCAGTATTTTATGCAGAAATATGGCATCTAGTTTCAATCTGCGCCTTACTAATGTTTTTAGTTTATAATGTTTTAACCTTAATGTGTAATTTGAAATTTGTTTTGCTAAACGGTCTTCGTAACGTAGGTGGTAGAAGAAGCGCCTTTGGACGCTCTCTAAACGCTTTGTATATACGTCATAATGTGGATTCCATACGACTGAGCCATACTCTAGAATCGGGCGTACAAGTAAGTTAAACAGCTTTATTTTCGTCGACAAATTTTTGAAGTCCTTGCATCATATCAATCAGAAATAACAAAGAAATACAAAGTGACCATTACTATACTTAAGATTTACACTAATTAAAATGAGAAATATGATCTACGAACCGTTCCGCAAATACATTAATATTATGAAGACCTCTGCAATGCAGCTTTTTCTTTGCGTAGTACCAGCGTTGTAGTCTATACGGCAACAATAGCTGACGCAGTGCCTTATTTGATCTCCATGTACCCACCTTCTGTTAAATTGTATTTACTAATAATTGTTTTTTAATTGGATCCCTAAAGCATAAAATTTTAAGACCTAATATAACTTAGCATAATTGTGTTTGGCATAATTATATTTTCGCATAATATAATTACGCATAACAGCTTAGGTACGTATAATTTTTAAGCATAATTTCTCTAACCATAATAATGATAAAGCATAATATTCTAAAGCATAACTGCAAGCATGCAGCATGCAAGCAAGCATGCAGCAGGCAGAGTTTCTGTCACGGCTCCGGCGCTGCGGGCCTCCGGCGGCCCGATTTTAACGATTTAAATCACACATGATTTTAAATTACACTTTAGGGGTAGGACAAACAAGACTACGTAGAGTCAGTTTTGCAGCAATTCGGTTCAGTCACTAACTTTTATGCGAATCAAATTTATGCCAAAACAAATTAGTCTTTAAGATGATTATGCCAACATAAAATGTATGCCTAAAAAAATTATGCCGAAGTATTATTATGCCAAAACAAATTGTGCCAAAATCGTTATGCCGAAGTATATTAGGACAAAGTACATTATGCGAAAAGAAGGGATCCCTTTTTAATTATGTATGTATGGAGATTCAAGTAAAATATTTTCTTTCTTTCTTTACTAAAATATTTGACTTGAAGTTCAACTGCCATTGAAGTTATTACACTCCGTAACGTTCCGTACAGGCGCCGCTAGTTACTGGCGCGTACTACATGCCCATGACACTAACACAGGCGGCGACATGCAAACAAGTAAATTTTTTAAACGATGGCATTACTTATTTATTTATTTATTTATTATTAATAGACACGCCAACAGTATACATATATCACATTTAAACATTTAGCTCTCTATACAATTATTATCCTTATATGTACACCTATAAAAGGCATGCATAACATACATTATGTGTAGAGCTGACTCTACACATAATGCATGTGTCACGGGGGACTTAACAAATATTAAAGCAACAGACACAAATGGCACTCTGACTCACTATATGTGTGTGTGTCTGTCGCACAAAAGTTTATGTTGCGTGTGGATCAAACCCGCTTTAACTGCTACCCCATCCGAGCAGTTATTCATATGGTTTACTTGCGTTGCCCGCATATAGTCCGCGTAAGTGCCTTTGAAGAAACTAAAAGTGTCATTTAGTTAAGATAACTAAAAACTAAATTAAAATTTATATGAAGATAACTGCATTTTATTATCCTTTTCTTTATTGATAGTTACGCCAATTTTTAGTTTGGTTGAATTCTATATTTTATTAGAAGTCCTAATACCTAATGCGTAAAGTAAACCCATCGGACCAAGAGTAAATAGCATATGATTATTTACCATTGACAAACAGGTCAGCGATATAATCAAACATCAAACACAACATTTGTGTTTGGTATTTATTTTATTACGTACCTATAAACACGGTAATATGTATCTACGATTTAATATGACACAAAAATGTAACAATAATTGGATTGTTAATACATATACGAGTACTCACGCATTTTTCCCGGAGGAGTAGGAAAAGACTTCCGATTTCCTCTCGCTACAATCCTGGCATATCTCTCTTGATTCATTCTCTTTCATTATTTTCTTCATGCACGCTAGTCGGTTGGGTAATCTTAATCTGGCCTTTTTTTCAGAATGTTCCCGATATGATCTCGATAGAATAATAATATATTTTTTATATAGGTACTTAAAATTGGTTAAAATAACAGTAGTTATGCGATATTATACAGAAGTTGTTGTTTATTGTTATGTGTAAACTAAACTAATGTACCTATGTAAATATATTATTATGTATTTAATCGTGGTATATTTTAGAATCTTGTAGACATTTTAAAATTATATATGGTCACGGGAATACTCGTCGCGAGTCGTTTTGGCTGCTGAAAAGCAACTGAAACGTCGGGGATAGGATAGATTTAAATAGTTATAAGTAACCAGAAGTTTAGTAAGCGTTTTTTTTAATAAGCCGCATATATTTCATAGCTATTCGTATACAGCAAAACTGTGTATGCTGATAGCTGCGTAAATTATAAGTTTATATATCTGTACAAGACAAATTTAATATGAATGCTAATTATCCACTCGAGTACCCTAAAACAAATCGAAAATAAAGGTTACCAAGTATATTTGTTACTGGGTGACTGCTTGTTCTCTGTATATTTAACTTTTACTACAATCTGGCCGCATGTACCGTTACCCTTCTAAATAAATGTAAGTGGATGCGCCTATTTCACCTTAAAATTGAAGGCATACAATGTTTAATTTACTAGTTTTAATGTTTAAGTATTTTAACTAGTATATGGTGCAGTGTAAAATGGGCATTTATTGTATTTGAAAGGAACGTATACTTTTAGAAGGAGTTTGAGTTTGATTAAACTAGTTTTCTTTGTTATTGCCTGTCAACATGACTACACTCCACCTGATGGTGAGCAGTTGTGTAGTCCACGAGCATAGCGCCTCACATCACGTTTTCACGTGAAGTGGTGACGAGGTTTAATATCGCTTGGTTTTATTGCTACGTTTACTAGCTTTGTAAGAATCATTACTAATATATTTCTTAATACATATTTTTTATTGCTCGGCGCTGTATCTTGTCATGTAATTATTAAGTTTTTATTATGCATCCTTTTAAAAGCAATTTGATACGTAGCCGTTACACAATATACATGCTGGAGGGGTTGGCAGAAACTAAGCTTTCATTAAATTCTTTATATACGATATTCGGTTTACGATAGATACTCTTAACCTGGACTTTCACCAGAAAGCCTCACATGTGGTCAGAGAGAACATTTCCCGAGTCTTGCCTTTCCGTCTGTCCGATTCACATTTGCGTTAACTTATACGATTTATTGTTTATCTTGTATTAATTCTTGATATACAAATTCGACTTTCAACTTTGTTAAAAATTGAATGCTTACTTCTGTTACCAGTGTTCTTATATTATCTTGTCTATATTTGTATGTAATTTTAATAAGATATAGCTGTGATTTTACAACATAGAATATACATAAATATTTTACAAATGTATTGCTATTTAAAATCCTAGCTTAGTCGACGCCTACTCGATCCATTTTGCGTGAGAATTAAACTTACCTGTCGAAATGTAGACAATGATGCGAAATTGTGTTAATGAACTAGTAGTTGCGTATTCTAGTCCTTGTAGCCTATTACCATAAGTATCTGGCCTGTGGGTATAAATTATTCTATACGGTAAAATAATTGCACTGCTTGTCATTTCACTGTTGCATATCTGACTTATCGCGGCGCTTTGGAGCGGAAAACGGGCTACACTCTGCCGCATACTATTTCATTATTCTGCATTTTTTATAAATAGTATAAGAATTTCCTTTAGTTATATGACATACTTACTATAACTTAGTTACTATAACTTACTATAATTTATTTATCTAATGCTTCACCAGATTTACGTTGTGATTAGATTTTGTGATGTACGTTGCCTTATAGATGAAATGTACATGTTATACCTACATTTAAAATAGACAATTTTGAATTGTTTGATATTTATATATTTTAAGAAAACAGACAGATATATACTTTTCTTAAATAAATAATTTACAAAAAGATGGTGGTAAGTATAATAATAATGATAATGTTGCAAGTTATATACTTGCAACGTTATCCACATGTGCCATATTATAAGCTATGTAGGCTGATATTATAAGCAAAGCCCAGATAGGAAACATCTGGGCTTCTAGTCAAAGTTACAGTACATAAAATTGAAAAAATGTTCGTAAAATAGCTTATTCTTATCTTTAGTAGTAGCGCTAAGTAAACTTTGCCGGTTCGTATTTGAGAAATACAGTGCTTTACAAATCGTTTCCAGTGTACACTATTCCGTTTGAAAAAATATACATCACTGATGTTATTATAACTACAGCATATCGAGTTTACACTGGTACGTTGGATTCGGTTTATTCAGGCATCGGTGTTTATAGACGAAAAATAAATAAAAAAATACATAAACGACCCACATGAAGCCTTTTATGCGAGCATTGGAAGCACACACGTTTTGTAAATATAAACCATGTAATGCAAAGAAACAAGAAAAATACTTATTTAAAAAACCTGCTAATAATAAATAGAAGAAAACATATATACATAATAGACCTCTATATATCATTTATACCAGTATATCATATTTGTCTACTAAATAAGTTAAGTAAAAATAATAATATTTTATTTATTATTATATTAATTATTATTTAATATTATAAATACGAACGTGAGTTTGTTTGTTTGTCTGTTACGCCTTAGCTAGACGACTAATCACCAAAAATTTCACATACACGTTGTTAGGGAAACAGAAAAGGACGTAAGGTACCATTCATTCAGAAAAAAGTAGGTACTGTTAAAAATCTACACTAACCTGAATTTACGCGACAAAAGTCGCGGAAAAATTCTTATTATTATATAATTGAATGTCAAGTAAAGTTAAAGAAATTTATTTCATGCGCAGAATTATGTACCGAAATATAGTTGATTACTTTGCTTGTAAATGATGACCAAGATATTTATTTTTACACACTGCACAAATATAGCCGCCTATTCAGACCCTTTAGCAACATCTGCTTATAAATGAAACAACGATATAGTATAAGCTTTTTGTTTCACAGTCTTCACTAAAAGTGGAAAAAAGGGTACACGACGCGTTGAAAGATTCGTAAGTATGCAAAATTACGGTACTCCAACGTAGGAAATAACAGAAAGCATCGGTACTATGTAAGTAGGAGAATGGAATTACGTCTCTACGACTAAGCAACCTGTATACGAATGAAGTGACTTAAGCAAGTCGGGCACTAAAGAAAGTGAAATCTACAATATTTACAAATAAGTATTTATAAAGGTGAAGAAGAACATCGTGATAAAACCTGCATGTCTGAAAGTTTGCCATAATGTTCTCAAAGATATGTGAAGCCGCACTGGGCCAGCGTGGTGGACTATGTCCTAACCCTTCTCACACTTCGATGACTAGTGGAAGGAGATAGCGAGAAAACTAGCAGTTAAAAAAATTGCATCACACCACAAGGCATATTCACAAAACCAATTAATTAGGAAAAATAAATAAAATTAGGAATTATCTATTTCTATGTATAATATGTATGTATATACAAAAAAAAAAGTATATATGTATGTTTATCCATTGTCTAGTACCCATAGTACAAGTTCCGCTTAGTTTGGGCTAGATAGTGTTGTGTGTATGTGGTAGAATATTATATTATTATTATATTATTATTAATTAAGCATAAAAAATTTTTACGGTAGAAACAGATATCTTTCCAATAAAAGTAGATCTGATTCGCTAGATAGTCGTAGCTGTAGTATTTTATCACTAGCCAGTAATGTTATCTCTTTCAAAAATCATCCATTTCATAATTTATTTAGTCATTTAATTGCATTTCCCTCTTTGGGCAGCTTAGCTTCTATTTCAGATACATATGTAGTTTAACACATATCATATAGAATAGTCTAGTATTACATACCAGTGAATATTGCGCTGCAATATGTTACTGCATAATACCGCAGTGCTCACAGTCGAATATAGCATATTGCTAACATTTTCTTCTTTTTAGTACTAAAAGTAGTGTTAGTTTATTCATAATTTTATAGTTCAACATTCGACCGATTTCAAATGCATATGTGAAGCCTAGGGTACACGTAAGACTTTTGTTAATACTGATAAACTTACTGACGTGACAGACAATGTCAACAAAAGTAATTAATTTAAAGAGAAGAATGCAAAAATTTATAAAATAAATTGTATTTTCGTAGGATGGAATTAATGTGAAAACATATCAGGCATACTTGTAAAATTATAACACAGATCAAGAATGCAAGCCTGTTGAAAATAATAAACGTCCTAATTTTAATAAAATAGCGGATGAAATGTAATATCAACATAAATTTCAGTAATAAATGAATTTCTGGAACCCAAGTTGGTATTACATTTTGTTTAATTAAACACAAGAAGAAACAAAACACAATAAAACTTCAAGATACTTTGAGCTCATTCTGTGTCAACAGTTCCACCAATATTCGAATTACACAATATTAGTTATTACAAAGTGCACTATAACTAACATACCACTTCAAGACTATAATTCCTAAAAAGCCCCTGAAATGTTGAGAAGATCCATATTAATATTATGTGAACGTTAGTTCGTTTGTTTGGTACGCTTTTACGCCAACTACTCTACCGATCGTCATGAAATTTCGCATAAACGTTGTCAGGAAAAAAGGACATAGTTTACTTTTTACCCAGAAAAAAGTGTAAAATAAATATACAAATATTTTATGTACCATTTTTCATTTGATTTAAAGTTGAAAAAGAGATTTATGTAATGAATAAACCGCATCTCCAACTTTATATCAAATAAAAAATATTCAACATTTTAAGTCATTAGCAATCAAAATGAAAAATATGTTTATTCATGTAGGTCACAAAGTAACAGTTGTGAACGTCAAAGATACATTTATTAATGTGAATTTACATTTACATTTACCCGTTGTCGTGTTCAGTAGAAAAGTTGCAAGTACAAGTCAACAACAATTCATACTGTCAGAAGGACAACATGATGTCACCATGAGGGTACCATTTTCGCCATTTTAGTACGGAATCCTATAAATAGAAGATAAATATATCTTTTTATTTGTCACAAACATCAGAACATGTACAACATAAAATGCATGGTGTCTCACGAAATATACGTTCATCATGTTTTGCTTTTAAGGCATACAAATATTAGGTTATGTTAAAAACTGTATTACATATGATATTTAATTAATACAAACAGTTTATTTATTCATATCCAAAATTTAATTGATCAAAAGATAAAAATTGCAATAAAGTGAAGTAGAAATAGAATATCTGAACAGAAATAGAAAATAGTTACTGTGGCAGAAATCGCTCGTGTGTGCAGGAGTTAATATTATTTGCTTAAATATAAATGTGTTTGGCAACCAACAGATTTGTAACCTATTTATAAACATCCTGGTAAGGTAAATGTCAATATGATGCGAACTAAATGTAGTGTTTATTTGTATTTGGTTAAAACTTTTACTTTGATCCGGTATTTATTTTTGTACTAGGTATATGATAGGTTTATAACAATGAGATATGCGATTACATTTTCCAATGCAAATGTATTTTGAATTAATAGCTATGGAAGCTAAAAAACCATTTTGTGTTAGGTCTAGAAATACATAGTTTCAAAACTCGCGATGTAACCAATCAATACTTTTGAACATGAAGAGTTTAATACCAAGACAAACATCCAAAAATACATAATAATAATGTCCAGTGTCCAGGGGGCCAGTCAATACAGACCGGCGACACTTCGACCCAGTGGGATCTATTGTGTTGACTTCCCCAATAACGACTACCATAGATGTTCATGGCAGCCGGGACCGACGGCTTAACGTGCTCTCCGAGGCACGGAGCAGGCGATAATTGTCAATCAATACGCACATAATTTCGAAAAGTCATATAACTTCCGAAAGTCAGAGGTGCGCGACGTGGGTTCGAACCCGAGACCCTCTGCATTGCAGTCTGTTGGTCTCCCCACTGAGCTATCGCTGCTCTCTCTCCCCTCTTACTAGTATATATTTAATATATAGTCAGCATTTTTATATTATTGTAAGAGCACATTAACCTGCACAAATATTATGCAAATGTTAGTAGCGTAACATTTAAATAATTTGATTGAAGGTAGAAAGAAAAGCTATCATACGCCAATAGTAGCACTTATACTTCGTAACGTTACAAGTCTAACAATCAATTGCACATGAAGGAACAACCATGCAAACATTCAGTTACCAACAACAATTACACAGAAACTCCAATTTAAAATTTTAAGCTACATTAATTTTAACTTCCCGAATTCATGCAGCAAAAATGTATTCATTCATTTAACAATAAATGACCGGAACTGAATGTGTCCCAATTTACTTTTGTGTATTCCTATTATGAATGTACAAATGTGGTGATACAAACTGACATTGTAGCGCCCGCGGAGCGAAGGCACTGACCACAGCACGGTATTACCGACCACATAATTCAGCCACCACGGACGACGAAGCACCAAATGCCGGTTTATTTTTGCACCTATTCATGACACAATATGCTGCAATTTTCCACACGCTAAAGCTCCGATATAAACATGTATTGAATATTTTGCAATAAAAATGAACTGCATATCGTCTCTGTAAACCTCAACGTGTGAATGTGTTCAAATGTTATGTGTATACTAAGCTATGTAAATAAAGGGTATTGACTTTGTTATTTTACGGATAAATGGATGTTGCCGGGTGTAAAAAAGTAATAACAATCAGAGGGTGTGCGTCGCTTTAATTTGGGTTTGCCCTGTCTGTTATTGCCCTCATTTCAGCTTATTGAGAACGCAAATTGTATTTGAAAAATAGGAATGTTTCTTTTTTTTTAATAAAACTCAGCAGTGTATATTTATTTTTTATATTACTGAAAAGGCAACATCTGGATGTTTAAATTTGGAATTGTTATTACAGCGCTTGGATTATAAACAGCGTGTATGCCTTCAATGTGGACAAGATATGACTGACAACTATCGCGCTAGTCCCATAGCATGAGTTGCCGCTTATTTTGCAGTTGATCGTACGATTTTGGGTTTGATTTTCAGGTTAAGGATAATATTGTTTGATCTGGTTGCTAGTAAATTCTTAGTAGCGATACTGAGCCTGGAAATGAGACCAGGAGATAACAATAAACTGGCTTCCCTATGACGTAAGACATAAAAGTAAGATGGCCAAATGTGGATCAAAAGGCCTTTTCTTATTTCTTTGAGATGAGAATGTATGATTCGTCAAAATATCCATCTTAAAGCAAGGGTGGCACATGACGTTTTGGAGAATATTTTCTCCTTCATATGGTATAGGATAGGTATGGACGACGCGACTTATCAGCTTCAATGAGGGCCAGCTATTTCGTTTGTTTGACATCGTAGATTATACCGTGCCTTTTTATAAGTAGGTACTTAGAAAGACACAAACGTAGACGGCAAATACATTTTTTATGGTTCGAAAATATAGTTCCAGGCAGTAAAGAAAAGCTGTTTCTTGATGATTTGATTTCACTACTAGATCTGAAATTCTTCAGAAGTAAGAAGTTTCAGAAGTTATATAATAGTAAAATCGAATCTTCGCAAATATTGTAGAACGATTGAAAATACTGATTTTGGGGAGGCCAAGACAAATACACAATATTCTTGAAAAGATGGCACTCTATGTGTCTTCTTCATAATTTGCTAATAAACTATATGGTGGTTTAAAACACAGGTTTGTTTACTAGATAATATTATATAATATTCATACACACAACACCATCTAGCCCAAACTAAGCAGAGCTTGTACTATGGGTACTAGACAATGGATAAACATACATATGTATATACTTTTTTTTGTACATACATACATATTATACATAGAAACAAGACATACATCCATATTCATATTCATTCATATAATATGCTGCTGGAAATTGATGCCGTTCTGATATTTTAACATAAGTACCTACGCTAATAATGTTAGTACTAAACTGTCGCTTTTATCAATGTAATAGATTATTAAGTTGCTAACAAAAATATCGGCAGTCAATAAGTTATTCTTACACTTTGAGTAATAAGATCAATAATGCAGACATTATATTTGCACTATCTAAGTCAAAACAATAAGCATGGTGCATTTCATGTCCGCCATAACAATATAATATTTTCAGAAGATTCGGATCGATTGTTCGTGCTATTCGTACCATACTATAAGTCGAAATTTGTCTTAAATTACACATGTAACATTTTGATCGCCCTTAAGCATTAAGTGGTCCGAACAACAGAGTAACGTCACGTTGGCAGTACAACGGATAAACATTTTCATAGTACCTAGGCCTACATTTATGTGATCCACAGATAGCTGTCCCGTTTTAATATATTATGTAGAGTCTACTATGACAAATGGATTAATTCCGATGTCGTGGGCGGCTCTACCTATATCAACCCTAATGTGTAATTATGTCTTTTTATCTCTTCGCTCGTTGAGACACCGCTTTATTTAATTTTGTCCGGATACCGGCTAATTACTTTATTAAACAAGAAATACTGAAGGTCAAGAAAGAACTTTCAACCTGGGATATCATTTTGAAACAAAATGCTTAGTATTACTGAAATACGGACTGAACCATATTAAACCTCTACGTGGGGTACGTAGAGGTTTAATATTCAAGGATATTCCTAAATGGGGACACAAAGGTGAATTGCACTAGCTTTTCGACAGCTAATGTTATAGGTCCTACACCTCACATAGAATAATCAAAAAGATTTTGCCCGCACTGGAAATCAACCGTAGTGCTTCACGGTATTTCATATATACCTATAGAAACAAACTTATGCCATGAGACCAAGGAAGCAACAATAAATTTTTGCTTAACAACATAAGAGTGTAAAAACAAGAAGAATTTAGAAGCCCTCCCTAATTATGACACATTACGAGTCTATAAATTATTACAAGGTGTTTACTTTGGGGCTTTTATAACTTATGCGTGAGCCTTTATAAGTTTGTCGATACACAATTTGATAACACAATGTACTACAACATACACAAGTTACATAAGTGTGGATGAATAATGTATTGGAACTTATAACTTTCAAAGAGGATTATTAAAAACTTCATATCGAAACATGAAACGCAATAGAAGTACATTTTAGCTATGTCAGTAACATTACTTAGTCAGCTAAAACGCGTCTCCTTAGAATAATAATAATAACATTTATTTATTACCAAAATTTAAAATTTACAATGCATTTCACTTTAGGAATTAAAACAGTGTATAATATTTTCTTATACATTGCAAATCACAATTAGTTTGATACACTGGCACCCAAGCTAAGATTAAACTTGTGTTATGGATGCCAGGGCTCTTACTTTACAATGTTCGACAGTAGATTTATGTTTTTATTGCAATACATTATTGCAGCATTGTTTTAAAATCGGGTGACGTGTAATATTTTTTTAATTATCTCCGCCTCTGATTCCTTATAATATATATAGAAACACCCATTTCAAAACGAAGCCGGTTATTGACGCCATCTAACGGAAACCGATACAAGAACTGTTAAGTAGTTTATTTATATCGTAATAAATGGCAAGGCACTGCTATAAAATAAAAAGGTGTAGTTTTGTTAATAGCTCAATTTTGATAAATTTATTTTAAGCAATTTTTTTATCTCTTTTCACAATAGTTTATTTAAAAAAAGAACATATTTCAGGGTAAAACTAGAAGAAAAGAATTACAAATGAATTTATTAATTTATAGTTGATAGTTTATTTTATAGATACTTTCGATGACTCGCTATTCTGTTCGTACGCAAACATTATTCTGTCCCTGTGTTCTAGAGTCTTTTCGGTTGGAATTATAATTTCTTATAAATTTAACCTATTTGCTAAAATAAGTACGTGTTGCAATATTTATAAAACAGCGCCACCTAGTTCATTCATATTCATTCTAATTTGAGTGTTCACAGGATTTTGGACCTTAAGGTATCCATGCAATATTACAGGTGACTGTACGTAGAATACATCATTCTCCAAATCATGTATTCTAAAGAAGGATTCATTCTAAGGAATGTAAGTTGTAAGCCATATAGCGTCACGCCGTGTCTGCGCCTTTAGTAAAGTTGCAGACACTTAGCGGATGTGTTGCGGACGGGGCACGCACGTAACAAGGCTGACAATCGTGCGACGCATTGCCTGCATGCGCGTTCCGTCCGCGACGCGTCATCAACTTGATTCGCAAGACTGCTATGATATTTGACCTTTTATGTGATTGCTAACATATCTCTCAGGGGTTACAAACATGCAGGTTTCCTCACAATGCTGTCCTTCACCGTTAAAGCAAGCAATAGTTAACTATTAAATACGCACTTAACTTTGAAAAGTCAGAGTAGCGCGCCTTGGATTCGAACTGGAGATGTCTGCATGGTAGTCCAACATCTTAGAGTGTTTCTCTGAATCGCTTAAGAGTGAGTTCTTAAAAATATAATTTATTTAAATAATCTCGCTCGTTTCGTTGAGTAACTGGACTGACACTAATTATTGTAGGTATACATACTGTTTTAATTAAAGAAATTAATTCGTTCCCTTTTTCTTTTTGGCCATATAGCAGGCGTGGCGTACCTATATTTAAATTGTTTACATGTTGAATTATAAGCATCTATTAGAAAAACATTGTAGTCGCTATAGCAATAAAATAATTATATAATTCTGAATGCATAATTTGTGTAATCAAAAAATATGTATTTGTTTCGAATCTAAGCTTTATTTATTTCATTTGTTCGAATGTTACTAAGTCTGCCATGATATAGAATTGTTTGGTAATTTGTTTTAAAAAATACAGGTGACGACAAGGTTCTCTTATATTAATTATAAAAAGGATTATTTGAGTGCGCATAATTTATATTCTACATGTCAAGACAAAATAGAAGATTTCTGTATTCCCAAATATTACATGGTAGGTATTTGAAACCGCAACGTAAGCTTGTACACGAGAATGCAATAACTATTTGATATAATGTCCTCGAGTTGGTTCTAGTCCCAAGCTATTACTACAATATTGCATGTCTAGTATGTCTGCGGGCACAGCGATGTTGCCCAAACTGTTGATATACTCAATCAAAAGTTACCGTGAACGTTATATGTAGCTGTGTTTAAATCATTTTGAATTTAGACTACTTTCATAGTAGTTAAACTGCACAAATAGTGCAGTTGTTTATAGTGACTCTCAATCTAGTGTGATTTATGTACGGCGGAAATTTATACTTAATCGAATCTCAAATCTTTAGACACTACATAAAAAAATTGAACAACCGCAACACAAAAAATTAATAAAAGGATAATTGTTTATTACAGCGTTTAATAAATTAGAATACTTATCATCTAAAACACTTTAAATATTTAAGTATTTTGTCAAGCACTGAAATACACTTGGTAAAACAGTATTGTGAAGACCCGGCCCAATAGCACAATACAAAATCAATATAGAAATAACAATGTAATAAATTATATATGAAGTATTACCGGTAAATATATTGTAAATATCTACTATGAAACTAACAGAATATGGAACATAAGGTGATAACCTCTTAATTTCTCTGTCGTATTAAAGTTATTATAGATTGATTTGAACAGATAATATTTATTTAATTGCGGTCATTACACTCACATAGCGTCACACGACATGAATATGTTATGATATCCACATATAGTTTTCCTTAGTCTAGTTTTTTTGGCATCTAGGATCTGGCGTTTTTTGGCGTCTGGATGTATTTTGTGATACTTATTTACTGCCATGCCAGGTTGTTTGAGTTCGGTTATCTTTGTGAACGTTGTGTTAAATCAAGTAATAATTAGCATCTTTAATGGTCTAAGAACTCTAAGAGATATATTCTATATTCACATTTGCAGTCTTCGCTCGGTAACGTTTGTGCGATTAAATTTTCCGTTTACCCAGCGCTGTCACTTCTTTGACACGCGATTTCATGTGATATCAATACCGGATATGTAAACACATCGCTTCATTTTTCCATCAGAACTAGCTTAAACAAAACCATCTTCCTAGTAAGTATTATACACATTTATCGCAGACATCTACGCAGAAAATGCGCTCTATGAAGCCGCAATCCATAATCTGCCTACCCCTTAGAGACAAAGACTATATACTGTATATAAGACATGAATAAACTGCGAATACTGCTGATATCATTCCTAATCTCGTTCAATTTTAACCGAGTGCTATTTCCCTTGAGCCTCTGCTTCGTTATGTATATAAATAAAGTGCAAAGGCATCATTCAGCTAGAATGATCAGATACTCATGTTTCTTGTATAAGCGTACTTATAGAAAAAGTATGCGGTACTCTCAGAAGAAATTTATAACAATATAATAACTGTAAAACAACGTCAGTAAGAAGTGGTGCACATAAGTTCCAAGTGGTGTGGATTGATCAGGCAAGGAATTACACTACGTCATCTAGGCAAGAGAATTGCTTGACTTAATCACCACTTATTGCAGGAATAAAACACTTTATTGGAGTATGCAGCAATAGCCTAGTGCGACACCGTTGGACTGTCTTGAGTTCGATCCCAAGGTGTCCATCTTTGTCTTTTCGAAGTTATGTGCGTATTAAATAGTTAATTACCACTTGTTTTAATGGTGAAGGAAAGTATCGTGAGGTAATCTGCTCGACTGAGAGTTCTCCATATTGTTCTCGAAGTTATGTATGTGAAGTCTGCCAAACCGCACTGCCAGCGTAGTGGACTAGGGGCTTACCCATCTGCCTCTTAAAAGAGGCCTGTGCCCAGCAGCAGGACAGTTTAATTCAGGCCTGATATTATTATTATTAGAGTATAATTTGTAGAGCAAAGATATTTTTAAGTTAAACTGTTTCGTACTCGAGAAATTCTGTGAACTATATCACAAAATATTCTTCATAAACGTAGAATTGCCTTCGTAAGTATGATTTAACACTAGATGATATACGAGTATAGATATACATTAAGATTTTATCTTCCAAAATGAACAATATTCGTAACATAAGTGTTTCGGCCTTTCTTTTATGATAATTTATTGCCAATAAATGTTAGATAATATATCTGGTAGACTGGCATATAACTGTTACGGTGAATAGGTCGTCGAGTAACAACGAAATAATGTAATGTGAGTGTAATGTAATAAGTATACGAAGAATAATATCAGTTCTGTTTATAAACAGCGACAAGGTGAAGGTTCAGTAGCCGTGGTTCCACTTCAAATTGATGTATTAGTTATTTTATTGCTGTCGGTGATAGAAGAACTTGCGACTCAACTAATGGTAAGCGATAGCTGCTGCTAATGTACCTGGCTGTATTTTCGTGACATTACAAAAATAACTCCAAAGAAAATTAACCAAACCGCTGCCTACCATAAACCACGTACGTGTTAAACCTAAAAAAATAAATAAAGAGCAATTTTTTAGCGTGAAAAGGGTTAGGACATAGTCCACCACGCTGGGCCAGTGAGAGTTGGCATATGTCATGTATCTTCGACAAAACTATGGAGAAGTCTCAGACATGCAGGTTTGCTGACAATGTTTGCTTTCGCAGTAAACACGTATGATAATTAACTATTTAATACAACACATAACTTTGAAAAGGCAGAGATCCGCGCTTGAGATCGAACTAAAGATCTGTGATCTCTACTCCCAGTAGGCTATCGCTGCTATCTATTAACTTAACTTACATGGACCATGGTAACTTCGTATTAGTGAGTGGATACTATTGCCTTTAGGTGCCTATCACTTAGGTGCCACCAGGTGATTGGGCCACCGGCAGGGTTTTCTGTGAGAGAGTACTATTTCTCCAGTCGAGTCGGCCGATTCTTGCTGAAACCCGCAAGGATCTACTACTTTAAAATGCTAAAAACAGTTTCCATTATATATCACTAGTAAATTTGTGTCTTACTTCCTTGGCAATTGATAATTGTGCTGCGAGGTAGGATACTTTATATTGCGAATATGTCAGTTTTTATTTTATTTAACTAAGCTGACGAAAAAACATGCTCTTTATCTGATAAAAAGCGGTTACCGTAACTTATGGTCGCTTGTTACGCCAGCAAATTGCTGCTACTAACGCAAGTATAAAAACCACTGATGGTCGGTATCCAACATAGCACTTATTTCTTAAGCTTAAATACCTCTCATACTTTATTAATCATCTTACAGTTACTTTCACTGAAACCAAAATTCTGATGAAATAGTAACATATTCGACATAACCGAAAATGCAGCTGCCTTTTTTTTGATGACTATGAATATGGATGCGCTCCATTTGACAAAAAAGAAGGCACGTATAACGTCGTACTAGATGTAGCTAATAAATAAATATGTTATATATTTTGTCTTCAATTATAATTAAATCCTCTTTATCATTACGTATTAGAACTTGTACTGTTATTCGTTTTTTATGTCATAATTATATTGTATTCACGTTGCGACTAAATAGGTTAAGGGAGGTAAGCTTATTTCGAGAATTGTATTTTCACTTCTGTTTTTTGACTTGAAATTTACGTCCTTAGGCTACATGTTTTGGCCCTAAGTAAATTATGCTAGGAAAACGGGGGCTTAAACCGCGTTGTCGTTTCTCGGTATTTAATTTAAAAACACTTTTAGGCTTGACAAGATTAAAATAATATTTCAGATTATATACCTGAGGCCGTACCTGAACGTTTCGAGAACATAATTTCTTTCCAAATTAAATAACGCACAGTAAAGTAATTTCGTGTAACTGAGGGTACTTGATTAACGTTAGTATATGTTATTGACGTTTAATATTTAGTTAGGCAAATACTTATTGTATTAATTTCATAGAAATACTAGCTTTTGCCCGCGGTTTCGCTCGCTCGGGAACAGTCCTTTTTTCTTTTAAATGAAAAATGCCTTTTCTGTACCCCTGAAAACGTGTATACGATATTACACGATGATCGGTCAAGTAGTTAAGGCGTGAAAGCGTAACAAACAAACAAACTTACTTTCGCATTTATAATATTAGTTAGGCTGTAATTAATGTTAAGATTCTTTCATATAGGTGCAGTATGCTAACCTACAGGTATCGACAATATCGGCACGACTTGTTACCCGTACGTATTGGGAAATGGTATGTGAATGGACTTTATGCAAAGACTGTGTCATTTTGACGTGAATTTTCAATATTTCTACTTTCTGTCATAACTCAAATGTTCGAAACGTTATCACGCAGCGAATAGTTGTCTAGAAATTCCTTTGACGAAAATCCGATTTAAACGCATCACAACGAGATTTGACAGAAAGTATTCACTGGCAGCCACAACGCTCGCATATAGGGTTGCCACCTTTATTTTAAACGAATAAAGTTATTTACTATCTGAGGCAAAAATATAAAGTACAAGATCTGAAAATAAAGTATTATTTATTTAACGTTGTTTTGTTATCATATTTTTGTTGATGCTAGTAACTTAATATTTATTATCAAGGATCGTCTTAACCGGATCTTTACAATATATATCGATATTAAGATAGATAAAAAATTGTTTTTATTCAATTTCGGGTGTCACTAAAGCGTTGCTTTACATAAACAATTAAATAAAACCTGTAAAAGTCGACACAGATAAAATAAAGTATTTTCACGTACTTTATTTTCCTAATAAAGTATAAAGTACGTTTACCCGAAATAACGTACAATACTTTATTATAAAGTACGGGTGGCAACCCTACTCGCATATGACGTGCAATATAAGACAAATTTAATATGGATCACTAGAAACACAGACATTTGTCACGCATTTTTGGCACGACAGGCCAATATTAAATCAAAATTAGATAATCATGTGTCCCACGGTCATTGCAAAAGGTGTTTAGTCGCCTTAAAGTCGCTGGCGCTGGTTTTCAACTGGTCCCTAAAGTGAACACGCGAGTGCCACCCTAGTCTTGTTTTCAAATTTAACGCATATTTATATAATGTTATATATATAGTATACAATGCATACAAATAATATACATGATATATAAGGCAAAAGTCATGAAATAAAATAAAAAAAAAGAAGAATAATGATTAGTCATGGGCACCAAGTGGATGTCACACCACACTTGGCTATAAGATAGTGTACAGTATCACCATAAAGTTCTCGATAAAATTTCATTATTAATATGATTACGGGAAGCCGTTGGACTGCCACAATAAGGTCTCGAGTTCCATTACAAGGCACGTATTTCTGAATTTTTAAAGTCATGTGCGTATTAAATATTTAATTATTGCTTGCTTTTCAGTAAAGGAAACAGTAAAGGAAAACATAATGAGGAAACCTGCATGTCTAAGAGTTCTCCATAATGTTCTCAAAGATATGTTATGTCTGCCAACCCGCACTGGACCAGGTGGTGGACTGTGGTCAAACTCTCCTTACATTGAGAAGAGGCCCATACCTATCTGTGGAACAGTTTAATACAGGGCTGATATTATTATCTTTAATGCGATTATTTAAATAATTAAAACAAGATATTTAAATAAGGCCAGCATACAATACCAGTATAATAATAGCAAAGGCTTCATACGAAAATTTCTGAACAATTTTATGGTTTGCCGAAAATAATTCACAGAAGGCTTATAAAATATTCACCGACATTAAAACATTATATTAATTTACAATTTTGAGTTTAAATAAACAATTTTCAACATTGTTCAGAGTAAATTGAAAATATAAGTTCAACAATGCCGAAATTTAATTACTCACAAATCAGAAGCATAACCTTGGTTGCAATATCTGGTTAAATATAGTCAAAATCAAATAAGGTTTTTATTAACTGAATAAAAAATATGTTGTCGTTGACTTAAGCATTAACTAGCACTATCTTGTTAACAAAGTTTCGACGTATAGATATGTGTGAGTGAATAAAGTAGATACTTTTGTTTGCTTCACGTATTAATATAAAGATGAAGCAAAAACTTTGTATCTTTTTTACGAAAATTGCGCGGACGGAGGAGTGTAGAATTTGGCACTGTTAAAGTTTATGTGGAGAAGGAGGGACGAATCCTAATATTTATATAAAATATGCATTAGAAATACATTAAGTTCATGAAAAATCACTACACACACACAACCATGTATTTGTCACACGCAGTCGAATCGGGTCGGTAGTATTTTGGCATTGTTCGGCTAATGTAGTACTATTCTTCATAACTATGGTTACATATCTTTATATATATATAATTCTTCTGTACGTGTGTTGACAATGAACTCGTCTTAAACGGCTGGACCGATTTGAATGAATTTTTTGTGTGTGTTTAAGTGGATTCGAGGATGGTTTAGATTTGTTTTTTTTTTTTTTTTTTTTTTCACCTTTACAGGGCAGCTTTTGTCGGGACAGCTAGTATCAATATATAATTACATATATCAGCAATATCTTACAGGCAAACTTTGGGTCGATTGGTATAATATATACTATTTATATTATAATATATTAACGTATTTATATGTAATAAAGAAATAAGAAAATAGAAGTAGCAAGCTTGGGAATATAATCAATTAAAGAGTATAGTTAAGTAAATAATAATTTGTTTGACAAAGATAGGTAAATTAACCTGTATAGATTTCGAATAAATGAAATGTGATTATAAGGGTATAGTTCTAGACAGTAAAACCTTAATAACTAACAAACTAAAAATTTACCTCAATTATGGTCGAATTTCGACCACTAGGCGACCGCTAGTTTAAATTATTATTCATAACGTATTTCTGTGATAAAAACAATAAGTGGCTGACATTCCTATGTAAGAACCTCCTCTTTTATTTTTTTTACTTAATAGAATGACTCTAATATGAAACCGTCTTATCGCGTCAAGTCTGCTATTCGGCCAATTACAATGGTGTTAGTGTGAGCGGTCCGGCCGATACAAGGAAGAACATTTTTTGGTTACGGAGACGCTGTCTGTAAATTCATAAGTAAAAAAGCGTTAGTGACAAGACCAATGGATGCAACTTTATTCGTTTTATTTTATATTGTACTAGCTGACCCGGCAAACGTTGTTATGCCATAAAAAAATGTTTTGACCAAAAGATAAGAAAAAAAAAATAGATATTGGCCGATTCTCAGACCTACTCAATATGCTCACAAAATTTCATGAGAATCGGTCAAGCCGTTTTGGAGGAGTACGGGAACGAACGTTGTGACACGAGAATTTTATATATAAGATTTATTTTATATTGAGTTGACCTAGAGAGTGGCACACCGGCGCGCGGCGGCCAGGCACAATAGATTTTTAATTATGATCATGGCATTACAACCGTGATTCTAACATTAGACAGGTTAATAATTTTTATCTGACTTTATTTATTTTTCAAGCTTCTGCCTGATTTTACCCATAGATTGACTTATGAGACCATGTTCCGTAAAGTTGGAAACAATCAGCTAGCTCTTGCGAGTTTATGCAGCTGTTTTTGAGTACTGAAATTTACTATTAGTAGAAATTAGATAACATATTTTAGTACGAGTCACGAAAGCTCATTTATAAACGAACTAAGATCAACCCAGTTTCATTATTACATCGTCGAGTAATCCACAAAATGGATATTTTCAGATTTCTCTAGTTAGGATACAGATTAATAATAAACCTTATTAACTTCGCAATAAGGCTAACTTTACCGAGAATAAATAATCAGTAAGAAAAATCCAGCTCATACGGGGTAAACCTATACCCAAATATCTATTATTCTGAATGATGAAGCAAATGTTCAAGATTGTAGTACTTAGGTACGTGGGCCTATTGTACTAGTATTCGAAGTCTGTGTATTTTCTCTCCTATATTCCCATAAAATGCTTGTATGATCATTAGTATATTTATCATTAAGCTTTTTTTTCTTTAAATTACCAAATGAATACATGTCATGTATTTTTTTAAATAGATATTGTCTGGCGAATTCTTTGTTTTCATTATATAATTCCCTGTAGAATCGGAAGATGTTTACTTAAAATAATTTACTATAAGCTTGTTGCTTGAATTTTAGTTTATACATGAATTACTCTAGTTAACAAGTATCAAACTAAAACTCAAGTGTTAAATATTGTAACACAAGAGCTTAGTCGACATAATACAAGTATTATATAGACCTTTTTGTTACAATAATTAAACAATCATGAATCGGAAAATAAAATGATAGGGGTAATTTCGATCATGTCAACGAACTACTCCATTGTCCCATCAAAACCAATAAATAGATTATGATAAATAAGTATATTGAAGATAATATTAGTTTCTATTGCTTGTATAGATTTCGAAACCGGTCAAAGGAAACCAGCGATTGCACTCCTATTAATTACCAAGCTCATAGTTGCCTAGAGCAAACTTTCTATCATTTAACCTCTATCTGTAGTATTAATATTAATCCTTGGAGGATAATAACGGTCGTATCACAACACTATCGATTAATTAGCTATCGGCTATGAATAGCTCGTACCCATCATATTCATGTTGTAAGAGTCGTCAGAGAGATTATGCGGATAAGCGTTGATACACACTTTGTTTACCAACTAGTAAATTAATGGGATGACAAATCCTTAATAAAGGGTATTAGTGAGAGGAATAATTGACTGATTATAAACTAGAGTAAATATCTTTGGTAGATAAACGTAGTCTAATCTGCTGTGATAAAGTTTTCAACTAGTACAGGAGACTGAACTTTCGAAGGACTGACGGCCGTTAGAGAAATGGGTCTTAGAGTGGAGACCGCGACTTGGCAAACGTAAGGTGGGATAACCCCCGGCTAGATAGACTGATGACATGAAGAAGGCGGTCAGGTTGATGCGAAAGGCGTAAGACCGGGTAGAGTGGCGCAAAATGGGAGAGGCATATGTCCAGTAGTGGACTGCAACGCGCTGACTGATTGATAGGAGACAGGTAATCTTTTCCATAGGTTTTAAGAAACCTGTAGCCCTAAGTTATATTGTGTATCCATAAGACAAAAAATATTTGCACTGCGCTGTGTTTTTCTTATTAATCAATCAAATATAGTATCGTAAGTATCTTATATTTTTTGCTTGGGACGTAGTTGTACCTTATGCGATTGATCTGTATTAGGACTCCGCCTCGAGCCTTGGTTGAAGCAAAGTGTTACTAGGATTTTCTGTCAAGAGATTTTCAGTATCAGAACGGAATTTGGAACGGTGCCCGGTGGATGACAATAGACTGCGAATGTGCTGACAAAATGTGTGTACATTTGTGCAGACATGTATTCAAGTCCCCCGTAATCAATAGATTACTGGGCACATTTACAGACTCCGTGCTACTACTGAGAATGAATAAACAGAAACTCTTAATTTTTACTATGAGACTAACAATGCAAAACCACGTCTGGACAAAAAATACATTTGCAGCACATCTTGCAAGAATAAGATTGGTGTTTTAAAATTGGTAGGTATACAATCATTATTAAAGGACGTTAGAAGAGTAAGTTAATCGAGGCTGTATTAAAAAAAATTTTTTATAATCCTTACTTTTATTTACAGCTTACGGGGAAATAAATGTGTTTATTTGGTTTGAAATATATGAGAGAAATTAGAAGCTTGAGTTTCTAAAGAAAATATATGTTTCCAGTTAAGTTTTATGTATTTGTGTTGGAAACGACTTCGGATATACACAGTATGCATATAGCTTATGAAAAGCGTTCGGTGACGATGACGCAAGTTCCATGATTTTTGTTCACCCAAAAAGTGCTCAACGTGCCTAAAGAAGTTTTCACTTCAAAAACAACTTTTCGTGTATGCGAATTTCATGATGATTGATCTAGTAGTTAAGGCGTGAAAGCGTAACAAACAAATAAATTAACTCGTATTCCCATTTATAATATCTGTTAGGATCTTTTACATCTTGAGATAAGCATACGGCAAGTGAGTACAATGTAATAGAACCTAGTATCTCTATCCTAGCAAAAGGTATAACCGTTTCGTTGCAACACCACTTATACCAAACTCACTTACCAACTAGTTTGCCTCATATGTACTTTGTCTTGTAATATACAGAACTTATAAAGTGGAAAGTGTAAAGAAAAGTGTTATGCCCATCTTAACATTTTAGTATTACCTTCTGCGGTGTATGTTTTGCATACGTTATTATATTTGTATGTTAAAGAAATTCACTATGAAACTGTTGGTTTCTAGTACCTACATATATCCTAATAAATACAAATGTGAGTGTTTTGTTTTTTACGCTTTAACGCCTTAATTATTCGAACGATTATCATGAAATTTCGCATACACGTTGTTGGGGGAACAGAAAAGGACGTAGGATACCTTTTATTAGGAAAAAACAACATGCGGGGCAGTCTTTGGGGACTGCCGATAGAAGTGAAAACTAAGTAACTAGCGTGTGGTGACGATGACGCGAGTTTCACGCTTTTTGTTCACCCAAAAAGTACACATATATACACAGTATACATATAGCTCATGGAAAGCGTTCGGTGACGATGACATTTACGCTACCGAAGTCGCGAGCAAAATGTAGTTATTTATAGTTGATCTTGTTACAAGAGTATTATCAGCCATTTAAATGTTATATTAATATTAACTAAAACCTCACGATCTCACACGATCATTAATATAAACTTATATCACAAGACAAATGAGGCTGTAATTAAATTAATACTAGTTTAAGTTTGACTGGTTGTTGTTTTTTTATAATTGAACCTCAAAAAGCTATCACGGAATACCGAACGGTCACTATCATGTTTCTATACTTATTTTCACAGTAGTGTTCTTTGCGCAGTACAGCTATAAAAACTTACGAGTTTACAGTATACAATTACGGCCCATTATCCTAAAGTAAGGTTTGATACGTTCGCTACGGCATTATATGATATTTCGCCTAAATAGGTATTTGCTAAACCTTTTGCTAAGTATGGTAAGTATGTCAAAATCATCAACATGTAATAACGGCAAATTAAAGAAATGAAACCTAGCAAACATTTTTATAATACTAAATACAGCAAAATATTTACAAGTCTTGTAAATATTTTGAGTTACGAAGCTTTTGTATAAACAGTAATTTCTTTATATTAAAACTAGATTTTCGCACAGCTCGGGACTAGTACTTTTTACTGAATGCAAGGTATTATGTTCTTGTTTGTACACCTGACAACGTGCATGCGAAATTTCATGATAATCGTAAAAAACTCACATTCGTATTTATAAATGCATTAGGATTTGACCATTTCGAATTTGTAGTAGCTAATGAAATTAGGCAAAATGGTATAGTAGTCTTCTAGCGCTTACGTAACGTTCAATTAAAATATTCTCCCAACAAAAAAAGATAACGTTACAAGTTAGATCTTGTAAGAATCAATTTAATTTAGGTTTATAAATAATCTTTTTTACAACTCACCTTCATAAATAATATCATGTAATACAGTGAAATTCATAAACCACTCTACTGAAGTCAAACATACAGCAGTAAACTAAGCAAATACTTTATACTTAATACAACACGTTGAACAAAACCCAAGGCATCATACATCACAGCCGCAACGTTACAAAGAGTTGTGAGAGAACTATAGAAAGAAAAAAGTTTTCACCGATACCGAGGATGCGAAATGATCCAGGGCCGCCATGATCTATCGACGAATGCACGCCGACACACCGCTGCTCGCTACATTTTATATTTCCTTTTGAAGAAGGAATCTTTCGGAATTTTCCACACACAAAGGTTTTGTATTGCAAAGCTTTTACGGGAATTTTGGTATTGCGAGTCGTAGTATAGATAGACGAGTAATGTTATCCTTAACTTCAATATGTCTAAGTGTAGAATCACACAAGCAAATAGTTGTTTTAAATGTTCCTACTTGGTGTATGCTATAATTCGTTAACAGAATTTGATTATTGTTTACAGTTTTTAGTATTAAATATTTAAATACCTACTAATATCAGTGCGCCTAGGTCTTCCCCTTGCAACTGTCCATTCTACACTAAGCTTTATAAACTTTCTTAGTCATTCTTTCCTCGTCCATTCTTTCTACATACCTAAACTAGCTTAACATACCCTTTTCTTGTCACTATATCCGATTTCATGTCGCATCTTTCTCTAATCGCACTATTCCTTATTATATCTATCAGATAGAATTAAACTATAATACATAAAAAGGTAATCACTTAAAATAAAATATTAAATATTCGTTTTATTACATTGAAATCCCATGTAGCCTGACCTCAATAAGTTAGTGTACCTTTTTTGAGACCCTTATAATCAAAGAATAAGGTATGTCAATAAAACGTCTACAAGATCAAACAGAGCCTTCCAAAATTAAAATAAAAGATCAATTTTCTATTTAATTCAGGCAAAGTAACCCTTTATTAGAATTAGGTTACATTAACATTTTAAATAATTCTTTAGATTTTCTTCCTCGCTTTTTAGGACTTAAGAGCAAACACGGCAAAAATGTAAAGGCGCTTAGGTAAATGTTTTTAATTTATAAGGAACTCAATATTAAACTCAAAGGTAAGTGGATTTACAGGGCGACCCAATAAAATGAACATCGGAGCAAGCAGAGAGAACCTTGATAAGTAAGGCAAGGTGAGGACTATCATGCCAGTATTGCAATTTCAGCAATTTAAGACGGTAGCTACTTGGCTTCTATAGTACAATCAGCAACACCAGTCGATGACATTTTGCTCAATATTTCAAAGGTATTGATAGCGGTTTTCTTAGTTCAAAATTATAGAACAACAATTAGACTTTTAATTTCTAAAATATTTAAATACTCCTTCTTATGTTCAGCTAGTATTATTTAGCGAGCAAGCCGTCGACTCGTTGCATTCGCGCAGCTGAATGTCGTGAGTTCGAATTGCACACGGGCTATTATTTGCGTAATCTACAAATAATTACCTCAAACTAATCTAACAAGTACATTATAAGATGTAAAGTAAGGAGTGTAGACCTGGTAGCCTGAAACATAGGTCTCGAGTCTAGTTTAGGTACCAGTCTTCCCACAATATCTAAATTCAATAATTATGTAACCTACTAAATGTAAATGATGTCTATATTGTAGTGAGAAAATAAATTAAAATTATTATAATTGTTCAAAGTTGGGATTTGCTTATGTCTATTAATTGTATGTTTGTAGTCTCCGTGACACGAAACTTGAACTCTGGTACACAAGTTTACTTTTTAAAACAAACATGAAAGAAGAGGCTCGCAATCCAAAAAGTTACAACCGCCAGTAAATGGCTGCTTTCTTTAAAAAAAGATAACTCGCGCACCGATTAATATATGTACCACGGGAGACTTTGCAAACTTTTAAACAACGGACAGAGGGAACATCTAGACTTGGAACAATAATTTGTGGAACACAGAAATTTTTATCGCTTGTGTGGATCAAACCAACACTCGATGCGGCGGCAGCGGCGAGGCGAACACTCTAATCACTGTGCCATCCGTAGTCTTGCGTAATATGGACATTAATTTATTACACATTTTGCAATAAAGTCTATGAAAGCGACAACATGACATAAAGACATTTAACTATGGTGTACAGTGTCCATTAAGATAACATACATGGTGGGCCAATTGCCATCAATGCGCACCCATTATGTACAATGACGCCTTCAGGACACTATTGCGGTGGCTTCGCTTCTACGATGCGATATGCGATAGTAAAGATTTAAAGAATTTTCCAGAAGAATATTACCGACAGCCGTGATTAATGTAGTTATGAAAAGCTCCATATATTAAATACTTTCACATAGAAATTGAATTTCAAGTATTTATTTCCTCAAAATAAATTTAAATAAAATCAAACTCAGAAATATGTTTATTCATGTAGGTCACAAAGTAACACTTGTGAACGTCAAAGTTACACTTATTAATGTGTATATGAAGTGAGTATTATTTTGACAAGTCAAAAATTTCAAAAATTGTTCTTAATTTATACAGATATTAATTGAATATTTAAAAAAGAAACTAGTTTAAGGAGTAGAGCTCTCAGAGAAGAAATGGGCAAGAAACTTATGGGCCCTCTTTTCAAAAATCGATTGTATTCCTATATATTATGGTATATATTATTTTAAATACTGGTGTGTGCGTGGTAACTTTATGTATGTCACAACATTAATTTATAGAATACTTCGTAGTTTCACCTGCCATAAATGAGATTTATGTTTACGGCACAAATTGTTTGGGTTAGCTTGGTATTATATTAAAATCTTGCTATAACCGTTATAAAGTCTTTTAACGCAAAAACTAATTTGATATCAAACTTGTTGTAAGATTCTTCTTCTGGGATAATTTTGAGTTGCTTTGTGGCATTGACTTTACGAAACCTGATTTAATACATAGAGAGGTCCGCATTGCAGTGGGGATTACGCTCAACGGTCGCTCATTATGCAAATCGTTGACATATGACAAACGATTACTAACTTGTCACAACAAGAAAATGTGTCAATTTATGTCTCGGATAACAAACATTTAAAATATTTATAAAGTAAATTATTTATAACCATATTTAAAATATGATGTTTTTTAAAGATAGCTGCCGCATTACAGCTCATTCCCTGCTTCATAGGTACGTAACAAATGGAAAAAATAACGGACACATTGTTTTTATTTTAGAAAGACATCTAATACATTATATTTAATTACTGTGTTACAGAAAACTTAACATACATTGAAATAATGGACACAAAGAACATCCAGACTAGGTACAACTACTTATCGTCACACTTTTGTTCCCCACTGGTTATTCCAATCCTGGCAACACAATGCAGGCAACAACTTAATCTACTTCACCAGCCT
This sequence comes from Catocala nupta, assembly GCA_963675205.1. Lineage (NCBI taxonomy): Eukaryota > Metazoa > Arthropoda > Insecta > Lepidoptera > Erebidae > Catocala > Catocala nupta. Next base: position 14,347,536 of record OY776092.1, on the reverse strand, counting down.
TGCAGTCAATATGCGATGACAATTCAGCAATCGCTAGAATTTAATTAATTAAAGCACATACCACGATATAAATCACGATTCGAACATAAATCCGTCCCGTTGTTGCCAAGAAAGAAATCCATTTACGTATTGCGCCTTATCTTGTTATTTCACCCGGGTTTCCTCAGCGTTAAACTCGAAAAGTTAATTAGATTTTGGTAACGGTACCGGATTAACCGCAGCCTGCACTATGATTAGAATGCGACTGTAAAACGTATGAACGTTTTGAATTTTAAACCTGTACTGTTATTACGAAGCTTCGTACGTGGGTACACCTAGCCAAGTCTTGTTCTAAATGTATATGTACCTATATTTAAAAAGGTCACTCGCAATTTCTTTTTATGTGTTACTGACTTTTGCTCACGACAGTGTACGCTTGAAATTCGCAAGTAGGTTTCTACAGTATTTTTTCTTAATACTCCATCATCACATCTAGGTGGCGTGTCAAGATAACATGCACCAGATTTTAATTTCGACATCCAGCAATATAGTTGTCAAAACCGAATTCATTAACGTGCAATAGTTTTTACGTGATGCGCGTACTAACATACAGACAGACAGAAAGATAAAAATTCTAAAAATAATTGTTTTAACTTCTACAGCTTCTTATATACTTCGACCAGTTATAATTTTATTATATGTATCGACTCAATCTAAAATCTTGCAAAGAAAATCTCAATAGCAGCCAGGAGTCTGCAAGTGTGTCTGATAGATGAAATAAGCAACACGTAAGATTTAGAACTTCTGTGCTCTAATTTTTCTCACAGTGACTATTCAACTTTTAAACATGAACATATATTACGTACCGCCGCACATATACTAATATAAGCCGTATATACATATATTATTGTAAATAAATATAAAATAATGTGTATTTATACACACTTCATATAAATTATTTGTGATGCATGCTGGTTAGTTTTTAAATAATAATTAGGTTATAATTGAGAACTTGTAGTTGGCCTTATTTATGTCATAAGTTATCTATTACACTGTTTCAGCTGTTAGTTTTCAAATAAAGCATTATTATTTTTATTTCAATTAAGTAAAATATGAGAAGTGTCTTTCTCTCAGACGTGTACTTCTAAACTTTTAAGAATGTGAACTCTTAAAAGTTTAGAAGTATACTTCTGTGACTTAATTAACTTGTAATATACTCTCTATTTAAAATAGAGTTCCGATTTAGTAGATCACAAATGGCATTCTCCTAAATAAAAGTAAACGTCAAATGTGAACATAAAATTTTTAACTTAATCCACATTTTAAGTTTATATGACTAGATCGGAACTCTATTACAAACAAAGTTATTACGAGAGTTAATTCTCAGATGTCAGTGACATAAGTCGATAAACATGTGTGAGATTTTGAATTTTTGTATAATTCTAATCCTAACTAATATTATAAATGCGAATGTGAGTTTGTTTATTTGTTACGCTTTCACGCCTCAACTACTGGACCGATCATCATGAAAATTTGCATACACAATGTCTGGGGTACTATATAGGACATAGGGGTACCCTATGTCCTATTCTGTACATTAGTTTACTTTTTCCTGGATGAAAGGTATTTCATCAAAAAGTAAAGTAATGTAGCTAACCTAACTTATATTTACGCGAGCAAAACCGCAGGCAAAACTAGTACACAATAATGGTTATTCCTCATTCTTTACTGCAGTAAAAGAAAAGTTATTATAGTTACATTAAAATAATGACACGTGATTTTTTTTTATACTGCTTAGGTGGCAAACAAGCTTACGGTCCACCTGATGGTAAGTGGTCAACGTAGCATATGAACGCATGCAACAGCAAAGGCATCACTTACGCGTTGCCGACCCTTTAGGTTAGGAAGTGGGCAGGAGAAGGAGCAGGAAGGGGGAAAGAGGGTGATTGGGCCTCCGATACTCTCACTCACCAAACGAAACACAACAGTAGGAATACCTACGACCTACCACGTCGATATTCTGTGAGAGGGTAGTCCTTCCCCGGTCGAGCCGACCCATTCATGCTAAAATCAGCGAGACTCTACTACTCCTAATAAAATACTATTATTAAAATACTGTAATAAATTTGTTAAATGTTCTGCTTGTTATATCGCTGACTGAACTTTACATCAATCATTCAAACACCACTTTCACAGTATGTGAAACTGAAAATCTAGAACCTACCGCGAACAATTTACAAAGAATATTTCCACCCTTACTACAGTTCAGACTTCAATGAAATATTATTTGATACGTGGCGCTTACGGACCTTTTTACTGAACGCACGTGCTTCTAACGGTTGTTCCTCAGATGCAATATACAGGCTGTGTTTTATTTCATCGTTTGTATGCTACAGCCTTAACTGTGTTGCCTTTTTGTGATACTGTAATGCTACGTGAGGCTGTAGTTTGATTTTATGTAGCGTACAAAACTAGGTATTAGATTTATTTTTCTTATACGATAGCTGTTGAAACACGTGTTGATAGATATTAGTTTTGGGGACGCAATATTTGGAACCAATTCTTGCGCATAACTTTAACCGCGTGAAATGAAAGAGTTCGGAGATATCTTTTATTGATAAATGTACACGTGCGTAACATCTCAGCTATTTTTCATGTAACAATTGCTCAGGTCTCTATATCTTCTACATCTTCTTTGAATATCTTCACATGTAGGACAATACATTCGTATTTTTTTATTATATTCGTATTATCCCCGTTCATTATATATTAAGAGAAGATATAAAAGACTATATGAACAATATTTTATTTCAATTACACCTGTTAATACCTCTATTGACATACAAACACAGACTCACGCTTGAATCCCCAAAGTTGTAAGCAGAGGAGTAATACAACCACATTTCTATCAACTATGTTTTTAAATCCCAGGTAATAGAGGACAAGCTTTTTGATGCTTACTGAGCACAATTTCAAATTCCGTGCTATTAATGAGAATATCTTGGCAGAAAACGCAACAACACTTTGGCTGACCTCGATACCTCATACATAGCAGTCGCATACACTACCACGGCGCCGAGGCAGCCTTCTATTGATTTATCTGTCGAAGACTACGATAATATAGCGATAATAAAACACTCAATTAAATTCATTCTACGAGCGAGAGCGGATAACGCCGTGACGTCGACGACTCACATGAGCGGAATCGTTTGGTGGGGCAACGGTTATATTTGGAAATGAGACGAACGTCAATAGGCATTTGTTTGGAAGCTATGAAGAAGATCGGACTGTCCAAACGAGATCGTTGGTTCCCTGAGCTCAAATTGTAATTAGATATACCTACGACTGTAATTGATGTAAAATAAAGTGATTATAAGTAGTATATAGCTGCGGTTTGACATACGCCATGAAACCACTAACAGAGAACCCTACTGAAGTCGGCTATGCCACTAACTTCATGCACACGTCGTTATATCTATCATATTTATTACATAAATTACCGAAAACGTCTGGTCTAAATAAGCTATCGGAGACAGATGCAAGCTTAGTATCACGTATTCCGATCAAGTTAATAATATGCATGCTATGGTAATACTTAAGCCTTGTAGATGATCAAACGGTTATCAGCATTCCTATCAACCACGCGGTGCTCCTAAAGCGTCTTATGCCTATACCTACTAAGCATTAATATAAAAGGGTGCGTCCAGATCTGGCAAATGCACCACGAACGCGCCGCCGCGCCGCTCGCTTCCCGTCGCGTGTGCGCATTTCAAGTTCACGCGCCATTTCTGCGCCGCTCGCGCACTGCCAGTTACGCGCTGTGCGTGAACGGTGCAAGAGCCACGCGTGATCAAATTTACAATTGACATATATAGTATGAAAGCAAACGAAACTGCATGCGCGCGAGTTGTGCGCGCGATGAGCACGCGCCGCGCGCGTTCACTGTGCAAGCCTTTTTTTGTAACGTTGGGAAATGCTCCTGAAGCGTACACCCTTATCACGAGGGGAGGCGAGAGGGCAATGTCGGGCTCCCCCGAGACTTCGGGCCTACCGACTAAAACCACCACGGTGTACCACCTCGTTGCTTTGTAAGGTGGGTGGTGCGCTGGAACTATAACTACATCACTGTGCAAGCCTTGCGTGAGTTGCACCAAAGGGGCGCACCAAACAATGTCAGTGAATGCACGCGTGTCGCACACCCGCCGCTCGCGAGCGTGTCGCGAGCGGCGCATTCGTGGAGCATTCGCCAGATCTGGACACACCCTTAGATAGTACTAATCTGTTTAACGAGATACAAGCGCAACAATATTGTTATCCTCCTTTAACGGTTATTGCAGCGCTTCGGAGCGAGTAATTGCCTAGACACGATGCTTCGATTTGATTGATTTACGGGTACAAAATACCTGAGATGTAATTAAAATTGTAGTAGACAGGTATGATGGGATATACATATTATATTCTAAGTATTGGAATAATAGATAATAATAATAATAATCCTTTATTGTAACAAAAAGTTGGTAACAATTAATGCGTGAGCCCTGGTTCCCAAACTGGCGTGACCTGTGTGTTGGGAATCAGTTCCTTTCCAGAAATAATTATACAAAATAGTTACAACGCAGTTTGTAGGTACATAAAATATTATAAATTATGTAATTATGCTTTTGAGTTATTGTTATTAGTTAAATGCAGACAGGGGTGAAATACGACGTAATAATTAGAACTCGATGTAGTATTGAACATCATAATCAATTGAGTATGGAAACTAATGTTCCCATTGTGTGTACGTATATAAAAATATTTTTACTATAAACATACGTATGTACATACTTTGCCTCACGCCTATATGCCTTAGAATATAGGCAGAGGTATATTACAGCAACATTTTAATAGCTATGATTTAAGGTCCTAATAAAAAGGTTTCTTAATCTCCCAACTAATAGAATCTTACCCCATTCTAATGCTAATTATTTATCCTTAGAATAACATATTTTAGCCTGGACCTAAAAATAATCTGTTCACAATAAACCTTCACGTTTCGTCAAACATTTATATTATATTTCCTCCACCTTCATTTGACTAATACCACAGACTATAGTAATACCTACATACAATATAATTGGTAAGTGAAAGTCACTTTGTTTCTTTGTTAAGTCGATTTTGATGAAATCTGATGTGGATGTACAGTCACCTGTAATATTGCGTGGATAGCTTAGGGTCCAAAATCCTGTGAAGACTTGAATTATATTGAATATGAATGAACTAGATGGCGTTGTTTTATAAATATTGCAACGCGTACTCATTTGAAGAAATAGGTGAAATTATAATCTTAAACGAAGAGACACTCGAACACAGGAACAGAATAATGTTTGTGTACGATCAGAATAGCGACTCATCGAAAGTATCTATAAAATAAACTACCATCTATAAATTTATAAATTCATTTCTAATTCTTTGCTTTTTGTTTTAACCAGAAATGTGTTCTTTTTTTAAATAAATATTGTGCATAGAGATTAAAAAAAAATTAAGCTGAATTTATAAATATTGAGTTATTAATAAATCTACTTCTCTTTATTTTATATAAGTGCTACGTTATTTATTACGACATAAATAAACTACCTAACAGTTCTCGTTTTCTGTTAGATGGCGTCAATATCCGGTTTATACCAGTTTAGTTTTGAAATGGGTATGTATTGCTGCATGCTTGCATATTTGCTGCTCACTGTACGTTATAAGCTGAGATATCATATATTCCTTGATTAATAATTTTAAGCAAGCGATATATAACCAACAGAAGATACACGGATGTGGTAGTGGTTTAAGTGGTTGCCTCGCCATTACGTCGAGTTTGAGTTTGAATGGAATCCCACACGGACCAAAACTTTGTATGTTCGACAAATGGTTGTGACGAGTCTGGGTGTACTTTGTGTCTGTTTGAATGTTTGTAAAGTCCTTTGAAATACAGAAACATTAAAAGTGCAATAGTTGTCTTTAAGATAAATTAAATTCAAGACAAAATAAAGAAGTTAATTGAACGTGTGTGAATTCTGTGTCCCCCAATATTGTAACACTACTCAGTGGCAAACTTGTGGACATTGAGGAGTCTGGGTTATATCATGATACAGTTAATATTAGACTTTTACTATTACTTAAATGAAATTTTGGATTCAAGAAAAGAAGATGAAGGCGCGCTTATCAACAACGCGTAAATTAAAATGATATACATTTTGGAGAAGCAATTTTGTTTATAATTTAATAAAACAAAGTTACATCGTCTTATTGGAATTGATGAGACGCTTGGCGGTATTACAAAATTACATTTTCACGGAAACCAATATTCCAATTACAAGTATTGGATTACCAGTTATAAGGTTTGGGTTGTGTTTTGAATCGATCATTGTTAATAAGTACAAAGAACGTTAATCAACTAACTTTCAAAATTATGTTTGCGTGCAACGTCTCAATTAGATTTTCATCAATATCAAATTCTTAACAAAATACTTATTTGTGAAACTTGAATATTATCTCAGTAAATTATTGGGGTACACTAATCATAAGTATAATAACTCACATATATGTATTGCATTTATGACTAGCAAATAAATGTTAGAAATCAGAGTTCGACATAACATAAGTAGAACAACTAACAGTTATTGTACTTATGACTAGTAATGTATGCATGGTTTAAAACTGTTGTCACCCCAAGTATGATTATTGTATTTTTGATTAATAAACTTGTAATGAAATTTTACATATTGTATTCTTGCTTACTGAAAAATCAGGTTCTAGAAGGATTTATTAAAAGTTACTTATACATAATTATAGACCTCGATTTTACGTTGACGCTAATTCCGAATATATATATATATATATATATATATATATATATATATATATATAGTGTCTATAAATAAACCCTGTCCGATTCTTACGTAAGTGACATCCATTTATAAAAATTGATATATACTACTCAAAACAAAATAAGGGCCACTAGTTTATTTACATTTAAGTGCACTTCAGTAAACTGAAAGTAACTGATAAGTAGCATTATATTAATATTACGAACTCTTTGGTGTTTGATCTCTTTTATGCTGGTGTTCGTGTTCCTAATTTGAAAAGTATTGGCCGTCATTTTAAGAAAAAAATAATTGGATATTATTCTTATGTTTTTCTTCGATTGTCTTCTTAACTTGTTTCGGTTATTTTAGGAAAAAGGTTTTACTTTTTCAATTTTAATTGATTCATTTATCATCTCGCGTTCAATTCAAATTTACATTACAACCAGGACTTTGTAATCCAAATTGAATTTGAATCTTTATACACCTGTATCGTATTTAAGATAAAATGTGAGTAATGATACAAACTGTTATGTAATTTGATACATTTTGAACATACTAAAGTATTTATTGATACAAGCTCCGTACAGATACAATAAAATAGTAATAATTTTGTTGATTAGAAGGAATATGTAAGTGGGTTTTCATTTGAAAAATTAAACAATATATTTTCATAAATTGCCGCCATAGTAAATTAAACTATCCAAATTAAACTTTTATTAATACGTAATGGGAATCTTATGAAATTAGTATATTCTTTTGTATATATGTAATAGAGAAGCATATTCTATAACCTAATAAATCAGGTCTTATTAACAATTCAGTTTTAGACGCTGTACTGCTTATTATGCTTAAATTTTCTTCAATATTTTGTTTAACTTGATCCTCTTTTTCTAGTGCGCTTAATTTCACTGCTATCCTCTGTCCATTCTGGTCCTTTTCCTCCATCATGCTTAATTTCCATTGTACTTGATTTTCTTTCTGCAACACGCTTATTATTTTGTCCATTTTCTCTTTATCCTGATTCTATTTTCTGGTTATGGTAAGAATAACTAATTTTTCCATCCAGTTCATATCATTTTAAACCTATTGATTTAATTTCTTCACATTACCTTTGTGCTTTTTTTAGAAACCCCTTCACAATTTTATTAATGCACGTTTTTATTTTTGTCTGAAGAATAAACGGTCATTAAATTATTAATATACGAAATCAAATAAATAATACCGGTAATTGAAACTAAACTACTTTAGACGGAAAATCCGTATAAAGTAGTTTAGTTTCAATTACCGTTGTTTATTTAACATTTCTATATATTAAACTTTTCTACATTTTAAGTTCATTAAATTAACTATTTATATTTGAGTTTACACTTGCCCCGATTTTCGGTTTCGGTTGCTTTTTAGCGGCCATGTTCACGGGGAGGCTTAAATAGTATTAGTCTCAATGTTCTGAAGTGTTGATATTTCAAAGTACCCGAACATAATTTAATCATTGGTGTTGCTATTTACGCAGAATGAGCACAAAGTATCATGAAGTCAAGCTGCGTTTTGCTTCTTATTGGGTTTGACTTTTTGAATTACTGGATTCCAAGCTGGTGGTATATTCCAATCATCTTAACTAATAAAATAAAGATGTTTTTGATTTCACTAACCTCGTGAAGAATTCATGGTAAGAATAGGTGTTCTTTTGAAAAATTGACTTATCTTCGTTGGCGACTTGAAGTATGCATTGATTAAAACAATCTTCGTTGGTGTTTACCATCCATCAAGTGCCAATTACCTTTACAAGATGCAGGAGTCTATACAATAGATTATGACTGTAGACTCACATACTTGGTCAAAACAAGAGGAGCATAGGGTGCCTATGCATAAAAGAACACATTGTAGTTTGTGTGAACATGTGCAACAGGGGACCAACCATTATCTACGATTTGACAAACCACAGGTACTCGCAAAAGAACACCGATTCCTACCAAGGATGCTTCGCGAGGCTATTAAAATTTAAAAACATCATAATTTCAATAGTGGTTGGAATGTACCACCAGCTTGGGATCCAGTAATTCAGATAGTCAAACCCAAGAAGAAGCAAAATACAGGGAGACTTCATGATACTTGAACATCTATGGCAGTCATTATTGGGCAGTCAGTGTCCTATAATATCCTGACACACGTCTAGCCTTAGGGTTAGCCTTCGTGTTGCGGAGGTCAGGTGGCAGCCGCTCCGTATAAAAACTGATATCCAGTCAAATCCGGTTAGACCAGAAAAGCCGACCCCAAGTGGCTTGGGAATAATAAAGGCTAGGGAGAAGAAGACACCATAATCTATAATGCTGCGCTAACGAAGAGTGCAATAACTCGATTTTGTATATATATATATATATATATATATATATATATATATATATATATAATATATATACAGTGTGTATAAACCCTGTGCATTCCAATAAGGTCTTGTTTCTCTTTTAACATGCTAAGAAAAATAACAAAAAAGTCTTTATCATCGTAAAACGTCTTCATAATATACCTACTTATTGTACCCTTAAATTAATGAAATTTCGCACAGTCCAGCAACTCTCCAATAAACTTGATAAGGAAGCAGGTCGTGGCATATTTTTGGCGGCATTTTCTAAGGCGTAGGTAGGTAGGCGCGGCGTAGCGCGGCGCGGCATCAGTGAACCTTTATGAACTTTAGTGATGCCTAGGTATTAATAAGTTGTCGGTATTGCCATGGGTAATCTATTAATATACTACTCAAAACAAAATAACCAAGATTTTTTGTTGTAACATGAAAACAATAAAGACATTAAATTGTTTAACTTATGTAACTACAAAATAATGTTATTGGTTATAATATAGGCTAACAATTGTTTAAAATAATGATCATGAATTGTTTTTTTTAAGTTCATAATGAAATTGGCCATTTTGAATGAAAAACATGAACAAAAGAAATCACCGGAAGAAGACAAAATACTATTCTTGGCACTTTTTTTCTTCTTTTTAGTAACGGATATGTCCTCCTCTCTTAGCAATACACTCCTAAAGCCTCGTGTGCATATTCTGGATCAAATTCCTCACGTTTTCATCTGGAATCTCCTCCCAGGCACGTTTTAAAGCGTCAATCAGCTGCTGTTGGTTGTAGACCCCTTGCTCATTCTCTCTAACCCTTCGTTTCAACTGTTGCCACAATTGCTCGATTGGATTTAAATCCGGACTGTTAGCTGGCCATGGTAATATCTCAATATGAGACCTTTCTAGGACAGTTTGGGTCGATCGAGCTGTGTGTGCACGGGCATTGTCTTGCATCAGGATGAATCCAGGCCCCACTCGCTGTGCAAATGGGATCACTTGACGCCTGATGACGTCCTCGATGTAACGTTCTGCAGTTACGGTACCCGCATTTAAAATGGTGAGCTCGGTTTTACCGTGTAAACTAATCCCACCCCAAACCATTACGTTGGGACCACCGAAACGAACAACTTCGTGGATGCAGGACTCCGAAAACCGCTCGCCGCGTTGTCTCCATAACCTAACACGCCGATCATCATTAAAAATTTTTACTTTGCACTCGTCTGTAAAAAGCACCTTGCCCCACTGATTAATCCTCCAGTTCAAATACTGACGGGCGAATCTTAAACGGTATGCACGTTGAAACCTGGTCAGAGGAATTCGAACAACTCGTCGTCTTGACATTTGCTGGTCTTCGTGCAATCGATTACGTATAGTTTGATCACTGACACGGGTACCCGTCGTCAGCCATAGGTGGTGTTGTAACTTACGGGCCGTTACTGTACGATCACGACGAGCACTTAGTTGGACATACCGATCCTCATGCGCCGTTGTTACACGAACTCTACCTCAACCGGGTCTCCTGGCAACACGGCCGGTCTCTTGGAAGCGATTCCATACATTTTGGACAGCTCTTCGAGAAAAACCCAAGTGCAAACCGTATATATATATATATATATATAGTGTGTATAAATAAACCCTGTCCGATTCTTACGTAAGTGACATCCATTTATAAAAATTGATATATACTACTCAAAACAAAATAAGGGCCACTAGTTTATTTACATTTAAGTGCACTTTAGTAAACTGAAAGTAACTGATAAGTAGCATTATATTGATATTACGAACTCTTTGGTGTTTGATCTCTTTTATGCTGGTGTTCGTGTTCCTAATTTGAAAAGTATTGGCCGTCATTTTAAGAAAAAAATAATTGGATATTATTCTTATGTTTTTCTTCGATTGTCTTCTTAACTTGTTTCGGTTATTTTAGGAAAAAGGTTTTACTTTTTCAATTTTAATTGATTCATTTATCATCTCGCGTTAATCATGCCATCAGTACGAAGGCACATGGATACAATTACAGCAACCAGAGCCATAACTATGATTTAAGAAGGACGTTCTCAGCGTTACGTGGGTTTGCACTTGGGTTTTTCTCGAAGAGCTGTCCAAAATGTATGGAATCGCTTCCAAGAGACCGGCCGTGTTGCCAGGAGACCCGGTTGAGGTAGAGTTCGTGTAACAACGGCGCATGAGGATCGGTATGTCCAACTAAGTGCTCGTCGTGATCGTACAGTAACGGCCCGTAAGTTACAACACCACCTATGGCTGACGACGGGTACCCGTGTCAGTGATCAAACTATACGTAATCGATTGCACGAAGACCAGCAAATGTCAAGACGACGAGTTGTTCGAATTCCTCTGACCAGGTTTCAACGTGCATACCGTTTAAGATTCTCCCGTCAGTATTTGAACTGGAGGATTAATCAGTGGGGCAAGGTGCTTTTTACAGACGAGTGCAAAGTAAAATTTTTAATGATGATCGGCGTGTTAGGGTGTGGAGACAACGCGGCGAGCGGTTTTCGGAGTCCTGCATCCACGAAGTTGTTCGTTTCGGTGGTCCCAACGTAATGGTTTGGGGTGGGATTAGTTTACACGGTAAAACCGAGCTCACCATTTTAAATGCGGGTACCGTAACTGCAGAACGTTACATCGAGGACGTCATCAGGCCTCAAGTGATCCCATTTGCACAGCGAGTGGGGCCTGGATTCATCCTGATGCAAGACAATGCCCGTGCACACACAGCTCGATCGACCCAAACTGTCCTAGAAAGGTCTCATATTGAGATATTACCATGGCCAGCTAACAGTCCGGATTTAAATCCAATCGAGCAATTGTGGCAACAGTTGAAACGAAGGGTTAGAGAGAATGAGCAAGGGGTCTACAACCAACAGCAGCTGATTGACGCTTTAAAACGTGCCTGGGAGGAGATTCCAGATGAAAACGTGAGGAATTTGATCCAGAATATGCACACGAGGCTTTAGGAGTGTATTGCTAAGAGAGGAGGACATATCCGTTACTAAAAAGAAGAAAAAAAGTGCCAAGAATAGTATTTTGTCTTCTTCCGGTGATTTCTTTTGTTCATGTTTTTCATTCAAAATGGCCAATTTCATTATGAACTTAAAAAAAACAATTCATGATCATTATTTTAAACAATTGTTAGCCTATATTATAACCAATAACATTATTTTGTAGTTACATAAGTTAAACAATTTAATGTCTTTATTGTTTTCATGTTACAACAAAAAATCTTGGTTATTTTGTTTTGAGTAGTATATTAATAGATTACCCATGGCAATACCGACAACTTATTAATACCTAGGCATCACTAAAGTTCATAAAGGTTCACTGATGCCGCGCCGCGCTACGCCGCGCCTACCTACCTACGCCTTAGAAAATGCCGCCAAAAATATGCCACGACCTGCTTCCTTATCAAGTTTATTGGAGAGTTGCTGGACTGTGCGAAATTTCATTAATTTAAGGGTACAATAAGTAGGTATATTATGAAGACGTTTTACGATGATAAAGACTTTTTTGTTATTTTTCTTAGCATGTTAAAAGAGAAACAAGACCTTATTGGAATGCACAGGGTTTATACACACTGTATATATATTATATATATATATATATATATATATATATATATATATATATATATATATATACAAAATCGAGTTATTGCACTCTTCGTTAGCGCAGCATTATAGATTATGGTGTCTTCTTCTCCCTAGCCTTTATTATTCCCAAGCCACTTGGGGTCGGCTTTTCTGGTCTAACCGGATTTGACTGGATATCAGTTTTTATACGGAGCGGCTGCCACCTGACCTCCGCAACACGAAGGCTAACCCTAAGGCTAGACGTGTGTCAGGATATTATAGGACACTGACTGCCCAATAATGACTGCCATAGATGTTCAAGTATCATGAAGTCTCCCTGTATTTTGCTTCTTCTTGGGTTTGACTATCTGAATTACTGGATCCCAAGCTGGTGGTACATTCCAACCACTATTGAAATTATGATGTTTTTAAATTTTAATAGCCTCGCGAAGCATCCTTGGTAGGAATCGGTGTTCTTTTGCGAGTACCTGTGGTTTGTCAAATCGTAGATAATGGTTGGTCCCCTGTTGCACATGTTCACACAAACTACAATGTGTTCTTTTATGCATAGGCACCCTATGCTCCTCTTGTTTTGACCAAGTATGTGAGTCTACAGTCATAATCTATTGTATAGACTCCTGCATCTTGTAAAGGTAATTGGCACTTGATGGATGGTAAACACCAACGAAGATTGTTTTAATCAATGCATACTTCAAGTCGCCAACGAAGATAAGTCAATTTTTCAAAAGAACACCTATTCTTACCATGAATTCTTCACGAGGTTAGTGAAATCAAAAACATCTTTATTTTATTAGTTAAGATGATTGGAATATACCACCAGCTTGGAATCCAGTAATTCAAAAAGTCAAACCCAATAAGAAGCAAAACGCAGCTTGACTTCATGATACTTTGTGCTCATTCTGCGTAAATAGCAACACCAATGATTAAATTATGTTCGGGTACTTTGAAATATCAACACTTCAGAACATTGAGACTAATACTATTTAAGCCTCCCCGTGAACATGGCCGCTAAAAAGCAACCGAAACCGAAAATCGGGGCAAGTGTAAACTCAAATATAAATAGTTAATTTAATGAACTTAAAATGTAGAAAAGTTTAATATATAGAAATGTTAAATAAACAACGGTAATTGAAACTAAACTACTTTATACGGCTTTTCCGTCTAAAGTAGTTTAGTTTCAATTACCGGTATTATTTATTTGATTTCGTATATTAATAATTTAATGACCGTTTATTCTTCAGACAAAAATAAAAACGTGCATTAATAAAATTGTGAAGGGGTTTCTAAAAAAAAGCACAAAGGTAATGTGAAGAAATTAAATCAATAGGTTTAAAATGATATGAACTGGATGGAAAAATTAGTTATTCTTACCATAACCAGAAAATAGAATCAGGATAAAGAGAAAATGGACAAAATAATAAGCGTGTTGCAGAAAGAAAATCAAGTACAATGGAAATTAAGCATGATGGAGGAAAAGGACCAGAATGGACAGAGGATAGCAGTGAAATTAAGCGCACTAGAAAAAGAGGATCAAGTTAAACAAAATATTGAAGAAAATTTAAGCATAATAAGCAGTACAGCGTCTAAAACTGAATTGTTAATAAGACCTGATTTATTAGGTTATAGAATATGCTTCTCTATTACATATATACAAAAGAATATACTAATTTCATAAGATTCCCATTACGTATTAATAAAAGGTTAATTTGGATAGTTTAATTTACTATGGCGGCAATTTATGAAAATATATTGTTTAATTTTTCAAATGAAAACCCACTTACATATTCCTTCTAATCAACAAAATTATTACTATTTTATTGTATCTGTACGGAGCTTATATCAATAAATACTTTAGTATTTTCAAAATGTATCAAATTACATAACAGTTTGTATCATTACTCACATTTTATCTTAAATACGATACAGGTGTATAGATTCAAATTCAATTTGGATTACAAAGTCCTGGTTGTAATGTAAATTTGAATTTATAATACACAAATAAAGTATATTTATTTTACATATTTTTGTATAAACCTACAAAAATACGAATCATATATCTTCTGACACCAAACCAATACGATTACATTACGATGTGTAATGCTAAATGCTTCATAAAATTTAAATTAATTGACACATAAAACGACGTTAATATTCGTTGTGTTAACTGATACAACTTGGTGTTTTTTTAATTATAAAAAGCTATATAAATTAATTATTTTTTTCGTATACTGAAATAAATCAGTTCCTATTTTAGTGAAGATGAAAAAATACAAGGATTTTTTAAAACTTCATCGTTAAATATCTCAAAATCATGATTTTCAAGTTACATCACTTTTTACTGAACGTATAGAATTTATGCAGCGGTAACTTTATATATGTATAAGCATCGATCAAATGTGTATCAGACAATAAACTTGCCATCGAGAGATCGTGGGTTCGAATCCTACTAATTGGCCCGCCATTAATTCACTCCTACTATAAACATTTTAGCTTAGCTGGAGGGATTAACAAGAATACCAGTAATTTGTAACCTAAAAGACTTGTAAGCTCTTTATATAATACTGTCTTATGTTTCTGCAAAAGTTATAAATACCGTCAGCATCAAAAGTCGATGACCACATCCATATTTCCATGATCCACGAACAACGTAGCATGCATAAATCGCTTACCAGGACTAGCGCCAGAATTAAATGAACATAGTAGAAGTTCAAAATTAGCTAAGCACTACATTGTGAGAATTAACTGAACATCAGATTGTCAAAAGTAACTGAACAAAAAACGTTCAACTACAAAAAATTTTTGGTGACTATAGACGTTCGAGTGGCTATGCATTTAGTAAAAAGCTGTAATTTTGACATTTATTTATTTGTTTATATTTATACAAAAAAGTCCGGATCTAAATGCCATTGAGAATTTATAGGGACTCATGGCTTAGGACATGAATACTCCTAGAACTAAGGAAAATCTTCGTAATCACGCAATGACCATATGAGAAGAATTTAGGAGACAAAACACATGTGCTAATATGGTAAACCCTATACGCGAACGTCTACAAAGTGTAATAGATGCAAATGGAGATCACACAAGATTTTGATACTCCATTTTTAGAGTTCGCCTTATTGTTCCGCCATGTCAATTTGTGTTTGTGCGATGAAGAATTTGATTGGTGTTTAGGATAATAAAGTTGATCGTTAGAATTATTGTAATCGCAAGAAATAATTAAAGAGATTATAAACAATAAATAGTTGGATTTTATTTTAAAAAATTAACCATCCGCTATACATTTTATACTGTTCAGCTACTTTTGACAATCCGGTATATAAAATACTAGACAGCAGAAACAAACATTTAATATTATTCAGCTACAATTGTAACACATGACGTTCAGATATTTTCGAGATAAATATTGTTCAGCTACTTTTGACAATCTGGGGTTCAGTTAATTCTCACAATGTGGTATTTAGCTAATTTTGAACTACTACAATGTTTATTTAATTCTGGTGCTAGTCGATGCGATTTATGCGTGCTTGTTGTGGTAATGGAAATATGGATATGGTCATCGACTTTTGAGGCTGACTGTACATAGAAATTAAACTACTTTACACAACGCGAAAAACGCGATAAAATCAGTATAAAGAAGTAATTTAAATATAGCAAGCATTTAAAAAAAGATGTATGTCTAAACGATGCAATGTATCTTCTTACAACGAAAGTTTAAAAATCTAAATTCTCTGATGTAAGTAATAACAAGGTATCACGTCTTTTATACGTATATTTAGCGTAGTAGTCTGTGCCATCAGTCACGGGGAGGCGAGCCTCGACCGTCGTTGCAATTTATCAATGTAGAAGCTGAAACTTTGTTGCGTCGTCGTCCGGCTTTCCTTTTTCAAATTCCAATAAGTAGCGCTCAACTCGATATTAATCTTCATCACGCCGGTATGAAGTTGTTAAAATTATAAATCACTAGCTCGTGGTGGTCTTGCTATTGCTGCCATGTGCTCATAATTTATATCAAGCTACGTACCTACGAAATTTCAAGTCATAAATCACTGGTTATTGAGAAATAAGATGGTATGATGCGGTTCTCTATTGTTTTACCTAAAATTTTTATCCATAATATAAAGTGCCATAATTTTTTTTGTCCTAATCATCATTTGTCCGAATGATAACTTGCCCGAACTTTATGTCACATTATATCACATGCCATAAAATTGAGATACCTAAATATAATATGCCCTAAATTTGTTCATCATAAATATTATAATCAATAATATACAAAAGACTTAAAACCATTTTCAATAAAAGTTATAAATCCTAAATTCAAATGATTTAATGTAAATTTATCCTAATGTTTTTTAAGAACTAATCTGTATTACAAAACTTAGCTTTTGTCACGGCTCCTGCGCTGCGGGTCTCCGGCGGTCCTACTCATGCTAATCGTCGCAGACGGCTTTCGCTTACCCCCGCAGCTTCGGCTTGCTGGCCGACTTCACCGGCCAGCCTCAGCCGCGGCGGCTCGCTCACAGTCTCCTGCTCCTCAGCCCGCGGGCCGCCTCGCCCCTACGCGCCTACGCGATTCTAAATTACACTGTAGGGGTAGGGCCGACAAGACTGCGTGGAGTCGGATTCACAGCGATTTGTTTCTGACACTACAACCTAATATTAGTAATTATTTTTTTGGAACTAACTATTTTATTGTAAATGAACATTTGTAATAATACACTTTATACCGCGTGACTTTTGATACCGTCTTGAAAAAAAGAGGGCGTGATAGGTAAATAGAGTAGAAGCCTCAGGCATAGCTATTTTTTTTTTTTTTTACTGGCATTCACTTAAATTAATCTACCATTCAGTGTACTGTACTGTACTGTGGTACACTCCTCATTTATAATCTATTATTCATATCAAAACATTTAAAAAGTAATTCGAAAAAAATTAAAATTTTTCAAAATCGTAAACGTATTCACCCTAATAACGCGCTACAAATTATGAATGATTTCTTTACAAATAACATAAAAACTATCTTCAAGGGCACTTGCACTCGCCGGCCGTCGCTAGCGCCGAACACCCGCTCCCACCCGGGTCTCCCGATCGCCCGCCGCCCTTTTAGTCGCATGCGATTAGGCACACTGTGACGTCGCGTGATCTCAAAATGCTAGAACACAAATATTATTAGATTATATTCCACTTACACAACACACCATATTATTATCAAAACTGTAAAAAACGTCACGCGGTATAATACAATACTTAGGACATATGACTTTATTTCATATAAAATTAGGAGATTCAATTATTATAGTCCTTGATATTATGACAGAATAGTAATAGAAGTAAAGATAATTATGTGAAACAAAATTACGAATTTTTGAACATTATGGTTGCTGAAGTATGTAAGTTATGGATAATGATTTTCGGACAAACAGTTTTAGGAGAAGTAAGGAAATACCTATGATGCATTTGCAATGCAGACTTTGTAATTTATTTTAATGTTTAATTTAAAACAATACAATATATTTTTAAATCTCATGCTGGTCTCGAGTGTCCTTTCGTCAGCAGCATATTAGTTTTGACTGCACGCATGGCGTAATGGTTTACGTGGTCGCCTCGCCACTGCCATTGCGCCGAGTGTTGTGGGTTCGAATCCCACACGGGACAAAAATTTGTGTGGTCCACACATGGTTGTGCCGATTTTGGGTGTTTTTTGTGTCTATTATTTGAATGTTTGTAAAGTCCTCCGCGACACAGGAGTTTTTTCTAATGCGGGAACCGTTGTCTTTTTTAAGATTAAAATAAAAGATAAAAGGAAATTACTATAGACACATCGAAATTACATCAATCGATTTGAGTGTGAATATGGTAGCGTGATTTAGGAGAACTGCATAGCAGTCGTTCTTGCCTCATGATACCACGTAAAATATGTCTTGTTTGATTATTTAAGCTGTATAGATCCAGAGCACGTATAGTCATTTATAGCCTTATACATAAATATCTACGAAGGAGAAGACATAGGTGTATTTAAACCTTATTTTGCTAGCATTGCCGTAGCTCATCTGTAATACAAGGTAAAACTGTTGTAGTCTATCGGGCAAATTTTTGCTGCTACTAAAAATATCGTAATAGAAAAATCTAATCTCATCCGATAATCGAACTCGGGATGACCCACATCTTAAGGTCGATCGTGAGGTAATCTTGGGTGCAATCTTATGCCACCCCGGTGGTATATAAACTTAAATTTATTTATATAACGGTGCGGCATCTCAGTCGGGTTTGCAGTCGAAGGGTCACCAACATCGGTCAGTGGTATTGGCTCCATCATAAATAATCAAACTTAACTTATACAATCTAGTTAATATTATAAATGCGTATTTGAGTTTGTTTGTTATGCTTTCACGTCTTAACTACTTGACCAATTATCACGAAATTTCGCATACATGTTGTCAAGGGTACACAAGGACATACCTTTCGTCCAGAAAAAAGTAGTGTTCCTGAAGGATTTTATTGGCTAAGTCTGGATTATTGCGAGCGATGCTGCGGGCAAAATTTAGTTTACAATCAAATGCGTATATTTGATATTATCGTTCCAAATTTAAATAGTGCAAGTAGACAGTTTCTCATTGGGTGCATACACACTCCAGTCCACCCACCATGACTCTGCCTCACATACGTTGACGCAACAACGTCATTCAGTTTCCACAGCGACAGTTTAAGAGCAATCACATTTTAATTACATAATAAATAATCACGCCGTATAAAAATTCTCCACGGCCTATGACTTTTTTTAAAATTCGTATGAATACAAACAATTGTACAATTTATATTAAAACTAGGTATAAGTATAACTATGGGTACAATCCACTACGTTATCACATATTACTACTCAGTAAAAAAACATACAGTGAGGTATTAGTACACCAACTTATTAAACATTATCTATGAGCTATGTTAGTAGTTACTAATTCAGTTATTATTCTAGGTATTTAAAGTTATATATTATGGCTTTCTTAAATACATGTCGGGGTAAGGCAAATATCAGATTTAATAAATATTTATTATATGTTTTAACCAGCCGTTGGAGGGACGGCCGCTCACCCGCGTACAAACGCGGGTGAGCGGGCGTCCCTCCAACTGCGACTACGAGTCGTAGCAAATATCGAATACGCGCGGCTCTCGTCGCACAACCGTTCTAGACACAATATACATATGCACAAGTCAAACATTTGTGTGCATGGACATGGATTTTTGTCTTGATCTGGGTGATTCTATGTATAATATGTAAATATTTACAAAAAAAGTATACAGTGTGTATAATAAACCCTACCCGATCCTTAAAGGTATTATACAGTAGCTTATTATGAGTACGTAAGGGACATCCTTTTATAAAAATCGATCAAAAAAATTAACCCAGTAAATTTAATTTATTTAAAATAATATGTTAATTGATTACCCATGGCAACACCGACAACTTATTAATCATAATACCTAGGTATCACTAAAGTGTTAATTAAAATTAGGTTCTTAATTGGACGTACATAGTTATACAAAAAGGTTCCAACCTGTGGATGACTTGTGAGTCACTCAAAATTGATATAACATAACTGACATACCTTTTTTGACACTCTACATCATTTTAGCAAAAATATTTCAAGCTTTATGGTTTTTTCCTTGGTAATTTATTTTAATGTAGTATGTTCCAATCCACTCTTTTACTAAATATATCAGCTATCATAAAAACAAAATATAACATGTGGAGTGCACCATTTTAACAAGTATGATTCTTAGATAATATCTCGTTATAATGATTCAATAATTTTGGAACGTTTTAGTAAAACCCATTTAATTATTGTTTTCTTGTAAAATAATGTTCCATGTAAGTTGAAACCTTTAGACAAAACATAATTTTCCTTCTTTGGTTTAAAACAATGTTCCATGTACGTTGGAACATTTTTTTTACGTTCAACATGACCCCATGTGACGTATGCGCTCATTAAAAAAGAGTTTTATATGTTTTAATAATGTTTTTACTAATAATTTAATAAACAAAGTTGAGGTGTAAACGATCCAAAATATGTGGCACCTTTTAAAGATAGAAAAAAAGAAACCGCCTTCAAAAAAGAATATTCTAAAACTGTTGTGCAAACAAAAAATGCATCAAAACGTTAAAAAATAATTGCGTACTCTTGTGAATAATTAAATTATTGTTATTTTTGCAGTCGATGTCAGTCAATGTAGGTTTGTAACTACTTAAACATGAGATGTCTTACTATGATCATAACATAAACTTTTAAGTGCATTTTTTGTTTTAGAATAAGAAATCTTTATTCAAGTAATTTCTTTTTGTTAAAAATTTTGTTTATTTCTCGGTTTTAGGGAATCTGGAGTTCGATAACTGATTTTATTTGTCTGCATATGGGTAGACTTACTCAACGCGTTGCTCATATGAGACAGCGCCGTTTAAATGAGACAAACGAGGAAAGGAAGTAACGCCCATCTTAAAATAGGAAATCTAACTCCAGGGCCATTTCAAAAGAAACTTGTAAAGAGCGCAAAAATAGGCTTTCGAAAATACGGGCTTACATGAAAAATGTTTTGGACAGGAAAAATAGAGATATACGTTTAAATCATTTTAGGCCATACTCATCTTATGATAATTCCAAATACGGTTGGGATGATATGTTTTATTCCGGAGTTCCGGTGTCTAATGGCTTCAGCGTCATATTAAAAGGTGTATTATAGAAATAATGTTGTTATTAACTTTTTTGTGTATACCTTGTTGAGTTTAACAGTTACACATAACCCTATAACAAATAAATGCTATGCAAAAACAATCGAAACTATAAATTTGCGATTATCTCAAAATGGGGTTATTATGGGTTGGAAGGTTTGTGCATAACTACGTCCAATTTTATTTGTTAATTCATTAGTTATTCTTAGTTGTTTCTTAATATTTTATAGTAAGAATATCCTAACTAATATTTTAAATGCGAATGTGTTTTTGTTTGTTTTTACGCTTAACTACTCGATCGATCATCATGAAATCACACATACACGTCAGGCATACAGAATAGAACATAATATTAAAGGCACCTTTCTTCCAGGAAAGGTACTGTTTCCGAGAGATAGAAATGTATTGGCAAAATCTTCGATTTTATACCTACATACATATATGAAGAAAGATGATGTATATAGATTAGTATCGTGGCATAGGTAGGTTAGCGTTTATGTCGCAGTCGACCGTGACGTTTTACGATCTATTCTCAGATTGGGCAATGATAATGAGATTTTCAGTAAACACATTTTAACTTAACCAATACTCAATAGCAGTATAAAATGTAGAATTAAACTAGTCAAGATAAGTATCAATACGCTCGCCAATGGCGTACAACTTAACACAAAGCTGACAAAATATCTTTTAAATAAATATCAAAATATCCCGGTGCTCTAAAAGCGCGTCTACATCTATATGAAAACTTGTTTATTTACACGTCATTTCCGTGTTTAACTGAGTGCAATTGTTACGGTAAACAATTAAAAAATACAAAGAGCAAACCTTTTCATCATTCATTCCATACTTGTATCCGTATGAATGGCAACGTTGAGAAAAACTAATAACCTCTGTGCCAGTGTGAGCTGTGTACACAGTCTTTTGTTTTCTCCGGTTGTGTAATGATAATGAACATGGTTTATTAATAGTTGATATACAGCATGTAACAGAAAGGTGTGGTGATATTATAGGACCGTGGTGTATATCTAAAAAATAACCAATATTTATACCAATAGCTGGATATAAACAAATTATTTTAAATCTCAAATATTTAATTTATTTATTTTGATCCGAGCAGGCACACGCCTTCATCCCGGATCAAAACAAATTATTTTAAATATTTAACGTTTAATTTCTTTATTATTTAATACTCAAAACTAACACATTAAATCGCTATCAAAATTGCGCCTAGTCATTTTTGAGTTCACGGAGTTCACCGATACAGCTATTGGTGCTGTTTAAGAATACTTAAACAATATCAGCATATTCTAGACAATAGTACTGGAACCACACAAGGACTCCAAGAAACAGGCCTGACCTAGTTTGGAGTTCATGAGCATTTTTTTATTTAATCTACAAATTACGTTTTGGTAATTTTTATATTGTACATTCTAAAGTCTATTGTTTAAAGAAACCTCTGTATATGTTTTCGGCAAAATAAATCACTTATTATATTATTATTTATTATGCCATTTTGATAAGCCGATAAGAAAGTAAATGCTATATCTTAGTGAAATAATGTATTCTAGAATCGTTCCCAGAAACGTAGTAACGCAATACTCTTCACTACCACCACGCCAACGAAGCGAAAGAAATAACATACCTATTGCATAAAATTACACTTAAAATATTTATTATTAAATAATACATAATACAACCAAATATAAATTATTAATTATATACATAATATAAACAATTCTTTAAAACTAACTTATACCTAAAATATTATGAAACAGAGAAATAAAAAAGAAAACTAAAACCCTCTAATAGGCGTCATAGAATTCCTCCGCATCACAGTCAACTGGTAGTGTGCATTGCCACGTTGAATGGCAATGCTTATCCTTTCCGCGAAATAAAGGCCAGCCCTCTGGTCACGGGAAGCGTCGATTAACCTTTTCGCTATGTCTCTATAAAGAGCACGAGCACTGGGACCCCATGACCCTAGCGTTTCGACCCCAAACGGCTCAAAAACATAATCCCCTGCCAGGTTTTTGTATTTGCGCCGCTTGAGAGTCTCCGCGGATGCAGCAGCAGCACCAGCACAACCCGCCGTACTGGGAAGATGTGATGGCGCAAGAGTGTCTACACACGTTGCGTCCCACACCAAGGGCCTACCCATCTTCCAAGGCATCAATGACATACCGTCCGGTCTCTTTCCATCGTCACGCGCCAAACCATTAGGTTCAAGATAAGCTGGCACGCCGGCGGTGACAAGAGCACGACGGATAATGTCATTAAGGTTGGCGTGCCGCGAAAAACGACCGGTACTCCTGCTACATGATAGGCCATGGTGGCCAAGGCCATCGACGGCTTCACCACAGTGACATCGATGCGGAGAAACACATGGAGCACCTAAACGAAGGCAAGAAGCGATGCGGAACGTTGTGTCATCCAACATAGTGCCCGATTCCCATTCCCCCACAGCCAATAAACGGGCACGCTCAGCAACATTAGGAGATGTGTTCATGAGATGTTCTCTCACCATGTTGCAGAGCGGCCCGTCCCACCGACTCTGAGAGAATAGATCGGATGGCAAATCAGAGCTTGGACAGATCATTTTCCAAGCGTTCACTGCATCGGACTTGCACGACAAATGCATTTATATTAGATATTTTTGTTAAAGACTTTTACGTTAGAGTTTTTTGATAATATTGTCTTAGGTTTACGCCAATGTTATACATTGAAATTAAACTACTTTGAACGGTTTATTTTAAAATCTTTTTATAACATCATTTTTAACTATGACACTACTATTATATATATATATATATATATAAAGACGGATACCATCTTAGTCTCCACGTGAACATGGCTGTTGAATAGCAACCGAAACGTCGCGGGAAGTATAAACTTAAATACAAAGTTTTAATTTATTTAAATAGTTTAAATCGTAGAAAAGTGTTTTAAAATAAACAACGCGACAAAATCCGTATAAACTAGGTACCTAGTTTAATTTCAATAGAGATTTTTGACTTTAAACATATATAACAGATACAGGCTGTTTTACTGAAAAGAACATTATTTTAGAGAAATATCAAATGTATTACGCATTGTAGAAATACCATTAATATATCCACTATCATTTACTAAATTTGAACAGTTGTCATTCTACAAATAACAGATCCCTAGCGTAAACCACCGTAGCAATGGGTACGAATATTCGCTCGAAATTTACTCAGAAATAACTCTGTAACGGACAGTTAGACGGAATGATGACAAAGCTAGATTAACAACCCACGATACTACGGAACCGGCACCCAGTCGTTCCATGAAAAAATCTCTGTTAATTGCTCAAAGATAACGGGATCGAATAAATTAACGTCCGTGCTTTAGATGAAAAAACACAAGATTTATTTTGCTTAATTTGCACTCTGCCGACGTTCGGATTCAGAGAGGCGATAATGGTTAGGTCGGGAAGAATTATCTAATTTGGTTACTTAATTTAATGTTATATGAGGAATTAAAGAACGATATTGCCTTTATTTTGGTGTGGTATATGAAATTGGTAATGGTTGGAACAAAACCTGCTTCAGAGGCGCAGCAGTAATTGCGATTACTGTGGCGTTTGATGCCCGGGTTATGGAAAGTGTTTTTAGGTATTCTATGGAATTCTCAGTAGAAACACGGAGTCTGGAATTGTGTTCTGTAGGCGACAAGAGGTTTACTATCTAATATTAGTGGGACCCAGAAACAAAGCTCGTGAAATGTGGGTGTATGAAACCTCAATCTACCTATGAGAGGATATAAGCGCAAGTCCAGGTAAGTGAAACAAACTCATGAAAGAAAATAAATAAAGAGATAAATATTGGTATAACACATTTACGGTTTGATTGCAGAATTGAAGAAGTCGGGCCACAGAATACCATGTTTTACTCTGGAAAAGTTCTCCATGATAATCGTGCCCGAATCTCGAGACCGATTATCCCGAGGAATCTCGAGACCTTATGCACAGCAGTCATATAAATTATAGCTATTGGAATAGTCTCTATCTACCATTCGAGAAACAGGCGGGAATCTGTATACAGCGTATACCAGAAAGGTGTGGTCGAAGTTAAGCGTCACATAGTATAGCCCATGAACAATGTAAAACTGCGACAAACAAATGCATATACATGATTTCACTAAGATACAGCATTTTCTTTTAAGTATTCTTAAACAGCACTAATAGCTGTATCGGTGACCTCCGTGAACCCGAAAATGATCAGGTGCAATTTTTGATAATGATATAATGTATTTGGTTTGATTTTAAATAATAAATAAATTAAATATTTGAAATCTAAAATAATTACTTTGTGGCGACTCCGCACAGACGAAGAAATTCCGCCTACATTTAACAGATGACGATACAATCGCGCTTAACATGACGTCATACAATTCTGAATCGCACAAGTAACATTTACACAGCGACTAAGTATACATATATACAAGCTCCTGACATTAACCGTCGGGTTGCGACCCACCAGGCACGATTAACCAGCCTGGTCGGAGGATCCTCCCTTTGTGTTGGAGAGACATCACAACCTGTTTCTCCACAAGATTTAATCAAGGCAGAAGGCGCACGCCTTTTCCAGGATCCTGCACCTAAATTGTGCCTGGTCATTTTCGGGTTGTACACTCACCTTTATGTGGGACCATAATATAAAGCTTGCGAAACATGGATGTGTTGAGGGGTCAGAGTAAATTACTTGACGTTGGTTATGTGGCTAATGAAAAATTAGATTTAAATAAATATCTCCATAAATACTACAGGTTTTATGTAACATACGTTGATCGAATATACGAAAATACGAGATTTGAGTGATTAATTTTCCGTTACGAAAGCATAGCATGGCATAGCTACTGAGCTATATACAATATCATTATAACCAATTATGAGGTAATCTTAAAATTCTTACAAATATTGTAAATTCGAATGTGAGTTTGTTTGTTACATTTTCACGCGTTAACTGCTCAACCGATCATCATAAAATTTCGCATTTTGCGCGGGAGACAAAATAGACATCGGGTACCTTTCGTCTAGAAAACGAGTTGGGTGTATTTTCCTCTCCCTAGGACTTCCAAATCATTCTGTTGGTGGATATCCTCTGACCTTATGACATTGTGAGCCCTATATCTCGGGGGTCTTTTGACCCATAGGGCCCATATTTAAACTCGACCGAAGGAAGACCTCAAAGTGTCTGCACACCAAGTTACAAGTTAATCGGTCCAGTGGTTCCGAAACTATGCCTGTCACTAACAAACTGTCACTAACAGACAGACACACAGACCCACATAGTGTTTTTTCTTCTTCGAAAAAGACTCAGAGGTTAATGAGTCCTGTTCTCGAGCGTGATTATTTAATAAGAGTGAAGCTGCGGATAAAATCTAATCAGACATAGGCCTAAGAAGAAACATATATTACGAAACCAATGAAGTGACGAGATCAGCGAAACAGTTATTTTGCAGAAACCTTGCTTCCCGTTACTTTTGTTAAAAAAAAGTGCCTGCCCAATTTAACTTTATGCTAAAGAGAAAAACAGTCACACGTATTCATTTGTACACGCTTCGTAAGACAAGTTAAATATTATGTCATTAGCCCGTTTGCAGTGGTTGACGTTCAACGTGACTCGTACGCAAATATATATAATAGTGCTCTCCTAGTATACACATCTTAAATGAACACTACTGGCCTAGAAACTTGACTCATGCGTTTGTATCCACTGTTGATATAACGACAATACTTGTTTCTAAGAACATAGTAAACAGACATCTCTTATGTTTCTATAGTTCTACCTCTATATTTTGACATAATCCTTTTGCATACAGATAGATTCAAGCTTTGCCACAAAGAAATAGACAGAGACTACACTTCAAGAGATTGAGACGACCACCTACTTAGTCTCGTGACCATGACTGCTGAAAAGCAATCGAAATGTCTGGGAAAGTGTAAATCTAAATAGCTTAATTTTTTTTATTTGTTGGTTTTGAAAGACAGACTAATATCAATTTAAATATTGATAAATATATGTATACGAAACAATGTTGCCGATGTCAAGCCTCCACAGTTATTAGCTATCCAATTGGATTATTTATTAATAGTAGTAAAGTTTAATAATAATAATAATTTAATAGTTTTCACATTATATAAATAGTTTAATTCCAATGTATAATATGCGCGTAAACGTAAGACAATATAGTCGGAGATGTTAACACCCACATTTTGCTACCAGATTTTTGAACTCGCGTTATAATGGGCGAGCATATTGTCGTCCACCGAGCACATGTTCAGATAGCATTCTGTTTCTGGCAATTTCCTAACAGAAGAACTCACTTTACCTAACCTCCTAATTAAATCCTGAACCTAGCAATAAGCAATAATATTTAATCATGCAACTCTATTATGGAAGTAAAAACTTAAGCGTAAAAGGCTTTTCTAAATAATTACTGTAAACTCTTTGCCTGAATCTTATAACTTATCTAAATATATTTTAGTTAGTTTTACAACCTCTTTAACGAGTGTTACTTTGTAACCCTAGTGATACTTGATTTTGTCTAAATAAAATACATATCACACAGGCTCAAACTCAGTATATATTTATATCACATTATTCTTAATCTTGTGCAGTGAACATACCAGCTTAACAGCGAATGGGGTCCTTAATTGTATGAGTAAAATAAAATGAGTCTATAAATGCGGTCGTGTGTTTGTTTGATCTTTCGTCACATGGGAAAACACATAATTAAACTCCGAAACGCGTTCAAATATTATAAATATGTTGTTTGTAGAAAATTATTGAATGAGTTACGATCAAGTGGTCGTGGGTTAATGGGTCTTGGACTAAAAAATAGAAAAATTGCGATTTCTGAAGCAACATTTTACATTTGTTACACCGTGTTATTTTTGATTAAATGCAGTGAGTATTGATTGAAGAATAACAGTAAAACGTGCGGCATTTTTCCTTAGTCTAATAATTGATTAACATAGCCCAACCTTATAAATTCGATGTCGCACTTGAGTGGTTTTATTTATTAGCTTCCTGCCTACTTTAATAGATAGCCGTATAAAACATGCTAAAAATATGCAACGTCATCTAGGTCAATATTAAAGTCAATCAATTAATTGAAGAGCCTTGTTCTTGTCGGTGGAGCTTCTTTCATGTTTCTTTATTCTCTAATATAATTTGCTTTTCCCATTGAAAACACAGTCTATTATGTTCACAAGTCAATATTTGTAATGAGGCTTTACTTTTTCGTATAGACGAGCATTGCCAGATAAATTTGGACATGCCATTAACACCCTCGTGAGTTACCTACTATTCGTTGAAATAACTTTTAGGCGAGTAATAAATGGTTCTTAAAATATTTTATATTAATA
Source organism: Catocala nupta (assembly GCA_963675205.1). Taxonomy (NCBI): domain Eukaryota; kingdom Metazoa; phylum Arthropoda; class Insecta; order Lepidoptera; family Erebidae; genus Catocala; species Catocala nupta. The sequence continues at coordinate 14,318,643 of OY776092.1, read as the reverse complement.
AAATTCTGGAGTAATAATAGCTTTAGACTAAAACAACTACAAAAGCTGATTTAATACTAATTATGTTTATAAAACTATGTAATTTTCTATATTCATAGATTTAATAGTAAAATTACCAAAGAACTACTACGATGAACTAAAATAATTATATGGATAGGAACAAATCAACTCAACAACATAGTAAATCACAATGGTAGAATACTTGATCTTGCAGTCACTGACTGTCCAGATATAGTCAAAATAACACCTACTTTACCTATTAGTCGTCCTGATGCACATCACCCACTATTTGAACTAACGTTTCAAACCGTTTCTAGTCTTCCACATAACACCACAATTGAAAAACTATGTTTTCGACGAATTGATTACGAAAGTTGTAAAAGAGATATTGCTAAAATTGATTGGTCACAACAAGCATTGCTTCTACGATGTGATGATTTTGTGCATTTCTTTTATGATAGCATTTATGCAATTATAGAAAATATACACCAAGGACTAAACTGTCCAATAACAACTACTCTGCCTGGTTCTCCAAGAATCTAATTAAACTGCTTTCATGCAAACTAAAAGCGCACTCCAGGTTTAAGCGTTACAGCAATCCTAGAGACTACGATGCATTCTCTATACTAAGAGCCCCAGCAAAAGTGGTCGCTCATCAATGCTTTAGAACATATGTATATAGAACAAATAGAGAATGATCTGAAGCTGAATATTAAGGCTTTTTGGCGCTACACTAAGAGTAAACGTGTCACGAATAATTATCCTGGTATAATGTATTATCAAGATATAGAGAGTGAATCAGGTGTTGATATCGTGAATCTCTTTGCAAACTATTTCTCCTCAGTTTATACCAATAGTTTAAAGAACAACTATACACCTGCGTTAGAATCATCCAATTATTCTATTAGTGATCTATCCATATCAAAATGTTATATTTTAAAGAAATTTCAAAGTATAAATTTAAATAAGGGTAGCGGTTTTGACAGTATACCACCTATATTTATACGCCTGTATGCTAGTTGGTTAAACTGCTCTCCATTATTTTCGATAAATCCATACGGGAACGCACATTTTCTGCTCTTTGGAAGATTGCTAAAATTACTCCCATATACGAATCTGGTGATAGGAAAGAAGATATCTCAAACTACCGCCCCAATTAGCATATTAAATTGTTTCTCTAAAATGTTTGTAGGATATATATATATGATCATATGTACAACCATCTGAAACACTTATTAAGTCCACTACAACATGGATTCATGACGGGTAGGTCAACAAATTCTAATCTTCTTTGCTATACGACTTATATATGTGAACCATTTAACCAAAAAACAGGAAGTGGTCTCAATATATACAGACTTTGCAAAGGCGTTTGATCGTGTTGATCAATTCAAGCTGCTTGCAAAGGCACAACATGTTGGTATACATGGCGATCTGTACAGATGGCTTACCTCTTACCTACTGAATCGTACGCAGCTTGTAACACTAGGTGGATATGAATCTGGCCTCTTTATTGTGACATCCGGGGTTCCACAAGGATTGAATCTAGGACCGTTACTGTTCCTAATTTTTATTAACGATTTACTGGGTAAAATAGTTAGTAAATGTCTGGCTTACGCAGATGACATAAAAATCTTTAGATCAGTTTCTGATTACCGTGATTGTGAATGTCTTCGATCAGATTTAAATACAATTTTAGATTGGTGCGTGGAAAACTCGATGTAAATGTCAAGTTATAACATTAACTAAAAATAAAAATCTATTTAACTTTCCTTACCACATCGAAGGGGTCACTATCGAAATAGTAAAGGTGCTGCGAGATTTGGAGGTGATTTATGATACGACTATGTCATTTAAACCTCATTATGACCATATCTGCACTAAAACTAACCGCATGTAATCGTTTATGCTTCGAAACGCTAGACCGTTTAAACAAGCAAGCTCTCTAATAACATTATACTGCTGTTTAGTAAGAAGCATAGTTGAGTACTGTTCATCAGTGTGTTCGCCCATTTACAGGACTCATGTAGATATAATAGAGGCGATTCAGAGGCGCTTTATTAGAGCACTGTCGTCTAAGTTTGTATTAAGGCGGAAACTACCAGATTACGATAGTCGACTTCGTAGGCTTGAAATATTGAACCTAGATAAGAGAAGGTGCATAAGTGACATGTGTACTCTACACAAAATTGTAAATGGCTCATTGGATTGTCAACTTGTTGGCCAGCTGAATTTTAAGATGCCATTTTATTAGCTTATAAATTAGTCAAATAAAATCAGTAGTAGTAGTAGAGTAATATTTTCAAAATGTTGTAATACAGTGATAAATAAACAACGCGATAAAATCCGTATATAGTAGTTTAATTTCAATGCCAACGCGATTCGTACGCATTCCACAATTATTTAGTATACCCATTAGCAACAATAATGTATTACAGAACAATTCGATATCGCGAATGTGCGACCAATATAATGCTGTATGTTCCCGGCTCAACATATTTTATAACAAACTTAATATATTTAAAAGACTTTTACTTGAAGAGTCTAAGCTACAGTAAGATAGCATAAACATTAAGGAAAAATAAAATAATCAACTAGTACCTATGTAAAACTTTTGTATCATTTATTTTATATTTATATAATATCAGTGCTTGATCATTGCCGATTGTTTATGGTTTATATCGAATCTTTACTCGCTTATATGTTCTCTTTCATTAGTGAAAGAGAACATATAAGCTAAATGATGTGTATAGTTATAATTGGACTCCAGATTTGAGTATTGTTTACTGTTTAAGATTATGTGTGTATATGTTAATACATATACACACATAATCTTAAACAGTTTGTCAGTAACGATTAGTCTAATATGAAAATTGTTAAGAAATACCTCTAGATTAATATCTCATTATTTTTTTCTGTTATGATAATACTTACATAGTCTTCCACCACTATCTCCAAAGGGGTAAGCAGGTGTATTTCACTCAAATTTTGTCCGCTATATTTTATGTCCCAACGTTATTACGTTATGGACCTAAAATATAGTAAATATAGACGACAATAGACTATTGTCTATTGCCGTCATTTAAGCATATTTCCACACGCCAAGTTGTTACAGCGAATTTCCTATCAGAAAAATCCAATAACACTACCCACCTGGGCATTAAACCAGAGATCTCATGCACAACAATTGCAATCACTACCGCTGAGCTACTGATAAATAAACGAACTCTTTCTACAATAGATAAACAAGCCAATATAAATTATTTTATAAAAGTTAGCTTCAACCAGACACGCCTTGTTCATCCGGAAACAGTTTAGACTTCCTCCAGACTTGCGTAGTCTATTACTGTACCTATTCAATAAAATTAAAATAAAATAAAATAAATACACAGATAAACAAAATTATCACAAACTAAACATTAAAAACTAACAAAAGCCTCTTTGTATATGATTAACTTTGCAAAGAAGACCAAAACATTATTTTTAAAACAAACCCTCGTTTCATATTGTAATATTTTTATAAACTTGTATGAAGAATGAATACAGAAGCCAATGGAATATTGCAAGTACGTAGCAAGTAAAAATATCTACCTACCTATATAATATAACATCTGCATACCTTTAATTACCTGGAGTAATTCTAAACATACGTGCATATCTACCTTTCTACCTTATTGTTATTTCTCTGAAAGCCACATTCACACCCCGAACACAAAGCTTGTCAGAAACTAACGTATCTACTGATAACAAAGATTTAAACATAATGAGAGTACATTACGCCTACACTTTACTTACTGTAAGTGGGTATTCGAGTTGCGATAACAATCCAGAGTAAAATAAACTGGTTATATAGCCGCTTTATCCCATGGTCGTAAGGAAATCCTCATCAAAATAATCACGCCATAAGACATCCTATGAATACTGGAATGAAATGTTTGAGAAGCTTAACACAAATAGCAATTTAAATTCTTTATTTGAAAGTGTTTGCTACTCTCTATAATTATGAGGAAAAGTCATAAAGATCTTTTTAGCTACTGGCCGGTTACCGAACAGTTTTTGAAAATAATAAGTCGATGTTAGAACACCATAAAGAGATTTCGTTGATAATCATATGATGATAGTACGTCAGAGATCGATATCACACGGGTAACCAATGATTTCTCATTCGTATCTATAAATGCATGACCGTTTACGAACAGTCATATAATGGTTCGGAGAGTTTGCAGTCATTGGCTCAATATTTGATATACGAGTAGTGTTCCCGAGGACTATAAGCTTTAGCCTTTTTTAAGGCTAGACTCACAATTAAGAGGCTTGACAGGCTAAAAGCCTATAAAGATTTTTAGTCCTTTAGGCTAGGCCTATTCAAGAGGGCCAAAAGGTCTTGCTAAGACCTAAGCTTTTTTCAAGGCTAGTCTGACAACTGTAACGCTGAATCCTCTGAAATGGCTATGAAAGCTATGAAGCTCTTAGTCCTCGAAGCTATAGCTATACAAGTAACTATGACTTATATTGTATTTGTTAATTCTTTGTTCCATGTCCCTGAAATATTCTCGATGTTTGGCAATTATTGCCTTTTCAGTAGATGCTCCTTCAATTGCTCTTTAATAATTTTCATATTGACCCATTTTTTTATAAATAGTTTAAGTTTAAAATGTAACAAAAAGTAACAGAAACCGTGTCAATAGGTATTTGAAGTTTAATAAACTAAAAAATATTTTTAAAAACCAAAACTACTTCATCGTATTAGTCAAAGATAGCAAGATGTTATAGCATGGTGGAAAACCCCAGGATTAAACAGGTCAGAACCCACTGGGCCCCTTATAATAGTCCACCGGAATAAAAGTTGTTGATTCGGCCCTTATATATATGTATAGGGGCCCCATATAGGTGCCCATTGGTCCCCTAGTAGGAGACCAGTCAATGTTAATTTATTTTTAAGGTACCTACTCGTCCCCTGGAATAAAAGTTATAGATTCGGCACCTGCTCAGGTGCCTTTTGGTTCCCTAATAGAAAACCAGCCATATTTTTACATAAAAAAGAGTTGACATAGTACATTTGTGAACAGTACTGTAACGAAAATAATTTAAAAAAAAATTATATTAGATCGTTAAAAATAAAAATGCAATTTACGCGTACAGCAAACAACATACAGCATTTCTAAGTGACTGTGAATCTATAGATGTGCACGTTCTTTAATACGTTAATTTCAAAAGTACAAAAATAACTAATCATTTGTTTTATAGTATAGAAGACTAATTGTTAGTAAAACTTAGTTTCGAGCTAATTTTCTGATTTGAAATATATATGATATCTACCTACGTACATTTTTTTTTACCCGTTGTCCGCGACTGTACCACAACCACAGGAACCGCAAGTAAATATCTGAAGAATCTGAGATTAAATGGGAAATATAAATGATTTTAAAATAAATAATAGTTCAGGGGACGAGTGGAAACCTCAAACATTTGAGGGGACGAGTGGGCACAGGGTACGAAATTAAGGGGACCAGTTGGTTCTGACCCGATTAAACTTACCACATTTAAACATATTATCTCGGTATCAAAATCAAATAAGTTTATGCGATGCCGCGCCGCAGTGAGTGCGACTTCTGGCAATTACATATCTGGTTAGATTCATAAGCCCACTGAAACTAAGTCCAGTAGGGCAATAGTTTCGCCGAAAAGAACATAGGGGATCCATCTTTAGTAAAATTTGGGTGTACTTCCCTTCTGCATACGCCGCGCGCCGTCCGGAATACAGGTGTGAAGAATTCTTCGGATACAAGTTGGACATGCACTTGATTCTTAAGCACATTTCTAAGTACGTAAGATATTGAACGGTTAAACTAGAAAGCCGTGCCTAATACATAACATAAGTAAAATAATAATAATGTCCTCCAGACCGAATTCCGGTCACGGCGGCCAATCTTCACGGAGACTGGCCATCTGCGCAGGCGATGATATTATAGTGCAATGATCCGATTGGACGGTAATTCGACACAATCGGAGAGAGAGGCGCAGACCCAACGGCTTTACGTGCTTTCCGAGGCACGTGGGTGTCTAAAACCGCCAACTTCCTAACTCCGGGCTACTATTAAAATTTCTTAACAAAAAGAACCAATAACTTTTTGTTGGCCCGACCCGGGATTCGAATCCGAGACCTCATGCACAGCAGTCGCATTCACTGCCACTGCGCCACGAAGGCAGTTAAGTATAAGTAAAATTATGAAGCTATGAATAGAAGGACAATTTGGCGGTCAAATTGCTATAGATATGCTTTATTGGTACTGATACAATACACACAAAAAAAAAAATGTGCTGTATATTCCAGCAAAGCCCTTTAGGTATACAAAAGAATCAACAACATTATAAAATAAATAGTTTTACAAATAACCTCAATGTTCGTAACGATAATAGCCAAGTACAAACCGGCAATAAAATCTGATGTCCTATAAGGTTAACATTTATTTTATTCAGAATAAATTGTATGGTACGACAGCTTGTAAAACTGAGACCTAAGGCGTTCAAAACGTACAGAATATTTTTCAAGAACCTTATACAGTATGTAATAGAAAAGTGTGGACATATTTAAGGGCCGTAAAGTGGCCTATACAAGTAGCCCAAAAAAATTAAGTTCAATAATTATTATAAACATTTTATTTATTTATTATTAAAACGTAGAAACGAACTCATTACATCACTATCAAAATTGTGTCTGGCCATTTTCGGCTTCACGGAGATCACCCGAGTCAGCTATTAGTGTTGTTTAAGTATCGACTAGAATACGTTCATAGTCGATAAATTAGAAAATAGTATATATTAGTAAATATAATGTCGTTGGATTAATATGTCGCGGTTTTTTATTATATAGAGCTATACTATATGATACTTAGACATGACCATACCTTTCTGTTACACGCTGTATAAAGATTAATTCATTATGAAGTAAGAGACATACATATATTCATAAGACTAAATGAAGAGAGACTAAAGAGGTTTGTACACTTGGCTGACTTTTTTGTCCGTATAATAATGTTGATCACACACACACTGACTTATGTAAATAGCGCCTCACTTTATGTCATTAGTGCGAACATAATATTATGTACATAATTAACTACTATTTAATATTGATAATATATCAATTAATTATCGAATCAAACAGATCGTAACATTATTATCATGGGTATACTAGCACATAATGAGCTAGTAATGTAACAATAACTAGTACGGTAGTAGTACGGTAGCTATGTCTGATTATGAAATAATATTATTTTGAACGCAGCAGTCAATATACAGGATGTCCGGTAATTAATGGATAACCTTGAAATGTCTTACAGTAGAACTGAAAGACGTTCAGAAAAAATGAAATAAAATAAAAATTAAAATGTGCAATCTATATTAGCATAGCATACTTTTGACTGTCTATCTATTAGCATAATTAGTGTTTAGTAATAATAAAACAACAAAAAACCGATGGATTTCATTCATTTATGGTCGTAGTATACAAGAAAGTTATAAATGGTAATTTTAAAAAAACACATATCTCAGGTAGTAGTTAGGATAGGTTTTTTCATATTTTTCTGAACTGCCATAAGTTCCACTATCCATTAATTACCGGACACCCTGTATAAGGTTTTAATCAAAATAAATTTAAATTGTAATATCGTTCGTTCGTTTACGCGAATGTTATTGACCTAAAATTAAACTGCTTTATACGTATTTTATCACGTTGTTTATTTACCACTTTATTACATAATTTTTACTACTACCACTATTGAACTTTAATGCTTTTTAAACTAATAAAATTATTAAACCTATTTATATTTCAGTTTACACTTTCCCCGACGTTTCGGTTGCTTTTCAGCAGCCATGTTCACGGCGAGGCAAATTATAATTTACAATGTGGTCACTGGATGACTATGTCAACAATTACGAATGATACTTAGATATCAAATAACCACAATGGAAGACTGTATATGCAAGTTATAAATAGCAAGAGTGCGTATGTATTATTGATAATTATATATTCTAGAACAATACCCAAGACTTAAAAAGTTTTACATTAAATGTTAGTATTAGTATTTCTTTTGTTAAAATAAGTATTAATGTAATAACTACTGGATATCCAAGTTAATGAATCAATAAATAAATAAAATTCTTTAACATTGGATATTTAATTTAGATAATAAAAATGTAAGAGAAGTAGTTTAATGATAAGATGTAAAGTCTGGGAGTTCATAATGTTTCACAATTAATCCTTTATATACATAGAATCCTACTCATATTATAAATGTATAAGTTTGTTATGATATCTGAATGTTGGTTGTACTCAATTATGCATCACTCAACCGCTTAAATAATCAAGGGGCATCAGATTGGGTGAACGCGCAGGCCACCCGACAGGCCCTTGCCTACCAATCCATCGATTGGGATAGCTTTCATTTAAATAATTGCGAACTATTCTTGCATAATGTGCAGGGCATCCGTCCATTTGCAAAAACATTCTACGTTGTGTTCGTAGGGGTACATCTTCCAAAAGTAATGTGAGATCATCCCTTAAAAGTTGGAGAAATCTTAACTGATTAGTAGCTTGTAGCTTTTAAAATAGACATCTCCCGCACCAAACAATGGACACAAAGATAAAGTCAATCTTGGATTAAAACGTAGGGTACCTTGTTTCATGATTGCGTTCCCATAAGAGACACGAGTTCCAAACTGCACCCAGAAACTACATAGGTATCAATATATTAAAAGCATTTTGTACAAGTAAATTTATAGTCAAATCTTAAGTCAATAAAATGGACCTTAGTATTATTTGATTGGTACAATAACAAGAAAACAATTACTCGGGCCAGTCCATTAAATTGTACTACAAAAGGGACAATAGTTCTAACACGCCTTGAACACGCCCTTTGCAATTGATTTTACTACAAGCTCTTCTATCACGTGTAATGGTTAAATTATTAACATTCATATTGTTTATTACGATATTTGATGCTGACTTTCACTTATTTGACTAATCGATTGAATTATTCGTTTGAATATTTATTATTATGCAGTTATTTATTTTAGTTATTTTAGTTAGTTATTAATTTAATTAAAAGTCTGGGTCATGACGAGTGGAAGTAATTCAACACTTTATCACAAGGTAGACATTATTACAATATCTATTTTGCCGCGGCAAATAGGCTTTATGTGAGGGAAAATAGATCTACCTGGGGATTAACCATCATCTCTTAAAGCATGTCATTGCATGCGCGATAACGAGTCAACGACTTCGCTACCTGCAAGGCCATTTACCAAGAGACTTTTTCCTCAACTTTATGAAACAATAAATTATCAGACAACCAGCATCGTGATAAGATCGCTGTTATTTCTTCAAAAGATACATGTATAATGATGGATATATATAGCTGTCATAACTTAGCCTACTCTCATACTGAGATGAGGTCTACGCCCAGCAGTAGGTCTATCTATAAATGTTATTGTAATAAGCTATTAATTATTTTTGAATATGATGATTATCATATATATCATGATTAGGAATTTAATTTTAACACTTATTTCTTTTACTTTACATAAATAAAAATGACTTTATTTCGCAAAAAAAGGTACCTCATCAATAGTATTTAAGACTATAATAATTGCAGAATATTAAACCATTCATGAATAATCTTTGGACAAATTATGTACAATCATGTTGTTTTATGGCATAGAGATACCGCCTTTAAAAACTTTGAAGACCTTTTCCCTTCTCCCTTCACTCAACAGAACCCTCATTATTAAGGATCGTCGTGACAAATTGATGACGGGAAAAATCTGCCACCATCGTCTCTTATCCGCGGTCGCCTCATCACTCCGTATAATTTAGTTTAGGAGCTGGGATCTGTTAAACAATGCCGTGTCTGTACAGTGGGCGCATTCTCAACAGATGACAATGACTCACATCTATATTCATCTGTGACTTTTTAAATTTTATATAAAGGCAATTTTCAGTCTCTGCCTTAGAACCATGACTAGCTTAGGACAACAATTACACGCTTTATCAAGCTCACTTTCCTCGTTTATAATTCATATGTTATTCAATCAGTTATCTTTATAGGTACCGCGTCACAATTTTTTGACAATTGACAAGAGTTCTTGAAGCCAATATACTATTGCTAATTTTACTACCGAAAAAACCCATTATCCCTTTGTTAGAATTTGGAAAGAAACGCGCTTCCTTGCGACAATTGTGTTTGCACTTACGCTAACACTATTGATCAAGCCGGTTGTGTTATATTCTGACACCTGTAAATATTTAAGTTCTTTAATTTTCTTTTTTCTTGTATCCTTATTATTATTTTAAAGACAACTCTCAAACTGCTATAAACTATCTTGTAGTCTTCTTGACATTGATAACTCTTATAAAAAACATCACAAGTTGAAACATTAATAAAGACAATATATCTACCATTAAACCACAGCCCGTCGTTTTCATAGTTATATTATATTCTCTGAACACAAATTACTTATTTAAAGCCAAATACCCAGCACCATTGCCGACAGACACCTGGCGACAACCACAGCTCACCCGATGCATAACAACACCTAAAATACTAAAATTATGTATTTATTAATTTAAAGACAAACTTGGTAGCTCGGTAAAGTCAGTAATTAACTTAGAAACTTCAAACTTGGGTGTAATGAAGTCAGGCGGGAGCCTTGATACGAACACCGAAGGTATGCGGAACTTTCACTCCTTTCATTCTAAAGTGTCAATTTATCACCAAGTATTATAATTTTAACTACGAAACTCTTTCACGGGTGTTTACCTTAAAAGAAGAGAATTTTGATGTTAAATTGCGAACCACGCCGTCTACTTTATGATATTGAAATGACTTTGCTTTAATTTAATAATATTATTTGACTATTTACGTTTAATCTGTAAATTACTGGCATGCCCGAAATAATTGTGTTTAGCCGCTGTAACTTGAAACGCTTAGTAAATGTTTTACATTAAAATTAAACTGTATATTTGAATAATTTATCCAAAGTTGATTTAGTTTACAACTTTTTAGAAATATTTTTATAAAAGCTTTAGACAACGGTTTGGTTGGTTTTAGCAGCCATGGTCAGATGACGGCTAATATAGCACATCAAGATAGGTTTCATGTAATAAGCAACCCTAATGCAGTCTAAAAATTGCTTATCAATAAAATCATTGACGGGCATTATAATATGGAAACCTAAACAAATGTCAAATTTTACATCACAACATATCCCAAATTTTGGCGAATTCAAAATTGGAACGTATTCGATAAAAACAAAAATATTTTCATAGTTTTCTACTTACCTCTTTTAAAGGCAGAGCTGGCATAAGGATAAAATATTGACTGCCGTTCAGTAGAAACAATATATAATTTCTTATGCCCAGTCATCGACAGCGTCGTTTAAAGGGTTAAGGATGGAAACTAAATTTTAGCACACATAACCCAGTCAAGTTGACCGTTGTCTACTTAACTTAATAACACTTGTAACAGTCAAAAGGGTCGTCTATATTTAGCACCAATGTTTACAGCCTACACAACATTTCCAGAGAATTCCAAAATTCGCTTTCGACACAATTGCTCAATTAAATTAATTTTGCAAATTACAACAAATTATTACGATAATTTATGACGGTTTGTTGGTCAATCAGGAGGCTATTGTTTGATATCTGAATCATGCTTATTAAGATTAGTAGGTGGTACTTGATTTACCGTTGTTCCTAAGAGAACGTTATTAAAAATCAAAATCAAATCTTTGCCTTCGTACACTATGGGATCATGCTTACAACAGCGAAGATAAGTATTATACAGCATGTAACAAAAAGTTGTGGTTATATTTAAATCTTACATAATATAGCCAATGCCAAACAATGAAAAACCGTGACAAATAAATCCGTATACATTATTTTCACTAAGATATAGCATTTTCTTTGTTATCGACTTATCTATATTATACATTCTAAACGATACTTAAATAACACTAACAGCTGATACGGGTGATTCCGTGAACCTGAAAATGACCAGGTGTAATTTTGATAGTGATGAAATGGTTTTGTTTTGATGATTCAATAATAAATAAACAAAATGTTAAAATTTCATAAACTTAAAATTATAAGTTTTCGTACTGGAGGGACATAGATATCAGATAAACATTACGGTCCTAAAATACAATCACAGCTTTCAGTTACACGCTGTATAGCTAAGTTACCGGACTATTAGTCTCGCTTACAATGCAGCTCTGTTGTATCGCGTCAAAGCATAGCGCTTCGATATTAGGTAGATTAGATCCTAGATGGCGACAAGGGATCATCACAATTACGGCAACTAATATATTATATCGCAGTATAGGGAACCTTGTTATGCATCCCTCGAGACGCATTTAGGCGCAGCTCATTTAAGGGTCTCCGAATAATTTTACGGCAGGGCACGTAGTTTTCTAAATGCTGAGAGCGAAAAGCCAGGGTAGTTTTTGGCGGTAAAATCCGACATAAGCCGATAAAGATTCCGCAGGGAATCGAACATGTTCAGAATTTTTTTGCCTCAAAAGAAAAGGTGTACCAACATGTACCCTTCTGCCGAAAATAGAGGTTTATCTCGAGATATAATAACTCATCCGTCATAATGGAATATTGTTTGTATATGCTAGATACTCAAGATCTAAAGCTTATCTTATCAGTTTATGTCATACACATATCACTGACAACTATGTATGTATGTTTCGAGCGATGAATTACTTAACTTTAGCAAACTCGTGATTGAAGTTAAACAGATTGCGCAATATAGTTGACCTCTATTTAGGTTGAAATGACATATAAAGTAGTTACATGGTGTCTCCCGACCGCTACGACTTGATCTTCTTTATAATTCCTTACCTTTTATCCCTTACTTTTCATTATTTTTCTTAAAGGTTAGGAACGCGTCTAATAAGCCCATCGTATGGTAAGCAATAATACACTATAGTAACCGATTATCTTAAGATAGGCTTGTAATGGTGTCTTTCTTGGCCGTTGCAGCGCTATGAACTCCAGGACGTTGTGGGAGAAGCTCTCTTTCGCTACCGGCCGTGATCAAAGCCGTGGTCGACAGCGAGAGGAAGTGGGTAGCGGTCGCATCGTTCTGCGAGGACGTCATCTCGCAGAAGGAGGTGGCGGAGCGGATCCGTGAGGAAAGTATCCTTGCGGATCTAAGCTGCCACCGGCGAACCGGGCGGCAAAGGCGCGCATATGTGCGGCTTATGCCGCCATAATGAAGGCCGCGGAAAGGGGATTGCCCACCCGCCAGCCGTTGAGTCGGAAAGATGCCCTCTATTGTGCCAGGGCGTCGTCCAGCAGTACGTACCCCGCAGACACAACATGTCTGCATTGGGCACTGCTGGTTGGGTCGCTTATGTACTTTCGGTTACAGCGACCATACAAAGCAGTGAGCTGGCACACCATGGTGATTTTAGTCGGTAGGCCCGAAGTCTCGGGAGAGCCCAACATATCCCTCTCGCCTCCCCTTGTGGCGAGAGGGTATGCATAAGGAGCATTACCCCATGTAAAAAAAAGACTTGTAGTGATAAATTATTCAACTTTGCCACCATTATAGAAAAAACGGTAAATTCTCGCTGACTGAAAGATGTTATGAGATGTTAACTGAATAATAATATGATATAATAATAATGATAATAAAGATATTTATTTCCTCTTTCACAAAGGTAAGTACTTATTATCTAAAACAAAACATGTTGAAAAATTCTCATTCCGTTGTGAGAGGCTGGTGTCTATAGTAGGTAAAAACCTGTGTTATAGATCACCAGGCTCCCACCTCCTGGACAAGTCTTAGTGGTGATTTTGGTTTATTATGCCATGTACTTAAAGTACCTATGCATAATATTTTAAATTAGAAATAAAATTGGTGTATGCGTGTGTTTGTGTGTGTGTATGTGTGTGTGCGCGTGTGTGTGTGTGTTTTTAAGAGTGCTAGCGTGCATGTGTTATAGTTTCTGTCATGCATTTAACTTATATGATTTTTAAATTAATTATATTAACGGAATAAGAAGGGCTTCAGTATTAAAATATGATAGGTCTTGTAACCAAGACATTAATAATTTTTTTAGATTGAATTTATTTAGGCAGTATATAGAAAGAAGTGAATTAGCTTTGTTGTATAAGTATGAACCTAAGAAACAATGGAACCTATGTGACAGAGTAGTTCTGTATGTCGTATCATTTTGATAAATTTTATGTTTACGCCGTTTTATTGCGTTAATTGAAGGATCATAATTAGATTGTGCGTGCGTTATCAAAACTATACGAAGAATAAAAAGCTGACGAACTGTTAGAACATTAAATTCTTAGTACAGTTCAGCCGTAGGATGCAAGTAAGGAAGAAAAAGAGCCACTTTTATGACCACTCTCTGGGCGCGCTCCAGTTTTATTAAAATGGCTTTTACAGCACCTCTCCAGGATGCGATGCAATACGTCAAAATAGACTGGCACAATACAAGGTAAGCCAGCTTTAGAACATCTTTATCTGCCACGTGACGTAGGTTTTTAAAAACCTATATTCATTTTCTTGTTCTGGATGTCAATAAATCTACGTGAGCTTAAAAGTTAAGGTTTTTGTCAATGATAATACCTAGATATCTAATTGTGTCTACTGATTGTAGTTCTTAGCAGGTACAACAAGCAGATGAGGTATAATTTAGACAAGAATGTACTAAGATTGGGATAGGTGGTTCAGGGTGTGATTTTATGTTTTTCAAGCTGAATGCAATGTATTTGGATTTACTGACATTAAACGAATGAAGATTGGCACTCAGCCAATTAGTGATCCTATTCATACCCTCTTGGGCATATCTATATATATCATCCCAAGAATCACCTCAGAAAACTAGTGCCGTGTCATTTGCAAAGGTGATAATCCTCTCATTACCCAGGTCTAATTGGCACAAGTCATTAATGAAAATTAAGAATAATGTCGGTCCAAGAATACTACCTTGTGGCACCCCTGTATCGAAGGGAAGGTCATGACCACGCGCATCATCCAGCTGAACACATTGAGTGCGATCATTGAGGTAACTTGAAAAGAATTTCCATTGAACATCGCGGATACCCAATCTCTCCAGCTTCTCGAGCAATAGCGGGAATATTGTTTATATTCAGTTAACATCTCATAACATCTTTTATTAAAAAATATAATTTCACAGATTCATTTTAATTAAAATAAAACTATCAATAAACAAAAAATCCATCGTGTAATCAATAAACAAAAAATCCAAATATGTAAATAAATACGACCTATATAGTATTTGAACATGTTTTTCATACAAAAATAAAACCGCCAGTCGTAATCACTTAGAGGAAAACCGCGTCAGCAGTTTCCCAATCAAAGTAACAACATGCATAGGAAGTAAGCAATCGATAGGCTTACGAATTTTGCGCTCACATCAGCGGATCCCAACACAGCTTTAGGAAAACCGCCGATTTTCTATTTGTATAAAATATCTTCGTACGCACAAGTCGACGCGGATATTGCGGAAATGTATACGTTCTTGATTGTACACGAGAAGAGATTTAGATTTTTTTGTTTATTTTCACATAATCTATTATTTTATTTGTTTATTTTCTTTTACTGTTTGATTTCGTCGCTTTAATTTAAAATTATTAGCAATTTTTATTTTTATTTCATATCGTCATTTAATTAATATAAATAAATAAATATTAGCTTGCAAGATTCTATTAAACTATGTGTAGAAAATGTGCGTAATAAATATGTGATGGTAGCAATAGGTACCATGTCAAGACTTTTTACTTTTCATATGATAGGATCATGTTCAATGTCACATTGTATTAAACATTTAAATGCCTAATATTTGTATATTGCTAAATATAGTCTAGGTAAAATTGATGTATATTCCTGAAGATATGAACAGAGCACATTTTGCCAGCTATTTAAGGTCTCACATAGTAGTCGCGCTAAAATTAGCGCGAGTATGACCAATATTGCCTATAACACTTTGCCCAACCCGGGAATGGTACTAAAGATATGTATCCAAACAGTTATATTTACTACTGCTGCCTGCTGGTCTACTGAGACAGTCGTATACTGATTTGACAATTTATCATCACTGTATTCAGAGCTTAATGTTATGATGAATAGTAAGCCTGATCGAAAAATTGCAGGCGATATCTTAGGATTGTCAGCCGCAACCGAACTTTAGACTTACAAACGTAGAAACAGTTGGATATAAAACAAATGTATTATTCAGTAAACTAATATACCTACACGTACAAACATAGTACATACATACATACATAAATTCACGCCTGTTTCCCAGAGGGGTAGGCAGAGACTACGGATTTCCATTTGCTACGATCCTGACACACTTCTCTGGCTTCATTCACTTTCATAACATTCCTCATACACGCTCGCCGGTTTAAGGTGCTCTTAACCTGGCCTTTATCCAGAACGTCTCCGATCTGATCAGGAAACGTTCACCTAGGTCTTCCCTTTGCAACTGTTCCATTCACACTAGCCTTATAAAACACATAGTATCATGCAAATGTCTCCGAAATAATAAGCAGATGTGGATTACAACCACGTTTTGGCAGCGATGGTTTTAGGATCCACGTAAGGTGTGCCTAAAGTTATTGGGAAGAGAGGAACCCGCCACGCACCCACGTATTGCCCACTCCAACTATTGCAATAGAAAAAGGTTGACAATACCGAACTTCTCTGGATAGAGACAGCTACGACGTAGGACCCGGGCGTACTCTAACTTGCAGTATTCCGCTTCGAACACAAAATATGCGTGGACATGTGTTTCGCCTTAGCGCGAGTTATCCTCAGGACCGTTTGGCAATGTTCATTTGTTGCCAAACGGTGAACTGCCGCCAAGGAACGCCTACTTCGATTCAATATAAGGTGTGCCTATTACAGTCGACCACGTTAATTTCCAAATTCCGTGCTACTGGCAGTATCTTGTCAAAAAAGTCATTAACAATTTATTCGTCCTAAGAATTGAATTCAACACCTCATGCACTGCTGTCTTATTTACTATCGCTGTGCAAGCATTCTATGGCAAACTTACGATTGCAAAGTACCTATTCGTGTCAACCTTACTATTACGAATTAGTAAAATTCTTGTCTTGCAGATAGATTAAATGCGTTTTTTTAGGTGCAGGTGCACTACGATAGTGTAATACATGAAATTCACGTTAACGTATACAGTGTGATTTTTCATAAAGTGCACATATGAAAATGAGTGTAGACATCATTTTATCGCTAGGAAAAATAATAAAAAACTATAAAATTTAATATTCTTCGATTTATACCTATTTATATTTTTCTTTAGTAGTTATGGACCTTGTACCAAGAAAACTTTGTAACTTATGAACCAGGTGGTAAATCGTGTTGAAACAAAAACAGTAATAATAAGCAATGTGTAGACAATAACGACGGTATACTATTCATATCCAAAAAAATACCGGTGGCATAAAAATAAGGAACATTTTAGACCAAAACTGAGCATCGTACAATGTTTTTTTAAACATTGTTAAAAACTCAAGAAAACCTCCTCATTGCCCCTAGTTTTGATTAATTGATGTTAATCTGTATCTAATAAGCCTTAAAACAACATAAAAACCACACCTGTATCTCAAACAAAACAGTTTTTATGAAGGGCTAAACAAAGACCTTGTCGCCACCACGTGCATCTTTGTTTGAAAATTGCATTCTCTATCTCATGTAGTTTGGGGTGGGATTGAGGTGCAGGGTAAGGGATAAATTGCGGGCATGGTCTACAGAAAGAATCAGTCACTCCGAATCATTCGCCGCTGCTACTTGTGTGTGCTTGTTTTGTGATGCCCCGTTTGAGTGATTTTCCTCCGGCGCATATTGCCGATATGCATTTTTATTATGGACTGTGTAATAGAAGTGGTGCTCGTACAACTTATTTAGCTACGTTTCCAACGAGACGACCAGTACCATCTGCTCGTAACATTCAAAATGTTCATAGAAGATTGGCTACTACTGTAGAGATCTTCGCGAGGCAAGTGCCATAATCGACGACTCTATTGAAGAAGCTGTACTGCGTGATTTGTTTTCTGATCCAAATATCAGTACAAGAGGCCTGTCGGGTGGCCTGCGCGTTCACCCGATCTGACATCCTTTGATTATTTTCTGTGGGGGACAATGAAGCAGAGAATTTATATCTCCCCATCAATAGTGAGGCAGAACTGCAGGAAAAGATTTTAAACTGTGCCAGTGCCATAAATGAAGATCCAACAATGATAAGACGAGCAACGCAACAGATTTTGCTGCGAAGTACTATGTGTTTAAAACAACATGGTAGTCATTGTGAAAACTTGCTACATTAAAAGTTTTCGAGCTACGGCCTCCTTAACAAGTAATTTAATAGTAGATCTGTTAACTAGCTAGAAATTACTGTTAAACTATTAATTACTAGATAATAACTAAATGAAATGCAATGCACATTAATAAAAGATCATACACTATATTTCGAATTATTTTCGACTACAAAACTGCAGGCTATATCGTACTAGATTTAGTAGCCAGCTCACCGTTTTTATTGGCGCATTAAGCAATTTAAATACGGAGCAAATTTATTTTAATCCCCATATCATTGTTGCAAATTTTGGTGTGGGTATCGAAAACTTAAGTAGTAAGACCTTTTTTTAAATTAATTAACAACTACTCCTGCACAAGAATTAATTCCTGTGTCGCGGGGGACTTTACAAACATTCAAACAATGGACACAAAGATCACCCAGACTCGACACAACCATTTGTGGATCACACAATTTTTTTCCCGTGTGGGATTCGAACCCCTAATACTCGGTGCAGTGGCAGTTGCAAGGCGACCACTTAAATCACTACACCATCCGTGCATTCAAAATACCTATAAGTTGCATATACATAAAAGTCTCCCTATGCAAATTTTTATTTTTGAGTCTTGAATAGTAACAAAAATAATATAAAAGAGTCTAATGGCTAAAAATATAAGAAATGGTGTTCTTAAGGAACAATGTTTAAATGGCCCACTTATTATACAGAATAAAGTCCACTGTACATAAATTATTCACTAGTGCAAGAGTGGCTAATTTAAAAGATAAAACACAAGGAAATTGCTACCTGCTAGAAAATTACCGCGAGAAAATATCACAAAGAACGTAAACACCTAGTTTGACGAACTATAACGTATCTGCTTAAGGAACTGTGAGCTGCGTTGTTAGCGGAAGTACTGGTATCCTATGTATTATAAGATGATAGTGTAGCAACCCCTTTGTACGTAAGTGCGCTAAAAGGAGGGTAACGTTAGTCTATTTCTTTGGGATTATCTATAGGCTAAACAAACAGATGCGTTTTAATTAATATGGAGTTAGGTTGCATTCAGTTGTAAGAGTGAACCAAAATAAATATGGCCGCTGAAAATCCTTTTTTTTTTTGCTACCGCTGCGGATATTATTTCAAGGTTTTTCAGACGGATTTTATATTTTCTTTATCATTAATAACATTTTTTGTGCGATAATCTTGATGTTGCCGAAAATAAATTCAAATAGTCTACCGCACTGACATTTTATTATTTTTATAAGGACACGAACTAGGTACATATTTCTGTGTCGCGGGTAACTTTACGAACATTCAAACTCACTCAAATTATTGTCCCGTGTAGAGTACGAACCCACAACACTCGGCGCAGTAGCAATTACGAAGCGACCACTTACAATACTATGCCACCCGTGCAAATAATGATTACCAGAAGGATAAGGGATGAATTATATTAGACCGGGTTGTGCCCAGGGCGTACCGTGTACGTGGCCCGGACGGGGATTTGAAACGTTACATACATTTTATATGAAGCAGTTTATATCACACAGTGCATGATCCGTGTCCCGTCCAGGCCCGGATGACGCTCGTATATACCACGGTTGTTGCACGGTCCCGCTTCGTCCTCTCCACGTCCCGTTGTAATACTTTAATGTTTAGGGAGGGACCACGCACATTCCTTTTATTTCACCGAAGCTCAGTTTGGACACAAATTTGTGATACGTAAACAAAAGATTATTTTGTTGCAACATTGCTGCATGTCTTTGCGGATAATGGAAGACGAAAAATTTATTGAACATGTCCGAATTTAGAACCGAACTGCTGGGCTTTAGCTCATTTAATAAAATATCAAAGATTTCTTTGGAAATTCTAAAATACCCAAAGATATTTTATATAAATATCTAGATAGAGTATTAAATTCTCCGTCAAACTTACGTCTTCTCCAAAGAGGATGCACGCTCCATTCGTTTAACCTTGTTCTTCTTCCTCCTTGCTTCTGCTCCCCTTCATCAATAGCTATCGCAACAGCAGATAGCTCCAGTAAAGAAAACTTCATTATTATTAAATTGGGAATTATTCACATCACCACGCTACATTGATGCAACCGTGGCAGCTTATAACCCGTTTAACACTCGGTGTAATAATATAATCGTACAGCACGGATGGGCATCGCTCCGGCCCCACCCCGGCCCCGGCCCGGCCCGGACATGGCCCGGTCTAATATAATTCATCCCTGATAGTGTAAATCATAAAATTGTAACCATCTTTGTAAAAGGTCGGTAAATAGAGCTAAGTGTAGATGGCGTTTCGCCTACAATGATTATCCAAGTGTTTGAAGTTGATATGTTATATGTATGTATATGATAAGTTATCATTCACAATACTAATTTGACTCTATTATTTCTATACCGTTCGTAGTGTACTTGGAACGCTAGTTGATTCTTGTTAATAACTTGAATCCATTAGTCACCTCTTACTTTACCCAAGGGACGTTAGCTTCAAGCCCAGCAGAAACCATCCGTAAACATCCTACAATGCTCCAAGGAATAACTGCAACTAATTGAAGTCTCGGTAATATATTATATAAGTAACAAAGTAATCTACTTATATGAAAATTTAATACTGTTTGTTGATAAGCGCATCACATTTAAACGGATAAACCGATATGGGTAACTATTTTATAAATTATAATTCATAATCCAGCTAAGCCTTGTACAGAAAAAGACTGAAGATGATGCAAATATGGAATCTAAAAGTGAATTTTATTAATTTTGAACAGCGATATGACTGTCGGGTCATCTAGTCTTAACTAATAAAATAAATGCGAATGTAAGTTGCTTTGTTTGTTACGCTTTCACGGCATAACTACTCAACCGATCATCAAGCCCTTTCGCATAGACGTTTTCAAGGGTATATAAAAGTACATACGATACCTTATATACAGATAAAAGTACTGTTACCGAGCGAGTGAAGCAAGCAAAAGCTAGTTATTTATGAAGCTATTTGAAAAGAATATAGGGCGCCAACAAAATAATTTTTAGAGCTAATGTGATATTTTAAATTTAAGATTATGGCATCATGACAAACTTGCATCTCTCGATTCCGATGCCTTAATCATCGAGATGATGATGAGATGAATGTTTGCCTTCACATTTTTAGTGTCGTATCTCTCCCATGTCCACAGAATTATAATATTTTTGCTATGCCTAGTTAAATAAGTATGCCTATGCAGGGGTGCATAGGCATACTAATTTAACTCAATTAATTCTAAGCCGTTCGTAGTGTACTTTGAATGCTAGTTCATTCCTGTTAATAACTATGCAGAGGTTAACATACTTGTAATATTGATTGCTAGAAATCTTTGTATAAGAATGTATGTCTTGAAAGTTCTGATCAAAATTATTACATCATATTCATATATTCAATTTGGTTTATTGATTAGAGTTACAAAGTATAACTTCTGAACGTCAAGCTTAACCCTTGGCAGCTTTATATTATTATGTTAATTTACATTTACAATAACCTGTTGCTACGCTCATCGAAATTAAATGAATTAAAATATATTATATTACATTATTTCTTATAACTTTGTTTACGATGTACGTAAACCGTGTTTGTCGAATACTGCCATAAATTAACTAATAAAGTTTGAGGAAGTTGATGGTACCCTTAAAATTGTTCGGAATAGATCGTGTAAAATAATAAAGAAGAAACTTATTATTATTTATTACTAACGTTATAAATCAGACAATATATAAGTTATATAGAGTACTGATAATAATAATCTGCAACATTTTAGTAAGGTGTAGTACAAGTATCATATATAAATTTATTTTCATTATTATTCGCAAGAAAAACACGAGATGACGTGAATAATAGTCATCCCACTCGGATGCGGATAAGATGTGTACAAGGGTACAGGTATGATGTATCTATTCAATATGAAACATTGTACCTGTGTTCCTTGACTGCACGTGAGCTACCGTATAATCAGCGCAGATCGTCAGCCAAGCATTATTGAAAATTGCGCCTTAAAAAATTATAGATAATTTAACGATAACATTGAGTATTTGTTTTTGATATATCGATAGCACGTCCTGGTCTGATTAATTTCTTTCACTATTGCAGGTTAATAAGTCAGCATCCTGAAGGCCTATCGTGAAATAAATGTCAATGCATTAATTATTTATTATAATTATGTCATCTTTAAATTATTTTCAGCTAAGGCAGCTAATTGAAGTCTCGGTAATATATTATATAAGTAACAAAGTAATCTATTTATATGAAAATTTAATACTGTTTGTTGATAAGCGCTTCACATCTAAACGGATTACCCGATATGGATAACTATATTATAAATTGTAATTCATAATCCAGCTAAGCCTTGTACAGAAAAAGACTGAAGATGATGCAAATATGGAATCTAAAAGTGAATTTTATAAAATTTGAACAGCGCTACGAATGTCGGGTCGCCTAGTCCTAATCAATAAAATAAATGCGAATGTAAGTTGCTTTGTTTGTTATGCTTTCACGCCATAACTTCTCAACCGATCATCAAGACATTTCGCATAGACGTTGTCAAGGGTATATAAAAGTATATACGGTACCTTATATACAGATAAAAGTATTGTTACCGAGTGAGTGAAGCTGCGGGCAAAAGCTAGTTATATATGCAGCTATTTGAAAATAATATAGGGCACCAACAACATTTGTTGCTCTATATTTCAAAGGAGACCGGCAGGTTTTCATATATCTCTGGGCTTAATGTTACTAAGATGTTTTTTGCTTTATTTTATAGATATATTATTAACATTTCAAAACTAAAATATTCATCTAGCTGCTCAATGGGAGTAACGAGATATTTGCTGTCAAAGAAAAATGAAATACACATACACATACGTATGTATTTAAAAGTCTCAAAGATCTTAAGATCACCAAGTAATTAAGAGTTATTTGAGGTGTGTTATGTACTGGAACATAAACATCTTATATATAAAATTCTCGTGTCACAATGTTCGTTCCCGTACTCCTCCGAAACGGCTTGACCGATTCTCATGAAATTTTGTGAGCATATTGAGTAGGTCTGAGAAACGGCCAAAATCTATTATTTTTTTTTTTAATCTTTTGGTCAAAACATTTTTTTATGGCAAAACAACGTTTGCCGGGTCAGCTAGTATACTATATTATCACAACTAAACACTTATGTAGTTTATCATGATCATCTTTATGGGCTCATATGATAATGGGAGCATAAATAAAATACCTACTCGTTGCTTTCTACACTTTATTAATCACTAATCATTATCATCATCATAGATAATAAAAATATTATCTAAAAACTGTGCAGGCTTTATTAAGGTTTGTTGAAACCTTGCCCAGCTAAGGCACCATATTATAACCATTACATGACAACAACAACCTACAGTTCTTTTACCTACCACACAATTACAATAATATTGCTCGATCGCTTCCCTACCAAAAAGAAAGCTATCAACTAAAATATAGGAAAAATATGTTATTGCACTGATAAGTCATCATATGATTTTGTTGCGTATGCATTGTGATCGAAATTCGTTAAAATAAGCCGTTGTCAGTCGAATAAACGAGAAACCAATATCCGTTGTGAGAATGCGTGGATCGTTCGTGAAAGCAATATACGCCAGAGTCTATAAAATATCGCCAAAATCGCCAAGTAAGCGAATGTCGAGTAGTTTGACAATAATTGATACTGTCAAAATAATTTTTAAGTTGCCATTAAATAAAATAAGTCTCAGGTAGTATCGATTCCAATCTAAGGAAAAATAATTGAAATGTGTAGAAAAAAGTGTAAGTGGTCTATATTTTTGTCCATTCATTGATCTGTGTATGTAATACTAACAATATACTGAAACACTGATACTCAAATAAAAAAATTTAAAGTAATATCGATTTGCCTAATTGTTATTTCATACATAGCAACACTGTATATTATCCAAAGTCAACCGGAACCAGTAAATAAAAGTACGTTAAAGTTTTATTAATTTAATAAAATACTATCC
Source organism: Catocala nupta (assembly GCA_963675205.1). NCBI lineage: Eukaryota > Metazoa > Arthropoda > Insecta > Lepidoptera > Erebidae > Catocala > Catocala nupta. Next base: position 14,294,238 of record OY776092.1, on the reverse strand, counting down.
CATTGTAAATCTACAAAATATTAGAGAAAATGGCATCAAAAAATATCTAAAGAATTTTGAATAATAAGGCATTGGAGTAACATGAAGTTATGTTAAGCCTATTTCTGCCGGTGTCCTTTAAGGTTATGGCATCATGGCAAACATGCATATTTCTCGATTCCAATGCCTTAAGCTTCGAGATGATGATGAGATGCATGTTTGCCTTCGCACTTTTAGTGACGAACCTCACCCATGCCTCAGTGTTATAATATTTTCGCTATGCCTATGCAAACGTAAACAATAAATTTATACTAGTAATATTGATTGCTTGCAATCTTTATAAAAGTATGTATGTATGTCTTGAAAGTTCCAAATTTAAAATATTTACATTCAATTCATATATTAAATTTGATTTATTGATTAAAATTACAAAGTATAACTTCTGAACGTCAAGCTTAACCCTTGGCAGCTTTATATTATAATGTTAATTTACATTAACAATAACCTGTTGCTACGTTCATCAAAAATTTAATTAATTAAAATATATTATATTACATCATTTCTTGTAACTTTGTTGGTACGACGTACGTAAAGCGTGTTTTTCGAATTCTACCATAAATTAACTAATAAAGTTCGGAAAGTAAATGGTACCCTTAAAATTGTAATAGATCATGTAACATAATAAAGAATAAACTATTTAAATCAGATGATTTGTAAATTATATAGGTGTCAATTTTATTACCTGCAAAAATTCAGTAAGATCATTTTATTCTGTGGATGAATTTACTGGTTTATCTTGTAATTGACGTTGAAATAGAAGAAAAAAGTGCATGGGCCTGCCCGCCATCCGTTTAGCACCAGGTCCGAGAGGCGGCGTGCGTGTTCTCACGCGCGCCTCTGTGTTGAGTCCGTCTCCCCTCTAGGGGGGAGATAGTAGGGAATTATTTCCAGTGAGTCCTTTGGGTAGGTCTCTTGTGTAGTGGCCTGCCGTAAGGCCGTACAGCCTGCAGGCCGTAACCTCGGCGGGGTCGCGACCGCATACGAAAGCGATTCGCGCGGCTCCGTCGATAGTGGTTTTGTCGAGGAACACCGTGGTAGGTTTAGTCAGTATTCCGGGAGGTACATTATTCTTATTCCATCTTTCTTTTACTCCGGCGAGTCCGACATAATCCCTCCGCCCACCCCCGCGGAGGGACATGCCTCATTGCATTCGCCCACGTAAAAAAAAAAAAAAAAAAAAGTACATGCCCGGACATTCAAAAAAAATATAAATAAATTATTCCACAGTCAGCGAAATGAGGGTGTAATACATTTCTGCCGATACTATAAGAGTGACACTGTCTTAGTATGTATATTTCTAGTTATGCAATTTTACTAGGAACGTGGCTTTTTTTCCAAGGCTTGATTGCATTTAAATCCTGTAAGAGGTTCTTATCTCCAGTAATGATTCCAAATGACTGAAATGGTGTCTTCCATAAAAAACAACAACCTCTGGTTATGGGTTTGATGTCTTTTAAGGAAACCATCAACTAAAATGGATTTTGGTAGAAAACTGACTCGCTGATCCCGTGATTTAGCTTGGCGTTAATGCTTACAGCTGATCTCGAGTGATATTCCTGGCTTGAGCAAATTGCTATTTGTTATTTATTTAAGTAATTTATTATGCCAAAAACATATACAGAGGTTGCTTAAAACAATAGACCCTATAATGTACATTGTACACATAGTATTAAAATTACCAATACATGATTTGTAGATTAAGGAAAACATTGGTCATGAACTCCACACTAGGTTAGGCCTGTCTCGTGAAGTCCTTGAGTGGTTCCAGAACTAAGTTTAAAAAAATACAGTTTGAGCATATTTTAGGTAAGAAGGCATAGAAAGCATAGTTCTGTTAGAACATTTTTAGTAGCAGCACTGAGTCTAGAAATGTGCCCGACAGACTTCTAGAATAGGATTGTATTTATGCCGTGGGTGACTTAACATTGACATGATAACTAGCAAAATGTGTAAGAAATACACGTCTACTTGTTACTTAAAGCTTATGTAAGCTTATACCTATATATTATGTATATATGTTTAAATACGTACATACTTGTGTATATAATTAAGTTTGGTAGAAAAAAGGATATTTAAAATTCATTATATAAAATGAGGACGATATTAGATTTTACGAAATAAAATGCATTTTGATTTTTATCAGTTGTCACTTCATTTTAAACATGATGTTCTCTCCTTATTAGAAATCATATGATAATTATAAGACATTAGACTAACTATCAAGAGGTTGTGGATTCGAATCCCACTAATACGTATGTCAAAACACATCTAACACGAGTACATTAGCTTAGCTAGAGAATAAAAAAATACTTGTAACCCGAAGAAATGATAACAATCTATGTATTGAAACAAATGCCTAATTTACTTTATCTATCGTTAAATTATCCCTTTGATTCAGTAGATTGCATGCACGCTTAGTGCCCCGATCACAAATTTCTAGAAGTAGATTACCTGTTGAAGCAAATTTTCTTGAGGTTTCCCTCTGGTTACTCTTAAGAGCTTATTTTAAATTATTCAAAATGTGCAGTACGATTTAACTCTCAAGAAATAATTAATAACATTTTAACATTACATTGTTCTACAAGCAAATATTGTGTACTGAATATTGTACATTTTTACGTATTAATAAAGGAAATTAATAAGAATTTTATAACGTTTTCATGTATAAAATAAATATTTACGTTGTACGTAATAAATGTTGAATCTGCCAGAGGGCAAACGATCATATAACCGATACATGTAAAAATATTCATAATTTATTTCAAAATTGTCAGACCCATACAAATATATAAAAATCTCATTTCATTTTGATTGAGAATTCCATTGGAGAAAAATTAGATTTACGTAAAATATGATGCTTTATTATTTCCAAGTTATGTACACATTTTGCCAATAATAAATGAGCGATGGTTTGAGAATTAGATTATGGTAAAGTATTGCTGAGTTAAAGAGTTTTAAGTAATGGCTATAGACTCTTTTACGGAAGCATTATTGCTTCTGAAATATTAAATGTTTTAAGAGCATTTTGGCTTTGTTATTTACAGCTAAGAAACAATGAAGCAAGATTTAAATACTTTAAGTAAAACCTTTCGCCGCCTAAGTAAACAAGCTAAGCCTGACGTGCGATTTGACTCAACACGCCTGATGTTTTTATACAACTTTATTTATTTATTTAAAGATTTCCAACAAAGGAATATACAATAACATACATTATAAAGCAATAGTACAATTCTTAGCGTGTATAGTCCCTCAATTATAGGAAACCATAGCTTGCAAATTATAAGTACAACTAAACTAACAAACTAATTAAAGAAATAAACATAAAAAGCATAACATTTTTAAACATAAAATTCTGCCGCTAGGGAAAATATGTTTCATATTTCTTAGGTCTGTATAAGATCTAAAACAAATACAGAAAATATAAACGCAGCAGGAATATATCAATAGAATATAGAGCGATTCAATAAATTTTTGTAGTAATTTCTTAACAATTATTTACGATGTTACAGTATCAGCTATTTCATCATTCATTTTGGATTAATATTTAAACACTGCAGTGTTATGTGATTTACAATCCAGTGTATCCTCGTGAAGAAAGGGTGTGTTTTATTATAACTCGCGCTCTATCAATATTTCCCTAGCACGGGGCTCTTTACAAACGTTTAAATAACGAACACAAAAATGCCAGACTCGGAACAACTCACATGATTAACATCACATGAATTCTAGACCCATGTAAGATTCAACCCCAAAACACGTAGCATTGTTACGAGGCGACTCAAACCAAGTCAAAAGTTAGGTTTAAGATAGGCAAAAGTATATTGTATTTACACGAAAATCCTGTGATTTTACTCTAGTAGAATAAGAAATGAATTCTAATAGACGGTTCGATTCTTGCCACGTCCGATGTATTTTTTGTATTCCTCTTGTGTGTGAAATCTTTGTATGTCAGACGGTACGATGTCGCGGTTGACATACATGATAAACTGGTAGGCATGTCATTACATTTGTATAGTTATGGGTGACTTGTTTAACTCTCCTTTGGGGTAGACAGAGATGTTACAGAAACATTGCAGCAGCTATAGAGTTTTTACGTCACATGTTAAAGGGAACGGGTAAGACTGTACCCGAAAGACGGCCATCCATTCCGGTTCGGAGAATTTCTTGGCAGAAAACCCCAGTAACAGTTTTTGAGATATAATTATGTCTACAGTCGAATGAACTGCCACAGCGCCACCAAATCAGAGCAATATCATTATATTGAAATTATATGAAGATACTTATTATTATCATCTTCACTTGCATACACTTGTATTATATGCGTATTAGCCACCGCAGCGCGTCATCTGCACAACTAACCCATACGATCAGGTTGGGCATATTCTTGATGCTAGCTTGCGACTGTAACCCGCGTCAGCTACTTGCATCATACACCTTAAGCACACAAACATGAAAAATAAATCTTTTGATACTATCTAAATTCTGTGAGACTGTATTGTATGCAAATATTAGATTAAAATAGTAGTGAGTAAGACATACGTAGTACAAAATAAGTCTATATACTCATCAACATGGAGGATGTATCACCAGTTAAACCAGCCTAATAAAAGAAAATCGTAGCTCTAAAACGTCTATAAAAAGTCAACAACCTAACGTAAGTTGTTAAATCTCGAGATAATGTCCGGCGATAAAGTAAAAATGGAGTCACGTGACTAGAGATGGCATTCTAAGCCCTTTTTTACACGCGCCCAACGCCGGATACTCGATAGGGAAGTGTAAAGAGCAAAATTTTCACAAGTACCAGTAAAATTTACAACAATTTGAAAAGGCAGACGTTACTAAGCCGGTCACCAGCAAACCCACAGTCATTTCATTTGCTATCTTACTAGAAAATACCCGTTTTATGGAACCGAAATAGTGAACGGAATCCTTATAGTATAAATTACTTTTAAGCGAAGACTATTATATGTTTCTATCAAAAGGGACCAAAATGTTGTGCGCTGTGAAACGTCATGACAACCTCGTCTATCCAAGTCTCTTGTTAATCAGCTGTTTGTACAAAATGCAAGTATTAATGAGGGCTGGTGTTAGGCAAGCGCTACATGTGCAAATCCTTCGAACGATATACATACTCGATTTACTCATACAGTTTACATGCGCAGTTGGCTCGCACCGTTCGTTGGCACGATGCGTACAGTCCGCAAGTTATCACCGTCCTGTACATTATACTACTTATATTCTTGTCCACGTTCCTATGTATATACGGTTTTTAACTAAACACACCAATCTAGCAACGAACCTCATTTAAACCGTGTCATATTGAGTAAACTCATAAAATGTTCCTCAACTATGTTTTCATAACATAAAGTCAAGCTTTATACCGAAGTATACCCACTCGTTGTAACGCAAAAAACTATTAAATTTGAGCACACGAAATCCTTTAATGTCCAAGCTTTTTTACACGGAACCATTATTTTGTTCTACGGATTTTCTGATAGAATTTTACGACATTGTTAAGTCGACGACGATGTTTTAGTGCCCAAATATAATAAATGTTAGACAATACATTACATAACATATAGTAGCTACTTTCTGTTCATATTTTCGATAAGAAGCCTTTTTACGTTTTAGTTTTTTATAAATTGATGGCTTTCAGAGTAACCTATTAACCTTTACTTATACAGTATAAGTTATGTCTCGCGATTTCAACCACATTCAATTTGGTTATTAGTAACATTTTTAAATTGATTATTAAACGCAATAATCCATACTTTGATAGTTCCTGAGATAAGCGTGTAAAAACAAACTCTTTAGTTAGTAAGTTACATCATTTTAAATTCAAAACATAATATTAAATTGCCTTATTTTAAAATTATTATGTATCAGTAGTCAAAATTCAAGTGTATATTTGTTGATCCTCACGCCAAGAAAAACGAAGAACTAGTGGTATTATGAAACTGACTTCAGGAAAAAAGCTTCGTGCTAATACCTACATATAGCAGGAAACTTAATAAGCACACTAAAATACCTAGACCATGATATAACTAATTGTAGATGATACAAAATTCATCACGTATGTAGAAGACATAATCTCACAAAATTTCACACACAGAACGCCATTCATTCATTACACAACAAAAACAAAAGGACTCTAAAATTTGTACATTACGCCGAAAGTATACATCAATGTTATCTTGTTCATTATACGCTTCAAGTACTAAAATTTAAGGCCAAACCACGTGAGACAATCTATGTGCTTAAATACAACGTCTTATCTGACTTTGTGTAACATTAACAGGGCAATGTAGTTAAGCTGTACTGCCAAAAGCCGCTAAAATTTGATGTAAAATTCATTTTACTGACAATAAACTGAAGTCTCTCCGTTTTATACCAAGGGCAACTCGTAGACATGGGCTACGTGCTATGCGCTTCGTCGCAAGTGCTACGATAGCTTCCATACAACAATGTATTACGAAGTTTACAGCTTAGTTTTAGTTACAAAGTACCTATTTTACCACACTTGGTTAGTAAACTTATATTGCGATTTATCCGACAGTGAAAAGATTGTTGTTGTTTCACTGATAAGCTTTGAGCTTCTATATAATCTATAAATGTACGCTGTACAGTTTATGGCTTTTTATATATACAAGAAGGTTTCTATAGTGGCATGAAATCTGGAAACGAGCGTGGACGATAGAAAAAGGCTCATCCTCTTACATATAGGACGTAAACATAATTGGTGAAATATGGCTTTAATGCACCGCTGCTAACTCATTCAGGGATATATATAATTTAAGATATGTATGATGCAAATGGGTAAAAAATATTATATCTTCGTATCTGTGTTTGAGTTTGGTTTTTATTAAAGTACTAAATACAAAAAGAAATATTATCTATTGTTCCCAGGGTAAACAAATTTTGTTGTAAGGAAATATATCCATCACGTTGTGTTATTAATTATACAAAGAAAGTATTTGAAAACTTTTAATAATGAATAAAATACTCTTCAATTTCAATGTTTAAAAACATTTTTATTGCTTATTTATTTTTAAAACACGTTGTTTGAATTCAACATTAATAAAGTTAGTTAAAATATGTATTACTGGAAATGCTTGCGAGAGCTTAAAACTTTCATAGAAATTGTTCAACGAGTTTGAAAGCAGATTGGAAAGTTTGAGGTCTAGACTTTATGGTATTGTCTTTTTGAATATCAAGAATTTGTTTGTCTCTAGAACAAAACTGACTTGAGAAACAAACTCGTTGTGTAGATAATGCCATAGATTTCAATCCCTGGGTAATACTTATAAACCGTATATATCTATGTACATATAATCGTATGTTGATAAAATACTTCTGAACCAAAACTCAACCCACCACACTTTTAATATTTTGTAGTTTAAGTTTATTTTTACCTATGGTTATATTTGCATTACAATCTTATTAATTACCGCTACCTTCATACTTTAACATAAGTACTCGTTACTGGTAAGTTCGGCAATTATCGGTAACAGCACATAGTCTGAAAATGTGTCTAGTTGACGGCATTAGGCTCGCGATAGACTCGTAGATATACAAACGTAAACATAGCCGAAATATGGATGTAATGCATTTCTAGTTATCCCTTCGGAGATACAGGCATGAGCTTATTTATGTCGTTACTAAAAATAGTGAAATGTAAAGGAAGGTATCAACGCCTCTATCAAACGCCCGCCCCGTGATAATACAACGATAAATGAAATAGATATGTTCATGTTATGTTTCGGTAGTGATCGTATCACAGTTTAATAATATATTATCTAGATATTATATGTTATACATATATGTGTTTACCTGGTACTGTTATTTATGTATTTACACATATCTTATCCATAATTAATGTAATGTTATTGTAATATTATTGTGGATATATGTAGTATAAATTGAATACAAATCTCATTGTTTGTTGTCTTTACTTCTACTTTTATTTTAAATTTATCTGTGTCTTTTATATTAGGTACATGCATTATTAATTAAATTATTTATGAAAGTGTGTTAATAGCAACATTAATTACACATTGTAACTATAACCTAGAATTTAATCTGTAAGACTTCCAATAGAAAAAAATCAGAGTTTATAAAATATTTGACTAAAGATTAACAATGTCAAAATCGTTCTATTATATTAGTTTGTCTGACACCCTTTAGTACATTACATTATGTAGTACATTCATTTCTCACAGATCTAAAATGAGATTTCCAGAAGTCCATTTCTTGATGGATAATTCTGTATACTTAATATTCAGTGCAGACCGTTTGAGTGAACTCGAGGAATCCTTTAGAATAGAAACTCGTCGGTCGACGCCCTATCATACTTTATTTACAGTAAGATTTTATATTCAACAAGTTTCAAGTACTTTACGGGTTGAAGTTTGTAGATGGAGTCTTTAAAAATAAGTAAACTAGCGTTAAATGTTGCCTTCTGATACTTAAGTTTGCGCACATAACTCAAATAAGTATATATAAGAAACGTAAACAGTTACGGTAGCAAATGAAAGCTTGCAAGTACCTATATATTTTTTAATAATATCCTTAAAATTTTCTTGTTGATCTTCATAGTAGATTACAAAAATCAGAAGCTGTTAGACGTATTTCTTTAAGACATCTGCCGTACTAGAAATATTTTTTGTATCGCGGTGAACTTCACAAACATTTAGACAAAGAACACATCAACAAACTACTGTTCAATGTGGGGATCGAACCCATGACACAGCGCACTTTTAGTGGCAAGGTAACCACATAAACCAGTATGCCTTTCATGCAGTCATTCAAAGCGATCATAATATAAAGCATTATTGAAATCTTTATTTAGAAAGCAGTGCGTTATCGAGATACCACTAAGCTCTCTTTTAAAACGTATAAATTTTTTGTTTAATACACAAATATAAAAGCCTTCTGAACTAGCTTGATTAGCTTAATTTCATTTATAAGCCCTACGTGGACTGTTTCACATAATAATATACAAATATTGTGTTCTTTCTAACTTTTATAGATGCCAAAGTGCCTATTTGACTTAACTTCATCATAATGCATAAATTATATTCGAAAATTAAGTTTTAATTAATTCAGGTCTGTAGTAAAACTAAAGTTATGTCTTTAGAGCTGTTAAGCTACTACTAAAACATAACTTAAGTGATTCAGGAATAATAAGTTCTATTACTTAAAGAGTTTTAGAATTATTTTGATAGATCGGACATGATCTTTCATTTAATCAAAGAAATGTAACATCTTTATACTGTATAGATTATAGATAATAATAAATTTTCAGCCCTGTTTATAATTGAGAATAGGTGCGCCTTCGGCCTTTGTCCACCTTGCTTTTCCAATGCGGGTTGGCAGACTTTACTCATGATCACAGTTAACTTAGAAAACTTTGAGATGCTTCCTTTTCCTTCTTTGGTTGTTAGTCAAAATTGGCTATTACTGCTTTGTATTATGAAAGATTATAGAAGACCATGTAGTCTTTTGCCGACTCATAGAATATTTGAAATAAAATAATGCTACAATTTATTAAATTACCGTTTAACTGTAATTATTCTGGCGGCCACAAGTAATTACTCGTGCTTTAATACTGAAATAATACCATAAAATAAAATATCTTATTTTCTTTATAGGTATAGTTAAAGATAAAATAAACAATTTGCTGCTTTTAACTCGAGTAAAATTAAATTATGGAGCATAATAAGTTTTATTCGTGCAACATAATTTAATCCTCCGACCTCATTGATGTGCCATTGAATTATTGCTTTGCAAATTGATATTATCATAAGAAAACAAGCAGTGTTAGTCTAGTTGGACCGTTGGACTACCACAGAGAGGTCTCGGATTTGATCCCAAAGCACGCATCTAAGACTTTTCGAAGTTATGTGCGTATTATTTAGTTCTTTATCGCTTGCTTTAACGGTGAATGAAAACATCGTGAGGAAGCCAGCATGTCTTATAGTATCTAGAATATATAAGAAGTCTGCCAGTCTGCACTAGGTCTGCGTGGACTACACACTGAGAAGAGGCCCGTGCCCACCAGTGGGACAGTTTATATACAGAGCTCATATTATGTATATGAAAGCTCGCTGAAATACTAAAATATTGACAAACATGTAATAGCGAGCATTATTACATGTCATGTGTATAACGATGCATGGTCCGGAGCACTGGCTGATAAAATACTGATTCAATATCAAGATGGCTCAACTCTAACCTTCACAAAGTTCAAGCATATGTAAGATGTCTATTTTGTAAAAATATGGCTATGTATATGATATGCATACCTTGTAGGACATAAGTATATTTAGTCACCATAATCTCTTAGTTACTACTTCATGAATCGTATCAAAAATATGTATTTTAAAGACCTTATATCTTTAATCGAATAGTGAGTGTCCGAGATTTGACGTTCTTTTAAATTATTTAAGCAAGTAGCCTGGTTACAGAGCGTTGAGGAATGAAAAAATACAAGACGACGAAGTCTAATATCTAATTAATTTGAACACGACTGAATTTGTTAGGAAATCGCATGGATGGCATGGAGGTAATCTAGGCACACGTCTACTGCGCTATTTTCTAGAGGAAGACTAGACCAGACTCATAAATCAACAAGCATATATGTAAAATGTTATAAGAATAAATCATACAAAAATGGTACGTATGGCAGAAGTATTTCAAGTGGAAACTAACAGTTTTTGTCTACCCTCTGGAAAACAGTTAAATTTAAAACTGGGAGTATTGTCGTTTACTGGTCGACAAATGCTTTATCTGATGCATAATTTTATCGTAGGTTCAGCCATGTTCACTTAGTTCGCCGTTATTTGCGCACAGTAATACTGCAATGTTCAAAGCTTTAGCACTTAAAACTAAGTTAAAACTTAGTGTGAGCTTAAACTTTAAACGGTGAAGATTAGCAGCACATTTTATTGTTTTAATCATTAAACTTTATAACAGTTTTATGGCTCGAATGAAGTGGATTATAGCAGTTTACTTTACATAAAGTGCTTTTCACATATTTTATATGTCATAAAGGCTAGTGTCGTTGGATCAATATCGAATGTATGTATGAATAACATTGCGGCTTATGTGATAGTTCACCTTCGTTTTTATATTTTACTTTATTATTCTAGAAAACTTAGAGCTAGAATGGTACAGCATACATTCACAACATAAATACGGCCAATTAAAAGCTTTCACATGTAAATTATAATCAATAATGAAAATGAAAAACTACACAAATTAACGTAAACGTTATCATAGCACACACATATTTAAAATAATAAAAACAAAACAGTTTGTAACTTATACATATAAGTATACCACACAAATTTAATTTAACAAAAGTAGAAAAAAATGTAACTTAAACACTAACATAGCAGACACATTAAAATTAACAAAATGTAACTTTAACACAAAAACGTAATATAAAATAAAAAACAAAATATAAAAAATAATTACTCATACTACTATATATACTAAAGCTATAAACTTTAAAAATGAATACGCTTTAGCAGGATCCGTCACGACTATAACCAAAAACTTGGGTACTCAAAATATTTTTCGTTTTGAAAGCACTGGTGGTGAAAAGGTCAATATCAACATTTTGGTATGTCGCGTTGTATATACGACTCGCACTAATCAGATAAGAGTTGCCTGTAGATTGTATTCACCATGGGAGTGTGTATTAGGTACGATCTACGTAGAAACGCCGTGAGCACAGTAGTCCGATTTTGCCCACTAACTCCGTCAAATCGATTGAACTATTCATGATATTAAGCCTAAATGATAAGTCGACTGCTGCCACTTACATTAGGAGGTAGTAGATGAATTTTTTACAGTGATTTACGGAATTTGGTGAATAGCAATTAGAGCGATATTGAATGTGCCTTGCGAATTTCCTCTGAATGCTCTCTAGGCGACTAATGTACACGTCGTACATAGGATTCCATACTTGTCCTTACATTTGGGGGAAACTTACATAAAGCTTTTAAAAAAAATGGTAATTGCAATGATGGTCAATTACATAGACTCCCAACTGTATATATCAGGGAGTAGGCAGGCAAAGATGTATTACACCCACAACTCCAACATACACCCCAACTGCCTCCGTGGCGCAGTGGTAGTGAATACGACTGCTGTGCATGAGGTCTCGGGTTCGAATCCCAGGTCGGGCCAACAAAAAGATTTTGGGTTTTTCTGTTATATCTCAATACGAGCCCGGAGTGAGGAAGTTGGCGGTGTTAGACACCTTCGTGCCTCGAAAAGCACGTAAAGCCGTTGGTCCTGCGCCTGATCTCTCTCCGGTCGTGTCGGATTATTCGTATCATCGGATCATGAGAGTTAGAGAGGAACAGGGAGTGCAACTGTGTTTGCACACACACTTGTGCACTGTAATATCTCTATAATATACTATAGGTATATTATTATGTATGTAAATATTTTTAGGGATAAAAATAAAGTGTCATGCCTGTATCCCCGAAAGTGTAAGCAGACGTGTATTATACCCACATTTTGCCAGTTACGGTTTTAGGTTTCTCGTAATAGGGGACTATTCAAGTTTACCAGACATAGTTCCAGAATCCGCACTGTTACTGAGAAGTACTTGACAGATAAATCTAATAAAACTTTGCCCGACTCGGCAATCGAACCCGAGACCGCACAGCAGTCTATACACTACCGCAGCGCCACCGAGTATTTTCAGCTTCATTAATTTCAAAATATAATAGACCTATCAATTTGTCGGCCCCTCCTATTGCTCGATTATTGTGACCCTAGAAAAGCTCAATATTCGCATTATATACGAGTGTAAGTGTCGACATAACACCGATACTGCGCCATCTGTGCACGCAATATCAACGATGTGTAACGACCGGCCACCGCAACGGAACACACAATGCGTTTATACTGTTATCGCTCCTTCTCAAAGTACGTGAAATACTAACCTCAAAAAACTAGTTTTAAATTAATATTCTGTCTTTAACTATTTACTTTCCAATTTCGTTGTTTCTGTACAAAATTCAATGAATATTTTAAAATTTCATTTATATATCAGGAAAAGACTATATTAATAATAACATGTAATAATAAATATCAATAACGTTTTATACAATTTGTATTTATAGCTATATCGCTTAGTCGTTGCTCGTATTGGTTATTGTTGTTATTACATGATGGTCGACGTTTTTGTTAATTTAAGACAAACTATAGTGGCCTAAATACAAGAAACTTCACATAAAAACATACAATACAAATGTCATTAAGAAATATTGATCTAATAGTTAGTATGAAAATCACAACGTGATTTTCTTTATACAACGCGGCAACTTCATATTCAAACCCCTATTATGTACGTGCGCACTAGTAGTGATGGAAAATGCTGTGCTCGATGAGCATAATCATGAACATCTTATGTTCGCAAACACCTGGTGACTACAACAATGCAGCGCTCAACGTGTAAGGTACACTAAATGTCATGCTTCTTAAACTTGTAGTGTTAGGTAAACAAAAGCACTTAGTCAGTACGTGCATGTCGTAAAAGGCAACTAAAAGGGTTTTTGCAGCCACAAACAGTTTGAGTTGAGATATTGATCCTCATTTTTCATACCGTTATGGCTAATGGAAGTATAAGCACCGGGACCAGCCAAAAGGCATAAGAGTTCCAGAATTGGTTCCTTTTGACTATGAAATAGCTCCCAGTCTACGAACTTTGAAGATCTTCTGGTGGTTTAAATAGGTCCTTCTTAAGCCAGATGATTATACGTTTGATCAGAGACCGCAGTGTGTCCCACCGTTCGAAGGATTCCTAATTCATAACAAACAACTGGCAAGTCTTAGCTTCATGACATGTATCATATTGCAAATCATGTGTATGATGATTATTATATCTCCAGAAATGCTCCACATATGTTCGATATAAAATGTGTCGAATGTTTATCGAGTAAATAATACTGCCACATTTTGGTTCCCAGTTTCCGCAAAAGAAGAAGGGAATAAAAGATTACATACATAAAGACTCGGAATATGAGTGGAGTGCCCTTTTATTCATTTTTCCTGAAGCATGAACATTGTAATCAGTATTTATTATCATTTGTTTTTATTTATCTTTATATTGTGATAAGATATACTATAATTCTTCTAGTAGTTTACTATGCTTCTTATAGTATTCCGTGATAAATCTAAATAGTGTTTTTTACGAGAGTGAACAGAAGCAAGATGGTTCTTATTTCGTTCTTTTTTATATTTATTTCTTAGTCGGCCACGGTGGCGTAGTGGTTAGTGTAACCGACTGCCACACCTAAGGTCGCGGGTTGGATTCCCGCACAAGTCAAACATTTGTGTGCATGAACATGGATGTTTGTCTTGGGCTGGGTGTTTCTATGTATAATACGTAAGTATTTACAAAAAAAAATGTATATATGTATGTTTATCCATTGTCTAGTACCCATAGTACAAGCTCTGCTTAGTTTGGGCTTGATGGTGTTGTGTGTATGTGGTAGAATATTATTATTATTATATTATTTCAAGTTTACTACCGCACGTACAGTCAGCGACAGTCGCAGACGAAGTTGATAAACATTTGTCAGATTTGGAATTGCTATTAATACGCAGTAATGGTAATCCCTTATTTTTACTGCAGTTTAAGTTAAATGATAGTTATTTTAATCACAATTAATTACTATAGAACAATATTAAGTAAATTTTCATAAACAAAATATTGTTACAAGTTTGTCAAATATTCAGCCAATTATGTCACTGACTGTACCTATACTATAAACAAAAATCTATTTGTTCTAAACCTGATAATTATGTCCTTATACTATTCTGTGAAACATAAGATAAATTGAAAAATAATTACAGAAACATACTGGCAAGATGCTGTGCTACGCCGCGCCGCACCTACCTTTTGTCGGATATATTTTGACCTCAAGGAGGCGAGAGGAGGCATACCTATTAGTATAGCCTATATAGTAAAGTTTTACATGTTAAGAATTCGAAAGTTTCCTTACAAAATCATACTCAGAATCTTCTTAAGCGCGAAATTGCGACGCAGCTAAATTGGCAGTATTAATATTATAACAGTCATAATTAAAACCTAGCTAACATTTAAACGTGAATATCAAAGATTATTCAATACTAATTAAACACATTTTCATAATATCCTAATTTGCATACGTTAGTAGTTAAGATTATAATCAAAATTATGTAATTTGGCGCGTATGTACATATATTTAAAAGCAACATTAGTAGGTGTTTGAGTATCTTAGGTATATTTTAATACGAAAGTAATGGTATTTGAAAAAAAAGAGAGCGTGGCGATGTGTAATATTATGATTGAAGGAGAAAAGTAGAGCAAGTAAAATAATTTGAGTACTTAGTTTACAAGGGATGGTAAACATGAGGGAGATATTGAAAGGAGAACGATTGCTGGCAACAAAGTTAATCGAGCTCTAAGTGCTTTTATGAACAGTTGAAATGTATCCGAAAAGTCACGTTTGGCTGTTCATAGACGAATATTAGTGTCCACACTTATGTATGTATGGAAGTGAAAGTTGGGTAGGGCAAAAGAAGTATGAGAGCAGAATAAATGTTGTAGAAATGAGAGCGCTGAGAAACATAACATGCGGTGTGAGTTGTGACTCTGAAAGATAGAATAAGGAATAGTGTGAATAGAGAGAGATGCGGCATGAAAGTGGTTATAGTGACAAGAATAGAAAAGGGTATGTTAAGCTGGTTGGGGCATATAGAAAGAATAGACGAGGAAAGACTGATTAAGAAAGTTTATTTAGTGTGAATGGAACAGTCGCAAGAGGAAGACCTAAGCGAACTTTTCTCAATCAGATCGGAGGCATTCTGGACAAAGACCAGGTTAAGAGCACCTTGAACTGACGGGAGTGTATGAGTAATGTGATAAATGTGAATGAAGCCAGAGAAGTGTGTCAGGATCGTAGCAAATGGAAATCCGTAGTCTCTGCCTACCCCTCAGGGAAATAGGCGTGGATCTATGTATGTATATTTTAATAATTATATTTACTACTGACGAGTTCCAACCATAACACCATTTACTATAGAACAATATTTTTTACAAATATAAGATCGTTCTGAATGGTTTGTTCTACAATATTCCGGTAAAACAGCAACATACATCAAAAAATGTTTTACTCCAAAGGCTAGTTGTTTAAAACGTTTTGTGTAATCTATTTAAGTCAAAACGTAGTACATACATCTACAGACAAACACAGTTTTATCCTGAGCTGAGTCCCAATTAGTATAATTGCCATGTCCCAACCTGTCTTTATAAAATTTAACACAAAACCCGCAGGGCTTTTAATAATTTTGAACGTAAAACTCATAGGGAAATGAAACAATGCTGAATGCTGAACAGTTCACAACATTAAAGCAAGTAGCATTATGAATTTGGAAACTTTTTAATGCTTTAAAATACTAATGGAAATCCCTGATTTATGTCGCCGAATAATTCAAAAAGTTTTTGTGTTAAAATGACCGGTTTTAAATTGCGCAATGTTTTGCATGAAATTAAATCATTGGGACTGATTTAATTTACTTCTAATGCGTTTTAGACACCTTCATAATGATTTATTGGGATTTTCTTACTTATTTTTAATTAATCTAGGCTATTTTATTGATTCTTATTATTTACTATTTAATCTAGATTAAACAATATAGATTAACTTTTGCTCAAACAATAGCTATATTCTCATTCTCTTCTTTGTCAGCCTCGATGGCGTAGTGGTTAGTGTAACCGACTGCTACGCTTGAGGTCGCGGGTTCGATTCCCGCACAAGTCAAACATTTGTGTGCATGAACATGGATGTTTGTCTTGGTGTTGGTGTTTCTATGTATAATATGTACGTATTTACAAAAAAAAGTATATATGTATGTTTATCCATTGTTTAGTACCCATAGTACAAACTCTGTTTTGTTTGGGCTAGATGGTGTTCTGTGTATGTGGTAGAATATTATATTATTATATTATATTATTATACACACTACCACCACGTGTAAAAGTTAAATGGTATGCCTGTAGCTGGAATGTTAGTGGATCGCTCAACATTTAATATTTCTGCATACAGTGTGCAGAGGCAGCGAATCTCATACCAAAAGGCACGTGTTAACACATGCATGTATGGACATGCCAGTGGCTAGAAACCGTCGCCAATTATGCAAATGTTCTGCGCATATATTTTTGTTCTGTTGTAGGATTCATGGATGTTTTCGTAATTTGCTGTCGATGAACAAAACCATGGTTACTTCGTTGTTAATACGTGTAAATATGTTGCTTAGAGTGTCTACAACTAGATTGGTACCGGCTACTGTATATCACTAAGTACATATACCACTTGCAAATTCCACCGCACAACAGCATGTCTGATGTTGGATTGGGTTATGTTACATGATATTAGTCCAACTTTAAATGACAATTTCAAATCTGTGACTGAAATTTCTCTACCAGGTCTAGTTAACAAAATATGACTCATGGGTCTTTTTAATATAATATAATAATAATAATTTATTTATTAATTACAGTGGTAAAACATGAATACAGTCCATATAGTATTTAATATAGGTAATATAATATGGGTGCCTGTACTAGGGTAAACCTGTGCCACAGGCGTTAAGGGCACTTACAATATACTACTAGGAACTAAATTATATACAATTAGCCATATTTATTATATAAATATATGCAAAAATAGGCCAAGATTATAATTATTATCATGGCACTTGTTATTATTTATTTAACAACAATCAACAAATCTTCAGTATCCTCATAATTTAAAGTTTGTTAATACCGACAGACTATCCGCTTAGATCTTATATAACTTAGGTCATATATAGCTGTTTGTTTATTTATTTTGTTATAAAGAAAAGGCCCTAAGAATGCGATAAATCTATTTGTAAAAACAAACTTTGATTCAGAAAGTGTGGTACAGAAAATATCTTTTCGTCTTTTAATGTTAGTAAGGTTGATGTTATACGTAAGCGTTGCGTGCTGTTTAAGTACGGTGTACATTATAAAAGGCTGTCGGACAGTTAATACATTACAATTTTCATACAAAAGATGTGTGGAAAAGCGGTAGGGTCGTCGGGTTGCTACTTTTAAAAGCACTCTTTGTGCTCGTTCAATATTTAACATGAAGGATTTTGCGCTACCGCCCCATGAAGTAATGCAATATTGTATTAAAGACTGACACAATGCCTTATAAATCTGTATGATGAGTTTGTGATCAGCAATAAGGCGTAATTTTTTGAAAACATATGATAATTTGCGTACTCTTTTAGTTAAAGCAGTTATATGTTCTTTAAAGGAGAGTGTATCGTCTAATATAACACCTAAATATTCAATATTAGTAGTATTTGAGATAACAGGACATGTGCAAGCAGTAATGTTATTACAGTAATGTGCATATAGATTAATGTGACTTAAATGAGGTTGGTGTCTACGCATACAAAATTTAATAAATTTTGTTTTTTCAGTATTCAAGGTGAGCATATTATATTGAAGCCATTTGTTTACTATATTAAAACCGCACTGTGCATATTCATAGACTTCCGCAATGGTGTCAGCGGAAAAAAGGAGCGCAGTATCGTCTGCGTATGAAACAATTTTTCCATGATGTAGACTTAGATTACAGTGATCGTTAATGTACACCAGAAAGAGGGTACCTCCGAGGACGCTTCCTTGAGGAATACCGAATTGGGGTAATTTCAAATCGGCACTGACGACATTATCTATCTTGATACATTGGTACCTATCTTGTAGATAGTCTGTGAGAAGCTGTAACTGTGTGCCCCTAATTCCTAGTGCCTCCAATTTTTTAGAAGCATAGCTCCTGTTTTTATAATAAAGCACAGTATATTTAAAGATTATCTCACTTTATTTAGTTTTTAAGTTGGAAAATCTTTCTTTTATTTGACTTCCTTGCTGAAGCTGAAGGTAGAGAGCTGAGCTTATTATTATTATTTATTTACTCTCCGCAAATGAAACAAAAATGATTCGAATTATTCACACAAACACGTCTCGACGATGCCATATCAAATTGTATTAAGAAAACTTAATATTGTTCTAGTTATCAGCAAATTAACATTGTAACACAGCGAATTTTAGTGGAAACTACAAATCGAAATAATCAAATAAAAATCATTCATCAGACAAAAGTTGCAATTTTCTTGTGCAGTGTTATTGACATGCACCGAATAAATCGTATGTAATTTTTCTTGCTATTGTTTCTATTCAATGTGCCACTTAATGGTATATGACAATTGAGATTTATTAAAAGGAAAACGTAATGCACTAAAACGCATGGATGTAGACTACGTTACATTAGTGCGTTATAAAATATTTTTCTGTCATATATTTTGCTTATAACTTAACAGCGAATATCATATGACACAAAGTCACATTCCAATTTGAAATTTATTATTTATTAACGCCATTTACATGAAATAAAGAGGACAGTACAAAGATTTTGCCCTTGACGAGAATGAAACAAAAATTTTTATTCAAATAATTTTACAGAAAGGACGTCTCAGTGTCAAGAGACAAATCGCGAATAAAGATGCCATTTGCTAAATAAGAAATGCTCTATTTGATATATACTTTAGCAAAGACTTCGAAAGTAAAACTGGTAAACCGCACTCGTTTTTATATTTCTTAAAATCCTTTTATGTTTGAGCAAGATTTTTTATTTCATTACTCGACATTTTCACTAGCCCTGATCCTGTCGGTCGTAAATTAATACGTATTCTTTTATCTGTCCCATAAATCGTTCGCGCCTTAAGAATTATAGTATCCATTGATACGCCTATTACGATAAGGCGTCAAACAATAAAACATTTTAGGTGCAATAATATTGGTAAAATCAGGTATGGTTATAATCTAGATAAATTTTCATCTGTGCTACAACAATCGCTCGGATGTATTGGAAACGTACGTCGGCGTACAATAATTTTGTGTGGAATTTTCCAATAACGGAGCAGATGAAGACGTTCGCCGCGTGAGGGAATGTGAGACGCCGAGCTATGTACCTATCGATTGAGATCCGCTTGATTACTATCAGGTTGTAGGAAATGAAACCGCCTACTTTATGTATATGATTAATGTTTACCTAGCGAGGTTTCAGATTGAATTTTTAAGGCTGTTAATATTTTATTTGAATAATATTTAAATTTCCTTTACATTAGTTTAGGTGGTTTTAAGGTTACCTCGTATAGATAGACAGAAAAACAAAAATGGTTATATACACTTTAGTAACATACAATTAACTGTCTAAAATTCAAAGACAAAAATAATATAACACCTTAATATTACAGACAAACACTTTGATTTTATTAATGTCACACATAGATAAAGATTAGAAATTTCTTTGAGGCTAGTTTCTCTCAGCTTAGCCCGCGTATATCTAACAATGTCCAGAAGCAGCCTATGTGTTTATCCACGCGCATAGTATATGTCTGTCAAGACTATCCAAGGTTCATCCATTATATTTAAAGCTTTACGCGTGACTAAGTAATAAACATTCAAACCTCAAAACATTTTCACAAACTTTCACGAAGATAAGAAGTCTAAGACTGACATGAATATTTTATTTGTGAACAATGTCACGAATATTATTATAGCGAAGTTTACCGATTAAGAAATAATCTCTAATGCGGCGATTCGTATGCGTTTGACAATGCCACGGGGATAATAATAATGCTAACAGAATTCCCAGTTTTTGGTTTATGGCGAGCCAAAACAACCAACCCGTTTCACATTTAGGATCTGCTAATGGTAGAACACGACTTCAGAATGGACAAACGGTAAAATGGCAGAAAAACCGCTGTCCCCATTAGAGGGGTTTGAGGTCAGACGCCAAACGCTTCGTATAAATCCAAATAATTACAACGCTCAAAATAAACTAAATCTAAACCACGGCAGAAGTTCTTTTAAATACATATATTTTGAAAGTGCTTTGAATATTAAAATATATAAAGTTAAATAAGTAAATAATAATACATTTCATATTCATATATGTACAGTATAATACATTTCATTTACTTACACATCTTGCCAATTTATATATAAAGATAATTATGTAATAAAAGTGTTTAAAATATACAACGCTACCAGACCCGTATAAACTTATAAAGTAGTTTAATTTCAATATCTATAACAATGTTATAACAGAAAAAAATGCTATTTATATTAACTAGAGCATGCGTTTAAAATTTTCTCATATTACAAGATTGTCGGCAGAAAATTAATCCTCTAGCATGTTTAAATTAGGATATGAGTTAGGTGTAAACCAATGTGAAATGTGGAAAACATATTTAAGGAAATATGGTGATGAAATATGTGCAATATTCCTAAATCTTAACCTTAGTTATACCTACTTAAATAAATAAAAGTTTGAGAGCGGGAAAGCCTGTTCGAAACCTTTATGACCCAAACGTTACAAACTCAATTTAGTGCTCAAAACATATTTTCGAAGAAATAGCGTAGATATGGTATAAAGTTGAAATAAAAGGCTTACAAATAAAATTCTAGCACAATTTTGTTGCTATTATTTCCTCGCACGAGGCCTTAACACACGTAATAAACGATGAATCGAACTATAAATTTGTAGGGCTTAACGTCACTGAAAAATTGGGGCTTCACAACTGAAATATATTTTTATTTGTTGGAGGCAGCGATGCTTAAAGCAATTGCTACCGGAAGTGAAATCCTTAAATGATACTGCGAGGTAAATAATAAAATTGCTATTTAATCCTATGTTACTCGGCATAATCTTTTTGTCGAAGGAACAAGAATCTTCTCGGAAGTATTTATTAACATTCTTTGAGTAAGCGCTATACAAATATATTGCTTGCTTCAAAGGTTTTTGCTCGCATTATTTTACTCTGAGTATTTAAAGATGCCGTCAGAAACAAAACTGTGGTGAAACTGGCCTTCATGGATTAAAATTTCTAAATATTTTTAGAGCTTTTAACGGTTTAGCTTTATGTTCTCGACCGGATTTGCTTAATGTGACACCTAGCTCCGTAAAGAAAAGTAAGTCGCGATTTAACGTCTAAAATCTGTCTTAGAAACATTTTAATACATAACAACTAAAAGTCGTACTTACTTTACACGGTACGTAGGTACCTAATAAGTAGATGGAATGCCGTAAATATTTTTATTATAACATAAAGGTATCTGGAATATTCGTATGATTATGGAAAGGTCCTGTCTGTCTGAATAGACAACCTGAAGGCAAACATCAAATGATATCCAATGATAACAATACATAGAACGTAAACAGGGCCTGTTGTTTTAGGTAGACCTAATGACAACGGATTATGTTACGCTTGCCTTGTAAAGCAGTGACGTAATATTATAATGTTGGTGACAATCGAATGAGGTTTAATACAACCCTAATCTTTTTGAACAGTGTCATTACATGCTAATAATGGCCACTCATAAAATATTACAGCGATGCTTTAAAATATCAAAAATGGAATGTGATTTTGACAGATCATTAAATTGGCGCGTTCCTCTGGATTTTTGCTTTTACGATCTAATAACACTCGTATTTTAAATGAAGCGTAGCATAATTTAATAGTCGTTTTATTTGTAAAACATGAGGCAATCACGTTTTTTTACTGTGAGCAATTCATTATCCTTGTTTTACAGCTTTCTAGCGGTAGCCTGATTGTGATAATATGGATGAACATATACATTATCAATCCTTATGAATTTAAGGTTATTGATTGTTTTATCAACCATCCGCAAAGGCAGATTCGTCTCCTAATCGTCTCAATCATCTCATAAAGACGGTATCTATAATATAGACTAAATTTTATGTTTTTCTGTTGCAAAGTGGCATTAGAATCTCTCCCTTGTGTACGGATCCTAAAAACACAGCTAACATAATAAGGATGTATACCATAGGGATATACCTATATTCGTAAGTTTGTGATAGTTAAGAGTGTCAATACAGTAAAACAAATGTTCTTGCTAACCTTGAACTGCATCATTGGTGCAGCGGTAGTTAATGAGACAGCTATGTATTAAGTCTTTGGTTCCATTGCGTGATCGGAAAAGTGTTACGAGGCTTATCAGCTAAGATATTCTCATTAGCAGCAGGACTCCACGTCCGGACCTTTGACCTACAGACGGCAATAAACTCGCTTCCTATCACGCAATGCCTGATAACATAGCTGATGGTGTGAGTAAAAACCTCTGCCTTTCTTCTCGGACGTGAGACCGTGTATGTACTAACACTAAACTGTCTCTGCAAAGTTAAAAGTTCCATCGCCCCTTTTAACCCATGAATTTTGTTTAAATTCCACTTTTGCCGCATCTGTAATCCCATTAACATTAATTTAAGGCAAACTATCGAACAGCCACAATTGGAACAGTTACTGCATTAACTCTCTGTGACAAGGGGCGAACACGACATTATCTGTTAGGCGCAGTTAGAATTCTCTTGTTCAATTCTGTACTTAAATCTGTAGAAAATATCGTTAAATCAAACGATATTTTCTACAGATTTAAGTACAGAATTTACTATTCGCATTTAGTGTCATAGTAGATTAAGTAGATAATAATATATAAAAAAGTGGTAATTCGCAAATAAATTAATTTTAGAGAATATTTTTAAATATATAATACAGCTATAAACCCAAAACGTTATTTTATTCAGCAATAAAAATAAATAGAACAAGTATATAAAAATATTTTATGACTAGACATTCAATAAGCTACCATTTGCTGTTAAGAGTCGCCAGTACTCAGCCATCTCATAAAAACAGTCTCCCAGTCGAACCCTCCGTGGCGAAGCATTAGTATATGCGACTGCTGTGCATTAGGTCTCGGGTTCGAATCCTGGGTCGGGCTAACAAAATGGTACTGGATTTTTCTGTTAAGAAATCTCTATACGAGCCCGTAGTTAGGAAGTTAGCGGTGTTAGACATGCCTCGGAAAGCACGTAAAGCCGTTGGTTCTACGCCTGATCTCTCTCCGGTCGTGTGTAATATTTCCTGCGCAGATGGCCAGTCTCCGTTAAGATTGGCTGCCGTGACCGAAATTCGGTCTGGAAGACATTATTATATTTATGTATGTTTTGTTTACCAGTAATTTTTATTATCTACTACACGGGTTTTGCCGGAGTAGTGTCCATTTTCTTCTAATAAATGCAGCTCTAGACACTGGATGTCCTTTCAGTTCGAGCGTTGATATGCAACTGATGACTTTTTACTCAAAACATGCCTTTTTATACCTGCAATTAATCTGGCAAACTGCGGTGACCTAAGGGAGTAATTTTAGGATTCTTTTGTTGTTATTACACAATCTATATTGTCAAGGACACCACTGTGGTGTCGTTTACTTTTTTTTAGGTAACCACACCACCGTGATGATGTTCTAATACAAAATTTATGTATGCACTTATCTATATCAATTATTTATCATTAGTAAGATCACGATTCTGTGTGGTGACGGAGTAAGAAATTCTGTGTGGTGATGGAGTAAGAATACTACATCTCACCACCCCATTTCATCCCGTGGGTGTCGTAAAAGCCGACAAAGGGAGCACATTAACCAAATAACAGCTCTGCAAAGAGAGGGAAAACTCGAAACAAATCCTATACCAACCCGTCTGGCCAGCGTGGTATATAATAGGCTAGAATCCTCTCATGAACACAAAACCACAAAAATGGCCTCCAGTTCCCGGCAGTCCCGCTATTCCCAGCCACGGCAGCGGTCGCAGTAACGGCGGGATGGGGGGTGCGAAGAATGTCCGGGCTACGGAAGGCTGCCAAAAACAAATAACCTGGTGACGTATAACAGCAGGTCACTTCGGCTCGACCAACACCTCACCGAACTCGAGGTAGAACTAAGTCGCCTTAACTGGCATATATTGGGGATATCTGAGGTCTGAAGACAGGGGGAGGACACGATAACCCTTGAATCAGGCGACTTGTTCTACTTTCGAGAAGGTGATCGGCTCTCCCAGGGTGGTGTCGGTTTCCTGGTCAATAAGGCCCTCGTAAGCAGCGTTGTGGAAGTTAGTAGTGTGTCGACACGGGTAGCGTACCTTGTACTAAAGCTCACCGCTAAGTATACCCTGAAGGTAATACAGGTTTATGCACCGACCTCGACTCACTCTGACGAGACAGCAGAGGCCATGTACGAAGATATTGCAAAAGCAATTCATGGTACGGCCAAGGCTCACTACAACGTTGTGATGGGGGACTTTAATGCCAAAGTGGGAGTACAAGAACGCGGCGAAACGATACTCGGACCCCACGAGCGTAGAAATCACAGGGGGCTTATGCTAGTCAACTTTCTAGAATCGCAGGGGCTCTTCTTAATGAATTCGTTCTTTAAGAATTCGTTCTTTCAATGAAAGTGAACTTGGCAAAGCCCCGATACTGTGACAAGAAACGAAATAGATTTCATCATTACGGACCGTAAGCATATATTTAGAGATGTCTCCGTGATCAATAGGTTCAATACCGGCAGTGATCACCGACTTGTCCGAGGCACTCTAAATATAGACTTCAAAGTAGAGAGGGTTCAAATGGTGAAATCTACTCGCCGACCTACACCGCTCCAAATAGCTTGGGGCTCTAAAAAGTTTCAATTGGAACTTCAAAGTCGTTTCGATTCGCTGGAAACCACAGGCAATGTTGATAAGAAAACCGACACAATGGTCAGAACGCTACAAGAACTGTCTCAGAGGTGGATGCCCGCAAAGTGTAAAAACAGGGAGTCTAAGCTCTCGCTCGAGACTCTCGAACTTATGAGGGAACGACGAGAAATGCCATCCACTGAGTCGTCTTCGTCAGATAGGAGAGTCTTAAACCTACGCATCCGAAAGCTGATGCGACGTGACCTTCGTCGCTCTAACTCTCGCCTCATCGAGGCAGCGATTGAGCGAAATAGAGGGTCAAAAGTTTTCGCTCAGCAGTTAGGGTGACTCCATGTGACGAAACTCAAGGCTACTGATGGCAGAGTCATAACCTCAAAGTTCGAGATACTCAACGAAGTCGAGAGTTTTTACAGACACCTGTACGCATCACGGATGGCGAGCCCTTCGGAATATAGCGGCGATGACCACAGAGCCCCACTTACGCGCCACTTCACCGAGGACATCCCGGATATCGACCAGAGCGAGGTTAGAGCGGCTCTCGAGCAGCTTAAGAATAATAAATCTCCCGGTGATGACGGAATTACAACAGAGCTCTTAAAAGCGGGCGGGATCGCAATCCTGAAGGAGCTAACTAGCCTGTTCAATTCCGTCATCCAACAGGGCTTAACACCTCAGGCGTGGAGTGGGAGTGCGGTGGTTTTGTTCTTTAAGAAAGGTGATAAAACCTTACTTAAGAACTATAGACCCATCTCACTCCTAAGCCACGTCTACAAGTTGTTCTCGAGAGTCCTCACAAACCGTCTCGCTAGAAAACTTGACGAGTTCCAAAACAAAACAAGCCTCCAGAACAAGCCGGATTTCGAAAAGGCTTCAGCACCGTGGACCACATCCATACTGTTCAGCAGATTGTACAGAAGACCGAAGAGTACAATCAGCCGCTGTGTATGGCTTTTGTGGACTACGAGAAAGCCTTCGATGTCGCATTGACTGGCGCTATACAGTATATTCGGTTAAACGAGGGACATATTGAAATCAGCTGTAGTTTCGGAATACACGAATCTAATAAGAGTATTCAAAAATAAAAATACGGGTAAATAAAAAAGAAATAATTTACCAAACAATTCGTGAAAAGTCTCGCAACGTTTGGACACTCTATCGCTAGCGGCTAGCGTTCACTACCTATCACTTCAAAGGTCATTTTCTCTTTAAGCATGATTCGTTTTCCCTTCATATTTCGATCCTGGCTTAAGACAGGCAAAAATACCTACGTATTATACAACTATTTTCAATTAACGTAAATACTAATTTAGAATATTAACTTTACGATGTTAATAGGCTCTAAGTAATACATAAGTATTTCTAGCCAATTTAAAAAAGGAATTACACCTATTTACAACGATTAACTTGATTGATAATTTACTATTTACAAAATCTACACTAATCTTAAAAGTTGTTCAAAATGAGCACCTTCCCGCGCGATGCACAGTTCAGCCCGTTGCCGCATATTGTCTTTAACGCGATTGAGTACAAATGGATCAGTTCGGACTCTATCAAATGCACTAGTGATACGCGCTTTCAACTCCTACCTGTTCGAGTATTCCGTTACGTACAATAATCTCTTCACTTCACCCAATAAATAAAAATCTAACGGGGTGAGATCAGGAGAGCAAGCCGGCCACGGTACAACAGGCCCTCCGCGACCTATCCACTTATTACCAAAGTGAGCGTTTAGGAACTCACGTATTCGTACCTGATAATGCGCGGGCGCTCCATCATGTTGATAGTACAGGTTGCGGTGAGCACTGAGGGGCACATCGTCCAGCATTTCCTCCACAACACTATTTAAAATGTTTAAATAACACAAGCTGTCTAGTCTTCCCTCGATAAAATAAGGGCCTAGCAAACAATTGTTCAAAATGCCTGCCCACACATTAACACTAAACCTATGTTGATAAGCGTCCTGTCGCGTCACATATGGGTTTTCACTGCTCCACCAATGTTCATTGTGAACATTAAATACTCCCATTTATGTAAAAGTGGCTTCATCCGTAAACAAAATGTTGTTATTTAAATTTGATAAAAATTAATTCGCGGCTGGTAATCATTAGCCCCTAGTTCTTGAACGGGACGAAAATGATATGGGTGCATTCCTTCTTCATGGAGTAGCTTCCACACGGTTGAGTTTGATACTCCAAACCGCCTTGCTGCACTTCGAGTACTCTCCTGCGGGTGATGCTCAGAGTATTCCAAGATGGCTTCTTGGAGATAATAATAATAATAATAATAACCCCTCTGGGACAGTCGTTATCTCATCATGAGACTAACGCGATATCGGAGGGCACAGTACACTAGCTTTAAAACTATCACCTTCGCCTTGTGATATAAACAAAAAATGTATCACCAGGTTAAATTAAAGCGCACAAACCGCAGGGTAGCTTGTGGCGAGCTGAATGTGAGTGGCGACACTGCGGTCCTGAATGCCTCAGAGAGTTGGTTAGGGCCTCGTCCCCGGATTGCCGTTAGTGGTTGGCTGGGGTGAAACTTCAAGAGCGCCCGTAGGACTCTCAACTCTGGCTTGCCTTGGTCGGCCGGTCAGAGGGGGGCCGCTAGAGCTATATGCTTGGGGGTGGAAGTGTCATTTTCAAGGGCATAACTACGGGGAAACCCGCTCCGGGTCTCCGTTTTCACGAGACCCGTGATGGTGAAACCGGCGCCGCACCGCTCGACACCCCTAGCCACTCGCACCGGTGTTGCCCTCTGCTGCTGGCTTGTATGCCTATGGTAGCTATTCAGGGGGCCCATCTAGTGAGTTGGCGAGTCACCGTCTGCCCATTGCATTGATGCTATTAGAGTATTCAGGGCAGACGCCGTTTGTCATCCATAGTTAGCCATATACCGGTCCACCAAACACCCATACCTATAGCCCATATATTAGAATCCATACGTAGCAATAGTCCTACGCCTGCTGCGGCTAGTGCCGCTGTAGGTGTTCCATCACACTTTTGATTAAAACTCTCGAAGGGCCTCTTCACGTTGGACCCATGTCTCCGTGTAAGCCTCCCAAAGGGCCAGGTATTTTCTAATATAATATGTTAGAAAGTACCTGTGATAAGAGAAACATAATAATAATATAATAATATTCTACCACATACACACAACACCATCTAGCCCAAACTAAGCAGAGCTTGTACTATGGATACTAGACAATGGATAAACATACATATATACTATAGATGAACTGGGTATGGCTCTTTCCCACGACCTTGGGGATGCGTCGGCACGGTGAATTGTCCGAATGTTCGCAATCGGTGATTGATGCCCAACATCAGGTTGTACGAAGGAGTCTGGCGGTTGGGAAACATCTCGCGGTACAAGTTGACTGCTGCCCGAACACTATCATTGGATAGTGCATAGACACGAACCATAGCCCAGTATTCTTCATTGGAATACTGATAAGTCGACATGTTTAAAACTGATTCTACTGTTATCAGTTTATCACAAATGTTTACACAAAATACGCGATGCACACGGGATCGACGCGAAATACGGAAGCGCGCTAACAGAAATGCGGAAGTAGCGATGCACTCGTGCAGACTGCGTGTTGCGCGGGAGTATGTCCTGTTGGCGCATCGCCGTCGCCGCGTTGGCGCCAGGTCAAAGGTGCGGGGCGCGGCGTGCGCCCGGGGAGGGTGTTTTCGGCAGTCCGTATGACGGTATTGTTATTCTACTCCTAAGGTCAAAATTGCATCAGGCCAACACCCGTGACACGGCCCTTTTTTTGTTTGAGTTTTTACACTTTACATTTGTTTACTGTTTCTAAGGCGATA
This sequence comes from Catocala nupta, assembly GCA_963675205.1. Lineage (NCBI taxonomy): Eukaryota > Metazoa > Arthropoda > Insecta > Lepidoptera > Erebidae > Catocala > Catocala nupta. Next base: position 14,264,717 of record OY776092.1, on the reverse strand, counting down.
CAAACTTAACTGGTCAACATGTGTAAGCAAAATTTTTTTCTGAAATAGTCAACCGACGCTCAAGTCAATAGTACCTATCGTTTATTTGCAAGTTATAGTTCGTGCGCTTGGTGTTCATAAATTGTGTATTTTGTTGGATAATTGTGTCAAAAAATAAGGTTATATGTTTATTACATATTTGGAACGAGAATCGAATACTGAGTACTCTCCTTCAATATGTCCCTCGTCTAAGCGAACAGTCTGTATAGAAGTGTTGGGATGCCTGTATGACACCGCCACAATGACCGTCCAGCTTCAGGACTAGAAAACAAACCAAATAGAGCTGCGTCGAGGAGTGAGACAGGGAGATGTAATATCTCCCAAATTGTTCATCAACGCGCTTGAGGATGTTTTTAAAACACTGGCCTGGGCTGGACGGGGAATCAATGTGAATGGTGAGTACATCTCACACCTACGGTTCGCCGATGACATCGTCATTATAGCAGAGTCGCCGGAACAGCTTAGCGGGATGCTGCACAGCCTAAATGGAGCCTCGCGACAGGTTGGTCTCGGCATGAACTTGGATAAAACCAAGATCATGTTTAATAGACACGTGATGCCGAGGCCGATTTACGTCGATGGTTCGATGCTCGAAGTTGTTCAAGAGTATGTCTACTTTGGACAAGTGATTCGACTTGGTAGGAACAACTTCGAAAAAGAAATCGACAGGAGAATCCAGTTGGGGTGCTTCGTCAGGTTTTCTCATCGCCTTTACCGCAATGCTTGAATACCAAAGTCTTTGACCAGTGCGTCCTACCTACGGTGCCGAAACGTGGACACTCACGGTAGGGCTAGACCAAAAATTTAAAGTCACCCAGCGGGCTATGGAGCGAGCTATGCTAGGAGTTACTTTGAGGGATAAACTTAGAAATGAGGTTATCCGTCAAAGAACCAAGGTTACCGACATAGCTTGCAGAATAAGCAAGCTAAAGTGGCAATGGGCTGGCCATATCTGTAGAAGGACCGATGGCCGTTGGAGCAAGCGAGTCCTAGAGTGGAGACCGCGACTTGGTAAACGTAAGGTAGGATGCCCCCCGGCCAGGTGGACCGATGACCTGAAAAAGGTAGCTGGGTCAGACTGGATGGGGCAGGCGGAAGACCGGATGTTGTGGCGTAAAATGGGAGAGGCCTATGTCCAGCAGTGGACTGCGGTGGGCTGATTGATTGATTGATTGATTGATTGATTGACTACACGGGTACTTTGTAATACATTGTCCCCAGTTAAACGAACCAGCGCGGGCATTGCCTTTAATTGACAAAAATAATTGACTATTAAACCATTTGTCAGCAAGTATTCGAGCATGACATCATCGATTTATCTTGCATACCACATATTGATATCTGAGCTAACATACCACTAGTAGATACACTAATTATGTTATTAAATATTATAATACGTTGCGCAATTCGCCAGCGTCCATAATTTTTGATCTCTCAGTTTGTAAGGTCGACCCAGCAGTCAGACTACTCATAAACATGACCAATATTAATACGAAGAGATTTAATGAATGAATTAATACATTTTCCAGGAATTGCAAATGAATTTACGTTAAAATGTCATATAGGTACTTTGATTGTATTTCCAAGTTGAAGTTGAGGGGTATATTGAAAGATAGCCACGCCATTCACATAAAACATCACGATATAAGGAGAGAGATATCAACAGTGTGCAAGTTAACAATTTTGCTTCTGACCACAACCGCAGTGGAAACGCAATTGAAACCACACCATGTATTGACATTAATATCACGGAGATACCGCGAGTAACGACGGTATATGTTATATTTGTATATACTACTATAAACCGTGCCTTATATACTATGGCTTATAGTAAACGTATCATATTTAGAAAGTGCCGTATTATACAAATAAAAAGAAAATTCTGACTCACTGGTATTGACCGACTCAGCGACGCCCAGCTAGCCCAATCCGCTGGACCTAAAAAGAGATAATTTTATATAGACCTTCCCTTTATAATTTAGATTTGGAAGAGTTTATTAAAATACCTAATAAAACCCAACTATTATTAAAAATGTGAATGTCAGTTTGTTTGTTACGCTCTCACGCCTTAACTACTCGACTGATTTCCATGAAATTTTCCATACACGTTGTCACCCTGACAACGTGTATGGAAAATGAAGGGGTACCAAAAAGGACATAGAATACCTTAATGCTGCAATCTACTTAATCTAAAAGAACTTGTAGCATTATTGATCGCCAATTTAATCGGTTTACAGAAACTTGACACAGCGAAGCTTTAAACGCCGAAGGCTTTAAAAAGTGAATAGAGCCTTAAGATTTAGATATCTTTTTTATTTTTAAATTTTATTAGGGCTTGCATTTGATCGTGATCTCATCTGTTGTTAAGTGACGATGCACTCTTGCCTTGAAGATACCTATTCACTCGCGACTTGAAGACAGATTATACACGTTAAACATAAGGCAAACAATAAAACGCTTCGTTTTCATAGCGACTAAACGCAGAGAGTCGTGCAAATGCGAAGTAGTATCGATACAATTGCAAAATCGTCGATTTTCGATGCTGTTTAGAAGTACTATATACATATATATATATATATATATATAAACTTCAAATAATGTTGAGTGCACGTTTGGTATAGTGGTTTACGTAGTCACCTCGGTACTGCTACTACGCTGAGTGTTGTGGGTTCGAGTCCCACACGGGACAACAAACTGTGTGCTTCGTGAATAATAAGATCCGAGTCTCAGTGTTCTTGTGTCCGTTATTTGAAAATTGTGAAGATCTCTTGCAATGCCGAAATGACGCCAAAATTAGGAGGAGTTTAAAAAAAATATCACTTTATACCGATGCAATCACAGTACAATATGATCATTGTAATTAGGACGACGGCTAGTAACAATTTATCGACATAAAGTTTTTCCTTTTATGAGTTTTTATAAGCTCCCGCACTATGAATAAATCCTGCTTCAAGGAGAATTTTACAAACGTTGATACAAAAAACACAACGGTACCTAGAGGGTCATCAGCTGCTTAGTGACCAGCAGTACGGTTTCCGAAAGGGTCGGTCGGCTGCTGATCTTCTAGCATACCTAACACATCGTTGGGCACAGGCGATCGAGACAAAGGGGGAAGCCTTGGCGGTAAGTTTGGACATAGCGAAGGCCTTTGATCGTGTCTGGCACAAAGCGCTTCTTTCGAAGCTCCCTTCCTATGGGCTTCCCGAGAGATTATGCGAATGGGTCACTAGCTTTTTAGCAGACAGATGCATTAAGGTCGCAGTCGACGGTGAATGCTCTAACTCCATGCCTGTAAATGCTGGTGTCCCGCAAGGCTGTGTGCTATCGCCTACTCTGTTCCTCCTCCATATCAATGACATGTTGCAAATAAGCAACATTCATTGTTATGCGGACGACAGCACGAGCGATGCTCTCTATACCGGCCGCGCTAACATCTCTCGGGAAAACGTCATTGAGAGCCGAAACAAACTTGTGTCTGAAATTGAGACCTCTTTAAAGAAAGTCTCAGATTGGGGCAGACTTAACTTGGTCCAATTTAACCCCACAAAGACACAAGTCTGCGCGTTCACCGCTAAAAAACTTCCGTTGGTCGTATCTCCTTGTTTTGAGCACATCCCCATAACTGCCTCAGCCAATATTGGAATACTTGTTGTTGACATATCGAGTGAAGTCCAGTTCCACGGCTATTTAGAGTGTGAGGCTAAATTAGCTTCGAAAAAGCTTGGCGTGCTCAACAGATCGAGACAGTATTTCACGCCGAGCCACCGCCTACTACTTTACAAGGTGCAGGTTCGGCCTCATATGGAATACTGTTCTCATCTTTGGGCAGGGCCACCCCAGTACCAGCTTCTCCCTCTAGACCGCATTCAACGGAGAGCGACTCGAATCGTCGTCTGCCCGGTTGTTTCAAATCGGCTAGATCCCTTGGCGCTGCGTAGAGATGTGGCCTCGCTATGCATCTTCTATCGCTTTTACTATGGGGAGTGCTCCGAGGAATTGTTCGGACTGATTCCTGCCGCCTCTTTTCGCCATCGTCCTACGCGACAGAATTTCCATTCCCATCATTTAGATGGTTGGCAGTCCACAACTGTGCGCTTTTCCAGAAATTTTCTGCCTAGCACAACTAAACTATGGAATGAACTGTCGCCTGCGGTATTTGCGGACCAATACGACCTACAAACCTTCAAGAAAAGAGCGTACTTCTTTTTAAAAGGCGGGCAACGCATTTGTAACTCCTCTGGTGTTGCGGGTGTCCATGGGCGGCGGTAATCGTTTACCATCAGGCGATCCGTCTGCTCGTTTGCCACCTATACCATAAAAAAAAAACTATTCGTGGATAATTTTTGGTCATTTTGGACAAAAATTCTCGAACCTACAACTATCGGCGTAGCGACGTTTTCGAGGCGACTACTTTCATTCTTACACCATCCGTGCACTTAATTTCACAGCAAATGATTCAGTTCAACACGTCTCTACCCAAATTTTACATGTTGATTCCCATTTTTTCGAAAGATATCCTTAAGAATAATAAATGTATACGTCATATGTTTGTGGCAATCAGCTCGGAAAACACGTGACAACATAATAATATATGTTCCCATCTGAGAGCGATAGATCACGCCTTTGAAATTATGTATGTGGGGCGTATGGTGTTTGTGTGACGTCAGCTGGCGGCATTCTGAAAATGAAAGCGCCTCCCGTCTCCATTTTGCATCCGATAAATAAGTACGATACATACTAGGAATATATTATCATCGTCTTTACTTCAAGACATTACTAGATGATGCTAATAATGGAGTTATGTGGAGACAGTCTGCTTGCCAGATGAATAAACATTATATTTTATACTATAGACACATACGCCAACAGCAGCGATAGCCTAATGGGTGACCGTTAAGACTGCCACGTAGAGGTCTCGAGTTCGTTCCCATGGCGCGCATCTTAGACTTTTCGAAGTTATGTGCGTATTAAATACCTAAATATCGCTCGCTTGAAACCTGCATGTCTGAGAATTCGCCAAAAAGTTCTCGAAGATATGTAAAGTCTGCCAACCCGCACTGGGCCAGCGTGGTGGACTATGATCTTACCCTTCTCATACTGAGAAAAGGCTTGTGCCCAGCAGTGGGACAGTTTAATACAGAGCTGCTATTATTATATATACATACGCCTATACATTTTGCCAAATATGGTTTATGCTCCCACATGATAGGAGTTAAGACTCAATAGTCTCACCTCCAAACTACGTGTTGCCACAGAGATATTTTATGGAAAACCTCAATTAAAATATCCGGAATTGAATCCGAGACGTCATGAACAGCAGTCGCATTACTTACCGCTGTGCCACCGAGACAGACTATTGAAATAAATGTTAATATGGTAATGATTGCTGTATGCTATATTGTAACAAATATTTCAAGAATACTATGTAACTCATTACTATTTTGTCATCAAATTATCTGTTTGGTTGTGTTATAAATATATCGCACTCCCAGTGCAATAAATACGTAAGTACAATTAAGTCGAAGTGCAAGTAAAGATACACATTACACAAGCTCAATTATTTCCGTTGTGACTTGACAAAAGTAAAGGCTTTATACCAAAAAAATCATAAAGAATTTCATATCTTTTAATCACAAAAGTCTAACAAACTACTTGAATACCTAAAATTTTATCAAAATACACTTAAATGTATTTGTTTTACTAAATTAAATAAAAGATTAAGATACTTATTATCATATCATATAGTTTTTTTGGGCTCGGGATTCGACTCCCGGGCAAGGCATAGTATTATTAAGCTTTCTGTAAATGTCGAGTGAAGCCATTCTAGTAGGTCTGTTTCGGTAGGGCAGCAGCAATGAATTCGATTGCTCTGCTTAAATTGTCGGGCCAATCCAAGCCCGGGCAAAGTGTTATTGGTTTTTCATGTCAACATTTTTACAGTGGCTGCACGAAATCACGTTCCTGCTTCGTGGGATCGAACACGTAACTGGCAAAATATAAGTGTAACTACATTGCTGTCTTATCTCTGAGGATACACAGTATATCAGTTATTACTATACAATTTAACCGTCGTTAATATAAATGAAAAAGTTTCTATTGCTACCAAATATGGCTTCCATTAACTCTGTATAATCATAAATATAAATATTCATCTTAACACCAACAAAAGCGTTATATTTAAAAGAAAACGATTAGCAGTATTCCTGCACGAAATAAATAAAACATGCACACAGAAACAGAAAAAATCTCTTAACAACATATTTCACGTCAATAAACATACTGGCAGGCAATAATTGACCAAGAAACGAGTTTTACGAACCTAAAACGAAACCCTTTTTAGATAAACATTAGTAGAAAATAAAACATAAGGTACCGAAACCTAGAACCGCACAGGTTGTGTTAAAACTGAATACAAACACGATGTACGTTCACACGAAATGTAACACGCTGTACGTTGTGACATATGACATGAATGTACTCTATTTATTTATATGCAAGACGTTTTGAATATTTAAAATAGCGTTTCTTTGTGCCTTGGAGAAGTAGACAAGATTTTAAAAGCATTTTTTAGTTGCTACGTTACATTTTATGCTTAAAAATGTCTAAGGATTTTCTTAAATAGTTTAGCTATTTGATAGATTGTCATGAAGATAATGGTTTACTCTGCAAATCAAAAGAATGAATTATATACGTATTTATTTAAATTAAAACATTGATTTAAAATAAATGCATACATATACATTATGTTATAAAATTCGACCAAAGTAATTGATTTTGTTCAACTACTATATAATGCATAAGATTAATATTATTTTTATATTGTATAGAAATAAGCTAAGGTATTTGCGAATGTGCTTACGTTTACGCGGCCCAAACTTAAGCCACGCCGAATAGCCGTTGAATGCTTTTACAGTTATTTCAGTAAGCGCTTGCTATCGTATGGGCTGGTGGGCTCGTCTACCACCAAAAGCCAGTTACGTTAAACTAAAACATTCTCAAACTAGTGAAATAACTTCATACTAAGACAAGTTTCTAAGCAGATCAATTAGAGGACTAATCTGCTACGACCGACTGGAGTAATCTGCTACGACCGCGTAGCAACCGTAGCGCATTGTGTAGCGCAACTTTACCTTTGTAACTTGTAGCTCTTGGTGTTAGACGGATAAACGGATTTGAGGAAGTGTTTTAAAGTGTCGCTTACAATTACCAATGTATGCAAAGGATTTTGTGCTTGGACCAGCTCTGTTTCATACAAGTTTCATATAGTAGTAATATATTATATTAATGTTTTACAATATGTTCAAGACCGAAATGCATTTATTAAAATTTAAAATAGCTCTCGATATAGTAGTCCGTGTAGTTCTTGGTTATTTAATTAAAATAAGCATACCCATACCACATATTTATACTAATTTAACATTATTTGTTTCACTTATTAAGTAATACATCCTCATGCAAACATCTTAAAACAGATTATGTCGGGGGTGATTTATAAAGTCATTAGTTCAAACTTAGTTTTGATTGTGGAGTTCTTTGCCATCCCACCGAGCTATCACTACAAAATAAATAATCTTAGTCTAAAAAAACTAAACACACAGTACCAGTAGCAATCATCGATTTAATACATAGACACTAATTGTTTATTCCAGACGGGGTACACATGTAAATTATTTATATCCACACTTCTCTAACTATGTAGATGGTGGTCTCACGCAAAGTAAAATCGAATAAATTATCAATACATACCCGATACAAAAAAAACTAACTCACGGCAAAAAAAACAACAAAACAATTTAATAGTTTTAGTTTATATTGATGTTTATTTAGACGGTATGTTCTTATATATATTTATGTAAAAAGGCAAAATTGTACTTTTTTTTTTTGTACTTGGCGGAAATCAATGACGCATATTACTCCGCGGGGGCGGGCGGAGGGATTATGTCGGACTCACCGGGGTAAAAGAAAGATGTTGAAAAGATAATGTACCTCCCGGAATACCGACTAAACCTACCACGGTGTTCCTCGACAATACCACTATCGACGGGGCCGCGCGAATCGCTTTCGCTTGCGGTCGCCACCCCACCGAGGTTACGGCCCGCCGTGTGAAACGGCAGGCCACTACACAAGATACCTACTCAAAGGACTCACTCGAAAAATTCCCTACTGTCTCCCCCCTAGAGGGGAGACGGCCTCGACACAGAGGCGCGCGTGGGAACACGCACGCCGCCTCTCGGACCTGGTGCTGAACGGATGGCGGGCAGACCCACAAAGCCCGCCACCCCCAGGTCAAACCTCAGGGTGGCTGGAGGTCATCGCGCGCCCTCCGGCGCCCGGCTCTGCGGTTGGGGAGAGGGTTTAAACGCTCCCTCTCCCGCTCCGCCGCCTCCTTGATGGAAATTACTTCCTCGCAGAAGGAGGCGACGGCGTTCCACGACCTCTCACTCCGGACCATAGACTAAACTACGGCCGGGAGCGAGAGGGCAACCGTTCCGACTGCCGCGATCAACTCACGGCGCTGCGATGCCCATGCGGGGCAGACCGCCAAAGTGTGCAGCGCCGTGTCCTCTACAACGTCGCGGCAGTTGCCGCAGTGGTGACAACCGGGCGTCTCTTGCCGGCGTATACGACACAGGAACCGGCCAAAACAACCGTGGCCAGTCAGAACCTGTGTCAACCGGAAGGTGAGGGCGCCATGCCGCCTCTCCAGCCACTTCTGAAACACGGGACTTACCGCCACGATCGTGGTGTGCCCGAAGGCAACATTGTACTTAGTCTAACGGCATGCATTATTTGGTTTTATTTTATTTATTTGGGACAAAAAACAGACAGACAACTATACATTGCAGTCTTAAACGCAAAGCGTCAAAACGCATAACCCACACTATTGTCCACGAAATTATACCCGACGCATATATTTCGATTTAGTTTATTTTGACAAAATAATACACTATATTATCGATTCATCAGAGTTACTTTCCCAAATCAGCTTCAATATTAAATTTAGTGCCCGGAGGGCTAATGATACAAACATATTTGCCCTTCAAATATATAAAAATAATATTTCTTATTATAATCCATTAACAAGCATACAAACACGTTCAATATAATTATATGGCAAAACTCAATAAATTACTAGAGAGTTTTGATCGCAACTGTAAAAAATATACTAAAATAGTGAAAGACTTCCTCCATAGTAAGTTGGGTTTGGATGGTTCTAATTTCGGCAGAGGCATCTAAATGTTAACTTATATGTTATTTGCAATATTAAGTATTCATAAAACAGATATTTTTTATGTAATCCTTATGGTTTTTCTTTGTATGCACATATTAGTTACGTTACGATCCAAATCTAAACAATGTATTTATGATATAAGATGTAATAATAATTGTAATGAGTTTTGTGCATAAATAAATAAATTAAAAAAAATTACCAATGAAGTAGAAAAGATAACGGACGTGTATTATACACAAAAGGCATATTATATTATTACAAGATAATTAAAAAGTATTCTTAATGATCACCTCAAAATACAGTAGCAATTTTTTTAAATTTAGTATTATTGAGACTGAATAGGTCTACATTCGTAAATGTGAGTTGTACATTAGCAACAATAAGCGAAGAGGCGCACACTCGATCGATTAAAAATATAATAGTTCTATCATTCCTATTACGATTTTTATGAGATTTATAATTTGTACGAGAAAATTGTAAGATAAATTTAGTTTAGTTTACGATGGAACTGGCATGAATTGAATTTCCTAATAAATAAAATAAAGAAAGAAATATCCTATAAGTTCCTAATATCCTGATTATTGCTGAATATTCTAAATGGTAGAGTTTGTATTCTTCAAACAATACAAAACAAGTCATTGCAAACTGCATGAGATTAGTTGTCATGAGCACACAGTCGGCGAACTGCGTTTGACGTCAAAAGTCAAAACGCTTTATCAAAACATTACGCATGAATTCATATATCGAATATGTGACACGATACATGCACACATCAATGCACGTGGGGCACACAACACACACGTATGTGTGTTGTGTGCCCCACGTTTGCATACATACTCGTTTTCAACCAATATTATAAACGCTGCGATGTGTTTTGATCCTCCATCGCATGCGATTACACTGTAAAACACGACTCAGTATTAATAATGACTGTTTGGTGACGCAGAGGTAGTAAATACGACTCATATGCGTTAAGTTTGGAGTTTGATGCCCATGCCGGGCAACTTGTTATTTAGTTTTCTATCAAGATATCCTCAATGCCAGCACGGAGTCGTAAACGGCAGGAGAGTTAGAGGCCCATATTAAGTGGGACCAAACCATATATACCACAGCTGATGAAATGAGTATGTAATGAAAATATGGAACAAGCCATCCTCTTAGGAATATAGACGTGAAATTATATAGGTATGTATTGTACAGCAGTTTTTGAAATACACCTATCTTTCAAATATGTATAGTGTCTAAGTAAAATAGCAGTGACATACAGATGAAGAGACGGAAATTATGAAATCATATGTAGACCGTATGAACTAAATTGGCTCCGCAGTCCTTAAAATACATTTTCTATTTATTTCTTATGTAATAAAACGTAGATACACTTTTAGAAAAATTCGTCACACTGTGCACCCTATTTACTGGAAAAAGAGGCGCTCTAATGCTTACATAAAATATTATTATAGAGTTATAAATTTCTTCTTAAAACTATTATCAACGCTTATAAATTATCTGTAGTCTAAGATAAATGGCTTTGAATAATTATAAAATCATGAATAAAATAACTATTAGAAATCATGAGCAGAACATGAAATAAAGGCTGTGCTATTTATATATTGATAACCTTAAAGAGGACTTAGTGGTCGTTTTGCACGAACCTAAATAATATTTTTGAAGGTCGATTCGCACACATTTTTCAGACGGGGTCTTTTCGCTGTCAAATTATGTCGATGTGAGCAAATTGACACCTAAACACAAATTATTTTTATATAGTGTCGTTCGCAGAATTCGTGCGTGCTGACCACTAAGCATTTATTTTAATGTTATTTTTGCTCCGTACACCTGTGGTAATGCTGGCGGCAGCTAGTTCACGTTATATAGGTACATTTCCTGTGTGAAAAATGTAAGAAAACGCCATTAATCATTTTAATGTTACAAAGAGAAAGGATTATTTATTTTGGGTTATAATGGTTGTTCCGGATCAAATGACTGACAGAAAGAATCGTTTATTATACTTGAGTCTTAAATACTACTACTTTTAATTTAATCGACATAATAAACTTCTTAAATGTTTACGTCATTAACATTTAAACACAGGCACTGAAGACAGTCAGTCGACTGTCTGCACGGATGGCATAGAGGTTTAAGTAGTCGCCTCGCCGCTACCATTGCGACGAGTGTTTTGGGTTTGAATCCCACACAGGACAAAAAATTGTGTGATCCACAAATGGTTGTTTCGAGTCTGAGTGTTTGTGTCCGTTGTTTGAATGTTTTAAAGATCCCCGAAACACAGGAATTAGACCTAAGGTGAGGAAAAGTTTCTTTAAAAATAATTGAATCCCGGCGCTATATGACAAGATGAAGTAAAATCAACATATTTATGTAGGTAATAGTATACTAATTCGAACAATACAAAAGATCCGCCGCGGTACTGCCCCGCCTCTGCTGTCTGTGTGTAGAGAGTTTTATAACTGAATCTAATTTTATTTTTCTTATGCTAATTATTTGAACAGTTTTTGAACAAAGTATGTTATACTCATCTAGAAAATGGCATGCCCAGACATAATTGCCATCTTTATAATTTTTATACAATTAAGGTGAATACACATACATCCCGTCGAAGGGATAAACAGTACCGTAACAATAAACGCTTTGACACCACGTATACCACTAATAGGATCAGGTTGCCCCACGAAAAAAAAACAGACTGCTAACGCGAACCACACTGACCACAAAACAAAGTCAAAAATCATTTATTCATTTAGGAGTATAACTAACGCAGAGTAAAACTTATGAACGTCAAAATATATTGGTAAGTAAGTTTGCTAAGTTAGTGAAGCTACATTAAGGTTTGTTTCAAAGTTGAGGCAAAGGGTTAAGCCTATATGAAAATACCTGCATGAATCTAAAAGTCCTTCCTGATAAGTGCGCAAGGCGTCGCTAAGAGTTCGGTAACCCTATTGACTATAAGAATGCAACACAGGGCTATTTTCGATTATCTGTAAGGTTTTTTTACCCACTGTGTGTTAGTAAGATATATGACGTTTGCCACCCAACGCTGCATCAACGTGATAGACTATGATCTAACCCTTTCAATTGTAAGAAAAGGACCGTTCTCAACAGTGAGATATGGCATAGCGGGCAAACGGTCGCTTGGCCTGCCACTACGCCTAATATAGAGGGTTCGAAACCCACACGAGACAATACTACCAGTCATTTTCGTCTAATTCCCATTTCTGTTTTGTTGTTCTAAAGACGACATTCTCATGAATAAAATAAAAATAAAATCAGGAATCAAAATAAACTGGCAGGAAAAAATTACTTCTGTTATTGAATGCTATTTATTAGCTTTGGCTTCAAAAATACACCTAAAATTAAAATTTAAAGTAAAGGAATATTGCAAATTGGATAAGAGCTGAAGCCCACAACACTCCTGACTCACAACGTTGGGTAAACAGACTAGCCGTCAACCTTTTTGCCAATAAATGCCAACCTTTTTTTATTGCAGCCGCTCGGTTGACAAGGCGAGGGACATTGTTAGGTTCCTCTTATCAAACATAAATTTTACAATAGATTTCCGCTCTGCCTTATCCATTTGAATTTGGAATCATTTGGTTGTGATCAATAAAATAAAATGAGAAGTAAAAAGAAAATGTTAAAATAAAGTGAGATATCTAAAATAAATAGCCTGTTTCAGACAAACTGAATATATGACTACAAATTTGGGTTACAAATTGTTAGTATTTTTGGTAACCTAGTACGAAAAATACTTAATTTTCAGGCAGCTCGTCTTTGTAGACTGGAATTGTTAATATACAGTAAATATTATAAGTTGAAACGTATAATATAATGTCACAATATTTCAAATTTAAATTCTTTTTTGTTTAAATTTTATCTGCCTGGTCCCAAATATCAATTTAAAAGCCAAGTCTATATATTTCGATTGATTGTACAGATTTTATGACGTCATTCATATTTTTTATATACATTGGTTAATAAAACTAAACAAATAATGCAAGATATACAGTTTGAACATAAATGTAATCAAAAAGTACACAATAGGTTAACACAGTTAACATATAACTACATGTTTGTTATGTTAATTGCCATCAAATCACAATATGTTCAGGAGGAAGGAAGTAGTAGACAGCCGGTGTACGCATGCCAAGTTTATGCACAGGTGACCATAATCGACGGATGTCGGCACTTAGGCCACGCATGTCGCTTATATGGGAAAGACATTTATACATATAGTTCCTTAATAAACATCGTTTTAACAGTCTACTCAATCTAGCATTGCAATGGTATGTATTAAAGCTAAAAACCATTTATTATTTTTAATTTATTAAGATATGTGCAGTCTGCTAAACCGCACTGGACTAGCGTGATGAATAATGGCCTTAATATTTTATGTCTTAAATTATTGTATAACATTTTTTAAAGTTAGGAAAACGACATTTTATTTATAGATGTTATTCAATCTAAATATTTTGACATATCTATACTAATATAATAAAGGGGAGAGATTTGGTCTTTTGTTTGTTTGTAAGAATTTTAACTCAAAAACTACACGACCAATTTAAATCAAAATACCATTATTAAGCTATATTATGACCGAGTAACATAGGCTATATTTAATTTTTAAAACTACTGTTTCTAACATAACCTAACCTCCATAAACGCGACTAATACAGCGGGAAAAGCTAGGAGTATATAAAAAAGCAATAAATTATAATAATAAATGAGCATTACAACAAAGTAGCGGTAAAATATTCCTAATACTAAATAAGTGTCACTGTCTGGTAAAATTTGAATGTATATTACAATTTTAATTAACCGTTATTTAAATATATATTGCCTCGTAGAAGTTTTATGTGTACAGTGATTGATTACTCTTATTTGTTTTCCGATTGATCATGTTATTTATACACGGCAAGTTTTTATTATTGTTAGGAATCAGAACTGAAACAGCTTAAAAAAATAACAGATGCACTTTCACCTTTAAATAATCATTGATTTATTCAAGAAATGCATTAATAAATAAAGTAAGAGATAATTGATATCACCCAACAACGATCAAACAGGACGTCCGTTCCATCCGCCGCTCGATATCAAAGTAAGTCATTATCAACTTCTCGTTGCGTCCACACACTGTCACAGGCCTTGCAGAGTAAACTTGCCCCAATGTGTCGGCTTTATATGATCCAGTGGCATCTACATCGGATCATTACAGTCACAATACTGACCCAGTAACAACTACATCGGATCATTACACAACATAAAAATGTGCAAACACTCACTTTCAAAAAACGCTGTACAGGTTTCAGGACACCACTCTCCTCGCCAGTATACCATATACTCTGCCGCAGCCTGGCTGGTTTATCCATACGCGCCACTAAGTAACATTAGTTCATAGCGTCCGCTTTGAAAGACCTTAACAACTCTGTTAGGCTCGCGCATTCTTAGGTCCAGATTTCCTGCGGACTGAGAATATTTAATAACGAAAACAAGGTCATCGACCTTAAACGTACGAGGAGGGCGCCGTGTCCGATTATCACGCTGATCTTGCTGAACTTTATTTATTTTAGCAACTCAGTGGCTCTGCTCAATTTACGCATCCTCTATATTCTCTTCAACCACGATCGTGCCTGTTACGTGACAGCCTCACGTATGTAGGTAGATCTAAACTTAAAAGAGAACGATGTGATGTGTTCATTTTATTTGTTAACGCCAGTACCTAATTCTATTAATTGTGAGCAAAGGAATCTTTATCCCACTTCTGATGTTACGAATCAGAAGTGAAACAGCTTAAAATAATAACAGATGCACTTTCACCTTTAAATAATCATTGATTCATTCAAGAAATGCATAAACAAATATAGTAAGAGATAATTGATATCACCCAATAGCGATCACACAGCACGTCCGTTCCGTCCGCTGCTCGATGTCAAAGAGAGTCATTGCGCGCCGGGCGCGCTTTTATAACCCGCCCGATCGGACGGTTCGTAACGTTACTTGTTTACGTCGCATTCCGCAACCGATATTATATTATTGTGTAAGCCTGTGCATTATTTCATTAACTAAACTAAAACTCTAAACTATTTACCTCTAAAACTGAACCAGGTCAAATTGAAAATAGTGTGGGTAGTAAAATACCTAAATTGAATTACAAAGTATTAATATGATAATTAATTTTCATGAATTAAATACTTATAACTAACTATTTAATTTCGTTGTATTACTAATTACGTTCGAATTTAATATTTTTAACAAAATTTTTGGTGATATATCTTAACTAGATTCCGGTATTTTTATTTTCTTATCTTACTTTGACTTACAAAATACAATTACTTAATTTCCTATACAAGTTGATGTGGTAATGTGCGAATCTTATAATTGAGCGAATACCCAAAATTTTTCCATTTGAAAATAGTACTACCTTTGTAGCTTACGCGTATTGCAAGGCATGGTTGATAGCCACTTTCAGTCATCTGAAGCTGTTTATGCATATCCCCATCACAAAGTGCCATATATATAATGATAACCAGATCGTCTATATAGGCTGCACGGAGAAGTTTAAGTGGGCGTCTCGCCACTGTCGCTGCGCCGATTATTGTGGATTCGATCCCTACACGGACTAAAAGATTTTGTATGATCCAGTTATTTTGAGTCTGGTTATTATTTGTGTCTATTAATAAAATGTTTGTAAAGTCCCAAGTGACACAAAAAGAGTGAGCGTGGACTTTAAACAATACATATTGGACTGCATTGAAGATGTCGGCCTCGATGGCGTAGTGGTTAGTGTAACCGACTGCCACGCCTGAGGTCGCGGGTTCGATTCCCGCACAAGTCAAATATTTGTGTGCATGAACACGGATGTTTGTCTTGGTCTGGGTGTTTCTATGTATAATATGTTTCTATGTATAATAATATGTGTGTATTTTACAAAAAAAAAAAGTATACATGTATGTTTATCCATTGTCTAGTACCCATAGTACAAGCTCTGCTTAGTTTGGGCTAGATGGTGTTGTGTGTATGTGGTAGAATATCATTATTATTCTCTTTATTTAAATATTTTCAATATATTTTTCATTTTTAAATATACATATATCTATAAAAATACATATCATTTAAAAATATAAAATATATGGTACCCCACCGGCATCGGGAACAGGGTCCAAGCTGCCGGTGGTTAGGATTCCAGAGATAGGAACCTCCTCACAATGCGTGCTGTATCTAAAAGCACTGCCTTCTGCATCAAACCCTTGATCCAAGCACCCAACGCGAGCCTCTTTAGATGGTGATCGAGGCTCTTGGCTATTAGACTATTGACAGATATGACTATCGGCACAATGATTGCCGAATCAACGACCCACATGTCGACAACCTCGCGAGCCAAATCGAGATATTTAATTTGCTTATCTTTTTCAGCTTTCGCGAGATTGCCGTCATGCGGAATGGTGACATCGATAACCAATGCGCGGCGCTCTGATCGATCTATCACCACAATGTCAGGTTTGTTGGCCACAACAGTCCTGTCTGTGATGATAGTTCGATCCCAGTACAACGTGACATGACCATTTTCGAGAACTGATTCAGCTACATACCTGTAGTACGGCACTTCAACATCTACAAGTTTGTATTTCAGAGCAAGTTGCTGGTGAATAATCCTGGCTACTTGGTTATGTCTGTGCAAGTACTCGCCGTTAGCAAGACGAGAACAACCGGAAACTATATGCCTGAGGGACTCACCAGGTAGGTGGCACGCCCGACAAATGTCAACCGTACCATCCCTCAAGATATATCTCCGGTAGTTATTCGTCTTGATAACTTCGTCCGCAATAGCACAGACAAACCCTTCGGTTTCCCCAAAGAGGTCACCGAAACGTAGCCAGTTCACGGAGGCTAACAGGTCTACATCAGCTCCATATAGAGCCTTGTAGAAACTACCGTGAAGCTCCTTGCTCTGCCATACATCCCTGCGATCGTTAGTGCTAAGTACTACAGGCTTGCGCCAGTTCTCTTTAGCCAAACTGAGCGGGGTGAGTCCGATGTCTACAGCAACTACATCCCGATGCATACCCACGTCTGCCTGAAGAAAGTATTCTCTGAGGTTGCATACCTCGCGGTTATGAAGGGCCTTGGCATTCAGAAAGCCTCGGCCTCCACATTTCCGCGGGATATACAATCTCATCACAGACGAACGTGGGTGATGCATACGGTATGCCGTCAAGAGTGTACGGACCCTCCGGTCCAGGGCATCCAGTTCAGTCTGAGTCCACTTAAGTATGCCAAAAGAGTACATGAGCACCGGCATGACCCAAGCGTTACAAGCGCGCACCTTGTTGCCACCTGATAAAAGACTTTTTAAAAAATACTTAACGCCTGTGACATACCCAAGTACTTGTAAGTATCGGTTACAAGAAGTGATCGTAGGTTAATGGAATCCGAAAGTTGTGTTCCTTCGGATTCCACTATCCTGCCTTGCTTTACATGGATGACAGCACATTTGTCCACACCAAAATCCATACTGATAGACTTACTAAAAGTTTCAGTTACTTTAAGTAAATCCATCAACTGTAATTTAGTGTGGGCAAACAACTTTAAGTCATCCATATACAACAAGTGGGATATCACTCCACCACCTCTATGTAACCTGTAACCTAGCCCTGAACCCTCTAGTAATGTACTAAGAGGATTCAATGCTAGGCAGAACCAAAGAGGACTCAGGCTGTCGCCCTGAAATATACCCCGCTCAATTTTTATCAATTCGCCATTCCCAGGGATCCGTCGACATCCTGGATAGCTAAGAACCGTTTTCCATTGCCCCATGCATGACTTCAAAAAGGTGCGCAGAGTTGCATTTACTTTATACAACATTTTCATTATTATTATTATTATTATATGTATGTGAAATACATAATATTTATCGCACAATTTTCTGCTTTGACCTGTTTTATGTAGACAATAAACCGCTTGCCAAACAGTAAACAAAAATACCCTTGTTGAATAATGATCAGAGAGTGGAAAAGCCGTATTTCCGGTAACATACAATTTTCCCTTTTCTAATATTAGTAAACTGGTAAGCGTCGTAACAGTTTATATTCAGCAATTCTTCGTATCTACAAAGAACAGAAACAACACATATGAATTGTTTTCCTCTTTCAAAAGCAATTGGTATTTATCTATAATAATACGGCACATTATGTTTGTTTATTTGAGTATATACAGGATGTCCGGTAATTAATGGATAACCTGGAAATGTCTTATAGTGGAACTGATGGCCGTTCAGAAAAAAAAATTAACGACATCTATCCTAACTACTACCTGAGATATGTGTTTTTTTTTAATTACCATGTATAACTTTCTTGTATACTACGACCATAAATGAATGAAATCCATCGGTTCTTTGTTGTTTTATTATTAAACACTAATTATGCTAATAGTTAGACAGTCAAAAGCTATATGCTATATAGCTTGCACTTTTTAATACATATTTTTTATTTTTTTCTTAATTATTTTTATTTATTTTTTCTGAACTGCCTTCAGTTCTACTATAAGATATTTCAAGGTTATCCATTAATTACCGGACACCCTGTATACACAATATATCATTACTGCCTCGATGGCTCGTTGGTATATGAGGCTTTATAAACGCTCAGGTCGGGCATAGTGATATTTAGTTTTAAAATAATTATCTTCTTCTCCCAGGCCTTTATTATTCCCAAGTTACTTGTGGTTGGCTTTTCTAGTCTAACCGGATTTGACTGGATATCAGTTTTTACACAGAGCGGCTGTCACCTGACCTCCGCAACCCGAAGGTTAACGATACCCTAAGGCTAGTTCAGTGTCAGGATATTATTGGGCACTGGCTTCCCAATAACGACTGCTATAGATGTTCATGGCAGCCGGGACCGACGGCTTAACGTGCTCTTCGAGGCACGGAGCAGGCGATAATTGTCAATCAATACGCACATAATTTCGAAAAGTCATATAACTTCCGAAAGTCAGAGGCGCGCGATGTGGGTTCGAACCCGAGACCCTCTGCATTGCAGTCTGTTGGTTTCCTCACTGAGCTATCACTGCTCTCAGTTTTAATAATAATATCGGCACTGAATTAACAGACCGACTGCCGGGCACGGGCGTCTCCTCAGTCTGAAAAAGGTTAAGAAATTTTAGTAGAATCAGAGATTCTGAAACTATCTCTAGTAAACGATCCCTCGCTCTTATTACCTATGAGACTTATAACTATAACGTGTGAATTGTGGATGTAACAAATCTCTGTTTGCCACTTCAGATATATATATATATATGTCGTCATCGAGTTGATTTTAATCGGAACGCCAACGCAATCTATTGGCGTTCGACAGAATCTACGCTACACATTACGGACGCCAAGGGAATACGGGCCAGCTCAGTGGTTGCGAGCCGTCGTACGAATAACAACGTTTAAATGGTAGTAGTGCTGTGTGTATAGAGACTGTCTCGCGTTCCGAGGCAATTTAATAAAATATTGTGAATTAACCTAATAAGTGGTAGCTGATTATAATCTCCTGCCAATTATAATTAAACTGTATTTATCCTACATTGGCTTTATTATTTGATCCGACACATTCCCACATACGCCCACGATATTTAGCTATACCTAGATATGGAGAACGATAACGAAGCAACCCTCCCTCTTATATATATATATCATTAAAAATAAAATAAATAATAGTTTGATGTACCTAAGTATTAGAGAAAAGCAAACTTTTAAGTTAGATTTTACTGAGTCACTCGTACAAGTGGAATACCACAATATTACAAGTTATAAGAAGTTTATTTTATTTTAGGAGAATATCATATGATATTTTTGATTCTTGGACTAAATAATAATCTTAATTAACAGTCCTTATCGGAATAAACTCTAGAACTTCAAAATTGAGCCTTGAGCCCCAGTTCTGAAGTTCTAGAGTTTATTCAAACAAATACATTTCACCTTTTAAATATATAGATATCGAAGTGCGAACATGTCCTTGAAAAAATCGTCCCATGCTTTTGTACTACAGACTCATGGAAAACGCTTTAAGAGTTATTGTGGACTTTAAATTATCGCATTGAGACAACAAACCAATTATATATATAACCAAACTAATGCTTAACCACTCTATAATATATCTACGCGTTTACGTAAAAAGGATACACAGTAAACCTATAACGACTATTTTTACTACAAGAAGTACGGTACCCAGAAGCAAAACTATTTTGCCTGAGCTAAAGTAGGAAAATAAATCCAAAATCTGTATTTCATTCTGCAAATGTAGTCTCATACCACGTTCGTATACGTTACCTAGATTTGAATCGTTTACTGTGGACAGACGCGTACGTGACGTATCTAAATAAAAAGCAATGTTTGCGCTTGGGGACAGCCAACACTAACCCGTCGGCGGAAGCGTTGACGATGGGAGTTGACACCCGGAAATAGCGTCACCACCGGCGGACGTGACGTCATGACGTCAGAAGCTCGCCACACCGCACCTACCTATATTATTATAATATAATAACCATCGGACGTGAGTGTACGAGTTTCATATCAGAATCCATAAGTTAGAGAATATAAGGAGTTTCTACTTGTAAGTTTTCCGTACTTGAATCTTTTTAGAATAGTCTAGCAAATATTCAACATTTGCATGGCAATAGGTAATGGCGGCGTAAAATATTTTCGTGTGTTTCAAATGACTATCAAATAAAATGTTTGAATGGTAGTAGTAGAACACCGCTTATGGGGTAGTTGAGGTGTACAAACAAAATAATTACTCAATGATCGGTAAACGATTAGCGAGGTTAAGCAACGTTGGATGCAGTCAGTCTATAGATGGGTGACCGCTTAGTGGTATTTCATCTGAGCATCTCCTTGGTGCGGAGAGCACGTAAAATGTCGGTCCCGGTTGTTTCCAAATTGACAGCAGTCGTTAAACCATGTCAGAGGCCTTGAATAACTCTTGGCAACAGGTTGGACACTAACCACACGAAAAGAAAAGAAAGAAGACTAATATTATAAAGAGGAAAGATTTGATTTTTCGTTTGTTTGTTTGCAAGGATTTCATGGAAAAAGTTACTTAACCGATTTGAAAAATTATTTCACTATTAGAAAGCTATATTATCACCGAGTAACATAAGCTTTATTTCTTTTTAAGTACTATTACTAATATAACCTAAACCTTACCTACTATTACGCAAGCGAAGCCGCGAGCAAATAGTAGTTTATTAAAACAAAATACCCATCTTGAGGATTAAACATAAAACCAAACTCACTAGTCAAACGGAATTAAAAGTATACTTACATACATACTCAATATATTAGAATACCAATCATACTCGTGACGATAGAGCTACGTTTATATAGGTATCTCGCCTCTTTAGATATTTACTTCACATTAAAATTTACAGACTTGGGTGAATTGAGAGAAATAGTTTTCGACTATCGCACAAAATAGTACGAAATCTAGATAATTTAAATTTCATATTGCAAAATCGAGGACATTTTGAATTTCTAGGTGTGATATGCTAAATTTCATACGTAAAGTTCTAATGATTTCTAGACTTTCAACCACATTCTGACTGAATGTGGTTGAAAATCTAGAATTATAGCACTAAGGATCGAGTTAGGAATCCGCATTGCACGTCATTTATTATGCTTGTCACATAGTGCTAAACTGGATTTTATTGTATTTTTTTGTTAATATCTAGCTGTTGCCTAGGCTAGCCTGTTTTGTTTTTTATCTATATACCTATATATAAGTAAATTTGAATCCCTGTTTCTCTTGGTTACGCCATCACTTGAGAACGATTTACCGATTTCATACATCTTCTTTATTAAGTTTCCTATTACTTTGTAAAAGGTTCTTACGGAAAGAAAACTTAAGAAAATGCACAGGAGATTGGATAATTTCGGAAAACTTAACGACTATTTGAAGTTCGCCAGTTTGACAGTTCGTTTAAGACAGGACAACGTCTGTCGAGTCAGTTAGTTGTTTATAATATTTGGATCTGATGTTTCTTTGGTTCTAACTGCCTAGTTAAAGCCTCCTCTCGAAGTAATAAAGGCTTTGCAATGCTAGTTAATTAATAGAGATTATTATAAAAAGTCTGCAAAGCAATTATGTTATTACGGCACACACTTTCAATATCTTTATTGATATTTATTGCTTTCGTCGGTAAAGCGAGTGATAATTAAAAAAAGGCATTGAGTTTGATACCTAGACGTTTTATTTCAGTCTTATAAATATTGCTATTATTTAATACGCTATTGCCACTTAATTAATTATCTAAACTTTTTGCTTATTACTTGCAAGTCCTTACTAGGATTTTCTTCTTTTAACTATATACAGCGTGTAACAAAGAAATTTGGTCATATTTTAGTACCGCAATGTATATCGGACAAATAATATTTTAAATATATTAAACATTTTATTAATTTAATATTTAAAGATCGAAACAAACGCATAACATTACTATCAAAATTACGCCTGTTGATTTTCGAGTTCAAGGAGGTAACCGAGTCAGCGTTTACTGATTTTTTAAGTATTGACTAGAATGCGCTGTGCAGTTTTCCATTGTACGGTTGCTATATTATGTGCGCTTAAATATGCTCATTTTTATTAATTATTAATTTTAATATACCTCTCTGTTACATGTTACAATTTCGTTTATACAGCGTGCTGAATAAATGAAATTATAAATAATAATAAAAAGCTGTGTTCATTTCTGTCTATACATTTTTAAGTAGCGACGATGAGAGATATCAATGTAGGTACACATTTAATCTGGTTTCAGTAAAACTAGACAAACAAATTCTAGTGTTCACTGAGAGAGTTCGTTAGAGTAGCATTTTATATATTTTGCTATCTTTATACAGGGTGTCCGGTAATTAATGGATAACCTTGAAATGTCTTATAGTAAAATTGAATGTCGTTCAAAAAAATGAAAAATAAAAACAAAATATTGAAAAGTGCAAGCTATATTAACATAGCATACTTTGACTGTCTATCTATTAGCATAATTAGTGTTTAATAATAAAACAACAAAAAACCGATGGATTTCATTCATTTATGGTCGTAGTATACAAGAAAGTTATACATGGTAATTAAAAAAAAACAAATCTCAGGTAAGTTTTTTTTTTCATATTTTTTTCTGAACGGCCATCAGTTCTACTATAAGACATTTTCAGTTTATCTATTAATTACCGGACATCCTGTATATATAATTCTTCTGTACGTGTGTTGACAGTGAACTCCTCCTAAACGGCTGGACCGAATCGAATGAAGGTTAAGACTTGTTTTTTTTTTTCTCCTGTACAGGACGACGTCTGTCGGGACAGCTAGTATATATATATATATAACTAGCTTTTGATCGCAGGTCGCTCGCTTGAAAGTAGGTTAGGTTATGTTAGAAACAGAACTTTTTTTTAATAAAATGTAACCCATGTTACTTGGGGATAATATATGTAGATTCTTAATGGAAAAAGAATTTAATTGTATAATTTTGGAGTTAAATTCTTTCAAACAAAGAAACAAAAATTAAATCTTTTGTCTTTATAATATTGGTATAGATTATATATCTATCTATAGATTTATTAAAATGTTATTCCTTTTTTATTTTTTATTATAATAATACTATCGCGATTGATATATTCTGATATGATAGGCTAAGATATAAAAATAATTAAATATTATAAAACAGGTATAAAAATAAATTTAATAGAAAATTAATGCAAACTTTCATACTTTTCGCAAACTATGTAGCATCTCTTCATTATGTGGATTCTGATATGTAACCTTGGGAACGATCCCAGTATGAATTTATTCCACTTACAGCGAGGATTTTCCTCAATTACTGAATGGTCAGTTCCGAGTGACATGAAGGTTTTCGTGAGGAGCACTTAATAACTACAGATTTACGAAATATCTCGCCGATGCGATGGGTCGGCGAATTTGTTTACTTATGCTCTTTAATATGTGTTTTATGGTACTTATAATATAAATATACACAATTGCGTTTAAATGTTTAATACAATGCTATACATATATGTTTGTATACCAAATGAATAAGGTATTACGTTGAGCAAAATTGTATTCGAATATCATTCGAGCTTATAGTATAGTATGTAAGAAAACTCCAGAATCAGTTCTCAAGTATTTATTTCCTTTAATATTATTGTAACATAATTATATTTTATATTAATAGTTTACATAGTTACACAATATGCATACCTGATTTAATTCAATGCAATATCCGCCACTTAATATACTTTTACTTCACAAACTTATCCGATCGCCACACAACGCACGACTGCCCGTTATAGTTCCGCGCGTTAGTTTTATACTATCAAGCATAGTGGGGCAGTCGAGAAAAATCAGTGTTGCCAACAGAAAATAACTGATACAATTAAACATATTCAAATAATGCTTCTACATCGCTACATTTAACTAAATATTTCTATATAATAATTACATTCTACCTATAATTGCTAACAAGTAGTAGCAGTTTATTCATTATTTAATGTAAGATTTTGACCGCAGCTTCGCTCGCATAAATGTAGGTTTTGTCAATTTTTTCCTCGAGAACAGTATTTTTCTGGATTAAAGGATGAAAGGCAACGTGTATGCGAAATTGCATTATGATAGATCGAGTAGTTAAGGCGTGAAAGCGTAACAAAGAAACTCACATCCGCATTTATAATAGACTAGATGTGCCCGCGGTTTTACCCGCGTTTACGATTACAGCGCCGCCCTGTGGGTCGTAGCGTGATGTATGTGTGCCTATAGCCTTTCTCGATAAATGGGCTATCCAACACTAAAAGAATTTTTCAATTCGGACCAGTAGTTCCTAAGATTAGCGCGTTCAAACAAACAAACTCTTCAGCTTTATAATATTAGTATAGATTAGTTAGGATTACTGATAAAACTGACTCATTCGTCTCACAGAATAAGTTTGCACTTGGACTAATAGGCGATCATGAGGACCCGGTTTCGATTCCCAGGCAGACTAAATGTCATTGGATTAGCTTGGTGATAGTAATTTTTATAGCAGCAGGTAGACAAGTTATATATGCATGTGACTTTAGATTAATCTCCCATCGCGTGGGACCTGAATATCCACATGGTAATAATATCATGACAATTTAATACAGCCGTAATTGATCTTTGCATATGTCTTTTCATATATGAACAAGCCGACCGGCTATACATGTTTTATATTATTGACAGATTGCATAAACTTTTTTCTTAAGTACCTAAGTGGTTATCTTCTTAAGCAAAGCAATATAACTGACTACCTAGTAGGTAAGCATCTGGCTATCATCACTGAGAAGTCAGGTTTAGTTTCCGGTTTAAGAACAGTGACAATGGGATTTTCTATAAAAACAGCATCTGTATAATATTTAGTCTGTAAAAAGGCTCACTCTAATCGAATAATAATCATATCTGGCATAATATTGGTTCATACATTTCTATATAAACCTTTAGTGAATACAAGTATGATGGTTACGTAAAGTGAAATAATAAATGGGTCGGCCCTCTGGACAATTGTATCGCTAAAAGCAATATATCTTTACTAGACAACCTTTGTCAGGATGAATGGTAAATAGTGGTAGTAAACTGATTTTCCAGCGAGTATTTTATTTCTGAACTAGCTTATATAACTTTAACCACATAGGTTTTATATCATACCAAGGGAATTTCAAATTAAATTGATAGTAGTTACATCTCTCGTATTAATTATACAGTATAATATAATACAGAGTATTCGCAAAATTTCGTTTTTAATCTTTACTAGATTTTCCCTCCGGCTTCGCTCGCGTAAATGTAGGCTATGTTAGGTTAGGTTAGTAACAGTGGGCACGCCACAATCGTGGCGGTAAGACCCGTTTTTGAGTAGTGGCTGGAGAGGCGCCCTCACCTTCCGGCTGACACAGGTAATGACTGGCCACGGTTGCTTTGGCCAGTTCCTGTGTCGCATTGGCTGGCAGGAGACAACCGGATGTCATCACTGCGGCGACTGCCACGATGTTGTGAAAACGGGACTGCACACTTTGGCGGATTGCCCCATCTGAGCATCACAGCGCCGTGAGTTGATTGCGGCAGTTGGACTGATTGCCCTCTCACTCCCGGCCATGGTTCGGTCTATGGTCCGGAGTGAGAGATCGTGGAACGCCGTCGCCTCCTGCTGTGAAAAAGTAATTTCCATCAAGGAGGCGGCGGAGTGGGTGAGGGAGCGCCTAAACACTTTCCCCAACCGCAGAACCGAGCGCCGGAGGGCGCGAGATGACCTCCAGCTACCCTGAGGTTTGACCTGAGGTTGGTGGGCAGCGTAGGCCTGCTCGCCACCCGATCAGCACCAGCTCCGAGAGGCGGCGTGTGTGTTCCCACGTACGCCTCTGTGTCGTGTAATTCACGTCATTCCGAGATATAAAAAAAAAGTTAGGTTAATAAAAGTACTTTTTCTGGATGAAACGTACCCTATGTCTTTTTCTCGTACCCCTGAAAACGTGTATGCGAATATTCATAATGATGTGTAGAGTAGTTAAGATGTGAAAGCACTAATAAACAAACAAACTCACATTCACATTTATAATATTAGTTAGCTTTAGTTTGTCTTACTATGTCATTAAGAGAAACTATGCATTTATTTTAGCATTCTAGATCCAAGGATTTGGGCTGGGCGTTGATGAGCCAGTCAAGATTTCTCTTTATATATATATATATTGATACCCAACAGAATCTTCTAAGCCTTGTAAACGAAACGCACGAAAGGTATAAAACGATTTTCAAAAATTAATATATTTAATTTTGCTTTTTCAAAATGCTTTCATTCAATTACGACATTGTAAAAGTTGAAAGCGTACAATAATTCAATTATACCTAATTAGATAAAATACTAAAAAAGAAAATATGTTATTTGAAAATATGTTAACATTTTTGTTTTAATTGCAACTTATGAACAGTGTTATTAAATTGTTAAAAACTTTATATAGAAAGAATTTTCTTGAACTATATACCTACGAATAAGACACGGTTTCAGTATTTAATTTTTAAGTGGAAATCACCGTCGTTTGCTCACCGTCAATGAGTTCGTTTGCTTACTGGCAGCTATGCTATATATATTAGGGGTTAAAGTATGAAATTGCCGATTTGTACTGAAAAATTAAAACTCTTTTTTTTCTAAGATGTACCTATTTATTTAATCGAAATATTTACTCTCATTGTCTATACATTGCTGCTATCTAAACGGAAGTTCATTTATGCCTTTACGATAGAACTCCGGGGATCTAGATTCGACAAACTGTGTGAAAGCATTTTGTACTGCCTCCAGGGAAGAAAATTTTAACACGTAGAAAATTTTCGAAATCAGTAAAAGTATGGTAGTCCTTTGGAGCAAGGTCTAGCGAGTAAGGAGGATGACGTATGGTTTCTAACTACAACTTCTGTAGAGTTACAATAGTTTCTCGTGCAGTGTGAGGTCTGGCGTTATCATAAGGCAATAATGGTGAAGATCGATTCACGAGTCGGGGCTGTTTCACTGCCAGTTTCGCCATCATTGTTCGAAGTTCGGCACAGTAAACATCTGCTGTTATTCTTTGACCAGACCTGAGAAAGCTATAGTGCATAACACCATGAAGAGACCACCAAACAGATACCATTACGTTTTTATTGGTAAGCTTTGCTTTAGGGCACTGTTGCGGCGTTTGACCTGGGATCAGCCATTGCATTTTTCGCTTACGGCTATCGTAAGGAATCCACTTTTCATCACATGTCACAATTCGATCCAATATTATTTAATTTATGTACCGATTCAACAAGATAACACAAGTTCCAACATGCATTTCTTTCTGCAGATCAGTCAAATCATGAGGCACCCATTTATCATATTTTTTTGTTATTGATTTGATGCAAATGAGCCAATATTGTAGATAGGGTAACGTTAAACCATGCCGCTAATTCCTGGGTAGTTTGACACGGATCAGCTTCCACCATCTCCTTCAATTTAGCGTTATTCACCTGTTTGGACAGTCTTCCACATGGTTCGTTCTTCAAGTTGAAGTTTCCATTACGAAAGCGTTTAACCAAAAACGCATGGTGCGTTCATTAACAGTCTCCTCTCCAAACGCAGCGTTGATAATGCGAGCCGTTTCTGCCGCGTTAATTACGCGTCGGAACTCGTATTAAAAAATGACTCAGATTTTCGAAGTATCCATCTTTCCCGTCTAAGCTGAATAAAAAAAAACAATTGAAATTGGAAATCATATTTTGCACATTTTTTTAAAGCAGAATCTTATAGGTGTCATTTGAAAGAGTTTCTATCCAAAATCTCACACCATGAAGGTTTTATGTCAATTCAAAGTATATATTACTATACAACGGCAACTTTGTACTTTAACCCCTATTAAAACAGGGTAATACGCAGCCCGTTTGCCGTAGAATCGAAACCATAACCGGCATACTTAGATCAAAAATGTTACGGGGTAACATAATTTTCCACTTCCCTAATCCTAACTATTCTTACTAACATATTATAAATGCGAATGTGAGTTGTTTATTTGTTACGCTTTCATGCTTTAAATACTGAACCGATCATCATGAAATTTTGCACACACCTTGTCGGAGGTACAGAAAAGGACGAAGGGTACCTCTCATCCCCAAGAAAGTATCATTACCGAGGGATAGCAATGTATAGACAAAATCTAGACTAACGCGAGCGAAACCGCGGGCAAAATCTAGTACAGGATTATACGCAATCTATTTATCTCATAACCGTTATCATAATTAGCATTAACACTATAACAGCATATTAATATCATTTATATGTCTCTTTATATATGTCTGTATAGTCTTATACGTCCTTAATAACTAAGACTATAATGGTGCATGATGTGGCATCTTAAAAAGTTATTACCCATTGAAATTAAACTACTTTCTACGGATTTTGCCGCGTTGTTTATATTAAAACACTTTTATTACATAAATTTGAGACTCTAACACTACTTTTATTAAACTTTACTATAATAAACAGAGTGTTTTAAAATAAAAAACTCGACAAAATCCGTATAAGATAGTTTAATTTCAATGTATAACATTCCCGTAAATATAAGACAATATTAA
This sequence comes from Catocala nupta, assembly GCA_963675205.1. NCBI lineage: Eukaryota > Metazoa > Arthropoda > Insecta > Lepidoptera > Erebidae > Catocala > Catocala nupta. The sequence goes on along the minus strand of OY776092.1, from coordinate 14,235,311 downwards.
GTTATTACTCATTAAGTGTTATTATTGGTATTTTTTATTAGAATAAGCATTAATGTAATAACTACTGAATGTCCAAGTTAATAATTAAATAAAATATCAAAAGCTACGCAAAACAAATGTCACAAATAAAATTCTAACCAACAAATTTAACAGCAAAATATTTGCAACTGATACAATTTGTGTTACGTGATCTGCTATTGAATATCGACCGATACAGTTAATTGTGGTAATACCGCTTTACATAGGCTTTCTATAATCCGTACACCAATTTATAATAATGGTACGTATATTAATATCGAGTTGGAATGTTAATTATCATGTGTAACGCGTATTAATTAAATGCTATGCGAATACGAAGTGGATGTTGCCATTCTAAAGCAGCGCACGGATTTCATAAGCTCTACTGCTGATAACAATTTGGATTAGGTGTAGTAGTTGGCTGCACGAATGGCGTACGTTTTTAAGTGATCTTCTCGCCACTGCCACCATTCCAAGTGTGGGTTTGAATCCCACACGGCACAAAAATTTATGTTATCAACAAATGGTCGTTCCGAGTATGGGTGTTCCTTATGTCCGTTGTTTGAATGTTTTTAAAGTCCCCAGCGATACAGGATTTTTTCAAGAGTGGGAGTAGTATTTAAAAAGAAAAAGGCTTATTATTTTCTGTCAGAATACGAAGTTCTGACATAAAATTTAACTCATATCAGTATTCTAACTAATATTATAAATGCGAATTTGAGTTTGTTTATAACGCGTTCACGCTTCGACTACTCAAACGGTCATTATGAAATTCGCAAATATGTTGTCAGGAGCACAGTTTTCTGTACGGATTAAAACGTACCCTATACTCTTTGAACATAGGATACAACATAGGACGTTCATCCAAAAATAAATGTTTCTACTAGTATTTAATATTTCGAATAATTGATTTCGTGTGACGGAATATATATCATTGATAAATAATAAATCATAAACCCAAAACACTTCCTTGTTCAGATAAACCTTTACTATCAAATAAGTTCAATGTTCTATTAAGTATACATTTCCCCTGAGAGCATGAGTGCTAAAATTTGTTTGGTTCGTCGCATCGAACCCGAGTAAATTAAACCGCAATGATCCGTGAAAGTATTTTGATTTCAGTGTGCGAATATGGTTTCATTTAAAGCCCATATTTTCCTTATTACGTATCCGTATCGAGAGGAGAAGAGTTTGTCTGCAATTTTAAGATAAATTCCCTTTATTACGCTGAGATGGCCAAGTTATTTTAGTAGGAACTGGACTATTTTATGTTATTATAACTTATAACTTTAGCTACGTTATAGTAGTTATCGGAATCTATACAATAAAATAAAATTGAAGTGTCTGTTTGTAATGTCAAAATAACAGCTTTTTAATTACTGCATATGAAAGTGCGTTAAAGCATTATGGGGGACATATAATAATACATTTTTTTGTCTTTCTGTCTGTCGGTCTGTTTGTTCCTGCTAATCTCTGAAAAGGCTGAACCGATTTTGACGGGACTTTCACTGGCAGATAGCTGAAGTTATAAGGACTAACTTAGGCTACTTTTATTTTAGACAAAATAGGGTCCTGCGGTATAAAATAAAAACCAATGAAATAGTTAACAATATTCGATTCATCAATACAATAAAATAAAATTGAGGTGTCTGTTTTGTAATATCAAAATAACAGCTTTTTGCTTACTGCATATGAAAGCTTATGCGAGACATACACAAAAAAAAAAATTTAAAATTTTTGTATTTTTGTCTGTCTGTCTGTTTGTTCCTGCTAATCCTTGAAACGGCTGAACTGATTTTGACGGGACTTTCACTGGCAGATAGCTGAAGATACAAGTTAGGCTACGTTTTATTAAAAAAAAGTAGGGGACTGCGGAGTATAATAAAAACCAATGAAATAGTGAACAATATTCGATTCATCTATACATCTATACAATTAAATAAAATTGAAGTGTCTATTTGTTATGTCAAAATAACAGCTTTTTACTTATTGTATATGAAATGGGGAAATGGTACACTTGAGGACTTGGATTATGCTGACGACATAGTGTTAATCTCGCCGTCGCTACCTCAACTCCAAAGCAAGCTTGAAGAACTGAAGAATGCTGCTTTAAAGCGTGGGCTTCGAGTCAACACTCGTAAAACGGTTGATATGCGGATACTCCCTAGTGACAACACGACCCCATTGAAGTTAGACGACCAGCCTTTGACCACTGTCACCAATTTCACTTACCTCGGAAGCACCATGACAAGCTCAGGAGGCTTAGATGAGGACATTGAAGCTCGTATTAAAAAAGCCAAAGCAGCGTATGCCCAACTTAGACCAGTGTGGTAATCCAATGTTCTCACCAGGCGCATTAAACTCTCCCTTTTCGAGTCCATCGTAAAGTCGGTGCTGCTCTATGGTTCACGGAGAGTTACGAAAGGCTTAACGAGTAAGCTACAGGTCTTCGTGAATAAGTCACTTCGATCCATCCTTCGTATCTTCTGGCCTAAAACCATCTCGAATAAAGAGTTGTGGTCTATATGCCATCAAACTCCAATTTTGCAAGAAATTGCCCAGCGGAAATGGAAGTGGATTGGCCACACTCTCCGTAGGAAAGATGGTAATGCTGCTGAAATCGCCTTTGAGTGGCAACCGGAGGGTAGGGGAAGACGTGGACGGCCAGTACACACGTGGAGGAGATCGGTGGACAAGGAGCTCAGGAAGGAAGAACTCAAATGGGAAGACGCTCGAAGAATCGCGCTGTACCGGCCGGCTTGGAGAAAACTTGTTGGGGCCCTCTGCACCAGCGGGGTGCCTTAGGACCACAACAACAACAAACATACATATGAAAGATTATGCTGGACATAAACCAAAATTAAAATTTTAAAAAAAATCCTCTCTTTTTCGGTCTCTGTGTTTGTTTCGGCTAATCTCTGAAACAGCTGAACCGATTTTGACGGAACTTTCACTGGCAGATAACTAAAGTTTAAAGAGATTTTATTTTAGAAAAATAGGGTTCGGTGTAATAAAATAAAACCCAATGAAATAGTGAACAATATTCGATTCATCTATACAAATAAATAAAATTGAAGTGTCTGTTTGTAATGTCAAATAACAGCTTTTTACCAACTGCATATGAATGTACATGCGGTACTTACATTAAGAAATAAATTTAATTTTTTTTGTCTGTCTACTGGCAGCTGATGTTATAAGGCGTAACTAAAAAGAAGCCTATCTTTTATTTTAGTAAAAGAATTGGCTTCCGCACAAAAATAAATTAAAATCAATGAAATAGTGAATAATATCCGATTCAAATATGGAAGTGTATATAAAATAATAATTAACCAAACAAATGTAAACCCTTATATAACCAACTTACAAAGTAGAAGAATGACATTAATTAATTTAAACATCAGTTTTTCTATACAAGAAATACAGAAATATTAAGATTTCATAAATTCTGCGAACCGAACAAACACTTTTTAGTTAAAATCTATGCGGACGAAGTCGCGGGTAACAGCTAGTTAAATATATGTTTGGATGACAATAACCTATTTGCAACCGGCAGTTGGATTTAACAGTCCTCTCAACTCCAAGATAAACAAAAAGAAAATGGTGTTCGTTGTAGACTGACGAGTAAGCAAAACATCTACTAAAAAATATCAGCTTTGCTAAAATGGAATTTATATTTGGTAACTCGGCAATCTCAGTGCATAAACGACTAAACCAAAATTGTTTAAGTTACCGAACTTAATCCATCACTAATACTAAATTTAAAATGAGACGACTATCATGTACGCCGCAGAGCATGAAATACTGCATACCGCGCTGGCGAGTGCTAATTTGTTAACTTTTCTGAGTCCGTCCGTAAACCTTATACGTTAGTGGTTTTATAAACATATTTATGTGAGACTAGCTTTACCCGCCGCTTTGGAAAACGTAACAAGCAAACAAACTCAGATTCGCACACTAACTAACGTTATAAATGCGAATATGAGTATGTTTGTCACGCTTTCATGCCTTAACTACTCGACCGATCAACATGATATTTCTCGCATACACGTTATCTGAGGTACAGAAAAGGAGCAAGAATATCTTGCATCCAGAAAACGGTACTGTTGTTGAGCAAGCGAAGCCGTGGGCGTAGTACTGTTCCCGAGTGATAGAAATGTATTTATAAAATCTAGATTCTATTGCCAAAGGCTTTGCTCGCGTTAATCTAGATTGTTTCAAATATTAGTTAGGTTAATCTTATTGAATTTATATATAACTAGCTATGCCCGCGGTTTCACTCGCGTTTATGGCTATTGCGCCGCCCCCATGTGTTGTATCGTGATGTTATATCCTCGATAAATAGGTTATCCAATACTAAAATAATTTTCAATTCGAACCAGTAGTTTCTGAGCGTTCAACCGAACAAACAAACTCTTCAGCTTTATAATATGAGTATAGGTAGATTAAATTGACAATTATTGCACTAGATGTAATCCTTGTGTCGCAGAAAAGTTCACAAAATTATAATTAACTGGCAAAGAGTTCCTTTGTTTTTTGTCCCGTCCCGTTCGTAACCACAACACTTAATTTTAGTTTTATTGATCATTGCAAAACCAAGTTTAATTAGTTTTACCAATATTATTTCAGTTATGAACTAAGCTAATAAACTCGAGTTATGAAAATCGCCATAAATTTTCAGTCATTATGGATTCTAGAACTAAGCCCGATAGACGTAATAGGCTTTGGGCTTGAGCAAAATGTGAACTATACAGGGTGTCCAAGAACCTGGCGTCCAACTGGATTCCCACGATGCCCCAAGTTCTAACAGTACTCAGAAAAATATTTTAAAAAATCCACCCCATGTACTTACAGAATTATACTGATTTCAAAAAAAAAGGGGAAATGAGCACCCTGTGACATACTTTTGAATGCTGTGACTGCTAATGCTGATAATTTCGATATTTCTTGGAGGTTTTGTAATCTAGGGTATTGCTGTGTCTAAATAGAATGTAAAAATAAAGTACTTATTGTACCATTTTAAAATAAAATATTATTTTAACTAAAGGTGATATGGAAAACTATTGAATTTCGCAACTTTGACCGACTGTAGTGTAAAAAAAATGTACCAAAATAGTATGGCAAGTGACGTCAAATTTTGACGCGTTTATTCCTCTTTTTAAAAAGGTATAATACTTACACATTAATTTGAAAAAAAAAATTTTGATAATATTTTTACTCAACAACCCAATTTTTACGAAGTGCCTACCTACTAACGGTAACTGTCGGACCCTTTCTTATCTTAGAAACTGTTATGTTACTACTATTATTTACTTCGGTTCCAAGAGTGAGCAAGAAGGAAATACACACAGGTAGATGGGTTCCCAGTAGAATAAAAGCAAAGAATGTTAGTTTAAAGATATTTTATTACAATAAATGTTCAAAATGTTGACCACCCGCGGCAATACAAGCTCTCACTCTCCTTAAAAAGGACCGCTTTATGTTTCGCGAGTAACTTTTTTGACGTATCACCTGCACTGCTTGTGTTATCTTCTCACGAAGGTCAGCGATGTCATTAATGGGCTTCGCATAAACGAGCTCCTTCATAGTTCCCCAGAAAAAAAAATCCAGCGGATTTAAGTCAGGTGAGCGGGCTGGCCACGGGATTGTTCCTGATCGCCCAATCCACCTGTTCGGGTATTGCTCGTCCAAAAACTCTCTAACGGATACGCGAAAATGTGCTGGACAGCCGTCGTGTTGGAACCACATATCTGGTGGGGTCTCTTCTAGTAAGTTTGGCAAATCATTTTGAAGAAAATTTAAATATGATTCGCCAGTCAAATTCTCGGGCATCTCAAATGGACCAATAATATTCCCACAGAGAATACCGGTCCACATGTTCACTTTGAACCGGTACTGGGATCTATCTTCTCGCATCAAGTGCGGATTTTCCACATGCCACTCGTGCAAGTTGTGTAGGTTCATGTAGCCATCCTTCTTAAATGTAGATTCATCTGACCACAAAATTTTGTCGATAAAGTTTTCGTCTTCTCGATGTTTTTGCAGGATTGTTTCACAAAACGCGACTCGGCTCGGATAGTCTCGAGGTAAAAGACTTTGCACTCGCTGTACGTGGTACGGATGATATTCTTCTTTTTGGAGAATACTGTGTGCTGTGCTCTTCGGTATCCCCGTATCAGCTTCTATTCCTCGCACAGAGATGCTTGGATTTGCCGACACCGCCTCTAAAACTTCATCGCGTATGAAGTCATTTACGGGTCGTCCTTCACCAGCTACTTGATTGGGGAACCGCCCGTCACATAGTGATCTGTGCACATTAATGAAAACTCGATGGTCGGGATATCGCGTAGCCCTCGGATACCTTTCTCTGTAAAGTCTCGCTGCAGCTCGTCCATTACCTCTACATTCTCCATAAATGTAGTGCATATTTGCGTATTCTTGCGGAGTGTAGGTCGCCATGGTAGCACACACAAAACACAAACTGTCCAAACACAGGCAAAGGTCGTCGTAAAGAGTTCGTTTCAAAGTCCAGAGCACAAAGAGTAATCGAGTCCAATAAACAAAGCTTTAAATCGTAGTACGTGATCAATGGTAACAATAAGAGAGAGGTGCGTAGTAACGGCAGGAGGCAGTGACGCGTACTGACCGTACTGTTATCCTAAATAGCACGATCCCAGATAGCGTCACTATCTATCTCACTCGCACCTCTAACCTTTTTCTCCCTCACTCTTACCTGAATAATGGGGTACCATAAAGAAGAACCAGCAAATCGCAAAGATAGTTTCTGTCTTGCTCCCTCCTGTTGTAATAACGAATCACTATGGTGAGATGCATGCACATACCGTCCCTTACGGTCTAACCTGTTTTTTGAGAGGCCTGTTGTTATTTTTATGAGCATACAACAGTAATTCTTTAGAGGTTAGATTCAATTCGTCGTAAATTTTTCTTTCTAAGAATTCTGTAAGACATCGTAAAAATTGGGTTGTTGAGTAAAAATATTATCAAAATTTTTTTTTTTCAAATTAATGTGTAAGTATTATACCTTTTTAAAAAGAGGAATAAACGCGTCAAAATTTGACGTCACTTGCCATACTATTTTGGTACATTTTTTTTACACTACAGTCGGTCAAAGTTGCGAAATTCAATAGTTTTCCATATCACCTTTAGTTAAAATAATATTTTATTTTAAAATGGTACAATAAGTACTTTATTTTTACATTCTATTTAGACACAGCAATACCCTAGATTACAAAACCTCCAAGAAATATCGAAATTATCAGCATTAGCAGTCACAGCATTCAAAAGTATGTCACAGGGTGCTCATTTCCCCTTTTTTTTTGAAATCAGTATAATTCTGTAAGTACATTATATATCTGCAATTTTTTTTGTTCCAGCCGCCATTCCAGTCTTGAAATAATTAAAAAAGCTATGTTTGAATACGAATGTTTGTTTTTTTGTTTGTTAAAGGGGTTTTACAGAGTGGGCAAGTGATTCCTCTGGTGTTGCATGCGTCCATAGGCTAAGGTGACCACTTACCATCAGGTGCGCCGTATGCTTGTTTGCCACTTTAGTAGTATGAAAACAATATTACACTATCACGCCTTGACTGATCGTCATGCAATTTTGCATACACGTTGTCAGGAGTACAGAAAAGGACATAGGGTACATTTAATTAAAAAAGGCTGTTCCCAAGTAAAGCACGGGTAAAAGCTAGTAGTAAAATAAATAATAGTCATAGTAAACGCGTACCTACTGCTGTGTTACGAGTAATTTATTCCTTTGGCGAAAATTCTCCAACCATTCCTGTGTTACGGATACCCTTTTAGCTGAATATACATTATTATTATTTCAGTTCATAGTCAAAGCGTTTCGTGGCACTAGTGGTGATCCCAACTTGACGTTTCATCATGTAAATGTTGTGAAATGACAAATCTGTAGTGCGTAGCTTACTAAGACCGACCGTAGCTTATTTTGATAAATGGACATGGTAATTACCTGATTATGGATTGTGATAGTCAGGTGAATCGGATGTGCGGATGGTTTAATGGTTTAAGTGGTCGCCTCGCCCCTGCCGTAGCACCGAGTGTTGTGGGTTCGATCTCCACACGGGATAAAAAATTGTGCGATCGATGTTTTTGTGTCCATTGTTTAAATGTTTGTAAAGCCCTCGCGGACAGCTTACAGGACTACAAATATAGCAAAAGTAGATTAAAAAAAAATACTTCTAATGGAAATCTTGAACTGTCAATAAAGTAAAGGTTATTGTTGTGGTATTGGAATCTCAAAAATGTTAAAGAAAAAGCTCATATAAGAGAATAACAATTTAACGGCTTTTCGCAGCAATCATTGTTGGTATGATATGCTAAGACAAAAATGATGAAGGCAAATTAAACTGTAACCGCTGCATATATACGCGTTTGTACTGCCAAACGAAAAGTCTTTACAATGCTGAAGCTACAATGAGCACATACTTAGCATTGAAAGAACTCAATAAGTATGTGCTCACTGTAGGATAATTGGACAGAAGTCCTATTAGCATTTAAATGGAACAACGGGGTCTACCTATCCAATAAAAATCTTCAATGGCAACTGAGAGTATTAAACTGTACCACTGAGGCACAGGCCTCTTCTCAGCCTGAGAAAGGTAAGACCATAGTCCACCACACTTGTCCAATGCGGTTTGGCAGACTTTACTCATGATCGAGAACTTTTAACTTTTAAATGCACACTTAGAATATTTTGAAATGCTTGCTTTTCCTTCTTTAGCTGGCAGTCTAACTTGGCTATTACTGCTTTTTATTATTAAAGATTATAGAATACCGTGTAGTCTTTTTGCCGACTCATAGAATATTTCGAAATAAAATAATGCTACAATTACCTTTTGACTGTAATTAAATTACTCGTGGTTTAATACTTAAAAAAAAAATTCATAAAAGAAAATATCTTATTTTCTTTATAGATACAGTTAAAGATAAAATAAACTATCTAATGCTTTTAACTCAAGTGAAAATAAATTATGGAGCATAATAAGTGCGGGTTGGTAGACTTCACATATCTTCCAGAACATTATGGAGAACTCTTAGACATGTAGGTTTCCTTACGATATTTTCCTTCGCCGTTAAAGCAAGCGATAATTAACTATTTTAATACGCAAATAATTTCGAACAGTCAGAGATGTGTGCCTTGGGATCAAACTCGAAACCTCTGCGTGGCAGTTCAACGACTACCAGCCACTAGGCTATCGCTGCTATTCTGATCACAGAATACAAGATAATAAAACTATGTAAGAGTTTTAGGCTTTAGGGCTCATGGAACTGTCAGCTGGACACATCATCATGAATCTCTCCGACACTATCTTTTATTCAGAGCCCAGAGAGACAACATAAGTTTGGGTAACTGTGTAGATGCATATACTTGTGCAGCTAGTTATACTGATAACTAGCTATCTAGTTCACCGCTTTTATATTTGAACTACTATCGTTCATTCAAAATGTATGTGTTCTATTTGTGACCGTTACTGTTAATTACAAATTCCACTCTGCTGTGAAGTCAATTTGCATTTATTATCAATATGTAGTTATTTTATAGCAGACTGTAACCATTAATTGAAAATGGGTTTGCATGCTTTTATTGTAAGTAGCTTACACAGGCTACATATACGCGTATCAACCTACGCGCGTGGTATAAATGCTACGGTAATCATACAGGCTACCCAGTAGCATGCGTAGTCGTTTACACGATGCATATATCTCACGCAAATGGAATAACTTGCGCATGTTCCCGTGACGTTCAAAAACATTAACAGTTTTACAGACATCTGAATACGATACACAAAGATTTTTATTCGTATTTGAGGTGTAAAAACGAAGACTCGTTTCATGTTTTTATGAGACACTGAATTTTCTTATTAATTGTGAACTGATTCAAGAAACTGTAACGCTCGGGTCACAGAGTAAACAGTGCAACTGAATACTTAGCACGACATGAGTGATCGTCATCTTTATGCCACAATTCAACGAGCCCACTGTGCACTGTACTCGCATGGAGCATCCTGCACCCATGACGCAATGGGACGAGCTAAGCATATTTGCGTGGAGCGTCTACAATGCAATGGGACGAGCTGAGCATATTCACGTGGAGCGTCTGCAATGCAATAAGCTGAGTATATTCGCGTAGAGCGTCTACGATGCAATGGGACGAGCTAAGTGTGTTCACGTAGAACGTCTACGATATAATGCAAGGAGCGTAGTCGTGTAGCACGTCTACGACGTAACGCGACGAACTGAGCGTATTTGCGTAAAGCTTCTACGATTCAATACAATAAACTAAGCGTATATTTACAACGCAATGCAAGGAGCTAAACGTAATCGCGTCGGGCGTCTACGACGTAATACAACACGCTAAGCGAACTCACGTAGGGCGTTTACGACGCAATGGAACGAGCTGTGCGTATTCGCTTGGAGCGTCTACAACGCAATGCAAGGCACTGAACGTATGTCTACGACACAATTTGACGAGTTAAACGTATTGACATCGGGCATCTACGACATTATACAAGCTGAGCGTATTCGCGTAGAGCGCCTACGACTCTATGCAACGTACTAAACGTAGGTCTATGACGCAATGCAACGATTTGAACGTATCCGCGTCGGGAATCTACGACGTAATTCAATGAGCTAATTGTATTTACGTGGAGCGTCTATGGTGCAATGCAAAGAGCGAAACTTATTCGCGGCGGGTGTCTACAACATACTAGATCAAGCAGAGCGAATTCGCGTAAAGCGTTTACTACGCAATGCAATAACCTAAGCGTAGGTTTACCACGTAATGCAACGAGATAAACGTATTCACGTCGAGCGTCTACGAAGTAATACAACAAGCTGAGTATATTCACGTAGAGCATCTACGATGCAATGCAATGAACTCAGCGTTCTAAGACGCAATGCAAAGAGCAAAATGTATTCGCGTCGGGCATCTACGTCGTAATACAACAAGCTGACCGTATTAGCGTAGTGTCTAAGACGCAATGCAATGAACTGAGCATATGCTTATGACGCAATGCAACGAGCTAAACGTATTCGCGTCGGGCATCTACGACAAAATAAATCAAGCTGAGCGTATTTACGCTTACGCTACTGTTTTACGATTTGACATAATAAAACGAGAGGAAGTTATTCGCTTCCAAAGCCTGTTTAAAATGAGTGAAGTCTCTGTATCGGCTACGGCATCAATCAGTAATCCTAAAAATTAATATTAATAGGTTGTATTAATTTATTCATAGTACATACATTCAATATTTATTTTATAATTTGGCATCATCACTTATTGGTAACTGTAATTGGTATTTAGTTCATAATTAATGTAGCCAGTATATTATTGCGTCGTTGGTATACTTGTCAATAATAACGATTAATAATAATTCATATATATATATAGATCTATAATAAGATACCAAAATGTATTCGGGACAAAGAAGGTATCATTGATTTTAAAAAACAACTATTAACATTATTATGCACAAAAACATATTATACAGTAAATGAATATTTAAATGATAAATGGTAACTTTTAATATTAAAATACAAACTACAGCTACTACAATATTCGAACTATATGTGTTTATGTTTTATATTTGTATGCCAATGGTGGCAAGACATAGCGATCAATATATTACAATTATTTAACAGTACACCTGTATTATACCTATGATCTACAAATAAATGATTTTGATTTTGATTTGATTTGATATATTAACAGTTATTATTGATAATTGCTACGTAGGTCAGCTTACTTAGTTAAATTAGTTACGTTAGCACAGTGCATAAAAATATGATTCACGCAACCCCGTTGGTTGCGGTTATGTCGAGGAACAACGTGGTAGGTTTACTCGGTATTACAGGGATGTCGCTCACCAAGTTTCCCCGGTGAGTCCGACATAACCTCACCGTCGCCCCGCGGAGACAAAAGTGTCAATGCATTCCACACGAAAAAAAATTGCTTTGAAACATAACTCAAAACTTCACTACAATTATCAAATTAAAATAATAAATTTCATTATATTATTAATAATTTGAGTATAATAATAATATGTATTTTTTAATGTGTATATTTAATAATGCAAAATTTATTGTAAAGATTTAAATATAGAGTATAATAATAATAATTTTTATAATATTGTCTTCTGTTTACGCGAATATTATTCATTGAAATTAAACTACTATATACGGATGATTTTATTTTACTAATTTATAAGGTAATAAAATTATTTAAACTATTAAATCTATTTATTTTTGGTTTACACTTTCCCCGACGTTTCGGTTGCTTTTCAGCAGCCATGGTCACGGGGAGACTAAGATGTTAGTTGTCTCAATGTTCCAGTGTAGTTATTTCAAAGTACCCGAACATAATTTAATTATTGGTGTTTCTATTTACGCAGAATGAGCTCAAAGTATCATGAAGTCTAGCTGTGGTTTGTTTCTTCTTGGGTTTGACTATTTGAACGCGATAAAATCCGTATATAGTAGTTTAATTTCAATGAATAATAATTTTTATTTTCAGAATAATATTCCATAGTAGGTTAGTAACAGTTGAACTTACATCTAGTGTTACTAGTACCTACATCTAATACCTGATCGGTTCGGACTGTCCGACCCAAAGAAGCCATCTACTTGACTGCATGCAGTCATAAAAGTCAATATATAAAAGTACAATGCGACAAAGTAATTTATGTTTTTATAAAATACTACATGCAAATTTTTTAGATGTAAGCATTGCGCAAATGTCATGGAGCAGCTGTTTATATTAGGGTTGCTGCTTCATTCTGATACTGCCAGACTGGTAATGTAATGAACAAAGATGTGATGTGCTATATGTTTTTTCCTGATTAATCATTAATATACCAGGTGCAATTGTAAATAGCACATAAGTATCGCTTAATATTGATAGATATCAATATTGTACCATTTTGCTTCCAAAATAAATTATGATTATGATTATTATTATTTTATGATTAATATGCGGCAGATGAATAGTTTAATTTTTTTGTCAGCTTCTTCTTATGAAAGCCTTGCTCCTGGAACTGGATTCGTTTTTAAAGATATTTTTCCGTTTTAATTTATAATAATTAATATTTTTATTTGACGTGCCTAAGTAAAGTTTTATCATTTTCATGGACATAAAGATTTTTGACTTTCACTTTGAAAATACATAAAAGGTTAAGCCAACACACGAACCTAATAGAAGCAGTACTATCACCATTCGCACGAGCTGTACTGAGGAGGTCAGAGCTAAATGTTCACATTTCGATAACAGTTAACTGCCCACCAGTACGGATCCTCTACGGCCGGCTATCTGACGGAAACGTGCGGCTGCCATGTATCCGATCCACCTCAAATTAAACCGCCGTATTGAGCCCTACTCTATTATATATTTACTGATAAACCATGCATGTATTTAATATTGGTTAATATTTGGTAGAAAATAATTAATGTAGTAAATTTAATAATAAAAGTAATTTGAAAAGCAACCGAAACGTCGGGGTAAGTGTAAACTTAAAAACAAATAGATTTGATAGTTTTAATAATTTAATTAGCTTAAAATTAGTAAAGTTTAATAGTATAGTATAGTAGTGTAACAGTTTCTAAATTATGTAATAGAGTGTTAAATAAACAACGCGATAAAATCCGTATATAGTAGTTTAATTTCAATGAATAACATTCGCGTAAACAGAAGACAATATTAATTACCTTGTTAGATTTATATCGAGCAGTATATTGGTTAAAACTAACAAACATTGTTTACTTATAAATTAACCTGTTAATTGCTGGAATGCCAGATATAATTAAAACTACTGTGCCGCCGGTGTGCCGTTGCAACTCAATAGGTTAAATCAAATGCAAAAGGATTCAAGAGTTAATAGTAACGGTAATTTTTGCTACAAATAAATAAATTCTATTTACGAAAATAGTATGATTCCTTATCCGAGAATTAATCATTTCTTTTACTGATTACAGTCGAATCATAATCGAATATACGAAACTTGATTTGATTATGTTCCGATACAGTCTCAAGAGCGTTGTTGAGTGTAGAACTATGTATGATAGTTTTGCTGCTATAATTTTTTAACTATTTAATTATTTATTGTGAGTGAAATTCGGACACTCTCTTACTATCTTGTGGAATTGGTCATATAAGATCGACGGCATCTTCAAATTTGTAAAGCACCATCCTGCTCTATCACTGGTGAGTGGAAATATTCAAATATAAATTGTTACTTCGGAAAAAGACGTTTGACGGCCCATCGGGATTTGATACCACGACCACTCGGGAGTTCCTACAGACCAAGCCTTACGCCGCTCGGCCACCATAAAGTGGAGAGCGAGGCGCGAAATTGGTGAACCTATTTAATAACATTTGTTATGTATACTACGCTGATAAAATGACTCAAACACTAATCAAGTGCCCATCGACGCTGGATATTTCAAAAACTCTGTAGGAGGTGATAATATAATTCAAAGAAAACGCAAGCAGGCAGAGTCTGAGTTCGCTGATGCTATAAAAGCGCTTTCTCTGCAATTGAATACCAAAATGAATACCCTTCGAAGTGCTCTAGACTGCACGATGTCAAGGTTATCTAAAAATATAGCCAGTATGCGGTAGAAACGGACATCAAACTTGCATTAAATAGTCTACGATTAGATTACACAAACCTGGAAAAGCATGTTGGTAAACTGGATACTAAGCAACAAGTTTTGTCGGAGGATATATCTACGCTACAAAAATCCGTTCAATATACGTTCGATGCCCAGGAAGACCTTTAAAGCAAATGAAGTCACTCGGAAAACATTAATACTGAAGTCAACGATGTAGTTAGAACAGTAGTTTAGAAACAAAAATCGATGCCCTCGAACAACTCGGGATTGTAATAGTCATGAACATCAACAGGGTACGACTTTTGACATTTATTGAGTACGGACGTGTCGAACAATTATTATAATAATAATAATAATAATAATAAATCGTTTATTTCTCACCAAAACCGAGATACACATAGGTGGTTACAGAGTAGCAATATAAAAATATTAACAAAAGTATTTCGGTAGAGGATCGCTGGTGCCTGTGGTAGGTATAAAATTACCTGTATTACAGGTCACCAGGTCTTCGCACGGAGCCAGGTTATGCAAAAATAAACGAAACAAAACATAATAATGGAAAAACAAAAAAAAATATAATAATAAAAGCTAAAAAGATCATGATAACATTTTGAATATGTTGAACTAAGTGGGTGTGTATAAGTGTGTGAGTATGTGTGTTTTGTGTGTGCGTATGTGTATGTATGTGTGTGAGTGTGTGTGTGTCAGTAATTGTGAGCGCAAATGACTACTCCAGAACCGTCAAGAGATCTTCAGTTTCATTATAAGATAGCTTTAGAAGCCATTCTAAAAAAGTTACAGTAGTATTAAAATAAATAAATAATAATTTATTAAACCGTGACCTCGTTTTTGTCAATAATGCAAACCGTATCACATGTTCGATATAATAGCTATGACAGCGAACTTGTGGCAATGTTTAGTAGATAATAAATAAGACAGTTTAGAAAATGGAGAATAGCCCCTTCAACCGTAGTGGCAGGACAGCACGCACCCCACCGCCGACGCCGGCACCTGCACCTGCATCCACACCGCGCCCTAAAGCTCCGACCCAACGAGACGATGTTCTTGAAGTCGTCTCAACACCGAAGATTCAATCCCGGATGTCTTCTATTGAGCAGTGCCTCAACGAAGTGTGCTCTGTTGCAGCCGAAGGCAAACTAAATTCTGAGCAGAAATTGCGCATAAATAGTTTATGTCGAAAGGTAGGCAGTGGTACATCGCATACGGCAGTGCAACTACTCCTCTATCCAGACTTTGCAAGACCAACTTGATCTATCACAGCGACTGCAGGACCTTAAGCGGAGTGTTGAAGAGTCTTCGAAACCTGCCACGGGAACTTCCTTTGCTGATGTAGTAAAACAAGGTATAAATAATTTTATTATGCCGCTTAATTTGAGTTCAGTGGCTATTTATCCTACTGATAAATTAAAATCAAGCGATCAAACAAAATCACTTGTCCAGCAAATAATTTGTCCAACAACAATGAAACTGCGTGTGAGAGGAGAACGTAAAACTAGGAATTGAGGTGTTATAATCAGCACAGATACGGAGGACAACATCGACAAAATAAAACAATCCGTAAAGTCAACCAACTCAGTCCTTAAGATCGAAGATCCCTACAAACGAAAACCTAGAGTGGTTGTTATCGGGGTGCCTGCATGTATGAAAGAAGAAGAAGTTTTCCACTGCTTGTTCCACCAGAATCTAACCGATAAACTTGAAAATTCCAATCTAGAGACGTTTATGACTACAATAAGATTAAGCCATAAGTCGGGCAAGAGAGAAGCTGATACTTGTAATTATACAATAGAAGTATCTGCAGACATTCGTAAAGCTCTAATAACAAAACAAAGAGTATTTGTGAATTGGTTATCTTGCCCTGTGAGAGACTTTACTTTAGTCACTAGGTGTTATAAGTGTCAACAGTATGGGCATATGGCCAAGACGTGTCGGGAGTCAACCTATAGCTGTGGACACTGTGGCGACCAAGGTCACTCAATAAAGGACTGCACAAAAAAGGCTGATGATCCAAAATGCGCTACCTGTCTGCACTTCAAAAAGCCAAGCATGCATACCACAGGCGCTACTGACTGCCCGGCAAAAACAATGGCTGAAAAAAGATATATTAATTCAGTCGATTATGGAGGCACCTAATAACTAGATAAATTGAGCAACTGCCAATGCAAGTGCTCAGCATTAAGTCGACAGATTTATACTCTCACGCAAACTCATCCTACACCGTACTTATTCTTGTTTTAGATGTGTTTTGTTTTGTTATCATAATTATAACTAATATTTAAATAAAATTAAGACTTAGTACACAACATCGAGTTTGACACACATTGCAATTTGCTGACAACCAGTTTTATATGTTAGGTACCTATATTTAATTTATTAGACAATGTACGATTTGCAATTAAAAGATGACGAATCAATATTTTGTTTACATTACATAATTAATTAATAAATAAAGATATATAGATAAATAAAGAGCAGCGATAGCTCAGTGGGGAGACCAACAGACTGCAATGCAGAGGATTTCGGGTTCGAACCCACGTCGCGCACCTCTGACTTTCGGCAGTTATATGACTTTTCGAAATTATTTGCGTATTGATTGACAATTATCGCCTGCTCCGTGCCTCGGAGAGCACGTTAAGCCGTCGGTCCCGGCTGCCATGAACATCTATGGCAGTCGTTATTGGGAAAGTCAGTACCCCCTAATATCCTGACACTGGTCTAGCCTTAGGGTATCGTTAGCCTTCGGGTTGCGGAGGTCAGGTGGCAGCCGCTCCATGTAAAAACTGATATCCAGTCAAATCCGGTTAGGCTAGAAAAAGCCGACCCCAAGTGACTTGGTAATAATAAAGGCTAGGGAGAAGATTACATAATTAATTAGTTAGCTTTAGTTATATTCTATTTAATAATTATTATATTGTTTAGGCAAACAATAGTTTTTCTTACGTTTAGATTGATATTTTATACCTTTTTTGATTATAATTGTATTATGACTATCTTAGCTATAATGATATTTTTTTGTAACTGGGACCCTGCCTACCTGTGATACAGTTTCTAACTAGTACAGGAGACAGGTGATCTTTACACAATTTTTTTAGAATCTTAAGTTTTATTTGTGCAACTATATATTTGGTTGAAATATTTGTAACTGTATTTTTGTTCAATAAATTATTATTATATTATTATTATTATATACAGGATATCCGGTAATTAATGGATAACCTTGATATGTCTTATAGTAGAACTGAAGGCAGTTCAGAAAAAAATTAAAACAAAAATTAAGAAAAAATATATTAAAAAGTGCAAGCTATTATAGCATAGCATACTTTTGACTGTCTGTCTGTTTTGAATATCTATTAGCATAATTAGTGTTTAATAATAAAACAACAACAAAACCGATGGATTTCATTCATTTATGGTCGTAGTATACAAGAAAGTTATACATGGTAATTAAAGAAAAACACATATCTCAGGTAGTAGTTAGGATAGATTTTTTTTTATAGTTTTTCTGATCGGCCATCAGTTCCACTATAAGACATTTCCAGGTTATCCATTAATTACCGGAAAACCTGTATATAGAATTGTGCAACATACCCGAAAAGCGAAACGAGAACTTTTTTACTATATTGGACAATATTACAGCCAAAATAAAGTTTTCACCGTGCCAAAAAGACATTGTGGCAATACATAGTGTGCCACATCCGCACAAGAAAAACAATAAGCCAAAAAATATTATTATTAAATTAACCTCGCGTATATTAAGGGACAATTTATTAAGTAAATTTCGATTAGTAAGGGGTCTTAATACTGAACAGCTAGGATTTACTGGTACACCGCGACTTGTTTATATGCATGAACATTTAACGTTAAAAAAGAAACAGTTACTTCGTCAAGTTAGAGAAGCTGCTGGATAACTAAAAAATAAAAAATATTTAATCAGTGCAGTATATATCCCGCCTAAGTCTTCTGAGGATGTGTATAGTTCGTACTTTGAAACAGTACAGTATTTAATAGATAAATTATATTTTAGCAATGTTTGTTTACTTGGCTATATTTATTTATTGACTATAATTGTCTCGATATTGACTGGGTCCCAATGGCAAATAACCTCACAACTTCTTTAATTTGCCAGGGTTCGTCATCAATCTGCAAGCATTTAGATAATTTTATGTTTTTGCTTTGCGTATTTCAGTATAGTATATATAGAGCAGCGATAGCTCAGTGGGAAGACCAACAGACTGCAATGCAGAGGGTCTCGGGTTCGAACCCTCATCGCGCACCTCTGACTTTCAGAAGTGACTTTTCGAAATTATGTGCGTATTGATTGACCATTATCGCCTGCTCGGTGCCTCGGAGAGCACGTTAAGCCATCGGTCCCGGCTGCCATGAACATCTATGGCAGTCGTTATTGGGAAGTCAGTGCTCTTTTATATCCTGACACTGGTCTAGCTTTAGGGTATCGTTAGCCTTCGGGTTGCAGAGGTCAGGTGGCAGCCGCTCCGTGTAAAAACTGATACCCAGTCAAATCCGGTTAGACCAAAAAAGCCGATCCCAAGTGACTTGGAAATAATAAAGGCTAGGGAAATATATATAATCAATCATATTCCCATGTTTTCGTCAACAATCACAATAACTATTTGTGTGTTAAACTTTCTTTAGTCATTAACTTTCGTTCATCGCATAATTTTTCACAGATCTCTTGTAACTAACTAGAGACCCTTAGCGTCGCTTCTAAGTTTTTATCAAGTAAAT
The DNA here is from genome assembly GCA_963675205.1 of Catocala nupta. NCBI lineage: Eukaryota > Metazoa > Arthropoda > Insecta > Lepidoptera > Erebidae > Catocala > Catocala nupta. The sequence continues at coordinate 14,215,878 of OY776092.1, read as the reverse complement.
AATAAGATAAAAGGCGAGTACGTAATAAGATCTTTTCTTTGTCTGTTTACGACGATACTCGACTAATTAAGATTTCATCTTCACTTCGGAACAATGGAAACACAACACGTCCAAATAGCTTAAATGATTTAGACAAATGGCGCAATTAAGTTTCCCTTAAGAGCAACCGGACGATACTAAATAAAGTGTATATTAAGTTCCATGGCTATTAGGACTACAAGCGGCTCTTTCTTAGGAGAGAATTCTAACATAAGATTTTCTAAAAACCACAAGCAAATGATATATAATGAAATAAAATGATGTAGGTTTTTGAAAATGATACAGTAGATAGTAGGAAATAATGATCCAAGATTTTTTGGGATCAAATATGATTAAGAAAGTTTTGAGGCTATTTTATAATAACTAGACACTAGAGATTATAAGGTATTGATAAATCCTAATAAATAAATAATCAATCGATCAATCCTAACAAATATTATAAATGCGAATGTAAGTTTCTTTGTTACGCTTTCAGACCTTAACTACTCGACTGGTCATTTTCAAATTTCGCATTACTTTATACAGTACAGAAAAGGACATAAGGTACTTTCACCCAAAAAAAGAGAATAGAAGCCCGAGCAATAGAAATTGATTGTCAAAATCTAACTTATCGAGTGAAACGGCGGTCAATATCTAGTTCTAAATGAAAAAAGAAAGATAATATATGGTGAATTGTTTATATTGTAACATGGTGATGTAGGTCTACCTAAAAATATTTAAATACACGTTAATTACAACAACGTCTGATCCCGTTGTTACGCTTTCACGCCTTAACTACTCGACCGATCATCATGCATTTTCGCATACACGTTGTAAGGGCATCTAAAAAGGGCTTAGGATACATTTCATACAGCCAAAAAATCCTGTTCCCGAGCAATCGAAGCCAGCTATTACCCACAATAGCTAGCTAGAGAATGAAGCGTACATCAGATAAAATTATATCAGGACTTACTCTCCTGGACATTTTCTAACTATAAATAAATATAATTTTATGTGCCTCGTTCAATTACCGAGTTGCATTTGAGCAAATTGTTATCGAGTTTGCCTGTATAAGCGATTCTAATTGGCTAAGCCTTCTATAACATGTAATCTAAAACAACTGCTGAAATGCAGGTTTAACACACCTCTACCTAATCCTTCGGGCATATAGGCGTAATACTTTATACATTTGTATTGTGATTGTCCATTTAGTACTTTAGGCAAATGATAAACTTGTCAATGCTTAATGATTGATCCTAAGATTAGTGCCATTTTTGCCTGCACGGCAGTAACACAGAGTATGGTCATGTGCCTGGTAGAAAGCAATAAGCTCCTTATAACGTGATACTTAAACACATAGCTAGTAACATGTGGCAGTAATACACAACCTTTCCGGCATTCGGATGGCGTAGTGGTTTCCTCACTATTGCCAGTGCGCTGAGTGTTGTGGGTTTGAATCCCGCACAAGACAAAAAATTAAGTGATCTACAAATGGTTGTTCCTATTTTGAATGTTCTTTGTGTCCATTGTTTGAATGTTTGTAAAAGTCTCCCGCGACTCAGAAATTATTCCTAGTTCAAGAATTGTCTTTTAAAAAAAGAATATACTGGAGTAAGTTACTATATGTATAAAATTGGTATAACTAGCAATATAATATTTTAACAAGACTATCCAATACATTACAATGCGGACTTCCTACACCGACTAATATATCATTTACAATCGCCACTATCATTCCTTTCATAAAGAAATACTACCAATATATATGCGAACAAAATAGTATAATTGTCTCACAAACAAACAGTGGCAATATATCACGTTAAGTGCCTACTCTATTGTCCTGGTCTGGACTGAAGCCAAACTTTAATGAGAGCCTTTAGGCCGTTGACCCACATACCTAAGATTAGGCTGCCAAGCAATATAAGTATCCATTTGTACCTCAAAGTACTTTGGTAGCGTTAATTTCTGTGTTTAGAACAACATTATGATGTGATTAAAGCAATGTACGGAGAAGAAAAGTTTACTATAAGAACAGCGCATTTTTTTAAATACGTCTCTTGTTTTAGATATAATTCCTGTGTCACGATTGACTTTTAAACATTTAAACAACGGATACAAAGTACAACCTGATTATGAATAACTATGATGTATGGACCACAATTATTTTTGTCTCGTGTCTATACACTCGTTGCTGTATCAGCCTATTTTCTGGTAGGGGAAGGCAGAGATTATGGATCTACACATGCACTATATATTATACTGCTCTGCTCTTGTTTTAATTATTCTTATCACTTTATACACGCAGGATTAAAGATTTTTAACCCGGGCTTTCTTCAGAACGGCTCTTATATACCTCAAAGAACGTTCGCCTTGTTCTTCTTTTCCTAGTTATCTTGTTTTCATGTCTTTTGTATAAAAAAGCTATGGACCGCCTGATGGTATACTTGTTTGCTTTCAATATTCCCTCTATTAACTGCTTATTAGACAGCCAAAAACAAAAAGGGCCTGCCATTGTCTATGGATGCTTGCCAACTTCATGCGTGCCATGTGATCATGCTTGCATGCCCGTGCTCTACGATAATAATAATAACGTCGCCATTGAAGCTCGAAGTTCAACCTCAATGGCCTCTGAACTCCAATAAATGACACCTTACTTGTGTAGTATAAATCCTTCTTACTATCGATAATAATAATTTAAGTAATAGACCTTATATTACCCAAAAGATATCTGCCTTTATCATAGATAAGGTAACTTGTATCTATCAACTTTACTAAATATAGTTTGTGTATATTGTAACACGATGAGCGGTATGCCATAGCAAACAAGTGGCACACTATTTATGATCATGCGCTATAAAGAAGGTTTATGTCCAACAAGGGACTATGAGATTATGTTTTGAGCTATCAACCTCAGTTTTTATTATAATATAGTACGTAATAGAAACGTAGGAGGACATATTAGTTTTGCATTTGTTTAAGTTTTAGTGACATATGTATATTTTAAGGGATGTTAAAATATTGAATTATAACATAGCAGCAATATTAAATTAATTGTTTATTTTACTATGACGTTTTATCAAAAATAATTTAAATCTAGGCAATTAGAACTACTCCACTTACTCAAAACTATAAATAAAAACACATTTATATGTCTAACGTCGTCAAATGTTTAAGTGTATGATTGTCCAATACATAAGTCACAATTTGCCAACATACTTTTTATACACAACAAACTTTAAACAAAATAATGACCGTCCGTTTCTGTTTGTTAAAACAGAAACAGGTACCACGAAAGTACGCAGGAATGTTTTTTAAAATCAATTAAAAATAGGAGGCCCGTAATCCAGGGCTCCGTCCAGTAAACTTTTTAGCTGGCAATAAGTTAGTTGATGCGTTCTTTCATCATCCTAACTTTTTAAACCGCGTATTTGATATGCTAAACATTTAGTATTGTATAAAAAACGTATAGTATAAAATAAATTACATTTCATATGTACATTACTAGAACATTCAAGACATTACAAATACCGAGGTATTCTATAGAATAATAGATTATAAAGATTACCGAAAACATATACAGGCTGTCCCAGAAGTCGACTTCAAGCCGGCATCAGGTAACTGATAGTTATAATAGCTATCAGAAAAATAGAAAAATCTAAGGTACGTATTTAAAAAATTAAAGCCATATTAAAAATATCAAAAAAATCTACACCTTGTTACTACTGATATTTGCTTTTTGAAATTTTGTTTTGTTATGTAACTGATTCCGGCTTGACGTCGACTTCTGGTGTGTACCAGAAGTCAACGTCAAGCCGGAATCAGTTCACTCTGTATATTAGATTTCCCAAACTTTACATTGAAAGTGTGGTGTATATAAATTTGTATAGCACCCTCATCTGAAACTTTAAACTGAGATCGATGCAACTGTTCAGCCACAACCCTCTCAAAGGAAACTTTGACGCCCGGGAATACGCGTTCCTGATATAATTGTAGCCGCCAGTATGTGTAACCTGATGAATGAATTACTCAGATACTTACCAGTAATGGCTACGTCGGTGTATGTATTTAGAATCTGAGCCAAATTGGTAAAGAAGTGAGGACACAGTGTCATCATTGCGTTTGTCTCTCTGATTGGTTAAGAGCTTGGAGCGGGCCAATCGGAGCACCGAACATCATAAATATGTCGATCGTTAACGTAAAACAAACTCGCACTAAGCACTCGTAGTAACACGCAAGTCTATACGTTAAGTTGTCATTTGACATACAATCCCTATATAACATCTGAATTATAAATATTGTATTATCACACTCACTCATATTAACATTGTACACTATTTAATGTGTGCGATAACTCTTCTTAGTGGGACCCTTTTTCGTACGATACAAATACGGTAAGAGCACATCAATGATTAAAATCTTTGGCTGATACGCCTTACAAACATCAGGGGCCAGATTTGGATTAAGGCAAGCGTTTTATTAATATTCCCGTGTGTGCCGTTCCTTAATCATAACAAATGTATGTAATGCATATTTATGTTTACCTTATTGTTGACTAACGCCTTTGTTGCAAACGCATCGATGTAAAAAATGGTCGTAGCTTTACATATTTTTTCACCCATGAAATTAGTTCATAACTAGCTTTTGTTCCCGACTTTACACGCGTGGATAAACCTGCCAAGATTTTTGTGCGGTAATAACTTTTTTATAACATATATGGCGACTTTGTATTTCAAATAACAATATGTACCTACATACATACAGGCGTTTTGGACAAAGGCCAGGTTAGTAGCACCTTAAACCGACGAGCGTTTATGAGGAAGATTATGAAAAGTGAATGAAGCCAGAGAAGTATGTCAGGATCGTAGCAAATGGAAATCCGTAGTCTCTGCCTACCCCTCTAGAAAACAGGCGTGAATCTACGAATGAATAAATGAATCTACATACATAATATATATGTCTTTAGATTAATGAATTGGTAGGGAGACTTTTAGGCGCTTTTTAATGAGGTGTGGCTTGTTTATTGCCAGCCCTAGATAAAAAGAATTAAAGATGGCATGGGAGAAAAGATATTCATTTCCTTCTCACTAAAATAATAAGCTTTCAGAACTCTTACCGGTTGAAATGCAATAACAGTATTACTAGTCTTAAGCCGAAAACCGGTGTAAGACCAGTATTACTGTAGGAAAGCCAACTTTCTCTTAGGCAAGCCAGTTCACTAAGTCCATCACCAAATTATTGGCAACGAGAGATCTTTCATTCAAACGGTGAGCAAACCTATCTTGGAAATTATTTTAGTCTGAATTCAAAATCATTTTGTGGTTTCATATTATATTAAACAGAGTCCCTAGACGTGAATTTCTCAGTCACTTTGAAGCACTTCAGGTTATATGGGAATTAGTTTGGTTTATTTATTTATTTATTTATTATTAAGGTTTATTCACAGCACATACATACAGGTTACATAAAGAGTTTCAGTAGAATATGTTACATAATATTCTCATGTATATGCCAATTATGAGTTAACACAACACTTACATATATTTATTACTAAAACATGCTAACTATAAGGTACTAATCAGTTACTAATCAGTTAAATTAATAAAACTAATAAAACTTTACAATGTTTATAAGACTGGTCTTGTAATTGTTCTAAAGATTATGTTCTAAAGATTATGTGCTTAGGGATTTCAAAGCTTGGGATTTAAATTTTGCTCTGCTATCATAGAATATGTCAACCTCGGGTGCTGCGCGAATGACCGAATTAAGGTCTCTGCAAATTCTTAATATTGGTGAATTTCGACCAACGTTAGTAGAACAGACGGGTAGCTCTAACACTCTTGTCATTGGATATCGGGGAACCTTGCGTGGGACACTCAGAGACAAATGTGAAATCAGATTACAATCCATTAATCCATTGATCAACTTATGCAAGAACAATAGGCCACAAATTACACGACGCTCGACGAAGTGGTAAGACGTTGGTTGTAAGAACTGCGAGGTGTTACCCTATTTGTTGTATATGCCAAATGTCTTGTAAAAGCCCTTTGTACACTTTCTACGCGTTGAGATTGAACGGCATACCACGGGTTCCATACCACACTAGCATAATCTAGTCGGCTACGTACTAAGGAGTTGTAAAGAGTTATTTTAGCCTGGGCGGACAGAATACCTTTGGTGGCGCGCTTAATGAAACCTAACATTTGAGCAGACTTCGTAACTGTGCTATCAATATGAGCTCTAAAGTTTAATTGGGAGTCCATGATGACACCTAGATCTCGAACTTCTTTTACCTTTGTTAGATTGGAACCACCGATGGAATATGAATGACTTATAGGCGACTTTTTTCTGGTAAAATTAATTTGATAGCATTTGGAAACACTTAACAACATGCAGTTCTCTATGCACCACTCCTGAATTCGATCTATGTCACTCTGAAGTTCAGCAGCGTCGTCAGAAGATGTTACTGTTCTGTAAATTTTTAAGTCATCTGCGAACATCAGATGTTTGCTGTGTTTAATCTGAGAAGAGATGTCGTTCACAAAAATAGAGAACAGGATAGGTGAGATATGCGAACCTTGTGGAACACCTGAGGTTGCGAAATAGGGCTGTGATTCACACCCATTCACTGCTACAATCTGTGACCTACCTTCAAGATAAGAGCCAAACCAGGCCAAGAGTGTCCCATGCACACCGACCCCGGCAAGCTTCGACAATAGAAGTGAATGACTCACTTTGTCGAATGCGCTGCTGAAGTCCGTGTACACGGCATCCACTTCTAACCTGTTATCTAATGCCCTGGATACATGTGACACGAACTCAACTAAATTAGTTTCCACTGTGCGGCCTCTTTTAAATCCATGTTGGGTAATCGAAATATGTTGATCTACGTGACGATTTAGTATGGGCGTAACAAGGGATTCCAATAGTTTTGCTGTACATGATAGTATCGAAATGGGTCGATAATTTTTTACATCTTTGGGATCTCCTTTTTTGTAAATTGGGACGACTCTTGCAACTTTCCATGCTTCAGGAAAGACTCCACTACAGAGAGAACGGTTAAAAATTAAACAAAGTGGATGTGCAATAAATTTAGAACTACGTCTTAAAAATAAGGGTGGTATATTGTCAGGGCCCGATCCTTTCGAAATATCCAACTCTTTTATTTTCTTTACAATATCCCTTTCAGCAAACTGTATAGTGCCAATCGATTCATTCACGCAATGGTATTCCGAGAGTTTGTTGCTTGAATTGTGAGTTGAATTGTGAGAGTAAACAGACGAGAACTGTCGGGCAAATAGATCCGCGATTCCCTGATCGGTATTCGCTGATGGACCTTCGTTAATCATAGTTGAGGGTAGACTGGACATGCCTTTGCGTTTATCTTTTATGAAACGCCAGAAAGCCTTAGGGTTTTTAGAAATATCTTCGCTAATTCTGATCTTATACTCGCTATAGCAACTGTTCATTAGTTTATGGCACCGACTACGCAGCAGTTCAAAACTTATACGATCGCGTGGATTTTGAAATCTGCGAAACCTCTTTCTAAACTTTTCTTTTTCTCTCAGCAGGTTAATTAGCGAAGATGTAAACCATGACGGGTATTTTGACTTCCGATGGGTACGGCTTGGGACGAACTGATCTATTATACTCCCTAAGATTTTATAAAATTCTGATACCATGTCGTTCACATTCTCACACGTAGCGAATATGCGCGTCCAGTCCACTAACTGAAGTTTAGAAAAGATCTGATCATAATCGGCTTTGAAGAAGTTTTTATCAGACCGAGGTTTCTTTTTCAGTGGTACTATTTCATTAAATGGTACTGCTACTAAGAGACTAGGGTGTAGTGGGTCTAGTTTACTCAGAAGATCGGGTGGAGCTATAACATTAATGTCTTTTATATTACTCAATATTAAATCTAATGATCTGTTATCTATGTTAAGATGTTTATTATATTGTAGAAAGTTATTAATGGACAAGAAATCAATGAAAGCATACCCTAAAGGGTTGTGATAGTCTTTAGGTGTAGCATGGACATCGTTACCTAATTGAACCCAGTTAATGAAGCTTAAGTTGAAATCCCCAAGCATTATCACATAATCAACCCCGTTAACCACATTGTTAGCCTTACTTAAAAACAGCGATAGACCCTCCAATCGGACAGGAGGAGGTAGGTACACTACACAAATAGCGATGTTCTTCGTTATACTATTAGTTATAATTTGCAACTTAACCCACAAATCCTCCCCTTCGCTTTCCCAATTATGCATTCTCACTGATTTAAAACCCGTTGAAATAGCAAGTAGAACTCCCCCACCATCCCTCTTAGAGAGTCCATCACAATTTCGGTCTTTACGGTACACAATATATCTGGAATCTATAAATTCAGAATTTCTTACATTTGCATTTAACCACGTTTCAGTGAGTGCAATTATACTATAGTTGCTTTGAAGAATATTAGTATAAATATCATTTGTTTTAGTTCGCATTCCTCTAACATTTTGATAATATATATCAACCATTATTTTTCATAATTACACAAACCATTGGTAAAAATTATATTTAAGATAAACTTGAACTAGTCCTATTTCTGTTTCATTCGTTCTAAGCAGCTTAGGTTACGGATACAAAATGACTCACTACTTTCATCCTTACGTACTAGTATACGCCCATTGCGAATCCATACAAACTTAAAGTCCGTCTCTTTTGCCAATTTCCTGGTCGCCGCGTGAAGTTGTTTGTTACATGCAGTCAAGTGTTCTGCTACATATACCGGTACTCTATTGCCGCCAATTCCAAGATGCTGGGAACTTAACTTGTCCTCCCTGTGTTTTTTGTTGAAGTCTACTACAGCAGCCAGCAGGGAGTCGCGGATTCGAGGCGATCGAAGTTTTGCAACGACTGATCGCGGACGATTGTTGTCTTTGTTAAGCTTCGCTACTCTAGTAACATGTAGGATGTCATTATCATTTATAGAGCAGCCTGTAGTTTTAGCTAGGTGAAGGAGCGTGTTTGTGAGGTTTTCGTTTTTGTATTCTGGCAGGCCGTTAATCTCAACATTACTCTGCCTCATATGTTGTTCTACAATTTCTAAACGGGTACTTAGGTCATTGATGTTTGTATGCAGTTGTTTATTTTCAGCCTGGAGTCTATCAATCACAGCATCTTTTTCTTCTAAGCGCTTCTTAAAGTCCTCGAATTGTGAATTAAAAAATGACAATGAGTCGTGCATATTTGTCACTTGAGTGTTAATGTTTTGTAACTGGACGGTAACTAATGCTTTAATTGTAGCACTCAGTGTATTGCTGACCTCTTCTTTTATAATATTTCTTAGCATAACCTCCGTGAGATTAGTACTGTGAATGTCAGCACGCTGTTCCGTAATTTTTTGCCGAATTGTTACGTTACTCACACCGGGGGTCATCGCATCAGGTTGTCCGGGGCTTGTAATGCAATCCTGTTGACAAGTAGGCGACTTTTTTGGAATGTCTGTCTTCGATTGTTTATTGCGACATGCAAGACATTTCCATATTGTTTCTCTATCCATGCTCTGAAAGCGCCTCTCTGATATATTTGCGCAGGCAATATCATATTTTACTTGACACATCGCACAAGTAATACAATCCTTAGAGACAATTTTTTTGTGACATTTACCACAATTGTTACCACCAGGTGCCATCTTAACACAATTTTAATAAATTCAAATTTGTGAAGATGCTCAAAAAGTACAAGAGGTGTGGGGATCGAACTCGAGGCACTTCTCACTGCAGCCGAACGCTCTACGAATCGACTACGAGTCGTTGAGAAATTTTGTTCAATAAGTGGTTCTGTTTCTAGAGAGTTGGACACCGACCGATTTGATAGATAGGAGAGCCAAGTGTGTAAATAAATTGTCTGTTTACCGTCCAAAAAAAATTATTGAGTCTTGTCAACACAATATTTTGCACTAAATTAGTCCTGATTACTATAGAAAAAGTTCACAAACGAGTTCACAAACACTTACACATATTGTTTGTAATTATGTTTACAGTATTTGCACTTTATAATCACGTATAACGCAGTAAATAATTTTTAAAATTGAAATCTATCTGAGAGTTATAGTAACACGTCTTAATAGTACGGGTACCACATCGTCAAAAAGCTTAGATTTAGTAGGAAATACAAATAATAGGTGTCTAGTAAGCATGATCCCACCGAAACAAGTATTTTGAGATAGCATTATGCTTGTATTTACAAAGGGTAGGGCAGAAGTTAGTTCAAATTTTGGTCAGTCATTTTATGTCTTTCATAAAAGCGAGCGATACTATTGCTGCCTATCATGCCTAATTTCAGAATTTGTGTTGCTAATGAGAATTGCCTCATCGGAAAACTGAATAATCTTTTGTCGCTACGATCGACGTAAACTTAAACACTATATTATTAAAGCAATGATTTAAAAGAAATATGCGATTGAATGTAAATATCTAGTTTTATAATAATAATATAAATAATAAATTATAAATGATTTTTCCTAGAACGAAAAAACATAGGCACTAGCTATAGTAAAGGAGTGTAAGTGTGAAATGTATATGTAATGACACACTTTTGTCTGTGCTTTGGATACATACAGGTTTAATATTACTATTGACAGAACAATATTTTGTCAATCTATTACAATATTCCGTTATGTAAAGCAAAGGGTCTTTTATTGAGTTTATAACTAATACAACATAACCCAACACTGCAATCCTTTGGTACGGTTGCCGATTCACATAACGTAGAACCCAAAAGTTCTATCGATTCGAACAGTTGATATTAGTTCGTATTATTGCTATCGCTGCCTCAATATCCCGACTTCGTCTGCTTGGAATTCCGCCCTTTACATGCCTTCGCCTCTTCCCTTTGAAACTGTATATTTTTCGGGATTAATGTATGTGCACCGCATTATGCTGCGTGATTTATACATCGTTAGCAACCTTTTTAAAGCAATGTTATCTATATTTTAATACATGAAAAGAAAACTGCGTACCTGTTTCTAAGGATATACGGAGCGTATTCTAAGTGAGGTTTAGCGTATTAAAGTTTCTATGGGAAAGGAGTGTAGGAACCTAAAATTCGTGCAAATATAATTTTTACTAGTGTGAACACTAGTACAAATAAAACTGTAAGACGTTTAGGGTAATTATAGGCACAAGCTTTTATTAAGAAATTACAGCGGAATTTGAAATTATATGTACTTGTAGCAGCTCGACTAATGAACTATATACATAAACTCACGCCTGTTTTCTAATGAGCTAGGCAGATCTACTGCAGTAATACGGAATTCTAGTAAGCTTTTGGTTTGCAATCTTCTACAAGGTGGAAACCTTTAGAAGATTGCGAACCAAAAGCTTCTGTCATGTTCTTGTGCTGAGTAGAATATCTAGTTCTCCTTGAGAAAGCTGGCTGTTGTTGGCTGGTCAGTTGGTGGATTAAAACACTTTGCGCCTTGAGCTGACTGCGCACTGGCTCTTCTTTGCAGTCGGCACAGCGCAAAAGCCGACACGCATATAGTATTGCAATAGTCTATAACAACTCTAACCACTTACTTAGTGTTATGAACGACGTGTACATAATTGAACGAGAGGGACAAACGGCATTCACATAATCAATAATCTCATATCGATATAAACGTTTTTTGGTTATTTGATTATGTTAAAGCTACATTTTGTAGCAAGTTTTGCCCAGCGTGATGAATTATGACGACTCACTCTGAATGATCACATGCAGATGACCGTAAAAGCTTAGGTACATAAGCCTCCTAACCTGCAATATAATATTTTTTTTTTTATACCTAGCACAAATTTTGCTAGTACCTATCAAATCAGACATATTGTAAATATGTATATTAAAAATTACCGCTGTTTATTTTATCTTCTTGTGGAGACCTCACATAGTTTTAATATAGGTAATTGGAATTCCGTATGCCATATACCGTAAAGGATATATTACATAAACTTTTGGTCCCAGTTCGAACCGGGAGCAACCTGCTGGTGATATACCACCACAGTACAGAAGATGGCAACCAATACTAAATATCATTGAATTGTACTCCTCCGGCGAGAAGAATCTTGTGCTCTTTTAGGCGATTCTGAGCACAGTAACAACAGTTACCAGCACAGCGGTCAATGTTTTCTACAGAGTTGAAAATTCGCGATTGATACCCGTATGTTATAAGCGTTGATAAACTACAACAGTTTACCTTCAGATAGGCGATGTACAAAACATAATTTAATGCCTTTGTGTCGACGGCGTATTAAACAATAATAAAGTCAATCTTAATAATTTATGAATTAATTTTGAATGAAAGAGCACGCCATATTTAATTAGCGACGCCCTTATAATCAATCCGGTTCGCTCGCAGAAGTTCTTCCTTCTTATAGGATACCGGTATAAGAGTAAGCTCACTATAACTGCCTTTCGCCTGATGAGTAAAAGTTAACATAACACATATTAATAATAATTATGTAACATACTCCTTACATTATTTTCTTTCTTTCGGTTATACGCCTCTACCTATCTATTCAGTTATTAAATAGGTGTGATTCTGAAAATAAAAAATCCAGTCTAGAAATGCCTGTACCGCAGGAGGACTTTATAAACATTCAAATAACGAACACGAAGAACATTCAGAATTGGAGTAACTATTTATGAATCACACAAATTGTCCCATATCCATATAAACATTTGTCGAACCCGCAATACTCGACGTAATGGCGTTGGCGAGGCGGACACTGAAACTTCAATGCCTTCAACGCAGTCATTTATATAATTATTAGGCTGGCCTAGACGTACATTTAGTAACCTAAAATATAGTATAATAAAGTTAAAAACGTATGTACGGAATTCGTAACCACTGGCTAGACACGAAAAGTATGAAGCAATATCTATGCGAATATTTGACTATATAATTTACTTTTTATTTAATATATTATATTATGTATATATTTAATACATTTTCGTAAAACATTTTCGTATAAACTTGCTGATGCCCCTCGGTTATGTATAAAACCACCCACAGCATCCCCAGAGTGCCATATAGTACAATATAGTAACGCAGATACGAAGTATGCCTACAAGAAAAATCTAAATCATACATTTGTGTAAAACGATTTTCATTATTTAAGGCAAATGACATACCAATATTTTATAGCAAATACCAGGGATTGAAATTAAATCGAGAACTTTTTTAGCCGCGTGTCTATCGATCCTTGAGATCAAAGAATGTGAGCATGGCCAAGACAAAGATGGGCGACCGTTTAGAAAAATAAACGTATACAGAGCGCCTGGAACGGTTAAAAGTTTTAGTTATAATGTAGTTTGACTGCACGGATGTCGTAGAGGTTTAAGTGGTCGCCCTGCCACGAGTGTTGTGGGTTCAATCCCCACAGGGACAAAATTTATGTGATACACAAATAGTTGTTCCGAGTCTGGGCGTTCTTTGTTTGAATGTTTGTAAAGTCCCCCGCGGCACATTAATTATTATTTTCTGCGGGAGTTGTCTTTAAAAAAAAGAAAAAGAATGTACAAAAAAGTACCTTATCCCTAACACCAGTCCTAATTTAAAAAGTAAAACATGTACATATTTCCAGAAGAAATGTGATAGTACACAGTTTACATGAAAAAAATACTTGGGATTTAACCGCTCTAACTCAAAAGAACGTTAAGTGAAATAATATAAATAATTGGCGATTTAAAAGGGTGGCAATAAGTTTCTTATTAGGTTTTTCTCATGAGAGCTCTTTTCCAGAAGTGACTTTTAAATTATTATTTTAATATATTAAATTAATCATTAATTGGGCCCGCATTGTGGCCCGTTGTGGCACGGAACAGTTTAGTACAGGGCTGACATTGTTCATTATATTAAATTCACGAATCAAATTTAAATAAAGAATTTGACTATTTGAGTGTTATAGGTTAAACTGCAAGCCAATCTAGAAAGGCTTGATAGCAATTAAGCAAAGAAGAAAACCATAGATAAAACATAAGGATAATTTAAATTTACTTTGTTAACGCACAAATAAATAATTTTAATGTAAGTAAAAAGAAAAGTAATTTTATAAGTTTAATCGAGATAATATCAAAACTCACTGAACTAGCTGTTAAAATTTATTCGCCGCCGAAAAAGATAACAATTTAACTGTCCAAAAGCTTCAACAACATTTAAAGTAATAACGAATTTATTAAAGATAGCCATATTTTTAAAAAAAAGTTTCTTACCTTTAATATATTTTTACCACATATAAGCTGTTGTTTATTCTGTAATGTGTGAAAAAAATGCAATACAAACAAAGTACTATTTTTATTTTGTCTTCTTATTATGTATCTTTTCTAAAGAAAACTTTGATTAAATAAAGTATTGTTTTAGTATTGTGTCGAAATTTCAGTTTTGTAAATCTTCGTATCAATAAATTGTTTCAAATATCAGCGTAAAACTACTTATAGAGTACGTATTTTAAGTAAAATAATAGCCTAGCGAAAGCATTAACTGTCTTAAATTTGCTACCACGCGACAAAACTCATGCAAAATGTAGCCTATGGTTTATCAATCAATATACTATGCCTGTGACGAGCGAGGCATACCCGCTAAGTAATTTCCACTGCAACAATGTATCTATATATGATACAATTGACAAATTTTATAGCAAACAGCTAAGTTTATTATTTTTATATAAATAAATATTATGTACATGTGTTTATCACTGAACTCCTCCTAAATGGTTGAACCGACCTTTTGAGTGAGGTGTAAGTGGGTCCCTGGATAGACTTTAGATTCAGAATTGGACCCGTTAGGTAGCGCTGGCAAACTAACATTCGGGCGAAATCTGTGTCTGTCGGATTCGCTTGTATATCACACATGCTCTAAAAATATATGTGAGTTAATGAATTATAAAATATTATTGAACGAGTATCTATTAAAATGTAGGTACTATTTACTATCGTCATACAGCTGTACGCTTGGATTAACAATTCAACGCATAATTCCCAACTCCCAGTATTACCATAATACATATTATGGTCGTCACAATTGTATATATCTATTGTTGCAATACTAGCTAAAAGCCTTCCAGCCTTCATCTATATGACATGGGCATTTGTACTAGTAGCAATCTACTGCGCTCATTGACGTTTCACAGTCCCTCGGGCTTTAGATAAAATATAACCACGCATTATTAGATTTGATATTGTAGTTTACTTGAAACTCTTTTGTGGGAAAAAGGGGCTCACAGCATAAGAAACATTATCACATTTACAGATACAAATATTCAAATTCATTTCTTGAAAGGAATTTGCGAATTCTAAATCGCTTGTGGTTTGACAATGTGGTTACAAATTATATGTTGCCTTTCGGAAAACCGGGTTTAAACTCATGTCTTGCATAGACATGAGTTTAAACCCGGTATAACATAAGCATAAGCATACTTTTTCGGGTAGGTATATATTATTCTAGTAGTAGACAGAGATACATTACATCCAAATTCCGTCTCTGGATCATATATATTTTTAATAACTCGTCCCAATTCAAAACGTATATGGACAAATGAAATTCCCCAGAGATGTCCATGCTCCAGCAAAGTTTATGTTATATGCGCGTAGAATGTGATACGGCCTTAAAAGTCCCATGACATAAGTTCGGGCTTATTTTTGTGTGCCATCATTAAGTTTCGGGTTCATTCACCGGATATTTTTTTAATTTTTGGATTTCCAAAATATTGGTGCAATACACTGCTGAAATATCCGTTTGGAAATATACAGACCTTAATCTATTTAAGCATAGATTATGAGACATTATAAAGATTTACTCGAAGGCTATTCATCAATCTCCGAAGAACATTACAATATAATAAAGATCTATAAATCTATGAGATTATAACAAAATTAATAAATAAAAACGGTAAAGTTTCTTCCTCATAAACATTATTATAAATGAAAGGTTTACGGAGTAATATTATTTTTTTAATTAATTATTGGGGCCGTAATAAAGTTATGAGTACTTATCGATTTTCCAACAAAAATGCACGTTAAAGAGAGTAATTACTTATACAGGAAATTATGTAAATTAAATGTCGGGCAAGAGTAAAGTTTTCACGCCAGTGTTCCGTACCTACGTAATGTTAAATATTAAAAACTTGGGTATCTTTTAGATTTTTGTTTGCACTTGTATCCTGCCACACATGGTATAATAGCGAGATGTCGAGTGGTGTACTATTGCCTAACCCTTTTCACACTAAGAAGAGGCGTGCCAGGCAGTGGGGTAGTTTGATAGAAGGCTGATATTATAGGTATCATGGGGTTTGCCTTTATACTAACATTATGAATTCTGGGTTCACAAGCACAAAATATCAGAATGAAAATGTGATTATAAAGGACCATACGGTTTGTTGCCTAAGTAAATAAAGAAACGCTTTTATAGAAATGAGCGTCCGTAGAACGTTCGTTCTACATAGTAAATTTTAGCTGGCTATCTCTGTTCATACTAGAATTATAGAATGTGACCCAATAGATAAACAAAAAGCAACGGTATATACTAGTGCCATATGCCTAGAAATGCTGGTTGATAAAGCAACTTATTTTATTTTTATGTAAATCCGCTTCTTTGCTATATTTACTTTTACGCATGTCTTGCATAAAGATATAACAGTAATAACTACTAATCTTGACTTCACGACTGGTGTAATGGTTCCAGTGGTTGCCTTGCCAACAGCACTGTGCCGAGTATTGCCGAATACAACTTTTTGTAGAGCACACAATATATGTACACACAGTGACACATCAATCTAGACTGTTAGACTTTGAACTATTAGAAGTTGAACGCTGCGAATCGTGCGAGAGAGTGCGTTATATTTTTGTTACATTCACGCTGAACGGGACACGACGCTCTATCCTTACCATTACATCGACACCACTATGCACAGTCCCTTTCCAACAATTCTCTATTTTGTATGTAGTGTAGTTATTAGGGCGTCAAACTTGATGTGTAGCCGTGTGTACATACATAAATTGTGTACATACATAAATTGTGTCCTGCCAAAAATTGTGTGATCCACAAATTGTTGTTTCGAGTCTGTATTCTTTGCCTCCTTTGTTTGAATGTTTGTCAAGTCCACCGCGACATTAGAATAATACCTAGTGCGGAAGCTATCTTTCTTACATACCTCTTTATAATATTAACATAGATTCTAGGTATTATTTATTGACGAAGTGTGAATGTGAATCCAAATTAATTATGATGTGTTTTCAATCAAACTGTTTCAATCTACAAATGGACCAACAGCATACCTACAAATTTGCTATTGCACGTAAGAACACTTTTAATTACGCAACCCTACAAAATATTTCAGTCTAATTAATTAAATTTTATGTAGCGACGAGTTCGGCTTACATTTTATTTGTAGCGAGATAATTTTGTCGATATTATGTAATATCATTTTTTAGTACTACCATGTTTACTTTTCTGTATACTAGGTACATATTCTTTTATCAAAACGTTATTTTCTCATGTTAGGCATAGCGTAATTGGATTTCAATGTTTGGTAATTCTCGGCAAAAGAATCGTACGAACGATAATAGGCCCAAACTTTGTTTCGTGGAACCTAAATCTTAGCAGAGAGGTAAAGCAACCTAGAGGCGGCTGCCAAAAACGTTGGTCTGATCAAACATCTCCTCAGTATAACGTGCCAGCCTTTCTTTATTAGGCGACTGATTGTAACAATTAAAGCTATAGTTAGCTTTAATTTTTAATTATTGCTTTGGATTTTCACGATACCGGCTTGCCAAGTGTGGAAACCATTAAAGGATTTTTCTTTAATTCTGCCAGCGCTTTGCAAATAACTTAATTTTAACGTGTTTTAGATTGATAAGTTTTTTTAAGTAATAAACAATATTTTTAGGTAATAAACAAACTTTCACTTCAAAAAAAATTAAGTATATTAAAGCTAAGCTGGTAAAATAGATCATAGAGATTAAATGTCATTATGTTATTTCTGTACCTGTTTCTGGCGATTGAAAAGAGTGGCAATAGATACCTGATACTCATGGTTTCAGGTATCTTATCATAGGCGTATAACCCTTTGCCTGTATCTAGCAGCGAACACAAAATCTTAAAAAAGTTATCACTAAACTTTGATGTACATAAAGGTTACTTTGGTACTTAAATTAACAAATGATTTTTGACTTTGAGTTTGGTATACATATATGTGTATATTATTAATTATGCCGTAACTAGGTGAGTGTCGAATTAATATTATCGCAATAAAATTGCTTTAATTTACTGGCCTTTCATAAATTATGAACTTAAAATTAAATTGTGAGCTTAAACGTTATGTAATTGGACTATTATAGTAATTTTATTACTGCCATCAATTTTACTTAATACATCCTCTGATGACAAAAGGATAATTATGAGTGTAACTATAATTATGACTATATAAATTATTAAAATTAAACCACATTAAATGATTTAATGTTGTTTTACGTTTAAGCAAATGGTATATGTTGCAATAAAAGTACTGTATACGGATTTTAATGCTGTTTATTTAAAACACTAGAAATATTTTTTTAAACTGTTCTATTGCTCTGATGTTTCAATTGTTTTTAGCAGCCTTGTTCAGGTAGGTTTAACCTGGCCCCGTGAAAATAAATAAAGTAAAGTTTAATTTCAACACATGAATTTATTTAATGAAAGCTAGATGACAACTGGTTTGGTGAAAATAATATTTTTTATATACAACAAACGTGACAAATTCACATATGACCTACTTGATGGTAAACGGTTTACCGTTTAGTGCTACACCGATAATCGCTTACAATATCAGAGTATTGTAAGCGATTATCGGTGTAGCACTCGCTCTTTGCCATTTCTGAAGGTAAAATTACTAACGATAGGGTAAAAGAAAGGAATAGGAGAGGTAAATATGTGAGCCTCCGTGACTCATACGTGATCTTCTCTAATTGCTAAGCTCGTTTTATAAAGTTTAAAATTTTATTAGAGAAACCCGTCATTGCTGTTTTTTTATTAACTGCACAAATGAAGGGGGGAAGTATCACAGGCAACCTGCGACAGGGTAATATAACTATTACTGCGATTCACCCTATGAGCCGATAGAGACAGAGACTCAAATACCTACCTCTCTTTGTTCTTTCAGTTTATGCCGTTTACTATGAGTCAGGCAATTTTACACAGTTTGATTGGTTATTCCAGGGATCTGTTGAAGGAGGGTCTTCAGTGATCGATTCTCGTTCCAAATATGTATAACAGATAAGACTTTAAAATTGGACTTAATTAGCTGATAAATTAATTAATTGATTGAAGTATCAAGAGACAACTGATCATATCACTCTCTCACCTCTCTGGCTTATCAAAGGTCATTCGTGTTGTCACCAGAGCTTCGCGCAGGTGTCAGAGAAGCCACACTTTGGGCATCTTATTGCAAATTATTATATTAAAGAAAACATTAGTCATTTTATTTGTTGATAATTTTGTCTCTCCTTTAACTTATCACGCTGTTTGTATACAAATGGAAAGGAACAAATACTAATGGAAAAATCTCTTTTACTACAAATTACCAAATTGTCGTTCAAAAGAAACACAGCTCCATAAAACTCGTAATTATATCACATTACCCAAATTAATCATAATTACAACTAAATTAACACAAACAGGCACTTTCTATGCAAACCTCGCAATATTACGACGATAAAACCCTGATTGCTATTAATTGGCGAGTATTGCTGTACAAACTACAACTGTATGTATGTGGGTAGTATAAATTGGAGCTGGGATTTACTGTAATGTGTGTTGTGTAGGCAATGTAATTCACACTTTGCGACATATTGTGAATGTTCGCGACAAAACATTCACAACTAACGCGAAGTGATTGTTGTCCATAATATTGTACAGTAACTTTGCTTTCGCTCGTGTTTATGTAGATTTTGACAATAAATTTCTATTCCTCAAAAACAGTACGTTTTTCCGGATGAAAGATACCTTATGTCCTTTCCTGTACCACTGACGATGTGTATGCGAAATTTCATGATATCGATCTAATAGTTAAGACTGCGCCGAGCGAAATATGCCAAAACAGGCGGTCACAGTTAAGTTGATAAAATCAACACTTTTTGTTTAATACAAAAAAAAATATACATTTACCATAACAATGAATGTGTTTACAATTGCCCCGTGTAAAAAACTTAAAATAATTAACATTTTAGACTACAAAATTACGTAAATTTGCACGAAAAATGCAAAAATGTAAGCTCGTGTTACGTGATTTTAGATTATAACAGTACAAATCTATTCTATTTTACAGCTTAAACGAAACATAAATAGTTAATTAAACAATTTATCTGTCCCAAATATTTTAATAATAATAATAATATAATAATAATAATATCATTTATTGCGAATATAGGTTTTAACAAAGGTGTTACATAATATTCAGAGCTTCTATATTCTGCTATTTAGCATGCAACGTTTTTATAATAGAATATAGTATCTTGGTTCAATTTATTTACTATGTAATTAATCTTGAATAATACGTTATAACGGTCAGTGCATATTTTAATTTAAAAAGAATATAATATCAATACCTCAATGTCAAAACAAATATTTTAAAATGTCCGGTACTTATAATA
Source organism: Catocala nupta (assembly GCA_963675205.1). Classification (NCBI taxonomy): domain Eukaryota; kingdom Metazoa; phylum Arthropoda; class Insecta; order Lepidoptera; family Erebidae; genus Catocala; species Catocala nupta. Next base: position 14,195,208 of record OY776092.1, on the reverse strand, counting down.
AGCATAAGAGAATAATGTCAAATTAGGTTATTAATTATTATTAGTCAAAGAGATTTAGTCAAAGAAAATTTATTAGAATATGTCAATATATTTGTACGGATTAATTATGTTTTGTCATTAAGATATTCTGTCACATTATAATATGCTTTGTTTATAAGAAATTGTTTAAGTGAAACTTTTAATTTGTCTACATTGCTACATTTCAATATTTCTTTAGGTAGATGGTTATAAATTCGAGGAGTCATACAAAAAACACTTTTACTAAACTGAGCAGTTCTGTTTGCAGGAAAACACACTCTAGTCTTATGACGCTCACTCAAGGGCGATTTAAACAAAGTCTTATTCATGGCAACAAACATAACAATCTCATATATATAATGATAATACATGGCAGGGTTAAGAGCTTTAGGTCAATAAGGACAGATTTACAGCTATCAGTAAAATGAAGTTTACAAATTGCTCTCACGCATCTCTTTTGTGCTTTGAACACCATTTCCTTGTCTACCGAGTTACCCCAAAAAATAACCCCATATCTTAATAAAGACTCGACATAGCCACGATATGAAGTTATAACAGCCGTCTGATTCACTATCTTACCTAACATGTATAGTGCATAGGAGAATTGGTTAAGTTTGGAACATATGTTTTCAACCTGATGCTTCCAACTTAAATTGGGATCGAGATGTAGACCTAAGAATTTTGCACTTTCTATTTCATTTATGTGATGTCCATGGTATTTAACTTCAATGTCTTGTGTTCTGTTAATTTGATTTCTAAATGTTAAGTTAATTTAAGTTATTGGTTGACAATAAAGATACATATTTATAAAAAAAGCACTTCAAATCCTCCATACAATTTTACTATGGCGGCCGCGCGCCGATTTGAATATCGAGCTCTCTCATTCAGTCCAACCGTGTCGCTCGGCGCAGTCTTAAGTCGTGAAATCGTAACAAACAAATTCAAATTAGCAATTTTTTAGACGGCTTCGTACGCGCTTGTAATCTTTTTCCTGTGTCTCGCGGGACTTTACAAACATTCAAACAACGGTCAAAAAGAACACCCAGACCCGGTACAACTATATGTGGATCACATAAGGTTTTATCCCATGTAGGATTCGAACTCACAACACTCGGTACATTGGCAGTGGCGAGGCGACCACTTAAATCACTACGCCATCCGTGCATGCAAGTCAAGTCATTTATAATATTAGTAAGCATTTAATACAGAATTACCTCGGTGGCGCAGCGGCAGTGAAAACTACTGATGTGTATCTCAGCTAGAATAGCAGTATAGTAATAAATGGAAACAGTTTAAGTCTTTAGTTCCCAAAGTGGTCCAGGTGGACCCCCAGGTGTCCACGGGAGACCCGACGGGGGTCTACGTTGGCGTGACAAAAATTGGGATTCACAATTCGTAAGCGTTCACGAAAATTTATTTGCTTTCGATAGTAGTGATGATGTTGGCTTGACTTCACCTATCAATGTAGGCAGATAATATATGAGGAATACCACTCGCTGCAGACCAGTCCTATTTCTTATAAAGAAAAGTCAGCCTTGAGAGATTTGATCTAATTTTTTAAAACTTTTAATCCGAATATACTTTTTTTTTACTTGGCGGATTAAATTTCTAGCTGCAGGGTTCCACCGGAACCAGCTTAATTTTGAAAGTGGTCTTTGAGAAAAACTTCTGGGAACCTCTGGCTTAAGTGATCGCCTTGCCACTGTCACTGTGCCGAGTGTTTTGGGTTCGATTCCCATCATCTCAGCCGAAAGACGTCCACTGCTGGACATAGGCCACCCTCAGGGTTTTTCACACAGACTGGTCTTGGGCAACCCGCATCCAATCGCTTCAAGCGACCTTTACCAGGTCATCGGTCCACCTTGTGGAGGGCCTACCCCTGCTGCGTGATCCGGTGCGTGGCCGCCACTCCAGAAACTGTCTGCTCCAACGGCCATCGGTTCTGCGTGCTATGTGTCCTGCCCACTACCACTTCATCTTGGCTATTCGGAGAGCTATGTCGGCAACTTTAGTTTTCCTGCGGATCTCCTCATTCTGATTTGATCCCGCAAGGAAACCATACGGGATAAAATATTGTGTAGCCCACACATGGTTCTTCCAAGTCTGGGTGTTCATTGTGTCCATTGTTTGAATGTTTTTTTAAATCTACGCGACACAGCCATTATTCCTAGTGCGAGAGTATTCTTTTCTAAAGAGAAAAGAGAGATTCAGTAGACCGCCATAACCTTTTTACTTGCGTGGCGGAAAGATAGCTAAGTTTACGTATATATACTACTCCATTTGTTTTTCTTTTGTATTGATAAAGGAAACTATACAATTTTTATAATAATATTATTATAAAAAACATATAGTTTCCTTTCCATTTTTATATATATCAGGCCAGAGTTCCATCTTTTGTTCACATACATATTTAATATTCTTAGTTAAGTAAGGATAATAACCTAATTTAGTTATAGAACTTAATATTGCAAACATATGTATTAACATAAGATTCAAGTATAATTGGTATTAACAAATTTTATGGGACCTTTTATTAATATATTATTATTAATTTAGCCTTTATTAAAAGATTTATTATTTTAATTATTAACATATAAAAATAAATTAATTCTTTGCATGAAGTTTATTCCAATACCACTATAAAGGATCTTTTAATTTTGTAGCAGTAAAATGAGTATACCTAATGATTTCGATATGTATTATACATAACTTAAATTATTATATTGTATAAGTTTCACATGCTTCCTCTAGTCACACGTAGAGAGATAGTCGATATCACTTATATTTTAGTCACACTGAGTGGCAGAGTTGACTGGCCGATTTTTTGTCCAAAACTGTTTTAGTGTGCCTGGAAAAGTTACAAGACACTACAATCCCATTCATCTACCTCTTGTGTCAACCAATTACCAGCAAAATGCGTTTATGTAGGGAACGAGCAGTTCACTTAATTAAAAATGTAAAGAATGTAACGTTGATATTTTCAACTGAAAACACTGAGACGTGTTCTTATTCTTTTTATCTCAAAGCATAGCTTTTAATTAATGTTTAGTTTTAATTTTATGTAATGTTAAATATGCAACCTTTATGTTCACATGTCTAATTATGTAATTTATTACTTATTCGTGAATACCTGTAATTGGCCTTTTTTGTCTTATTGTGTTTATTTTGAAAGTTGTATGTGCTGTTGGTCTTCCAAAGATAAAACTTTATAAATATAAATCTTATGTGCGTGTGTTTGTAATTAAACTCCTCCTCAACGGCTGGACGGATTTACGGATTTTGATGAAATTTTTTGTATGTATTCAAGTGGATTCGAGAATTTGTTTGTTACGCTTTTCGGCCTTAACTACTCGACCATTTATCATAATACTTCGCACACACGTTTTGAGGGGTACAGAAAAGAACATACCATAAATCCAGATAAATGCAAGCATAGCCATTTTATACATATAGCAGCGGTCCTTCTTAGCCAAATAAGTATGTCAAGTTAAAATTAAGGAAACCAGTACAACTGTTTTGGAGCTAAAATGCGTCACACAATACATAAAGACCTTTTCATTGGTAGCTTTTCCAAGAGGTTAATTAAGAGTGTATACATAGTTTATTTGCTTCTATCCTTTTTAAATTTTCTTTTAACAACGAATCCTGTATAAACGCAATGTATTTACTACATCCAGACCCATTTTCCGAATGGGAATTCGAAACATTCGGGACGTTAACATAAAGTTACATATTAAGACGGCAGCATTCTAAATTACATATATACTAATAGTATAAAAAGGAAAGATTAGATTTTTTGTTTGTTTAAAATGATTTAACTCAAAAACTACTTCACCGATTTTAATAATTATTTCACTATTAGAAAGCTATATTATCACCAAGTAACTATGTATACATAGGCAATATTTTATTTACACACACAACAGTACTCTTACACATAAACTAACCTTCTTTTACGCGAGTGAAGCCGCAGGCAAAAGCTAGTAGTCTTATAATAATATCAGCTCCGTATATAAACTATCCCTCAGCTGGGCACAGGCCTCTCAGTATAACAAGTATAAGTTTTCGGTCTCGCCAAATAGGGCGCGAGCTTATTACCGACTGCTAGTCAATTTTTAAAGATTCCATACCAGTAGCACTAAGTTATTAGTATTACCTAAGAAAAATCCGTACATTGGTCGGGTATCTTCACACTGAAATCACACCCGAGGTTTTACAAACACACGCCTCTAATCAGGGACAGATTTACTTCATTCATTTTAAACTACAACACACTTAATTAATTTATTTAAGGCAGCAAAGATTAACATTTACAATGTTTCGATTTAAAAGCTTATTACTTACACGAGATTTTTTTTCCTTCTAATGATGTTAACCTCCACATTGAATACATCCTATCTATCCATCCTAATATTAAACATACACGTGTAAAAAGGCCCTCGGAAAGGTCCACAATTGTGAGGTTTCACCGGGCATCGGTCCGTAATGGAAATGAAGAGACGAATAAAACGAATGACCCTCTCCCTATAGTTGTAGATATAGGACACGGTCAACAGCCGTGTCCTACAAATTTGCATAATTTCTACTTGCGCGGTACATAAATCTACTACACACTGTTGCGACGTCCATACTAATATTCCTAATATACAGACTAAGATTGTACGTGTTTTTGTTAAGCTTTATAGCTATATACCCTCCAAAGCAAAGATTCGGATCATAGATGTGATCTCAAAGTACTTAGATGGTAGAAATAAGAGTTCGCCCTAAAAAGAGTGAGCTGACACCTTCGATAGAGAATGATGGTGCACAATTTTAATACGAGTGTTTGTGATAATACTATATTTATAATTCAGATGTCATATTGGCATTGTGTGTGTATGACAACATAAGGTAGAGAAAGGTGGTCATATTTAAACGTAGTAGAGCGCATCTATGCTACTACGATATATGTATGTAATAATAATAAAATAATAATAATGTCCTCCAGACCGAATTTTCGGTCACGGCGGCCAGTCTTAACGGAGAATGGCCATCTGCGCAGGAGATATTATAGTGCACAAGTGTGTGCGCAAACACAATTGCACTCTCTGGTCCCTAACTCTCATGATGCAATGGGACGGTAATCCGACACGACCGGAGAGAGATCAAGCACAGGACCAATGAATTTACGTGCTTGCCGAGGCACGGGGGTGTTTAACACCAAGAACTTCCTAACTCCAGGCTGCTATTGAGATTTCTTAACAGAAAAACCCAAAATTTTATCTTGGCCCGACCCGGGATTCGAACCGGAGTCTTTATGCACAGCAGTCGCATTTACTACCGCTGCGCCACGAAGGCAGTCTTAGATATGTACATATATTTCAGCAATAGATAGACACTCCTATAAGTTATGTGAGATAGACCAATGTTTTTTTACATTAGATAACTTCGAAAGAAGAATATTTGTTCCTTTTATTATTTATAAAATGAAGACACAACACCAGAACACCACAAAATAGACATTTTAACGCCATACAGCTGGTGAAATTTAGACGTAATGTCAAATATTTACTGCATAACGCTATGAGAATATGCCACTACTTTACTCTACACGAGTACTTTTAATTGAACTACGTTTTATGGTATTGTAATGTACCGATATACCGCTGTGTCTCTAGACAAAAGTGTTTGCCATACATACGGACCGCTGACTATGGGCCTTATGAAGGCTCAAAGTCACTCAGAGGGCGATGGAGAAAGCTATGCTCAGAGTTTCCCTGCGGGATCGAATCAAAAATGAGGAGATCCGCAGGAAAACTTAAGTTGCCAACGTAGCTCTTCGGATAGCCAAGCTGAAGTGGCAGTGGGCAGGGCGCATAGCGCGCAGAACCGGTGGTAGTTGGGGCAGAAAGCTTCTGGAGTGACGGCCACGCAGCGGAAGACGCAGCAGGGGTTGGCCCTCACAAGGTGGAACGACGACTTGGTAAGGGTCGTGGAAAGCGGTTGGATAGGGGAAGCCCAAAACCAGTCTGTATGAACAACCTTGGGGGTGGCCTATGTCCAGCAGTGGACATCTTTCGGCTGAGATGATGATGACGCTTTATGATTCATTACATATCTAAAGTATTGCAACTTAGCAATACTTGGAACGTTAAAAAATGTTTTTTAATATAACATGTTATTAAGATTGCAGTACCTATTTAATGTTGAAACGTCCATATTATGATCACTAATAAAAAAAGTGTTATTGTATTTTGTTCATTGTCTAAAATTATTTAATACCCTTTAGCTATATATAATAAACAGATGCTTATAAGCCTTGGTAATAATTTTAAATAGAAATTAATAATTCGGTAACAATAAGCATTAGAGCGCCTCTTTTGCCTGCATGCACAGCTTGGTTAATTTATAAAAAATGTAAATTATTTTTATAATATAAGTAATAAACATATTAAAATATTTAAAAGAATAAGATACAGTACAAAATATATAACTCATATTAAAAATAGAAAATATGTGTATATTTTCTATGAACACACACTACTATAAACGAATAGACCTTCCACACAAATTAAACTAATTATCGAAATCAACTATAATCGTAAAGCTTATGTAATATAATCTACCAAATATTAGTTGCCAACTAATTTCTATAACGTCAATTCTTACCAAACTCAGTACACTCAACAACGACCATCCAAGTCAATCATATAATTTTATGTAATTTTATAATAACATTTTAATAAATTTCAATTTTATTTTATTTTAACTACACAACGGTTACAAAGAATACCCAGACTCGGTACAATGATTTGTGGCTCACATAAATTGTCCTGAGGGGGATTCGAATCCACAACAATCGACGTAGTAGCAATGGCAAGACGTTCACATAAACCAGTAGGCGATCCGTGCTGTCTGTCTTGTTCAAAATTGTTTTATCTAGCGGACAAATCTAGGGTGCAAACTAGTTTATCCTATTAGCTTACTACCCTCATAAACTTTACCTGATTCCAACGATCCCTTAAGGACCATTTACACGTGGCAAGTTTCTAGAAGCGAGTGTCATGCTATCCCTGTTTTTTTCACTGAATAAGACAAGGCTCTCAGATGACTTGCTTCGAGAAACTCGTCTCTTGTAAATGGCTCTTTATAGTGATTGCCGCTGGATTATCGGATACGATGGATTAATCAGCTTTAGGATATCACTTTCTCGCACCTAAGGTAGTTTATCTGACTTGGATAGCTCCATTACTTTACTAACTCGTATTTATTATTCGGACGAATTGATAAAGACATTTGTACCGGCTATTCGTTCTTTAAAAAGACAACTCCAACAATGCACTAGGCATAATTATTATGTCGCTAGGGACTTTACAAACATTGAAACAACGGAGTCAAAGAACACCCAGACTTGAAACATCCATTTGTGGATCACACCAAGTTTTGTCTCGTGTGGGATTCGAACCCACAACACTCGGCGTAATAGCAGTGGCGAGGCATCCGCTTAAATCATTACGCCATCCGTGCAGTCAAATAGTGTATTAAAGATACAAAACGAGTGGCTATAAATATAAGCAAATGGTTCAAGCGGTTCAACAGTTTGAACCTGGACATTCTCTTAAACTGAAAAACTCAACTGGAGAATTATCATAAAGAAAAACAAACAACTGTAGCACTTCCACACAGGCGATGAAGTTACGGCTAATGACAAGAGATGGCCCTATACACAATACGTTCCCTGTCCCAGAACAAAAGTTAAAAATGTATTCGTAAGTCCACCTACAAATTCGTCCTAACTTGACAATAGAATATAAAAATACTAAAACGCGCTGAAAAAATTATTAAAATTTTCGGTAGCCGTGTTATCTAACCATACGTCGATGAGAATCTTTTTGCTCTTATTCATACGTCCAGTGAAATAAAAAGCATCAAATTTGCTTTTGAATTATAACTCCAACCAGAGTCATGGACATATGAGTTTGGTACAAACGTCACTCCTTTGGAGTCATTGGACAGGGAACGTGTTAAACTAATACAAAGCGCTGAATCAGGCAAATTAAGTTTTTGGTACGAGTTGCTGGCCAACCGCTAACAAGCAATTTATAAAAGATTTAATAAATAATAATATCAGTCCATTATTTAAATTGTCCCACTGTTAGCCACGGGCCTCTTCTCAGTGTGAGAATTGTAAGGACGTAGTCCACCACACTGGGCTAGTGCGGATTGGCAGACTTCACTTATCTTTGAGATCATTACAGAGACCTCTTAGACATGGAGGTTCTCGCGATGTTATCCTTCTCCGTTAACGCCGGCGATAATTAAATAATTAATAGGTACGCACATAACTTCAAAATGTCGGAGTCATAAGATCAAACCCAAGACGTCTGCATGGCAGTCCACCGGTCTCCTACTAGGCAATTTTTGATAACGTACCAGTAATTGATTGTTACAACTACATTTATAAGAACTTTGCCAAAAATCGGCTCTAAATGTACATATGGCTCTAACAATAGCAAAAACATCATAATTGGGGATAGTTGATACGAGGAAGTCAAAGTACAAAAATATTTATTCATTTACATCTAGTCGAATAAATTCGAATATGTTTTTATTGTATGTAATTTTTGATTCAATAATAACGCTTCGGTTTTAGCTATCATTCCACAGCACCTTTAAATTTAATAAACGTTATCAATCGATAGGTAAATTAATTGTAAACTTTATGTGAACTATTTATTTATTAGATCTTAATGAGAACGGCCGCTGGCCACCTACACTAATTAAGAAACCATTGATAATACATAATATATAAAATATAAAATAAAACTACACCTCTAACACACAGACTTCTCGAAGTACACCAAACATATGGATTTGGCTTCAAGAGAGCGTTATGTGCGGTAGGATTGGATCATGGGCATTGGCTATACGAACCTACTGACGATATACTTATTTCTAGTACAGTGTAGCTGTGGATATCAGAATTGTTCTTATAAAAGTAAATATTTTTTTCATAAACAAAAAGTTCGCAAATGTATATTGTGCCAAGTACAATTACCTACAACTTAATTAAACTAACTATGAAGGAAAACAAGCTAGGTAAATAAAAATGTTACTTATTTTCCTTTATTCTTTTACTACTTCACGAATATAATTAATTTACATTTAACTACATAATTAAAAACATTACAAAATACATTTTCCTAATGAGATTTACACCCGCTTTTTGAAATGCTAAATCAAAGACGTGTGAAAATCTAACTCATATCAAATCATTTAATTAGTCGTTGCTAATTTAGTCAACCAATCATAGCAGCTTACACGCGTTAGAGCCAAAAACAAATTTGTTTTGATCTCGTGAATCGGGCGATACAGATTCAAAACATTTCAATCCATTTTTCGTTGCGCTACATCTCTCAGAAACGAGATACTCCACAAACTTATATTTTGTTACAAGAAATTTTAACTTTGGCCTTATTTGCTGATCGTTAAATGTTACGTAAGTTGAAACGTGACTTCGAACCCTTCGATCCTTTAAGTACACGGCCTTATAACACTCGAAGATGTGATCCGAGCTTAGTTCGAAACCATACTGCGAGCTATAACCTACACCGCCTTCATACAGGATTGTCTTTGCTTTAGTCGCTTTGTAGAATAACTGATATTCATCTGTACCTAGTTTGACTAGAAATATCTCGATATTATTGAGGATGGTAGAGCGAGGTTGAATGGAACTAAGCTCAGACCTATTATTTTTTTATTGTTAGCTGTGTAATAATCTTTATTAAGTATATTTGGCGTTCTGATCTTTTGTATTGGCTCTCGGGTTTATTGCTCAAGTAAGCTGTTAAGACTAGGTTTTTATAGCTAACCTATTTTGTCTTCATTTGTTTCATGTAGTTTGACAGGTATTTAATTTGATACTATTGGTGCAGTGATAATGAATGGGATATGCAATGCAGGTCTCAAGTAGCAGCTCTTGCGATCGATTCTCGCTAGGCAAAGTGATAGGCATAAGACTATCTATGTATGTTAGTGACAAAATGTTACCTCAATTGGTTATCAGCAGACTAGCAAACCGTTGAACTGTCTCACAGAACTCTTAACTTCAATTCCATTGCCCGCAAATGTGATTTCAAAATTATATGTGTATTTTAAATAGTTAAATATCGCTCGTTTTAACTGTAAGGAAATCATGATGAGAAACCTAAATATCTGAGAGTACTCTACAATGTTCTTAAAGATATTAGGAGTCTGCTTACCCATAGTGCGCAAAAGGTGCCCCACAATGGCCTACACATTCTGCGAAGAGGGTTGATTTACTATTAATATTATTGGTTATTTAGTCAAGCTGAAATTTGGTTCAGGCCCTCAATTACATGACAGTATCATTATACTGTCATACATCATTGAAATGGTCTGATTGTGTATTTACCTCCTCTAAGGCATATCTGACTACATCCCAGACATACAGACTCTACACAAAATATATTTATTCCATTCGGGCCTAGAGACATATGACTGCACGGATGACTTCGTGGTTTAAGAGGTCGCCTGGCCACTGCCGTCGCGCCGAGTGTTATGGGTTCGATCCCCACTTTATGTGATTCACCAATAGTTGTTCCGAGTTTAGTTTTAGTTTCCGAGTTAGTTTGTGTCCGTTGTTTGAATGTTTAAAAAATATTGGCCATTTTTTGTTTATAATAATAATAATATTCTATCACATACACACAGCACCATCTAGCCCAAACTAAGCAGAGCTTGTACTATGGGTACTAGACGATGAATAAACATACATATAAATTATACATAGAAACACACAGACCAAGACAAACATCCATGTTCATGTACACAAATGCATGGCAGCCATCGAAAAAGCAACACGGGAATTATTTCTAGAGCTAAAGATACTATTAAGAAAATGGGCTCAACACCTATCAAAACTTGCCTTGTTACTATTAAACACTGGTTACTATTAAACACTGTTTATATTTAAACGATAGACTTTATCAACTCACTACAGTTTCTTTGTGTGTCTGCTGCTGCCCAATAACAAGAATTGATATCGCAAGACATATTTTGAATGTGGCACCCACTTGTAACCTGACACCTCTTTTGATATGGGTCGTATATGTTGCCAGTCTTCTACAAACGTCTTAGAAACACTTGATCTCGTAAAACCATCTACAAACTTTATTAACATTAATCGAAACCAGCTTTCTTGAATAAGATTGCCTGACTGCCGTATAAGGGATACGGGAATTGTCAATGACGTAAATAAAATAAATAATCGTTATTTAGCGCCCTATTGGCAATGTAAAAAGTTGTTTAATTACATCAAACTGAAAGGCTTTTTTTAAGGACTTTTGCCTCACTATGGTCTGACGCCTCATTTACGGAGACGCGGCGGCACGGACCGCACTGAATTCAAACATATAGCGTTGTATGAGTGCGTTTACGGAGAAGCGATTTTACACGCGTTTGCTTAAAATGGAGCGTTTTTTGTGGCGGATGCCGCAGATACCATCGACGCGTCTTAAGCGAAGTTTATCGCAGCAGCGCACGCAACACCAATTCTCGATGAAGCGGAACCTTCTGCCAGCTCTTATTTAAAAATTGCACAACGCAGACGTAAGTCACCGTCGCAATGGGGTGCGATAAGATCGACTTTCATTTACAAGAAAAATTGAATTATTTAATATAAGAAATGCTCCGCAGTGATGCGCGCCGCGCACGACGCAACGATAGCCGCCGCATGCTTCGCTACACGCTCGAGGATTCACCGCTCGCATCTCTATAAACAACATCGTATATTGCCCTATGTTTGTGTTTACGCGTGCGATGATAAGTGCCACTTCACGCGCCGCCACTCCGTAAACAGAAAAAAACGTCTGACGCGCCGCGAGACGCCATGCCACACGCGACGCGCGACGTCCCGCGTCTCCGTAAATGAGGCCTAATTCTGTGTCGCGAGGAACTTTATAAACATTTAAACAACGGACTCAAAGAACACCCAGACTCAGAACAGCTATTTGTAGATAACACAATTTTTTGTATAATTCATTAAAATCGGGTGCCATTTTATTATTATTTAACTGCAGTAATCTATGTTGAAATAATGATTGAATAAATAACACCCCACCCCAATCTTTTTGCCAACGCCAACGATACGAGAAATAGGTGATATTTGTTGTGTAGGTAAAATACCGAACTCGATTGAAGAACTGAACAAAATAAGTCGTTTACTCCTAAGTATTATTATTATAAGCCGACTTGCAAAATTCGTCCTAAAAAGAAAGTAAGTACATATTTGGTCCGACACGTGTTCCGCCTCCACATTTAGAATGTTAACTAACATTATAAATGCGAATGTGAGTTTGTTTGTTTGTTTATTTATTTGTTACGCTTTCATTACTCAGCCATTCATTATGAAATTTCGCTTGCACGTTTAAAGAGGACAGAAAAGGACATGGACAGTGTACCATACATCCAGAAAAAGTAGTTAAAATATTTTGTTCCCGAGCGAGCGAAGCCGCGGGCAAAAGCTAGTATAATATTATCCAACGACATATTTTCTTCTGATCTGACGTTCTTTCGTTGAAATAATTGTTCAGTATTCTGTGTGGGAAAAACGACATTAAATTACCAACCGCTTTTTATACTGGTTTAATAATGCTTGGAATAACACACATATCCCTCGAAACATTTATTGCGGCAAAGCGTACCGATATTAGTACGCTGTAGAAGTATTGATACCTCAATGATAAACATGAAATATATAGAAGCATGTATACGACTAAAATGATTGTTCTAAACGTTCAGGATATCTCGGTCCGATATTGTTTGCTAACGCATTCAAAAGGTCTGAGTTCAATGCAATCGTGAACAGCACTTGCTCTCAAACATTCCTTTTGTCGCAAATCTGTCTCATTGTATTCCAGCTCGGCATCTAGCTACGTAATATTTCGCCATTATGTTTCACTTAATACAAACACCCTTAGCCACTAATTGGGGTCCAAGTAATCCACGCGACTCAAAAGTCTAAAACCTGTTGCAATTTTATCGTTGTTATTAATTCAGATAGGCAGTCCAAAACTGAAAGGCCAGTTCATAAAAACCACACCAATCGATTAATAAAAATATAATTGAAAATATGTTTCATATTACTAGTGATTATAGATATTTTACAAAACTTGTTTTTGATTAAGAATTATTTACATCGGAAAATTATTTCTACTGTAAAAACCGCTTAACTGCAAGTTTTGTAAATATTAATATCACTAAAATGCTCAATCAAAACCTTTTAATTACCGTACTATATTACCGTACTTATATACTTCATTAGTAGTCTTTAACATACGATAAAAACGACCAATTAGTTAAAAAAGCATACAGCCCACCCGACTGTACCTAAGCAATTAAAGTAGCCTAAAACTCCGTCCAGTTAGAGGCTACTATCAAGTGTATATATATATTTTTTACGATACCAGGGATACCACTTTTGAAACCTACAGCAAAATAAATAAAAGTTGGTATTAAAGGAAACAAGGATATGAGCTTCTGAAACAGTGTTAGTAGTTGATTTGTTGAACGAAGGACTTTGGTTAAAGTAAGAATGTGCTGGCACCCGGCCGTACCAAATATGTTTTGAAGCTGTATTATAAATTATTTAAACACATAAAACAAAAGTGGAAGCTCATAATATTAAACGTATCATTTACGTATATATCATAACTAGCGGTCGCCTAGTGCTCGAAATTCGACCAAAGTTTGCCTGTAAGATATTGCTGATATATGTCATTATAATTGATATATGTAACCATAGTTACGCGCTTCGACTGCGTGTGTCAAATGCATGGTTATGTGCGTGTAGTGTTTTTTCATTAATTTAATGTATTTCTAATGCATATTTTATATAAATATTAAGATTCGTCACTCCTTCTCCATATAAACTTTAGCTGTGCCAAATTTCATATGCAGTTTTCGTAAAAAGGGGAACAAAGTTTTTGCTTCACGTATTAATATATAGATATTATACATGTTCATTAATTATCCACAATACTTTTGTGAAACTAATGTGTCGCCATGAACTGAGGCTTTTCATATATTGAATCGAAGTAGGCGTTACTTGACGGAAGTCCATTGTAATAAAACTATTAGGAAGAGAGGAACCCGCCACGCACCCTCAGATTACCCACCACAACTATTAGTTGATAATACCGAACTCTGAAAACTGGATAGGATGGATGATATTTTTATTTATCAGGATTTCCACTTTAAAATATCCTCACAGCAAAAAATTAAATAGAATTATTGTTCTTTATTAAAATATTCAGCCATATCTAGTAACATTAGAAACCCAACCCAATAAGTACTCTTGAAAACAATAAGACAACCGAGCAAATTAGATAACTCTTTATAACTCAAGAAGTCACGATCAAATACAAAATGCCACTCACAAACCTAAAATACCGCTACCACTATTTGTAACAAATCCTAGAGCAACTTATCAAAATTCAGCAACATTTTATTCTAGAAATATCGTTGTATTGTTTGTCACGTATTATATTACTCAAAGCTAAAATAAGACCTCGTTTCAAATCGTTCCCTGAATGCCGTGTGGGAGTATGTGTTATAAAAAAGGACTGGTTTTGAAAGCTAGGCATTAAGACAAAAATGCCAGTATCTCATTAATGTAACTGCTGCTTTTTGCCAGCCTTGTTATAATATAAACATTCCACACAGATGTATTTTATCATGCATCCTTTTAAATTCGGAAGACCGAAAAAGTAAATTTTTAACCTCTTATTCATATTGATGTAAATTTTTTAAATCATGTATTTTGTATATTATACTCGTTTTCTTGATACCAGGCGGTGTAAACACCTCAAGAATGCGATAAGAGTGGAATTCCGTTCCATGCGTACAAATATTTTTGCTCACTGCTATTTGAGACATACAGGTTATTAGTATATACTTTGCTAAATATATAAAATATCTATTTAATGTGTATGTGTGTAGTATATTTTTATTAAAATATATTATAAATTAACTAAATATGGACAACGAAACTGAAAGCATTTAATATTAAAGATATTATTTACGAATTTGTCATCATATTATTCATGTAGCAACACTTGCCACGATACTTTTGTAAAAATAATGAGTTGCCATGATGTGGGACTACGACGTATGACTTCAGAAACTATACCAAGGTGGCATATTTTTCACTGTGATTAAAAACACTGTGTTGATGATAACAAATCACATGTTATTATAAAAAAAATATGTAAATAAGATATTTATATAACACTTTGCTAAATACAATTATACGGTGTGAAACATAAGAAAGTATTTATATCAAACCCGTTGTAATACTAATCACAGGGGTACGTAATAAGCAGATTTTACTTATACCAAACACCGAAGATCAAATATCTAGTCTAGCCACACAATTTAAGTTAACTAACGGCGCTGATGGCGAGGTGATACGCTTCAGGTCTCCTCACATAATGAGCTACAGTGGCGAGCGTACATAAAATAAACACCCGTCAACAACTCGGTGTGAACAAACTGAATATTTCCTGAGAGGAAGCGACAGAGCTGTGCTTTAATAAATTGGCATTTCATATGCAACTTAGAATGTCAAGAAACCACTTTAATATGACAATATGGTCCATGAGGATCGAGCGATTTTAAACAATGTTGTTGCCGTCAAATTCTTGCAACAAAAGCAGGCTGTTATATCCTCTAATATCCTGACACTGGTCTAGCCTTAGGGTATCGTTAGCCTTCGGGTTGCGGAGGTCAGGTGGCAGCCGCTCCGTGTAAAAACTGATATCCAGCCAAATCCGGTTACACTAGAAAAAGCCGACCTAAATGACTTGGGAATAATAAAGGCTAAAGAGAACGAAAAGAAGATTTAAACGATTATTTACCACTTCTAAGTAGCCACATGCTGTTGTTTACCACAAACAACATAAATACTGTAGACATTTTAAGTATCCTAGAATGTGTTAATTGCAATTTTCTTGGTAACCCAGCAGTGTGAACCTATTACTATCTAAAGTGACATACTCCGAGACATCAAAAAGCTGCTGAAAGTTACCTAACAGGAAGAAAAACCATTCAATGCAACGTCCAACAACCATTATCTTAGTACCTGTGACTAAACTAATTAGTCCTAAACGTACTTTGTGCAAACACAGCGCTCACTTCTCGCTACGTCGGCGCTTACTGTCATAAGAAATGTTCTCAATAATTATTCACTATATTTAAACTAGCTGAATATCGCCGCCGACTTGACGCCATCGCCATTTAACACCGCCTGCTGTGCAAAGAAATCTTTAGAGCGTCTCGATAGTCTTCACATTTGCCCACTAACCCTTAACCACACTGCTTACGTTATGGTTTTCGTCTAACAGTTTCTGAACGGTGTAACAGTTCGTTTAACTTAAATAGGCAAACACTATTAGGATAGAGGCCAGTTCCCGACTCATCTTAACTTTTATGTGCATACCCGGCATCCGCATTTACCCATTCGCCGGTTTTATACCAACATTTCTAAACTCCTTTTTTCGGCTGCCAGTATTTCACGGCCATTATTTCAAAGTATCCCTTCGAATTATTGAACTGATCGTATCACACAAACAACTGTTGCCAAACATCCAAATTATACTTTCAAATTTGGAACGCTTCATAGGTTAAACCGGTTCAGATCCGACATAAAACATAAATGTCTTTATGTTATAGCTGGAAATTGATTGCATTTGGAAAAGTAATTAAATGTAGAAGCTATATCATTAGTCCCCTTACCTTATTGAACGCGGGCCAGGATTTCATTAATTCCCTTTACGACAGACCCCTTGCAGGGAGCACCTAGTAAAATATAGCCTCTAAGGTTAAATGATACTACTCGGAGGGAATTTTGGGCATGTTGTCCCTTTAGCTAATTTGATGCTCCAAGCTATGTATATTTGCCGAGAGCACAACAAATACATCCTTAAAATTTTTGTACCGCCGCTTTGTTGCCAAGGAATTTGGATGCAAAATTAAAATATACAAGAAGAACATGAAGATATTCCAAAAGGAAGGTGACCAACGAATATTTGTTTTCTTTTTCTCGGCTATAAATACCCTCTGTAATTATTGTACCTCGTATAGCTTGTGGGTTTCTGAAAAGTTGGAAGATGAGAACAAGTGCATGTAATAAGATACATACCAAATAAAATAAAATGTTAAAAGGTTACTCTGTTTCTTAAGACAAAGTTTCAATTCGTTTAAATAAATTGCCAGTTGTGATTTAATTACAAACGATACATTTCAAGAACATTATTTATGCCTCATAAATGTTGGACCAAATTTAGGGGAAATTAAGGTAATCATTTAAAATAAGTATATCTAAATGCATAAACCTAGTTCATTCTATTTAGGATGACAATCGCTGGTAAACGAGAATAATATTCTCAGTGTCAAAAGGACAACGACAGATGTAACGAGGGTCATTCGGTAACGACGAATATAATCCCCTTGTTTGAATGATAATCATATTTTTATCAGGTATTGGTCTGTTTCTATATATACGCAAGGAAGTTTTGACAGCTCACACATCCATTTACATAATATCTGTATCTGTGACAGATAAACGTATATTACGTACAAATATACCTCGCTGTATACATACATATATATATAGTAATAGTAGTTATAAAAATATTACGACTAAGTGACCTTTCACGTTCTAGATTTCCACTTTATTTAATGTATTTCTAGAACATCGTTACTTACTAAACTGTGTACATAAGTATAAGCTTTTTGTTGCGCAAGCTGTTTCCAGCGACGCCATTTACTTCATAATAAGTACCTACCGAATACCAACACATTTTCTGACCGCGTAATATTGACCCCAGACTGATAAACAGCCCATCCGCATCTTGTCCAAATAACATTTAAATTTCATGATGCTTCACTTATCCAACAATGTTACCCCGACAGATTCCTAATCAAATTAAATTTTCATCGTAATTTCGCTTTCGGCCGGCGAAAAATATGCTTCGTTTTTACTACAATTTCAGATGAAGCGACCCTGTTAAGGTTTCGTTGCTAAATTAAAAACCTCACAGCAAAATGTTTTAGCAGAAATAATGTTAAGAATTCAACAAAACTTTTTCAACTCTGCGCACATCCATGAAGTTTTTAATCCACATCAATATTTGTATCGTTTATGGATCGGGATTAAAAGATTTTTTAAATATCTAAATATAAAACATAAGTTTCTCGAATTTTTGTTTAGACATCAAAGTAGAAACTAACTTAGACTGACTGAAACATGTCAATCAAATTCTGAAGTATAAAAGTTTTGGCTTTTTAGGACAACGCCGATTGACAGCTCTGTAAATGTTCAAACAGAAGTTATAATCTCCTGCGGCGGTTTTCTGCGAGTATCTGTTTATCAAATAAAACTTTATTCAAATGAAAGACTGATGTTTAATATAACACATTACTGCTGAGTTACCTGGCTAAAATTAGCTGTGATTATATTTAGCCTACATGTTTTTTAATCATTTATGATTTAAACGAATTAAATCTACATATTTAGTAAATTAATTAAACTTGATTTAAAATATTAAGACGTAGAATGTAAAAAAAATGCTTGCTAGTTGTTAGTCAGTCGCGACTGGAACACAAACAGCGCTGACAGGTCGCAACTGATTGCTACCTAGCAATGAGTTATCTTAAGTAATCTTATTATAATGGGAAAACTGTGTGACTTTAATAAAAATTAACCACCCCTTCGGCAACAAGACAGATATCTATTTTAAAATAAAACAAAAGAAAATTATACTTTGTGCACCATCATTATACAGATTAGTTGTATACATTTTTATACAACTAGTAAAGATTCAGACATGGTACGAGTTAGATCACAAATCATATTATACATTATAATATGTATTATATTTAATAAAACACAATATACATCCTGTGACGTTATTGCGATAAGATTAATTATAATTCTAACTTTGTGCCTAATTATATTCATTGGTAGATAAAAATCTTAAACCAACCCGGGTCCACAATTTCTAAATATCAAGACACTGCAACCCATCCATATACCAGTATCGCACCAATTACTTAACTTCTATAATTATCGCGTCTAACTATTCACTCTCTTACTCACTAATTGACACTCCACTCGTCACTATTATATAAAGTTCAGAAATGCAGACTAATTTCCCAAGCGTGCCATTGGGGACCGCAGTACATTGAGTTGTCTGTAGGGCTCTAAGGGCCATTACGTTGGACCCGCTTGTAATTCAAGGACTGATGTATATGACAGTCCCTAATGTCACACCCTCTACGTTATATTGTTATTTTATTGTCAATTTAAAGAAATTGTAATTAAAACTAAGACCTGTGTTTGTTAGACCTTTGTAAAACAGAAACGAACAAAGTGGTAAGAATGTGAAACATAAGCTGCAGTTATACATATATACAAAGTCTAACACCTATACCTGGGAAATGATAGACAGAGGTTTATTAACTGCCTCAACCTCAACTGCCTCCGTGGCGCAGTGGTAGTGAATGCGACTGCTGTGCATGAGTTCTTGGGTTCGAATCCCAGGTCGGGCCTACATAAAGTTATTAGGTTTTTCTGTTAAGAAATCTCAATAGCAGCCCAGAGTTAAGAAGTTGGCGGCGTTAGACACCCTCGTGCCTCGGAAAGCACGTAAAGCCGTTGGTCCTGCGCCTGATCTCTCTCCGGTCGTGTCGGATTACCGACCCATCGGATCATGATAATTAGGGAACAGAGAGTGCACTTGTGTTTGCGCACACGCTTGTGCACTATAATATCTCCTGCGCAGATGGCCAGTGTCCATTAAGATTGGCTGCCGTGACCGAAATTCGGTCTGGAGGACATTATTATTACGCCCGTATAAAGTTAAGTTAAGTTTTAGGTTTCACGTAATATGGGGCAACCGTATTGCAGTTTGGCACATTTCCAGACACCGTGCTGCAACGCTTTGTTTGAGAGAAAAACCCAGCAACACTTTGCCAGACCCGGGAAACGTACCCGAAAACTCAACCACAGTTAAGTAGTCGCATATACTCCCACTGCGGCCATCTCAGGTAGTTTATAAGTTGCATTTAAAATAAAGTTTGAGAAAATCCATACAAAGTAGATTAATTCCAATGTATAAAAGACATTTACAAACACTTAAGACATGTACAAAAACACTTAAGTTGACACAACTATATTTCGATCACGCAATTTTTTGTGTCCGATATTGAGCTATCGAACTCACTCCTTATCTTCTCCGTTGTTTAGACCCCGATTAACATATTTGGATACCTAAGGGCCTAAGCAGACGTGCTTATCTTTGACGATTACCGCAAAGCTGTGGGTAAATGCAAACTCGAACTTGGTATAGTAAAAAGCTATCGCGGCGATTAAGACGCTTTCTGAAGTTTGACGCAATGGCAAATTCTTATAGGCATCAATATTAAAATGTAGTCAATACATTACGTTGTGCCGTCTATTTAATTGAGCTACTGTATTATATGAATACTACATATATCATAGCAGCAATAGCTAAGTGGGTGACCATTGGACAGCCACACAGATTCTCGAGTTTGATCGCAAGGCACACATCACTGACTTTGAAGTTGCCGATTAAAAATTTCATTATCAGTTATCACATCTCGCTATAACGGTGAAGGAAAACATCGTAAAGAAACCTACATGTCTGAGACTTCTCCACAATGTACTCGAAGATATGAAAATATCAACAAAAAAATTGTCTACCAATCCGCACTAGTTCAACGTGCTATACTATGGCCTAACGTTTCTCACACGAGATGAGGCCCATGCCTAGTAGTGGAACAGGTTATATACAGGGCTGATATTATATTATAACTACAAATTATAATATTAAAACGCTCAATATACCTATAGATATTGCGAAAAACACGCGCGAATGAGCGAAGCAGTCGCAAATACATAACCATTGCAATTGCATAGTACATTTAAAAAGTAGTACGTCTATTTTAATCCTAAGGCAAATAAAACAAAGCATCAAATTACAGAACCTGGAGTTAAAACAAAGATAATATTCCAGGAAGAGTTTTATTGTTAAACTTGTGCTTAGGGAGTTGCGACCAAATTCATTATGATCTCTGTCTATTGTGGAGGCACCTTATTGCTTTTTAGGCACTTTGACACTCCTCCCATAATTTATGAAGTCGGGACCCCTACAGAAAATAATTCAGAAGCTATCGTCATTATTTATCTGGCTACATTTTTGGAGTTAATTATGTTTGTTAAATGTATACAGTTAATAGTCCGTTTAAGAGAATTATTATGAAATGTATACCAAAATATACTATAATATGTCAAAGTTAGTCCAGATATTGTCATTCGTAAAAATAGAATAAATTATGTATCTTATCAGCTCGCAAGTATCTTTTAAGTAAGTACACACATCAAGTGTCTAGGAATTAAATACGTTTTAGAGGCTCAACGCATTTAAGGATTATTATTTTAACTTTTTTATTGTAATTGGTTATAATTGTTTCTAAATTTCAATAAAAATAGAAAATCAACTGTCAATCAGGATTTCTATAAAAGTGTGTAATAGCGTTTTTATAAAATTATTACAATTTCTACATCGGAACTGAAAAAAACTGCATCAATATGGAGCGAAGACATCATTTAACACGAGAAGAGATGATGAGAGCCGTCAGAATGTTGCAAGCTGGTTCCAGGCAACGTACTGTGGCTGTCGGTCTCGGCACTACACAGAGCGTTACAAGTCATCTCTGGACACGCTGTCGTATCACGGGCAGCGTGGCCGAGCGACATGGAGGACGATCTCGCATCATCACTCGCAGACAGGACCGGTACATCCAAAATACTGCTCGACGGAATCGTAACATGATCGTCATGATGTTAGCTACGAGGCTCCACAGCTCTTCAGGCTTGCTAATAAGCGACCAAACTATCTGAAATTGTTTACGTAAAGTGGGTACGCGTTCCCGAAAGCCGCTGAAGGTTCCACCTACAGCACCTTGCAATCGGGACCTACAGGTCCCGTTTGCAATGGGCTCGCGAACACAGAAATTGGGAGGAAGAAGACTGGCGTTGTGTTTGCTTTTGCGATGAATCTCGTTTCGGTGTGAGACCAGATATAAGACGTACTCGGATTTGGAGGATTTCTGGACATCAAGAACGTTTGAAATTTTGTCAGGAAGTTCATTCACATGGAGGTGGCACAATAATGGTTTGGACCGGTGGAAGAATCGATCTCGCTTGGATCAGGGGCAACCTCAATGCTCAGATTTATGTGGCGAGGATTGTTTCAGGCGTGATCATCCCTTTGCGAAACTCGTTGGATGATTCATTTCGACTAATGCATGACAATTCACGTCCACAAACGGCTAGAGTCGTAACACGTACTCTTGCCGATGCTTGTATCAACGTCCTGCCGTGGCCTGCTCAATTTCCAGACCTCAACCCAATTTAACACGCATGGAATATGCTCCAAAAAAGAGCTCTGTCGAGTATGGATGCCGTACATACCCCACAACAACTTTTTGACTTGTTAGAAAGAACGTGGGCGGCCATTCCTCAAAGTGATTTTGATGAACTGATTTTAAACATACCAAATCGCTGTAATTGTGTTATTCGTGTCAATAGTGAAAACACAGACTATTAATTTATAATCTTTAAAATAAAAATTATAAAAGATCCTCATTTTTGCCTATTTTCCTATTTACTTGACGACATTAACTTGAGTTAATTTTCAACAATACGCAAAAATAATAAAATTTTCTTAATTTTTACAGATATATACGGATAATTTAATAACTTAAACATAGGAATTCAAGTTAAAAGCTAGTCTGGGAAACTAGATTTGGCAAATATTAATTTGATAGTTTTTGTACTTAAAAATGTACTAGATCCCCAGACACTTTTGATGTTGTTCACAATTTTAAGCGTACAGAAATACATGTCATCATCGGATCGATTACTATTCCTAAAGTATTTTGATTATTTCTGCAAAAAGAACTTAAGATTCTCTACTCACGCTTTGTTTAATTTCTATAATTTAATTTACCTCGTCCTGTTTACATCACCATTACGCCAATTAAGAAGCCACTAACGCGATGTATCTTTTGAATTTATTATTCAAATTTTAATTTCCCAAGAGCGCTGAATCCTTTGCCTTTGCCCACCTAACCTTTACCTGCACTCATAGTGGCTTGAAAAGAAACATAAATTAAAAATATTAAAGAACATTTTCAACTCACAAAGCGTTGGCAAGAAAGAATTACCGCAAAAATTTTAATTATATCCGACGTTATGTAACCGAAAAGAGAATATTGTTGCCATTTTGCTTATCTCCTAAATAAAGCCTTTACTTGCACAAAAAACGAAGCCTTTTGAAATCATTTTAATACTAGCCTGTGTTCCGGATTGTCAAAGACCGCTTTTCCATCCAATCTCCTTCAATTTACTTGGTCTTTTGACATCGGCCTACTGCTTCATAAACTAAGGTGTCTCGTTCCTGCAGCAACTAGGTCACTCAGTAAAGCTTGGAGAATAGCTTTATTAAATATTATACGACGACAAAAAACATAGTAATATATTTTCTGTCCGTAGATACATTAACCACTTAGTAATATTTCTTGTTCGGTGATTTCGTAGAAATATGACGACACACTCTTTTACTTTCCTTTTAAGTTTTTCTGTTTATTTGAGGCAAAAAAACGTCCAAAGAAATCTTTGGTAAGTCGGATTTGGATCCGTTATGCTGGCGCCTTTTTATTGCCATTTCTAAACGGTTCGTTTTCGTTGAAAAATAAACCGAAAAATAAACAGTAGTAGTGAATATTTAGTAGAGCTACGAATTAATTTAATTAACTTGAATAACCGAAAAATTAGGACTAACAATGTATTTAATTGCTTTTCAAAGCTTTTTGTCAATCTTTTTACACCGGCAGTCTATGGGTGAAATATACGCGGAAGGCCTACAACGCTCTGCGTGTTCAATACAACAATGCCTTCAGGATGCTTTTAAGGCTGCCATGGCGCTGCAGTGCATCTGGCATGCTTGCCGAGGCGCGGACTAACGACTTCTATGCCATTATGCGCAGAAAAGTAGCGTCTTTTATGAACAGAGTGTGCGGCATCCGCAACAGTATCCTGCGGGTGGTGGGTGGAAAGTACGAGTGTCCTATCAGCTACCATTGGACGTCTGTGCTAGCTGAGTGAGACTTAGCTATTATTATTATTGCTTAATTTATTAATTCAAACTGTGACAATGAAATTGGTTTTGATGTTTTTATTTTTTTTATTTTCTCTGATTTTATCATATGTCTTTTTACTTATTTTGATTCAATTTATATGACATGTATTATTTTAACTAATGACATAATTAATTCTAGCCTATTTATTTATTTTAATTGTATTTAGTGAATGAAATAATGATTTTAGACTTTATTACTTATTGTGATTTTAAATTTTAATTTTTATGTGTGATAATGTAATAATGGATGTATTAATGAATATGCTGTCTTTAGAACCAGTTTTCTGATATAAATAAATTATTATTATTATTATTTGAAGAAGAGATATAAATCGCCAAGAACTTTCTCGCTCTTGGAATTAACAATATGTAAGAACAAACTAACTTACATATTAACGTTAATTATTATGTATTAACTAAAGAAAGGAAAACCTGGAAGATAAATTACAGTGTGAATTATTATATATATATATCTAATTGTTTAGCAATTCTATAATAATTTTCATTTTTTATGAGAATGAGAACAAAGTACTGCATCGTTATTCTCATTGTATATGTTTGCGATTATATTTACGGGTTATAATGTGTGAGGTCACGGTTTCGATTCTCGAGATCTTTTTCTCAGATCGGAAACTGTCAGTATCACGAGGCTGAAATGTACCCGGTAGACGGCAATAAGCTAGCTTTTTATAAATAGTGACTTTTAACAAAACTAATATATATAATATATAATAATTATGTGGGTGAAATAGATTTTGGAGGATATAGTTCCGCCAATACGATAGTCAGAATGAGGTAGATATATGTAGCTGCCTCATTCGTTCTATCTCTTCGAGCATACGATAGACACTTACGTGTATGGATGTAGATCACAACAGATTAACAACGGATTTATCTACGCTTATTCTTGAGGAGACCAACTATAGAAGAGGATTGCAAACAAAGCTCATTTGCTATTTAATAATGGCATCATTGCACTGCCAAAAATTTACCCATATTTTGTAGGATTTTTATATGATACTGTTAACACCCACTGTATGTACATTGTACACTGCCTGCTCACTGCCAAATATCTTTGCATGTAAATTTAAGTTAAAATATTTGTCTGTGATTTCAAAACAGATTAGATAAATAACTCTTCAGCTCTCGCTCTGATTGTTTCATTCTTCTATTCCCACGAAAATAAGAAAATATTTAAAATCGATCTAATAGTTGGTTATCAATAAATTAGTTATACCTTCACGTGCTTAAACTTAGTAATGACCCGAAAACAGTCGTCAGTGTATTTTTGAGAAATCTTTTTGAAATGTTTCTTCGAATCTGCCTTTGTGTCCGTTGTTTCTATGAAGGCCCTCGCGGCATTCGGATGATCCTTAGTATCAGAGTTGTTT
Source organism: Catocala nupta (assembly GCA_963675205.1). Classification (NCBI taxonomy): domain Eukaryota; kingdom Metazoa; phylum Arthropoda; class Insecta; order Lepidoptera; family Erebidae; genus Catocala; species Catocala nupta. The sequence continues at coordinate 14,169,512 of OY776092.1, read as the reverse complement.
TTGATAGATATAAAAACAAAAATACAAAATATTGTCAGCAAATTAAATAAATATTTTTGACATAATATAAGCCGACTTTTAACGTAGCAAAAAATATAATTCAGCTTTTAGTCTTAACTAAGCTAGCAATCAATATCACCAATGTGCAGTCGGTCATACAATATTTTTCGTGTGGCACAGTGTTGCTGTTTAATATTGTATCATTTATTCAAAGTATTACATTTAATGACTTTTAGTATTGCCGTCATTATTTATTATACAGTTTCTCGGTGTAGTTGACATTTGGAACGCCACCAACGTGAGTCTGTGATATTGGCTTTATCATAACTAGTCACACTTAACGCTTAGTAAACACGTATATTTTTTACTAGATTTTGCCTACAGTTTCGCTAGCGTTAATCTCGCGGGAGCGATACTTTTTTCTTAATGAAATGTATGTCCCTTTATGTACCCCTGACAATGTGAATACAAAATTTCATGATGATAGGTCAAGTAGTTAAGTAGAAAGTGTAACAAACAAACTCACATTCGCTATAATAATAGTTAGGATAACCGTCACAAATTCAAATTGTACAAATGGACCGTCAGTTTCGCATTAGGCGCGTGCTCACTTTCTCGAGATTCGACTAAGAATAGCATTTTACCGAACTGCACGCCCACCACTCACATGACGTTGACATAACAACGTAACTAATCAAAATATCTTTATTCATTTAGGTCACAAGTAACACTTGTGACGAGACTTATTACCCTTGAAGTTCATAAGTAACACTTATGAAAGTCAAGAGTAACACTTATGAACATCAAACGCCAACGGTGATCACTTAACACTGCAATTGTCAAATCACAATCTTTTTTATTTCAAATTACATAATCACGCCGTATTCAACAATATCCACGACATAATCCTGGCTCAGGATCAAATTAAAGAGCAAGTGCTTAAGCTTGTAGGTATCTTTAGGCCTACAAGACACAAGTACCTATACTTTGCTACCAAACAGCAATATCCAAACCTGCAAGTCATTCCGTAATATTAATACAAAGATAGTTCTATACAACAGTTTGATTTGTAGCATTGTGGAGTACTGCAGTGTGGTCTGACGGCCACATTACACGGTTCATTCATTGCGTTTGGAATGCATGCAAAAGCGTTTTGTTTGGCATCTAGCGTTTTCTACTGGCATAGCCAAAACAATTAAATCATATAAGAATAGGTTAAAGCATTTTAAAGCTAAATTTTAAATTTTACAAGCGCAGATGCCTTAATGACGCAATGTTTGTAACCAAAATATTGAATCATAAAATAAACTCTTTTCGATTACTAGCACTATTTCAATTTCATGCACCATCCAAGATAGCTCGCAGCTGCATCACTCCACTTTGCCCACCACTAAAAGTCTAAGTTAATCAATGGCTATAGTGATTGCATAGACTTACACTATGATTCTGTTGCCAGACAAAGAAGAATACTGCTCAAACAGCTGCCTGATTAGCATTATTATTGCATATATAGACTTGTAATAGCTTTGTTAAATGTGTCCATGCACTGACCCTGGAGATGCAACCAGTGGCGAGAAAAGTATCTCTACCTACATCTTTCGTGTCACCTGCTGAAAGCCTGCCACCTGAACATCAATTGCCATGGTCGGTCTGGAAGTCGCTAAATAGACAACGAACGACAAGGTCGGTCGGTGCAAAGAAAATACATATGTTCTGTCTCAGACGGTACTGATTTGGCTTGCGCGTGCGCTGCAAGACAAACGATGCCCCACCTTACATTGTGCCCTGCGTGCCCGACAACTTGCACGCAGGAGCATCCGATGGCTACCTCTGACAACGCAGCTAGCGTAGCTGTTTTCTGGGCGGCAAATATATAATTTAAAAATGTTTATATATACGCTAAGAAGAAGATTTTCATGTCACACATATGAATGTGTATGAACATTGTCACTTTTGTAAATGCTGAATGTTGATTTACGCACTCATAATAATCAGATGCGTTTGCCTATAAATGTTTGTTACAGTTAGTGTCAACAAATATTGGTACCAAAACCTAATAAATAAATAAATAAAATAAATAAATCGTCATTGCATATCATATCCCATTGCACTACTGATCTAAAGCCACTTCTAATACAATAATTATTCTAGGAGGAGTTAACAAGAATACTGGTAATTTGTATTGACAAGACTGCTTTTGTAATCTGGAGTATTACCATTTGTAAGAATGACTTATACTAAATAGACGTCACATCAGTATGTTGCTTTAGATGATTATTTTGAAGTAAATAGAATATCGACACCACTTTCTTTTTAAACTTTTTAGGTTATTAACTTACATCTTAGCTAATGTCGTTAGAAAGTTTCTGTATATAATCTAATGGATTTCATAAATCTACTTAAAAATCGTCCAAGAACTACCCCATATTATTACGAAACCTACTTAATTATTCTATATTTCTTTAATTATGTAAAGTGGCAGATGAGCAAACAATACCTATGCCATATTTTTGCCACCTGAATGTATAGGCGAATATGTATGCAACCCACATATAGGGTTGCCATCCGTCTGGGTTTCCCCGGATTTGTCCTAGTTTAGAGGGCATCCGGGGAGTGTACGGGCGGGGCTTCATTTGTAGTCCGGGTTTAAAAATGTAAAAGATAACTAAATTTAATTTTAGGGTCTGAAAAGAAATAAATAGTTGATTCATGACATTATCAACTGTTTTTTATTACACTGACTATGTTTAAAAAAACCTGTTGACATGTCCGGGTTCTGGACTCTAAAATCCGAAGTTTTCACGCGTCTTGTCCTGGTTGCCATATTTTAGAAATGGCAACCCTACCCACATATACCAACCATACGATTGTTTTAAGTTCTATTAAACCATTCAGTCATCAGAGAAGTCAGAGATCTATTACCATTTACCAAGCACGCTATCAGACCGAATCACGCTACTAAAAAATACCATAAGAAATTCCCAAAGCTTGCGAGCGCAAGATTATTTATTTAATTTATAATTAGAAATTTTACGGACTAATATTCTAGGGCATAGCTACGATGTGTAATAAATGTTGCTATAAACAAGCTATCACAAATATTCTTTTTATGTATGTACCTAATTTCAAAGATACAGATAAATTAAATAAAAAGGGAAAAGTAAAGACACAAAGAAAAGCATAAATTATAACATAATTATGAAAACTGTATTCAATTTATACTATATCCACAATAACATTATATTAATTATGGATAAGATATACGTTAATACATAAATAGCAGTACTAGGTAAACACAAATATGCTAATATAATTGTATTATCTTTATAATATATCATTAAACAGTGACACGATCACCACCGAAGAATTCCTTACTCAGAATGCGAATTAACAATAACTCGGCCAACCGCACAGAGACGTCATCTAATTAAAGTAAAAAGCTCCGTAAATATATACTTTTAATTTTAAACATAATGATGCAGACAAACAGTGATCACGATTTATAACTCCAGCAATTTATATCTAGAGCTGAGTTTCCCGTGGAGAGCATTTAGCAGAAAGAATTCTAATAGTTGCAGCGCATTTATCTTTGCTAAGATAATGTTTCCGCCATATTGTCCGAGGACAGACTAGCTATTTCTTTTCTTCCCATGGGTGACATAAAAACAACTCAGGTATTTTTGCTGCGTGAATATACAAAAACATTTATATATTGTTTAATTATATAATCGATTGCGCTATGTGTAGCATTTTGATGTTATTTGATATGTATGTAGGAAAACACAGACAAAGTATTGACTATAAATAATAACTTATATTAAAAATACGAATGTGAGTTTTTGTTTCTTTGTTTGTTACGCTTTCACGCCTAAACGACTCAAACGATCATTATGAAATTTTGCATATATGTACGGGCACAGAAAGGGACACAGGGAACTTTTCATGCAGGAAAAAAGTACAGTTATTAACCTAACTGACATTTAAGCGAGCGAAGCCGTAGGCATAATCCTGTAATTAACTAAAAGGCAAATTAAGTCACGTGCGAGCTAGTAAATTTATAATAATTATTTATGTATTTATAGAGAACGAACAACTTAATCTAATTTGAAATACAATTTGTATTATAATCGTAAGCCAATTACAGGTCTTCACGTTTAGTAATTGATTAAAACATTTATCTGAGCTAATAGTAACATAACTAAGTTTAGTAAATAATAACATAATATCAACAACCGTTAGAATATGCGTATTATTTTCATTGATAATTAACATGTTCATTATAAACAAAGATTATGAAATATATAATATTCATCAACACAAAGAACACTAGACTAGACTAGACTAGAATCGGCACAACTATTTGTGGGTAACAACATTTTAGTCCAGAGCCCTACTCTGGAACCCTCAACACTTGGCGTGGCGGCAGTGGCCAGACGACCAGTTAAAAATTCAAATTCAATCTTAGGTACAGTAACGTAATTGTTACCGCTTACGAATTACTAAACTAAATTATATCTCAACCTACTTTTAAAAATAGAGGAGTTTCTCAATCCGACTGTATGTTTTTTTTTTACTTTTGGCACGACTTCGTTATTAACAATAATTTAATTATTCACAAGAATACGCAATCATTTTTTAACATTTTAGTGCATTTTTTGTATTCGAATATTTTGTGTTTAAGTCGATTTCCCTTTTTGTTAAATTTTTGTTTATTGTATTGTCACGACAACAAAAACTAGGCTAGGTAGGCATGTATGTGTATATGTTGGTCTCTATTACATGGGGTTAAAACGTCTGGCGAACTGTGAACGTTATCCATCTCTGCCTATACCTTCGACGATATGCAAGCGTAATGCTATATTATGGAACAGATATTGTCTGGATAATCTATTTGACGGCCTCGATGGCGTAGTGGTTAATGTAACCGACTGTCACGCTTGAGGTCGCGGTTCGATTTCAAGTCAAAGAATTGTGTGCATAAACATGGATGCTTGTCTTGGTCTGGGTGTTTCTATGTATAATATGTATGTATTTACAAAAAGAAATTGGTTTATGTTTATCCATTGTCTAATACCCATAGTACAAGCTCTGCTTAGTTTGGGCTAGATGGTGTTGTGTGTATGTGATAGAATATTATATTATATTTTTATAACAGAACTTATGTAATACAAGTTACAGTGTCGGATATTAGACCAGAAAATTATTTATGTAGGTTTAGCCATAGTATTGTGTGAGTGGCAGAATGCGCTGTTGTCATTTTTGGTAAGGATAGCAATGAGCTGTTTTGCACGAGAAAATATCATCCTTTTAGAGCAAACCGACATATGAAACGTAACACTGCTTACCGAGTTTTGACCGGAAGACAAGATTCTTGATGCTCACATATCTCTTCGAATCCTAGCCGAAAGGAATGCCTTTCGGCATTCCATCTTTTATTCCTTTTCCTTAGGGTGTGTATGGTGAAACCATACACTATTGTCAAATAATAATTTTACTTACATTAAGCAATTAGTACTCGATTAGCGGTCATCGCGCATGTTCACTCGCTCCTTTGTATTATTTTACCTTTGGTCCGGTTAATAAATCTATTATTTTTTATCTTAAAACAGACTTATCATTAGCTAACCTCGATTCTTCTACAGGGTCTATATAGCTAGGGATAAAAAGTTACTTCGATGCGCCGACCATCACAAGAATCGCATACTTATTTTTAAATTATTGCTGTAGAATAAAAATATATGATTGCGTTTGTAACGTTAAATTAAGATCACCGACAAGTTCAAACTTTCCAAAAATGTGTTCAAGTACTTTTTCTTGTTTCAAAAACAACTCCCGTATTGGGGACCAAGCTCTGTCGCGGTGGTCTTTACAATTCATGAACATAAAGTACACCCAAGACATTATAGCAATATTGTAAAGTTGATATCTTGTAAAAATGACATTGTTCTTACATGTTTATAAAGAAAACTCCGTGAACTTTGCAAACATACAGTTAACGGACGTAAAGTACACCCAAGAAATTATAAATTTAAATAAATATTATATTATAAACATACGGTAGAGATAAGAATCGCAAGAACAAAAGTATGATGACTTTTGTTTAAAATAAGTTAATACACATGACTGCATATTAACATATTCCTTACATACATATATAAATGAAATGGCCCAAAATTAAACCTCCTAACGTGATATAAACCTCCTACATAGTATAATTTATTTGATGGTCCCTAAATCTACACACACCATGATATATCCGTGACAGTAAGTTCATTACGCTCCCATAGACGTAGCTTGCGGTCATGGGACGAGGGCTCCCACCCTGCCTTCATAATGGGAGGGACAGCGCCTGTCCCATGTATCATACTTATTTTCAGGCGCTACTTACAGTGTCGCGGCCAATCTTGGCGCCATGAATAATTTCGTATTAAGTATTTAACCGGCTCTATAAAAGGAGGTTATAGTTACGCATGTTTTATTGGATGTATGTACATTGTTTTCTCATAGATATTAGGTATCAGGGTTAAATGCAAAATTCTTTTTTCGTGTATAGGTGTCTATACTCGCGAGGTGGTCTCATATAGATAATATTTAATATGGCGACAATATTATAAAAATTCTTGCGCCGAAATTTTAAATTATTTTGTAGTGTATATTTTTTGTGTCCCTTATTTTGCTGTTCTTAAAGACATAGAAATTTTATTGCGTTGTTTATCTCAAAACACAATTATTACATAATTTCGAAGTATTATTAAACTATTTAGAATTAAGTTTACGCTTTCCCCGAAGCTTCGGTTGCTTTTTAGCACCCACGGTCTAGTACGGTACGGGGTAGTCTTCTTGTGACCATGGCTGCTGTTTGATAATAGTGTTTAAAATAAACAACGTGATAAAAGCCATATAAAGAAGTTTAATTTCAATGTACAACATACGTGTCTTATGTTTTTATGACAATATTATGTTTTTAAAAACTCCTGCTACACAGAGATTAATGCTAATGCAGAAAATTGTACCGGCTATTTTTTATTTTATTTTTAATACCCGATCTCAAAACCAGACTCTCACCATAACAGCTGTATTTACAAACTCATGCCATATGACTAACGACTTTGTGTATGTGTATGTTCTTATGTAGGTCATAATATTTATAAAAAGAAAAGATATGTACTTGTGAAGATTTAAGGATATGTTACGCAAACATAATGTGAAGACCCGCCGGCTAGGCTGACAGACCACGTTCAGCGAGCCGCGGCTCATATACAGATATGTATAATTTTAGTATGTTTATAAAGTCTACCGTGAAACAGAGATTTACCAAATAGCATGGAGTCTTAACATGTGCTCGTTAGACGACTACATGCGATATCTCTCTTATATCTTAAGTCAATTAAGGTCAGCATTGTAAATGTTTATTCTAAAAACACACTATGTATATTTTTTTTGAAAGATATGAGTCCCAAATATTTTTCACACATAACTTGGACAAACATTTCAAGAAGACTCCACAGAATTTGAATAAAAACTAAATATAACACGAAACTTACACACAGCGGTATATTTGTGTCAAGTGGAAGCCTACACAAATAAGTTTCAGGTGATTTTCCTCTATATAGGTGAGTGATATTTATACAAAATCTTATCAGGCGCACCCTTGAGAGCAATACCGCGGTCTCGCCCGGGGAAATAACAATAAAATGAGTGGAGGCTCACTATGAGTGATCCACTCATATTTTTATTGTGACTGTTAAGTATGATATTTAGGCCACAACAGCAAGGTTTCCTTCCTCTCTTCGTATTTATTACCGCTATTTTTTATGCGGAGAAACAAACGTGTACTCGAATGTATGTTGTCACATTGTTCTCCTTTATCTGAATGTATGTGTTGCTCCTGCTATCCGTCTTATGCAATAAATTGTTGGGTTAGTAATGGAATGGACCAGCCTTACGCTGGTCTATGTAACATACACACACACACACACACGAATAGAGGACACCAATTATTTAGTAGCGATATGAATAAGCCGGCTCGCCTAGGAAATTACCGCCTTACAAGCAACCAGCGTAAGAATACTAACATTGTTAGTGTATTTCGGTTAGTGAGAATTCCAGCGGCATCTACCTTATCGGTATTTATTTCATCTTAAATGCCTCAAAATTAAGCTCAACAAGGCACGACTTATACACTTGCAGGTTATCATAGCTTACGCGAGTCATAATCTATGCCTACTACGTTATTTGTTGTTAAAAAATTGCAATTTACAGTTTAGCGATAGAATCAGATTTGAATAACATTCGAATCTGAATGCGCGTATCGTTAGTAGATAGGAAACTTGGACGCGCTTAAATTCAAATGCAATTTTATATGTAATCGGTTGCCGACAATTGTATTTAACATCATTCGAATGCGATTGTATGCATGGTTATCACTACTATAAGACACAGGTTTACCCTAGTACAGGCACCCCTTATATATTACCTTTACGATGTAACCTAAGTTCGGTATCCATTTGTACCAATTTAAGTTGAATAAATGATTATTATTACATGTATACCACAATACCTCTATATCCTCTCAGAAGAAATAAGTTTTAGATTATGACTCAGTGAACAAAAAATATTCTTGTCTCCTATCTTTTAAACGCCATTAGAAAAAGTGAAAAACGATCTCTAAGCGTTCGCACAAAAAATGTTCATCTAACAAAATTCTCTTTTTGTATTCATCACGTCACGTGTGAAGGCTCTATAAAAAGCGCCTTTTTCATACTCCAGTTAAAATTGGTTAAGTAAGTTACAGAGCATTCGAGATTTTGACCACGCGCCAAGGGTCCACCGTATGAAAAAAATACTTCCTTTCAACTTGCCTAGGACTTAGGCCTCTTATATAAATGGTTGGCTCATTTTTGTTAGAAAATAGATTATATAGTGGAAAACTACTATTAATTTTTTTTTTAATAAACTAATTGTTAGTTAGGTAGTATACGTACGTATCGGACATTTCGATGTGAGAACACGATAGTTCTAACGTCAACTGAAAATGGTTTGAATAAAGTTCTGTGGTTAGATGCGACTCGCAATTAAATTGAAATAGTAACAAAGAGCAAGGGGTGTTAGCCTACGTGCATGAATACAGCAAGGCATTATTAGGCTCTCCCACCAGCCTCTAAACTTTACTTACCACTGAAACACCATTTAAAGTACAAAGTTTACAAAGAGCAATTCCTAGGATGTAGATACGGAAGATCAACGATTCGCATTGTAGGCACAATGAGAATCGTTAATCTTTCGTATATTAATGGACTTCTAGACTGATTATAACTTATAGACGGATCACTCTGAAATGATCATCCTAACTAACATTATAAATTCGAATATGAGTTTGTTTGTTTCGCTTTCACGCGTTAACTACTAGCGTTAAGTACGGTGACATTTGTAGAATTTGTCAACCGGCTACACGATACAGGTAACCTCTTTCCATCGCAATTCATTGAATATTCATCAGTGATGCTTTACGCAGGGCAATATTAATGAGAAATTGAATAACTTTATTAACGTCAAACATTTCAATGCGACTTTAATTCCAGAGATACGAAAGGAAATAATACTTGTTTTCTCAAAATCAATACTTATCAAAATAAGAAAAATCCAACGTAACATTAATGGAATTTGAATAATTTAAACCAAAGCTCCCGATTTAAATTGGAGCACATTCCAATAGCTTTTTTCCTTCGGACTTGGAAATTACTTAAGTAGAAAAAGGAAACTGCTAATTTAGCGTATCTGTCGTAATGGCTTTGAGTGATGGTAAACCACATTAAAAAGTGGTTTTCCATTGTAGCTGCTATGAAAATTTCAATCCTTATTTTTAGTTACACGAATAACGGTCATTGAAGTTCTCATTACAAAATAGTATGTGTATTACAGAAAATGTTTTGTGACAATATTATATTTTCAGAATCTGGATGTCTTTATGCTTATAATATTAATATTTGTAATGACCTCCGTAACAGATTTTTCTAATACAAGATCCATTTTAAAATAATGTACTAAGAAAGAACGGTCTATAATTTTAGTAGTAGTTGCAGTAGTACTACTGCCAGATAGATTCTCAGATAGATGTACATCTATCTGAGAATCTCATGACAATAAAACCTGTTATCACATTCACTTATCTGAGGATAAAACCTAGTTATTACAATTTGCCAATATATAAAATTTGACAATATTATTAATTAGATTTTGCCAGCGGTTTCGCTCGCGTAAATGTTAGATTAGTAACAGTATTTTTTTGTGTGAAACGTACCCTACGTCCTTTTCTGGTCCCCCCGACAACGTGTATGCGAAATTACATGATGATCGGTCTGGTAGTTAAGGCGTGAAAGCGTAACAAACATACTCACATTCGCATTTACTTATAATATTAGTTAGGGCATATAATTGTTATTGCTACTTTAAATAATTTAAATTTTCGTTAAATATGTAAGAAAGTTAATTTGGTAATATATTGAACAATGTACATATGTATGGTCAGTTCGAAATTTCTCAAATTTTAATATATGTCAATGACTTAATTTTGTCAAAATATTAGTCGCTTAAATTCGTTAATTACTGTGCATGCCTTTTATAGGTCTACATATAAGAACTACGTATTGTAACATCACTATAAATATCCGACTGTAATCACGTAGGTAAATATTGAGTTTGCCGATTGATATTCTAAACATAAACTTGATTTTCTGTGCACATATTTGTTAAAAATGCTACAATTGCCGGCGAACCTACCAATAAATAAATATCTTAACTAAAATAAAACTTCGATTCTCGGCATAACGAACTAGCATTATTGACAGGAATCCACGTAAAACTTCAGCACATCAAAGCTACACGTTCAACTGACAAAAAAGAAAGACTCGTCCAGATTACCTTGATCACGGACGTCGGAGAGGCGAATAGATAGCTGTTCCTTTTATCCCGGAAAGCCTCCTTTGCGCCACCCAACCGTCCTCGGATTTCCACAGATCGGATCGTAATCCAAGCCTAATTTACTTTTAAGGTGTTTCCCCTATAGAATGCCGATAATTTATTCAGGATTACTTCGGTAAAGCGAACAAGTCGTAATAGGTACACCGAACTCGATACGGATCAATCTATAAATATATTTTTTGCTGTTTTGAATGGTTAGGATATTTTTTGGCTCTGGTGACAAGAAATTAATTTGTTTCAATTGAATTAGCGTTTTACCTAGATAAATAAAATTTACTTAATACTTGTTTTTGTCCACAGCTTCCGAACCTTATTTTAATTATCTATCAGCTACATAATTTCACGCCGATAATGCTCATATTTCGCCAACTATAATTATATGCCTCGTGTCATAGGAGGCGAGCCTAACATCGTCTAACGAAACAAAGAGCTTAATTCCGTGCTGATACTAAAAATCTTGATGGAGACCCAATAACACTGCCTGACCTGAGCATCAAACTCAAGACGAAGTACAGCAATCGCATTTACCACCGCTGCGCTACCGGAGCAGCATAAAGCACACTTTTTGCATAAAATAGCTCCATAAACTACATCTCATTATCAGCATAGCGATATGTTGCTTATTGTATAAGGACAAACCAACAAATACACTTTCACATTCATCATATTAGTAAGTAAGGATATATATACATATGTATAATTAAAATTGGTTTATACTAAGATAACCAACACCAATGTACAAAACGTACGTTATTGATTCTTTAAACGAGGTCACAATGCTGCAAGTGTAAAGCATAGATAAGCCATTCTCTGGCAGCCGTAAACCGTAATTACCACAGGAATACAATACAAGATCGTTTGACATTATTTTCAGAGAATATACAAATAAACTTAAATTCGACCGGACACATAAAATAAATATGGCTACGGGTATAAAATCATAGAAACCGCTTCATATTGCGACCTGGACATTTTGCAACCTGGACGTTTTGCGATCTGGACATTTCGCGATCTGGACATTTTGCAACCTGGACATTTTGCAACCTGGACATTTTGCAACCTGGACATTTTGCTACCTGGACATTTCGCGATCTGGATATTTTGCAACCTGGACATTTTGCAACCACTGGACATTTTGCAACCTGGACTTTTTGCACCTAAACGAACAGCTTGTGGTAGGTATACATACAGGTAATAGAGTAAGGGTAAAAAATCACAAATATAATTATTTGTGTGCGTAATACCTGTGAATGTTATACTTTTGTATGTGTGTATCCTATAAACAAAATAGCAGCGATAGGCTAGTGGGAAACCGTTAGACTGATACTGAGCGGTCTTGAGGTCGATCCCAATGCACGCATCTCTCACTTCTCGAATTAGTGAGCGTATTAAATAGTTAATTATCGCTCGCTATAACGGCGAAGAAAAACATCGCAAGGAAACCTACGTCTTCTAAATAATGTTCTCGAACATGTGAAGTCTGCCAGTCCACACTGAGCCAGAGTGGCAGACCATGGCCTAACACTTTTCATACTGAAATTATTATCCTATTAACACCTTTTAAGAAATCTAAACTAAAAGTATGGTATTACACTTACGGGCTTGCGCATACATACATTTTTATAAGTGTCTGTTAACCTAATTCAATTACCAACTGTAAATTAAACATTATTATACATAAGTACATAATACAGCCGCAATTTAAGACTAGGCTTGTACGCTAAGTCAATGATTGTCTGTACAATAAAATTTATAACTAAGTTATTTGGCTACATACAAGGATACCAAAGTACTCAATACAAAGTTTTCATACAAACCATCCTTAATCTTTAATAGTTTTATTACAAATGGTAAAAACAAAACACAATGTTTATTGCTAATAACATTAAGATTTACTGTTCCATTAATATTGATGATTTATTTTATTGCGTACGATACATTATTTCATATTATTATCATAGCGAGTCATTCGAACTTGGTCTTCCTTGGTAGTTTCTAATGTTTATCGACTTGTTTGTATATTATTTTAGGTTATAATTGATTTATTTCAAACGCCAGACAGTATATACAGTTATATATGTATTTTAGGTTTTACGCTTAAGTTTACGTACGATCGCGACGCCTTCGGATCAATTTCTCGGTAGTGAAAAGCAGTTTTGGGTGATTCTGTTAGGTTATTGTCAGCAGCGCGCAGTCTAAAAGTGCTTAGTACACAATATTAGACTCGCCTCTAGCTCTCACGTAAGAACGCGAGACCTAAAAATGTATCTGATGTGAGCTTAATACTTCTGTCTACTCCTTCATTAGTATGTAGGCCTCCTAGATTTTTCCCGCAGCTTACATACTCGCGTAAATGTTGGTTTTGTCAATTTTCTATCGCGCAGGAACAGTATCTTTCAGATGAAAGCACCCCATGTATGTCCATTTCTGTACTTCTTACATCTTGTATGCGTAATTTCATGATGATTGGTTAAGCTGTTAAGGCGTGAAAGCAGAACAAACAAACTCACATTTTGCATTTATAATATTAGGTGGTATTAGTAGAATAATCGTATTCCACTAATTCCAACTAATACCTATTTAATCATCGGAATAGACTGATGAAAATAATCATATGTCTCGCCTAATATGGTATACTTATCTACAAGCTAGATTGT